>OZ024872.1:8148403-9519307 GCA_964017185.1 Rugalucina vietnamica
ACATTTTTTTTCTGTGATGCTTCATTGACGAACTAGGACGCTTCTATGAGAACCGAAGGGTGAGGTTTGGCGCCAGTAAAACCGGTTTAAGCCCTCCAGTAAAATTTCTTTTGCTGACTATTCTAAGGCAATTCTACTGTGATTCTTTATGTTGTATGGTTTGGCATGTCAGCTTCTGTTGTATACGCTTAATTTGTATTTAGTTGAAGGAAGCCGGATGGCTACCTTCCTTGGAAAGAGCTAGTCATCTTGCTCTTCATGTGTGTTGTCACATTTTCATGTTCAGGCATCCTGAACCTTCTGTTGATCTATTATGTTTGTTCTTGTTAAGTCTATATCTTTCCCGCTTGGTGTCTGGGTTTGGATTTTAAATTTAATTGTGTCTAATCCTGGGCTATATTTTCTACTTTATCTAACGTATAATAAACCTAAATTGATTTTTTTTTGCTGTATTTCAGGCCAGAATGTGTCAGTGATGCTGATGAATTACCGACTGAGACGTTTAGCCAAGTGACACAAACTAACTAACCAGCGCCCAAAGAGAAGTTCCTGTTGCGACGTTGTTCCTGTCCTATCCTTTCTGTGTAAATACAAAGTTATCAACTCGTTCAAGAATTTTTACGTTAATACGTTTTTGATTGTTTTTAGATTGTGGACAGACATTAAGAGGATCTAACTGAGTCCATAGTATCGTAATAAGGTTTATTTTACCCAAATTAGAACGTTTTAGTTGTTTTTTCGTTGTACCGTTTTAGGTGTCGAATGCGTTGTAATGAAAAATCATTAATAATTTCGCTATCAAAGGACATTTGAAATTTTTTTTTGGCCAGATCGTCTTATTAGGTCAGTATCTATGTTCGACATCAAAAATCAACCCATTTACCATCGAACTTTGACCACAATATAAGGATTTCTTCTCGGAGAAGTTCAAAACACACGATTTGGCAATCAGCTGTCTAAGGGTGTCGAACATTATACTTAAATGGGTGATTTCCTGCAGAATGTACCGATCGAGGCAAATAACACAATAGTTTTGCTGGTCCGTAAGGTGTGTTTGATTAAGATAAACAAAAAAGGAACATCAGAATCAATAAACAAATCTTACTCACCGATTCGTGTCCACCAAAATCCGCCATTTTTTTAGTAAACTATACGTTGCGCTTTAGTAATCTATACGTTGCTTTAGTTTCCTGTACGTAATGACGGACCAGGGTGTCAGCTGAGCATGAAATTTCAACTGCTCATAAATACTGAAATAGTCAAAATTAGTGGAAAATTCAGGTTCAAAACTCAAAAACTAGCAATTTATCCTGCTCATATTAATGTTAAAATGTCAACAATGGTTGGCATTTTTAACATTTATGAACAGGATAAATCTTAGTCTCAGCTGAGTTGAGCATGAAAAATGCTTTATAACCTCAGGGCCTGCATGGTCTAATGGATGAAAATCATCTGGAATAAAAGCAGCAGTCCAGCTTTCCCAGCTATCAAATATAATAAACTTAATGTGAGATTGCTATCAGAAATATGATTTGACAGCTAATGGATGGTGATATATATTTTGCATGCCTTTATCTGGTTATCTTGATATTTATACCAGTGATATCTGATCTAGATAAACTATATAGGCTCAACACTGATTCTTCCAGTGGGAATAAAGATGTTTCCATTTTATTTTTTTTTTTTTTTAGTTTTTCAAAATTCAAAAACATAACATATAAAAAACTATGAAATAATTATCAGACATATAAATGTTTTGTTAATTGTTTGAGCGTGGTAGGTGTTTATGTGACATCCACCGCAGCTGAGGCCATATTCAATCACATTACGAAAACACGCCCAATTGCAATATACAGAAAATGCTTTGTTTGTAAAAATGAAAAATTTCACTGGAAAATTTTTGATATTTTTCTTATTTTTGCTCAAAACATAGATTGTGGGTACACCGCCGAGGCGGTTCTAACGAGTACCCACAATCTATGTTTTGGAGCAAAAATAAGAAAAATAGGTATACCCCTGCATACCCCAGTTTTGCTATATAAAAGTGGGGTTCAAGGGGGTATATATTACACGGACATGTTTTCGTGATGATATTCAATCACTTTTTCCTGGGCAAGCCTCTCAGTCTGTGTAGATTACCAAGACTACAAGACTACTTTATTTTGTCATCGCTTACAGTAACTGAAAACTGCACTTCTGGAATCGGTGCCTGGAATCAGAGTGGTAGAAAAATATTTTCATGACTTACAGGTACTCTCATCAAACAAAATGGGTCCCAGGTCGCTCAAATACAAATCAGACACATAACTGATAGAGCGCCATGAATACCTAAATTGTCGAGCGCCATACCTTTTGCTTAAAGGGCTTTACAAAAAGCACAATTTTGTTCAGAATCAGAACAACTAATTTAATTGGACTGGACTTAACTGCTCCATGGATCCCAGTGCCCTTCCCCCACCCCAATGCTCAAATTTCTGCAGGTGGCAGCTACATTGACATGATTGGGGATGATGCAGTGAAGTGTTAGAATTCCTAATGATGATCATATTCTTCTCTTCTGTTGTGATAAACAAGGTTATCAGATGCAATGACATGCTGATGGACAGATATTTGAGCCGCCTCATGAGAAAACAAACAATCTGCATATGCGAAAACAAAGACCCAGATCAGCTTTGCAGTAACCGCGAAGCTGATCAGCGGCTTTGTTTTCGCTACATGGATAGTACAATTCCTCTTATTCTTCTTAAATCCGAAACTTCAGGCTAATCTAGCCTGCTTGTGACTGTACAGGCCGGTTTGTGTCAGACCTGTTCAGCGCCTTTGTTTTCGCATGTGTAAAAAGCAGGTTTTCTCATGACATGCTGATGGACAGATATTTACAGGTATTTTACAGGTAAATACACTGATACTACAGATTAACATCTGAACCCCATCCAACCATGGTATGATGCACCTCATTTCAGGGCAAAAATGAGAAAGAAAAACATGGACTTGGGCAAAATCAACTAAACCATAATGACTTTACATTTTTGGATATACATAATATACATGTAAACCATTATCATTTTGATTCTAGATCACAGTGGAAGTTAGAAAGGACTGCAACCCCACACCAGCCATATTTTTCAGACATTTATAACCAAAGTTGGAGTCTCTCCCCTCATTAGAACTCAGCCCCTTTTCGCAAATCCTTCTCTTACATTTAACATTTTGGTATTTTCCCTCTAGAAATCAGGATCTTGGTCAAATTTCTTGTCCAAAACATTGAATAAATTCCTACAATTAATTAAAGCAAATATTGCTGTATGGTGGTTTGGTTTTTCATAAGAGTACAACTTTATGATTAGTTTATTTCTTTTTTATAATATATTAAATTTTATGTTTTATTTATGTATTTATTTATGTATCCATATTTTTACCCGATCATACTGCATGAATAACCAATAACCAATGATCAATGATCAATGGAGACTCCGGGTCTGCACCTGTTGCCAAACATACAGAATTTAATGTTTAGTCGAACATGAGCCACATCGTGAGAAAACCAGCTTATAGCCTATGCGAAAACAAAGGCGCAGATCAGCTTCGCAGTAACTGCGAAGCTGATCAGCCCCTTTGTTTTTGCTACACGAATAGTACAATTTCTCTTCTTCTTAAATCCGAAATTTCAAGCTTCTAGCATTCTTCTGTGCTTGTACAGCTCGGTTTATGTCAGACCTGGTCAGAAACCCCAAAGACGAGTTTTCACACGTCGCGGCTCACATAATGATTGATGGGCTGTTCCAAAAATAATTTACTGTTTTGAACCAAATTCCTGCACCTTGTGTTCAATCGAGCTCAATCAAGTGCAGTGAATGTTCAATCACGTGCATCGAATTAGAGTATTCTGGCTGTATAAACAGCATTTGAATGAACAAATCCTCACATTTCAACATCACAAAAGACTCATGCATGCAAAATCTGTTAAAAATGCATCTGTGCCACACACATGTATTTCCTATTAGGAAATTTTAAAAGACCATAATATTTATTTTTAGTACATGTCAAATTTATGGTACAATCTTGAAGTATAGCATCTCATTACATCATGCACCACTCTCTGCCCATACTGGTAAAAATTTAATGACTCTTTAACAAGTTGAAACTTTTAAAAAAGATCATGCAGGTTCAAATACATCTATTTAAATTACTTTTCTGACACATTTACAAGGTTTTTGTTGCAGCCATTCTTCTTTGACAGATTAAACATCCACCTGCTTATATCAATATAGGAGCCGCCTCATGGGAAAACAAACAATGTGGTTTCCGACCAGGTCCGACACAAACCGGTCTGTGCAGTCATAGAAAAGAGCTAGAATCTTGAAATTTCGGATTTAAGTAGAAGACGAGTAGCGAAAATAAAGGCGCTGATCAGCTTCGCAGTTACTGCGAAGCTGATCTGCGCCTTTGTTTTCGCCTAGGCAGATTGTTGGTTTTCCCCATGTGGCAGCTCATAGAAAATCTGAGCCACCACATAAGAAAACCAACATTTTGCAAATGCGAAAACAAAGCCGCAGATCAGCTTCGCAGTAACTGCGAAGCTGATCAGCGCCTTTGTTTTCGCTACACAGATAGCAGAATTCCTCTTCTTTCTAAATCTAAAATTTCCAGCCTCTAGTAGCCATCTTCCGTGCTTGTACAGAGCTCTCGGTTTGTGTCGGACCTGTTCAGAAACCTCATTGTTGGTTTTCTCATGACGCGGCTCAATCTGAAAGTCTGGGAATTCCATCTAGATGCAATCTTTACTAACAATCAAACCCATACAATGTATTAAGTTTTTCCGCTCAATTTGTTACCCCACCACATTAGCATGTCCCATGACATTAAATGTGTCAGTTTAACAAATCATAATTAATTTGATATCATGATTCAATATCAATTATGCAGCTGTTTGAAAGTAATTTACGACTGCATTACACAGAATTGCACTATATGAAAAAGCCAGCCTTTTGCAGACAAGTGCTAACAAAAATACAAAATTATTGTTAATTAATTGTATTATGGTCAGCAGTGTCCCTTATTCTCTCCCTACTTACTTGTGGCTTTTGATCACCAGTATAACCAGCTTGTAATATATCATTTAACACTTGCAAAAAGAAAAAAAAAAATTTCAAACATGGCAACACACCAGATATGAGTGTATGCGGCAACACCAATTTTGCAACAAAAAATGACTCTTGTTTAATAGTATGATTACCTGGTAAGTGGGCAATACTATCGTCTAATGGGCTCGTAACTTGGTGTGGGCAAGAAAGACCCAAAACCTTCTGCACCAAACAACCCTACCAGTTTGCATGTCTGATTTAGTTCAGTACCTGTACATTTGTTTTCCATACTTAGCTATTATTCCCTTGATAACCATCAACCATTGCCATCTAATCAGGCAAAGTGGTTTGGTTATCACAATTTGAATTGATACAACTTAAATCATGTTAACAACACCATGCAAGTAATTCCACAGAGAGGTCTGGAAATCTTGCATTTTGAGATTTTAGAGAAAATTAGGCAAATTAATTGATAATTTGATGTGTTCCTGATTTTTTTAAGCTACTTTGGGGTGTGATTTGAAAAAAGACTCCATTAAGACTCTAATATTACATTTTTAAAAATTCTTTCATGGTCCAATATGGGAAAATTCAGCAACAATTCTTTATTTAGGTTGTTTTTAATTAATAAATAAGCACTTCATCAGGAAAACATGTCCGTGCAATGAATACCCCCCTAAACCCCACTTTTATATAGTAAAACTGGGGTTTGCAGGGGTATACCTATTTTTCTTATTTTTTGCTCCAAAACATAGATTGTGGGTACTCGTTAGAACCGCCTCGCCGAGGCGGTTCTAACGTGTACCCACAATCTATGTTTTTGAGCAAAAATAAGAAAAATAGGTATACCCCTGCATACCCCAGTTTTACTATATGAAAGTGGGGTATAAGGGGGTATTCATTACACGGACATGTTTTCCTGATGAGGTTGTTTTTGATTAATAAATAAGCTCTTGCATTTGGGCAGCAACTAAGATGGAATCAGTCACCCAAGCTGTAAACTTTTCCACCCTTTTACCCAAACACAAACCTTAATGTGAAGTGTCACAGGGAAAGTCAATGATTTCTGTATAACCTTTGGTAGATAAATCACCAAAGAACAAATTTGATAATATCAAATTTCCTGCATTTACTGCTAGTGGGCATGAAACTCATTCCCTACAAGCTTATACAGGTTTAAGGCCAAACAAAGAGAATTATTGGAATGTTGTACCTGTACTTGTACTGCAAGGGGGTCATTACTGTTGTACATTATGCCATTTTCAACCTCACCATCCCTTTTCAGAGTGACCTGTTTTCTTTAAACAGTGCCATGGAAAAAAGTTTATAATAATTATTTTCATTCAGGCAATCACCTAGATTCAAATTGCATGTTATTTTTCAAGTTAGCTGGTTTGAATTTCCATCCATCATGACCTTTCAAAATGCAAATGATTATTTACCATGTTTACAGGTGCATCTGTTGTCAATCATAAACCAACATAAACATTCCTGAACCCCCAGACATGACCACTGTGTTCTTTTTGGAAACTCTTTTACCACCATGTTTACAATCAAAACAAGTTATCCTCTTCCCTTGACAGACTGGCAACTGTGCAAAAATTGAAAATAATCGAGTTTAACAACATCTTAAGTGTGGATGACTGATTTCTTAATAGCTACCCAGTGGTAAATGAGAAATCCATACAATGTAAACAAGCTTTCATGTTTTCTTAGTAAAGAAGGGCAGCTACAGGGTCACCCTGACTGAAACCATCTTCAGCTGGATAAACTTCAGTGCCTATGAGAGTAATCAGAATCTGACCACTGCTTCTGTGCCAAGAATAAACTGAAATGAAAAGGAAAATCTGGTGCACATTGAATTGCAAAACAAATGGACTTGGGTGAGGCCTTTGTTACAGATGTATTCTTTTCTTTCTAAACCACACTCATTTTAATAATTTCGATATCTGACCAGTAATTTTTAGTTCAATCTATCCCAGGTATCAGCTGTGTTCTGTATAGTTTACTAAACCCCAAGAAGACATCATTACTTTTGATTTATTTTGTTTCACCACATGATGTTTTGTCAACTTTTGTAAAAATTAAACTTTAAATCCATGAAAGGTCATAAAATTTAAGGAAAATCATTTTCAGCCACAGTATTGACATAAAATGTCAAATAATTTTTACCTGACAATGCCCCAGATATCAATTTGCTTGCATTAGTGAACAATCACCATAAAAAGTAACCATTATGCCTTGCTATGTCACACGCCAGCGACAACGATCAACTGATGAATGCCAGCGCAGTCAGTGTCTCAATGCCAGAACAATAATTTGACAAACGATGCAGACAGAATAGCCCCAACTGCTCCTAGGAACAAAACAGTATTGAATTCAAACAACAGGTGAACAAAGTTGAAGGAGTGCAATGTGTCAAAATGTCGGAAATGGGTGTTGACCACCCATTGGTTCAAATAAACATTGATAATGTAAAATAATTTATGGGCAATTACTGTTTTAAACTATAAAAGTTTAAAATCAATTCATTAATAGTCAATTTATGAGCTTCCATTACTAAAACTAATGTGCACAACAGTGCAAGCTATTCATGAAAATAATAAAACCCTACATCCATGTTGTATGAATAGAGCTGCGACGTGAAAAAAAAACGGGATTTGAGGTTTTCGACCACACAAACCGGCCTGAGAAGCCATTGTGGTGCAGTGGTTATGTCACTCGCCTTGTAAACCAGGGATCGCAGGTTCGATCTAGGACTTCTCCAGTCCGTCGGATGGGACTTTAAACAGGTCACCTCTCCATATGACCTAAGCTGTTGGTGGGACGTTAAACCCCAATCAACCAACCAACAAACTGGCCTGTACAGTCACAGAAGAAAGCTAGAAATTTAGGATTTAAGAAGAAGAGGGATTGCACTATCCGTGTAGCGAAAACAAAGGCGCTGATCAGCTTGGCAGTTCCTGTGAAGCGGACCTGCGCCTTTGTTTTCGCATAGGTGAAAATCAGGTTTTCTCATGACCAGGCACAATTATGATTGTACCTCAGAAACCCTTGTAAACTGGGAGCCCAAAAAGCTTGCTTCTAAGGCAGGTACGGCATAACCTTGAGGGTAAAGTATTATTGCCGTAAGCAATAGAGGTATAACCAAATGGAAAAGCGCTTGTTACGGGCATGTGATTACAGTACCCTTTTATTTCATTGAGAATTAAGGAAATCTCTTGTCTAAACTCTTGCCTTTAAAACATGTTACCAAAAACTAAAATGACTCTTCACTCAGTCCCAGTTAATCCATGGCAATTTTCTTAACACCCTATTCACAATGACATTCCCAATTATTTAATCAAATACCCTGCATCCTCAGCATGTGCACAAAATGCTGGTCACCTCCGGTCAAAACTGACCCCACAAAACACAGGTCATCAACGACCAGTCTCAGACAGACTCGAAAACGTGCCATGTTCGCCACGCCAGCTGTATCATAAAAGTTCATCCTTTGTTGTTTCGAGAGGGTCTACCCTAATGAGAAGAGTCTAGGACAACTTAATTACATCCCTACCCGGAAAATGAAAAATTTGTTATGCAAAGTAGTCACACGTTTTTTACCCTTTACAATGACTTGAGAGAATTTTTTTGCCATTTATCAGCCATTTAATACATTTAAAAAAGTAGTACCTTTCATAAATTGTCTCTAAAAATGGATTATTTGCATTTAACTTTCTACATAAAAAGACAAAAGAAACAAATCAAATGGACATTTTATTAAATGAGAATGATTTCTACAGTTTGCAATGTATACTTTAATTACTGGAACAAGCTTATTCCAAAGATAGCGGCCTATGTGACTATGACCGAGCCTACAGGCCTAGGTGTTCTTCTGACTAAGAACTATCTTTTCACACTGTTTTATAAGTTTTGTCAACAAATATAAATTTGAGGCCTGATCCAGCCTTAAATTATGACCAGACTTTACTAAATTCATGGATCATAATAATATATTTTGCTCACCTGAGACATACATGTACTTTGGCTCATGTAAGCTGTAAACTAAAATGTGTTTACACATGTACATAAATCAAGGTAATTATAACTTCAAGGAAATATTACAAAAATTTAAAATCTGTTGCAATTTGCCAGGAGTCAAATTCTAAATATTAATCACAAAATGACAAAAATTAATACAACAGAAATGACAGCAACATTATTCATCCCTGAGAAACAGTAACAGATCCTTTGTAGATTTTTCATGCCTGTTTACAAATTTTGATGATCATCTTGATAGCTTGAAATTGACAACTGACAGACATTTCAAAATCTTGTGCAACAGGGGTTTGATTCAACTATATGACCGAGTATGCAAATATCATGTTTTTCATCTTCAAACACAACCTACTTAACCCCAGTCATTTAGTGCTGTAACCAGCTGAGTGGAAGAGTCTCTAAGATTCTTAATCAAGAGATCTTGTGTTCAAATACAAATGGGGCAAGGATGCGTCCTTCAGAGAGACACTATCACATATCACAGAAGCTTGAAGACCTAAAACTCATCATGTTTGAAACAGTCCAATGAAAAATGGTTGACTGTGATCAATGTTAAACCACTTACAATACAAACAGCTATGAGAAAAAAAAAGTATATTTCTAATCAAACCAGGTCAGGTTTTTGTTTTATATCATCAATATCATTGCGGATATTAGTCTAGACATATTTGAGCCGCGACGCGAGAAAACCGGTCTTCGGGGTTTCCGACCAGGTCCGACACAAACCGGCCTGTACAAGCTCAGAAAAGAGCTAGAAGCTTGAAATTTCGGATTTAAGAAGAAGAGGAATTGTACTATCCGTGTAGCGAAAACAAAGGCGCTGATCAGCTTCGCGGTTACCGCGAAGCTGATCTGCGCCTTTGTTTTCGCATAGGCAAAAATCCGGTTTTCTCACGATGCGGCTCATTTTATGTACTTTTTACCCTTTTATTCCAATGAATGTCCATTTCAATTGATTAGAAATCTTGCTGCAGGTAATGTGATAGTACAATGTGATAGTACAATCATAGGAGGGTAATACATGTAAATGAACCTAAAACTAGTCTTCTTGCCAGTGATTAGAGCTAACCCACAGAGTTGTCGAACATGATTTTTCATGCATAACTTAGCAAGAGCATGCTCATGCTCAACATCCTAAATCATCAGGAAAACATGTCCGTGCAATGTATACCCCCTTACACCCCACTTTTATATAGCAAAACTGGGGTATGCAGGGGTATACCTATTTTTCTTATTTTTGCTCCAAAACATAGATTGTGGGTACTCGTTAGAACCGCCTCGGCGAGGCGGTTCTAACGTGTACCCACAATCTATGTTTTGAGCAAAAATAAGAAAAATATCAAACATTTTCCGATGAAATTTTCAATTTTTACAGGTGAAAAAAATCTCTGAATATTGCATGGGCAAGTTTTCGTAATGTGACAGCATTTATACATGCAGCATTTATACATGTAGAGGCATTTTACAGATAAAACAAATGGCTAGCTACTTACTGTAGAAACATTTGATCATAAACCTCAAAAAACTGCACTTTCGTTCAACAGTGGCACCTTTCCTGCAAAGTTCAAAACCTAATACACCTCTTCCAAACTTATGAAGCATGTCTTTAACCTCAGGTTCAGGGGGTCTAACTCTTTTTCATTATCTAATTATATGCCTCCTTGCATTGGAGGCTTCAATTTCAGGCAATTTTTCACACCATTTCTGTTTTTCATTTTAATCTGATATAATCTATGGCAACAAGTACACTGACAGGTCTGGCATTTAGATGTGCAGGAAGCAAGAAGCATGAAACTCTTCTTCTTCAACATAATTGCATGATAGCAGAATCTGGCACCTGTGAAAGGCCTGTTTTTACTTTCAAAAAATGTAACATTCAAATGTTGCAGATGCAAAATGGGTGTGTCTGAATGCCTAACAATATAAAAGCAGATCTTGTTTGATGAATTCGGCTTTTACTCTTCGAAATATATCTGCCAAAACTGATCTGCATGGCAGTTTGGGAGCAATATCATGTTATTGTGCTACACATGCAACTGCAGCAATGAGATTATTTCTCATTAACTCTAGAATCTTTAACTATATTTGCAACTGCAGGTCTGCAATTGTTGCTCAGTTTCACTGTAAGTTTATTTTCTGTGCATACAACTGCAATTGTATAATAGTGGGGGTTGAGAAATAATCTGTAATTGCATGCATGCAGTTGCAGGTATAGAAAATAAATTGACACTGAGAAATGATCAATTAATGCAATTGCAGGTATAGAAAGTTAAAAATGACACTGAACCAAATACATTTCTATATCTGCAACTGCATTTGTGCAGTTATTGCTTATTTCTTGCACACTCTTTTATAATATATTACAACCTGCAAATTGCGGGTCTAGCACTACCAAAACGGATGATTTCCTTATTACTCTCAGAACATTAAACCATTCAAAATATACAACTATGCAACTGCAGCCACAAGATTGTTCATTCTGCAGTCTACTTGCAGTTTCTATACCTACAACAGCAACTTGCATTACAAAAACTTGCCCATGCAATATACAGAGATTTTTTTTAGAAAAAAAAAATGAAAATTTCTTTGGAAAAAGTTTGATATTTTAAGGTATACCCCTGCAAACCCAGTTTTACTACATGAAAGTGGGGTATAAGGGGGTATACATTTCACGGACATGTTTTCCTGATGTTGCAAATTGTTAATTATAGATGGAATGAAGGCAAACCAGCTGATCTACCACTATAGATACATTTTCATTACACCAAAGGAATGAAGATCATGTTATTTCAGTTAATCTAAACAAATATGCAAGTTGCAAACATGAGCAAGTGGCCTTTGATTGATCTGGCTGCAGAGAAATAAACACAGATCAGTGTAAGAATTTCTGATGTTTAGGATAAGCCAATTCAGTAATTGAACTATCATTATCTCAAAGAAGCCTGTCTTCGAGGTTTCTGACTAGATTGCCTACCCCAGCACCAAATTATACATGGATTAGATTATACTATATTAGATAGAACACAAAGATGTTAATCAAACTGTGCAAACCACACTCTCACTGATCATCATTTTTGTGATTCACATTCTCCACATTAAAATACAAGTAGGTCTTTTCAAGTGGCATATAAGCGCTTATATGCCACTTGGTCTTTTTCAATTAACTGTTACCACTTCTGCAGATAGGAGAGTGTAACAGGCACTTTGGATCACTTTCGTTAATGTAACAGTGTCTGAAGCTTTGTCTATGAGCCTACACAAATCTTTACTTAACAAGACAATATTTCAAGCCAGCCACCTCAGAAGTTGTTATTCAACTTGTTTGTTTATTGTTAAATGTCCCTGTCAACAATTTTTGTCGAGATGAAGCCACTGCTTCCTGGGTTAGAATGTACTTAACCAGAATTACATACCCAGAGCAAATAGGGTCTACCCTTAGTTGACCTAACTACACAGTTCCTGGGCATTCTGTCTTGAGCAGGTTACCGGTACTTAGTGCACATCAATTTCACAAGCAGATTACGGAAACTTGCCCATGCAATAAACAGAGATTTTTTATCTTGAAAAATTGAGAATTTTCAGCTGAAAAATATTGATATTTTTCTTATTTTTGCTCAAAACATAGATTGTGGGTACTCGTTAGAACCGCCTCGTCGAGGCGGTTCTAACGAGTACCCACAATCTATGTTTTGGAGCAAAAATAAGAAAAATGGGTATACCCCTGCATACCCCAGTTTTCTATATAAAAGTGGAGTTTGAGGGGGTAAACTTTACACGGACATGTTTTCCTGATGAGCTGACAACTGCTACTAGTCCGGCAGAACCTTCAGTGGACCTGGATTTGGAGTACATAGAAAATGTTTTTACATATTTGGAAAGCTGAGGTCTTCTTCATTAAGAATCCGGCGGGTGACATCTTGTCACCATTGAGCAATTTGAGAAATTCAAGATGGCGTCCAAGATGGCTGCCCGTATAAGGAAAATAGCAGTTGACATGGGAATAATCATATTTTGAGAGACTTTTGAATATGAAATCACTTGTATTTGAAAGCAGAATCAATTGTACATAGAAATTAGTGCAAGAAAACAGACAGTGTATGAAGAGCATCCAAGACGGCCGCCAGAATTAAGGAAAATTACATTATTGAAAAGAGGTGATTTCAAGACTAATGAATTTTTTAAACCAAACATTTTGGTGGTTTTTTGATTAAAACATTTAAGACTCCAATGGATGTCATCTTATCACCATTGAACACTTTGAGAAATTCAAGATGGCATTCAGGATGGTTGCCCGTATATGGAAAACAGTAATTGCTAATTAAATAATCGGATTTTTAAGACCTGAAATTACTCACATTTAAAGGCTGAAGTCTGTGTACATTAAAACTAGTTCAAAAATTCACAAAGTATGGAGATCATTGAAAATGGCACCCAGAATAAAGAAAAATGCAATATTCAAAAGCGCTGGTATTGAAACTAAAGAATTTCTCAAACCAATTAGTAAGGTGGTAAAATTTGTTAACATCAGTCGAAGAATACGTCCGAAGAGATATAATTATTTTTGAAATCTGTATTGACTTATGAACATCATTTAGAATATTTAAATATGTTAATGAATGACTCCTGCAGATTTAAATGCCAGTAAGACAAAGACAATATTAGTTCTTTATATGCTGATTACTCGTTCTTCATAATTTGAAACTGGTCTGAAAATGTCTGTTTGGGCTCAAAACTATGATATCAAATATGATATCCCCATTCTCTTTATTGTTTTCAAGACATCCCTGTTTCGGAAATCACAAAACAGAAATCATATACCCTAAGATATGGCATTAAATGTCTAATAGTTTTAATAAACAACTTTTAGAGTTTACAGCTGTTTACTCTTAAAATTTGCTATAAACCCATATGTTAACAGCCATTTATCAGAAACATTCATACATAGATTGATGATTGCATTTATATAAGTAGTCATGTCAGTCATAAAAGGGTCATAATGCTCAGTGTCAGGGCTATAAGTCAAAATTTAGAACTTTATCAACATTCAAATATCAATTTGCAGTTTATATGTGAAATGTTTTATTTTTCTCGCGACAATGTACTGAAAACCACTCTTCTGAAGGTACTTGTACTTGAACCAATGATACTCTTTATTAGGCCTTATCATTAAAAATGTACACTTTTCTTGCCCAAGAAGGTCTTACACTAGAACAACTTTGGAAGAACATATTTGGCAACTTTTCTCTCAAGCTTTGTTTGTAGATCATAGTCATAAAGTGAAGGTCAACATGATGACTTTGGAGTATGACATACTAAGACCCAGTGTTTGACCCTCACTCTTTTATGTTTCAGTCCATGCAGCCTATGGTCGTTCGTCTCTCACTAATGAGAAAGACCATCACTATTTCTTGAGTAAAGTTCATATGTGTTAGTAAATTCTTTGATGGCTGACAAGGCCAATTCTATCGCTAAACTGTCGGTTGCAAGTAGAGCAAGTCAGTGTCATGGAATCTGCTGATTACCTATTGGTCTTGGCTTTGCTTTCTCTGCGCTTTCTTTCAGCTTCACAGATTCTATTTTTTTTTTTCATAGAAAGCTGCTTCTTCGTTGATGAGACCTCGCCACTTTGATCGCCCCTGTGCAATCTGTTTCCAAGAACCCATTGGTATTTCAAAATTTTTCAGAGAGGTTTTAGCGTTTCTATGGGCCACCTTAAGAGCGATTTCCTTCCTCGAGTTCTTCATAGAAAACTTTCTTTGGAAGTCGTGCATCAGGCATTCTTATAACAATGCCCGTCAATCAAAGCTGTGCTAGCTTTAAGACTGTATACATGCTTTGCATCCCTGCTTTCTTCAGGACCTCTCTGTCTGGAATCTTGTCTTGCCACTTGATATTAACAGCTTTCTCACCTATTGGGAAAATAGCTGCTCATTTGGCTAACGAAGTGTTTTCATGGTATAAGTACCTGATTGTTAGTTTGGTTTTTTCCCACCTCGGTTTTTTGGAGTGGGGATCTTTTTCTGATTGCGCCTTTTCCTGATCTTTGCCTACTTGTACTTTTTTCTAACAGCTTAAATGGAAATGGTGAAGTCTCTTTGCATGACGTTGGTATACTGTCCAGGTCACACATGCATACAAGAGGGTTGGCAGCTTCACTACTTTAAATCCAGGTCCACCTCAAAAAAGCCCAGATGGCTACAGGACTATACACTCAGAATGGCCATTGAAACAAATCCCATTGCCAATCTCTACACAGCCCAACAGCTGGAAGATCCAACCTGCAAACAAGAGTTTGGGTCTGGGTATTTTACCTATATTTTCCTTAAAAATACATTGCATTGTTGCAAATTGTGTGTTCATTCTATTATAGGGTTTGATGCTTCTAACCGATCAAAATTTTTATATTTTCCAAATTTTATAATCTTTCGGCATTAATAAAATTATATACATGTATTTGTGCATGAATGTATCATTCATAAGGGTAAAAATTCAATTTATTTGGAATATTTAATGAAGTTTAAAACTGTCTAGTGATGAAAATTTGGAGCATGTTTCAAAATTAATTTCTCATGGTTTTCAAAACACATTTTAATTCAAATGCATGATTAAAGAATTTCAACCTGAGCTTAAAATGTTTTCAAAAGCAGAATGAGATTGAATGGGTAAAAAGAAGTTTATTAAAATTTCATTCAGGTAGAAAAACAGAAGTTGAAGATTGTAAAAGTAGTCAAAGGCCATCGAAGGTTTGGTTTACTTTAAGGGTGCGTGAATTAAAAACACATCGGCTGAATTAAAATCCCATCAAGCATGCCAGAAAAAATCCTCAAAAGACCCACTTGGTCACACCTATTTAAAAAAAGGCAGATGCTTAATATTAAAAAGACATCTTTGACTACCTTTCTTGTAATTTAGGCCAAACAAATTTATTTGTGTTTCATGTAGCATATTTCGTTAATGCATTAAAACACTGGACTTCGGTATACTTTTTGGGGAGCGCAGTATGCCCAGCTACCTTAAAATCCACAATATTATCAAACCCTTGCTATTCTAAGCTATATATAGCCTATAGATGCTACTTAAATTAAGCACTACATTCTGCATGACAAATACAGAAATAATATAATCAGAAAAAGATAACTCTTATTATTATTGTTGATAACTCCCACAGCTAATAATGAAACAGGTAATTTCTATAATGAAACTGAGGAAAAGTTAATTTACTGCCAGAGTGAATTGATGGAATGTCAGCTTTTCAACAAGCAATATGAAAACTCTTTCTAGATCAGCTGGAAACATGCAAAAATGAACACCCAAGTAATAAGAACCAAGTCACATGAAAAACTTCATTTATATGAATATAATTGTTAAAGATATATATTCAGCAGTAAATGCAGTTATTGTCTTTGTTTTCTCTACAAGTAGAAACCATTCTGTACACTTATAGCCCCCCGCTAGCTAGCTTGAGTCGGTACTCTACTGCTAGTAACTCATATAAGCCTGGTGTCCCTTTTATGGTGTCACATCTGGGGCTTTTCTGTTTGCTTACAGAAATTTCATCGAAAAATGGAATAAAATTTTAAAATCACACCCGAAGCCCCTAAATATGAAAATGGACTCGCTCAAATGATAATGATGGGAAAATCCATTCGTCAAATAAGTACCGTCCATTCGTCAAATAAGTACCGAGGTTGACTTTAATATATAGACCGGCTGAAGATACTTTTCCCTTGTGATGAGGCTCAAGCAATGTAATGATTCCATACATTTGGAAGAACAGATCTAACACAACAGTGGAGCAGTCTGGTCATTTGAACTGGTTTACTCAGGGGAAGATTCAGTTTGCAGTATAAAATTTTGGAACATTTTACATTCATGCATGTCATGCATATAGGAAAAAGTCACCGGTTATAAAACAATGACCAATTTTTAGGCAAATTGTAAATTTACAGGACTGTAAAAGGCATGAGACATGAAATCTAGCTATTGTTGGAACAAATTAGATTTGATCCCTGGGGATTGGATTTAAGGACTGCTCTGGATCAAAGCTACAATACAACTGACAATGCAAAGCAATTTTCAAATTGCATGCTCTGAGTACATTATACTCTAGCCAGTGGAATTTATTTCATTGAAGAAAATGTTCCAGTTTTCCAAAATTCAATGATTTTGTTGTTTTCTCATTTTAATACTATTTTATTAACAATTAAGGTCATTTGGAGACCTTGGTTTAAATTCCTTCAACCTAAAGATTGGAGAAGCCCTAAATGATTGACCCCATGACCCCTGCTTTATAAGGCCAGCAAAGGAAAGCAAAGAGAACCTGCACATAATTTTATTACATGTATTATGTGCTCATATAAAATACCCGTATTAACAACATATAGGTTCATCCCAGCAGGCACATGACGTCAGAATGGCGTCATTATGATGTCATGTGCCAGCTGGGATACTTATAATTCATTTATTTCTTTATCTTTTCTTTTTTAAGCAAATTTTCATCCACCGCCTTGAACATGTTGAAGTTAAACTAACTTCTTCTGGATGGAATGCAAATACAGGAAAATAAAAACAATACACCTGCTTTTCTTGTAGTTCGGACATGGTACATTAACAAAAACTAATTTTCTTCTTTCGGAAGCCAAACAAGCTACCGCCAATTATCAATGAAATGGCAAGAAAATACCTTGTTTTTACATGAAAACAGGTTCAAGACGATTTGCTATGATTTCTTTCTTTTACTTTTTCCTCATTTTCAAGAAATTACAGGGATAGATAAGAGGAAGCAATTAAGAAATTCCACTACAAGAAAAAAAAATGAGTTGAATGTTTAACAACACAAACAATCACTGTTTTCACAGTTAAACCATTAAAGTTTAGAAACTGCTTCCATGATGCTTGGTAACTTTTACACACACAAATTTGATTCCCAATGACTTGGAATATTGGTACAAACAGAGCAAAAGGTAAAATATAACAGTCTGTCTGAAGAAACAAAACAGTTTGGCAATTTAAGAGGCGCAAGTTTAAGCTTAAGTTTTAGAGGGACCAGGAATTGATGCAATTAAATGCTAAGTCTCAACATAGACACCAGGTGGGAAAGAAAATACATCACAAAACATCAGAAAACATTTTCTGTGACAACAAACAGGAAGAGCAATATGACAAGCTCTTTACCAAAAGGTAGCCAACAGCTACAGTCTGTTTAGACGGGTTCGAACCAGGTCCGATCTATATTGGACCGGTCCAAGTTAGTCCGGAATAAATCTATCTTGCTGTTTACATTGAATTATTTAGATCGGAACAAATGACTCACAATATTCAGCGCACTAGATATAAGCTGTTAGAAAGAACCTATTTTAATACATGTATGACTTGCATATCTCGTATACTAAATCAAAGTAAACAGTTTAATATAATTTGATTAATTCCATTGCAAGTATTTTGCAAGATCTTTCCCCAATTATATTTTTATGGTACCGGCGTACGTCAGTCGGAAAAATGTGTGAAACTGGACTTTTGCGGGAAAATCTGAGTAAATACACAACCTACATTTGGCACAGTTTCATTACTCAGAAATTTTGTGCAAATTTCCAGATTGTCTAAAATCAATATTGATACTACGTTGGATCGAACCAAAGCGTTTAGACGGAATATTTCTACCGAACCAGGATCGGAACATGATTTGGACCGGACCAGGTCCTAGGTTATGTACCGGGCCAAGTTGGACCGTTCCAAAATTTTGGAGCGAACCAAATGTGTTCGTCTAAACACTTGGACTGAACCATGTCCGGTCCTGGTTCGGAACAAATTCGTCGTGTAAACAGCATACTAGTCTCAACCAAAAGCCAAGGCAACGAGCATAACAGAGATGCAGATATGGAAACCTCTAGCACTTCAGTGTATGGTAGTAGGGTACTAGGTAATCTTGGAATCATTAAAATTCTGGGAGTTCCAGTAATCAGTAGTAATGGCATCACAATGATTGATTATCCTGGAGATGGGGTAATGATGGATTACATCAATGTGAGCCACAAGGTGAGAAAAACGATCTTCTGGGTTTCCAACCAGGTCTGACATAAACAGACCTGTACAGTCATGGAAGAAGGCTAGAAATTTGAAATTTTGGATATAAATATATAGAAGAGGAATTATAGTTCTATTCAAGATTACCTATAGGACTCACGGCTTATCAGCTACTAGGATCTAGTAAAAATATTACATGAGGTATAGGGAAAATCCCGCCCACTTTTGCAAACTCTTGGCGTGAGTCTCTATGGTGAGATGCGAAAACAAAGGTGCTGAACAGCTGTGCAGTAATTACTGCACAGCTGATCTGCGTCTTTATTTTCATATTTGCAAAAACCCGGTTTCCTTATGATGTGGCTCAGTCTGTCAGTGCTCAGGAAGTACTGGTAAACTTCTCAAAAGTCTTTGCTTCCTGTAAGTCTGATTTTGAGTTCTCAAACATGTTTGGATTAGAATACTAAAGCTATAATTGAGAAACAAAATGTACTTTTGAGCACTATTTACAGGACAATGCCATATGTCCATTTGATTCAGAACAGCCAGACTCTCTGTGTGATTTCATGAATCCATTACTTTGAGCCCTGGCATAAGAAAACCTGCTTTCAGCATATGCGAAAACAAAGGCACAGTAACTGTGCAATGGGGATCATCGCCTTTGTTTTCCCCTTGTTTTCGCCTTTGTTTTATACATTGTACACCCACTTCTTGCTAAGACCATAATTGGAAAGTCTGTATGGCTGCATGCATAGGCCCTTTTGCTTCAGACTTGGTGGGGAACCCCAGAGACAGGTTTTCTCATGAAGCAGCTCATTTATCTGTAGACTATAATGGCAGTACTAATGAGGTAATGGTTTATATCTACTGAGGTAATTTAGGTAATAATTGTATTTATAAAACAAAGAGATAGGATATGTAGGAGCAGAGATATCTGAAGACGGCTCATCTAAACACAGACTCCCATAAGAGACAGAATAAAAGCAATAACACACACACACACACACACACACACACACACACACACACACACACAAAAAAAAAAACAAAAAAAAACGTACTGTTCATATGAACCAGTAATGAATATATGGGTTGTTCATGAACATCTAACACATTCATGAATGGGACATTCATGCAGCAGACTGGGGTGTTCATGAACCATTCAGAAATATTATACAGGTGGTTTATGAAGTGACATGAACAGAGTAAAATTATGCACGGAACATTCATGAATCAGACAGAGGTGAGAACAGTTACTGTTCATTAACTATTTCTTGCACAGGTAAGGTGGAATCAACAGCAAACAATTGAGCCGCCTCATGGGAAAACCAACAATCTGCATAGGCGAAAACAAAGACGCAGATCAGTAACCGCGAAGCTGATCACGCCTTTGTTTTCGCTACTCGGATAGTATAATTCTTCTACTTTATAAATCCAAAATTTCAAGCTTCTAGCCTGCTTCTGTGCTTGTACAGGCCGGTTTGTGTCAGACCTGTTCGGAAACCACATTGTTGGTTTTCCCACGAGGCGGCTCATATTGTCACAAAGGTTAGCTCAAAGTTTCTCAAAAAGCTCTACTAATAATAATTTAAAGTTTCATTTATAATTGTCCATGAAGCTGCAGATCAAAAGTATTCTCATACATAATCCGCAGCCACATATCATTGTGTATGCGCATCTATTCAATTTTCCCCCTCTGATTTGTATAAATTGATATTATTATTCATAATTACTGGAGTGTCAAAACCGCTAAGTAACTGCTGGAAGTCGCAGATTTAAAATCAAGCCCTTCTTGCTTGCTGTGCAGAACCTAGGGTTTCCTGCTAGGAAACAAATCTTTTGATGGATTGCTTTAATGCTCTCAAATTTTCTCACATTTTGAACAGTTCAGTTAACATTTATTTTATGAACAGAGTGGGTGATAAGCCCCCCTCCCCGCTTCATGCATGTACAATTGCAAGTACTTATAATTTTCATTTATTAGGCCAAGGTAAACAATATGTGGTTATAAGGTTTTAGCAAGAAAAGTGAATAGATACATGTATTATACATGTACTTATGATTTATTGTTTGTTTGTTAAACAGCAGTCACACATTAGCGTATAAGTGAAACGCGCGCCGGGCGTGTTGAAAAAATACAAATTTCCACATATGCCAGACGCACGTCGGAGACACGTCTAAGGCGCGTTAAGCGCGCACTGGGTACGCTTGGTGTACGTCCGGTGCGCGTCGCTAAAAGTCGCACGCGTTTCGTGCGCGTTTGGGCTAAATAAAATTTTAAACATGCTTAAAAATTTTCTACAAGATGGGCGTGTGTTGGGCGTGTGACCTACATGCTACAAGTACGTTCCACGCACGTTACAGGCGCGTTGAATACGTTTCGAACACGCCCAGCACACGCCGAGCACACGTTTCAAGCACGTCGTATACGCAACGTGCGCGTTTCGATTTTAACTGGATGCTGGTTTGGGCGAGTGTGGAACGCGCCTGTAATGTGTGCCAAGCGTGCTTGAAGCGCACATGAAACGCATACAGCGCGTCTGTAGCGCGTGCCTAGCGTGTCTGGGGCGTATGACAAACGTGCTCTAAAACTTTGAGATTTTTTTATACGTCCGGCACACGCCTCAGTCACGCGCTAATGTGTGACTGCAAAAGCGAGTTAAAGGAACAAATTAATTTCATACGTCCAAAATCTTCAGGGTGTTGAGATTTTTCATACACCCGGCGCGCGTTTGGGTTATACGCTACTGTGTGACTGCTGTTTTATTGTTTTCACAGAGCAATGCATATAAGGTGTAAGAAAGGGAAAACAGTTACAAAATGAATGAATGGCTCTTTACTCCATTTTGCCTTAAATTACTTAAGCAGTTTATCTTACTGAGTATTAAAAGACTAATCTGGCATTACAGGGGTTTATGTTAAAAATTATCAAATTACTAAAAGTGTCAGAAATTTTTCCCAGGTGTCCTGCATATTAAGGGAGGCATTAGTTTCTTGATTATGTCACTCAAAGAAGGATCCCCAAAAGTAGGAGCCCTTCTGAAGAATTATAAACTTGATAAGTATCAAGATCAGACAATTTTAAACCACTAGAAGGAAAAGGGCTTGATATGAAGAAGACATATGCATAAAATTGTGTAAAATTTGTTTCTTTAAAACTTCCACTTTGCATTAAAATTACATCATTAATATCTTAGCTATTTCATAGGAAACATGTCTTTAAATCAGGTCTCAAATGCAGCAAAAGTCTCACCCTCGACACCAGGGCTAAGCACCTAGAACATATTTGAAGAGGGAAAATATATCAACAAGATACAGAATAATGAAAGATATTGGTTGGTAATCAGACAAGCCTACCGGCGTGCCGGTATATGTCTACATGGTTATATGGCTACATACTATATACAGATTTTTTCATGGAGGAGCTTAAGATCAGATAACATTTAAAGGTAAAATCTGGGATTTCTATCTTAATCCCCTTCTTAATCCTGTCTCACAAGCAATTTTGGTTCAAATTTTAGCCCATCAACTATCCAATATTCTGTTGCTATTTACAAATCACTTGAAAATCTTTCATATTACATGCACATCAAAGATTGTACATCATTATAGGACTGAGCTTTTCCTCATTTTCTCCAGATTTATGCCTCAATATGCTCAAGATACATTTAAAATGAGCCGCCTTGTGGGAAAACAAACAATGTGGTTTCCGAACAGGTCCGACACAAACCGGCCTGTACAGCTACAGAAGCAGGCTAGAAGATTGAAATTTTGGAGTTAAGTAGAGGAGGCATTGTATTTTCCGAGTAGCGAAAACAAAGGCGCTGATCAGCTTCGCGGTTACCGCGAAGCTGATCTGCGCCTTTGTTTTCGCATATGCAGATTGTTGGTTTTCCCACGAGGCGGCTCAATTTTAAAATATCATTTGGTTTTAATAAAAGCATGTTGAAAACTGATAACAAAGTTCAAAATTCTCTGCAGTCCAACAAAAAATAAACAACACATTAGGAACCTCCAACTGAGCACATCAGGATAACATATCCGTGAGATAACTACCCCCTTGAACCCCACTTTTATATAACATAGCTGGGGTATGGAGGGGTATACCTATTTTTCTTATTTTTGCTCCAAAACATAGATTGTTGGTACTCATTAGAACCGCCTCGCCACCGCCTCGGCAAGGCGGTTCTAACATGTACCCACAATCTATGTTTTGAGCAAAAATAAAAAAAAAATCTATTGAATTTTTTCAATTTTTACATGGGCATGTTTTCGTAATGCAGTGATGTCAGTGCAGCAGCAGCAGCAGCAACAACTTAAATTGACAGAGTTGGTAACAAATGGCAAAAGACAATACATCTTTTGTTGTATAGTTTCTAATTTTAATTAACCAATCAATCATCAAATTAATAAATGCATAACTCAAGTTTTACAGTTTTCAAGTCAAGAACATTTTCATACAACAGCTTGAGATATCAATGGCAACAGACTGTATGCCAATGGTTAGGGTTTCCATTCAATTATCAAATAAAAATGTCTTGTTCAAAATCAGTTCTATATACAGCCTAAAATTCATAATACATAATTATATAGGCAGAGCCTTAGTGAGCCTTTTGGATGATGTTCCTTTTACTGTCAGCAGCTTAGTTGTTTTGCTTGAAAGTTGTTTAAGTTGTTCTGGTGCAACCTGAAAATTTTCTGTGTACCATTTGAGCCGCGACGCGAGAAATCTGGTCTTCGGGGTTTCCGACCAGGTCCGACATAAATCGGCCTGTACAGTTACAGACAAGGGCTAGAAGCTTGAAATTTGGGATATAAGAAGAAGAGGAAATATACTATCCGTGTAGCGAAAACAAAGGCGCTGATCAGCTTCGCGGTTACCGCGAAGCTGATCTGTGCCTTTGTTTTCGCATAGGCAAAAATCCGGTTTTCTCACGATGCGGCTCATTTGACTGTGGGATTAAAACTGCAAGACTATCACACTTTTCATGGTTTTGACCAGTTCTTATTTTGCTGCGCAGTACCAGTAGTTAAGAAGTTCAACTCTTTGAATATCTAGTTAGTAAACAGTGTAAACTGATGCCCATTATCTGTTCGAAAGTGAGGAACAAGTACCTACTTAGATGATTGCAATTGATTCGAATATTTGCATTGTATATCACCAAATAAAGCAAATAAACAAAGGTCAAAAGTTTTATCATAAAGGTATGATCTTTGCCCAATACACAAATTTGATTTCAAGTTTTCAATGTTGTGTTGCGAAGTTCAAACAATCTTAATTTAGTTGTAACATACCTTTGTCATAGCACTTCATATGCACAAGATAAATTTCAACATATGCATGAACGGTCAGTCTCAGAGATTTGGGATAGTCCCTTTTTCTGACCATAATAATATTTGAAAACAAAGATCACTCAACAGTTCTGTTTACGGTATATGGTATGACTTTTAATGTTTTAATGGTACCTTCAGACCTTTCATCAGTCAGAGGTCAGACCTTTAAACAGTCAGAGGTCAGTTCCAACAAAAACATACTGAATAAGCTGTGTTGTTGTGTAACATATTGGTGCATTTACAGTTACAATTGGGCCATTTTAAACATTTTTCAACCCCATTAGCATTCTTCCACCAATATGAACTCAAAACCAAAAGCATCAATGGCAGCCCTAAAAGGGCAACAAAACATTGCAAAAACTTGCACAAGATTAAGCCAAATGTTGTTAATTGTTTACAAAAGGGATTTTTCGCTATTTACCTAGCTTCTGTAGAACTTGTGATGGGGTTAATTTTGTTGACAATTCTACTTAAAAAGGTGCTATGATCCTATTAGCCCCACAGAAAGAGGGATTTTACAGAACAACAAACTGATTACCGTATATTTCCTACTTGGCACCCGTTTTTATTTAAAGATTTGATTTATTATGGGCATCCAAAATTTATGGTGCAAATAAGTCTTTGAAAGTACCAAAGGTGACACAGTGATATTATAAATGAGCCGCGACGCGAGAAAACCGGTCTTCGGGGTTTCCGACCAGGTCTGACACAAACCGACCTGTACAGTCACAGGAGCAGGCTAGAAGCTTGAAATTTTGGATTTAAGAAGAAGAGAATTTGTACTATCCATGTAGCGAAAACAAAGGCGCTGATACCGCGAAGCTGATCTGCGCCTTTGTTTTCGCATAGGCAAAAATCCGGTTTTGTCATGATGCATAATGGATATAAGAGCTTGATTTTGGTTTTTGCTGTTTGTCAAAATTCTAGCAAAACTTATTACAACTTCATGCAGCTGCAATTTTGTACATAATATACAGACATTAATGCAGGCCACAACTGCACATTTACATTTAAATTTCAAATTGTAGTTTACATAAAAAATTGACACTGTGGGTGATTTTGACACTTAAAATTACATATTCAGGCCGAATGTATAACATATAATTTAGAAATTAAGAAATGTAAAACTTTAATTTATTGCACCATTTACTACTGAATGTAAACCTCTTGACAAATACAAGAGTAAACACTGGGGTAATTTCAGTCCTAATATTTGTCTTTTATTCTCCTAAAAGCCATAATAGGCCATGCTTACTTTGCAGCTTATAATAAAACCCACCTTCTGCAGAGATGAAAAAACAAGATGCAAATCTGCTGTATGGTGAAACCCTAAGCTGAGATCAGAATGCTGGGTTCGCTTTACAGTGATTGTGGAATTTCACAGCTTTTCAAGGCTCTCAAGCAATTTTGTGTGGGTGTCAACAGTTCAGTTAGTGTCCAACCTGGTCAGAAATCCAGAGAACACGTCCTGTGATATGATTGACTTAACTCATATAAGCCTGGCATCCTTTTTTGTGGGACATGGGCAAACAGTATAGCCCCAGATGGGATGCCGCAAAATGCCACATCCCATCTTGGGCTATACAACCGGTTTACTCTAAAGAGGATTTTCATCAAAAAATTACATAACAATTTAAAATCACTCCTGATGTCCCAAAAAATGAAAGTGGACTCACCCAAATGATAATGAAAGGCAAGTCCATTCGTCATAAATAGGTTAATTGTAGTGCTTTATTTCCTTATCTTCTCAAGTTTAAAACTGAACAAAAAGACCACAAATAAGGGGTAAATAATGTTAAATACTTGCAAATTAAGAAAAGTCAACTTTCACAACTTCCCAAGCTTTTCTGAGCTACCTTTACTTGCAACAGGCCTCCAGACTCCAGTGATAGTCCATTTGCCATTTCATGGGCATCACTTGGGGTTCAGATCCATCATGACGGGTTCGTTTTCAACATTTTATCTATTTTTTTCATAAATTTCCCTATGAAATTGAAATAATTTGGTTCCAGAGGGGGGTTCAAGCGAACCACCCGAACCCCCTCTAAATCCGCCACTGGATACGACCACTTAAACGCAACAACAATTTGCACACTGGTTATCCAGAGGCAAACCAACTTGACTGAAAACAACCACTGAAAATGAAAACAATAATATGAGCCGCCTCGTGGAAAAACCAACAATGTGGTTTCCGAACAGGTCCGACACAAACCAACCTGTACAAGCACAGAAAAGAACCAGAAGCTTGAAATTTTGGATTTAAGTAGCGAAAACAAAGGCGCTGATCAGCTTCGCGGTTACCGCGAAGCTGATCTGCGTCTTTGTTTTCGCCTATGCAGATTGTTGGTTTTCTCACGAGGTGGCTCATATTTAGGACAAACTTACATTGTATATCCAAGCTAGCTTCGCCACTCTGCAACGAATATCCTGTTGTCACATTTGTCGCTATGCACTGAAACGTCCCAGAATCCTCTTCTCTCGTTACCCGTAATATCCGTAAATTCCTACCCTCCTGAAACCTACGACTGGTGTTTGTGACTTGCTTGCCGTTGTGAATCCATTCAAACTTTATGTGTCGTCGGTTTGATACATCACAAAGAAGGGTCTGTTCCGTCCCCTCAACAACGGACTGGTCATGTGGTTTGAGGTTGAAATAGAATGTATCCTGGGCCAGGCACAGTGAAAGACCTGAGGTAGAAAAATACATGTATTGTAACAGAATCAGGTAACAAATGAGCTGCCTCGTGGGAAAACCAACAATGTGGTTTCCGAACAGGTCCGACACAAACCGGCCTGTACAGTCACAGAAAAGAGCTATAAGCTTGAAATTTTGGAGTTAAGTAGAGGAGGAATTGTACTATCTGAGTAGCGAAAACAAAGGCGCTGATCAGCTTCGCGGTTACCGCGAAGCTGATCTGCGTCTTTGTTTTCGCCAAAGCAGATTGTTGGTTTTCCAATGGGGTGGCTCATTAATAGAATCGCCTCAGACCCAATACATGACCATGTGACTTGCTAACTGAGTCAGAAGAAGCACTCTAATATAAAGTGGATACAACCATTTTCTGAAGTTTAAAATTGCAATTTAAAAGTTTCACCGCTGTGACTGGTGTGGGTTCTAGCCCCGCTCTGGCCACATGTGAGACAAGCCAAGTTCTGCTTGCGGGTGTGTCAGGTGGTTTTTTTCGGGGTTCTCCCGTTTTCGCCCCACCTACTGATTGGTCCGTCTCATATGACCTGAAATAATCTTGAAAGGGACATAAAACTGAATAAAAAAAAAAAAAATAAAATAAAAAAAAATAAAAGTTGTTTTGTTTGTTAGAGTTGATAGTTAATACAATATAGTGACTGCATGTGTTTGGTGGATAATGAAAACCCTAACACATCTCTGGCACTGCCAGGACTTATTGGAGGTTAAATCCCGACATTTAAGCCCCCCTGCGCCCCCACTATCCCCGGTCCCAAATGACTGGTGCATTTTTGTATGCTAACAGCTTCTTCAATGTACAAATGGTAGCTTTGGTAGTTGAACAAGTTCTAAGCTAATTGTTGTTGGAACTGGAATCTGCAATGAGTTTCATTTCCAAAGTGTAAATTCTTGGATAGGAAGAGGGTGTTGAGATATGAGGTATCATCGCTGTCAGTCAATATCATAGCTTGAGATGCTGTAGGTTTTTGTTATTTACAGGAAATACAGCATATTGAGGGGAAAGAAAATTTAAGTCTCAAACCCCTTACTATATATAAAATTGGAGTTCGAAGGGGTATACTTTTCATGGACATGTTTTCCTGATGTGTCACTAGAACAGCAGCTATGGCCAATTGCAATATGGGACATCATCAGAATACTGAGAAGCAGCAGGATTGGGCCCAAGCATTACGAGGTGGTTATAACGATAACCCACAATCTATGTTTTGGAGCAAAAATAAGGAAAATAGGTATAACCCTGCATACCCCAGTTTTTCTATATTAAAGTGGGGTTTAAGGGGGTATATATTGCACGGACATGTTTTCCTGATGACCTCAGGTTTTGAGGGTGTCAGGCTTTAAAACCACAATGCTGCGGCCTTGACATCTGTGTAAGCAACATAAGAGCCGCATCGTGAGAAAACCGGATTTTTGCCTAGGCGAAAACAAAGGCGCAGATCAGCTTCGCGGTAACCACGAAGCTGATCAGCGCCTTTGTTTTCGCTACTCGGATAGTACAATTCCTCTTCTACTTAAATCCGAAATTTCAAGCTTCTAGCTCTTTTCTGAGCTTGTACAGGCCGGTTTGTGTCGGACCTGGTCGGAAACCCCGAAGACCGGTTTTCTCGCGTCGAGGCTATTAATATTTTTGTAGAAATGGGTCCTGACAAAAAGGACTGGATCTGACTGCTATATATATATGAGCCGCGACGCAAGAAAACAGGTCTTCGGGGTTTCCGACCAGGTCCGACATAAATCGGCCTGTACAGTTACAGAAGCAGGCTAGAAGCTTGAAATTTCGGATTTAAGTAGAAGAGGAATTGTACTATCCGAGTAGCGAAAACAAAGGCGCTGATCAGCTTCGCGGTTACCGCGAAGCTGATCTGCGCCTTTGTTTTCGCATAGACAAAAATCCGGTTTTCTTGCGATGCGGCTCATATATTGATTATCATGTCTTCATTTTTTTTCCTGGGCAAGACCAGTACTATGGGATGTTGTTTTTTGTGGGTTTTGTTGTCCCAGGAGAACCCCTGGAGGCTCAACCAGAAGATTGATTTTTGTAGTTTTTTTGTTTTTTTTGTTTTTTTTTTTTTTGTTTTTTGTTTAGTTACATTTATTGTTTGTTTGCTGAGGCTGAATGGTACTGAGGTGTGGTTTTCAAAAGCAGCTGGTATCAATTCAAACATCTCTAAAGATGATCACCTGATTAGTATCCAATAACTCTGTGCAATAAAAACCAAATGAAAATGTGGTTTAAAGATGCTATCACAGAATATTATGTAAGGTTTGATTATCAATTAATTTCATACTTTGCTGCACTAATTGAATCAGACACCCAGAAGCAATAAATAACCAATTTAGCCTTGAGTGACAGGGGACTAACATAAATAAACAGGTTATTGACATCTGGTGTGAAATTGATCAGTTTTGGTGTCAATTTCTGCTGGTTTTCTTGATTTATTTTCAATCATATTCCATAAATGGATAAAAATATTGACAACTTTGCAAATGACCATTAATCATGATTACAGAAGTCATTCCATGCTAATTTTTCATGGCCTGGAGAATTTGGAATGTGTAAGATATTTGAAAGAACCTTCACTTACATGTAGGACAAAATTCAGATGTTCTTTTTGAAGTTTCTTTTTTTTTTGCAAAATTAAGAGTAACAGAAGAAACACAATGTTTCAACTGATATCATTTATAGATCGGCTACTTTTAAAATAGCCACCCATCAATTTATATTTTGTAAAAAATGTTGTCTTTACATAGATTAAAAGACAAAGATACAGCCCCTTTCACTCGAGTTTGCCGTTTGAGCATTTGCATTACACAAGAAGACCATGTGTTCCGAAGATCTGAGTTTCTTTTCATGTTGTCCTCAAAGACATCTGGATTGATTGATCTGCTGATTTGAGTCACAGCTACAAACTAAGTGACCTTTAAAAACGGCAAACCCGAGTGAAATTTTTAACTTACTACACTTCAACCTCATTATAACACGCCTCATTATAATGCGGTTCTCAATATAACACGGCCATGTCATGGCTCCCAAGTTGATTATTGTGCTATATTTCTATAGTAAATAACCTCATTATAACACGGTTCACTTATAACACGGTCTGTTTCTATGGACCCCAAAGATAGCATTATAATGAGGTTGACCTGTATGTGGACTTTTTGCCATGTAGATACCGATCAGGTAACTGCTTAAATTGATAAAATTCTGCTTTTGTCTCTATCCTGTTACAAATGTGTGTTCTTTATATGCATTGTATATGTTGTGAGAAGAATTTTGAAATAAAAATTTGCTTTAACCAAGCAATTACAATGTTTTTATCAGAAGAGGTGACATCATTACCTAAAGATAAATGCTGAATAGATTTTAAGAGCACCTGGGACATTGTTTCAGTTCTAAAATAGAATAAAAAGTTACCTGATTTACAAACAAACGGCAAACTCGAGTGAACAAATTTGATTGACCTAAATGCTCAAATGGCAAACTCGAGTGAAAGGGGCTGTAAACTGCACAAATTCAAGTTATTGTAGATGGACACCCAACATAATATCTTGACTGTCTAGAGCTGGCTAAAATACATATCTATACACTTTCTCCTTTCTTCTGAATTGGGGGTGATTTTAAATGTTCTTATGGAGATGTTTACTAGCCCCAAATGTTTAGACAAGGCAGTGAAGTTTCCCTTCAGCCTCAAAAGCTGGTGACACTATAAAAGCAGTTTACCATGGTTTATGTCTCATGCTCACAATGAAAAGAATCAACAGTAGTCAATAAAAGTACAATGGATGAGCAAAGTGGATAATGTAAAGTCCAATTCGCATGCACAAAAAATACACGCGTGTAAATATACTCCGGTGTGTATTTATACTCCGGTGTGCAAATCAACCTGAGAGTAAATTTAAATTGCGTTCGCATGGGTTTTATCGCCAGGAGTATTTTTGTAGGTAAATTTATCATTTCTGGATTAAAACCTGTTCATTTAAGTTTTCTGTATTTGCAAAACAAGAAGAGGCTGCTTCAAGGTGTTCATGTAGACTTTGGCAGCAGAGGGGAATCATGTAATGGTCAGGCATAACCTTAGCAGTTATACAGTTCCCTTTTTTCATCCTTTTACAAGGAATTACTGTTAAAATGCCCCAAGAATACTAACCAAGAATGATGAAGAAATAGTGTGGCTGTTTGCACTCCATATGATCTAAAATGTTATGAATGGCAATAAACTCTTATTTAGCAACAATGTCCACAGTTTCAGCAATTGTCATATAATCAGTTATGAACAAAAAATGTGAAAATTCGTTATCTAAAAGCAGAATATTGACTTGAAATAAAAATACTCATGGGTAAATTTTACTTTGCGTTCGCATGGCACATAATAGTAAATTTACACGTGTGTATTTGTAAAAATAAAATTTGCATCTGGTCAGAGCCAGGAGTAAATTTACCCATATGTAAATATACTCCGGTGTGTATTTGCGTTCGCATGCGCCATTTACTTACCCCGAGTAAAATTTGCACACCGGAGTATATTTACACGTGTGTATTTTTGGCGCATGCGAATTGGACTTTAATTGTCAGCTGGAGAAATTCACAGTGGGATTTTAGAGGCTTAAATGTTCTCTAAATTTACTTTTTATCTTTTATCTATGAAATAAACTGAGCTATAAGGTCAAGGGTTCTTTTTACTGAATTTTAAAGCATCTTAAATGAGTAGCAGTTTTATGTCTTATAGAATTTTATAGCCTTTCAATACTATATAGTTTTTAAGCCTTTTTATGATGTACATAATGATGTTTTGGCTATTTTATGGATTTTCAAGATTTGTTACAAAAGTGAATGCCCTAAACATAGCGACTGAGTATAATGTACTTTACATGTTTATTGATTATAACAAGACAGTCCCAGATCTATGCATTTGCCGACAGGGTTACTGAAACAGGTCCTATGTCACGTTTCTATCCATATGCCCCAAAACATATTGTGCAATGCTTTTAGTTTGACATGCACATCCAAGTAATTCCTGTATCCCATTTTCCATATTTCTGCCCATGGGCGGATCCAGGATTTTTTAAGAGGGGGTTCAAATGTAGAAAAGGGGGATTCGTCAGCCTAATTTCACTCAAAATTTCTTTAAATTCCCCATGAAAATGAAATAATTTGGCTCCAGAGGGGGTTTGAGCGAACCCCTTGAACCCCCTCTAAATCCCCCACTGCTGCCAAAATGAACATAGATATTGTTTCTCTGTGAAATTTGACCAATTTGCTCACCACACACACACCAACCTGTGCTCAAAGATGAACTAGATTTGTGCATGTGCTTCAAAAGTATCATAAATGGGCTCAGAAAAGTTACATGGGTGCTCATTAGAAGAAATAACTGTATGGTCCTTATACAAATTTTAGAGGTTGTCAGAAAAAGTGTTGAAGAGGTCGTAATAAACTTTCAAAAGTATATCTTTTAGCCATACCTTTTCTCCCCATCAAAATGCTTTTAATGCTATTTAATGTCAGTTTATTATAATCAGTGATCATGTTAAAGTTCATAACATGACAGCTATGGCCATTCTTACCAATACCAGCCTCTGAAAACTGCATTTTGTCATACTTACTAAATGATAAAATTAAAACCAATTTAATGACACTAAAATCCAGTTTTATATCCATTTTATCACAAAATATTTAACCGCTATATATGAGAATAAAACATCACTAGATATCACATTTTAATTCCGTTACAAACCGTCTCAACACACACGATGATCAGTATCAATGAAGAGTGCCCGCCTTGTACACACAATAACCGCACAACTCATTTAGGTAGACACAAAATAGTTCCAATAAATATCGGAAAATAAAGTTACACAAAAATTTATTTGAGATACGAAATCAAAAGAGTTGTATGAATATTCAGTTTTATACAAAATGAGTAATTTATTTTGTTTTAAAAAATGCAAAATGAATGATTATATTTCAAGATAAATCCGCGCGCACCTGTTCTGTCCGTAAGCCCCGCCTACAACTTATCCAATCAGTTATTGGGATTCTACTTTCGGTTTGAAGATTGCACACAAAAGTATGGGACGCCGTTTTTCCAATACATTAAGATATACATGTAGGTTATATTATGCACATACATGTATATGCAAGTCAGTGACATTTGTCCCCAGAATATTTGTCTACCTCGTCACAGGAGAGATAGAGACCCTGATCAGAGCAACAACTTTAAGTTCAGGCAGGGTCTTCTATAAAGACCCTGGTTCAGGTAACCAGGGGCGATTCCACGATTTCCTGAAGGCTAGGGGGGAGGGGGGGTCCACATCCACCAAGAGTGGTTCAATCGTTTTCAACATTTTACTTGATTTTCATGAATTTCTCCATGAAATTGAAATAATTTGGTTCCAGAGGGGGGAGGGGGTGGGGTTGGGGTTCAAGCGAACCACCTAAACCACCTCTAAATCCGTCACTGGCTACTGACTGTCACCTGTAGGAAAATACCGGCTTGCGACATGTTATCTTTGTAACAGCACCTAGTTGTCTTTTCAGTTAGGTTCAGATTCGGACATACCAGTTTAAGGTCCTTGTTTGCTTTTTCACCAGATGTGGCTGTAGAAGTCTGCTATTTCTATAAGCAACGTATGATCCAACGGGATGCCTTTGCAAGCCTTTTAATTTGCACTCGGTAAAGCCTCGTCCGTCATCAACATCCAGGGGGTAGACAAAGTCTTCATCAACCACTCGGTTGGATGCTGGTTCTGAGAATCTAATTCATAACAAGCAACTCCAACATTGAGAGGTTAGAACGGTGGCCTGGAGTGAGATAGATGAGAGTTATAAACCGCTCCAGTACATCCTTTTAGTGGAGCAAAGTTCAAGGGAAATACCAAAATGTTCGTCTTGGTCTTCAGTTTGGAAATCCAGTGTTTGCCACCTTGACAAACCTTGCATAACTCTCTAGTATTCAAGAAGGAGTTCAAGATGGCTGCCATTTCTTAAAATCAATCCCGAAACAAAATACATTATATTTTTAATGTTTTAACATTTAAAAAAATAATGATATTTGAATGGACCATTTCATATATATTATGAATGATGTCCTTAAAAATCTGACAATTTGAATAGTGGAGTTATGCAAGGTTTGCCAACGTTAAACCGCAATACAAACATTTAGGCAAACTTACTGAATGCGCTAATGAATCGGATAAGTACTTTGATTGTCTTTCGGGGCAGAGATGGGAATCATTTCCATTCATTAAGAAAGAACAACACTTCATCACCCGATTACAATCACAGATAGTGATATTCTACAGAGCCGCCGCACCAGAACACGAATAAACCGCCTATGCGAAAACACAGGCGCAGATCAGCTGTGCAGTAACTGCACAGCTGATCAGCGCCTTTGTTTTCGCAACACGGATAGTACAATCCATCGAAATTTCAAGCTTCTAGACTTATTCTATGACTGTACAATCCAGTGTCGGAACCACATTTGTTTGTTTTCTCATGCAGGGGCTCACAGAGGAATCTGAAGTATCTGATGGAGGAGATAGGGGTGGGTGGTGAAGGAAGTGGTAACGTACAGAAGGTCATGTCAGTTACACAGAATATTTTGGTAATCATCGAATAACGCACACATATGCTCAGTCATCCTATTAGATGACGCATTCATGGCCACTGTATTCAAAACTATATTCATGATTATGGTGTTGGAAGAGGAACTTCAAATATATTACAAACTTACTTTATTTTTGCCATGTGCACTGATGACTGGTCGGGAATGAGAATGCAAAACGGTATCATATTATGATCAGTACTGATGGACCCCGTGAAAATGGTTAACATGAAAGCATTGTACACAATAAAACAAAAGTATTAAACAGAGTCACGTGAACTCTGATTAGTCGCGAGCACAGCAGATTTCACGATAGTGCTGTATTTTTGACGACCTTCACGTTAAACAACAGAGTCGTCGAAAGAAGTGTTATTCAAGGTCTACCATGTTTCCTAAACATTTTTAGTTATGCAACAGTCATTTGTATCCCCCCGCCTAACGGCCAGGGATAGCGGGGACACAGCGAGGCTAAAGTGCCAGCTTTTAACCTCTGATGAGTCCCGGCATTGCCGGGGAGTGCCGGGGTTTTATATTCCGCCATTCAACGGTCACATTAGTTCCAATTAGATATTAATTGTAATTACTTTTATGGTCCTTATTTAATTTGCAAATGTACAGGTCTGTACATTTACATGCAGAAATTCAATCCATTCTCTCATATTTCAGTTTCATTAGAACAACACCCAGCTCTTGTTCCACATTGTCAGCCTCCGGGGAGCCGGGGCTTTTAGCATGGATTTTACCTCAAGTCTAGCCCCGCAGTGCCGGGGATACAAATAACTGGTGCATTAGAAATTTAGCCACTTTCCAGATTCCCTTGTGGAAAAAACATGCTAAACAGATAAAACTCTTTTAATGCGGATGTTCTATTAATTTGGCATTTTGAAGAATAATTTTCATGCACAATTAAAGCAGCCCCCAATCGGCTTGCACTCTTTGGAAAGGATCAAAGTCGTTAAACAGCCATCAAATCAGATATCACTTTTATCAGAAACATCTACAGGTAATGCTTATCTCAAGTGATACAATCTGGCGCGAAGAAGTCTTGTTAGAAATGGAAATGAACTACGAAAACTTGACAACAAAGCGGTGAATAAGAACAGAAGGGAGTCCAAGGGTTCCACAAAGCGGCGAAATTCGTTACTCGCTGGGTACTAGAACTTGTGAACGACGAAGGTTTGTACCCAGCTATCAAACACCTTCACATTCTGAGGCGAATTACGAACTGAGCCGCGACGCAAGAAAACCGGTCTTCAGGGTTTCCGACCAGGTCCGACACAAACCGACCTGTACAAGCTCAGAAAAGAGCTAGAAGCTTGAAATTTCGGATTTAAGAGGAAGAGAAATTGTACTATCCGTGTAGCGAAAACAAAGGCGCTGATCAGCTTCGCGGTTACCGCGAAGCTGATCTGCGCCTTTGTTTTCGCCTAGGCAAAAATCCGGTTTTCTTACGATGCGGCTCAACTTATACCGTCGCTGCATCTTGCATCTGGCATAAACCATTTAATACGTTGTTTCATGGAAGACTTCCGGTTGAAATACACATACAAGATTCAGATTTCAAGCGAGATCCTCTTACGGCTCCTGGCAGTCCCCCTGTGGCAGTTGACCAGTTCTAACCCATTCGCTTTGAAAGGTGGTAGAATACATGTCGCCAACAACTTCGGGTGAATGTGGCAAGATTAAGAATCAAATCTGTGGTCCCGTTTCGTCCTACTCGGTGCTAAATCTTTACTTATCGTGATGAAAGAAATTCCATGCAATCTTAATCATTATAACTCTATAAAATGCATTACGAGCCTATAAATGCACACATATATTTCAAGGATCACGTCTTGAGATTCTAAGAATTAAGGTAATTTATCAAATGTAACTTCTTTTACTTTTAAATTAGATCTAACGATACACAAAAATGTGTAGGAACTTGTAAATGTCTAGGGAAAATTAATGATAGTTCCAAGTATTTGGCAACTGTTTTCTTATGAGAAGTGGGTTTGGTAAGGGTCGGTAGCATAATGGAATGGTGGTGTTTAGAGATTAGACAATTCTGGAAATAGCTCGGCTTCTACTGATGATGAATGGGTCTCGCCAACCGAGAAAATAAATATCCTGTATTACATTCTTGTACGGAATTAAGCCCCCTAAACTCTACGGTAGTAAGTGTAGTATCCCTATTTATTGATTTCATGACCGCTCACGCGGCTGGTGCATAGTATGCAAATATAGTATAGTACATTTCAGACATATACATGTAGATGCATATGTTTATTTTAACAACATAAAATAAGTATGGATCATATGGAGCAGCAGCAATGTGTCTATGAACATAAAAAAGAAACTTTTACATAAAGTTTCTGATCTATTCCAATATCATAATCATTCGCCTCAGGTTGAAGAAAGGTTAAGTCGTTAACACGTTTCCTAGCATCACTTATGACAGGATGTCAACAGTAGCAGAGAAAATGATGGATGAGTTACTGAAAAACTGAATAAATGGATTGGATCAACTACATATACCTCACTTTCTTGTAACTTTCTTTTCTTGTTCGATATGTAACTTTCATGTTTTAGAGCAGATCTGGGTGGAGTAGGTTAACAGAATTACTAGCATCACTTACGACAGGATGTCAACAGTTGCAGGGATGAGTCAGTACTGAAAACGTTAGCATTTGAGCCTGTGCATGAGAAAACCAACAATTTGCATAGGCGAAAACAAAGCCGCAGATCAGCTTCGCGGTAACCGCGAAGCTGATCAGCGCCTTTGTTTTCGCTACACGGATAGTACAATTCCTCTCCTACTTAAATCCAAAATTTCAAGCCTCTAACCATCTTCTGTGATTGTACAGGCCGGTTTGTGTCAGACCTGGTCGGAAACCCAAATTGTTGGTTTTCTCACGCACAGGCTCATTTAGCATTTTCAGTAAGTAAAGCGAGTTCTACACCAGAATTTAATATCATTTTCACATTCGTAGTAGGGTGGAGCAAGGCAACATGTTTGCAAGCATCACTTATGACAGAATGTCAACAGTAGATGAGAGTTACTGAAAACTTTTATCGAAATGTCGAATGGATCTGCTTAACGTTCTTGAGTTCGATACAAGATTTGTGTTTTAGACCAGGTGGAGTAAGTTAACATGTTTTTATGACAAAATGTCAACAGTAGCAGCAGCAGAGAGGTTGATGGACGGTAACTAAAAACTCATCCATAAATATAGAAATAGGGGAATCAACTACTTTCCTTCTTTCTGAGTTCGATAAAACGAAACTGAGCATTACTTTATGGCGGACAAGGCACCGTTTCGCACACGAAAACACACATAGTGTTTTTAGAAATCAGCAAATGAACACAAACCGGCTGTTGATGTTGACATTGCCATGATATTAGAGAACATATGCGACTGAACATTGCTTTAAAAGTGCCATTTGAAAACAAATGAATTTCAGTTTAACAGTGGTGACCTGATGACGACACAAATTAAGTACGACATGCTAGGGCTGGGCCTTGTGGTTTACTTTATTCGGAGCCACATTAAATCTTTTTAGTAAACTGCATTTAATTGTAATTTGTTACCTGGATTTTGTCAATTTTAGCATTTTGCACTTGAATTTCTTAAGTTTGGAAATCTGATGGAATCAGATATAAAAGTAGCGAAAAACTGCAACAAAAACATGGGTAGTAGCAGCAACAACAACAACAGAAGCAGCAGCAGCAGCAAGAATAACTTTCTCTGTTAACGATGTTTTACTGTGCCCTTCAAAGAAATCGGCCACTGATGATTCGTTTCGTCCATTTTGATATTTCTACATTTCTGGGACTATCTAAACAATATAACTTGTAGGGTTTCCCGTGCCCAGTGTTAATCAAGCAACATGTCGCCAGGCCATTCCAAATGCTAACATCATCACTGTATACACCCTGTTTCTGAGTCTGCTAGATAAATCTAACAGCAAGAAATTAATCATGAACCTGTCAAGCAGTACTTCACTTTTGACAGGCTATTCTAAACAAGTAAATTGCTTTCTGTGATTTTGCTTTTTTTCACTTGCTGTAAATTAGGAGTTGGCTTGGCTTTTTATGTAAATTTGCAAATTGAAATTAAGTAATATTGGATTGTGGAACGCATCCAATGTCATTTCAGAAATAGACTGGCTCCCGTCCTATGTGCAATATTACCCCATAGTAACCATGTTCTATAGCCTCCACAAATATTTGAGCCGCCTCGTGGGAAAACCAACAATCTGCATAGGCGAAAACAAAGGCGCAGATCAGCTTCGCGGTAACCGCGAAGCTGATCAGCGCTTTTGTTTTCGCCACCGGATAGTACAATTCCTCTTCTACTTAAATCCGAAATTTCAAGCTTCTAGCTCTTTTCTGTGCTTGTACAGGCCGGTTTGTGTCAGACCTGTTCGAAAACCACATTGTTGGTTTTCCCATGAGGTGGCTCATTTTTTGTATGAGTTAGGCTCAGAACAAACTCAGCAATCAGAAGATCTCGAGCAATGCAAGATGTGCATGTTTTACTTTAAAAACAAAAGCCAGTCTATTTCAGAAAGTACAAATTCAAGTTCAGAGGCCAAAAAGATGGTGTGCAAGAAAAAGGAATGTTACATATTCTAGCAATCACTGGCCGGCTATATTGGCGGCCATCTTGATCATGTGACCCACATGCCCACAATATACTTTTATGTCCCTAACTAATCGATAGCCAACGTCAAGTCTTCGGCTGATTCATTTGTGTCAATCTATTTTAAGAAATCCTCATGCACGTCAATGACTATATTATAGTTATTAATTTCTACCTTATTAACTGACCTGTCCTCGACTTCATGTCTACAATCACGGGCCTCTTGGTTACATTGTTAAAGTCTCGTATCGAGTTTCTTGACCAAATGTGACAAAGACCCTGGAGTCGGCGTCAGATGCGATCTGTGTCTCAACACTGCAAATGGTACATCCCTGTCTCACCCGTTCCTTAATTCGACGGTGATTAAAGTTGGGAAAAGCTACGTGTATATAGAGTACACGGCGATGCTCTCTGATCAGGATGTCACGCGGACTGATACATACCCTATGATGGCCAGGCCGATATAAGAATTCGCTGGTCGCACTTTTTATTTTGTCGAGCAATACATTGTTAAATCCTTGACAAAAGATTCGTCGGACATCTGTTGCAAGCTAATTCGGATTATTTTCAATCATCAATTGTCACGGACATTCCGTTGTTCGGCGGACAGTGATGCTTCTTTTCTGAGTTGAGCCACTGCATGAGAAAACCAACAAAATGCTTAGGCGAAAACAAAGGCGCAGATCAGCTGTGCAGTAACTGCACAGCTGATCAGCGCCTTTGTTTCCACTACACAAATAGTACAATATCTCTTCTACTTCAACCCAAAATTTTAAGCTTCTAGCCTGCTTCTGTGACTGTACAGGCCGGTTTGTGTCAGACCTAGTCGGAAACCCAAATTGTTGGTTTTCTCATGCGAAGGCTCAGTTATAAATTTTGCGTGACTGCATTCACCACAATACCCCGCGCGTGCCATCGCGACATTTCTGTCCCGTCATTATAATTTTACCTATGGAAAGTAAGAACAGAATGTCCAGAAATTTATAGAGCCATCTGCAAAAAAAAAAAAAAAAAAAAAAAAAAAAGTATCCCAACCCAGACAACCCAAAACAATACGGAAATTTTAACATCACGCACAAAGAGCGAGATGACTTGAATAGCTCTTTCCCAGAGAGATAGCCATCCGGCTAGCACTAATCAAAACAAAGATGGCGAACTAAAAAGACTACATGGCAGTCAGAAGAAAGACAACATAATGGTAAATCACATATTCAGTCGCATTTGACCGGCCAGAAATTACTACCAGAAATGAGATTCACTCGTCATGCAGTAAGTAATTGTCTTCCGTATTTAAAGAATAAGATTTTTGTTTGAATATTTTAAGGGCGCATCGTCCGAACAAGTAAGTGAAGTGTTTCTAGATTGGAACACTGGACCAACAGCAATCAATGTAAATTCGACGAAAGCAAGAATATGCTAAATAGCACTATCACACACATGTAATTTATGCTAATGGTATGCTGGGGTGTATGCGTTCTGGCATAATCAGAAAGTCATTAGTAATAATTAGGCTACAATTGGATATAGAAATATGGATAATACATGTCAGCAGAATCTCCAGGATCATTTATCTTATCTAACTTCCCAGACACAGCAGTAGTGTATCATGCATCTCTTTCTTTTTCTCTTTCATATATTCGTTATGTTACTTTTTAAACGTCACTGTTAGGTAACTGTTTTTAATTCGCAGTCCCAACTTCAGACAAACTATCTATTTATTGTATATTGACACAAACACGGATTAGAGCAACACAACAAACAACGACAAAACTATCAACCGCCTTTGAACGGTCAGTCATAAGATTCTTGGATTTCGATTTGTCGGGCCTACTATCGACTCGAGATTCAACTGTTACAGTAGTTTGTTTGTGATTCTGCAAGAAACATGTCAGTTGAATGAGGATTCATAACTGGAGTGGCTATCTCTGTCTTTAGATGAGTCACCATCTTGACCATTAACAAGTGCTCTTATAATAACTTCGATTCCTCTTGATGACACGTCACTATCTATCGCTTACCACATTTACAAATGTCAAATCTCTCTTGACATAATGATAATAGAGGTCGCAGCAACACGATTATTGTTATGAATCTGTCATACTTCTCTCGCCGAGAGATCTTCTACCATTCTAATGGATTATAAATGCGCCTCCTCGTGGGAAAACCAACAATGTGGTTTCCGTACAGGTCGGACACAAACCGGCATGTACAGCTACAGAAGGAGGCTAGAAGCTTGAAATTTCGGATTTAGAAAGTAGATGAATTGCACTATCCGTGTCTAGCGAAAACAAAGGCGCTGATCAGCTGATATGCGCCTTTGTTTTCGCCTATGCAGATTGTTGGTCAAAGTTGCCCATGAGGCGGCTCAAATAAACACAACATTGGACAACTTATTTTTGTGATATTGTTTGTTGGATTGGCGAATTTACAAATCGTCCCAGTCAACAATTTTCAGCCATGTCAAGACGAGAAACTACATATCTTGCATTAAATGAGTTGCATTTTGATAGTCCATATTGTGTTCAAAATGTTGGCAACAGACAGTGCAACATTTTCTTTGACTCTAAATTGTCATATATTATACAAAACAATGGCTTCTGGAGTGCAGCTAGATAATAATTATCATGATTATGCTTTGATACGGATAATTTGTTGAAAATGTCAGCGACAGCAAAGTGAAGTAAATATTTCTCTACTTGGTCATTACAAAGCACTTTTAACCATATTGAAGTATAAACAATTTTATTTTGACACATTTGAGAATCAATACAGTTGACATGCTTTGATGTCCAAGTGGATTATCAAGTGCAAAGAGATATTGGTGTTTATGCAAATAGTTGCAAAACCAGGATTTTCAACCAGTTTGATATGCTTTAATAATGCTTGAACTTATCTGCAATCTTCTGTTCGTTTGTTTGAATCTAGCGAGTGCAGTTTGTTTACAATGTTAAGGTCCTTGGTGATAACATTGTAAAATCGAATAGCCCGTTTTAAATTGGTTTTATTTTTGAAAGGTCACAACGGCTTCTTATACACAGAGGATACAGTCTAACCTGGTCATTCAGCCAGTCACTATCGACTATTTAATCATCGCACATGTGAGTCGGATGTCGTAGATCAGCTAACTTGCACTCCGATACACTTCATGACCTCGCTCCAGTGGAGAGGTCTAACGGAACACGGATAGAAATATTCCGTCTACGGATGTCGGGGAATGAGAGCAAATCTTTGGATTTTCTCAAAACCTTTCATAAAAAGGTGATAAAAAAGAACACCTCAAGCAATGTCCAGGATTTGACACAATCACAAGAAAACGTTCTACTAAAGCAGGCTTGGACTGTTACGAGACCATTCAGTCCAGCCAAAATAGTCAATAATATTTTGAGTAAGAATTAAGTAAACACACAAACGCGTACCTTAGAGCCGCGACGTGAGAAAACCCGTAATCGGGGTTTCCTAACAGTTCTGACACAAACCGACCTTTACAGTGACAGAAGCAGGCTAGAAGCTTGAAATTTCGGATTTAAGAAGAAGAGAAATTGTGCTATCCGTGTAGCGAAAACAAAGGCGCTGATCAGCTGTGCAGTGATCTGCGCCTTTGTTTTCGCATGTGCAGATTGTTGGTTTTCCCATACGGTGGCATATAGTTCTTCTAGTAGAGTTGCTTATGTAACGAAAAATGCTCCCGTGGACTTTTCTTGTTAATCAGGGTTTTTATATACCAAACTGTTCATTAGCATGTGTAGGTTTCAAAAATGTATTCTGCCATTTTTTTCCATTAACTTTCAAGGTCAAGGTCAAAGGTCAAAGGTCACGGCTAAGGCTTAATGGTGTGACTTACAATATCATTAATTATGACCAAGATAATGTTTTTGAAAAGTACAAAACTAGTGTAATTGATAGTACTTAAACACATTTCGACAATTTTTGATGTCACTTTCAAGTGACCTTGAAAACCCAATTCTAAAGGTCAAGGTCATTTATGCCAAATTTGTAAGAAAATTACAGACATACGGCTTATTTATCGGCGCATTACAAAGTCAGCAGTATATAGAATGAATCTTTGACATAGATGGTATCTTGAATATTTGTGGGTTTGGTATATTAGTCATTTGCACCTCCATGTCACAAACAGTTGCCATAGCAACAGCACTTTATGGTAGCCTCAGCGTGAATTTTGAATGATTTTAATAGCTCATTTAAGTGCTTAATCATTGAATTATCTATTAGTTTTGTAGTGGTTTTGAATCAACATGGGGATAAATGAAAATGTTTTAATGCATTTATTACTTGCATAAACAATCCCCACAACTTTAATTTTACAGTTAAAGGTCAAGTTCAAGGTCAAATGATAATGGTCGAATGATACAACGAACACCCCGTCCATGGCCCCCTTTTAAAATAGCGCCGAAACGGGGATATATATATACAAGATAAATCATATGTCAGCAACAACTTGCCTTAAATCATTGAATGTGGTATCAAATCGAAGCAAAGATAAACCCCTTTCATCTCATGGTAACATTTGCAAATTATCTAATTTGCATATTCATGAATATTAATGAAAACATAAAAAATCACTGAAAAAAAAACCCCAAGAAAACCACCGTGGTATTCCTGGAGCTAATTTGACCTACCTTGCGCCCAACGATGATATTTAATGGATGCAAAATCACTGGGACCCCAGAAATGCTTTTGTTCGTAAAGATAAATTTGTTTGCACTGTGAAAAATGCATGGTTTCCATAGCAACCATTAACACGATTTTGAGCATGGGTATGTGCATACAAAATTGGCCATATATCCGTTATTATTTATCCTAGACCACTGAATCAGATCTCATTTTAAAGCTTAGACATTGTCCTTTTATCCTATGGTACGTAGTAACAGAGTCGTATACGTGATCTCGTGTAGAGTTTTTTGGTACCGGTGTCGCTCGTTTCAAGATGGCGGCGAGTCAAACAGGGAATTTGTAAGTCGCCTTTCATTTGTAAAAAAATTAGTTATTTTCAATGCTAGGGGCCCATCTCAGACACTGTCAGGATAGGAAAAAAAATCAGATTTTACGATTTTGATATTGCCATTTCGCAGTCTGGCCATTGTAGCAAGAATCTGGCCGAAATGAGTGGGTGACTTACGTGATTTTAAATCCAAGCGGAGATCGATAAAGCTGTGTCTTTTAAACAGCAAATATCGTCACTTTTCTACAAAATTCTATTAGCCAAGACCCCAAAACACTTTCCCTAGCCCTGGTAGCTCACAGAAACTTTCCTGGTAGAAAAAAATTGAGCTTGAATTTACCAGTCAGGCTACTGTGTAGAGACCATTAAATTTTAGCCAGCAACCGTGTAGACACAGGTAAATTTTGACTATTATGTAACTGTATAGATGCAGATTTTGGATACTGTGTATACGGTCGGGTATATCTACCTGTTTCAATTGATAGTGGTAAGTTGCAACTGCGGAGTTTGGCGAGTACGCAGATTATACACGAGTATTTCAGATTATATGATTGTAGAACATTGTCACAGCAATCATTTGATACCAATTATAGCTCTCTATGTCTATCAGAAGCCAAGATAAAGTTGATTTTCTATGTATACCGCCTTATTTTTTCGTAATTTTCCTGTGAATTCGAAAGGTTTGGTTAATATTCTAAAATGTCAAATGACTTATATATTGTAGTACAGGATGATATAATTTTGCCCTAGCAACCATTTGATGCCATTTTCAGCATGTTAGGGCTTTTGGTTGTAGGCTTACCCGTTTAATTTACCCACTTTTTCATTACTATTTATGAAGTTTTCATTAAAATTCATGAAATTAAAAATCAGATCATCCTTATATGTGACTTAAGAGTCATAGTACACTGCAATAGCATTCAATTGATACTTCTTTCAGCTCACTGGGTATGTAAACAGCTATGGCACAAGTGATTTTGTGCGTATACCCCATATTTTTCCAAGATTTTTCTCCAATTTTTGTGTGTTTTATTAATTTTCATGAATATGCAAATTCGATAATTTGTATAATAGGTATTAAGGTTAAACTGCTAAGTCCATGCTTCACTATCAGACCAATGTAAGTATTGTAGAGCATGCTATTGTTGGTATTTGAATATTTTTTGTGAGTACAACCGAGTCTTTAGAATCACACTAGGGGTGGGTGTGGAAACTATGTAATGTTGCATCATGCAAATGTGTTCATTGTTATGGACAACCTTTATGACATTAAGGTGGTCCCTCTGACCACACTGGCAGCCATGAAAATTGGTTTCAGGGATGTAATTATGGATATTACAACTCACCCAAAACCTTGCAATGGCTACAGTTTTCCCTCGTTTATCCTCGATTTTCGAATTTTTGTTAATATTCATGAATATGTAAATGAGATTGTTTTCATTTTGGGCCCACAACATCAATAAATATATCATATGATATGGTTCTATAATAAAGTGTCACAATGATAATTTGATGGTTTGGGCCTGAAATTAGTTTATGTATGGATTGTTTACGATTTTTTTCTGTCATCTATTAATGTTTTCATTAAAATTAATGAATATGTAAATTAGATAACTTGCATTACTTACAATAAGTTCAAAGGGCAATGTCTAAGTATTCGTCTTTACTACCATATAACGATATATACATTGAATAGTAGCCGCATGATAACCAATGATATAAACGCTGGTATAATATTTTGAGGTTGTGACCTTTGATCAGTTATCTTGACCTTTAGTGATCAAAGCTAAATAGACAGAAACAATTATTTTGTAGCACCTTAGTCATGCTTGTAAAAAATCCATCGAATTCGACTAAAATTTTGTCGAAATATTTATTCAAAACCCATATTGTTTTGTTAATAAAAGTCTTGGTTGCTATGACAACACAATTAGAATAAAGATAAATGTGAGATTTATATTACAGCCATCAAAATACTTACACATAATTGGTCGCTGTAAGTTATCTTATCTTGCTCTGGCTCTGTAATCACGTTGTAAAATGAGATTCTTGCGTATATTTTCGACATATGTGAGCGAAATGACCGTGACCTTTCAAATAAATAGTTCAAGGTCATATGAGAGTGACATAGGTATGTGCTAAAGATTTTACTTAGTTAAAGGGCAGTTGCAAAAAATGGCCCCAAAGTGTGACATTGGGTTAAAACACTAAAAGTGTTATTTTGCAGACAAATCTGGCCTTATTTGTATTGTTATACCACTAATTTAAAACTTTGAATAGAATCAATAAAATATGAAGAATGGTTCTTAAAAATGATGGCGTTTCTTCGAATTTTAGCTGTAAAGTGGAAACAATCTTACACTCCTTACTTTCTAAACAAACACTAATGTAAAGAAGTGACAGAGCTAAACCAGTTATTGTTATGTTAGCTGAATCGGGGCCTGAGCTTAGTATAAACAGTAAGAAAATAAATGACAACCACAAGTATTCAACATTTGCTGACCAATTATTATGAAATCTTACACTCCTTACTTTTAGACAGTGGATTTCCGTGCGGTGATATAAAAATCCGAAACTACCAGAGTGGTGAGGCTGTTCATTATTTTTATCTATATATTCATATGTTTCATATTTTGTATCTCTTCAATTTCTATTCCTTAATTTGATACAGTATGATAGTTTTCAAATTTTACTTCACTGAAAAATCTTAAACACCTTACATCAAATATCTGCATAACTTTTAAATATTAAGTTACATATTTGGGATTTTGTCAGATCAAGCCTGTCTGAGCGCTTGTTATTTTGGCACATCACTTGATAATTTCCATGCATACAGTACAGTCTCACTGGGGTCTAACGCCTCAAAATGGACCGGGGCCATTTTTTTTTAAATGTCCTAATATCAAATATACGCAGAGAAGCAACCACGAATGATAATATTTTTGTCGGTCCCATAAATTCTAGAACCGTGACATTTGACCTTGACCTTAAGTTATGTGCAGAAAAATGGCAGGAACCATTTCTGAAATCTAAGTGATAAAACAAACATTTTGGTATATTACAATCATGATTGTCTTTAAGTTCATTAAACAAGAAAAGCAACTCGAAAACTTAACCACTTTCCTTAATTATGCACAGCATTCAAAGGTCATACCATGTCCTGTCATTAACTTTCGTTGCCATGGCAACTCATTTGGTGGATCGCTGCAACTTACATATATATAGAACCCTACAAGAATACCTACCATATAAAAGGTCTTGAATTCAACCTCCCTCATGCCTGTCATAGCACGTGCGTAGTTATTTTGCGAATTTTGCGTTCTTTTTGGGCAAATTTTTGGATAAATGACCTTGGCCTTTCAAATGGAGGGGTCAAGGTCATTTGGAAATTGCACTCGATAATTGCTAAAATGTATTTACTTTCGATATTTTCCAGTTTGCAACAGATTCACATGGAAGGTCAGCCATGAATTTAGAGATAGTCATATGCCCTATATATTTAATAGCCGTGACCTTTGACATTTGACCTTGACCTTGAAAGTCAACAGAAAACCTGGCAGGAAACGTTTTTGAAATCTAAAAAATAAAACAAACACTTTGGTATATTACAATCATGAGTGTCTCAAAATTCATTGAACAATATAAGCAACTCGAAAACTTAACCATTTTCCTTAAATATGTACAGCACTCAAAGGTCATATCATGTCCTGTCATTAACCTTCGTTGCTATGGCAACTTTGGACGAACGCTGCAACTTACATACATATCGAACCCTACAAGAATACCTACCATATTAAAGGTCTTGAATTCAACCTCCCTCATGCGTATTGTAGCACGCGCGCAGTTATTTTGCGTATTTTGCGTTCTTTTGGGGCACATTTTGAGTAAATGACCTTGACCTTTCAAATGGAGAGGTCAATGTCATTTGGAAATGGCACTCGCCAATTGCTAAATGTATTTACTTTCGATATTTTCCAGTTTGCAGCAGATTCACATGGAAGATCGGCCATAAATTAAGATGTAGTCATATGCCCTATATATTTAATAGCCGTGACCTTTGACCTTTGACCTTGACCTTGAAAGTAAACAGAAAAAATGGCAGGAAACATTTTTGAAATCTACTCATCAAACTGAACATTTTGGTATATAGAAACCCTGATTAACAAAACGTGGCCACGGGATTACATAAGCAACTCTACTATTCATCAAACATGCATTGTATTTCAACCTTGCCTTTACCTTGAAACACTGTATACATCTATATGTCTAATTTTTCCATCCGACAAGCGGCTGAGAAACTGATTTTGTTATTACTCACATTATGAAACATACCATTTAAATTCTTCACATGATCCAAGACCACAGTTAGTGAATCTTTAGCCAATTTGTATCACAGTATGCTCTCACCTGCATTGGATTATGAAAATTATACATTTTTTCATTCTGCCCCAGTCTGACATAAAAATTCTTTAATCAAAAAACCTATGCTTTGAGTTAGTACGAACATGGCATCATCATCATCATCATCATCATCTTCTTCTTCTTCTTCTTCTTCTTCTTCTTCTTCTTTTCTTCTTCTTCTTCTTCTTCTTCTTCTTCTTCTTCTTCATGTTGTTCTCCTTCATTTTCTTCATCTTCTTCTTCTTGTGTATTTCAAAAGCACACACGGTCCCGTTTAACGATTTGAACTAATATTTCTTGTTCGCCTGTCAACTTTCAAAGCGATCGTGATCGTTTGCACAGAAGACATGCCATCATCGCACACACGTATTGCTGTAGAATCTGAGTCACCATCTTGACCAATAACAAGTGCTCTTATAATAACTTTGATTCCTCTTGATGACACGTCACTATCTATCGCTTACAACATTTACAAATGTCAAATTCTCTCTTGACACAATGATAATAGAGGTCGCACTGTATTATAGATGTGCCAGTCTTGATGACAGTCATTTGTTTAGTTGAATATCTGTGATTTTAATCTATAAATCTAAAATCATATCATAGGAATATGACCAAAAGCATTCAATAGGCGGCCCTCTAATAATGCACTAGTTATTTGTAACCTCGCCCCATCCCCTACCCTCGGGGGAGGGCGGGAGATAGCCGTGGAAATGAGCGGGGCTTTGACCAAATCTTTGCCACGGCAGTGCGGAGGAAATACCCAGTGTTTGCTATATATAGACAAAAAGGGCAGTGAAATGAAAAGATAGCATGCTGCGGGGGAAACAGCAGTGGTTTTACAAACGAGCAGTCCCCACAGGGTGGGGCTTTTAGCGGGTATTTCAGCTAGACCAAAAGTCAAAGATCCGCTATTCCGCGGGGGTGGGGGCGTGGTCACAAATGACATCCAGTCTTTGTTCGCCGATGGCCTGCATCACCTGAAATGTCCTTTAGTAATGCTTTAGTTTAATACATGATAATGTAAACATTTATCTTTCTGTTGCACAAAGGGACTTCATTCTCTTATGTTTGTCTGTTCTATTCTGGGTTTCGCTCCCCAAACTCAGTTCTTTGATTGTATCATCCTATCATCCCATGGGCGTTTCTTTTAAGCGAATACACTGAAAACTGCAAAACTGATAGCATAGTGAACAATAATGAGGAACACTATTTTACAGGTGAGCTTTATTAAACCAGGATACATCTGCAACGTAGAAGGCATAAAATGTTGTTGTAGTACCATAAACGCTGCGGCTTTCGGTATAATACTGTTCCTCGGAACAATAAAATGAACTAAATTGCTTTTCAAAAATGCAACCCGAACTTATATTCTTTATGATGCCATTTGTATTGTAATGATTATGTATCTCATTTGCTTACTGCTGGTTGCTGGTTTGTTGTCCCGGGAGCACCCGAAGATCAACCGGGAGGTTGATTTAACTTGACAGTGATTTATAGGTGAACTTGCGTTAAAGTGGATAGAAGTCTAAATCACCATCACATTCTTCCTTTAAAGGAATACGCTCACAAAGGTTAGCTTTCGTTTCAGAAGAACATTGGTCAATGAGGTAAACATTTGGCCATCAGTTTTAAGAAAATTTGTCGACAGGTTTTGTAGGTTTTGGCCATTTTTACAGTTTACAAGGGTTATAAATATATATTTGCGGTGATCACCATTGTATTGTATTGTATTGTATTGTATTGTATTGTATTGTATTGTATTGTATTGTATTGTATTGTATTGTATTGTATTGTATTGTATTGTATTGTATTCACGTTTTGCCATATGTAATGGTTCTTCTAAGGATGACAGACATGCTTACTTATTAAAAGTAGCTGAAATTAATGTTCAAAAAGCGTGCGCTCATACATGTTTCAATGCTTTGAATTTTTTCGTATGCTGCTGAGAAAATGATCTTTCTATTACACAAATTATTACTCAAATTATAATTCTAACCACTCAAAATCATAATATCATCCTGCGCTACATTTTGAGAAGCTTTAGTCAATTTGTATCTCAGTATGAGCTCACCTGGCTTGGATTATGACGATTACATTCTTTGATGATGTCACTGTTGGAGATTTTGTGCACATTGGGAGACCAACCGGCTGCATTTTTATCATATTTTATAGATAACACTACGCTCATTGTATGTTATGAAAATTACCAAATGAAAAGAAACACTGGGCAAAAGCTTTCAAATTTTATTTGATAAAATGCTTTCTTGTTTTTCTTGAACTTAAAAGTATATAATTACTGTAATGTAGTGATGTTTCACCACTTTAGTTAAGAAAACAACTATTAAAGTCGATACATATTTACGAACGTAAAGGACGGGTATTTGTTTTTGATTGTGCAAGTCCCTGGTTATTGTCGCACACCAATGTCCTCTTCACGACTGTTATTTTTAAAAATCTGTTGTAAGATAATTCATTTTGAGTAAAAATAGTAAAGGTAAAATCTTGGGTAATAGTGTTATTGTGAAGTTTAGAATGACATGTCAGGACAGATCAAAGCGGGCAATGTTTTTAGAATAAACAAAATGTGACATCTTGCAAGGTTTAACCTTAAATGGTTTAAGAAATTGTGTTTGCTTCATTCAAACAACACTTCATCCCATGTTTTCCTTCACTTGACGGGTCCTCTGCGCAGCTACACTTGGCTGCATGCCATCGCTGTGCTCTACATGTCCAAGCCATCTCATCCTGTTGGAGCGGAGCACATAATCTAAATCCAAGCTTACTAGTACTTCACCATTCATAGACATCACAGATCCAGCGGCTACAGTCATGTTTCTGCTGCACGCAATATTACACTTCTAATACAAGTTGAATACATCCGACCTCAAGGAGGGTATGGCAGTTGGCGGAACTTGCCCTAAATATTTTGTATTTGCAACTTCTGACTGCAGCCAGTTCACAACCACCGCAGATGGCATATCCTTTAGATGAGGCCTCGTTTCCACGGGCAAAGTAGATTTGTCGCAGAAAAATATGCTGTGTAAATTCAATTTTATGGCGAAGTTTCATTGTCAAATATCTGTGACAAAGGTGAGCGAGCTAAGTAATAGAAATAAATTTTGCTGCGGGTGAACGCAAACTCATTGTCAAAGTTTCTGTGACAAATAAGCTTCGTCAAGGAAAAATTGTCCTTGGAAACCAGGCTTAACTGGTTCATTTAAGCCTGGCGTCCTTTTTATGGGACATAGGCAAACAGAGTAGCCCCAGATGTGACGCCGCAGAACGCGGCGTCCCATCTGGGGCTATTCTGTTTGCTTAGAGAATTTTCATCGAAAAATTGAATACAATTTAAAAATCACTCCTGATACCCCTAAAAATGAAAGTGGACTCACCCAAATGATCATGATGGGAAAATCCATTCGTCAAATATGGGTTAAGTGAACGCTGCAACAGTCTCAACTTTTCATTGTCAACCTAAACCTCCTTCATCAATCTATAGGTCGCGGTTTTCAAATGCAGCGGGGACATCATGATCAGGAAGGGAAGGACCTTTGATTGTACAACATTTCTTGCATGTCCTGCACAAGCAGCCACATCAGATAATGTTATTTCCTATATCTGTCTGACAATGTTCAGATTTTAGAAGGTTCATTCTGGTCACAGACCATGATCTTTGTCTTTCTCATGTCCCATGACTTTCCTCTCCACCTCTGCTTTCCATGTATCTTTCTTGTGGCTACGGAAACTGTCATTGTCTTACTTACTTCTCTTATGGCTGTTCTGTTCCGTGTTTCGCTCCCCACACACTAGTTCTTTGATTGTATCATCACATGGACGTTTCTTTTAAGCTTGAAAAAGCCTCGAAAACACTGAAAACTGCAAAACTGATATCAAAGTGAACAATAATGAGAAACACTATTTTACATGTGAGCTTTATTAAACCAAGATGCACCTGCAACATAGAAGGCATAAAATGTTGTTGTGGTACCATAAACGCTGCATCTTTCGGTATAATACCATTTCTCTGAACAATAAAATGAACTAAATTGCTTTTCAGAATGCAGCCCGAACTTATATGCTTCATATGTTTCTCATGGTTTAATGATGCTATTTTGTTTGTAATGATTATGCAACTCATTTGCTTACCGCTAGTTGCTCCTCGATGGGCTTAAATTGACAGTGATTTATGGGTGAATATCACCATGCGAACATGCTTTCCAGGCAGTTTGAATCACCATCACATTCTTATTTCATAAAGATTACCTTTCATTTCAGAAGAAATTGGTTAACGAGATAAACGTTTTGCCACTATTTTTAAAGACAGGTTTTGTAGATTTTGGCCATTTTTACAGTTTACAAGGGTTATGCGGTGATCACCATTGTACTGCTTTACATTGCATTGCTTTGCTTTCTTTGCATTGCATTCGGTGCATCGGATTGTGCATTGTATTGTATTGTATTGTATTGTATTATATTGTATTGTATTGTATTGTATTGTATTGTATTGTATTGTATTGTATTGTATTGTATTGTTACAGGATTGTATTGTATTGTATTGTAGTATTCACTTTTATGCAAGTGATTTTGCCAGAGACTGGTTCTTCTAAGGAAGACAGCCATGCTCACTTATTAAAGTTGTTGAAATTAAAGTTAAAAAAAAAAAAACGTGCGCTCATACAATTCAGTGCTTTGAATTTCTTCGTACGCTGCTGAGAAAATGATCTTACTATTACACGAATTATTACTCAAATTATAATTCTAACCACTCAAAATCATAACATCATTTTGAGCCGCATCGTGAGAAAACCGGATTTTTGCTTATGCGAAAACAAAGGCGCAGATCAGCTTCGCAGTTACTGCGAAGCTGATCAGCTCCTTTATTGTCGCTACACGGATCGTACAATTTCTCTTCTTCTCAAGCTTCTAGCCGGCTTCTGTGACAGTACAGACCGGTTTGTGTCGGACCTGGTCGGAAACCCCGAAGGTCGGTTTTCTCGCGTCGCGGCTCATTTTGAGAAGCTTTAGTCAATTTGTATCTCAGTGTGCGCTCACCTGGTTTGGATTATGACGAATACATTCTTTGATGATGTCACTGTTGGAGATTTTGTGCTTATTGGGTGGATAATCGTGTTTTGAACAGAAACAAACAAACACCAGTAGGATGCAATTTTTTTTTTATCATATTTATGGCTAACACTACGCTCATTGTACGTTATGAAAATTACCAAATGAAACGAAACACTCAGTAAAAGCGTTAAAATTTTATTTGATAAGTTTTTCTTGAACTTCACTGTAATATAGTGATGTTTCCCACTTTAGTTAAATTTTAAAGAAAACAACTAAGTCGATAAATATTTACGAAAGACGGGCGTTTGTTTTTGATTGTGAAAGTTCCTGGTTATTGTCGCACACCAATGCCCCCTTCACGACTGTTGCTTTAAAAAGTCTTTTGTAAGATAATTTCATTTTGAGTAAAAACTGTGAAGGTAAAATCTTGGGTAATAGTGTTAATGACATGTCAGGACAGATCAAAGCGGACAATGTTTTTAGAATAAACAAAATGTGACATCTTGCAAATTTAACCTTAAATGGTTTAAGAAATTGTGTTTGCTTCATTCAACCGACAAGCGACGGAGACGCAAGCGTTCGTCCCGACTTTTATCATGTTAACACTGATCTGTTACTTAGGTCCACCTGAATATAACCAGCTGTCACATCGTCCTATGCGTTTGAAAACACTCTATTGGCCTCTATTGCTGTTCCCTTCGTTAACATCTTCATTCCGAACCATTCCAGGGCGCAGCGCTTCCATGTCGACAAACAACACTTCATCCCATGTTATTCCTGGCTTGGCGGACCTCTTTTGCGCAGCTACATTTGGCTTACTTAATTGAGCAATCAAGTCATCGCTGCGCTTTATGTGCCCTGTCTTACTTACTTTCTTTCTTTCTTCAGATATTGAGTCGAACATTTTCTGATCATCACCTCAGGTGGTGGGTGGGTGGCTAAACTGTGGGCCATTTAATCTCACCCATCCTGTTAGAGCGGAGCACCACATCTACATCCAAGCTTTGGGAGAAGGGATTCTGAGCTTACAGTCGAGTCCCCTAACATTGCGCGTCCCGCAACATTGCGCATATGGCATGTCAACCAGATTTCAAACAATATTTGACTACCAGTGCAATTTTCTCAAATATTACACCAACAAGAGTGTACAAGATTAATTTAAAGACAAAAATGATTTTCCTTCCTATCTGATTGAATAATTTAGCACAATTATGTGATTTTGTTTAATTTTGAAATACTGTGTGGTGACATTTTTGTGCCACCATACAGCGCATGAATTTCTTTGAACTTTCTTGTTTGTAATTTGTCACATGGGTGTCATATATGTATTGACAGAAATACAACTGCTGTGGATATATTGCAGGTTGCTATAAAATATACATTTGATTTAACAGTGCGCAATGTTAGGGGTCAAATTGCCTCCATTTTTTTCACGGGGTGCATATGCTTAAGCCACAATATTTCTAAAGCTGATAGAATTTGCTAACATTTCATGTCATGATATTTTAATAATTGAATCAATAAAATGTCTAATGGTAAGTGATGTTCGTCAGTGTTTATATTTGACGTCAGACCTGTAATGAAATACCTTAGGTGCGCAATGTTACCGGACTGCACCGTACTTCCCCATTCGTCCTGACATTACAGATACAGCGGGCATTGTGTCACAGGAGGTTAAGTGTAGCCACAGTCGTGGTCCATGTTTCTTCTGCATGCGGTATAATTCTTCTAACACAAGTTGATAACATCCGACGTCTGGTCAAAATTGGTGAGGAGTGGGAACAGTTGACAGAATCAGCCGTTTACAACGTGACCGCAGCCGGTTCAAACCATTCGCAACAGAAAGTGTATCCCCTAGATAACAGAACGGTGGAGCAGTCTTAACTTTGTTTCGCTGTCAACCTTAACCTCTTTCATTAGTCAACAGGGCGTGGCTTTCCTAGGCGGTGAGCACATCTGAAAGCAGAGTCTGGGCGCAAGGGACATTTGATTTCACAGTATTTCTTGTGGCCGAGCACAAGCAGCCACCACAGAAGATGGCAGTTCCTCCTTTACCTGTCTGACAGACGCCAAAGGAAAACTTTCCACAAATCTCACCTCGTTGCCGGGCAAATCATGCTACTACACGCTCCAACACTTTCATCGCTTGTTAAGTCAGCTTCAAGTCTCTGTATTTGCTTATGTCCACAGCGCCCCATTGCCTTTTTACAGACTAAAATGTAACTCTCCTGTGCTATTTTCTGAGATGATGTCATCGATCACCTGCTCCCGGTTCCCCAAGGGGTTTAAGCATCTCAGCAATGATACCTGATGGTCCAGCTGCTTTGCTAGAAGCCATTTTCTTGATGGGTTGTATGATCATCTCCAAGGTGATTGGCTCGCTTGGGCCTTCAGACGGACTTTAAATAATCTGACATAGAATTCGACGTTCAGGTGGCGCTCTTTTCAAACTTTTTTCTATGCATCTAGCGACAGTGGTCTTCATATTTGTACATGTTTCTCTCATACGGTGCAAAATACTGTCGGACTTAGGGGAATTGTTTAAATGTTGTTGTTGTTTTTTGCCTGCAGTAAAATCACAAGCGCGTTAACTTAATGCCAGGTACAACGTGACCTGTCTCATATATTACAGTGTTTATTCAAAAGAGAACATATTTCACAAATTCTTCAATTCTGCAAACCGTGAAATATTGTAAATCATTGCCAACATAAGCACCTAGCTGTATGCAACATCTCAAAATGCAACTTCAGTATCTGTGCAATAAAAGCACCCCTTCCTGTTTTTAATGATTTATGCCAACAAACTTGAAAATTTGACGTTAAACAGAGCTGCAGATGGCGGAAAAGTTGTTAAAGATGGGTGAAACTATCTATTTATTATACAAGGGCATATGACTAATTTATATGCAAAATATATATTATATATGTCTTCACATGAAATACATCGAAAGATGCACACCAAGACGCATTCAACTTGTCTGGAATATTAGCCACATCAGGAAACATGTCCGTGCAATAAACAGAGATTTTTTGAGTTTTAAAAATTAACAATTTTCAGCTGAAAAAATTTGATATTTTTCTTATTTTTGCTCAAAACATAGATTTTGGGTACACGTTAGAACCGCCTCGCCGAGTACCCCAAAAAATCTCTGTTTATTGCACGGACATGTTTCCTGATGTGGCTAATATTCCAGACAAGTTGAATGCGTCTTGGTGTGCATCTTTCGATGTATCTCATGTGAAGACGTATATAATATATATTCTGCATATAAATTAGTCATATGCCCTTGTATAATAAAATGATAGTTTCACCTACCCCTGCATACCCCAGTTTTGCTATATAAACGTGGGGTTCAAGAGGGTATACATTGCACGGACATGTTTTCCTGATACGTCTGTATACGGTGAAGAGGCTCGTAGTATGCAACGGTGTTAACTAGTGAACTTTATCCGGCCCCGGTTACCGCATAATGTTAAACCACGACATGATTATCATGGAACTAAATTTTGATTTGATTTAATTTACAAAGTGAAAGAGCTATAAGCAAACCTAACCCCAACTCAGAACTCTCTCTCTCTCTCTCTCTCTCTCTCTCTCTCTCTCTCTCTCTCTCTCTCTCTCTCTCTCTCTCTCTCTCTGTCTTTCAGCCCCTCTCCGAGGCTCTCGCTCTCTTGCTCTTAGCGTGAGTTTCTATAGATTCAAATGTTCTTCTTTCTATTTTTCTTCCTCATATTTACTAATATTCTTCTTATGATTCAGTTGTATTCTTATGTTCTGAATTTTTTACTCACTCCTTTTAAGACTCATGTATGAATGATTATAGTTTGAAAATTATACTTTGAAAATGTTACTTCATAAATGTTGTGTAAAATGTATATACGTTTGCTGTCTGCAGTACCCAAGTCAAGGAAAGGACCATTATAGGCCTAGCCTACTGTCTAATCCTTTGATTCTTGTTTATATAATATTTGTATGCATGAATGCTTGTACTTAATATGTAATCATGAAATTTCTAATAAATAAATAAATAAATAAATAAATAAATAAATAAATAAATAAAATGTTTTCCTGATGAAGTGAACGCATCTCACTCGAAATTCCGCATCGCCTATTCCACATTGTCACCGTGATAATATAGTGGAAGTATTACTTCCTTAACTCTAATCATCAGAAAAACATGTCCGTGAAATATATACCCCCTTAAACCCCACTTTTATATAGAAAAAACTGGGGTATGCAGGGGTATACCTATTTGTTTCTTGGTTTTTTGCTCCAAAACATAGCTTGTGGGTACCACACGCTATGTTTAGAGAAAAAATAAGAAAAATATAAAACAAAATTCTACTGCAAAAATTCACTTTTACAACTTTTAAAATCTCTGTATATTGCATGGGCATGTTTTCGTAATGTTATCTCTTATGAGACTGGCATCCTTTTTGTGTGACATAGGCAGACTGGATCGCCCCAGATGTGACACAGAAGAATGAGGTTATTATTCTGTTTGCTTGGAGGAATTCCACCGATAACTGAAATAAAAAGTCTAAAATCACTCCTGATGCCCATCAAAATGAAAGTGGACTCATCCAATTGATAGGAATGGGAAATTCGACTAAAATGGATTAATATGCGTCAGGATCAACTAAAGCAAGTGAAACCCTGCCCTCATTATTTTTCAAAGTTGGGCATGTAATTTATGTAATACACGTTGCAGTTGCAGTTAATTTCCAAACTCTAAAAGCTTCATCAAAGGAATCGTTTGAAACCTGTCAAAACCATTTTAAAATTAAGACATATTATTCGAGAAAGTCTTATCGATATCTAAGTAATTTATAGCATTAGATAATTATTATCAAAACATTTTATAACAAGAAATGTTGTCTGGGCCATTTATCTAGGTAACTTTGGTGCCAAAAGATAAGATTGTCGACTGTATCAGTAAATGCAAGTTGAGATAGAAAAAGGTACAAGTAGGCAATGATCAGGAAATGGCGCTATCAGATTCAAAAACCAAGGGGTGGGGAAAACCTAAATGACACTAATGTACTTATAACAAGAAAGCATATTGTAAGCCGAGTGAGCAGCTATTCCCCAATAGGTGGCCACTCAGTTAGCCGAGCTTAACTAAAAATATGAAAACGTACATAAGGCTCAAACAGCACAAAAATTCGACTCCAAAACACAAAACAATTAGAACCACAACAGAGTAGAATAACTTCTTAGAATAACTTCTTGGACATTTATCTGTGTCCCAGGTTGAATTTGCGATCTGATCATGGGGACAATAATCCACTTGTTTGCTAAATGTACTAACGGCTCATATTCGGTCCAAACTATTAAGACATCAGTCTCGCAAATGAACAGAACTGCTAGTCCTAATATCATTTCAATTTATCACCAACTGCTTTTCCGTCAGTACAAGGAATCAGATTATTTTGACTCATACTTGGATGCCAGATTGTTTACGTGGACATGTAAAGCTATGACAGAGCTGATGATGTTCTTTGCGACTACACTGGATAAGGTAGGAGTAGTTACGCGGAGAGCATGAGCTTTGGCTGAATGTGACATGCTGGGTATACTTCTTCCCAAAGAAAGGTACAATGATCAGGAAATAGCGCTATCAGAAAGAAATTCCCACTCCACAAACCGAGGGTGGGAAAAACTAAAATGACACTAAGGTACTTATACCAAGAAAACATATCTTAAGCTGAGTGAGCAGCTATTCCCCAAAAGGCGGTCACTCAGTTACCCGAACTTAAATAAAAATACGAAAACGTACATAAGGCTCAAACAGCACAAAATTTGAATCCAAAACACAAAACAAGTAGAACCACAACAGAGTAGAATCACTTCATGGACATTTATATGTGCCCCAGGTTGAATTTGCAATCTGAACATTTATCTGTGCCCCATGTTGAATTTGCGATCTGAACATTTATCTGTGCCCCAGGTTGAATTTGCGATCTGAACATGGGGGACAATAATCCACTTGTTTGCTTTGCACTGGCCTCTCATGTTCGGTCAAAACTATTAACACATCAGTCTCGCAAATGGACAGAACTGCTAGACCTAATCATTTCAATTTATCACCAACTGCTTTTCCATCAGTACAAGGAATCAGATTATTTCGACTCATACTTGGATGCCAGATTGTTTACGTGGACATGTAAAGCTATGACAGAGCTGATGATGTTCTTCGCGACTACATCGGATAAGGTAGGAGTAGTTTCGCGGAGAGCATGCTCTTTGGCTGAATGTGACATGCTGGGTATAAGTTTCTTCCCAAAGAAAGAACCAGAAAGAAAGAAAACATATCGTAAGCCGAATAATAAGATATTTTCCCAATAGGTGGCCACTCAGTTGTAACAAATACGACAATACACATAAGGCGCCAACAGCATAAAAATTTAAACATCAAGACATAAAACAATAAGAACCACCACAGAAGTATCGTCTTGGAACGATCAGTAATATAAAATTACTGGCGGGCCTAAACCGGCTTTACATGTACCTAGTCTCACCCTCAGCTTATTGTAGTGCAACTTTACATTCCTCTTTGGTCATCGCGACCCCTGTCAGTTATAAATGTACATCTTATCAACGCCATCACGTCAATTTCATGATCTGATGTACTGCCTGCCATTTCTGTTGCTAAATTTAGACTACGGTTAGATTCGAAGCTTGATAAGTACTTATCCGGATAATCTTGAAACTTCCTATCGCTCCGTGCATTTTTCGTTTTTTGTTTAATAAGACACCATAATCAAGCATGATGAGTGAAAGACCTTAATGAATAGATCAAAATGTTTAGAGAATTTGATAATACTTCCAAAGGAAGAGTGATCGCAGTTTAACGTTGCAATAAGGTAGAAATGAATAAGCAAAGCCGGGACGTTATGGCCGACTGTAGTAAATTAAATGATCCCGTTGGTCACATAGGGGTGGTGGTAATTAGTGCACAGATCCATCAAATGCCTACAACAGAATCGTTTTCTATGGAACGCCAAAGCTGTCTGATGGTAAGGAATAAAAACATTTGATGCATCATCGTCATTATATCCTGCTCACATTTGATTATATGTTGTATAGTGTGCATTATATGATGAGAAAAGTCCATTATATGTTGGACCAGGTTCTTTATATTATGAAAATTTTCATTATATGATGAGTAAACATCTTTATATTATGGTAGACTTACATTATATGATGGGTAAACATCTTTATATTATGGTAAACTTACATTATATGCTGATACAACCTCATTATATGATGTGACAAGTACATTATATTATGGGCTATTGTCTTTATATGCATCAAGTTCATTATATGGTTCGATAACTTCATTATATGCGCAAACTTCATTATATGCGCAAACTTCATTATATGATGTGACAACTACATTATATGATGTGGACGATTTTGCGAGAAGAAGAATTACATTGACACCGTTTAGAGAGTTATTGTATACATGGCGGGACTACCGGACATACTGCTGATTCTATCTATCTATCTATCTATCTATCTATCTATCTATCTATCTATCTATCTATCTATCTATCTATCTATCTATCTATCATCATGATCATGATCGATCATCACCATCATCATCATCATCGTCATGATGATATATCATCATCAATATCGATCATCATCATCATCATGATCGAAAGTAGTATAGAGGGTGGATTTTTAATCTACTTTCCTGGTCGCCTGGTGTTGTTCGGTTGTTCAAGATGGCGGCCTCCATGGGACCGATATTGCGCAATATTTCGTAAGATCCACGAATCATTCTATTTCCCTTTCCGTGCCACTTTCGATATCTGATCCGGTTTCTTATTGGCATTTTAAGAACGGCTAGCGTCATCCTGGCCACCACTAGCAGACTCCCAATACCCTCCCGAGTCGAAAGCGTCGGTCTGCGACACTATCAGACCACTCGCAGACTTCCAGGATACCGGTACCAATTAGTTTAAGCTTAGATTTCGACCCCCAAGACCCTCCCGAGTCGAAAGCGTCGGTCTGCGACACTATCAGACCACTCGCAAACTTCGAGGATACCGGTGCCAATTAGTTTAAGCATATATTTCGACTCCCAAGACCCTCCCGAGTCGAAAGCGTCGGTCTACGACATTACCAGACCACTCGCAGACTTCCAGGATACCGGTGCCAATAAGCTTAAGCTTAGATTTCGACCCCCAATACCCTCCCGAGTCGAAAGCGTCAGCAGACTTCCAGGATACCTGTGCCAATTAGTTTAAGCATACATGTATATTACGACTCCCAAGACCCTCCCGAGTCGAAAGCGTCTGTTTGCGACACTATCAGACTAATCGCAGACTTCCAGGATACCGGTGCCAATTAGTTTAAGCTTAGATGTCGACCCCAAAGACCCTCCCGAGTCGAAAGCGTCGGTCTGCGACACTATCAGACCACTCCCAGACTTCCAGGATACCGGTGTCAATTAGGTTAAGCATATATTTCGACTCCCAAAACCCTCCCAAGTCGATATAGTAGTCGGTCTGCGACACTACCAGACCACTCGCAGACTTCCAGGATTCCGGTGCCAATAAGTTCAAGCTTTGATTTCGACTCTCAAGACCATCCCGAATCGAAAGCGTCGGTCTGCGACAATATCAGACCACTCGCAGACTTCCAGGATTTAGCTCGGATTGGAGTTTATGGAGCTATTTTATCTTCATGCCTCCCCAGTTCCTCATTCTGACTCCTCGCACCCTACAAAATGGCTATTTGACACTTTTTGGTGACTGTCATACTCAGCGAAAACCCCACCCCCACCCCCGTATATTATATGGTTTATGCGCAGTTGTGTGCTACATACATTGGATATAGGTGTATTTGCCTTTTGGCAATCCTGACAGCTTACCAACAAGTTCTGTTTTGATGGCAAAGCCAACTCCTGCGTCACGCCTCTCTTCACTTTTGCGTCCACTCCAGAAGAAGGTGTATCCAGCACCAACTTCTTTGATCTCCCCAACATCTGCGAACCGAGTCTCACTCAATGCAGCTATCTGTATATCATACCTCCCAAGTTCTCTGCCCACAAGGGCCGTTCTACGCTGTGGTCTATCTGACCCAGCACTATCCATTAAAGTGCGCACATTCCATGCGCCAATCCGTAAGGGGATTACTCTAGCTTTTTTCTTTGTATTTCGACCGCTTAAGGGGATCCCCGCTGATCGCGGTTAACCAGCCAGGGGGTTTGAAGCAGGCAATTGTTTAGGGCACCTTTTCTAGCCCCTTCCCCATGCTACGGGGGTGAGCAGTGCGGTCCTAAATAGGTCTGCTCAGTCACTCAGCCGACTGCCGAATTCTGCTTACTGCTTCTCCTCACAGAAAACGACCATTAGAACTGAGCCACCTGTGTGCAGGTCTGCAACTACAGCTCCCAGTGTGTCCTACACCTGCTGCTTCGCCACTCGCCCATCGCCACAGGACTTTGTAGGTATGTGGGTGCAAGTGTGATGAAATTGTTGTGTATGCAAGTGCTTGTGTGATGAGAAATAAGATGACATGCGCTATGAAATTGGATTATAGTGGGGAAGAGGTGCACAACGTCAACCTCACTCTCTAGTCCTCGCCCAGCTGCGCCCAGAGGCAAGACACAGGTCAAGACGTCTGGAGTTGGGTTTGGATGCAGTGGATGACCGTAACATCTTTAGTGCCTTGTCACGCTCTGCATGTTCCACAACATGTTGCTGTATCGCTTTCTGAACCGTTGAATCAGATGATTTCTTCCGCTCCATCTACCGAAACAGTCTTTGCATATCTGGACTAGGCATATCCAGACACACAGGTTTGATTTTGGAGTTTCCTTCTTCTAGATGAATTGCTGGCCACAGCTGAAGAGCTCCATCTACCCTTTCTTAGGTTTTGTTTAGAGACATGTAAACTCCTAGGAGGGCTGTCAACCAAAACTAATGAGTTCCCCCTGCCCAGCTAGATTTTGTGTAGAGAACTAGCTTAACTCCTAGATGGGTTGCCTTCCAAGGCTAACGAGCCCCATCTGCACCGCATGACAACAGGTAGTACTGATTACATGTTACAGTAGCAGTTAAACTGACCTATGGTGCGGCAGTTTCATGATGGCATGCAGGCACGTGTGCAGAATGATGGAGAGTTCTCTGAACCATTTGAAGTAACTAATGGGGTCAAACAAGGCTGTGTTCTGGCACCAACACTGTTCAGCATGATGTTTTCTGCCATGCTTATGGATGCTTTTCAGGACAGTGACAATGGTTTTCCAATCAGGTACCGTTTTGATGGCAACATATTCAACCTCAGAAGGTTGCAAGCCAAAACTAAGGTCCAGACTGATGTGCTAGATGAGCTCCTCTATGCAGATGATATGGATAAGAATGCCAACACAGAGGCAAAAATGCAAAGAGCCATGGATCAAGTCTCACAGTCATGTGATAACTATGATCTCACAATCAGCACAAAAAAGACAGAGGTTGTACACCAACCAGCCCCCGGAAAACCATATAATGAACCAACCATCACTGTGAATGGGCAAAAACTGAAAGTTGTTGACAAGTTCACCTACCTGGGAAGCACTCTCTCCAGAGCAGTGCATATTGATGATGAGATCACTGCCAGAATTGCAAAAGCTAGTGTGGCATTCGGAAGACTCCGTGCAAATGGGAGCGAAAGGGAATCAAGCTTGACACCAAGCTGAAAGTCTACAAGGCTGTGGTACTGCCAACCCTCTTGTATGCATGTGAGACCTGGACAGTATACCAACGCCATGCAAAGAGACTTAACCATTTCCACTTAAGCTGTTTGAGAAAGTTGTTAAAAATCAAGTGGCAGGACAAGATTCCAGACACAGAAGTCCTGAGGAAAGCAGGGATGCAAAGCATGCATACAGTCTTAAAGCTAGCACAGCTAAGATGGACTGGCCATGTTATAAGAATGCCTGATGCGCGACTTCCAAAGAAAGTTTTCTATGGAGAACTACAGGAGGGAAAGCGCTCTCAAGGTTGCCAGAAGAAACGCTACAAAGACACCCTCAAAGCCTCTCTGAAGGATTTCGAAATACCAATGGGGTCCTGGGAACAGACTGCACAGGAGCGATCAAAGTGGCGAGGTCTCATCAACAAAGGAGCAGCTCTCTATGAAAAGAAGAGAATCTGTGAAACTGAAAGAAAGCGAAGAGAGCGCAAAGCCAAAACAAATGTGCCACCAGCAGACTCTATGACATTGACTTGCTCTACTTGCAACCGACAGTTTAGAGCCAGAATTGGCCTAGTCAACCATCAAAGAACTCACCAACACACATCAGCACTATTCAAGAAATAATAATGGTCTTTCTCATTAGTGAGAGACGAACTATCATTTGGACGAACGATAGTCAAGGTTTGGTAGCAACAGTTGTGTCACCGGATTCCTGGAAGTCTGCGAGTAGTCAAAACTTGTCGCAGACAATTAAAATGGTCTTATAGGATCTCAGAATGTCAAATCATGCTTTTACCCAATTGGCACCGGAATCCTGGAAGTCTGCGAGTAGTCAGAACGTCTCGCAGACCGTTTGAAATGGTCTTATAGGATCTCAGAATGTCAAATCATGCTTTTACCCAATTGGCACCGGAATCCTGGAAGTCTGCGAGTAGTCAGAACGTCTCGCAGACCATTTCAACCCGTGTTATATGGTTTGAGGTCAAATCAGGCTTTTACTCTATTGGCACCGGACTCCTGGAAGTCTGCAAGTGGTCTGATATTGTCGCAGATCGACGCTTTCGATTCGGGATGGTCTTGATAGTCGAAATCTAAGCTTTAACTTATTGGCACCGGAATCCTGGAAGTCTGCGAGTGGTCTGGTAGTGTCGCAGACCGACGCTTTCGACTCGGGAGGGTCTTGTGAGTCAAAATATATGCTTAAACTAATTGGCACCGGTATCCTGGAAGTCTGCGAGTGGTCTGATAGTGTCGCAGACCGACGCTTTCGACTCGGGAGGGTTATGGGAGTCGAAATATATGCTTAAACTAATTGGCACCGGTATCCTGGAAGTCTGCGAGTGGTCTGATAATGTCGCAGACCCACGCTTTCGACTCGGGAGGGTCTTGGGGTCGAAATCTAAGCTGAAACTAATTGGCACCGGTATCCTGGAAGTCTGCGAGTGGTCTGGTAGTGTCGAAGACCGACGCTTTCGACTCGGGAGGGTCTTGGGAGTCGAAATATATGCTTAAATTAATTGGCACCGGTATCCTGGAAGTCTGCGAGTGGTCTGGTAGTGTCGCAGACCGACGCTTTCGACTCGGGAGGGTACTGGGAGTCGAAATCTAAGCTTAATCTAATTGGCACCGGTATCCTGGAAGTCTGCTAGTGGTGGCCAGGATGGCGCTAGCCGTTCTTAAAATGCCAATAAGAAACCGGATCGAAAGTGGCATGCAAACGGAAATAGAATGATTCGTGGATCTTACGAAATATTGCGCAATATCGGTCCCATGGAGGCCGCCATCTTGAACAACCAAACAACACCAGGCGACCATGAAAGTAGATTAAAAATCCACCCTCTATACTACTTTCGATCATGATGATGATGATGATCGATATTGATGATGATATATCATAATGACGATGATGATGATGATGATGGTGATGATCGATAGATAGATAGATAGTTAGATAGATAGATAGATAGATAGATAGATAGATAGACAGATAGACAGATAGATAGATAGATAGATAGATAGATAGATAGATAGAATCAGCAGTATGTCCGGTAGTCCCGGCATGTATACAATAACTCTCTAAACGGTGTCAATGTAATTCTTCTTCTCGCAAAATCGTCCACATCATATAATGTAGTTGTCACATCATATAATGAAGTTTGCGCATATAATAAAGTTTGCGCATATAATGAAGTTATCGAACCATATAATGAACTTGATGCATATAAAGACAGTAGCCCATAATATAATGTACTTGTCACATCATATAATGAGGTTGTATCAGCATATAATGTAAGTCTACCATAATATAAAGATGTTTACCCATCATATAATGTAAGTCTACCATAATATAAAGATGTTTACTCATCATATAATGAAAATTTTCATAATATAAAGAATCTGGTCCAACATATAATGGACTTTTCTCATCATATAATGCACACTATACAACATATAATCAAATGTGAGCAGGATATAATGACGATGATGCATCAAATGCTTTTATTCCTTACCATCAGACAGCTTTGGCGTTCCATAGTTTTCAATGTATACCGGTTATCCAACTGGCGACGTAAACTTGAACAGAAACTGTGATATTTTCATTCGTGTTCTTCTTGTAAGAGAATGACCATTATCAAATTGGACTTTCGAACACTTAGCATGTACGGAGAAGGCAAACTGACAGATGTCTGATTTTGTATTACATATGACATTGTCATCGCCGAAAGAACTTGTAATCAAATTACTGAGTCGCCAAATTGAAAATTACGTTTGGCCTCCGTGCAATGGATATGCTTGACTGTTGGACCTGACTGGTAAATTGGACTATTTACTGTTTCCGTGTGCTTGTTGGAAAGTTCATTTGCTGACGTCAAGTGGTGATGTTATGCTAATTATTAGTGCCAACCGTTGTGCCCTTATATCACTGCTACTTGAGGGTCAAAAGTCATTATGCTTCTGGAATAGTCAGTCTTTTTAAGTTAATTGACCAGCTAAAATATTCTTCCCAGTTAAAACTGTAGATAGAATGAGTCCATTAACCTTCAACTAGCCTGGGTCCAGTCGTCAATATATACATTCCTTTAATGCTTTTCCGCCAAATAGATCATAATAAAAAAATTCACATCAAAGAAATCGGTAGCCGTTATTGACTGATATTGACATTTTTGACCAAGAAACGAAAAAATAAAAAAGGAGAAAAAATGATCAGACTGGAACACAGGCTAACCTTCAACGAATATGCTTGCATAATAATTTTAGCAAATAAAAGTTCACTTATATGTAATCAAGTTTTCAATACAATAATTTCAACCTATGGAAACGGTGTATTAGAAAAACGGTGAATCAACGGGGGTTAATCGGAAAAATGTGAACCATCGGGCGAGGTGTCGGTGACACATCGGGATTTACAATGGCGACACGGTACGTAGTTTTAATTTTCTTTTTGTTTTGTTCCGACATGGCTGGGTGACGTTGTATGTCAAAATTCTGTTTGTTGCAGGAGCTGTAGAAATCATTATTGTTCTTTATTATGTAAACAGTTTGTAAATAAATATTCCAAGAAACGCGTGATTGTGCGCCCCATTTTAGAGGGCATGCCTTTCAAGGTCACGAAAACACATTTTCGTTTGATTTTCTAGTAAAAGAAATGGACCACGAAGGTCACGTTGGTATTTGCAAATGAATAATAGTATACTAGAAAATTCCCACAAAAAATAAAATCTCGCCAAGCATTGCAAAGGGATTTAATGCTAGGTGCATTTACATAATGTGAGGCATCGGGCAAGTTGTGTGAGACAACGGGGCGAATTTTGTGAGTCATCGGGCAATCAAAACTTATTGCATTAATTTCCGATTATAAACACTCTAGAGCTATTTTTGATCAAGGTAATTTCATATTCTGTGTCATCTTTCGACCCGGTAATTTCATATTCCGCATCATCTTCGACCCTTTCTTGTTGGGAAATTAAAGTGCTAGACCCCCGGCTAGACCGACAAGTGTAAAACGCTAGCGTTCACCTGAATCATTGCCAGTGCCAGACGCACTTGTGTGAAAATCGTTCCCAAACGGATTACCGTTTGTTGTTTAAAATATGTACATGTATATATATTCATTTTAAACTCAACAACTGTAGTAATTTTGTAAAGTCCAGTAATATTTTGAGCAATTACATAGCGTCATCACCAAATTGCAATTTTAGTTCCGATGAGCCGTCCGTTAACTGCGAACGACATCTGGAAATATTTTCGGAAATATTAGTTTGTTTCTTTGTTTGATTGGTGTTTTACTTCCCACTCAACAGCTGTCAGGTCATATGGAGAAGGGGCCTCGGTTTAAAGTCTCATCCGAAAGACTGGGGAAGCCCGTGATCGAACACACGACCCCTGATTTACAAGGCCAGTAGCTTGGCCACCATGCCACGGAGGCTTCTAAGGAAATATTAGTGATTGCCGTGAAACTACAAATTGCAGTTTTTCAAACATCACTCATATTTCAGAAAAATATGAAGCCTCATTGGCATGTATATAAACGGCCCATGCCAAAGGCGGCCGCAACGTCCATATATTGGTAAAATCCTTTAAAAATATTCTCCAGCACTCAAAGTTGTTCCATGATCTGAAAGTGGTTCAAGTCATAACCATGTTTTGACGTTGAATTGCGAATATCGAGATCGAATGGTGTTGTTGTGTAACGTCCTAGTCAATAATTTTTCATTGCCACCGCTTCCGGGGTAGTTGGCATATACTTTGGGGAGATTAAGTGTCACGTCCAAAGACACTACAAGATGATCATGGTGTTCGAATTCCTGACTTCTCGCTCTGGAGTCCGACGCGCTACCACATAGCCTCAGTTTACCAGGTATATTCTAGAGGACCAATGGCCATGAGAGCGCTCACCTGAAACTTTATATACTGTCTTATATGTCCTCGTTTATAGGCCGTTTATAGTAACACCCCCAGGGGAACTACTTCAAATTTATGAAAATAAACCTTCTGACTGATACGCATTTCTGCATTCTATGTTATTCGTATCAGCAGTGGATCTGTTTGTTTTTTTCAGCCTGCTTGTGCGTTAGCCTCGAATTCTGTTAATTCGTGCTGGCAGTGATTTGTTGTTTAAAAATGTGACAATGTTAATGTCGGTCGTTAATCGTGACTTATTCCCTTTTAGGACTGACCATCTGACTTTCTTGATTATTAAAGGTTATTTCTTTACCTTTCTATCCTCACCGGTGGCACCGGGTTGTGTCCTTAAGCAAGGCACATTAACTCTCCTTAGTTCTTGTTAAATACCCGGGAAGCGGTGGCCCCGTCCAGACATGACTGAATTGTTGTTGACTGGGACGTAAAGCCTTAAATTCAAACAAACCAACTATGGTACAGCAAGGTCAAATTGGCGGCTAAATACCGCTGGATTCAATCAAATTCTTACAGCGCAGATTGATGCAGCGACACACGAAACCTGACAAAAAATGGAGTTTACTGATTGGTAGTCAGATCGATTGAGCAACAACCTACAGTGAAAAGTTCATTGCTGTGTTGTAGGTTGTTGCCTAATTTATCCGGCTTCCAGTCAACACATTCCCTTTCGGCATGTGTCTTGTGATATTGCAACAATCTGCGAGAGCGCATATATAATTGAACAGGGCTGGAATCTTGTTGTAAATCGACCACACTTCCGGTCGTACTTGATTGGACAAGGCAGCTTCGATTGGGTCACACTAAATAGCGCATGCCGGCTCGGGTATGAAAGCTCACGGTGAACCGAGCTGTCAGAGTCTTTTCGGTCAGTGGTTATCGCCGTGAATTTATACGTGGTCATACAGTGAAATTAGTGCTGAGAGATCGCAAGCGTTTTGGAAACGCTTATACTTGTGTTACTCGGATAGTCATGTCGAAAATCCTCATTTTTCCCATGAGAAAATAAATGTCCAGTCGTGTGAACTGAGCAACAAAAGGAGACCGAACCTAAAGTTAACATCAATTAATACCGTCAGGTATGCATTGTCCCGGTATATTGTAAAGCTAATCAAACTTGGAAACCTGTCGAAATGTCATGTTTTAAGAATCAGTTATTATTATTGATATTGTTATTATTATTATTATTATTATTATTATTATTATTATTATTATTATTATTATTATTATTATTATTATTATTATTATTGATTAAGTTTTACGTGCCTTAAAAGCCAATTATTTCACTCATTAACAAATCAGTAGGTGGGGCGAAAATAGGAGTACTCCATGAAAAGCACCTGACACACCTGCAAGCAGAACTTGACTTGTCCCACATGTGACCCGTGCGGGGCTCGAACCCTACACGGCGCTCGTGGGGATCGAACCCAGGACCTCTCGCTCCAGAGTGACAGTCCGACGCTCTACCGCTTCAGCTACCGCGCTCTACTAGCGGGGGCTGTGACTGGTATCTTTGTCCCTAGATCTCACAAGAAACGTTAAGCAATCATCTGGCACCTCAGCGGTAGACATCAGAGGGGGCATTTCAGGCCCTGACAATTTTAGGAAAGAAGCTATCCCAATAGATACTGTTCCATGTTATTTCCAAAGATTGGACCTGCGTTTACTGTTATAATTTTCCCAGTCTTCAAATCGGCAACGGAAGAAATTTAAGAATTGGAGACAGTATCTTTTCCAATTATTTCTTACACGCTTTCATTTGCTTCAGCTTCATTTAACCAGCGAATAAAAAAAATATATTTATGCGAACAGTGCGATATGACGGACGCTGCGGACGAGGAACGTCCGAGTTCTCATCACTGCCGGTGATTAACGTGTGTTTATAGCATCCGTAATTGGGATAGATATGATCCCACTCAAACTAAAAGTTAAAAAACAACAATCATGTACTGTCTAGAATGAAGAAAATAAAGTTTTATTCCATCAAAATTTGGTTGCTCCCCGGCGACACACACAACTTGCCCGGAGACTCACCAAATAATCAATCACCCGGCTGAATCTCGATTTTCCCAGTCTTTTTTACAAATTTTCTGAAGGTTGATAATCAGGAGCTTACTTTTCTATATTCACCAATCTGAATTAAGGTTGTTTACATTCGTAATTCGATGTAAGCATAAAAAATAAACAAAAAATACAACCGAAAGTCAACTGAAATGTTTGAGTAGTAAAATGGGGCGCACTGTGGCGATTAAACAAAATACATTTTCAACAATTTTAGGGTTTCCGGGGCTGCATCAAAGACCCTTACAGCTCCTGCAAGTGTTCGATTTGTTTTTATTTACTGCAGTATTTTAGCTTTCGCTTCAAAATAGAAGTAAACAAACAACATACCTTTTATCTAGTGCAAATCCCGATGTGTCACCGACACCTCGCCCGATGGTTCACATTTTTCCGATTAACCCCCGTTGATTCGCCATTTTTCTAATACACCGTTTCCATAGGTTGAATTTATTACAAATACACATGCATGCTGTCGGGTTCGTATGCCGACCCTTCCACCTGCTGATGAACGTTGGTGCAATTTTCTACAAGGGAAATCAACTTTATAGTGTCATTTTAACAATAAGTTTATTCGCAAGGTCACCTGCTTCAGCATAAAGATTATGTTTCAAATTTAATTTTAAAATAGTTTTTGCTATATATTTTCACTGTAGGACAGGGATACTGTAGTTTGTTTTGAAGGGACAAGAGCTAATCTATGAGTGTTAATATAAAATGAAAAAGCTTGTAATGATGATTCCTCTGGAAAACGATGTTGCTAGAAACACCACCGATTTTTTTTTTTTTTTTTTTTTTTTTTTTTTTTTTTTTTTGCGTTTTCTCCCATTTTCATACCTGCACACCCTCAGTGTCTATAGATACATCAATGTCAGGTTAAGTTGGCATTACATCTGCAATAATCTAAATACGCATACGCATTTAAGCTGTAAGCAGTTACTTATGGGAAGCTGATACTGCTCATAATCAAACATTGTAATTTAACCATGGGAAGTCTTTCAGGTGCAAATGCGATGTATGTGACCTGCTAATACATGTACCTTGGAAACAGATAGTTGGTTTTATTTCCAAGAATTGAAAAACTATGACGAAAACTGGAGAAACCGCAGTGTTTCCAGTTTCGTAATTGCAGGCACATTCTGTTTTGATTACGATCACATGTCAAAGGTATTTGTTATATTTCATTTGGTTGTAATTGAGAAGTAATGCTTCTAAACCTCTTTATAACACGATTCGTTACAACACGGGTTTGTATATAACACTGATCACTGTTGGGCCCCAATTGGACTATGTTTGCTATAGTATACATTTTACTCTCATTATAGCACGGTTTGGATAGCCAACACGGAAATTGACTTGGACCCCAGCAGTAGTGTTATAAAGAGGTAGAGGTGTGGTTTTAATTGAGCCGCGACGCGAGAAAACCGGTCTATAGTGTTTCCGACCAGGTCTGACACAAACCGACCTGTACCGTCACAGATGCGGGCTAGAAGCTTGAAATTTCGGATTTAAGAAGAAGAGAAATTGTACCATCTGTGTATCGAAAACAAAGGCGCTGATCAGCTTCGCAGTTACTGCGAAGCTGATCTGCGCCTTTGTTTTCGCATAGGCAAAATCCGGTTTTCTCACGATGCGGCTCGATTTATATCTGCCTCTGCAAACTGCAAGCCAGAGCATCTGCATCATCAACTGTTGGTGCGCTTGAAATTTTACGTCCAATATTATGCAACATGGGTGGATCCGGGATCTCTATAAAGAGGGTTCATATTTAGTAAGCAAGATATAGTTCGTTACCATTTTCCCCCAATTAAATAGAAAAAACGAAATGATTTTAAGTACTGTTTGGGTGGTGCACTGTGGAGATGCATCGAGCGAAACTCCTGAAACCCGTCTAAATCTGTCTATTCATTGCTTAATGTTTTAGATTTTTATTTTACGTCCCTTGTCTAAACCCCACCGTCCGACACAGATATTAAAATACCTTTGTTTCAGACCGTCTGAGAATAGCTGTTTCTCATTTTAACGCCTTCAAGAACGCATCCGCCATCTCTGTAAGTTGAGAGTCCGAAGCACTTTCCTTATCCATACAAGTGGTAACACGACAACTCACAGACAGACAACTGTCTGACAAAAAATTAAAAGCCTAAAATTTCCTATTGCTTTTTATGACATTCTCTGTCGATCAGTGTCGGTGACTGTCGGCGAGTGTCGGCGAATTTTCACATTCTTTGTCGGTGACTTGTCCTGTCTGTTAGTAGTCGTGTCGCTGAGTTGGTTGTCGGTGAATATTTGCTGTCGGTGAGTTGCCATGTCGGCCTGTTGTCTGTCGATGAGTTGCCATAGATTTATACAGGTAGGTTAAGAGTACAAAGCATTTAAGTACCTGATTGTTAATTTAGTTTTTTCCCCATCTCGGCCTTTGAGTGGGAATCTTTTTCTGATTGCGCCTTTTCCTGATCTTTGCCTACTTGTACCTTTTTCCTTATCCATACAGATAGGTTTCAAAAAAGGCACTATGTAAATCATTCTTTGGTTCCTGGAGCATCATGTAGTGTCCGTGGCCATCAAGGTGTAATAAAAGATGTTCCTACTTAATTTAATGATAGACAGGGTTAGTAAATGATTTCGATCCATAGTGGACTTTAAATAAATTCCTAAAAACTCCTTGTGCATCATGACTGAAATTTACAAATATATTGAATTATTGCAAACAATTCATAGGGCGGATACAAACACTCACACCATTTCCAAAAGCATGTTCTATGAATTGCTCATTCGTACATATGTATCATGCCATGTATACAAGATATAAATAGACCCAATACGATCAATCATTGATCAAAGGTTCTTAAACAATATTTTCACATAGAGAGAGATTTTTCAAGTGAGAACAGATTTCAAAAATTCTTCAGTTCTGCAGACCGTGAAATATTTTAAATAATTGCCGACAAAAGCTGTATGCAACATCTTAAAATGTGACAACAACAACTATGCAATACAAGCATGCCTTCTTGTTTTAATGATTTATGCCGACAATCTCGAACATTTGACGTTAAACAGAGCTGCTGATCAGTGCGGAAACGTTGTAAAGGCGGTAGAAATAATCATTTTATTTGTTATACAAGAATAGTTATTTTTTGCAAAGAGCATGTGCATACAAATGTTGATTATTAAGATCAGAATGGACACACAATGACCTATACCGGCACCATACCCAGCAAACACAAATGAATTAAACTGAAGGCATTGATGAGTAGGCGACATCGGGACATGAACGTCAAATACAGCACTTTGTCAAGGAATAATTTAATAATCTACAGCATAAGATAAAACATTTTATAACAAGAGTTTTATTTTGTCGGGGAAATTTATCCGGGTAACTTTGATGCCAAAAAGATAAGATTGCCGACTATATGAAACCATCAACTGCATCTAGTAGATTTTGAAAGGTTACATTGACTTGTCCCAGAACTGATTCTGAGCTTCCTGTCTGTTACTTGGCCCACCGGGGTTCAACTGGTGTTTTTCTTTTGCTCCGGGTTTCACCAAGTTATTCGGCGCGCAGCGATCTCCATCGTCGGGCAGCAGACTGAATCTGTTGAGTCCTCGTTTTTGATTCATCAGGTTGGTTTCCATGAATTATTTGTTTATCCTTCATTGACTAGTTAGAGATTTACCACGAGGACCAAACACCTAACTAAATGTTGTGAACCACTGCAGAAGATGAGGGTGACGATAGGCGCCTGTAAAATCGATTTAAGTCCCCCGAGTAATTTTATATTACTGATCGTTCCAATGCGATACTTCTGTCGTGGTTCCGTTTGTTTAATGTTTTGGAGTCGATTTTTTGTGCTGTTTGAACTTTATGTACGTTTTCATATTTTGTTTAAGTTCGGATAACTGAGAGGCCGCCTATTGGGAAATAGCTGCTCACTCGGCTTACGATATGTTTTCTGAGTATAAGTACCTAATTGACAATTTAGTTTTCGCCACCTCGGTTTTTGGAGTGGGAATTTCTTTCTGATTGCGCCTTTTCCTGATCGTTGCCTACTTGTACCTTTTTTAGAATCAGATCCTTTAGTTTGCGTTATAGTGTTCATCATAGATAATGGACCAGAGCTCTCATTCTTGTTCAAAAGCTATCAATACATCCATCATGCAAATGGACACACCACTAGACCTAATCATTTCAATTTATCACCAACTGCTTCTCGGTCAGTAAAAGAAATCAGATTAATTTTTACTCATTACGAAAACTTGCCCATGCAATACTCGTACAGAGATTTTTAAAGTTGTAAAAAATGAAAATTTTCAGTAGAAAATTTTTGATATTTTTCTTATTTTTGCTCAAAACATAGATTGTGGGTACACGTTAGAACCGCCTCGGCGAGGCGGTTCTAACGGGTACACACAATCTATGTTTTGGAGCAAAAATAAGAAAATTAGGTATACCCCTGCAGACCCCAGTTTTACTATACAAAAGTGGGGTTCAAGGGGGTATACATGTCACGGACATGTTTTCCTGATGTAATAGTTGGAAGCCGGAGTGTTTAATGGTCGTGCACGGCTTTTTGTTGTTCTTCGTGAAGTACTTGGATAAGGTTTGAGTGGACATAAGGAGAGCATGCTCTTTAACTGAATATGGCATGCTGGGCAGGCTTCTTCCGAAAGAAAGAACACTGTGTTATAAGATTATTGTTCAATGTTGCATACACGTTGAATGCATGAAAGTTTATTGCAGTGCAAGTTTGACGACCAACATGACGGGCCTTCCCTAGCTCGTTACATACAGTGGCACTTACGATCTTAATCGTTATGAGAGGTGACGTGTACTTTGTTGTATATATTACGGATCGAATATTTATGCTATGTTCCTTTTTTCAAAGTCAATTCCAAGTTCCTGTTTTAAGCTAGCTGTTTTAAGCTAGTTCTTGCTAGCTTATGAATCTGTTATCAGTTTTTGGGTCTGCTAGAATAGTTTGCTAAAAAAATGTTGTGAATTTGGGAACATTATTCTTTCGTTTTGATAATCTGGACCCAGTTGTTCAAAACTAATGACGTCGTTAGTTAACGTTTCGTTAAAATTTCAAACATTAATATTACAAATACACTGTTATTTTTTGTTGAAAAAATGTGAGAATCCTTTGCAGTACAAAGGATTCTCACATTTTTTCAACAAAAAATAACAGTATATATGTTACTTTAGCTGATATTTGCTTAACAAATTTATGTCTTAACGATATCGTTAAGCTAACGATGCTTTGAACAACTGGGTCCTGATCTTTTGGAATTGATTACCGGTCACCGTGGTCTCTGTCAGTGATAGATGTACTTTTCACCAGTGTAGACACATCCATTTTCATGATCTGATCTACTGCTATGCATTACGAAAACATGCCCATGCAATATACAGAGAATTTTGGAGCTTTAAAAATTGAAGTTTTTTAGCTGAAAATTTTTGATATTTTTCTTATTTTTGCTCCAAAACATAGATTGTGGGTACTCGTTAGAACCGCCTCGGCGAGGCGGTTCTAACGAGTACCCACAATCTATGTTTTGGAGCAAAAATAAGAAAAATAGGTATACCCCTGCATACCCCAGTTTTGCTATATAAAAGTGGGGTTCAAAGGGATATACATTACACGGACATGTTTTCGTGATGTTTGATTCTGAATTTAGACCACGGTGTTTCGATCAAGCCTATAAGTGCTTATCCGGATGATCTTGAAACTTCCCATCGTGCCGTGCATTTTTCATTCTTTGTTTAATAAGACACCGTAATCAAACATGATGAGTGAAGGACCTTAATGAATAGATCAAATATATGTAGAATTTGATAGTTCCAAAGGAAGATTAATTCCAGTATAACGTGACAACAAGGTAGAATAAACAAAGCCGGGACATGGTACTGTAGCATAATAGATAGAATAATAAGTACCCGTTGATCACACGGGGATGGTGCAGATCTAGATCAGCGAAAGCCTTCAAAAGAATCTTCTTCAACGACAGTTACAGTTACCATTCAGACTGAATTATCCAACTGATGATGGCGCCGTCAACTAACAATATCATTGAAATTTTGGAATACTAGTAACTTGAGTCACGATAACAGAAGATGCAATTATAATTAAGAATGACGATGGTGAAAAGTGGAGAACGTTTTGACCACCGAACATGATGTCCGGCAAACGCTACGTTGAACTGGGAAACAGCAGGTGACCGACCCTGTTTCGTGTTTGACATTGTCATAGGTCACCAAAATAATTCTTAATCAAATCACTGAATCACCGATTTAGCGACCGTGGGCATTTGATATGCTTGAATACTGGATCTGACTGGTAAATTGGACTATTTACTGTTTTCATGTGCTTGTTTGAAAGTTCATTTGCTGACGTCAAGCGGTGATGATTTTGTTTATTATGGTAATTATTTTGCCAACAGTGATTCCCTTATAATTGAGCCGCCCCATGGGAAAACCAACAATCTGCATAGGCGAAAACAAAGGCGCAGATCAGCTTCGCGGTAACCGCGAAGCTGATCAGCGCCTTTGTTTTCGCTACACAGTTAGTACACGTCCTCTTCTTTTTAAATCCGAAATTTCAAGCCTCTAGCCTGCTTCTGAGACTGTGCAGCCTGATTTGTGTCAGACCTGTTCGGAAACCACATTGTTGGTTTTCCCACGAGGCGGCTCATATCACTGCTACTCAAGGGTCAAATGTCATATGCTTCGGGGACGGTCAGTCTTAGTGACCAGCTTAAATATAATAATATTCTCAGTCAAACCTGTAGATAGACCTGTAGCTCGTTTCACGAAGCTCTCTTATGACATATCTTATCTTATGATCGAGACTACTCTTAGGAGTGACTTGTGATCTATCTTAACGGTAAGACTTGTCTTATGTTTGAGGTTGTGACTTGCTCATAAGATTTATCTCAATTCAAGGTCAAACACAACAAACACTTAGTTTCAAGTATGTTAAATAATAAAATTGATTTAGTATTGGTGATAGCTCAGTGGATTTATGCAAGTAATTCAATTAGTATTTTTGCCATAATATGAACCAGGCGATCCGAGATCGAATCCATTTTTCTCTCTTTTTTCTTTTTTTCTTTCTATTTCAATATAAATACATGCACTTAGATCTACCAACTATTTCGTTGTAATGCTATAGGCTATTTCGTCTGCAAATCGAAACCAAATCTCTTTAACACGACTGTTTGCCTTATACACTGTATGATAAACCTGATGCATCGGGCGGCCGATCTGTTTATCATTTGGGGAAATATAGTCAATTTGCCATATTGAACCATGAAGCTATAATGACACCTCCATGATTGAACTTAGGTCTAGTTATACTAGAAATTATGTATACAGTTCATGATGTTTGCAGTTAAAATAAAAAAATGGACCCATTGGGGCCCTGAGAAATAATAGATGGGCTGCTTGTACCGCTCCGGCGAGGCGGTTCTAACGTGTACCCACAATCTATGTTTTGAGCAAAAATAAGAAAAATAGGTATACCCCTGCAAACCCCAGTTTTGGTGGCATGCGACTCCTGAGAGATTCTGGAAGTCAGTCTTCCTGGATCGTGAAAAATGATTAATTTCTTGAGACGCATAATACAGAATGTTTTAACCAGATGTTTTTAGATGTGTCAATCGCACGGCAATCTTATCCAGTGGAAATAAAGTTTATTTGTGTAACATATCAAATAAATCGTTGTTGCGTTATAAGTTTGACTGAGTATATTTGAAGCACGTTTTGGATGCCATGACATCCTAATTTTGTATGAACGCCTCATGAATAGGAGGCAACGTCTCGGCTTGAACATAGCTGTTGAATGGGGCGTTAAGCATTAACTCAAACAAACTATTAAAATAAAATGCTGGCCTTTATCAATACTGAACCAATGTATAAACTAGAGGAACATTGGTCCTGTAGCTCACCTGAGAGATTATCACATTGTAAGCTCATGAGATTTAAATTAATTGAGAATCGACCAATGAAAGTCTATGCATGGACACTATTGACCCCCGGGGCATGGCCAAATTTGACCCAGGGGCATGACTGGCACAATTTATAATGGGGACTACCAAACATTGCTACATACAAAATATAGAAGCTCTGGGCCTTTTGGTTTCAGAGAAGAAGATTTTTGTTAGTTTTTCCCATTGTAAGTCTATGGTGACTATCTACCCCCGGGGCGTGGCCAAATTTGACCCCAGGGGCATGGCTGGCACAATTTATGTAGAGGACCATTAGCCATTGCCACCTACAAAATATCAAAGCTGTGTGCCCTGTGGTTTCAGAGAAGAAGATTTTTTAATTTTTTTCCCATAGCAAGTCTATTGAGACTATCAACCTTCGGGGCCTGGCCTGTTATATATAATTGATTCAATAATATTGATTCTTTTAAAAGCTATTACTTATAATTTATATTATATATAATCAAAGGGGAGTAACCCAATTAATTAATATATATTTCTTTTTATGTTTCTACAATTTATTATCTAGAACTTTGTAGAAGAATGTCATTGATTATTTTTATCACTGTTATATAATTTAGAAGTATAGAAAATTCTATGAGCACTTTGTGGATAATTCCAGATGAAAATGGAGTTAGTGTTTTTTTTACCATAAGTTAAAAATATATTTGGACTATGTATACTGAGATCTCGAAGGGTCTAGTGGACTCTCGTTTAGTCTTGATGGTCGTTGCGGCCTTGAATTCTCTCTGGAGAATTCTAAATTCTCTTTGGAGAATTTAAAAGAACTTTCGTTTAGTTCGTTTCTTTTCTAGAGAAAAGTTTATTATATCATTCTCTAGAAACCTGGAGAATTTCCTTAGATGTATAAATATAGGTCCCAATTCAGTCGTAGGTTTTCAGAAATTTGAAGTGATTTAAAGTATATAATTTTGGTTGTTTCACTACTGTTTTGGATTAGAATAAAAGTGTGGATTAAAATATACATGTGCTCATATTCTGGTTACTGGATTGTGGACTTACATTTGAGGGACAAGGACTTATTTGACATTAACTTTGTAAGTTATTTATTTATTTATTTACTTATCTGTTTGTTTGTTTGTATGTATTTGCAGCATTAATTTGTTTGATTAAATATTGTTAAGTTTAAATTACTTGGTTGTTTTTCGCTGTACCTGTCTAGTTACGCTAGGTCGTAACAGATTTTGGGGGCTCTGAGCCGGGATTGAACATTTTGTGCACCTATTTTATTCTGAATTTGAAAAGATATTTATTGTTTGTCATACCAGCAAAAAGCAACCATGTCATTCAAACTTGAAGATTTCATTGCTGCGCCTTCTCAAGAGCTGTTAAACTTGGCCAAAAAGAGTGATCTTTTAGACATTGCTAGTCATTATAGCATACCTGATGTCAAAACATCTATGTTAAAACGTGAAATTAAGAATGTTATCATTCAGTTTCTTGTTGATGAGGAATTTTTTGAACCCTACATCTCTTATTATGGTCTCACAAACCGACATACAGTTGAAAGAGTTAGAATTAAAAAGGCATCTTGAACTGGAAAAATTAAGATTAGAGTTTGAAGAAAAAAGAAGGGCAGATAAGGAAGAAAGGGAAGAAAAACTTGCAAGAGATAAGGCTGAAAGGGAAGAAAAACTTGCAAGAGATAAGGCTGAAAGGGAAGAAAAACTTGCAAGAGATAAGGCTGCAAGGGAGGAAAGAATACAAATAGAAAAGTTAGAGCTTGAAAAACAAAAGTTAGCATTTGAAGAAAGGGAAAGAGAAAAACAAAGAGAGTTAGAAGAAAGGCTTGCAAAAGAAAAATTAGAGCAAGAGGAAAGAATTGAGGTTGAAAAAGAGAAAATGCATTATGAAATAAAAATGAAAGAGCTTGAATTAAGCAGTAAATCAATGCCTCCTGTGTCTTTTCATCCTAGTAAAGTATTTGATGTTACAAAACATATCAGGCTCGTTCCTCCATTTCAAGAAAAAGAGGTAGATAAGTATTTTTAGCTCACCTGAGCCGTCAGGCTCACAAGGTGAGCTTATAGTATACCCATGCTCCGTCGTCCGTCCGTCGTCCGTCCGTCCGTCGTCCGTCGTCCGTCGTCCACCATTTTCAAAGATCTTCTCCTCTGAAACCGCTTGGCCAATCAAAGCCAAATTTTACATGAAGCATCTATGGGAAGGGGGAACCAATGTGTATATAAATAATCCAGGTCACATGACCAAGATGGCCGCCATGCCCATATATGGTAAAAACCCTTCAAAAATCTTCTTCTCCGGAACCACTGGACCGATTTACACCAAACTTGGCATGAAGCATTAATGGCTCAAGCACTACATTGTGTATATAAATCATGACCCTATGATGACCTTGACCTATTTTACGGCAAGGTCAACATAGGTCGCGAATGCATTTGAATGGGAAAAATTGTTAAATTGTCATTTAAAGGAAAAATCTTGCAGAAAATGAGCAGTAGGACTGAATATTAATGATTCTGAAAAAAATTGGGCACCAGGGGCTCATCCGCCCCCACCCCGGGGCAATATACATGTATATTTCCATAATATTCAAACATCTTCTCCTCTGAAACCGCTTGGCCAATCAAAGCGAAATTTTATGTGAAGCATCAATAGGAAAGGGTAACAAATATGTATATAAAAAATCCAGGTCACATGACCAAGATGGCCGCCATGCCCATATATGGTAAAAACCGTTCAAAAATCTTCTTCTCCAGAACCGGTTGACCGATTTCAACGAAACTTGGCACGAAGCATTGATGGCTCAAGCACTACAATGTGTATATAAATCATGACCCTGTGATGACCTTGACCTATTTTACGGGAAGGTCAACATAGGTCACCAATGCATTTGAATGGGGAAAACTTTTAAAATGTCATTTAAAGTGAAAGTCTTGCAGGAAATGGGCAGTAGGACTGGATATTAATGATTCTGAAAAAAATTGGACCCCAGGGGCTCATGTGCCCCCACCCCGGGGCAATATACATGTATATTTCCATAATATTCAAATGTCTTCTCCTCTGAAACCGCTTGGCCAAACAAAGCCAAATTTTAAGTGAAGCATCTATAGAATGGGGGAATCAATGTGTATATAAATAATCTAGGTCACATGACCAAGATGGCCGCAATGCCCATATATGGTAAAAACCCATCAAAAATCATCTTCTCTGAAACCAATAGACTGATTTCAAGGAAACTTGGCGTGAGGCATCGATGGCTAAAGTACTCCAATGTATATATAAATCATGACCCTGTGATGACCTTGACCAAGTTTATGGCAAGGTCAACATGGGTTGCCTGTGCATCTGAATTGGGAAAACTGTTAAAATGTCATTTGAAGGAAAAAGCCAACAGGAAATTGGCAAATGGACAGAATATTGAAGATTCTGAAAAAAGAAAATGGCCCAAGGGCTTATCTGCCCCTGCACTGGAGTTAAATACCATAATATTCAAACATGTTTATTGGTATATGCAGCTGATCTCAGGTGAGCGTTTACAGGACCATTGGTCCTCTGGTTTACATTTTGAGAAGGTAGCAGAAAATTTGAAATGGCCAAAAGAGCATTGGACCTTGCTTCTACAGAGTGTTGTTATTGGTAAAGCTCGAGAAATTTACACTCAGCTTCCACTTGATCAAAGTTCAGATTATGACACAGTCAAAAATCTGATTCTTAAGGCTTATGAATTAGTACCTGAAGCTTACAGGCAGAAATTCAGAAATTGTAGGAAAGAACATGATCAAACTCATGTAGAATTTGCTAGAACTAAGGAGCAATTATTTGATAGGTGGTGTTCTTCAAAGGATGTAAAGTCTGATCATGCAAAATTAAGACAGCTCATGCCTGTTGAAGAGTTCAAACGATGCATACACTCTGATTTCAAATCTTTTCTTGACGAAAGGGAAGTAGAAACTTTAGATGTAGCAGCACGATTAGCTGATGATTATGCTTTGACTCATAAGGTGTCTTTTGTAAATAAGCCTTACAAGAAACCTTTTAACCCTCAATTTAAACCTAATACACCTCAGTCAAAACCATTTAACCCTCAACAGAGAAATAATTCTCCTCAACCTAATCCACAACCACAAGCTGGACTAACAGCTGATAGTTCCAGTCCTTCACATAATCCTAAAAATAAAGATACTAGTGAAAACAAAGGTCAAAGATCCTCATACTCACCCCGGCTGTTTTGCAATTATTGTAAAGGTGACGGTCACGTCATTTCTGAATGTGAAACTTTGAAAAGAAGAAAAGAGAGACAAAATCAAAATAATTCTAGACCAACAGGTCTTACTTCTTTAAGGTCAAAACCACAGTCGATTATTCAGGATGAAAATCCTATTTTGGCCAAAACGTCTGCGACTGATTGTATTATGGAGATTTATGAACCATTCTTATCAGAAGGTTTTGTGTCACTTACTAGTGATTCTGTCCAGTCTACCCCTATTAAAATCTTACGAGATACCGGAGCTTCTCAGTCTCTTATTTTAGCAGATACCTTGCCTTTTTCCGAGAAGACTTCAACTGGGACAAGTGTCCTTATTCAGGGAGTAGAGTGTGGATTTGTTAATGTACCGCTCCATAACATTTATTTGTCTTCAGACTTAGTTTCTGGTCCTGTGGCTGTAGGTATTAGACCTTCTTTACCTTTTAAAGGTGTTCACTCGCTATTAGGCAATGACTTAGCCGGAGATAAGGTTGTGGTAAACCCACTTTTGACCAATACACCTTGTGAGGATCAATTGCCTGATCCCATTGAGCAGGAAATTCCTGATCTTTACCCTTCATGTGCCGTTACAAGGGCTATGGCAAAAAAAGTCAAATTGAATGATGGGATACAGGATATTGACTTAACTGACACTTTTATAGGTCTGTCTTTTCATGATGAGATTTCAAAATCTCTTTCTTCAAGTCAAACTGACTTCAACAATCAAAGGTCAGACAATGACCTTTCACCTTCAATTTTAATTGACCAAGGTCACGACCAAATGTCAAGGTCACAACTTTGTCAAGAACAGCACAGTGATCCTGAAATCTCGCCTTTATTTGAAAGGGCTTTAGATGAAAATGAAATTTCTCAGGTTCCTGTTTGTTTTTATGTCAAAAATGACATCTTAATGAGAAAATGGCGTCCTCCTGATGTTTCAGCGGAAGACGAATGGACCATAAATCACCAAATTGTGGTTCCTAAGGCTTATCGTCCTGAAATCTTAAACTTGGCCCATGAAACTCCCATGTCAGGTCATTTAGGGATAAATAAGACTTACCACAAAATTCTCAAGCATTTCTACTGGCCAGGATTAAAATCTGATGTTTCCCAACATTGCAAATCCTGTCACACTTGTCAAATGGTAGGAAAACCTAATCAGACTATTCCAAAAGCTAATTTACAGCCTATTCCTGCATTTGATGAACCATTTAGTAGGATTATCATTGACTGTGTAGGTCCGTTACCCAAGACTAAATCAGGTTGCCAATATCTCTTGACTATAATGTGTGCTTCAACACGTTTTCCTGAAGCAATTCCACTCAGGAATATCAAGATGAAAACAATAGTTAAGGCCCTTGTAAAGTTTTTCACACTTGTAGGCCTTCCAAAATCAGTCCAATCAGATCAGGGTTCCAATTTTATGTCAGGAACATTTCAGCAAGTAATGCATGAACTTGGCATTAAACAATACAAGTCATCAGCTTATCATCCTGAAAGTCAAGGTGCTTTGGAAAGATTCCATCAAACTTTGAAGAACATGATCAGATCTTGCGGTTTTGACACCGAAAAAGATTGGGATGAAGGCATACATTTGCTATTATTTGCTGTCAGAGAGTCAGTACAAGAGTCTCTTGGGTTCAGTCCGTTTGAACTTGTTTTCGGACACACTGTTCGTGGACCTTTAAAACTTATGAAAGAGAAGTTTCTTTCAAGTAATGCCAGTCCTTTGAACTTACTTCAGTATGTGTCTGACTTCAAAACTAGATTGACAAAAGCTTGGGAAGTTGCTCGGTCCAATCTTAAGTCAGCTCAGAACAAAATGAAGTTGCATTTTGATGAAAATGCTCAGAACAGAAATTTTGACCCTGGAGACAAGGTGATTGCTCTTTTGCCCATTCCTGGCAGGCCATTACAAGCTAGATATTATGGTCCATATACTGTTGAGAAAAGGTTAAGTGATGTAAATTACATTGTTAACACTCCTGGGAGGCGCAAGCAAAAACAATTATGTCACATTAACATGCTTAAAAAGTACATTGATAGGGATAGTGATAATGATAGTTCAGTTATTTCCTCAGTAAGCATAGTTAATTCTGTCCCTCATGAACAAAATCAGACAGACTTTGAAGAAATGAACTCTGTGAACTGTGAACCATTATCCTCAAAACTCCAGAATTCTGACATTCTGCATGACCTCGATCAGAAACTGGCACATCTAGATCCGGACAAGAAACATGAACTAAAACAATTAATTCTTGAATATGAGCACTTATTTCCGGACATTCCATCCAGAACCGATAAAATCTACCATGATGTAGACATTATTGAAGGAGCAAAACCGGTGAAACAACATCCGTATAGACTTCATCCTGAAAGACAACAATATCTCAGGAAAGAAGTTAAGTATTTGCTGGACAATGACTTTATAGAACCTAGTCAAAGTGAATGGAGTTCTCCTTGTATACTTGTGCCAAAATCTGATGGGACATTTCGAATGTGCACAGACTACAGAAAAGTAAATTCTGTCACAAAAACGGACACATTTCCCATACCAAGAATTGATGACTGCATCGACAACATTGGTCACGCCAAATATGTGACAAAATTCGATCTTTTGAAAAGGTTTTGGCAGATTTCATATACAGACAGTCCAAAGGAGATTTTAGAATGTGTTACTACAGAAAGACAATTTCGAAATAAACTGAAAGCGCTGAAATGTTGCTTGGTTCGCTTGGTTAATAGTTTGATTTTCGGTCTGGATGGGTGTAAAGCTTACATCGACGATGCCATCATCTACAGTGAAGAGTGGAAACAACACCTGGAGATCATCAGAGAATTCTTCAAAAGACTCAGTGATGCTAAACTGACAATAAACTTACCGAAAAGTGAATTTTGCCATGCTAGTTTGACATTTCTAGGACATATTGTTGGACAAGGTCAGGTCAGACCTGTAGAAGCCAAAGTTGAGGCTATATCAGATTTTCCTGTACCTACAGGAAAACGGCAACTGATGCGCTTTTTGGGTATGGCTGGATATTACAGAAAGTTCTGTAATAATTTTTCAGTTATAGCTGAGCCTTTGACAAACTTACTTTATGATAAGAAGGTCAGGTATGTTTGGAATAAGGCTTGTCAGAGTTTTGTTCGATTTGGGCCATACTTAAAAGTGTGTCAGCTCTATTAGCACTGCAAATAAAAAATAAAATGAGACTCCATCTGAGTATTAGCTAGAGCATAAGTCTCATGTTGCAAGAGCACAATCTTGACATTAGACACATAAAAGGTAGAGATAATATAATTCCAGACACCCTTTCAAGAGCTTGACAGTTTTGCCTTGTATGTTTGCATATGAGTATTGCAAAAGAAAGTTTTATTTCACAAAACTTTCTTTTCGTTGAAGAGGGGAAGTGTTATATATAATTGATTCAATAATATTGATTCTTTTAAAAGCTATTACTTATAATTTATATATATATAATCAAAGGGGAGTAACCCAATTAATTAATATATATTTCTTTTTATGTTTCTACAATTTATTATCTAGAACTTTGTAGAAGAATGTCATTGATTATTTTTATCACTGTTATATAATTTAGAAGTATAGAAAATTCTATGAGCACTTTGTGGATAATTCCAGATGAAAATGGAGTTAGTGTTTTTTTTACCATAAGTTAAAAATATATTTGGACTATGTATACTGAGATCTCGAAGGGTCTAGTGGACTCTCGTTTAGTCTTGATGGTCGTTGCGGCCTTGAATTCTCTCTGGAGAATTCTAAATTCTCTTTGGAGAATTTAAAAGAACTTTCGTTTAGTTCGTTTCTTTTCTAGAGAAAAGTTTATTATATCATTCTCTAGAAACCTGGAGAATTTCCTTAGATGTATAAATATAGGTCCCAATTCAGTCGTAGGTTTTCAGAAATTTGAAGTGATTTAAAGTATATAATTTTGGTTGTTTCACTAGTGTTTTGGATTAGAATAAAAGTGTGGATTAAAATATACATGTGCTCATATTCTGGTTACTGGATTGTGGACTTACATTTGAGGGACAAGGACTTATTTGACATTAACTTTGTAAGTTATTTATTTATTTATTTACTTATCTGTTTGTTTGTTTGTATGTATTTGCAGCATTAATTTGTTTGATTAAATATTGTTAAGTTTAAATTACTTGGTTGTTTTTCGCTGTACCTGTCTAGTTACGCTAGGTCGTAACAGGCCAAATTTGACCCCAGGGGCATGAATGGCACAATTTATGTAGAGGACCATTAGCCATTGCTACATACCAAATATCAAAGCTGTGGGCCCAGTGGTTTCAGAGAAGAAGATTTTTTAATTTTTTTCCCATAGTAAGTCTATGGAGACTATCAACCCCCGGGGCGTGGCCAAATTTGACCCCAGGGGCATGAATGGCACAATTTATGTAGAGGACCATTAGCCATTGCTACATATCAAATATCAAAGCTGTGGGCCTAGTGGTTTCAGAGAAGTTTTAGTTTTTCCTATTGTAGGTGTAAGCTACTTCGGCTTACTTAAACGAACAGGATGCCGGCGTAAACTGGTTTGTGCTTGGTCTCTGGTCTTCTAGGGTCCAGGCTAAATCAGAGGTTGAACAAAATAATCAAGGCTTGTTCTCAGTTAACGAGTTTTATTTTTAACTCGTTATTCTCAAATTCAGTAAATTATTCTTGCGTAATACTAGAGCTAGTTTTCTAGCTTTTAACAGCTATTAACGTTTAGCAAGAATTAATACAAATAAAACCTCTGCGAAACGGAACGACAGCTTGACAAGCTTCTGAAAAACTGCGATTTCGAGAGACAAGTTACCAGAACACGAATAAAAACTGGCGGGCCCTTGAAATTTGGAAATCTTGTTATTTAAAATACAAGAAAGCATCTACTAACATCTTCAGTTAGATTCTTGTACACTGGAATAGGTAAACTAGAATTGTTAAACCGCCAGATAGGTTTTCCTGTGTCAGGGCCACGGACGCGTCCCTGAACGTTCAAGTGACAACTTTGCAAGATTGTGTCAAACTAGCGTTCCTCTCGCAGCTTTATAGTCTCGGGCGGAGGAGCTGGAAGCAGTGTCCACCAATCGCAACAGCGGATTTCAGTCCGGCAATCCGGTCGTCCAACCAGATAACCGAACGGATTCCCTGTCGAGATCGGAGACCGCCGGGCCAAAAATAGAACCGTGCCCGGATTCCCTGGCACGTCAAAACACACCAATTTTAGAAGATTTTAGATCAGCTTCGACTCTCTCCGCTGAGCAGAATTCAACAAAGAATCATATGAAATGTAATTTAGTTTAAGTTTGTTCATAGTGCTTAACAAATATCAATTTGAATTTTCGAGCCAAACAAACTTGACGGACGACGCAGGATGCGACAACTACGCGCCCCAAATAGTGCTACTTAGTTTGAGTTAAAATTCATTGTAAGTTAATCTAAAAATTATGAAAATGTATTTAAATTCCCTTAAATGTTTCAGATTTTAGGATTTTGATATAAAATATTACAATTATATATGTTTATCTTTAAAACTAATACTTGTACAAGGGGAATTCCCCGATCAGTCAGAATCCAAGATGGCGGCGATGGAAAAGTTTTGAAATGTCACTGATAAAAATCAAGATATTTCGCGGATTGTGGCTTCTATAAACAGTTCTGTAGATATGGATTAATGTTCCTGGTATGTGATTGTTCTGTTCCATCGGTGTAGAGCGTCTCCAGTTCGTGGTTTGAATAATACCGTGAATTTCTGCTGATTTCGTCTTTGAAAAGTTCCCATCGTGAATATAAACATTAGGCTAATTTGACACAACACTTTTTATGGCACTTTTAAATAACACTAGATAGCACTTTTGATATTTTGTATGAGTTGAGAAGCAGAGAATGTCCAGTGAGTCTCATGTAAGCAGCTCTAAGCTTCAAGATTTAGGTGAAAAAGATTTGAGAAGTTAAGGACAATGTGACATGCATGCACAGATGCAGGCATGTTACATAGGTCTATGGAGACTCGACCCCCGGGGCGTGGCCAAATTTGACCCCGGGGACATGATTGGCACAATTTATGTAGAGGACCATTAGCCATTGCCACATACAAAATATCAAAGCTGTGGGCCCTGTGGTTTCAGAGAAGAAGATTTTTTTAATTTTTTTCCCATAGTAAGTCTATGGAGACTATCAACCCCCGCTGCAGGTAACTTTGGTGCTAAAAAGATAAGACTGCCGACTGTAGGAAGTCATTAAAAGGTACTTAGTAGATTTCACACTGGTAAATGTAAAAGTACTGGAGCTGGTTGCAACGAACTGGTGCAGTCTAAATTACGCAATGGAGTAAGATTAAAATGGCGGAAAAGGTAAATAAATCTTATACCGCTTATCATTACCATTCCATTATAAACATGTGTGTATTTTATTTGTCATGTCACCTAGCGCAGAGAAGGGCGGAAACATTGCAGTTTATGATTTTATCACGCAATATGCGATTTATTTCATGGGTTAGAAGCCAAATCAGATACAGTTCTACCAGCATGACCGAAGGCATGTGTTTTCGTACCAAAATTGAGAGGAAAATGCATGTTTGGGCATAGTTTTTGTTGCATTGTCATATATTTATGAATAAACATTCAAGAAACACGATTTTCGATCGCCAATTTTTTTCTTGGTATCGAAGCAAATGCTTTATTGAGGAATTTCTATTACAACGCACTGGGAGCATTTTTTGAATCATTGGTGCAACGCACTGGTGGTTGCACAAACTTGCTTCAGGGTTGCTGATTTCACATAAACAAAGCATCTAACTCGCCCAATCATTAAGCAATCTTAAATGAACATCAACATGACAGAATGTACCTTCGGACATTCTAACGTTTCTAGCAGAAAACCCCAATCTTAGCAGGACAATCATGTAATATATGTTTTAGAAATGAAACCGTATTTGTAATCATTGAACACTGGGCTATCGAATAAATGGGTTTTAAAACATATTTATTATCAATATTTGAAGTTATCTGCCCTTGTTTTAGCACATAATTATGGTTACCGTTTGACGATACGTATAGGAAAATTAAGTATATTAATAATATACTTAAGTTTCCTATATGTATCGTCAAACGGCAACCAAAGCAACCAGGATGTCACAATAATAGACAAAATAATTCCGACAGATTGCTTGTAATGATGAAATTTTTGTGCTGTTTGAGCCTTATGCACGTTTCCATATTTTACGTTCATTTCAGGTAATTAAGTGGCCGCTTATTGGGGAATAGCTGCTCATTCGGCTCACGATATGTGTTCTTGGTATAAGTACTTAAGTGCCATTTTAGTTTTTTCCCAACCCTCGGTTTATGGAGTGGGAATTTCTTTCTGATTGCGCCATTTCTGGATCATTGCCTGCTTGTACCTTTCCATCCGTAGTGCAGATTATATTTCCTTTTGGTCCTTTGAGATCAGCGAGGGTATTCTGAGGAATCAGAAATTCATTATCGGTTTAGAGTAATTTTCTAACCAACGTTTTAAATATTTGGTCTGTTTGGATAATACAAGTCTTTGTATAGACTTTCCTGTTGAAAGTTGCAAAATTACAGTATTTGTCTTTGGCTCCATTTTGCCAAATTATAAGGGTCACTGAAGAGGCTTAAGTAACCGAAACCGCGGTAGGGCCCATCCCTTTTCTCATTTATATACTCACTGCTCTTAAAGGATCTAAGTTTTATTTTATTCAAACAAATCAAAAGTTTCTGGCCAGTACTTGAATAATTTTAAGCGAATGTCTTGAGTTTTGTAGGCACGTCAAACATGCAGAAATGCATTACGCAACTTTGGCGTCATTTTTCGGGACAATGACCTCTGTACGGGTCATTTAATAAATGTGTCATAACTCAAAAACTTACTTGAGTAATCTTGTCAAATAAAGGCTATTAGACTCAAGAAACAATATACACTCGAAGTAAAATTATTTTTCTAATGCCCAAATTATTGTCCGAAGGTACATTTTCTCGCGTTGTGGCCCATATGCGGAGATTTATAAGACTGTAAAAATGATAGTTGTTAGACGAAAATTTGATTTTTGTTCTATTTTTCCTAAAAACATATAGATGGTGGTTATATGTTAAGAGTCAATTCTTAGAGTACAGCCACTCTATGTGTCGAGCAAAAATAAGAAAGAAAGAAAAAACAACTTCTACCCATGTACCACCCATTTTGCTACATATAACGTAGAGTCTAAGGTTCACGGACATAATGTTATGAGACATTTTCTTGCATATTTTCCATGTTGTCAGACCTACATCCCGCTTATCATCTCACCAATCCGTGCACCCGATCAATCAGAAAAGAAAGGTACATTTGCAATTATGACCTATTTTTTAAAATGGGTCCATCTAAGTTTTTAATGAGTTTGTTTAGCTGGATATGGCGAAGACTGTGCCTTGTTATATTTCTATTTCTTACAAGTTAAAACTAGCTCTTTTATTTTGGGGATTTTGTTTGGTCTGCTGATGCTCTGATCGTTTTACTTGTATTTATACAAATTCTTTACACTGCGAATAGTGCTATAATCCAATTTACCCTCGCTGATCTCAAAGGACCAAAGGGAAAATATAATCTGCCCTATGGATGGAAACCTTTTATCATTGCAAGCAATCTGTCGGAATTATTTTGTCTATTATTGTGATATCCTGGTTGCTATGGTAAACGTTTGGCGATGCATATAGGAAAAGTAAGTATATTATTGGCTAAAACAATGGCAGATAATTCCAAATATTGAATACAAATATGGTTTAAAACTCATTTATTCGATAGCCCAGTGTTCAATGATTACAAATACAGCTTATTTCTAAAACATATATACATGTTACATGATTGTCCTGCTTTTGGCAGTTTTCTACCAGAAACGTCAGAATTTCTGAAGGTACAATTTATCACGTTGATGTTCATATAAGATTGCTTAATGATTGAGCGAGTTAGATGCTTTGCCTATTGGAAATCAGCAACCATGAAGCAAGTTTGTGCAACCACCAGTGCGTTGTTCCAATGATTCAAAAAATGCTCCCAGTTCGTTGTAATAGAAAATCCTCAATAAAGCATTTGCTTCGATACCAAGAAAAAAATTGGCGATCGGAAATCGTTTTTCTTGAATGTTTATTCATAAATATATGACAATATAACAAAAACTATGCCCAAACATGCATTTTCCCCTCAGTTTTGGCACGAAAACACATGCCATCGGTTATACTGGTAGAACTGTATCTGATTTGGCTTCTAACCCATGAAACAAATCGCATATTGCATCATAAAATCATAAACTGCAATGTTTCCGCCCTTCTCTGCGCTAGGTGACATGACAAACAAAATACAAACAAGTTTATAAGGGAATGGTAATGAAAAAAGGTATACGATTTATTTACCTTTTCCGCCATTTTAATCTTACTCCATTGCGTAATTTAGACTGCACCAGTTCGTTGCAACCAGCTCCAGTACTTTTACATTTACCAGTGTGGATTTTGAAGGGTCACATTCTAAGAATCAACTCCTGGTTGAGTAAATGTGATCCGTTTTGTGTCATGTGTCTCATAGATAATGAATTTTTGGCTCTGTAACTTGGGTGCCAAATAAGATAAGTTTGTCGTATATCGTTCTTTGCATGATATGGAATCATATGGAATGCACCGAAGTCGTAGAATCAGTTGTGGGACAAGTTAGAGTGACCGTTTAAGCTCTGTTCATCGTAGATATTGGACCAGTTTGCTCTAAAGAGCTTTTATTCTTGGTCAAAAACTATTAACAGATCCGTCATACACATAGGTAGGCCTGCTAGACCTATTCATTTCAATTTATCACCAACTGCTTTTCCGTCAGTACAAGAAATCAAATTATTTTGACTCACTATCTCATAGGTGGATGGCCAGAGTGTTTCGATGGTCAACCACAGCTTTCGACTAAACGTATGTTATTCTTCGCGAAGTACCATAGTGTCCATTAGTAGTACTTGGAAAGTGTAAGTGGAAACATTGAGAGCCTGTTCTTTGGCTGACTATGACATGACTAAGGGTCAAAAATCATATGCTACGTGGATGTTTTGGTTCTTGCCTCGAATAATTCAGTACTGATATGCTTAGGCAAGTAGAACATTTAGGAAATGTGCTCTTGGTTTAGTATTTGCGGTTTGTCATTATTTTTTCTCCTCGGTGTTCAGGGTGGGACATTGGTTCTGATTGCATCGATTCCTTTTGACACGTCGTTGCTTACTTTTACCTTTATATGTACTGTATGGCAACCTTGATTACTAATCTTGCTTCGATATTGGGCTAACTGGTATGTGACTGGTGCTTGTTTTATTATGAAAGTCAATTCCAAGTTTTTGTTTCCATTTTTAGCTCACCTGAGCCGAAGGCTCACAGGTGAGCTTATAGTATACCCATGCTCCGGTGTCCGTCCGTCGTCGTCGTCCGTCCGTCGTCCGTCCGTCCGTCGTCCACCATTTTCAAAGATCTTCTCTGAAACCGCTTGGCCAATCAAAGCCAAATTTTATGTGATGCATCAATAGGAAGGGGGAACCAATGTGTATATAAGAAATCCAGGTCACATGACCAAGATGGCCGCCATGCCCATATATGGTAAAAACCCTTCAAAAATCTTCTTCTCCAGAACCAGTGGACCGATTTTAACGAAACTTGGCATGAAGCATCGATGGCTCAAGCACTACAATGTGTATATAAATCGTGACCCTGTGATGACCTTGACCTATTTTACGGCAAGGTCAACATAGGTCGCCAATGCATTTGAATGGGGAAAAATGACCCCAGGGGCTCGTCTGCCCCCACCCCGGGGCAATATACCTGTACATTACCATAATATTCAAACATCATCTCCTCTGAAACCGCTAGGCCAATCAAAGCCAAATTTTATCTGAAGTATCTATAGGATGGGGGAACCAATGTGTTTATTAATAATCTAGGTCACATTACCAAGATGGCCGCCATGCCCATATAAATCTTTTTCTCTGAACCATTTGACAAATTTCCATGAACTTTGGAGTGAAGCATCGATGGCTTAAGTACTACAATGTATATCTAAATCATGACCTGTGACAACCTTGACCCAGTTTATGGCAAGGTCAACATGGGTTGCCCATGAATTTGAATGGGAAAAACTGTTAAAATGTCATTTGAAGGGAAAAGCCAGCAGGAAATTGGCAAATGGACAGAATATTGATTATTCTGAAAAAAGAAAATGACCCTAGGGCTTCATCTGCCCTTACACTGGGGTTAAATATAGAAAACATGTTTATTGGTACTAAAACATGTTTATTGGTACACGTATATGCAGCAGATCTCAGTTGAGCGTTTACAGGACCATTGGTCCTCTGGTTAATGGTTCGCGTCTTTTTCATATTTTTAGTCTTTTTCATATTTTTAGTCAAGTTTAGGTAACTGAGTGGCCACCTATTGGAAAAATAGCTGCTCATTCGGCTTACGATATGTTTTCATGGTATAAGTACCTGCCTCGGTTTTTGGAGTGGGAGTCTTTTTCTGATTGCGCCTTTTCCTGATCTTTGCCTACTTGTACCTTTTTAGATTCATTTTCTAACCAACGTTTAATATATCTGGCCCCATTTGGATAATCCTAGTCTTTGCATTGACTAACCTATTGAAAAAGTGCAAATTTATAGTAACTTCTTTGGCTCCATGTTGCCAAATCTAAAGGGTCACTAATGAGGCTAGAGTAGCCGAAACCGCGGTATGACCCACCCTTTTCTCATTCTCTTAAAAGATCTCAGATTTATTTTTTATTTATTGAGAATTTGTGAACATTATACTTTAGTCATAGTATGACTTAAACATACTTTCCTGATGTGAAGTTTTGAAGGCAACGTGGCCCCTGCCCGTGATAGACGCATTTTCTCCAAAGTCACCATGTTCATTTCCACATTCCAATCTACCGCCATGTTTGTCTCTAATTTTAAAGCAAGATTTATCGATAAGTTCTTATCTGAAAGATCTAAAAACTGTGTATTTTTCATTCTTTGTTTAATAAGACACCATTATCAAACATGATGAGTGAAATACCTTAATGAATATATCAAATATGTGGAAAATTTGATCGTCCAAAGCAAGAGGAGTTATTTCAGTAAAACTTTGCTATACGGGTGTAATGAATGGGACATCCAATTCGTGCCGAGTAGGCCTAACTCACATTGAATATTTTCAATAAAGGTAAATGAAATTACATAATCTTGTTGGTCATGTAAGAATAATGTTACACAGTGCCCAGATCCATCGTCAAGCCAAAAATCTTCTACTTTTAGGTCACTGGCCAGATATGGTTCCGCTCCCCCCCCCCCCCCCAGGGGGAATTTTGCATACCATGATTTTCATATAGCCTTATGTCTGAGAAGTTTTTTGAATCATGTTAGCCCTTTGTAAAGTGTAGCGTAATCGTGTAACATCGAGTTACGTATGTTACCTACAGAAAATCTATTTTTACTGTTGAATTTAAAAAATGCAATATAAATTAAAATAAACATTGATCTATTTATCAAAACTGGGTTTCAAATAAAAGCATACATTCTTGTCTTCAATATGAGACCTTTGATTACCATGTCACTCTGTCACAGTGTAACATACGTAACATTTTTTTCACAAAGTTCATCTTAAATGCATAGGTGTAGCTAATTATCCTTTTGTGGTTCTGCTCCCCATTAGACGGAATCAAGAAGACCATGATTAAGATATAAGCTGATGTTTTAAACGTTTTTTTGAAATATGTTAGCTCTCTGTAAAATGTAGCATAATCGCGTAACATTGAATTACGTACGTTACCTACCTAAAATCTAATTTTACTGTTGAATTTAAATGTCATAAAATTAAAATAAACATTCTTTAATTGATCTAAACTGGGTTTCAAATAATAGCAAAAATTCTAAACTACAATATGAAATCTTTGATTTCCATGTCAGTCAGTCACAGTGTAACGTATGTAACATTTTGTCATAAATTACATTTTAAATGCATATGTGTAGCTTAGTTATCCTTTTGTGGTTCTGTGCCCCATTATAGAGAATTTTTTAATAATTTTTCATATTAGCCTGATGTCTAAGAAGGTTTTGAAAGATGTTAGCCCTCTGTAAAGTGTAGCGTAATCATGTAACATCGAATTACATACGTTACCTACCGAAAATCTAATTTTAAATGTTGAATTCAAAAATGGAATAAAAATCTATTATTTTATTGATCAAAATGGGTTTCAAATAATATCAGACTTTCTTAGCTACAATATGAGGCCTTTGTTGTTTTTTTTTTAGCTCACCTGGGCCGTTAGGCTCACAAGGTGAGCTTATAGGATGGCCATGATCCGGCGTCCGTCGTCCGTCGTCGTCCGTCCGTCCGTCGTCGTCCACCATTTTCAAAGATCTTCTTCTCTGAAACCGCTTGGCCAATTAAAGCCAAATTTTATATGAAGCATCTATGGGAAGGGGGAACCATTGTGTTTATAAATAATCCAGGTCACATGACCAAGATGGCTGCCATGCCCATATATGGTAAAAACCCTTCAAAATTCTTCTTCTCCGGAACCACCGGACCGATTTCAACGAAACTTGGCATGAAGCATTTGGGACTAGAGTACTACAATGTGTTTATAAATTATGACCTTTGGATGACCTTGACCTATTTTACAGCAAGGTCAACATAGGTCGCCCATGCATTTGAATGGGTAAAATTGTTAAAATGTCATTTGAAAGGTAAAACTTGCAGGAAATGGGCAAATGGACTGAAGGTAGGTAATTCTGAAAAAAATTGGACCCCAGGGGTTGGTCTGCCCCTAGCCCCGGGGCAATATATACATGTATATTACAAAAATATTCAAAGATCTTCTTCTCTGAAACCACTTGGCCAATCAAAGCCAAATTTTATAGCAAGAATTTATGGGAAAGGGGAGTCAATGTGTTTATAAATAATCCAGGTCACATGATCAAGATGGCTGCCATGCCCATATATGGTAAAAACCCTTCAAAAATCTTCTTCTCCTGAACCAATGGACCGATTTCAATGAAACTTGGCATGAAGCATTGGGGACTGAAGTACTACAATGTGTTTATAACTTATGACCTTTGGATGACCTTGACCTATATTACGGCGAGGTCAGCATATTTCGCCAATGTATTTGAATGGGGGAAAACCTTTAAAATTTCATTTAAAGTGAAAGTCTTGCAGTAAATGGGCGGAAGGACTGAATATTAATGATTCTGAAAAAAATTGGACCCCAGGGGCATATTTGCCCTACTGCAGGGCATTATACATGTATATTACCATACTATTCAAACATCTTCTTCTCTGAAACCGCTTGGCCAATCAAAGCCAAATTTTATGTGAAGCATCTATATAATGGGGGAATCAATGTGTATATAAATAATCAAGGTCACATGACCAAGATGGCCACTATGCCCATATATGGTAAAACCCCTTCAAAATCTTCTTCTCTGGAACCGGTGGACCGATTTCGAAGAAATTTGATATGAAGCATCTATGGCTTAAGTACTACAATGTATATATAAATCATGACCCTGTGATGACCTTGACCCAGTTTATGGCAAGGTCAACATGGGTTGACCATGCATTTAAATGGGGAAAACTGTTAAAATGTCATTTGAAGGGAAAAGCCAGCAGGAAATTGGCAAATGGACAGAATATTGATTATTCTGAAAATAAAGAAGAAAATGGCCCAAGGGCTTCATCTGCCCCTGCACTGGGGTTAAATACCATAATATTCAAACATGTTTATTGGTATATGCAGCAGATCTCAGGTGAGCGTTTACAGGACCATTGGTCCTCTTGTTTCATGTCAGTCTGTCACATTGTAACGTATGTAACATTTTTCGCAAAGTTCATTTTAAATGCATATTTGAAGCTAAGTTATCTTTTTGTGGTCTTGCTCCCCATTTGAGGGAATTTTGTAGACCATGGTTTTCATATAGTCTGATGTCTTAAAAGATTTTTTTTAAACATGTTTGCCTTCTGTAAAGTTTAGCATAACCATGTTACATCGAATTTCATAGTTAACATACAGAAAATCTATTTACCATTAAATTAAAAAGGCATTTAAAATCAAAATAAACATTCTTCTATCAATTAAATCTGGCAGATATTTTTGCTACAATATGCCACCTTTGATTTCCATGCCAGTTGGTCTGTGTGTGACATATGTAACATTTTTTTTCAATTTAGGAAGACAAATCATGGTATTAATACTAAAGTATATTGATTTATCTTTCATCATCCTTAAGTACTTTTCAACATTTAAACATGATTTAGTGTTGTAGTTATTGGCTTATATACATATACATGTATTTACATGTATACCCATACCACTCTCCAGGAGTCTTTTCTATAATGTGTTGAATGAAGCAGTGCAACAAATAAGGCTTGATTAGCATGCTACCTTGATGCAAATAGTAGCATATGCAACACCAAAATATTTTTTTCTATTTAACTTAATCTAATAATTGAGTGACATAAACATCAGATTTCAATGTCAATACAAAGGCAATGGGAAAATATATAATGAAGTCTGCCAAACAAGTGCCACACACCATACACCTTGTAACATATATAACACATAGCAAATTTAAACATAAGTAACACAATGGGCAAAATCTTCATGGTGGAAAAAATGAAAAAGTGTTGAATTTCAGCATTTTATATGATTCTAAGGATTCATAGCCAATATTTTTCATCTGTGTCAACCTCGAACACCTCATCTAACAAATTTGTCAACACCTTAATCAACAGTGATCATCAGCTGATCACCATCCTACTTGACACTCTGGTTACAAAATAGCTCAACCAGATGCTCAGGTCCAATTTTAAAACTTCCCTCTGTCCATTCACATTCAATGTCCTCTCTTCACAGTTTTCATCTACTGTCTTGAATGTCGTTCTTTATTTAAGCTGATTGACACAAGGAAGCAAGCTCATATCGGTGTCATCTTAAACAGCACATTGATGACACTATCGCTTCTCATACCCAAATTTATTGATGTCGTTGTATGCATTTTGACTATGGCGGCTTGTTGAAGACATGTTCTGCAAATTCTTCAAGTGAATCTGGAATCGGTTTTAAACTTTGGAGCTTTGCAATTAAATCTGTACAACATGAACAGAGTTGGATGGTCTATCTGTTACAAGTTCTCTGCCCAATTCCAAATTATGTAGGGATGTGCACTTGTCTGTTTTGGTTGACATGCCAGCCATTGTTGCTAGAGACCATGGTACAGGACCTACAGGATATGACAGTTTCAGTTAGAGGTCAGCATCATGCTCAACTACAAGAAATATGCGCTGGCCAAAACATTCATTTTAGCTTTAATCTGGGTTATTTGATTTTGGCAATGTGTTACCTTCTTTGTGATTTGACATTCTGTAAAGGTTTTTTATTTAATTTATTGTGTTTCACTGGGTCATGAAATCCAGTGGATTTGTCAACTTCATGAAGAGTTCCATGGTACTTTTACCACTTTAGGGTGCTTTTAGCAGATCTTGTGCCACATCCAGCTTTGCTGGAACACCTGATGTCTGATTGTCTAGTTGACTGGGAGTATCATCTGAGCAAAATAAGTTAGTGAAGCTGGATAATGCACAAATAACATGCTTGACATATTACTCACTACTTTATAGTTGTGATGTTCCTTATAATGTCGTTCGTTCTAAATTGATACCTCATCATACGAGGTAACTCATTTCAGTATGTTGTAATGTGGCTTCAACATACAGCGTAGTGCAGGTAGCGTTCTGATTGCCGGGCTTTGAAAATGTTAGAAACTGTGCTGGCCATCACAAAAAGGGAATAATTTATTTTTGGTAATAAAATTGGTATCACACTGATATTCCAATGGTACATATGTCCCTAGATGTCCATTGTCATGCAGCTGCTGTTGTGCCAACTAGCGACCCTTAAAGTCTACCGATGCATCATCCATAGTTCAGATATGTCATTTTGGTGCTTTGAAATCAGCAAGGATATTGTGAGAAAGCAAAAATTCATTATCGGCTAAGATTCATTTTTATCGCACCTGCTTATAGCAGGGTGCGATATAATACCCCGTGAGCTAATTTGACCCACCTTGCACCCCCCAGGACAATTTTTCATGGGTGCCAAATCGTTCATTGGGACCCCAGAAATGCAAAGAATTTTTGTCCTCAAAGATAAACTCAATTGCACAATTGTCCTCAAAGATAAACTCAATTGCATGGTTTCCATGGCAAACATTAACACGATTCTTAAGCATGGGGTTTGTCATAGAAAATTGACCATATCCCGACTGTTACTTATCCTAGACCACTGAAATTGGTCTCAATTTAAAGCTTAGACATAGCCCTTTTATCCTGTAGTAAGTAATGCAAATTTTCGAATTGGAATATTCATGAATTTTAATGAAAACATTAAAAATGACAGAAAAATCGTTAAAAACCCATAAACTAATTTCAGACCCAAACTGTCATTCTGACACTTTGTTATTGAACCAGTAATATCATATGGGAAATTTATTGATGACCTGGGCCTATATGATCATTATCTCATTTGCATATTCATGAATATTAATGAAATTGATAGAAATTGAGGAAAAACGAGGGAAATATATCTCCATTGCAAGGTATTGGATAGGTTATAAGGTCTATCTTTCATCCCTGGGACAAATTCTGAATGCTGCCAGTGTTATCAGAGGGACCACCCTAAATGCCATAAAATATTGTCCTCAATTATAAACATGTTTGCATGATGTAAAATGACATAATCTCCACACCCACCCCTAGTGTGATTCTACAGAATAGGGTGTACCTACAAAAATACATCACACCAATAGCGTGCTCTAGGATACTATAATTGGTCTGATAGTGATGCATGAACCTAACAATTTAACCTTGATACCTTATATTTTAATCATTGAATTTGCTTATTCATGAAAATTAATAAAAAATACATTAAAAATGGAGAAATATCGTGGAAAAAATAGGGGGTATACATACAAAATCGCTTGTACCAGAGCTATTAATAAACCCAAGATGCTGAAATAGGTTTCAAATGAATGTTATTGCCATGTACTATGACCCTGAAGTATGATTTAAGAATAATCTGATTTTCAGTTTCATGAATTTTCATAAAAACTTAAGAAATTTAAGGGAAAAAGTTAAAAACTTTTATGGGTTAACCTACAAAATGGCTTGCATCTCAGCAGTCAAAAGCCCTATAGTGCTAAAAATGGTATCAAATGGTTTTTATGGCAATATTAAACCATCCTTAACGACAATATTTGAGCTATTTGATATTTTGTTTGAAGAATATTATCACAACTTTTTGAATTTAGTGAAAAAATACAGAAAAATAATGGGGGTATACGTAGAAAAACGCGCATATCTTGGCTACTGAAAGACCTAGAGAGCTATAAATGGTATCAACTGATTGCTAGAACAATGTTCTATGACCATGTAATCAGCAATATATAACATCAGCTATTGTTGTTGTATGGATATTAATGAGATCGTCATAAATAAGAGAAAAATCAATGAAAAATGACGGGGTACACCAACCAAATCGCTAATATCTCATTTACCAATAGCCATAGAGAACTCGAAATGGCATCAATTTATTGCTAGGACAATGTATTATTGCCAGGTGTTCAGATATTTGAATCATCTTCGCTGGCAAGCAAGATTTAATAAATTTTGTTTAAGCACAGCCTTCAAACTTCTGTTATTTTCACAATTTTTCAAAACTTTATGTAACATTCAGAAAATTTTATAACATTTTGATAAACTATCAGACCACATGGCTGTAGTACCACTCTACGGATATTAGCAGTTGAGATATAAGCAATTTTGTTGGTGTACCCCTTCATTTATCGTTGATTTTTCTCTTATTTATGACAATCTCTTTTATATACATACACCAACAATAGTTGATGTTTATATTGCTGATTACATGGTTATAGAACATTGTTCTAGCAATCATTTGATACCAAATATAGCTCTCTAGGTCTTTCAGTAGCCAAGATATGTCCGTTTTTCTACGTATACCCTCATTATTCTTCCATATTTTTTCACTCAATTCAAAAGGTTTTGTTAATATTCTTCAAACAAAAAAAATCAAATGACTTAAATACTGTAGTACAGGATGGTATGATATTGCCATAGCCACCATTTGATACCATTTTCAGCACTATAGGGTTTTTTATTGCTGAGATGCAAGTCATTTTGTAGGTTTACCCATATAAGGTTTTAACTTTTTCTCTCAAATTTCTTATGTTTTCATTAAAATTAATGAAATTGAAATTCAGATTATTCTTATATCATACTTCAGGGTCACAGTACATTGCAATAGCCTTCATTTGAAACCTCTTTCAGTATTCTGGGTTTATTAATAGTTCTTGTACAAACGATTTTGCATGTACGAGGGTTAAAACATCATACCCCTCGTACACCCCTATTTTTTCCACAATTTTTCTCCAATTCAGAATGTTTTTTTTTTGTTTTTTTTTTATTAATTTTCATGAATAAGCAAATTCTATGATATAAATATAAGGTAGCAAGGTTAAATTGTTAGGTTCATGCGTCACTATCAGACCAATTATAGTATCCTAGAGCATGCTATTGGTGGGATGTGGGTATTTTTGTAAGTACCATCTATTCTTTAGAATCGCACGAGGGGTGGGTGAAGACTGTCATTTTTTCATCATGCAAATGTGTTCATCATTGAGAACACTATTTTATGCCATTTATGTGGTCCCTCTGACCACACTGGAAGCCATGGGAATTGGTTAAATGGATGCAAGATAGACCTTATAACCTATCCAAATCCTTGCAATGGATATAGTTTTTCCCTTGTTTTTCCTCATTTTTTGACATTTTTATTAATATTCATGAATATGCAAATGAGATAATTTTCATATAGGCCAAGATCATCAATAAATTTGTCATATAATATTACTGGTTCAATAACAAAGTGTCAGAATGACAGTTTGGGCCTGAAATTAGTTTATTTATGGATTTTTAACGCTTTTTCTGTCATTTTTAAAGTTTTCAATAAAATTCATGAATATGCAAATTCGAAAATTTGCATTACTCACTATAGGATAAAAGGGCTATATCTAAGCTTTAAAATGAGACCAATTTCAGTGGTCTAGGATAAGTAACAATGGAATTGTGGTCAATTTTCATTGTACACCAACATGCTCAAGAATCGCTTTAACGGTTGCCATGGAAACCATGCATTTTTTCATAGTGCTATTGAATTTATCTTTGAGGACAAAAATTCTTTGCATTTCTGGGGTCCCAATGAACGATTTGGCACCCATAAAAAATTGTCCTGGTGGGGGGTGCAAGGTAGGTCAAATTAGCTCCCGGGGTATAGGAGTCTAAATTTCTGTCCGTCCGTTCGTTCGTCCGTTCGTCCGTCCGTCAACATTTACGTCGAAGTTTGGTTTTCTCGACATCAGAGATAGCTGCGAGTCTGAAACCTTGCATAGTAATTGTCTCTGACATACCCTTCAAGCACGCACCTTAACCTGGTACCCTTGACCTATATTTCACGGTCCAATGACTTTGAAAATTTTTGCGTCGAAGTTTTGTCAACATTTACGTCGAAGTTTGGTTTTCTCGACATCAGAGATAGATGCAAGTCTGAAACCTTGCATAGTAACTGTCCTTGACATATCCTTCAAGCACGCACCTTAACCCGGTGCCCTTGACCTATGTTGCACGGTCCACTGACTCTGAAAATTTTTACGTCGAAGTTTGGTTTTCTCGACATCAGAGATAGCTGCAAGTATGAAACCTTGCATAGTAATAATAATTATCCTTGACATACTCTTCAAGCACGCACCTTAAGTGCCCTTGACCTATATTTCACGGTCCACTGACTTTGAAAATTTTTACGTCGAAGTTTGATTTTCTCGTAATCAGAGATAGCTGCAAGTCTGAAACCTTGCATAGTAATTGTCCTTGACATACCCTTTAAGCACGCACCATAACCCGGTGCCCTTGACCTATGTTGCACGGTCCACTGACTTTGAAAATTTTTACGTCGAAGTTTGGTTTTCTCGACATCAGAGATAGCTGCGAGTCTGAAACCTTGCATAGTAATTGTCCTTGACATGCCCTTCAAGCACGCACCTGGACCCAGTGCCCTTGAACTATATTTCACGATCTATTGACTTTGCCCGATGCAGGTGCGATATCGACCTCCGCGGAGTTCTTGTCTGTATATGAAGCCAAACTAAAATACAGTTATTTGTGAAAATTTTAACAGGATAGTGGATGCAAAGACTAGTAATGACCAAGGAAGCCAAATATTTTAAACTTTGGTCAGAAAATCTAGAGGGTCAATGGGGAGGCTTGAGCAGCCAAAAACCGCGGTATGGTCCATCCCCTTTCTCGCCAATATGTTTGCTGCTCTTAAAGGATCTCAGTTTTAATTTATTCTTATTTACAGTTCATTATCAATTTGGCCTGAAACAAAGAATGTGGGTACTCCTTTTATGGGCACAATTCCACATTTTGTCATCAAAGATTACTATTTGTGTCAAAAACTGCTCCAAGCAAGTCTATGCATCAAATAAAACGCTTCTTTAGTGCATATTGTATGTTAATTTACAGTAACGTATGTAACGGCACATTGACTTTAACTATGTCCTTATTGTTTGCATTTCATTCATTTCAACATACAATTGTGCGATAATGCCACAATAATAATATGACTTGGTAAGGATAACTTGGTGTGGTCAGTTGCAAAATAAATTAAGTATATCACGTGCACATTTTAATACAGCATTGTAAGTCATGTTTGTGAGCTCCTTATTCAGAATAGATATTATAGCAGCAGTCATTGTGCTTTTAAAATGCTTAAAATGCTGACCCTTGCAATTGAAAATAACTAAAACACATGCTCCTGCATGAAAAAGGAATGAAACCATATATATAGGTATCAATACTGTATATTGTAACGTAAGTAACATGTTGTTACATGTGTTACATATCTTGGATTAAAGCAAATAATTTCTAAGGTGTATTAGTGATGTTATGAGAACATTTAAGGTCAAAAGCAAGAACTGGTTCTGAGGGTATTTGACCATTGACACCAAAAGGTCATTGAACAAAATTTGGGTAACGTATGTAATTTTGATGTAACACGGTAACTTGACACTTCTCAGAAGGCTAACATGTCTCATTTTGTGGCTTAGATATTGCTCTATAAGATAATCATAATGGCAAAAATTCCCCCTGAGGGGGGATATGGCCATCCCAATGACTATTTTACCACAGAAAATGGCGCCGCCAACTATATAACATTATCGTTGCGACCTTGAACGTAACTAAATCCTAACTACATCCTAACTACATGTTTTTCTCATCCATGCTTTTTCAAGCAAGTTGTTAATGATTTGATGTACAGTAATAGAATGACCAATGTGAAAAAGTACTAAATAATAAACATGCATGGCAAATGCTACGATTTTGTGGCAATTGTATTTTTAAGTTGCCCGATTTGTTTCATCTTTCGGACCTTGACATCAGCAAATTACAGAACCACCAAATAAATTACGTTTGGCGACCGTGTGCATTCGATATGCTTGACTACTGGATCTGACCAGTAAATTGGACTTTTTACTGCTTGAAATTTCATTACTGGTGTCAAGCAGTGATGATTTTGTTTATTATGCTAATTACTTTTTTCATCCTTTTTGCCTTATGTCACTGCATGCCTTATGTCACTGCACTTTAGGTCTTAATGTCATTTGTTTGCTCAGGGCCTCGACCAGTATGGACATTGGTTTCGACATGTGCAAATATATGTGTCTGTCGAAAACTATTTGTCAGGGCCTTGGTCAAAGTATTGAGAATGTATAGTACAGAGAGGTACAAGTAGGCAATGTTCAGTAAAAGGCGCAAACAGAAAGAAATTTCCACTCACAAAACCGAGGTGGCAAAATACCAAATTGACATCTGGAGAACATATCGTAAGCCGAGTGAGCTTCTATTTCCCAAAAGGCGGCCACACAGTAACCCGAACTTAACTTAAAACATACATAAGGTTCAAACAGCACAAAAATTCGACACCAAAACATAAAACATATAGAACCACAATAGAAGCACCGCATTGGAACGACCAGTAATATAAAACTACTGAGGAGGGGGGGGGGGCTTAAACCGGTTTTACAGGACCATTACCTCGCCCTCAGCTTCTGCAGTGGTTCAGTTATGTACAAATATAAACAACAAATTAACATACTAAGAAAATATTAAACATAGGAACCAACGTATAACGGAAAGCAGGGTGAGCAGCTATTGAATGTAAGGTGGTCACAGCGCTAACTTGGACAGAACATGTAAACTGCAGAGGGCTAAGTTAACAAAATTATATTCGATACTCGAGTGGCCACAAAGTCATGCAACAAAAAATCGTAATTGGAATAACTTGAGTGTGAACCTAGGAACGGTCAGTTATAAATAACTGTGGTGGTGGGGGGGGGGGGGGGGGGGGGGGTAAACCGGTTTTACAGGGCCCTTACCTCAACCTCATCTTCCACAGTGGTTTACAACATTTAATTAGTTGTTCAGTCCTCGTGATGAATCGCTAACTAGTCAATGAATCATCATGGACAAACAAATAAATCACGATAACCACCATGAATAATCAAAGATTCAGTAAGCTGTCCGACGATGGAGATATGGAGCAAAATAAAAACACCAGTTGAACCCCGGTGTGCCAAGCTCCGGCCCCATTCAACTAAAATGAAAAGTTGCCATTATAAACGACCAGCCTGGGTCTTCGAAACTGACTAATTGTATGATTGGTCTCCTCCGCAAAAGAAAATAATTGCTTCATTCTTAGCAGAAGAGATGACTTATGATAAATGTGGAAAAGCAAAATACGTTCCATTTCGGGTTTCTAATCAGATTTCCAAACATGCACATACATTGTTCCAAATTGGTGTAAGCGATACGCGCTCTGTCATTTGTTTTTCAAATTTCCATTAAGAAGATGGCATTGTCACCTGCTCTTAAAATAATACTGAACTTTGGCGCTTTTTCTGCATCCTATAGTTTATTTTGACAATGGTTTTGTTCGTCTGGGCACATGCTTCAGCAAGAAGATAATATGTCTGTTTCTTTTCAACTATTTATTTTGGATAATTATCTATCTTGTTATTTTATAGCGTCGAGAAAATTTGTATAGATTCACCAATACATTCGCATGCATCCTGACACACACAGCATGTTCATTTTCAAAGAAATATTTGTAAAACTACTGCACACTTCTGAGTAAGCCATAGATCCATCAATGTCAGGTTAAGTTGACATTACATCTGCAATAATCTTAATACGCATTTAAGCTGTAAGCAGTTACTCTTGGGAAGATGATGTTGCTCATAATTAAAAATTGTCATTTAACAATGGGATGTCTTTGAAGGGCAAATGAAAAGCATGTGACCTGATGTGACCTTGAAAACAGATATTTGGTTAAATTTCCGAGCAACGGAAACTATGGTGAAAACTGCAGTGTTTCTTGTTTCGTAATTTCAGACCCATTCTGTGTTGAATACGATCACATGTCAGGACTATATCTCATTGGTTGTTATTGGTGCATTAGTGTTTTGCAATGTGTCCGTCTCGACACAAGGTAAAGCAAATCCTCTAAATCAGCAACTGTTGATGAATTTCAAACTGTACACCGCAAAAGAATATTTCAATATGTGGATTCAAAGGGGGCTCTGTGTGGCAAAGCAGCCAGCAATACCAAACGATTTTATTTTCATAGCAAAAAGCCAAACACACTCTTGGTTCCTTTTGCTGACTTAGACAATCTGATCAAACAACACGTTCGCCTGCGAAGCAACTGAGTTTTGAATATATCAGGGATTGTAGTATGTGACAATCAAAGACCAAGTGATCATTGGATCTCTGATTTTGACAGAACACGGGTATTGGACATTAACTGAGTCTCTAAACAGTAGAAATAGATCAGAAATTCCACTAAACCCACCACGTATTATGGCGTATTTAGAAGCATACAGAATCATGCTAGATGCATGTGGCAAGGCGTTCTCTATGAAAAGGTACAAGTAGGCAAAGATCAGGAAAAGGCGCAATCAGAAAAAGATTCCCACTCCAAAAACCGAGGTGGGAAAAAACCAAACTAACAATCAGGTACTTATACCATGAAAACATTTCGTAAGCCGAATGAGCAGCTATTTTCCCAATAGGTGGCCACTCAGTTACCTTAACTTAACTAAAAATATGAAAACATACATAAGGCGCCAACAGCACAAAAATATTTTAAACATCAAGACATAAAACAAAAAGAACCACCACAGAAGTATCGACTTGGAACGATCAGTAACGCAAAGTTACTGGCGGATTTAAATCGATTTTACATGGCCATAACCTCACCCTCAGCTTCTGCAGTGGTTCATAACATTCAGTTAGTTCTTCGGTCCTCGTGGTGAATCTGTAACTAGTCAATGAATCATCAAGAACAAACAAATAAATCATGATAAACATCCTGATGAATCAAAAACCAGGACTCACAGATTGAGTAAGCTGCCCGACGATGGAGATCCCTGGGCGCCGAATCGAGTTGCCCGCATCGGAGGCGGAAGTCCATGAAAATGACGTCACCTTGGCCTGGTCACCGCAACCGGACACGAGTTGGTGAAATTGACTCAGGCATCTCAATTAATGGTCGAACTAATCCGCTTTGGGTTATTAAATTATGTCTCATATAATTCTGTCTAATTCGACAGGAAATGGCAAGGATAATATGACCAAAATCAAGTCATAATAACAAGGTGCAATGTAGTCAGTTTGAATTGACAGATTGTCGAATAAAATGACGAGCCTGTCAGTTTCAGAACAACGCTGTTCAGAACCATTTTTACATGTACTTAAAAGGAAAGATGGCAGCAACAAAGCGATTAGACACAAGCAAGGGCTGATGAATAAGTTCGCATAACAATTCATTCATATAATGTGCAATGTATGTTGTTATGATTTTGAATGGTGAATTCGCCGTAGTTAATAAAGATTCAGACAATGCTTACGTAGGAAAAGGTACAAATAGGCAATGATCGGGAAAAGGCGCAATCAGAATGGAATTCCCACTCCAAAAACCGAGGTGGGAAAATCTATTATCTATAACGCACATGGCACAAAACGGATGACATTTACTCGTCCAAGAGTTGATTCTTAGAACGCGACCCTTCAAAATTTAGAAAGTGCCTTTAAAGATTTCCTTCAGTCGGCAATCTTATCTTTTTGGCACCAAAGTTACCTGATGAAAATGGACTAGATAAAAATGTTTGTTATAAAATGTTTCGATGACAATTATATAATGCTATAAATTATTTAGATATCTCGAATAATATCGTTTATTTTCAAATTGGGTTTGGCAGATTTCAAACGATACCTTTGGGGAAGCATCTATAAGAAACGGCTACAGGTAGGCAATGATCAGGCGCAATCAGAAAGAAATTCCCACTCCAAAAGCCGAGGTGGGAAAGACTAAATTGACAATTAGGTACTTATACTTAGAAAACATATCGTAAGCCGAGTGAGCAGCTATTTCCCAATAGGCAGCCATTCTATTTTTAGATATGAAAACGCACATAAGGTACAAACAACACAAAAATTCGACTCTCCAAAACATAAAACAAATGGAACCACAACAGAAGTATCGCATTGGAACGATCAGTAATATAAAATTATTGGGGGGGGGGATCTTAAATCTAAAGAATCCAAAGGCAATATCATATATGTTCTCTAGCTAGCATGTTGATGTAAAGCATTCTTTGATTCCCCTGGACATCATGTAGTGTCCATAATCATAAAGGTGTTATTAAAGATATTTCTACTTACTTTCATGATAAATGATCTTGATGTTTAGTGGTCTACCAATAAATTCTGTATAAATTGAGCCGCCGCATTGGAAAACCAACAATCTGCATATGCGAAAACAAAGGCGCAGATCAGCTTCGCAGTAACTGCGAAGCTGATCAGCGGCTTTGTTTTCGCTACATGAATAGTACAATTCCTCTACTTTCTAAATCCAAAATTTCCAGCCTCTAACCATCTTCTTTAACTGTACAGCCCGGTTTGTGTCGGACCAGGTCGGAACCCAAATTGTTAGTTTTCTCACGCTCAGGCTCATTTATTAAGTTTTTAAGATTCACAAATGCCTCCATTCAGTCATTGGAACAGGAGGCCATTCTATGAATTGCGCTAATGGTCTGCATCAAGGGCTTATCGGGCTACTTGTCTGCATTTGAAATGTATCATGCCATGTACTTCTGGAAATTATAAACTACCGCGCAAATATGATTAATAAAAGAGCACTAATCTTGTTTATTTTTTTTTTAGATAATCATAACGGCTGCTCATATGATTCGCTTTTGATTTAGATCAGAATAGAACTGAGTAAAAAGTCACAATTCAAGAATCTACAATTAGCAAGAGACTTTGCTTTGGGCAAATCGCAAACTTTGGCCGACATTGACACTCCTACATCCATCGCCAAAAAACAGCTCCAATGGAGCTGGCATGATTGGGCAATAAATCTCGGAAAATATCTTGTAGCTTTCAACTTTTATTATCATTATCAGTAAACTGTGAAAATAACAAGAGCAACAGTCTCCAGATGTCTGATATCAGATTTCTTCAGTTCTTTTTCTTCTCACTTGGACCATGTTGAGTTAGAAATGTCATATTTCGAGCCTGTGGGTACGAATATATATGGGTACTCACAATTGTGGTATTCAAAATTTGGGAGCACTTTTGCTATGTTTTGGAACATTTTATACTTTTTTTCTAAAATTTTGGGCAGTTAAAATTTGTGGTCTTCAATTTTTTTGGTACTCAAAATATGTGGGTATTCAAAGTGTGGATGATCAAATTTTGTAGGCACTCAAAATTGGTGGCAATCAGAAGATAGATATTTCAGTTAGATGTTATTCACATAAAGATGCGGCTCTCAAAATATTTATGAGTCTTCAAATTTGAGTGTATTTAAAATAAGTGGGTATTCAAAAGTGCATATAAATATTTTGGGGTATTGAAAATGTTGGAAATTATATTTTCTTGTTACACAAAGCATGGGCAAATTATGTTGGTCTTCACTATAAGAATGTTCACAAAATTCAATCACAAAATTGTGGGTATTCAAAATAAGCTGGTTCATAAAATTATGAGTCAAGACTGAAATTGTTTGTATGAAACTGGTGTGGTCTTAGGGTACTCATGGAATCTTTGTGTTCATGTTATTTGTATGTACATGTATTCATCAATTATAGAATTTCACTCAGTATTTGTGGGTACTCAACATGTGGGTACCTAAAATAGTTTGGTAAAAATGCGGAAAGTATGCACATTCATATGAACTGAAAGTCTCAGTATGGAAAATTGCCACCTTAATGTTTTATAGACTCAGATCAGTGTATCATTTAGTTTGATCAGACACTGTATCCATAGTCTAATATTGAGACAAAGAGTAAATTGGAAGTTAATGGCATATTTCATCTAATTCTTTAAACAAACAGGTGGCCAGAGTCAAGAACTCATTATCTTTATCTAACTGCTGTGAAAAAATTATCTTCTTGTAAGAATTTATTGTGACAGCCTTAATGATTAGAAAAACCAGCAAAAACATCTATCGCCAGTTTTCAGAGTTTTTGCTGGTTTTTCTAATCATTAAGGCTGTCACAATAAATTCTTACAAGAAGATAATTTTTTCACAGCAGTTAGATAAAGATAATGAGTTCTTGACTCTGGCCACCTGTTTGTTTAAAGAATTAGATGAAATATGCCATTAACACTCCTACATCCATCGCCAAAATATAGCTACAATGGAGCTAGCACAATTGGGTAATAAATCTCAAAAAATATCTTGGAGCTTTCAGTTTTTATCACCATTATCAGTAAACTGTGAAAATAACAAGAGCAACAGTCTCCAGATGTCCGATATCAGATTTCCACAGGTTTCTGTTTTTTTCTTTTCTCTTGGACCATTTTGTGTTAGAAATGTCAAATTCAAGCCTGTGGGTACTAACATATATGGGTACTCACAATAGTGGGTATTCAAAATTTGGGAGAACTTTGCTATATTTTGAAACATTTATACTTTTTTCTAAAATTCTGGACAGTTAAAATTTTTGTGGTCTTCAAATTTGTTGGTACTCAAAATATGTGGGTATTCAAAAGTGTGGATGATCAAATTTTGTAGGCACTCAAAATTGGTGGCAATCAGAAGATATAGATATTTTAGTTAGATGTTATTACATAAAGATGCGGCACTCGAAATATTATGAGTCTTCTCATTTGAGTGTATTCAAAATAAGTGGGTATTCAAAAGAGCATTTAAATATTTTTGGGTATTGAAAATGTTGGAAATTATATTTTCTTGTTACACAAAGCATGAGCAAATAATGTTGGTCTTCACTATAAGAATGTTCACAAAATTCAATCACAAAATTGTGGGTATTCAAAATAAGCTGGTTCATGAAAATATGAGTCAAGACTGAAACTGTTTGTACGAAGCTGGTGTGGTCTTACGGTACTCATGGAATCGTTGGTGTTCACAACATAATATAAACATCATAAATTAAAGAATGTGTGTGTGCTCAGTATTGGTGGGTACTCAACATGTGGGTACCTAAAATAGTTTGGTAAAATGCAGAAAGTATGCACATTCATATGAAATGAAAGTCTCAATGTGGAAAAAAATGCCACCTTAATATTTTATAGACTCAGATCAGTGTTTCAGTCTGATCAGACACTGTATCCATTGTAGACAAAGAGTAAATTAGAAGTTAATGTCATATTTCATCTAATATTCTTTAATCAAACAGGTGGCCATACAGAGAGAGTCAAGAACTCTTTATCTTTATCTCACTGCTGTAAAAGCAATTATCTTCTTTATAAGAATATATTGTGACAGCCTTAAAGATTAGAAAAAACAGCAAAAAACTCTGAAAACTGGCGATAGATGTAGGAGTGTTAACTTCCAATTTACTCTTTGTCTCAATATTAGACTATGGATACAGTGTCTGATCAAACTAAATGATACACTGATCTGAGTCTATAAAACATTAAGGTGGCACTTTTCCATACTGAGACTTTCAGTTCATATGAATGTGCATACTTTCCGCATTTTTACCAAACTATTTTAGGTACCCACATGTTGAGTACCCACAAATACTGAGTGAAATTCTATAATTGATGAATACATGTACATACAAATAACATGAACACAAAGATTCCATGAGTACCCTAAGACCACACCAGTTTCATACAAACAATTTCAGTCTTGACTCATAATTTTATGAACCAGCTTATTTTGAATACCCACAATTTTGTGATTGAATTTTGTGAACATTCTTATAGTGAAGACCAACATAATTTGCCCATGCTTTGTGTAACAAGAAAATATAATTTCCATCATTTTCAATACCCCAAAATATTTATATGCACTTTTGAATACCCACTTATTTTAAATACACTCAAATTTGAAGACTCATATTTTGAGAGCCGCATCTTTATGTGAATAACATCTAACTGAAATCATCTATCTTCTGATTGCCACCAATTTTGCGTGCCTACAAAATTTGATCATCCACAATTTGAATACCCACATATTTTGAGTACCAAAAAAATTGAAGACCACAAATTTTAACTGCCCAAAATTTTAGAAAAAAGTATAAAATGTTCCAAAACATAGCAAAAGTGCTCCCAAATTTTTAATACCCACAATTGTGAGTACCCATATATATTCGTACCCACAGGCTCGAAATATGACATTTCTAACTCAACATGGTCCAAGTGAGAAGAAAAAAACTGAAGAAATCTGATATCAGACATCTGGAGACTGTTGCTCTTGTTATTTTCACAGTTTACTGATAATGATAATAAAAGTTGAAAGCTACAAGATATTTTCCAAGATTTATTGCCCAATCATGCCAGCTCCATTGGAGCTGTTTTTTGGCGATGGATGTAGGAGTGGATAGATGTAGGAGTGTTGACGTAAGATGGGAAAATGTACAAAGGCAGGCAAGCTGCTAAAGCGTAGAATGAGAACACATAGGATCAGGAAAGCATGCCGCGAAATAAATACCCGCGTATACCCCACGTTTATATAGCAAAACTGGGGTATGCAAGGGCATGCCTATTTTTCTTATTTTTGATCCAAAACATACATGGCGGGGACTAATTTACAAAACCTTCAATAAAATAAGAGCCGCCTCATGGGAAAACCAACAATCTGCATAGGCGAAAACAAAGGCGCAGATCAGCTTCGCAGTAACTGCGAAGCTGATCAGCGCCTTTGTTTTCGCTACTCGGATAGTACAATCCCTCCTCTACTTAAGTCCAAAATTTCAAGCTTCTAGCTTGCTTCTGTGACTGTACAGCCTGGATTGTGTCGGACCTGGTCGGAAACCACATTGTTGGTTTTTCCACGAGGTGGCTCATAAGAGCGGTTCATCTTTCAAAAGGCATTTGGTTTACTAGGTGAATAGGCGTTTTCATTCAGGTGTCCTCCCAAGGATATGCAAACTATCAAAAATAAGCTTGACGCCGTTGTATCCCATTTATGGCAGTCAAAGAACGCTTTTTACGTAAATGTGGAAATGCTTGACAAATGTTAGCGGTTTATAAATATCTAACATTCTGTACCAAACAAACTTGAATCATTGTAGATTAAATTAATGTGTCATTAAATTTTGAAATGGTATCATATATTCTGAATCACCCTGTATATAGTATCTCACTGGCATGCGAATTTCTCGCGACTGTTTTGCGAATTTTGTCGCGGGACTTACGCACGACATCCGTGCGAGTGTCGCGCGAGTGTCATGAGAATTTTCTTGTGTCGCGAACTAGTCGCGAACTGGTCGCGAAGTTTTTCAACATGTTGAAAAATTTTATGCGAATTTTTTCTCCAAAATATTTCGCAAGACTGTCGCGCGACGGTCGTGCGACGGTCGCGCGACGTTTGTGCGAGTGTCGCGAACTTGTCGCCGCGAAATTTTGGCGAATTTACAATGCGAAATTTTCGCGACACTCGTACGAATGTCGCGCGAGTGTCGCACGACGGTCGCACGACAGTCTTGCGAAAACCTCGCGACTATCTGGCGAGAAAATAAAACTAAGCGACATTCGTACGAATGTCGCGCGACATTCGCACGAATGTCGCGCGACTGTCGTACGAATTTAAATGAAAATAAGTTACATTCGCGGGCGGAAAGTCGTGAGACACTCTCACGAATGTCGCGCGACTGTCGTGCGACAGTCGCGCGCCTATCGCGCGACAGTCGCGCGATTTATTTTCAAAATTAGACCGAAATTCGCGAATTTGTCGCAAAAATGTCTATTCAATGAGACTGCAACGTGAAAGTTGTGTTTATATCGTTTATCTTTGTCGCGAAATAGTCGCGAACTATTCGCGAACTAGTCCCAGTTGTCGCATTCCAGTGAGATAGGGGCTGAAGTGTTTCATATACTAATAGACGGAACAAAATCAGACCTCAGGTGTGGTATAATCAGCATACCATTTTACCAAATCTTCTATTAGTTATCGTCTGGATGCTGTCAAAATCAGTTTTGAAATTGATAGATTTTACCCGAGACAACGGCCTAACGATATCGAAGAAATTTATAGCGTTAGATAATTGTTATCAAATATTTTTATAACAAGGTGTTTTTCTAAGAGTACATATTTGATAGTGGAATGTTTCGGAAAAGAACACCTGCAAGCAAGACAGAGATCAATATGGAGGGTTTTTAAGAAACAAAGATCGTCATGGCAATGGGAAACGGCAGGCTTGTTATCATGCTCAGCTCAAGATAAAACTGCCGGCGAAGTGGAGATCTTTAACCTATGCTGAACAAACACGTTTTTGTAACAAGGAAAAAAATGTGTGTCGCTTGCTAGATGGGGGTCTCGTTGGGTTATAAAACCCAGCCATTTCCACGTTGAGCTGCAAACGCAAACTGTAGTCATGCCAAAATAATAATAATGATTGTTTTAATGAAATTTTATCTTTCTACTTAAACTTGTGTTTATACAAGAAATGAATTTTATTTAAACCTTTTATTAAAATGTAAATGGTGCATGAAGAAATAAAGGACCAAGTGTTTGTAAATATTGGTTTAGAGCAGCTGTTCGTGCCATCCACATCAAGTCTAAAAACACATAGGCGGATCGCTGCTTTTTCGGCTTGCTTTTAAGTACAGTGAACATTAAAACAAGTAGCCCAAGGGCAACGATCGCTCACCTGAGAGTCAACAAGTATAGTCACTGGACAAAGTGACTTATTTATTTTTATTTATTTATTTTTTTTACCATAAATAAATGGGTATAACGGCCATCTTGGTCATGTTTCAGGTCTATGGCTGCAATAGTTACCATAGGATCATTGGTCCTGTAAACGCTTACCTGAGACCTAGTTGTCACTTTTTCCCATGTTTCCATGTTTGCCTATGTTTGACCTAAACTAATCACATACCTTCATCTACTCTATTATTTGTTTGCATCTACCACTTTTCAGGTCTCAGGCTGCAATAGTTTTCAAAATATCCATTGTTTTCACTTTTTCCCATGTAAAAGCCAATGTTTCTGAAATTGACCTTGCCGTAAAATAGGTCAAGATCATCCTAGGGTCATAATTTGATCAAACTATTATGGGCTTAAGTCCCAAATGCTACATACCAAGTTTCGTGAAAATCGGCCAGCCGGTTCATGAGAAGATCTTTAGTGGTTTTTACCATATATGGGCGTGGCGGCCATCTTGGTCATGTGACCTGGATTTAGCAATCAAACTTTCGTTACCCCTACCCATGGCTGCTGCACATAAAATTTCACTTTGATTGGCCAAGCGGTTTCAGAGAAGATCTTTGAAAAGTGTGTATGGATGACGGACAGGCCAAGGTCAAGAGATGACCTTGACCTAAATTAATCACATACCTTCATTGACTCCATCAGTAGTTTTGCATCTACCACTTTTCAGGTCTCGGGCTGCAATAGTTTTCAAAAAATCCATAGTTTTCACTTTTTCCCATGTAAAAGCCTGTTTCCAAAATTGACCTTGCTGCAAAATAAGTCAAGGTCATCCTAGGGTCATCATTATTCAAACTATGATGGGCTGGAGTCCCAAATGCTACATACCAAGTTTCGTGAAAATCGGCCAGCCGGTTCTGGAGAAGAAGATTTTTGAGTGGTTTTTACCATATATGGGTGTGGCGGCCATCTTGGTCATGTGACCTAGATTTCGCGATCAAACTTTTGTTATCCTTACCCATAGATGCTCCACATAAAATTTCAGTTTGATTGGCCATGCGGTTTCAGAGAAGAAGATCTTTGATAAGTGTGTATGGACGACAGACCGGTCAAGGTCAACAGACGATCTTGACCTAAATTAATCACATGCTTTCATTAGTTGTTTTGCATCTACCACTTTTCAGGTCTCAGGCTGCAATAGTTTTCAAAAAATCCACGATTTTCACTTTTTCCCATGTAAAAGCCTATGTTTCCAAAATTGACCTTGCCAAGGTCATCCTAGGGTCATCATTTGATCAAACTATATGATGGGCTGTAGTCCCAAATGCTACATACCAAGTGTCATGAAAACCGGCCTGCCGGTTCAAGAGAAGAAGATTTTTGAGTGGTTTTTACCATATATGGGCATGGCGGCCATCTTGGCCATGTGACCTGGATTCCGCGATCAAACTTTTGTTACCCCTACTCATGGATGCTGCACATAAAATTTCACTTTGATTGGCCAAGCGGTTTCAGAGAAGATCTTTGAAAAGTGTGTATGGACGACAGACAGGCCAAGGTCAAGAGATGACCTTGACCTAAATTAATCACATACATTCATCTACTCCATTAGTTGTATGCATCTGCCACTTTTCAGGTGCCAGGCTGCAATAGTTTTCAACAAATCCATAGTTTTCATTTTTTCCCATGTAAAAGCCTATCTTTCCAAAATTGACCTTGCCGTAAAATAGGTAAAGGTCATCCCAGGGTCATCATTTGCGCAAACTATGATGGGCTTGAGTCCCCGATGCTACATACCAAGTTTCGTGGAAATCGGCCAGCCAGTTCTGGAGTAGAAGATTTTTGAGTGGTTTTTACCATATATGGGCGTGGCAGCCATCTTGGTCATGTGATCAAGATCCCGCGAACAAACTTTCGTTCCCCCTACCCATGGATGCTCCACACAAAATTTGGCTTGCATTGGCCAAGCGGTTTCAGAGAAGATCTTTGAAATTGTGGACGACGGACGGACGCCGGACTGATTGGTTTACTATAAGCTCACCTTGCTCAGGTGAGCTAAAAATGCTAAAATGTTTATACATACAACTAAAGTGGCTTTTTTTATTATTTATTTATTTATTTTTTGTAACATCTCGGATCCATATCTCCATTTTCATTCATAGTAAATTGAAAAAAAAAAAAAAAAAAAAAAAAAAAAAAGACCAAACATGGTAAAAACAATTTATTTGAGCCTTAGTTGTCACTTAAACTCAGATTAGACCATCCTATTGCGTTTTGTGACACTTAAAATCAAGCAGAGACAGCATAAACTGACATTTACATCAGGAAAACATGTCCGTGTAATGAATACCCCCTTATACCCCACAATTATATAGCAAAACTGGGGTATGCAGGGGTATACCTATTTTTCTTATTTTTGCTCCAAAACATAGATTGTGGGTACTCGTTAGAACCGCCTCGGCGAGGCGGTTCTAACGTGTACCCACAATCAATGTTTTGAGCAAAAATAAGAAAACTATTGAAATTTTTCTACTGAAAAGTTTCATTTTTTTACAACTTTAAAAATCCCTGTATATTACATGGACATGTTTTCGTAATGATTAGATCCGAGGTACATGTAACTTATTTTCCACATGGTGCTCTAAGTAACAAGCAAAAAGGCAATGAAACAATCAAATTTCAAACAACATAAATTAACCACTTAGCGACACACCTGTTGATGCTCATACGTTCCAGTCAACATTTTTTAAGGTATGCAGGTACAGCGTCTTTGTCTTCGCTACAGAGGTAGTGCTATTCCTCTTCTTCTTACACCCAAAATTTTACGCTTCCAGCCTGCTTCTGTGACGGTACAGTCCGATTTATGCACCAGTCATTTGTATCCATGGCCCCTCTGAGGGCTGGGGAACAGTGGGGCGTTTAACAGTTTTTAAAGCCGGGCTATAAGCCTGGCACTGCGGTGACATATTTGTGGTAAAATCCCTGCTCAAAGTCCCGGCTCTTCTGAGGCTGACAATAATATGGAACAACAGCTGGTAGTTGTTCTAATGAAAACATATGAGAGGGTTTTGAATTTCTGTGTGTAAATGTACAGGCACATTTGTAAATTAAAAGGACTATAAAACTAATTAATTAAATGTCAAAATACAACTAGATCTACATGTATTATCTAATTTGAATTAATGTGATCCTGTATTGGCGGGGAAATTAAAACCCCGGCACATGACTCCTAATATATTAAATCCCGGCACTTTAGCCCCATCTCCTGTGTCTCCACTATTCCTGGCCCTCAGGGAGCCAGGGATACAAATGACTGATGCATTTGCTGACCTGGTCTTTGATTTCATTTTTTTTATATCAGACTGTCTCACGACGTGGTTTAGATGATGGTGACAAAGGTCAATATTGAAACAAAATCTGGACATCAGATGGGCTATCATCTGACTCATTTCATCATGTTCAATTATCAATGGCCAAGCTTGTCCAATTTGGTCATTTTGTCTGCTATAATTTGGTGAGAGTAACATAAAGAATATTAAAATAATGACATCAATTTTCTTAGACATCCCAAGCTGCAATTGGTAGTGACAAGTTTCATTTCTACTATTTGATATGTTTGTGGTTTAACGTCCCGGTCAACATTACTCAACAATTTTTCAGGGAGCGTATAGTGTCGAATCGAGAGGTCCTGGGTTCTATCTCCACAGGCATCACCGTGTTATGTCCTTGAGAAAGATACATTAACTCCTACAGTACTGGTTAAACCCAAGAAGCGTTGGTTTCGTCCCAACATGAATGAAAAATTGTTGACTGGGACATTAAGCTTCAACGCAAACAAAACCAACAATTTTTCTGTCATGTTGCGACAGAGACACCACTACCTGTGTTTTTACAAGCTATATGGGAAAGTAAATAATTTTATATGCTTAAGGACATAAAATGGGGTCAGTGATACTTGAAACCCTTTCCTCTCAACGTGGAATCCTGGCCTACTAGTTACAAGGTCACCCATTTCCACTTCAACGCAACTTTAAATGGCTAGTTTTGATTTGTTACTTGAATGTCAATCACACCTCTATTAAATAGCCTGGGTCCGAGCTTATAAAACTTTTTTCATGCTCAACTCAGCTGAGACTAAAATTTATCCTGCTGATAAATATTAAAATGCCAACAACTGTTGGCATTTTAATATTTATAAGCAGGATAAATAACTAGTTTTTGAGTTTTGAATCTGAATTGTCCACAATTTTTGACAATTTCAGCATTTATCAGCAGTTGAAATGTTATGCTCAGCTGAGCTGAGCTTGAAAAAAAATTTTTAACCTCGGGGCAAGGTCAAAGAAAAAAATGATGAGCATGTTGGATACAGATTTACATACCTGAAGCCCCCATGTACCCACTCAGATCATCTCAGTACCCCTGACCATTAAACACTTTGGCATCCAAGTATGAGTCAAAATAATCTGATTCCTTGTACTGACGGAAAAGCAGTTGGTGATAAATTGAAATGATTAGGCCTAGCAGTTCTGTCCATTTGTATGATGGATGTGTTAATAGTTTTTGACCAGGAATGAAAGCTCTTTACAAAGCAAACATGCTTATTATCATCTTAGTGAAAAATCACTTATTAAAGGGTCAGCTTGACTTCAGAGCACAGGCATGGTCACTTGTTAAATCTATTCATATACTTGTACATGAAACTGAGTCACCGCATCAGAAAACCAACAATTTGCATATGCGAAACCAAAGGCTAAGATCAGCTGTGCAGTAACTGCACAGCTGATCAGCACCTTTGTTTTCACTATATAAATTGTACAATCCCTCTTCTGAAATTTCAAGCTTCATGACGGTACACGGACCCAACCTGTTGGTTTTCTCATGGGGCGGCTCAACTACAAAGAACCCAAGGCATATTATAAAGACGACCAGAACCTTTTCATGCTCAGCTGAAAATAAAAATTATCATGCTTATAAATATTAAAATGCCAACAATAATTTGTTGGCATTTTAACATTTATTGGCAGGATAAATTATTGGTTTTGATAGTCCATACCAAAACTTTGGTTATTTCACTATTTATGACAATGACAATAAGTTTATATGAGCAGTCGAAATTTCATGCTCAGCTGAGTTGATCATGTAAAAAAGTTTTATAATCTTGGGGCCAGGGCTTTAATTAAGGGGAATGGTGAAGTAAAGGAAGCAACACTAAAATTATTTTCTTTCTTTATGCACCAGTCATTTGCAACCACGGCCCCCTCAGGGCCGGGAAATAGCGGGGATATTGACTTTTCCATTTGCAAAGCCCAGGTATAAGCCCTGCACTGCGGGGACTTCTTTTCGGTAAAATCCCTGCAAAAAGCCCCTGCACTGCGGGGATTTTCCCAAAATTTTGGCGCTGATCACACGAACAGGCGGGGTTAGTGACATCCTAGCTTGTAGGATACAAAGCGAACGAAAACAATAGATTAGGCATTAGTACTTAGCGATTTTTCAGTCCATATCTTCTGTACACAAACTACAGTAGCAGTCGTTCGGTCGTATAAATCTTGACTATCGTGGATAAAAAATGTAGCTGGTGAACGTTTATGCACTAAATTTTAGATAACATACAGTATACAAAAATAAACGACAACCAATCAGATTCAGCCGAAATGATGTCATTTCGCTCCTTTGTTTCTGTTTCTGCTTAATGTTCCCCCGTTGTCTTAGCGAGGCACCACCATACGGTGTATAGTCAATAGTCTTATATAATGTGCTGGTGAAGTTACTAATATATACAGTTTGTAAAACAATTTATGTACACGCTCTTTAACACTGTGAAATCTCGTTCAGTCTTGATATTCTCCTCCTATGAATCTGGTCGATGAACTCTCTCAAACAAAGTTCCAGAAACTCTTATGTCCTCGAACCTGTCCACATACACCGAACAATCCAGGGTGAGATGAGTAAGGAATTCTGGGTTCTGACAGTCTGAACATACGTTTACAGGAAGAACTAGCTTATCTTTCAGTTTCTCAACATAAACTTTCCTTTCCTGGGTATAGGCTGAGCATTCTGATATAAAATGTTGCCGAGTTTTTGTGTATTGATTGAATGCAGCTCTATTGCCTTGTAAGGTGTGTGCCAGTGAGAATTTTGCATTTGAGTTGTGCTCTTATTATCAGTTATGCTATTTCTTACAGTTGCCCATATAGGATGAGATTTAATGTATTTGGCATTTTACATATTACAGCATAAAACAAAGAAATCATTTACAAACAAAACAAAACAAAAAAAAAAAAAAAAAAAAAAACTGTCACTTTGGCCAGTCTTTATTCTTCCTCAATAAATATGTTACTCAGTCTAATAAACTGGTCAAATCAAGTTAAGTTTTTGAAAGAAACAAAAAACTGTTCAAACATTTCTAGTCAGTTGTACTGTATTGTTACTCTTTATAGAATAAAAAAGATTTTACTTATGGCTGTGCTTTTTCTGCCCATGTTATAATGTATGATTAAATACAATTTGAAACAAACTTAAATACCCATGCCAGGTACCAAATGAAGACAGACCAGAAGAAAAATAAAAATAGAAATAACAGCGTAACATATCCCCATCAATCAGTTGTGCTGGAATGTTCTCTCCACTTGGCTACATTCAAAATTTAGCCACCCATCCTTCACTTGAGATGATGAACAGAAATTGATCGACTCAGAATATCAAGATAGATAGCACCAAAAATGTCGAAGCCTTCCTTTTAAAAGGATTTTTTATCTCAAAGTCTCGAATCTCGCGATACTTCAAAACACGGCCAAAATTCGGATAAATCACGGTATTGTAGACCGGTAAACCCTGGTCAAAACGCCCCGCTATTTCCCCCGCTGTTTTGGCGAGAATCAAAAGCCCGGCCTTACCACGGCACTGCCGGGACACCTCGGAGGTAAAATCCTGGTACTTTAGCCCCGCTATGCCCCCGCTATCCCCGGCCCCATAGGGGCCGTGGTTGCAAATGACTAGTGCATTATTTCACATGGGGAAATCATGAAGTATCAAGTTCTCTCAGAAAGTCTCTACATTTTCCCATGAGCACTTGCACAGCTTGGGACATCAACACCTCAGGGGGGAGAACTCCAGTGGACTCAACAGAAACTGAAAGTAAAAAAAAAAATAATAACATGAACAATCAAAAGTATAGCCAGCCAACAAAACCTTGAAATATACATTATTGAAAAAGTTAAACAACAACTTGACCTGGCCCAAGGTTGTAAAACTTTTTTCATGCTCAACTCAGCTGGGCATAAAATTTAAACTGCTCATAAATACTTGACCTGGTCCCAAGATTATAATTTTTTTTCATGCTCAGCTCAGCTCAGGTGAGGCTAAAATTTATCCTGCTCATAAATGTTAAAATGTCAACTTTAACATTTATGAGCAGGATAAGTAACAGGCTTTAGTGATCTGAACCTGAAATTTCAATTTATTTGGGCTATTTCAGTATTTATGAGTAGTTTTCATTTCATGTTCAGCTGAGTTGAGCATGAAAAAACTTTTAAAACCTGGTTGCCTGGTCATACAGTAACAAGCTGTGAAACAGCAAAGGCGCTCACCATAACCAGGTTGATCTGCCTTTTATTGAAAGCTGCAATGAATAAGCATTTTAGCCAAGCTAACAACAATACATGTATACCTATAGTAAAATCCTCTATGGGTACAATCCCTATACTTCCTTAACCAAATTGGAAAAAACTCTTCCAAGAAACCCAAAGCTCAAAAGCATTGATGTGAAATATCCCAAATCTTTCTAGGTTTGATAAAATCTCCCTAACATATGATTAAATATGAGCCACCTCGTGGGAAAACCAACAATGTGGTTTCCGAACAAGTCCGACACAAACCGGCCTGTACAAGCACAGAAAAGAGCTAGAAGCTTGAAATTTCGGATTTAAGTAGGAGATGAATTGTACTATCCGAGTAGCGAAAACAAAGGCGCTGATCAGCTTCGCGGTTACCGCGAAGCTGATCTGCGCCTTTGTTTTCGCCTATATATGCAGATTGTTGGTTTTCCCACGAGGTGGCTCATATCTCTCTGTGGGCTGAATATTGAAACTTAAGGAACCCGCAGTTAAAGCATATGTCATATTGACAATCTCGCTATCTATCTTATCAGGACTATTTCATGTCTGTTGTACAGCATACATAGTGTCTGACTAGTGTGGAGGCTGGCTTTCCCCATACAAGGCTTATTTCCGGTGCAAAAATGCTCATCTTCAACATATGCAATAGCTATAAAATGAGCCGCATCGTGAGAAAACCGGATTTTTGCCTATGAGAAAACAAAGGCGCAGATCAGCTTCGCAGTAACTGCGAAGCTGATCAGCGCCTTTGTTTTCGCTACACGGATAGTACAGTTTCTCTTCCTCTCAAATCCGAAATTCCAAGCTTCTAGCCAGCTTCTGTGACTGTACATGTCGGTTTGTGCCAGACCTGGTCGGAAACCCCGAAGACCGGTTTTCTCGCGTCGTGGCTCAAATAAGAAAGTGCAAGAATCTGTGACAAGCATCATTGCCTGTGCAAATTGCTCAACTTTAACATACCAGACTGCAATAACAATTCAATAGAAACAATTAGGCAGTGCAAAAATCTGGTGGAAAAACACGCTGAAACCAATGTTTGTTTTTCCATGTGGTGCAAGAATCTGAGACAAAATTAAAGATCACTTCATTTTCAAAACTGTGGATCTTCAACATATGCCATGATAACTATACATAAGAAACAATAAGACAGTGCAAACATCTCTTAGAAAAACATGCTGAAACCGATGACATTTAAAGTTTGTTTTCCCATGGGGTGCAAGAATATGAGCCGCTCCATGAGAAAACCAACAATCTGCATATGCGAAAACAAAGACGCAGATCAGCTTCGCGGTAACCGCGAAGCTGATCAGCGCCTTTGCTTTCACTACATGGATAGTACACTTCCTCTTCTTCTTAAATCCGAAATTTCAAGCTTCTAGCCTGCTTCTGTGCTTGTACAGCTCGGTTTGTGTCGGACCTGTTCGGAAACCACATTGTTGGTTTTCCCACGAGGCGGCGCAAGAATATGTAAAACAAAACTCATCTTCTGGGCAAAATTGCTCATTTTCAACAGATGGAGTAGCTATACAATGTGAGCCGCCACGTGGGAAAACCAACAATCTGCATAGGCGAAAACAAAGACGCAGATCAGCTTCGCGGTAACCGCGAAGCTGATCAGCGCCTTTGTTTTCGCTACTCGGATAGTACAATTCCTCTTCTACTTAAATCCGAAATTTCAAGCTTCTAGCTCTTTTCTGTGCTTGTACAGGTCGGTTTGTGTCGGACCTGTTCAGAAACCACATTGTTGGTTTTCCCACGAGGCGGCTCATGTCTTTCCAATAGAAACAATAAGAGAGTGCAAAAATCTGGTAAGAAAATGTGCTGAAACTGATGGCATTCAAAGTTTGTTTTTCCGTGGGGAGTAGGAAGCTGTTTTTTCCATTTAGACCCAGGCACTTCCCCAAACATTTAGACAAGCTGAGATAATGTGAGCCGCATCGTGAGAAAACCGGATTTTTGCCTATGCGAAAACAAAGGCGCAGATCAGCTTCGCGGCAACCGCGAAGCTGATCAGCGCCTTTGTTTTCGCTACTCGGATAGTACAATTTCTCTTCTTCTTAAATCCGAAATTTGAAGCTGCTAGCCTGCTTCTGTGACTCTACAGGCCGGTTTGTGTCAGACCTGGTCTGAAACCCGAAGACCGGTTTTCTCGCGTCGCGGCTCATGTAGAGTAATAAGCCATTATTTTAGCCATGACGTGAGAAAAACAGGGTGTGGGGATATGTTCTAGGTTTCCGACAAGGTCTGACATAAAGTGGCTTGTACAGTTAAAGAAGATGGCTAGTACATTTAAATTTCGGATTTTAAAAGAAGAGGCAATTCCACCATTCATGAAGTAAAGACAAAGACACTGATCAACAGTGAAATTACTGCACAGCTGATCTGCGGCTTTGTTTTTGCATAGGGAAAAAGCTGTTTCTCCCGAGACATGATTCATTTATTGATATTTATTTTGCCTTCTGCCTGGCAGTTAATTAATTTACGACATGATACTGGGCTCAGTGTGGTGTATTCTTCAAAATCTGCAAAACTGATTTGATCAGTACCAGTACATTGATACACTTTAGATCTTTTTTTTTTTTTTTTTTTTTTTGAGGAAGTGGGGGGGGGGGGGTAAGTGAGGGTGTGTGGATATTTCCCAGCAGTTTTATCTGAGTCTGCATCTTCACAGTTTTTTTTTTCTCAATAAATCTGTGTTGGTGTCTTGGTTGCTTAATAGGTTATGGTGGTGCATGTGTTTTCCTTTTTCCTTACAGTATTTTTTGGAATAAGTTAGAAACTTTTTTTTTCTCATAAAACCATATTATAAATGACTTTTGTGCTCAACTCAAATGGGCAAGAAATTTAAACTTCTCAAACATAGTGAACGTACATCATACATGTATTTATATTTGCGATTTACTTTTCAATATGTATGATAATGTTTAGATTCAGTTCTCTGAACAATACAGACATCAGTAAATTTGGACCTTGATTTACTTTCAAGAACAAAAGTTAATTATTAGCAAAATTAGTACACAATTTTCCATGTTTTCCCCTTTCCTTGGCTTGGGTGTCAATTTTTCAGGCACTAGTCAAAATAGATGTAAATTTCATCAGCACATCCACCTCTATTAGGAATGGTATATAGATTTAAGAAACACATTAATCAAACTTCTGTCAAACTATTGGTTTGATGAATGTCATACTTTGGTGCTATAGCATGAAAAAACAAAGTATTGCCATTCAGGAGTACAAATGGTGTTGCTCAGACTGCACAAATTGCATTTTGATCAGTACATTTTGAATTCCTGCCTTATCATCATTTGGTATAAATAACCCTGATTTTGAAACTTGAGCCGTCCAGTGTTTGATCTAAAACCATCAAAAACTATCAAAACACCATTTTATCTGGAAGCTGCTTCTGATTGACATGCTATTCAAAACAAGACAACTGATTCCTGAGAGGAAGATGAAATCTACAGGAGTTTGTGTTGATTGCATAAAATTGCAGCCTATTGTTTTGCTAGCTCTACCAGAGTTTCTGATGACAGACCAACATATCAAACTATCAAATTGCATGACAGCTGCCAATCAAGAAATGAGCCACCGCATGAGAGAATCAACAATCTGCATATGCGAAACCAAAGGCGCAGATCAGCTTCGCAGTAACTGCTGCGAAGCTGATCAGCGCCTTTGATTTCGCTACACGGCTAGCACAATTTCTCTTCTTCTTAAATCTAAAATTTCAAGCCTTGAGCCTGCTTTCACTGCTTGTACAGCTTGGTTGATGTACGAACCTATTCGAATGTTACTGTTACGGCTCAAATGTTTCAGTTTTGATGAAGTTACAGGATGATGTCACCTGAGTTCCAATAAAATTGTAAAGTTACAAATATTCTGTGCAAGGGATTTGCTTCAAAGAAGCTGTAAAAGTTTTCTTTGTTTGTCCCAGTCTACAATGTTTCAATTATGATGAGACAGAGCCAGCACAGTTATCAGTGCAATGGAGAGCTTTCATATAAAGTATCCCCCTCAAAGTATGGTAGAACTAGGTTTCAACACCACATGACCTCTAGCTCTTGAGTCATGACACACCCTAATACTCCGCTCCTGAGCTGGCAATGAGTTATGCCTGACAAAGCTGCATCAAGCATTACAAAACCATCACTCTGCATCAGGAAAACATGTCCATGAAATGAAAAACCCCTAAAACCCCACTTTTATTATAGAATAACTGGGAATTGCAGGGGTATACCTATTTCTCTTATTTTCGTTCCAAAACGTAGATTGTGGGTACTCGTACCGCCTCGCTGAGGCGGTTCTAATGCGTACCCACAATCAATGTTTTGAGCAAATAGATTAAAATTAACTAGGGATGTCAACGAATATTCGAATGTTCGAATATTCGCATTTCATACGAATATTCGAATGCAATTTCTGGATTCGAATATTCGCATAATTTTCTAACCTGCAATATTGTCATGTATCCGTTTAACGGAGGACTTAATTTAAGGCCAAAGGTCGAAAAATTATATGACCAGTAATCCTGCTTGTCTGTTGAGTAATTCAAGATGGTCAACATTTTGACACACCTGCAAATTGAGATTGCTCAATTAACAGTTTGACACTTTGTTGATTCAAGAGACACGTTGTTGATTCAAGTGACACTTTGTTGATTCAAGTTGAGAAGAAAGCATTGCTTGCTTTCAATAAATGTTTTTAAGGTGGGAAAGTCCTACAATTAGAGCTGTGTCATGTGAAAACTTAAGATGGCTGGATAGATTGACAACTCAATACTTTAGGAACAACACAGTCACAACAGACCTTTCACAAAGTACATGTAGGACACACAATTACAATAGATCCTAAGCGGTCTTGGTGGCGGATATCAACGACATGCATGCAGAACTTAATCTTGGCTTGACAATAATGGTGTGTCGTTGCTTTCTCAGATCATTATTAAACACCTCCAGATTGTCTAGTGTTCTTTGCAAAATTTGCTGATTTTCTTACATGGCGCCATTGGTATAGCCAAGATACGATACAATGCATATACATGTACCACCAAGTAAGTCATCGTAATGGGTCTATTGGGCATAGATGTGTATATCATTCGAATATTCGAATATATTCGAATATCCTATGCGAATATTCGAATACCAATTTCGGCATTCGTTGACATCCCTAAAATTAACCAATTTTTTCCGATGAAATTTTCAATTTTTGATGCTGAAAAAATTCTCAGAATACTGCATGGGCAAGTTTTCTTAATGTGTACATCCAAAGATTAGCCTGGGCATCCTCTGAGTCTGATCATACATTACAGTGACCTGACCTTTGGTTTTGATAGGATTAGCTTCCCAGTCAACAATTTTTCAGTCATGTCAAGACAGAGCCAATACTTCTTGGATATTAACCTGGACCCAGTTGTTCAAAGCATCGTTAGCTTAACGATATCGTTAAGACATAAATTTGTTAAGCAAATATCACCAAAAGTAACAAATACACTGTTATTTTTGGTTGAAAAAATGTGAGAATCCTTTGCACTGCAAAGGATTCCCACATTTTTTCAACAAAAAATAACAGTGTATTTGTAATATTAACGTTTGAAATTTTAACGAAACGTTAACTAACTACGTCGTTAGTTTTGAACAACTGGGCCCAGTATGATACTACATGGTGCTGGCAGCGTTCAAACACAGGACCTATATTCATACTTCAACTGGCTACCACTAGACCACAGAGCTCCCTGTTACTACACAAATAGACCAACATGACAGGGACATACAAACTTTGGCTGCCTCTGTGGTTTAGATAAGTACAAGATTATGGATCATCTTAACATCATAATCCAAGGGGCATAAATGCAACAAAGGTTATTAGGATGTTAACATATGGGTTACCTTCAGAAACAAATGAGCCAGGTCATGAAATAACAAACATTTTGAAAATGTAAAAACAAAGGTGCAGATCAGCTTTGCAGTAGCTACAAAGCTACAGATAGCGCAATTCCTCTTATTTCTAAATTCAAAATTCCCATCCTCTAGCCATCTTCTGTGCTTGAACAGCGCTCACTTTGTGTTGTACCTGTTCGGAAACCTCTTTAGGGGTTTTCTCATGATGCAGCTCAAATGTGTCAAGAAAACCTGTCTCTGCTGTTTTCAACCAGCTGCAACATTATTACAGAAGATTGTTCGAGGCAGGAATTGGTAGATCCAATGGTGGAAATTATATCATCAGGACTGGATCATCTCGGAAAATCGTGATCAAAATTATCGCGCATCTATTATCGCGCATCTGCCATCGCCATGTATTTACCGGCAGTACAGGAGGTTCCATATTTCAATAGAAATGAGATAATTTTATCGCGGTTTTGCGCGATAGAAAGCTTATACGATTGCTATCATTTAGCCTGGTTTTCGACGATTCGGCTCAGCTTTTTTTGGATGTGATCGGACCATGTGGAGGGAAACTACAGAGGTATGCAGACGAAAATTTTGCAAAACAAACAAGGATTTCAACCATCTGCTGACAGAATCAAAGAATTTTTCTACAAACCATTTTTACATCATTTTGATCTCTGATCTTTGAAAGAACTTCTGATAGTACAATATTTGTTTGTAATCTTTTATTTCTGGGTTGTAATCTTTTATTTCTGGGTTGTAATCTTTTTTGAAGAGGGGGACCTTACTGCTGGATCCCACACCTCAAGTATCAAAGATCGCGCATATGCGCGATCAGCCATTTCCAATTCGTTTCATTCTTTAGTCTCAATTGTTTCATTATTTAGTCAGAATTATTGGTTTGGAGTGATTCCCCTTGATATGGAGAATTAAATGTCGCGTATATGCGCGATAATTTTGATCGCGATTTTCCGAGATGAGCCAGACCTGATCATACTGATCACAATATACCTCATTGGTTTTGGTCGTTTTACAACACTCTCAAACCCTAAGAATTCTAGTTTTGCTATGTCCATCATGCCTACTTTTTATATGAACTCTATATATTCAGACATGTTTGGAAATAATTACTTGAATGTGACTCTGATTTTGGACAGATTCTGGGGCTTTGGTGGGATTATGGAATTTAGGAGAAGGATGTTTGGACTTACATAATTTATATGAAATGGTCACTAATTTTAAAGTCTATGTCTATATCATATTGAAATACGTCCATACTACATGGCTTTACAAAATGATACTTTCGCTTTCTGGGGATTTGGGAATTTAGGGGTAGATATATACATGTACTTACATATAAAATGGTCTCTTATTTTGGACTGTTTGACTATGTCTTTTAGTTCATCGTGTCTGAACACCTCTCTGCTACATGTGTCTTTGCGTGGGTGAGCCACTCGGGCTTTCTTTCGACCTGTAAAAATAACAGAAAACTAGAAAATGTGTTTATGAAACACTATGACCCCAACTGGTAAGTCACTTTCAAGATGTAAAAATGTCCAAAAAATGACTAAGTTCAAATTGTAAAAAAAAGTGACAAAAATTAATCTGAGGAGTATATCCCAACCGCATGCATATCTTCAAAGCATGGTGACAATGTCTGCAAAGTTTCAAAAGTATCGGTATAAAATTGTAGGAGGAGTTGCGCACACAAGGTACCCTCTATCCATTCACTAAAATGCCCGAAAAAACGACTAAGTTCAAATTGTGAAAAAAAAATGACAAAAAATAATCCAAGGATTATATCCAAACCACATGCATATCTTCAGACCATGCCCATAACACATGTAAAGTTTTAAATGAATTGGCATGAAACTGTAGGAGGAGTTGCGCACACCAGGTAACCACTGCCCATTCATTTTCATTGTGAAAATGCCCGAAAAATGGCTAAGTTCAAATTGCAAAAAAGGTGACAAAAATTAATCTGAGGATTATATCCAAACCACATGCATATCTTCAAAGCATGGTCACAACATGTGTAAAGTTTCAAGAGAATCGGAATAAAACTGTAGGAGGAGTTGCGCACACAAGGTACCCACTATCTATTCACTTTATCAAGAATTAAAAAGGGAAATAACTCTCACAGAATGGGCCCCTAGCCCCTTGAATTTACCTGAAAGAAAAAATATGGGTCCTCTTAATTTTCATATACAAACTACATACCAAATTTCAAGATCCTAGCTCTAACGGTTCCTGACAGAGTGCTAAGTGTTACTCGCGCATCACAGACAGACTGGACTGGACTGGACGGACAGACCCAAACCAATATGCCCCCTCAACTTCTTCGAAGTTGGGGGCATAATTAAATATTGCACTGTCAAACTGTTTTATAAAGACATTGATTCAGAACTGCTTTCCAATATTCTTAAATGGCTACCCATTTGAAAATGATTTGATTTGACAAATAAAATTTTATGCCGGAAAATAATTTTAATAGGGCTTTTTCCATTGTGAAAATGTTAGCAAGGGCAGTAACTATTTTTCCCCAAAAATTCTAAATCAAAATTCTAAATCAATATTTTTTTTTCATTTAAAATGCACTTGACCAGAAAAGAAACTGTCCAGTATACATAGTTGGGCTCCATACTCTTTGAATTATTCCACAGATTTGCTAGATTTTGAACTTTAAGGTGCTTGCATTACCTCCCTTGCACATGCAAAATAAAAGCGCTGCAGGCATGCATGATACCCCTACACGCAAATTTAATTCAGTACAAATGCACATAATATCTTGATGACATTCATCTACAATAATGAAAAAAGAGACAATAAGCAATGTTAGCAAGGGCAGTAACTATTTTTCCCCAAAAATTCTAAATCAAAATTCTAAATCAATATTTTTTTTTCATTTAAAATGCACTTGACCAGAAAAGAAACTGTCCAGTATACATAGTTGGGCTCCATACTCTTTGAATTATTCCACAGATTTGCTAGATTTTGAACTTTAAGGTGCTTGCATTACCTCCCTTGCACATGCAAAATAAAAGCGCTGCAGGCATGCATGATACCCCTACACGCAAATTTAATTCAGTACAAATGCACATAATATCTTGATGACATTCATCTACAATAATGAAAAAAGAGACAATAAGCAATGCTTATTAAATCCCCCCCCCCCCCCCCCCCCCGCAGGGTAACTGTTTACCACAAAAATTATTTTTTCACAATAACAATTCTTTATGCAAATGTCCAATGGGTGTACATCATGTAGGCATGATATCAAATTTTTCCATCAAAAACTGTGATAGGAGTTGATCGGCCCGTGAAAGCCCTTACCTGTAAAAAAAACTAAGAAAATTTGTCTAAGTTCTCACAATAACATTTCTTCATGCAAATGTCCAATGGGTGTATATCATGTAGGCATGACATCAAATTGTTCCATCAAAAACTGTGGTAGGAGTTGATCGGCCCGTGAAAGCCCTTACCTGTAAAAAAAAGTAAGAAAATTGCCAAAGTTCTCATAGCTGTCATTTTGTCAAAAATTATTTTTTCGCAACAACATTTCTTCATGCAAATGTCCAATGGGTGTACATCATGTAGGCATGATAACAAATTGTTCCATCAAAAACTGTGGTAGGAGTTGATCGGCCCGTGAAAGCCCTTACCTGTAAAAAAAAGTAAGAAAATTGCCTAAGTTCTCATAGCTGTCATTTTGTCAAAAATTATTTTTTCGCGATAACATTTCTTCATGCAAATGTCCAATGGGCCTACATCATTTAGGCATAATATCAAAAAGTTCCAACAAAAACTGTTGTAGGAGTTGATCGGCCCATAAATGCACTATCTTCACTGTATACAAAAGCCATCAAGAACTATAAAGGGAAGTAACTCAAAAGGGACTGGCCCCTAGCCCTTAATTTTTGCATGTACATATTTGCCCCATAGATATACAGATGCCTGCAAAGTTTCATGAAATTCCATCAATGGGTCTTCAAGATATTAAAGAAACAAAACGTTACGGACGGACAGACGGACGCACGGACGGATGGACGGACGGACAACGTGAAAACAGTATACCCCCTTTAAAACTTTGTTTTGGCGGGGGGTATAATTATACCAAACCACACCTTCCAATTATGAACTCCTTTACAAAGTTTGAAGCAAATTGGTCTACAGAAGCTCAAGATAGCGCCTGCATAAATCAAGTGCCATAACTCTGTACTTATTTGACAAAAATTACCCATCTTCAATCCCAAACCACTCCTCCCTGATATGAACTCCTATACAAAATTTAAAGCAAAATGGTCAATAAATGATCAAGATAGATCCCGGAAATGAAATTTTAATGTAAATCAAGGGCCATAACTCTGTACTTATTTGACGAAATTTACCCATCTTCGATCCCAAACCACTCCTTCCTAATATGAACTCCTTTACAAAGTTAGAAGCAAATTAGTCAATAAATGCTCAAGTTAGAGCCCCGGAAACAAAATTTTAATGTAAATCAAGGGCCATCACTCTGTACTTATTCCTCAAAATTTACCCATCTTCAATCCCAAACCACTCCTTCCTGATATAAACTCCTATACAAAGTTTGAAGAAAATCGGTCAATAAATGCCCCAAGATAGCGTCCGGCAACGAAATTTTTACGTAAATCAAGGGCCATAACTGTGTACCTATTTGACAAAATTTACCCATCTTAAACCCCAAACCACTTGTTCTTAATATGAACTCCTAAGTTTGAAGAAAATTGGTCAATAAATGCTCAAAATAGAGCATGGAAACCAAGCGGTGATGGATGGACAGACAGACAGACAGACAGACAGACGGACAGACGGACAGACGGGCACTCGAATGTAATTTTTTTGTCGAGGGTATAACATAATACCTCACACTTTTTGAAGTGGCGGGGTATAAAAAGGCCTTTTCAAAATAATTTTTGGGTATAATATTTTTATTTGTGAACCAATTTTCCAAAATTTTGTGTCACTTTTTAAGACTTTTGGGATGCAAAGGGATGACAAGGTCATAATTTTCTGCAGGTGTTTCAGAAAAGGGTAATTTTGAAATGGGCAGTTTCTGAAAGATGGTGTAAGGACAGTACCTCCAATATCATCTACTTCAATGACACCAGGTGAGAAACATTTCTGTAACTTAATGGCTTTGTCTCCCTCTATGGGCCTCAACAAGGAAATCTCTGGCAGCAGTCTGTAGGATGCTGTGGCTAGAAATATAACATAATAAAATGAGCCGCCTCATGGGAAAACCAACAATGTGGTTTCTGAACAGGTCCGATACAAACCGGCCTGTACAAGCACAGAAAAGTGCTAGAAGCTTGAAATTTCGGATTTAAGTAGAAAAGAATTGTACTATCCGAGTAGCGAAATCAAAGGCGCTGATCAGCTTCGCGGTTACCGCGAAGCTGATCTGCGCCTTTGTTTTCGCATATGCAGATTGTTGGTTTTCCCATGAGACGGCTCAAATGTTAAAGAGCAAACTTTAATACATGCAAAAAGAAAAGGTACATAATTATCAGCTGAAGGAAGCTAGATATTTTTCATTTGCAGAAAAAAACAACAACAAAAATACAGATCGCTTGCAGGATTATGCCACAAAGGCAGTGTTTGATTTTGATTCATAAACCAGAGGACCGTTGGTCCTGTAAGCGCTCACCTGAAACCTAGTAGTTGGCCTTATTTTATTTTAGATTGTTTTTTGGGGGACATTCTGGAGAAACAGAAGGCTCTTTGGCAAGTAGGTTTAATCTTTTTTCCTTGTAAATCGGGAGTCCTGGTATTTTCCTTGTAAATCGGGAGTCCTGGTTTAAAACCTGGGCTACTCCAATCTAAGACTTAGTGGAGACTTTAAACAGAAGTTTCATCTCCACATGACCTTAGCTGACTAATTCAACTAATTAATTCTGTCGAAACATTAATTTTGCTGTCACTTCTAATCAGTATTTCATCATATGTGTATTCTTAATGCACCAGTCATTTGTATACCTGGCTCCCCTTGGGCTGGGGATAGCAGGGACATAGCTGGGCTTAAGTGCAGGGATTTAAATTCCCGCCAATATAGCAGTTAAGTGTCCAACCACACATTCAAACATGAATATCTTGCATTAATTTACATAAACTATTTAGCTGTATTTTCGCATTTAATATACATGTATACTTTAATCTCATGAGAACAAGTCACAGTTGTTGCAATCTAGTATGCCAAAATTTCAAGAACATAAGTTAAATTAATTTAAGTATAAGAACCTGGGTGTCAATTTAGTTTTTTCCCACCTTGGTTTTTGGAGTGGGAGTTTCTTTCTGATTGCGCCTTTTCCTGATCATTGCCTACTTGTACCTTTTAATGCCAAAGGTTGGAGCCTCCCTGATGTGTGTACGGGGTGTTCAAATTTATCTCCCCGAAACCACTAAGCTAACATGCCTAATCTCACGACCATGGGATAAGAGAATTAAGATTATTTAAATATCGTAGGTCATTTGTCGTTCCTCATTATTGTCAGTCACTGGAGGGCCGGGGCTTTTAGCAGGGCTTTAAATTTGAAAAGTTAATAGCCCTGCTATTCCCCTGCCCTAGAGAGGCCATGGATACAAATGACTGGTGCATAACTTGCTGCTTTAGGTGGCTTTCACAGTTAGGCACCTATTGAAAATCACAACAGTAATTTTATATTACTGACATTCCAAGACGGAGCATATACTTTTTTGATTCTCCACAATTGTTTTCATGTTTCAATGTTGATTTTGTGCTGTTTACACCTAAATGAGTGTCTTTTTATATTAAGTTAAATGAGTGGCCATGTTTTTTGGAAAAAGCTGGTGGTGTGCCGTGTGGCGGCCCTAAAAAGTCTCCCCGTACACCATCCATAGTGCAGATATATTATATTTTTCTTTTGATCCTTTGAGATTAGTGAAGATATTTGGAGTATTTCAAATTTATTGTACGTTAAGAATCATAATCTTAACACAATTTTGAATTTTTGGCTCCTTTCGGAATATTAACTATACTAAGTCTTGTGAAAATTCTTGAAGAATGTTTGGCTTTCGCTGCCAGTTTTGTAAAGGGTCACTGATGAAGGTTCATTACCCGAAATTGTACAATATGGCCCACCTCTCTTTGAATGTTTTTACTGCTTCCAAAGGATCTAACAATTATATTTTATTTGCTATTACTGCAGCTGGTGGTGTGCCATGTGGCGGCCCTAAAAAGTCTCCCCGTACACCATCCATAGTGCAGATTATATTTTTCTTTTGATCCTTTGAGATTAGTGAAGATATTTGGAGTATTTCAAATTTATTGTACTTTAAGAATCATCATCTTAACACAATTTTGAATATTTTGCTCCTTTGGGAATATTAGTCTTTGATTTAGACTATACTTGTGAAAATTCTTGAAATTTCAGCCATCATGAATGTCTGGCTTTCGCTGCCAGTTTTGTAAAGGGTCACTGATGAAGGTTCATTACCCGAAATTGTACAATATGGCCCACTTCTCTTTGAATGTTTTTACTGCTTCCTAAGGATCTAACAATTATATTTTATTCGCTTGGCTTAAAATATGTCCTCTTTGTATCAGTGCCTAATGTTTGGTTGCAATTTTCTTTTCTTTTTTCCACCTGGGTTTTTAGGGTGGGACTTTGGTTCTAACTGAGCCAGTTCTTAAACATTGCTTAGCTTTTTGTCTCTGTCCCTTCATGCATAATTTTGTCATATAAAGGTCAGCAGAAAAGACCGTCGCCAATGGTCCAATTTTTATATGACTCCCCCCCCCCACTCTTTGAGTAGAGTGACTAGCCAATCATGCACAAAATCCTATTTGGCAAGCTTTAATCCAAATAAAAGACTGAAAGGAATACAAGTGAAAAGAACTAGTCTTTGTAATCCAATAAATTTTTATTTATTCAACTACATTAAAAACATATCATAATAATTTATTAGCCAAGCAGTAAAACATACATAAAGACTATTAGAATCTTATAAAAACAAACAAAAATGAAACTTAATGGATCATGAATGCTTATATAACTAATATCATTGATGAAGAAATAATGAGACTGTGTCTATAACATTAAAACCTTTGAAAAAGTCTAAATTTTGCATTACATTTCCGTTACTTATATAGATACCTTATAAAAGCCATATTGTGGTACATTTGAAACTTACAGATTATAAAGTACAACAAATTGAAAACAGGTTCAGTGATGTCAAATTATTACTGTACATGACAATCATAAACTTATAAATAAAACAAGATAATACACTTGTACTAACACTATACATTGCACCTGTATTTCTATTCTTTTTTATTCTATCTATTATTTTCTCTAAAGTTTCTTATGTTTGTTTACATTTATATACATATATACGAAACAATCAACATATTTAGTAAAAAAGTTGATACATTTCAATCAACATCAAAATAAGCTCTATGCATGCAAATGCACATTAGCTCCATAATTGTATGTTAATATTCAGATTCTTTAAAATCACACCAAATAAGTCTATTCAATGCTCATCTCTGTGCAATAGTATCTTATAGCAAAATTTGCAACAATATGCATTTATAAGCTTATCTCGTTGTCAATCACTCAACAAACTATATAGCACCAGTCCTGCTTTATACAAGGTACAAATGCACCATTAAAATAAAACTTGTACAATGCATCTAGATGTTTCTTTTCCTTAAAATAAAATTCATTATATCCTGTATATTTGCAGAGTTCACTTTTCTCCAACATTATAGTCACAGTCTCTTCATTTCTACAAACCTATATGAGATAATGTGGGTTTTTCCATTTCTTTATAATTATTATACACAATTGCAAATACAAAGTAACAACAGGAAATTCAAAGAATTGCATTTTACCTTAGTTTAATAAAATAACATGTGGCTTTATATGTCATATGTCAGTCATAAAATATGGATTTAATTCTTGTAACAACCTGCATGTTAATGATAAAAGAAGGTACAAGTAGGCAAAGATCAGGAAAAGGCGCAATCAGAAAGAGATTCCCACTCCAAAAACGAACCACTTTTCTTTGTTGTTGTTCAGGTTTAATGTCACAGTCAACAACTTTTCAGTAAGTCAAGTTAGAACTACTTTCTGAGTTCTTTACAAATACTCCTGGAAATAAAGCTATTTCCTCTCTGGATCCAATGGTGTATCACAGAGCATCCACACTCCTAGAAAAGCCAGTGAATTAATATCAATGCAGATACAGGACAACAACAATTTCAATCAGAACTAATTGCAAGAACCAATAAAATTAAAACAAAAATGACTGAAATGAGCATGACTGAATGTTACATTTACAATACAACAACAACAAAAAGAAGAAAAAAGAAAAGAAAAGAAAAGAAAAAAAAAAAAAAAATGGTGGCAACCCCAAAATTAGCTAAACCACCTGATTTAATATCCAGTGGGGTTACGCCTTCGATTGTTTACTCTAATTTGCATGTTTTTGCATTCAAAGGACATGGATTCTCAATTCTTCTATGACATGATACACAGCTTGGATGATTTTAAGAAATAAAGAGATTAATCTGAATCAAACAGCAATTTTATCTGAATCAAGTCATAATTGTAGTAGCTAATCTTAGTAAGCAAAAATATTAAGCTTATTACATATTCTGCTTTGCAGCTTTGTTTTATTGTGAAGTTGTCATTATACAAACAACATTATTTGTCTCAAGAATGGGCCATGTCTTCGCACTGATTTCTTTTGTACTTCATTCATCTTCTGCTTCACATCATTTGAATATCTATTTGTCGAAAGCACAATATATAAGTTTATGATCAGACCAATAAGCCTCAATAACATCACTAAACACTTCAGAATTTGAAAAAATCAAGTCTAGCATTGATCCAGAGTCAGTTGTACATTGACTGATTTGCTGCATACACCCAAATAATGTTTCTACAAAATCCACAAACCCTGTATTGGCACCATCTGCCTGTACGTTGAAGTCACCTAATATGACTAATTTAGTGTTCAGATCAATAACTGGCCTGAGATGACAGTGGATATCCTGTCTAAAATCAGTCTGTGAACTTTTGGGGTATTTGTACAATACAACAACTTGAACATAACTTCCTTGAACATTGAATATGTCAGCCAATATGAACTCAAATGACTTACATTGCATTTTTACAACTTTCTGAATCTGCAAGTACTCCTTTACATATAATGCAAGTCCATGATATGGCCTATTGTTTGCCTCTTTTACTGTGTCATCAAGTCTAACAAGTCTGAACCGTTTCAGGGCAAAATGTACATTTTCATCCCTACTACATAATCTTGTTTCAGAAAATCCAATGACATCTGCTGACAACACATTTGGTTCAAATTCAATATCCTTAAAATGTTTATGTAAGGATCTAACATTGTTGAATGCGATTTTGGTTTTGCCAGGACCAATTTTATACAGAGGAATATAACATAGCTCCAATGCAGCTTCTCTGCGTAGCCTTTCCATCTCTATATTCACATCATTATCTACAGCCAGAGCAGCTTCATTCATATTCAATATATATAAATCCTCAAGCTTTTTCACTCGACTAAATGCAACATAGTGCATATGTGGCATTTTATACTTTCTGTCTTTCTGGGATAAATCAACAACGACCCTGTCTACTGTAGCTCCTTCAGCTTTGTAAACTGTTTTACCTGAAGCTGGCGTCAGTGGAAATTGGCTTCTTTGAAACGTTTTGTAGTTCACTATAAATGATCGTTGTGTTTCAAATACAGGTGTCCAGTCTGAATGAATGCTTGAGTTGTAGAATTTCCTGTTTTTTTTTTCACGTGTTGCCTTACCAACCCGAGGGTCATCAAACAATACCCAAATAATGCTAGGTCGATTTGTTCCTTCCATCCACCTGAAGTCAACGTGTTTCACCACACCCGTAGCACCATTGGTTAAACCGTCTTCTACATCTACATTAGCTGTATGAACAACAATCATTCCAACAACTACTGTTAATGACTTCTTCAATTGTCCTGTTTTGCCATAGTCTTTTGGAAGCCCATCAATAAGGGACTGCTGTCTTTTAGCAGGAATGTTTGATGAGACAACGATGTCATGGCATGGTATTATAAATTTTTCCCCTGGCAACTGACTCAAAATAGTGTCATTGTGTTGGTCTACATAAAAATTCTCCGCAAACAAATGAAGGGCGTCCTTTGGATAGTCATCAGTTTCATGGTCAACAACACATGTCTGCAGCTTTTGTTTGTCTTCCTCTGTCATTTCATTCAACCGAAGTCGGTTTAATAGTTGTGCAAATGCAAGATCATCTTTCTGCCTCATGATATCAACCAATTCATACATTGTAAAGAGTTCTTTCCATAAGTTTTGTCCTAGTGAAGATGCTCCCACTTTCAAATCAAGACTTATCAAATAATCACCTACTGGCTTTAGCTGGTACAGATCACCCACAGCAATAACACTTAAACCACCAAAAACTTCTTTTGTTCCCATGAGCTGCTGTAAACGATTGTTGATAAAATTTAATGTCCTGTTCCCTACCATTGATATTTCATCAATAATGACAAGTTTCAGATGTCTATACTTAATTCTGAATGTGTTTAATTCATCGGCTGAAAGATGATTTGTGCCCTTTTGATACATTTTCTGGTGGAAAGTAGAGGAAATGGTTTGGCCACTTATATTAAATGCAGCAAAGCCCATGTAAGCACACAGTAAAATTCGTTTATCATCTGGATTTTCTCCATCTTTCAAATTCCACAATCTATACAGACATTGATAAAGCGCTCGAATCACAACTAATTTACCAACACCTGCACCTCCTGTTAAAAAAGCATAGACTGGTTCATCTTTGGATTTAATCCAGTGCACAATATGGTTAAAGAATTCTCTTTGTCTCAAATTAAGACTTCTGAGTAGTTGTAAATATTCATCATCTGGTAATAAAATACCACTTGTTTCTACTGGTGGCGCTGAGCAAGTTGACTGTAATTCTATACCAATGTCATAATGCCTCTGCTCTACAACTCTGCTTGGGTTAAAGCAAACAAATTTTTCTGATTCTGCTGAACCTTCTTCTTCCATTTCTCTATTTTCTTGCTCTGCATTAGGTGCAATTTGATCATAGTCCCTTTCCTCATTTTCCATCATTTGTCTTGCAATCTCAAGCTCTTCAGCATGATGCTCATACTCATTTCTTTTGGACATCAGGGATGTCTGCACCGAGTTAAACCGAGCTTCATATGTTCCAAAAGAACCCATTAAATCCTTTTGTTCATTTCGCCAAGGTACAAAAAGCATAAGCTGCTCTCTAAAACAATTTTCTGGATCCCTCTTTCTGTTGTATTTTACATACCTTATTATTCTTGGTACTTTTCTTTTCTTGTATTTTGTTCCATTTTTTGCTTCGAACAACAGGTCTGAACTTTGACTGTTATTATCATCCAAGCTGTCATCACTTTCATCACCAGAGCTATTGACAAAACTGTCATCATCATTAGTGTCATCAACTTTCTCTGAAAACTTATTTCCTTTTGGAAAAGTGACGTCAACCTTTGAGACATAATCAGCTAAACATAAATTTCCAAGCTGCCTGGGTCTTTTAGAGTATCTCTGTATTACATTTTCAGATTCTACATCTGTGGATTCAGCAGGAAGTTCATCAAGAGCAGCTTTTGGCTTCAACAGAAAGATTCTTTCTTCTGGTATAGATGTGTTGATGATAACAATATCCCTCGTACATTTTGTCAAAGGAATTTGCAGATCAAGATAAACAGCTTCTTGAGCACTGACCTCAACACAGTTAGAAAATACATTCCCAATATGCCTGACTTGTTTCTTTAGGTCAAGATTTCCTCTTCTAGCCTCTTTCGCTGCTGCCTCAAGTTGTGCACTCATACCTCTCTGTGATTTACTTATATAACCAACTATATATGAAGCACAACCATATGGCTCAAGAACAATCTGAATGTCAAGATTGGCCTTCCAGGCAAGAAGTATGTTTTCATTAAATGGATTTATTCTCATTTCCTTCACTTTTCGCTTTAAGAAAACCTTTGGTGCTTTCAATGAGCTTCTAATGCAACAAATATAATCTTCGAAATCCATTCTAGCAATTTTTTCTAGAAACTCATCAAATGGTATGTCTTCATTTTCCTTACACTCATTCATAGATTTTTGGAGCTCTACATTCTTGTTCTTGTACTTGTCCATGTTTTCTTCAAGAGGATACAGCAACATAGTTTTCGGTAATGATGGCAATGGAAATCCAAACCTACATATTGGTTTCCCCTTTTTTCTGCAGGTTCTAGAATGTTTGTGACTTTGAAGGTTAACAAGATTTGCTGTTTTCTCGATATCACTGTTGCAGGTAAGATATTGATCAACAAATTCAATTATTTCCTGTTCTGACTTTGTTTCTAAAGTTGGAGCATTTTCTACCCAAACAAGCATGTGAATATGAGGGGAGCCACGTTGCTGAAACTCAACTCTATAAAAATAGTCAAGTACCTTTCCAACTGGCTCAGAACTGCTTTTTAGAATTGTATTGAGGAACTCTTGAACCCTATGATCAAAGTACCTTGAACATGTAACTGGGTCTTTCTGAACTAGTTTTGTTTTCTCTTGCCAAGTAAGCCTTTCTAATTCTGTTTCGGAATATTCAATACCATCATTTAATGTTGCTAGCATCTTCAACAGATCTGTCCATCTAGTATCTGCAGCTGACAATGAGATAAACCAAGTAGGCAAAGAAAGTTGCCTAATCATTGCAAAAATGTCTTTCTTGCGCATTTCTAAATATGCAGGTGAATTTCTCAGTTGGTGAAATATATAATAGCCTTCATCAAGATTTACAAGTTTGTCCAAATAATTTGAATCTCTAGCTTCAGCTGCAGTTATTTTTTTTCCTCGCTTTTTACATCTTCTAACAGCTAGGTTGACTTTATCACTGATTTGTTTCATCTGTAGCTTTTTGTGTTTAAAGAATATATTTGGAACTGACTGTGCAGCTCTCCTGTCAACACTTCTCAATTCCCATTTAACAACGTCACTATAATGAACTGGAACAATTCGTTCTTCCTTACTAGGTGGTGTTTGTCCACAGAATATGGATGCGAAGCATAAATATTCTGCATCTTTATCATTATATAGACTTAAAGGATGTTGTCCTTCACCTGGTGCAAAAGTGAAAACTTTGTCACATGTATTGTCAATATCAGCATCATCCACTAATGTATCAATATTGCCAACATGGTCATTAGCATCTATCTCACTGTAATGATCAGAATCATCATCAGTTGGTGCATTAGCGTCCTTTTTACTTGTGATTTCTTCCTGCTTTTCATTTTTCTTACTATGTTTGTCATTAGTTTGTTCTCTTGGAACTCCTAAAAATTCTCTGACTGTTTCCTCTGCACTTTCAGTAACTTCCTGAAACCAGTCATCATCAATCACTATGCCAGAGTTCTTGTATAGCTTGCTGTTGTTCATAAGCCAATGCAGAGCAGTCAAAACTCTTAATGGTCTTACATTTTCTTTAAAGTCAACCGTTTTATAGGAAAGTTTTTTTTTCAACTGGATAGCAACTGTAAAATTTTCATCCATTGGCCTTGGCAGACAGTTTATTGTAGGCTGAATATCAACAGGAACATTGATTACATTCCCTTTCAAGGAATATTGGCCACCACGTGGTAATTCTCTTATCTGCATAAATGGAATACGCAGTGCTATTAACCTTTCTTCTAATTGGTGTAAGTTTAGCTCTGGTGGCTTGATTGGCCACTTCATTCCATTAGTTACTGATAGCTTTGGAATTTTATTATCTCTTAAGGCACTTAAGCAAGTATGACATATCCATTCTTTATTATTGACAGATATAAAGTCTGTACACTGCTGTCGTTTACTTTCGGCTGGAATATGGGTATTCTTTAACATAGAAACACTTTTCCTGAACCATGTCTGGTGACAACATGAACAGACATACAAAGGCCCAATAGAAATATCTGAATGAAATTGTTTGATAGCATTTTCAATATTTTCAAAGTCTTTGCGCTGAGGTTTTAGAACACTATCTGTGTCATGCTTACATCTTTTTCTAGGAACATTTATTCCAGAATTATCTTCAAATTTTCTTTTTTCCTGCCTTACTTGTTGCTTCTTAATTCTCTCACATTCAAGAAAATAAGGATTTTCCCTTGCCTTCTGTTTTGATGCCTTCTGGTATATTCTCTCTTTTGCATTAAAATTCTGATTTTCCCTTGCTGATTGCTTTGATTCCAACTGATACACAGTTTCTTTTCTTTTGAACACAGGGTCTTTTCTTGCTGATTGCTTTGATTCCAACTGATACACAGTTTCTTTTCTTTTGAACACAGGGTCTTTTCTTGCTGATTGCTTTGATTCCAACTGATACACAGTTTCCTTGGCCTTAAAAACAGGATTGCCTCTCACAGATTGCTTTGATTCTCTTTCTTTTGTTTTGAACACAGGGTCTTTTCTTGCTGATTGCTTTGATTGCAACTGATACACAGTTTCCTTGGCCTTAAAAACAGAATTGCCTCTAACAGATTGCTTTGATTCTCTTTCTTTTGTTTTGAACACAGGGTCTTTTCTTGCTGATTGCTTTGATTCCAACTGATACACAGTTTCTTTTCTTTTGAACACATGGTCTTTTCTTGCTGATTGCTTTGATTCCAACTGATACACAGTTTCCTTGGCCTTAAAAACAGGATTGTTTCTCACAGATTGCTTTGAGTCTCTTTCTTTAGCTTTGAATGCAGGATTTTGTCTACATTTTCTTCTATAAGTTTTATAATACTCCATGCGATTCTTTTTTCTTTTTGCCCCTAATGCTTTTTTTGATTCTGCCATTGATATGCTTGGCATAATACTTTGTTTTATTTGTGCTTTGTAAGCTTGTCTCAACCTTTGATCATTGAAGTAAGCTTCCATATTATGTTCCATTTGATCTGTACAGCTCTGTGTTTCTTCAGTCTTTTTAACTTTGATAGGTAAGAAGTCAAACTGTAAGTTGGTGTTGGTATCTAAATTTAAACTGTCATAAAATGCATACATATATGTAACTAGGTCATTGATACTTGTGAAAGTTATCAAACAGGATGTACCATCATTTGATGAAAGTCCATTTTCTCCATGGGAATGAGAATCAAAAAACACATACATGCCATTCTTTCTAAATATAGCAGAGCATATGGCCCCAATGGTTAAAAGACCTGATGATGTATACAAAAAGACTGACTGCAATACTTTGTGAAATGTTGGCAAACCCAGATTTTGAGTATCTAAAAGCACGCCACTTACAATCGGCAGTTTCTCAGATGTAAATTTTCCTATCTCTAATTTAAAATCATCTGGAATTTCTTCTAAAGTCAGCAGGTGGTGAATGAATTTTCCATCTTCTCTTAATTTGTTTATCACACTCCGATACAGAACATCTCCCTCACAAAGCACCTTGTCTAATATAGAGCTCTTTTCAATATCAAGGCAGGAAGAGTATGACAGCATACATAATGCATTACATGTGCACTGATATCCTCTTGATTGCTCAGAAAATCTGACATCACTCTGATGAAAACTTCCAAAGACCAAATCACTGGCATTCCACAATTGTTCAGATGATCTTACCGCTTCGTAAAACATCACATCATTATCTAACCCTAGTTCTGATGAATCTCTGTTGAAATGCTGCTGTGCTGTATTTTTCTCATTATGCCATGCATGTTGTTGGGACATTGCTTTTTGTGAACAAACTGTTGTATCTGCTCTTTCAGACAGTTTTTCAACCACCCTTGATTGATAATCAACATCCACACCAGGATAAGTATCGAGAAATACTGCATCAAAATCGGTCTGCACATTTGAGCTCACATTTTCTATGAGCTTGCTGACATCATTAAGTAACTGTTTAAACTGACTGATGTTTGCCTGCTTGTCTTTTTTAGCCTTTATATGTTTTGAATCAAGACTTGTCAATAATGCATTCTCTAACAAATCATTATGCTGTAACTTAGTCCTTTTATTTTGTATATTTTCCATGTCTAATTCAGTGCAGTTAACTGGCTGTTTCTGATCATATGCCTGTTTCTTTTCATGACTTTGTGCCTGCATCATTTCAGGACTTTCACTTTGTTCTGCCGGCATCCTTTCCGGACTTCTTGCCTGCATCATTTCAGGACTTGTCTTTGCCGGCATCCTTTCCGGACTTCTTGCCTGCATCATTTCAGGACTTGTCTTTGCCGGCATCCTTTCCGGACTTTCAGTATACTTACCTCTTGGCCTCTTTCTGTCCAACACTGCTCCATCTCCTCCATCTGTTCTTGACCTCTTTCTCCACTCTGATCTTCTCTCCTCTGACCTCCTCCACTGTTTCCTTCTAGGCATGGCTACTCACCTGAAAATATAAAGAAAAGGTCATGTGTAGAATTGCTTAGATACCAACCTACCAAGAAATCGTCAAAATAGAATGTAGAGATATCATACTATTGAAGAAGTGAACAAAATTGCTATTTACGAAGATGCTCAGACACATTTTGCAACTTTGCATTATAAAAGATAGATTCTCTTCTTTGAAGCTTATCTTGTAGTGAATTTGACGTGAAATAAGGGCACTTTGGGTATGAAAAAAGAAGCATATCGGCTGCTCTACTACACAGGCTGATGTGCCTCTTTTTTAAACAGATCAGAAAGTATGATATTTCTAGCTTCTTAATTTGAGATTTCATATAACCACCCAGCATGCACATGATAGAACAACATCACATCAGTGTCAATGTGACATGAAGTCACACTGGCTTTGATGTAACATTGTTTTGATGTCATGTTCACACTAGGTAGACACCTTATCAATATTTTCTAAGATACTTATCTGTTACTTCAGCATCACCAGTGTCTGTTCTTAATCTGTTTCTCTATTCTTCCCATCTATTCTATACCATATCTTCATGCTGTTCAACCTCAAATGTATGGAAATTCACCTGAAAATAGAAGGAAAGTAATATTTACCTACATTGTACATGATACAAAAAAAATGATGTTGTTATGAAATAGGTCAGGGTCGACTCAGGCTCATCATTTACTCAAACTATGGTGGGCCTGAGTTCTTTGTCCATCATAAGTAATTTCAAAGAAATTGGTTTACCCAAATGAATTCTCAAAGGAGAAGGTATTCTAGCATTTTAGCATAATCATGTGTGCATGGTAGCCATTTTGATTAAGATAAGAGGATAATTTATACATGCATATAGCCCCAGGATATGGTCAATCAACCCTTATGTTTTTATAAACACAAATCTGTATATATTCCTACTATTTCAAGCAAATTTCCCCATACATGACATTTTCCCCATTTGCTTCCATTTATGTGCATAGGAGACTTAAGTTGACTGTCATGAAAATAGAAGATTTTCGAAGGGTTTTAACCATATATGGACATGGCTGCAATCTTGGTCATGTGACCTGGATTATTTATGAACACATTGGTTCCCCCTTCATATAGATCCTCCCTATGAAAATTGGCTTTGATTTGTCATGTGGTTTCAGACAAAAAGATCTGAATATATTATGGTAATAAACATGTATATTGCCCAGGGGTGGGGACAGACCAATCCCTGGAGTCCAATTCTTTTCAGAATCATATATCTTCAGTCCATCTACTCAAATCCTGCAAGTTTTTCCTTACAAATCACATTTTAACACTTTTCCTCATTCAAATGCATGGGCCACCTATGTTGACCTTGCTGTAAAATAGGTCAAGGTCATCACAGGGTCATGATTTATATAAAATTTGTAGAGCTTCTCTCCCTAATGCTTCATGCCAAGTTTCAAAATCATAGGCCTTCTGATTCTAACGAAGAAGCTTTTTGATGGTTTTTGTTATTTATAGCCATGTTGGCCATCTTGGTCATGTGACCCTGACCATTTATATAAACTTTCATTCCCACTTCCTAACAATGCTCCACATAAAGTTTGGCAATGATTGGCCAAGCGGTTTCAGAAAAGAAGATCTTTGAATATCTCGGTATTATACATGTATATTGCCCCAGGGTGGAGGCAGACAGACCCTTGGGGTCCAATTGTTTTTAGAATCATAAATCTTAAGTCCATTTGCCCATTTCCTGCAAGTTTTTCTCTTTAAATGACAATCTAACAATTTTCCCATTCAATTGCATGGGCGACCTACATTGACCTTGCCGTAAAATAGGTCAAGGTCATCCAAGAATCATGATTTATATGAGCTTTGTAGAGCTCCTCGCCCTGAGACTTCATAGCAAGTTTCAAAATCTTAGGCCTTCTGGTTCTGGAGAACAAGATTTTCAAAGGTTTTTGCTATTTATAGCCATGGCGGCCATCTTGGTCATGTGACCTGGACCATTTATTCAAACTTTCGTTCACTCTTCCTAAGAATGCTCCACATAAAGTTTTGCTTTGATTGGCCAAGCGGTTTCAGAGAAGAAGATCCTTGAATATCACTGTAATATACATGTATATTGCCCCGTGGTGGGGGCAGACAAACCCCTGGGGTCCAAATTTTTTCAGAATCATCAATCTTAAGTCCATTTGCCAATTTCCTGCAAGTTTTTCCCTACAAATGACATTTTAACACTTTTCCCTATTCAAATGCATGAGTGACCTATGTTGACCTTGCCGTAAAATAGGTCAAGGTCATCCCAGGGTCATGATTTATACAAACTTTGTAGAGCTCCAGTCACTGATGTTTCACACCAATTTTCAAAATCATTAGCCTTCTGGTTCTGGAGAAGAAGATTTTTAAAGGTTTTTTTCTATTTACAGCCATGGCGGCCATCTTGGTCATGTGACCTTGACAATTTATATACACTTTCATTCCCTCTTCCTAAGGATGCTCCAAAAAAAAAAGTTTGGCTTTGATTGGCTTAGCGGTTTCAGAGAAGAAGATGTTTCAATATTATGGTCATATACATGTATAATAGTCCCGGGGCAGGGGCAGACAACCCCCTGGGCCCAAAATATTTTCTTAAACATAAATCTTCTGTCCATTTGCTCATTTCTAGCAAGTTTTCTCTCATTTAATTACATTTTCCTATTTTTTCCCATTCCAATGCATGGGAGACCTAAGTTGACCTTGCCATAAAATAGGTCAAGGTCATCCCAGGGTCATGATTTATATACATTTTGTAGAGCTCCATTCCCAAATGCTTCACACCAAGTTTCAAAATCATTGACCTTTTGGTTCTGAAGAAGAAGATTTTTAAAGGTTTTTGCTATTTATAGCCATGGCGGCCATCTTGGTCATGTGACCTTGACCATTTATATAAACTTTCATTCCACCTTCCTAAGGATGCTCCACATGAAGTTCGGCTTTGATTGGCCTAGCGGTTTCAGAGGAGAAGATGTTTCAATATTATGGTCATATACATGTATATAGCCCCAGGGCAGGGGCAGACAACCCCCCAGGGGCTAAAATTTTCCATTAACATTAATCTTCTGTCCATTTGCCTATTCCCAGTAAGTTTTACCCATTAAATAGCATTTTACCATTTTTTCCCATTCAAATGCATTGGCGACCTAAGTTGACCTTGCCGTAAAATAGGTCAAGGTCATCCTAGGGTCATGATTTATATAAACTATGATGGGCCCGCGTCCCCGATGCTACATACCAAGTTTTGTGGAAATCCGCCCACTGGTTCTGGAGAAGAAGATTTTTAAAGGTTTTTGCTATTTATAGCCATGGCGTCCATCTTGGTCATGTGACCTGGACCATTTATATAAACTTTCGTTCCCCCTTCCTAAGGATGCTCCACATGAAGTTTGGCTTTGATTGGCCAAGCGGTTTCAGAGGAGAAGATCTTTGAAATTGTGATCGACGGACGGACGACGGACGGACAGACGGACGCCGGAGCATGGGTATACTATAAGCTCACCTGTGAGCCTTTGGCTCAGGTGAGCTAAAAAGTACACTGTTGCTTCCTTAATCACTGCACATTCTCCTCCCATTAACTGACAGCACCTCTTCTTGAAACAGAGGAAAGAAAAAGAATGACCGTCTTCAAGAAAGAATTGGATAGACATGGGGTTGATCACAGGTCCCTTATGAATCAAACGCTTATCAGTGAAACCTGCATTATCTGCAAATCTGCTGATCAGTGTCTTTTTATGTCTACATGAAATATAATTATATGCACTTTCTTTCATAATTCTCAAACACCTCTAGCCAACACAAGGCATTACTATGAAAGGTATTTGTTTGTTCTGTCCAAATACATCAAAGGCACATATTTTCACCACCTACCTACTGGAGAAAATTTGGCATGGTCCTGACCTATACCCTTCACACAGAACAGCCTCAGATCTAACTCCTGTAAACAGAGATTAAATGAGCCTTTGCATGAGAAAACCAACAATGTGGATTTCCGACCAGGTTCGACACAAACCAGGCTGTGCAGTCGCACAAAATAGTTAGAAGCTGGAAACTTCAGATTTGAGAAGAATAGGTATCATACTATCTTTAATGCGAAAACAAAGGCACAGATAGCTGTGCAGTTACTGTACACCTGATCTACACCTTTGGTTTTGCATATGCAGATTGTCGGTTTCCTTATGCAATGGGTCAAATCTTTGTCATAGAGGATCTTTCACAAGTGGCCATTTCATATGAAATTTATTAAACAAGCCTTCGGTGAATTAACTAAATTTCATATGAAATGACCATGAGTGTAAGATTAATTTTATCAAATGATCTTTAAAATAGGATTTGATCACCTACAAAGTGGACCTATTTTAAATGAAAATTTACATTGTTGTTACGGAGGTCTTCAATAATGTACAAATTCAAAAGTGTTATGGGCATAGCAGATCAGTGTATTTGTTTCCCCTTCATGGACAGTACAATCTCTCTTCTTCTTAATTCCAAAATTTCAAACTTCTAGATATTTTGCCTGAGACTGTACAGGCCGGTTGGTGTCAGAGCAGGTTGAAAACCCTGAAGACCATTTTTCTCGCATTGTGGCTCCATTTATGCAATGAGCCGCATCGTGAGAAAACCGGATTTTTGCCTAGGCGAAAACAAAGGCGCAGATCAGCTTCGCGGTAACCGCGAAGCTGATCAGCGCCTTTGTTTTCGCTACTCGGATAGTACAATTCCTCTTCTACTTAAATCCGAAATTTCAAGCTTCTAGCTCTTTTCTGAGCTTGTACAGGCCGGTTTGTGTCGGACCTGTTCGGAAACCCCGAAGACCGGTTTTCTCGCGTCGCGGCTCCAATCATGTAGTCTCATCAATATTGTTACTGCTCTTGAAGGAACTATCAGCCTATCTTTTGTCTTTAAGGAGACATATACAAAAGCAAAGAAGCAGATCAGCTATGCAGTGACTGATCAGTAGCTCTGTTTTTGCTTCACAGATGGTACAATCCCTCTTTGTCTTATATCTGAAATTTCAAGCTTCTAGCCTGCTTCTGTGACTGTTCGGGCCCGTTTGTGTAAATAAGAGCTGTCGCAGGACAGCGTAGCTCGCCTGACTTGTGCTTTGCCACTAAATTTATCAAAATCTATGACCCATGACCTTGACCTCAAGGTCGCTCAGGTGGGTCGTAAAAGCATAAAATTTCAGACCAATATCTACAAACATGCAAAGTATCAACTTGATCCATCGACATGTTCAAGAGATATAGACTTCTAACAACTTTAACGAAAAACTTCAACAAAAAATTTCTAAATCTGTGACCTTGACCTCACGGTCACCCAGGGTGGGTCATGATGGTACTCCATAAAACTTCAGACCAATATCTTCAAACATGCAAAGTATCAACTTGATCCATCAACATGTTCAAGAGATATAGACTTCTTAAATCTTTAATGAAAAACTTTAACATAAAATTTCTAAGTCCGTGATCTTGACCTCAAGGTCACCCAGGGTGGACCACGATGGTACTGCATAAAACTTCAGACCAATATCTACCAACATGCAAAGTATCAACTTGATCCATCAACATTTTCAAGACATATAGACTTCTAAAAACTTTAATGAAAACCTTTAACATAAAATTTCTAAGTCTGTGACCTTGACCTCAGGGTCACCCAGGATGGGTCATGATGGTACTGCATAAAACTTCAGACCAATATCTACCAATATGCAAAGTATCAACTTGATACATCTACATGTTCAAGAGATATAGACTTCTAAAAACTTTAACCGAAAGTGTGACGCGGACGTACACGTAAACGCGGACGACCGAGGTGACAACAATAGCTCTGTGCACTTCGTGCAGGCGAGCTAAAAACGGTGGGAACCCCACAGACCACTTTTCTCAAGTTGCATCTCTATAAAGGCCTAAAAAATAATTGTTTGTTTCCCGTTACCCAACAATGTCTGAATTTTAATCCCTGATCCAAACATTGTTTAGGCAGTTTTAGGGGATTCCCAAAGGATTTTCACTGTCAGCCATTTTTTCTTATCTCCTCTATGTAAAAGAGAGCATCAAAATAAAAGTTTTCCTACCGACCAAATTTTAAAATTTATGTAAACACACATATCATTTTTTTAGCCTGACCTACCTGACCAGGTCTTAATTTTGCTATGAGAATATCATCATGAACAGGACATATGTCTCCTTCTTTGAACTAGAAAAGAAAATATCATACATATATGAGCCGTGTCATGAGAAAAACAACATTTTGCATACACAAAAACAAAGATGAAGATTAGCTTCGGGGAAACGGCGAAGCTGATCAGCACCTTTGTTTGTTTTTTTGCTACACCGTTAGTATAATTCCTCTTCTTTTTAAATCCAAAATTTCAAGCCTCTAGCCATCTTCTGTGCTTGTACAGCACAGTTTGTGTCAGACTTGTTCAGAAACCACATTGGAATCTGACAGCCAAATAACTGGCTTGAGATAAGATTCATACATTTTACTACAGAGGGACAAAAACTGTAAATGTTATGTTTTTGAGACTGTTACTTATAATATGTGACAGTATCTGACATTTTGGATCTTGTGGAGTCAAGGTTGGAAATTTAGTTTTTAACATTTTTACAATTTTTATTATGTTCATACGGTAAATGACCAAAAAACGGGCAATTAGTTCGAACACCCTAGCAGTTCGAACACCAAAAATTATCTCGGAACTGGTCCCTAAAAATTGCTCTTATAGTTTGAACAGTTAATTTTTTTCAAGGACCTAAATTTCTAATACTTCGTACACAAGAAAACTTGGCATGTTTGTGAAATATAGACCAACAAATATGTCTTTTTGATGACACGTTCCTTTTTTAGTACAGAACAGAAGCTTTTCTCGTGACAGCTCGCACTAATTACGATGGTAGCGGATGGACCAAATAAAAATATCTCTCACCCTGAAACTCCTGTAAAATGCCTGCACATTTATTGCTGATTTCTCCAGCTTTTTAATTATTATTATTAAAGACAAAAGATCTGTGTGATGGCAAACATCTGAAATTTCTCTCCCAAATTTTCTTGCTATCTATAGACGAAGCATATGAATCCAAAGTAAAAAGTTGTTGCATTTTTAAATGAAAGTCCTTAGTCCATAAACTGGGTTACAATCAATTTTATGTGGAAGTTGTAATGACACACTTTTTTGGAAAGGTCATTCAGCGCTGTGCCAAGTGAAAAGGTCTTGACTTTGTCTATAATCAAATACGAATGGTGCGTGGTGATTTAGTTCTTTCAGCAACATGGTTTATCACTTATTTACTAAACCACTTTATGGTTGTTAATTAATAATTAATTGCAAATAGAACCTTCAGTATTTATAGCTGTTGATTTTCAAGATTGTGTATTGATCATACTCTTCCTTTTAACGGGACATAGGCCTAATAATTGAGCGCACCTACCAATGCCGTCTGCATCAAGAGAAATCGTTTTACCAGCAAAAGCAAAACCAGATCAGCTTAACAACCGTAACTGATCGCCGTTGGTCTCAGAATTCACACATTGTTGTGCATGCCATGTCATCTGCATGTGACTAGCAATAAAGGGTCATGTGGTTCTTGTAAACAAAGGCAAATGGGGGAGTATCCTGCAGTCAAATTCGTTCTAAGGCAATACCTCATGTGTTGTCACACACATGAAAGATAAAACTGGACTGGTCACCCGATTTGTTGTAGCTACTCATTACGAAAACTTGCCCATGCAATATACAGAGATTTTTTGAGCTTTAAAAATTGAAAATTTTCAGCTGAAAAATTTTGATATTTTTCTTATTTTTACTCAAAACATAGAATGTGGGTACACGTTAGAACCGCCTTGCCAGGTTCTAACAAGTACCCACAATCTATGTTTTGTAGCAAAAATAAGACAAATAGGTATACCCCTGCATACCCCAGTTTTACTATATAAAAGTGGGGTTTGAGGGGGTATACTTTACACTGACATGTTTTCCTGATGTGCACTCAGGATGACGTAATTGGCGAGATGTTGATTACGCAGACTGATCTAGACGCCAGAAAGTTTGGCTACTTTCGTTTTTGTACGGTCATTTTTTCGGCTGTTTTCTTGGCATTTTATTAATTCGAACACTGTATTTTTTCATAGATTATAATTTCTAATAATTCGAACACCAATTTCAATATTTATTTTTTAAGCGTTCGGACTAATTGGTCATTTACCGTAATCCTATGTCCAAAAGCTTTAATAAATAGCCCTAATGATTAATGAGAAAAATAGAGAAAACATGCACCACCCACAGTTTGCATCTTAGGGTTTTTAATTGGTAAAGAAATTAACTGGCCTTTGAATAAGAGCTGTCGCAGGACAGCGTAGCTCGCCTGACTTGTGCTTTGCCACTACATCTGTTAAAATCTATGACCCATGACCTTGACCTCAAGGTCACTCAGGTGGGTCATGATGGTACTGCGTAAAACTTCAGACCAATATCTAGCAACATGCAAAGTATCAACTCAATCCATCAACATGGTCAAGAGATATAGACTTACAAAAACATTAACCAAAAACTTAAACACAAAATTTCTAAGTCCATGACCTTGACCTCAAGGTCACCCAGGGTGGGTCATGATGGTACTGCGTAAAACTTCAGACCAATATCTAGCAACATGCAAAGTATCAACTCAAACCATCAATATGGTCAAGAGATATAGACTTACAAAAACATTAACCAAAAACTTAAACACAAAATTTCTAAGTCTGTGACCTTGACCTCAAGGTCACCCAGGGTGGGTCATGATGGTACTGCGTAAAACTTCAGACCAATATCTAGCAACATGCAAAGTATCAACTTGATCCATCAACATGGTCAAGAGATATAGACTTTTAAAAAACTTTAACCGAAAGTGTGACGCGGACGCAGACGCGGACGCAGACGGGGACGCACACGTAAACGTAAACGCGCACGACCGAGGTGACTACAATAGCTCTATGCACTTCGTGCAGGCGAGCTAAAAATGTTTGTAACACTGAGTTACAGTGTCCTGTTCTGCTGACCTTCTCAGTGAATGTTGTCTAAATATCATAGAATCAGAAATTGCTTAGGTCTTGCTTGAAATTCCCAAACTTTCCTATATGGCCGCGTTTTGAAACTAGTGACTGAGTGCGCAAAAGTCCATTTATCGTCGCATGCAGTTTTGTGACGTCCATTTTAGTTCACGTTTTGTGATGTCAACGTCGTACCTCCACAAGACCAAAAATCTCAGAGAACGTCACATATAAGTGGTGAAAGTTAAAACTACATGTATAACTTACAATCTGGGCTTGATTTCCGACTGGTACCCACTTGAGATGCTTTGTTGTCACTGTAAGATAAAACACAATGGTTATCCAGAGACACATCAGGAAAACAAGTCTGTGTAATGTATACCCCCTTGAACCCCACTTTTATATAGCAAAATTGGGGTATGCAGGGGTATACCTATTCTTCTTATTTTTGCTCCAAACCATAGATTATGGGTACTCTTTAAGAAAACTTTGTATACTACATCGGCAAGTTTTCGTAATGCAGATAAAAGATGTCAGGGGTTTGATCTCAAGCTGCATCAGGTTATGTCCTTGAGCATTAACTTCCCATAGTACATCATTCTATTAATGATCAGAAAGTGGTGGCTCTGTTCTGACACGACTCAGAAAAATTGATTAGGACCGTAAACCACAAATTAAACAAGCAAACACAATATTGTGTTCAATAAATAACATTTTCAGACTTGGCCTTTTTTAACCCCTTTTGCTGTTTTCAGAAGGTTGGCCAGTATAACTTGATTTCATTTTACATTTATCGTTTATGACCAGATAAAATTGAATAGGGTCAAACCTTTATGATCTCTGTACAGCTCATCAGGGTCTGTAGATTCCTTGACGCCAGGATTTCTGGTACATTTCACCTTCAACTGGAACTCTATAGTGTCCTCGGCAGTGCCCTCTGCATCTCCTAGAAAACAATAATTATACAGCAATGTTTGTAGCTGTGAACAATGATAATTGAGCCGCCTCGTGGGAAAACCAACAATGTGGTTTCCGACCAGGTCCAACACAAACCGGCCTGTACAAGCACAGAAAAGAGCTAGAAGCTTGAAATTTTTTATTTAAGTAGAAGAGGAATTGTGCTATCCGAGTAGCGAAAACAAAGGCGCTGATCAGCTTCGCGGTTACCGCGAAGCTGATCTGCGTCTTTGTTTTCGCATATGCAGATTGTTGGTTTTCCCATGAGGCGGCTCAATTATTTTCAATTTATGATACTGTCCATGTGACTAATTTTAAATAGCATCAACTCTCAGACTATTGGTAAGAAAAATCATCTTGGAAGTGGTCATATAATAACAAGAATCTTAACATATGAGCTGCGTCATGAGAAAACCCAAATTCAGCTAGGAAACAACCAGAGGACCATTAGTCCTGAGAACGCTCACCTGAAGCCTGATCGTGGAGTATTAAGTCATCATGAAATGACCTTGACCTTGAATACTCACACACCTTTAATGGCTTCATAAGTTGTCTGCATCTGCAATAGTTTCCAAACCCAGTGATTTCTGAGAAAACCATAAATTTAATTTTGTTATTTAAATGACCTTGGGTCATGGTCAAGACATGACCTTGGCCTTCATTAATTACTTACCTTCATTGACTCCATCAGTTGTCTGCATCTAGCAAGTTTCAGGTCTCAGGCTGCAACAGTTTCCAAAATATTCATTTTTTTCGCCTTTTCCCATGTAAAAGCCTATGTTTCCAAAATTGACCTTGCCGTAAAGGTCATCCTAGGGTCATCATTTCAACAAACTACGATGGGCTGGAGTCCCAAATGCTACATACCAAGTTTCGCGAAAATCAGCCAGCAGGTTCTGGAGAAGAAGATTTTTGAGTGGTTTTTACCATAGTTGGGCATGGCAGCCATCTTGGTCATGTGACCCGAATTTTGCGATCAAACTTTCGTTCCCCCTTCCCATGGACGCTCTACATAAAATTTCACTTTGATTGGCCAAGCAGTTTCAGAGAAGAAGATCTTTGAAAAGTGTGTATGGACAACAGACTGGCCAAGGTCAAAAGATGATCTTGACCTAAATTAATCACATCCCTTCATCTACTCCATTAGTTGTTTGCATCTACCACTTTTCAGGTCTCAGGCTGCAACAGTTTTAAAAAATAAAACAACATAGTTTCACTTTTCCCATGTGAAAGCCTATGTTTCCAAAATTGACATTGCCGTAAAATAGGTCAAGGGCATCCTATGGTCATCATTTTATCAAACTATGATGGGCTGGAGTCCCAAATGCTACATACCAAGTTTCGTTGAAATCCGCCCACCGGTTCTGGAGAAGAAGATTTTTGAGTGTTTTTTACCATATATGGGCGTGGCGGCCATCTTGGTCATGAGACCTGGATTTCGCGATTAAACTTTAGTCAACCCTACCCATGGATGCTCCACATAAAATTTCACTTTGATTGGCCGAGTGGTTTCAGAGGAGAAGATCTTTGAAAAGTGTGTATGGATGACAGACTGGCCAAGGTCAAGAGATGACCTTGACCTAAATTAATCACATACCTTCATCTACTCCATTAGTTGTTTTCATCTACCACTTTTCAGGCCTCAGGCTGCAACAGTTTTCAAAAAATCCATAGTTTTCACTTTTTCCCATGTAAAAGCCAAAGTTTCCAAATTTGACCTTGCCGTAAAATAGGTCAAGGTCATCCAAGGGTCATCATTTTATCAAACTATGATTGGTTGAAGTCCCCAATGCTACATAGCAAGTTTCGTGGAAATCGACCCACCGATTCTGGAGAAGAAGATCTTGTAAGTGTTTTTACCATATATGGGCGTGGTGGCCATCTTGGTCATGTGACCAAGATATCACTGACAAAATTACAATGCCACTACCCAAGGAGGCTCCACATAAAATTTCAACTAGATCGGCCAAGCGGTTTCAGAGAAGAAGATCTTTGAAATTGTGGACGACGACGACAGACGGACGGACGGACGCCGGATCATGGCCATCCTATAAGCTCACCTTGTGAGCCTTCGGCTCAGGTGAGCTAATAACATTGCCTTTATTTTCACTCAATAGACAGTATGATGCCTCTTCTAATAACTAAACCCAGAATTTGGAGCGTCTAGCAAATGCTCAAGTATCATTGTATTACCTTCCTGTTTATATTCGAACAGCCTAGGGTCAGCCTTGATAGGTATCAGACCTAGTCTGTGGGCCAGCACCTCATCTTGTATAATAGATGTGTTGTTATAGATGTGGACTTTCTCAATTGCCATTGTGGGAACCTAGAGAAACAAAACAGAATGTACAAAATACACATAACCTTAGCTGTTGAGTGGGATTTAACTTGTAGACAATATTCAGGCTATCTAGAAGATAAACAATCTTGCAAAAAACAGGCTTTGTAGCTGTTAAGTAGAAGTAAAAGGCAAAGTAAAATCCCAAACCCAAATAACAGGCAGATGCAGAACATCACAAAATAATAGAATATGAAAGTTAAGTCCCTTTGATTTCCCTTCATAACGAGCTCCCTCTTCTTTCAACATAAAACTGTTTAGCTGCTAGCCATTTTCTAAGGGCTATACAACCTGCATTGTGACTGACCTTCTTAGACACCTCAACAGAAATTAAGATTTCTCTATGTTGCTCAATAATGAAACCCTCTACTTTCATTTAACTGTATAATGTCATATTAAGTAACCGTTTTATTTTTGTTTTTTGTTTGTTTTGAGGTTTAAAGTCCCAGTCAACAATTTTTCAGTCATGTCGGGACAGAGTAACTGTTTTTTTTTTGTTTGTTTTTTTTTTTTGTTTTTTTTTTTTTGTTTTTTTTTCAAAACATCTTGGTTTACAAAACAAAGTAGGGCTGTACCTACCTCTGAGAGCAAAATTCTTCTGAAGGCATTTGCTATTGCAGCATCAATCCCCACCATATCAAACTCTAGTTCATCTGCTGTCAAACGGACAATATCTATTCTGAAATTCTGCAATCAAGAGGAAAATATGTTGAACTGTATTAAATGAGCTGCATCATGTGAAAATTATTGTTTTGCTGAATAGAAACTGCACAGCTGATCAGTGCCTTTGCTTTCGCTACATGGATAGTGCCATCCCACTTCCTCTTACAGAGAATTACAATCTTCTAGCCTTCTTCTGTGACTGTACAGACCAGTTTGTTAGAGACCAAGTCAGAAACCCTAAAGATCGGTTTTGAGTCTGTATGAAACAGAAATAGGTTTTTCCATATTCAAACAACATTATTTTGACAGACAGACAGATAGACAAATATGTTTATTAATAGCTCTGAACATAACAATGTTATAAAAGCAAATTTACAATACACACATCATGAGACGTGTTAAGAGCAACAATATATAAACAGTGGTAAATGACATATGAGCCGCATCGTGAGAAAACCGGAGTTTTGCCTAGGCGAAAACAAAGGCGCAGATCAGCTTCGCGGTAACCGCGAAGCTGATCAGCGCCTTTGTTTTCGCTACACGGATAGTACAATTCCTCTTCTACTTAAATCCGAAATTTCAAGCTTCTAGCTCTTTTCTGAGCTTGTACAGGCCGGTTTGTGTCGGACCTGGTCGGAAACCCCGAAGACCGGTTTTCTCACGTCGCGGCTCATATTATTCAGAAGGCATTTGCTACAGCTTAGTGGCATCATACACAAGCAGAACTTGGCTTGTCCCACACCAGACAGAGTGATGGAATGATGGAATGATTAGCGCTCTTAACCACTCGGCAAAGGGTACAGTTATAGGCTATAACTCTCATAAACCTAGCTACATTTAGGTGTTGCGTGTTTGATCCAAGGCTTCTATCTGACCCATTTTATAGATGTCAAACTTGTTTTAAAATCCTTGGCTTTATTATGTCTTTAATATCTATAGCCTCAGATATTTAAAGTCTGTTTACCACGTAATTTATGAAAATAATGAATTTATTTTGGCAGATTCGTATTTATTCAAAGTTTGCTCAGTACTTATTAAGATTTCTACTTGAGCATTTTTTTTCATGAACGGATGTGTAATGTAACATTACGAAAACATGCCCATGCAATATATAGAGATTTTTTTCAAAAGCAAAAATTGAAAATTTTGATATTTTTCTTATTTTTGCTCAAAACATTGATTGTGGGTACACGTTAGAACCGCCTCGTCGAGGCGGTTCTAACGAGTACCCAAAATCTATGTTTTGGAGCAAAAATAAGAAAAATAGGTATACCCCTGCATACCCCAGTTTTGCTATATAAAAGTGGGGTTCAAGGGGGTATGCATTACATGGACATGTTTTCGTGATGAGATAAAAAGAAAATTCTTATCCCGGGCTCTGAGGTCATTTTAGGTAACTAGCAGTACTTATTCATATGACAGAGAGATTTAAATAAGCACCAAGATTAAGTCAATACAATTTTACCTTTTCAAATTTTTCTTGATTCCATTTATCATCATAGCCTTCATAAGCACCTGGGAAATCTGTACTGTTCACCTGCAAAAATGTGGTCCTAATTAACTGAAAGCATGCAGGGCTTTTTCTCAAGTAAGAATAGAGGGACCAGGAATTGATGCAATTAAATTTAAAGTCCCAATGTAGACACCAATGAAAGAAAATACATAAGGCAGTGGCTAGAGATACGGTACCGGGCTGATACGAGAGTCTCGGGCTGATACGGGATTCGAGGGTTGATACGAGGTACGATATGAAAATTGTCATATGATAATCTCTATATTTTCAGGATAGTTTTAAGTTGAATCATTGCAAGTATCCTAATGAATCATAAAAATAAACATTTACGGCTATCTTATTTTTCTCAGTTTCATGGCTATGCAAGCTCTACACATGCACAATAATCTTAACAGTAGTAGCGCTAGGCCATCCTTAAAAATGCAATTGCCTACCGGGGGTTTAAAGGTGTGGGTAGGTAGGTTGGAGTTTGTTTTTTTTTTGGTCACGTAGAAATATGCAGTATATATTTTGTTTAATATACATGTAATAATGTAATTAAGCAACTCAGTGCTTAAGTCCAACAGGAATCTTAATTTAAACAGAGCCTATAAAAGTTGACTGAAAATTATTATATTACTAAATCGCCCTTAGCCGCGCTGCAAAGAGCAGTTTTTGGAAAAAAAAAAAAAAAACTCCAGAAAACCCAATAAAATTTTTTGGGTAGGAGGAAAAATAGTGGGTAGGTAGGCAATTGCAAACAAACAAAATTTTATTTTAGGCCCTTATTGTTGTTAACTGCTTGAGCACACCAGTTATATCCTCAATGATTGCTATAATTTTCTCAGTGTCAAGTTAAGTGAGAAATGTCATTTCATGAAGCAATAAAGGGAATTTCTTTTTTTTTTCGAACTTGCATGAATTGCTTCATATTCCTCACGATGTCACTACACAATATGTTTACAGAGTCACACTACTGGGACAACAGCCCGTCGAGACCCTACTGTGGCGTTTGTGGGCACAGCTTTATTTGACGGCTATGCAGGAGATGGAACAAGCATCGCTGTACAACAATCTACCATTCTCTGGTGAAGCCTACGGGACCAGGGGACTATCTGTCACGCGCCTTCTTGAAATTCTTCAAGATAGCAACCTTACGAAGTTAGACATCTGCTTCATTCAAATCGGCAAAAATGATGTTAAGACCTCAAAAGACGATCAGCTTGGTCTAAATAATCACGAGTTGATGCATGCCCTAGTCGATATTGTCAAAGAATGTCAGCGACAGGGCGTTAGAAAAGTATTGTTTGGTTCTCTATTCCCTAGGCACCATAGCAGGTACAATAAGCGGTGCAATCGATTGAACAAGATTTTGAAAAGCATTAACACTGACAAGTTATGGGATCATGGCCCATGAACAATGAGGCCATTGATACTTATGATGGAGTTTCAGACATCAAGAAATCAGGCAAATTAAACAATGCCAATGTCTTAGCGGTAGGACAAAATAAATCAACACTTCATTAATGCCATGTTGTTGTTCACGGATTGAGGCATGGACATCGTATTGATGACAACTAATCAAAGCTAATATTATCTTATTATTATCTTAACGCATAGTTAGAAATTTTCATACTGCGATTTGGCTTTATATCCTTTGATGTCGCTCAAATAATTGTACGTGATGGAGATATTGCACAAACACGCACTCAGATATAATATAAATTGAAAATTTTGTTTCACAGGGTTAGGAATAAAATTGAAATCTCTCAACTTTATACATTAACATTGTTTTCTTATGTCCATATCTATAGTATTCTGTACCTTTAGCCATTTCCTTTATATAGGCTACAGAAAAGGTCCCGAATCTCCAGCTGCCAGGCTGAAGATATGGTACCGTATCTTTAGCCCACTGAAGATACGGTACCGTATCTTTAGCCCACAGGCAACAGATACGGTACCGTATCTCTAGCCACTGCCAATACATAAAACATGACAAAACATTTTTCTAACATCACACACGAAAGGTATCGAGCCGACTAAGTTCCAACCAGAACAAAAGGGATCTCAGTGGAAAGCGGTAAAAGTTTTACATCAAAAACTCCTGTGTGATAAAAAACATGACATTCATTGTCCCCCTCCTTCCAACATTTTTCCCCATTTTATTGGAAAAAATGCACTTTTTCCTCTCAAATTTCATCAGTACAAAAAAAAAAAAATCCCAAAAATGTGAGAAAAAGAAATGACCTTGTGCTTCAATGTCGCAATGTTCTAGGGCAAAATAAAAAAAATATCAAAAGTACAATAATTAATCAGACTACTCTGTTTTGTTTGTTTGAATTGATGCTTAGTATCCCAGTCAACAGCTATGGTCATGTCGGGACGTTGCCTCCACTTTATGGGACTTGTACCCAAAATTAGGATGTCATGACATCAGAAAGTGCTTAGAATATACCCACACAACTAAGCAAATAAGGCTTATAGGTATGGATGGTTCGATTTGAAGCCTTATTTCTTGGGCAGGCAAAAACCAGAGCGGTTTACCAGCAGGGCCGTCGCCGCGTTCTAAAAAGTGTTCCGGTGGAAGACATGGTCGAGTGCCGAAGGCACGAGAGGGGGAGAGCACGAGAGGGGGCTAGCCCCCTCTTGTACTTGTAAGGGGTGTTCGGGGGATCTCCCCCAAGAAAATTTTGATAAATTGGTGCCTCTAAACGCATTTTGGGGGTCAGAGTTTCAATCGTTTTTGTTAACAAAAATGACCGAAATTCAGACAGTTTAAATTGAAAGATTTATCAGAAAAACAGTTTCTTTTTAACAATTTTTTCGACCCCTTTGCGAGTCTCATCATGCGGTGGCCTACTGTCAAACCAAGACGGATTAAAACTTTTCACACGTAATGTACTGGCGTTTTGGGAACCGAAAAGTTTTAGGCTGATTTTCTAACGGGCGGCACTTGCTATCCCGATAATGGAATTACATTGACACAGTCATTACTGTTAACACAGTCTCAGAACTTAAAAATATACATGCATCCACATTCAAAATGTTTTGTATTTTAATTTAATATTTGCCAGTCGACATTTTCTTTGATAAACTACATTTAGAGATTAACAGTGGTATCCCATGTTTCGTCTTTATCATGTCATTGTGGCATACAAAATAAAAAAACGAAGATTGGATTAAAAGGCAACAATCAAATAGGTGTCATTTTAATGACCGCAATGTTTTGCCACGCCTCATGATTCCTGTGATCTTTGTTTTCGCACCTTTGTCTTGATGACAGGAGTTTCGGGTGTTGATGATAATTTCATCAATAAGCCGCGACTAGTCTGGCAGGTCAGCCGTCAAAATGAATTTTTGATAACTGATTTATCATTTTGACATCTGGCTCCAACACTATCAAAATTTCCCAAGTTCTATTAATATCTCTGCAAGCTGTTTTTAGACATTGATTTTATGGGAATTCCTAATCTGATTGGTTGATGGCTGGTAGCTGAGGTCATGCACTCTCTAAGAGCCAATCAGAAGCTCGCAGTTAGAATTGTTTCCCCTCTCGAGATGACGTTTTGAAGAAAAACATGTCAGCTATGTTGAATGGATTCTTTTAAAAAAATCATCAAAATAAACAAAGTTTGGATATGTTTTATGAATTTTTAAATGGAGGTTTGTTTATGATTTTGTTTTACAGTGTTTTACACCATTTGTTTTGCATAAAAACTTGTTATTCTGTAAAAAATGACTTTCACCCAAAAGTGGCCGACAGCTTGGCTTTTTGATAATGTGCTGGAGTCAGACGGCAAAATGAACCACTGGGTATGATACTTCATTTTGACGGCTGACCAGTCAGACTAAGCCGCGACTCGTTCAAGATGAGACGATTAGAAGAACAAAGACATGTAAGCACTGCTGCGGCGATCGAAAAAAAGTGGTACTGCAGATACCATGGTTGGCCAAAAAAGTGGTCCGGCGCTCGCCGGACCTGCCGTACCGGCTCGCCGGACCTGCCGTACCGGCGACGACGGCCTTGACCAGTAGTCAGATGACCAGTCAGTAGTACCCAAAATTAGGATGTCATGACATCAGAAAGTGCTTAGAATATACCCACACAACTAAGCAAATAAGGCTTAGAGATATGGATGGTTAGATTTGAAGCCATTTTTATTGGGCAGGCAAAAACCAGAGCGGTTTACCAGTAGTCAGATGACCAGTCAGTAGCACTAACAACTTTCTATGCTCCTTTTGCTCTTGCATAATTAGCAGCCATATTTGTTTTGGTAATTTAAATATTTTCTTTTTTTAATTACTTTTTGATTCCTGGTGATGATAAGTGAAGGAGAACTAAAATAGTGCATTTATAAATATAAATTGATAAAAAATATGATTTTGAAGCGTCAAAGAATACCTATAAATAGGAAATTCAGTACCACTTCCTGTGTTTACATGTTTTTGGACACTGAAATACAGCCTTTAAATGAATTTTCCTGAGCCTGGTCAGACTTTTCCTGGAAAGAATGATGTCTATATTTTCATAATATATCAAAATTATTTTGAGTCACACGTTTGCTGCGAGAGTCATGGCATGTTTTTGGACCCTACTTTTTGTTTACATAGATGACCATATTTGGAAAGTAAATAAATTATTTTTTTTATTTTGAATCAATATTTATTTCAGTTTCACATTTGCAGACAGGAAATATTTAAAAAAATATGTTAACAACAGAAAGAAAATATAATTTGGTTGTTTAGTGACAAAATTTTGTGAATTTCTAACTGTCAGATTTGAATTTGCTTATAAATATTCATGTGATAACCCCTCCTTATTTATCTGAGCATGCTCAGTGATGCTGATTTATTGGAAAATACAGATCTAAAAATAGATTTTGGTGGGATTCCAGCTTTTCACAGGAGCAAAGACAAAGAAGGAAAAAGTTGTTAGTGAGTAGCAAACAAGCTTTGCCTGGAGGCACAAGCAGCCAGGCCCCAATGGGCGGGGACCCTTATTCCCACCCGACCGCCCTTTCAGACTACTCTGACAGTGGCAGAATAAGTGACAACAGTGTGTGTGTGTCGGAGTGTGTGTGTGAGGGGGGGGGGGGGGGGGCAGGAGGTTGTTACACTAACAACTTTTTCCTTCTTTGTCTTTGCTCCTGTGAAAAGCTGGAATCCCACCAAAATCTATTTTTAGATCTGTATTTTCCAATAAATCAGCATCACTGAGCATGCTCAGATAAATAAGGAGGGGTTATCACATGAATATTTATAAGCAAATTCAAATCTGACAGTTAGAAATTCACAAAATTTTGTCACTAAACAACCAAATTATATTTTCTTTCTGTTGTTAACATATTTTTTTAAATATTTCCTGTCTGCAAATGTGAAACTGAAATAAATATTGATTCAAAATAAAAAAAATAATTTATTTACTTTCCAAATATGGTCATCTATGTAAACAAAAAGTAGGGTCCAAAAACATGCCATGACTCTCGCAGCAAACGTGTGACTCAAAATAATTTTGATATATTATGAAAATATAGACATCATTCTTTCCAGGAAAAGTCTGACCAGGCTCAGGAAAATTCATTTAAAGGCTGTATTTCAGTGTCCAAAAACATGTAAACACAGGAAGTGGTACTGAATTTCCTATTTATAGGTATTCTTTGACGCTTCAAAATCATATTTTTTATCAATTTATATTTATAAATGCACTATTTTAGTTCTCCTTCACTTATCATCACCAGGAATCAAAAAGTAATTAAAAAAAGAAAATATTTAAATTACCAAAACAAATATGGCTGCTAATTATGCAAGAGCAAAAGGAGCATAGAAAGTTGTTAGTGTGTTAAGTTGTTTGTCATTTACATTTTCAATGCCATGTTCATGCAGTGACACCCGACTTCTTATTTCACTGATTCGATCCATGCTGTGAAGTTGTCATCATCTGGAAAAATCGTGTGTAATTGACAATCTTTGTTTTGCAGCTGTTTTTCACGTGTTTACAATTCCAAACCGAAACCGGAAGCACCGGTGATAAGGTGTTTATAACGGTTACCCTAAATAGCACAAAGGACTCCTTTTCGCGAAAAGGACTTTAAATAGCGAAAAGGAGTCCTTTTACATGTACATATATGGATGATATGCAGGAAAGATGTATTTCGTTATTAAAGTTAGATCTAAATATAAAAATAAGAAAAAAAAAAAAAAAAAAAAAAGATAACCAAAATAAACAAAAAATGGCTGGTAAATGTTTTTTTTTAGGAAACAACACAGCCTAGAATATATAAGTCTTGTTTCTCAACAACAAGTCCTAGTCACACCTCCCCTTGTCAAAGACAATACTGTACTGGTGGTGCCAGCTGGAAACAAAGGATACAATTTTATCCTTCGGTTAATGGGGCAGTGCAAAAATCAAGAAGCTACATCTTCTTTCACTATATGGTTATATTTCCAATTACATTAAAGTCCTTTTCGCGAAAAAAAAATCCTTTTCTTATTTTAGGGTCAGTAAATATAGCGAAAAGGACTCCTTTTCGCTATTTGAAGTCCTTTTCGCGAAAAGGACTCCTTTGCGCTATTTAGGGTAACCCTGTTTATAAGGGTAAAATATCGTACCAATTACACACAGGCACTCGCATGATTTCAGGTCAATACTACCCATAACCCGGATGATCCAGTCGTCTAATTACGTCCTGTCTGTCCTCCTCATGGAGGCTCTGCCTGCCGATAGAGGGCGTGATAAATCGCGTTATACTACCCATGACAATTTCGGCCCATAACCATTTCGGTCCATGACAATAAAAAAAGATGACGCACCACCATGGCGGAAGTTTTGACCGCGGTTAAAATTTCTGGAAATAACAATGGAAAAACTACCCAGTGTTATCGCAGCTGCCATAATTCACATAATCAACACGTTGGAAAGTGATAGCGAGCACCGGTACCAGTGGAAACTTTCCCGGAATCTGGAAAATGTCTCGTTATTCATAAAAAGCGAATTTCGCGCCCAAAGTGTTGAAGGTGACCAGCCACCATTTCCTGTGAGGCGGAAACCAGGAAATAGAAATAAAAAGCACAAATCGCCATCTAAGCTGAGACGCCAAAGAGCAAGAAAACAACGCTTTCGGGAAAAGAAGCCAGCTGAGAAAGCTGACTCACCTAAAAGCCCTGCCTCAGAAGTGAAAACTGCCGTTCTTCAAGAACATGAACCTGCTGCCGTTCTTCAAGAACAGGAATCTACTGCCGTTCTGAAAGAACAGGAACCTGCAGCCGTTCTACAAGAACTGGAGCCTGCTTGTGTAACTTCTACCAAGGACAGTTGTGACCTGGATAATACCGGTCAAGTTCAGGATTTAACCTGTAGCAGTGATAAGCTCTCTGAGAAGCAGATTTTGTCACCAGGCTCTGACATCAGTGTTGAGACTGAAAAAGTCCTCCTTTTAGACTTTCTTCGACAAACAGACACTGACAGCGACGACAATTCTTTTGACATTGAGGAAGTGATTGCGGAAGCAAATAAATGCTCGAACTGTAAACGGCAGCCTCCAGCAGGTGTTGAGCTCAAACGTTGTTCGCGCTGTCATATAACCAAATACTGTAGTGTTGAATGCCAGAAGAAGGACTGGGATTTCCACAGATTCGCCTGTTCAGTTGTTGCAAAGTCTGCGACAAAGACAACTTAAAACTTGCTACAATTAAAGACCTTTTGCGTGTATATAGTGTAAAAAGACATTTCAGTTGTGTTCTGACGTTTTAAAACTGTTCTATACACTTTCTGCACATTTTTTTGTGTTGTAGTGAAAACTAACATTAATAAATACGCCGAAAGGTGGTGCGCCTTTATATAGGCGGAACATACAATCCAAAGAAGAAGATCGGCCATGATCTTTATTTCATGTGTCAGAGTTCTGTTACAAAACGTTTTGGATAAAAGGACCAACTATTTGTACCTTTTTATATATTATTATTTTGTGGAGTGGACTGGCACAGGGGTAGAGTGGTTGACTCTGGTTCCAGAGGTCCCCGGTTCAATCCTCAGCCGGGGTGCCTTTCGTTGTGGCCTTGAGCAAGTCACAATTCCACAGTTCCTGGTAATGGTCAAAAATTGATCGACTCAGTAAAAAAAAAACTATTGAGCTTGATCATGACGTTCTCTTCGATTCCTATGGAGGTATTTACCTTTCTTCCGATACTGAGTCGATCATTTTTATGGGGGTGGGTGGCTAAAGTTTGAATTGAGCAAAATAAGGGGAAAGGATTCGGGATGGAAAACTATTTAACAAAAAGCTGAACAATGGTTTACTAAAACGTATACTTCTGGACCAGTGAACTAAATAGTTGACCTTCATTCTTCAGTGCTCATAGATGTGACTATTCCACAATGCAATAGTCCTTGGGAAGAAAGAACTCTTTAGAACTTCGCTAGAGGCCATATATCTCGTGTACTTTGAATCATGAGATGCCCCTGTAGTTCTTAATCTGGGTGTCGGGGTTAGAAAATTATCTTTGTCAAGAGACTCTATACCGGAGTGAATCTTGTGAAAGAAAGTTAATGAAGATGTCAGGCTGCGGTCCTCCAGAGATGGCCGCTCTCAAGTTCGTCTAGACCAGCTGGCTATCCTTCACTCCGCTCCACCTCGGTACCCCATTCCACTTCTGTGACAGAGGTATAACGAAACACATACGGGAACATCCTGGCTAAAGCTCGTCCAGCATGTCACCGACGCTACTGGTGTTTCTTCATCGCAAGCAGGTCCACCTGGCTTCTTCCAAATTAAACTCACCATCTCCGGTTAAGCGTGTGAAAGGAAGCGTGTCTAAGGGATGCCCCCGATGGGTGAAACGGATCATGACATAGTCAATACGGAATACGATATTCTGACATTACGGCCACACAAATCCATCAAGTCCCGCGAAAGATTTTTCTCTACAAAGAGGTACAAGAAGGCAAAGATCAGGAAAAGACGCAATCAGAAACAAGATTCCCACTCCAAAAACCGAGGTGGGAAAAAACTAAATTAACAATCAGATACTTATACCATGAAAACATATCGTTAGCCGAATGAGCAGCTATTTTCATAATAGGAGGCCACTCAGTTACCTAAACTTAACAAAAAATATGAAAACACACATAAGGCGTCAACAGCTGAAAAAAAGACATAAAACAAAAAGAAAGAAAGGAGTGATACGAGGCCATATGACGCGATTAAGGGATTCGCTCCTTATATCCGACCACAGTCAAATGTTAGTCAATGACATGTGTGTCAGTGTTAAGGCCGAAGTTATCGTGGCTTTTTAAAGCTTTATATACTAACAAAAATGACCAACACAAACACTAGTTTACCATGGATCGATAGCTTGATGAAACGCCTAATTTGGAAACGGCAAGCATTGCGAAAACTTGCCCATGCAATAAAAGGAGATTTTTTTATCTTGAAAAATTGAGAATTTTCAGCTGAAAAATATTGATATTTTTCTTATTTTTGCTCAAAACATAGATTGTGGGTACACGTTAGAACTGCCTCGCCGAGGCGGTTCTAACGAGTACCCACAATCTATGTTTTGGGGCAAAAATAAGAAAAATAGGTATACCCCTGCATACCCCAGTTTTGCACGCCGATGGGTCGGGCGTCAGACTATGATGGCCCCGACATAAAGCTATTCATTTTAGTTGGTTGGGGCCGGGGCTTCTTATCTGTTGCTTGGCCCACCGGGGTCCAACTGGTGTTTTTCTTTTGCTCCGGAGTTAGTAGGTTATTCTGCGCCCAGGGATCTCCATCGTCGGGCAGCTTACTCAGTCTGTGAGTCCTGGTTTTTGATTCATCAGGATGTTTATCATGATTTATTTGTTTGTTCTTGATGATTCATTGACTAGTTAGAGATTCACCACGAGGACCGAATAACTAACTAAATGTTATGAACCACTGCAGAAGCTGAGGGTGAGGTTAAAAGTGGGGTTTAAGGGGGTATATATTTCACGGACATGTTTTCCTGATGAGCCAAATAATGCATTATCTTCTCTGGTGGAAGTCTTTACTATAACCTTGTCACATTTGAAGGACAGTAATTTGGAATAAAGGTATCCAACAATGTTTGCCAATAACTCCTTTATTCAGTCCACAATAGTTTTTTTATAACCTATCTACAATTATCTTTTACAAAATATCTTACCTTTTGTCAATAATATATCAATACATTGTATTTCTTTTTAAAGCGACCTCGTTCGTATCGGGAATGATATTAATTTCATATTACAAAAATACGATCTTTTCTTAAATTCTGATAGTAGATAGCGCATCAAATTACTTTATGGAGGAATATAATTGTTCAATCCGGGATTCCCTATATACATTTTAAAAGGATGTTGTGATGCCGGCGAAATGCGCTTTCCGTCAATGCAAGCTGTATTCGCAACTCGATGCCGCGCACATGGGTTATTGACTTTACAATTAACGAGGCGCTGTCCAGGATAACCGTGGAGATGATTATTCTATTTACATGAGTTTCATAAGGTATGATACATGTTAACATTGATGACATTTTTGACAGATTTACATTGTGCTTTGCTACGCCGCAGGGCCGTCGCCGCGTTCTAAAAAGTGGTCCGGCGAAAACAAGATCGAGTGCCGAAGGCACGAGAGGGGGATAGCACGAGAGGGGGTTCCCCCAGGGATGTTCGGGGGATCTCCCCCGAGAAAATTTTGATTTATTGGTGCTTCTAAAGCGTTCTAAAGCGTTCTCTATGCGTCTTTGTTTTCGAATTTCACCAGTTTCTGTTGACAAAAAAAACGACTGCTATTCAAATATAATATGAAAAATAAATTGATGAGCTTGAAAATTCTGACATGAATTTCCATATTTTTTGTAACGCGACTAGCTTTTCTTAAAATAATTTCAGTCTGATAAACAATACACTTGAAATCATAACCTTTTGCACATCTGCTTTTATTCAGATTTAGCAATGGCAATTGAGCCTATTCTCAGGGCGGAAGAATGGACCAAATACGTTGAAGACAATTGCAGATTATGCGCATGGTGTCCAATCTTTCGAGAAAAGTTTTTCTGCTATGTGTGTAAACAGACGTTTTGTGACCATCATGTTGGTGAGCATAGCTGTTTAGGAATACCAGATACAGTGCTCATTTCGGAAGTTGATGAGTCGCACACAGTGCGCCAGAAACTACTATGCTGCCGCCAAGTGGTTTGTGCTTGTAACAACATTTCACCAATAGCCATTTACTGCTATGCTGAAAAAGCTGTCATGTGCAAGGCGTGTGTCCGCCGGGGCCACATGGACCACAAAAATGTTTCTATTTTAAGAAAATGTGCCTCCTACAAGAAAGCAAACTTTTCCGCAGTCACCGAAAGAACAAAGAAGCTACTTGAGGAAAATAACCAATTACTGAACGAAAGACAAATTCAAACAAAGTCATTTGTGGCTCTAAAAGAGAATGCTAAAAGAAACTTTCAAAAATTTGAAACGGTCATCATTAAGCACTTTAATTCGAAGGAACAAGCAATGCTTGAAGACTTGGAAAGCCGTACATTAGAGTATTTACAAAAAATAAAACATCATGTTCGTAAATGCTCAGACAACGAGACGTCACTTCAAAGCTATTTGAACTGTTTAAATGAAATCCATAGAAACAATTTCAAGGCAGATATGTTTGCGACGGATTTGATCGTTTCTAAACGTCTTACTTACTATGAACTAGATATAAACTACATGCAACAATCACCAAGTTTAATATTGAAGAGAACCGAGACTTTGAGAAGTTTAATGATAAAGATTAACACACTTGCACAATCGTTTGAAGTCACCGCCAACAATGGCAAAGCCATCACTTTCTCAGAAACAATGAACGCAAATTTGACAGGGACGGAAATTTATCCATACCATACAGGTGAGGTACGTCCTGACCGTAGGCGTCAGTACATTAAACAAAAAATTAGCTTTTCCACGGAAGAGTTGTACGATGATGCACGTGGTGTTTCAGGATGTGTTTTTATGCCTGACGACAAGGCCGTTCTGTGCACGGAGTGTGTTGTATTACTTAACGATTCATTACGTCTCATTGATAGGTTGCAGCTACCAAACAAAATGGAACCTTTCGACGTTTCAGTAGTTGACGAGACCTCGGTCATTATAACATTGCCAAAGGCGAAGCAAATACAATACATCAACGTGGAATCCAAACAACTAAACCCCGGCAGAATTCTCCAGTTGGATAACAGTTATTATGGTGTGGAAGTCGTTGGAAAAACAATATACGCAACGTTGATTGAATCATCTGAATCTGCTGAGATTCCAGAACGTAGAATTGACAATAAAGCTGAGGTTCAGTGCCTTGACTTAAATGGGAAATTATTAAAACGTTTTGGAGTGAATAAAGATGGATCGTATTTGTTTAAAAGCCCCTACTATCTCACAGTGAATGCCTCCTCTGGGAAAATCTTTGTCTCTGACGAAGCAACGGATATTGTCACTTGTCTAAATGTTGACGGAACAGTAGCATGTCAGTATAAAGATCCAAACCTGGAATCTCCGCGTGGACTGTGCACGTATGGCGATGACAGTGTTATGGTTGTATCAAAAGAATATCTTCACATTGTAACGACAAATGGAGAAAAACAAAGATTACAATTGTTCTATGAGCTCGGTTATCTTCGGTACAGCGCAAGATCAATAGCGTACAGGCAAAAAGATGAAACTATGATTATTGGCTTACATGACGACGAAGACGACGACGACGACCGCAGCGGCGACTGTTTTGCCGTGAATCGCTATAGTTTTGATTATTGGTGGTCTTTCTTTGAGTGACAGATGAGCCTGTGCGTGAGAAAAACCAACAGTTTGGGTTCCGACCAGATCCGATACACACCTGGCTTTACATTCACATAATAAGATTAGAAGATTGAAATTTCGGAATTTAGAAGAAGAGGAATTGTACTATTCAAGTAGCGAAAACAAAGGCGCTGACCAGCTTCACGGTTACCGCGAAGCTGATCAGCTTCTTTGTTTTCGCATATGCAGATTGTTGGTTTTCATCTGATTGGTTTATTATCTGAAGGGCCCAGTATGTCTTACGACGATTTGGTAGCTTCATGTATGTCGTCACGAATTGGTTAACTCGTAATACTGATAATTCGAAGTGATAAGCTTGGTCTCCTGTAGTTCGAGTTAACGAGAGTCACCTGTACTTTCAACTTTCAATTTTATTCACATTTACACTGATGATGTACAGCAATTAAGAGCCGCCGCATCAGAAAATCAACCTCGATTTTTGAAGTGGGGATCTTTTTCTGATTGCGCCTTTTCCTGATCGTTGTCTACTTGTACCTTTTTAAATGGATATTGGCTGTAAATTGCTTAACTGGCAATTTAACATTTATGGCATGTTTAAGGTGAAGCAGGCGCACAGTTTCTTGGACAACTGTTCGTCTCTATCGTAATAGAATGATCAATCCCAGTCAAATTGGCGGATTGAAGACGTCCACCAACACACCGTTCATCCAGATACAACAAACGCGGAAAGATCTTCCAAACGCGGATATAAACAACTATACCGCGAGAATACACAAGGTAAGTGTATTCATAAGCGTTTGTTTTATCTGGATAAACGGTGTGACCAAAACGCTTCTTAAAAATATCAAGTAAATAGATTTTGGAATTTGTAATGATATAAGCACATGATTACATTGTGGTATGGACGCCTCTTTCAAAGGAATGTATGCTATTTTTCAAAATGTTACACTGACTCAAAAATCAAGGTTTAAGAGGATAAACAATCTAAAACTTGTATCATTGGAATTAGCAAAGCACTGATACAAAGCATCTTTAACAGTTTCGATCAGTCATAATTTGAAATGGAATTATGAGGTCTGAAACTATTGTACCGACGTTTTTCAATTTTACAATTCATAACAAACATACATAGTGCTTTGTTTACAGTTTCCGTAAAAAAATGCAATTTCTGATTTAGGAAAATAACGTTTTGCCTATGTGTTAGCAAGGTAATGAAAACTTCGCAAGTATAAAGTCGTTCTGCTAGCCGTTTCAATTCAAATGTTATATTATATTATGCAGTGTCATAAAGGTGTACCTCTTTAGAGACCCAGTTTGCAATGATTAATTGTATCATCCTAAAATGGTTGGGTGGTTTCGGTGTGTACGCAACGCCCCATCTAATGGAAAGGTACAAGTAAGCTATGATCAGGAAAAGGCGCAATCAAAAAGAGACCCCTTTCCAAAAACCAAGATGGGAAGTGTCAATTAGGTACCTTTACTTAGAAAACATATCGTAAGCCGAGTACTTAAAACACCTAGAATTTCTTTTGTTTTTTTTAAAAAAAAAAAAAAAAAAAAAAAAAAAAAAAAAAACACTTAGAATTTCTCTTGTTAAAATCATTTATTTTAGATTTGAAACCAAGTGATTCAGACAAGTTATTGGGATTTCGATGGGTACAAATCACGCCCTCTTCTGATTTGGTTGTGTACAGCTACGAAAGAGATTTCATGGATTCTCCTAACCATGATAATCAAGCTTATGTTATCGAGCCTTTTATAATTAATTCTAATTCATATTACAGGTACCTCAATGACCCTTTGAACATTGAAAAACCTTTATATTGAAAGTATGGTCAATCAAATTAACAACCTAAACTGCAGCTGAATAAAAAGGTACCAGTAGGCAATGGTAAGGAAAAGGTTCAAAGAGAAATTCCCCCTCCATAGCCAACATATACCGAAGCCCCATTTTTGGATATACATTTCCCTTTCTCATTAATATGTTCACTGTTCTTAAATGATCTCATTTTCATTTTTTAATTGCACGCTGGTGGATCGGGCGTCAGCCTCGATGATCAGTCTCGCCATAAGCTATTCATTTTAGTTGATTGTGACCGGAACTTCAGGTAAGTTGCTTGGTCCAACGGGGTTCAACTGTTGGTTTTCTTTTGCTCCAGATGTTCAGTGATGATTTTTGGCTTTATAGGGACCACCATGGCAACCGCCATACAGAATAATGTACCGGCGAGACCTCGCTTTTGATTCATCATTTGATTCATCGTGGAGTTTATCATAATTTATTTGTTTGTCCGTGATGATTCATTGGCAAGTTAGAGATTCAGCACGAGGACCAAGCAACTAAGACAGGGCTACTGATTAGGATTCATTACCTGAAATTGCGCAGTATAGTCCACACTGTCTCCCTTTGGACGTTTTACTGCTTCCAAAGGATCAAACCGTTAGATTTTATTAACTAAATGTTGTGAACCACTGCAAAAGCTGAGGGTGAGGTTATGTGCCTGTAAAAGCCTCCGTCCCAGTAATGTTATATGTCATCGTTCCAAGGCATTACTTCTGTTGAGCTTCTAATTGTTTATTTTTTGTTGTTTGCACATCTTATATAAGTTTGCATATATTCAATTCAGTCCGGTTAACTGAGTGACCACCTGTTTGGAAGTAGCTGTTCGTTCTGATAACGATATGTTCTCTTTGAATTGGAACTCGTACATGAGTGTGAATCTTTTGAAAAGGGACTTAAGCCATTTCGTGATATCTCATTGCTTTTCGTCACCGTTTCACTTTTGACAGCTTTAGAATATCTAGATATTTGTCGGTGTTTTCATAATGTTACATATGATATCAGTCGAGTTTGTTTACAGGGTGAATAATGTAACAATGTAATCACCTCAAAGGGATTTGTAATTAAACAAAGCCAGGCATTTACATGATACACATTGTAATCAAATTAATAAACAGAGCACCAGTTATCAAAAGTAACCTCAACAACACCTTTTGGAAACAGTTTAACAAAAAAGGAAAACAAAAACACTTCGAATTTCTTTTGTTACAATACAGAGACTAGCTAAAAGTGACTAGCTAATTTTTTTTTTTTTTTTTTTTTCATATACCTTCTGCTGCATAAAAAATGAAAAAAATCAGAATCAGGAATTTTTTTATGATTTGTAAGCATTTGTATTTAAACTGGTTTCAATATAAATGGTAAATGAATACTAAGATGAGATCGTACTGTATAAAGAAGAATATAAGATCTGGACCCAGTTGTTTAAAGCATCGTTAGCTTAACGATATCGTTAAGACATAAATTTGTTAAGCAAATATCAGCTAAAGTAACAAATACACTGTTATTTTTTGTTGAAAAAATGTGAGAATCCTTTGCAGTGCAAAGGATTCTCACATTTTTTCTGAAGAGGGGGTTCAAATGTACAAAAGGGGGGTTCTTTTGCCTAATTTTAAACAAAATTAATTGAAATTCTCCATGAAAATGGAATAATTTGGTAACAGAGGGGGGTTCGACTGAACTCCTTGAACCCCCTCTAAATCCGCCACTGAACATGCCCATGCAATACACAGAGATTTTTTTCACCTGAAAAATATGAAATTTTCATAAGAAAAATTTTGATATTTTTCTTATTTTTGCTTAAAACATAGATTGTGGGTACTCGTTAGAACCGCCTCGCCGAGGCGGTTCTAGCGAGTATCCACAATCTATGTTTTGGAGCAAAAATAAGAAAAATAGGTATACCCCTGCAAACCCCAGTTTTACTTTATAAAAGTGGGGTTTAAGGGGGTATATATTGCAAGGACTTGTTTTCCTGATGCACTTCCGTAAATCAGATTTGGAAAACCGTCTTATATGAGTTGAAATAATCTTGAAGGGACGTTAAACTTAATGATATAAAAAAAAAAAAAAAAAAAAAAAAAAAAAAAAAAAAAAAAAAAAAAAGATTTGGAAAAAATAGATTTTTCAAACTAGTGTCCATTTTTTGTCCAACTGGTTATCTAAAATTTTGATTTTTTTTTTTTTTTTTTTTTTTTTTGAAACGATGGTCTTTATGACAGCCACATATGTAACAATGTGTTTAAACCTTATCATATACACTTATACATATACACTTAGACTTGTATGACAGACAGTACGTTCTCCCCACGAGAGCAAACATGATACTAGCAAGGTCCTGAGTATCGAACCAAGTAGTAGTTATGCCACCTTCGCTAACAATGATTTGTACAGCTCCGCTGAATATATGTGAAATACCTTGTATGTTGTTAATTCAACAAAGAGAATAAAGTTTTGTCTGTCTGTCTGTCTACAATTTTGTTTCCAGAAAAAATGCACTTTTGAAAATACAATTTTACAACTGAAAACCTCTCGGATGTTGGTGTATAAATTATTTTTATTTTTATTTTTATTTTCTTCAGAGCTTTAGTCAACAGATACAACGTATTCCATTGGGAAATAGCCCTTTTTCTTCTTTCCGAATCTGCCCTTCTTCTCTCCAAATGCAAAGCCATTCTCGTTGGGTGGCATAATGAGCTTCACAGTCTTGCCTAAAAAGATATGATGCACTTTAAGCATTAAGACTTGGTGAGGGGATGCTTTGAAAGAACCGGGCCTATGTTGCTGTGTTTATATACAAAAATGTTTTTGTTGAAATTACAATTTCACTGCGATATAATTCTTTACTTTCTAGCCTCCAGCCAGCTCCAATGGAATGTATCGACACCGACAGAAACTCTGGGCGCAAGACTCGGCGTAACGATACTACCTCCCTTTGAACGTTTTCACTGCTTCCAAATGATCAAGCTTTTTTTGTTTTATTTATTATTTATCATGTTTATTTAATAATAAAAAAAAATCGAATACGCCTCGGTCCACTTGGAAGAATATCCTACTTTGGTCATTGTCGCCACCAGGTAGCGCACTATGTACTGGCGTATCACATTTAACCAACGGAACCTAGGAACTTCATGATGCTCCTGGCTTTTTCGTATGCCACCATTAACCCAAATTGGCTAGATTCCAGTATTCAAGGCGTCAAACATGAGAGATCAGGTTGAGGTCTCGACAGATCTCATGTTCATACTTTTTGGACAATGAGATAAAGGTTAAGAAACCACCAGGCTATACTGTACAGCTGATCAGAGCCTTTGCTTTCGCTAGACGGACAGTATAAAAGTCCTCTTGAATCCAAACTTTCAAGCTGCTAGCCTTTTTCTGAGACTGTACAAGCCGGTTTGTGTCTGATCTGCTCGGAAATCGCGAAGACCGGTTTTCTCGCGTTGCAGCTGAAATTAAGTACCTATTGTCAGACTGATCTGGTTGTCAGCCTGCTTCTTGTAGTTTGTTGTGACGAGATAATTTCTTCCTATTCCCTTCACGCGTTGGGATCCTGCAAAGATTCGAAAAATACCACGTGATACAAGACATTACCAAAACCCGCATAGAGAATTTTTCAGCAGAAAAAAAAAATCATTGGAAACTAGTGAATAGACAGTAGGCCTTCAAAGCCAAATGTACGTAATTAAAGGCGCTCATACGAACGTGCGTATCTAAGGGGCAAAATGTCAGTTTACGTCGCATTTGTTACGTCTTTTTTCGCTCAAAACGTCATTTATAGCGTCTGTTTACGTTCGGAATACGAAATTGTTGAAATGTAAAATAAATTTATTTTATTTTTTTCGCTCAAAATACAAAAATATATAGTGGACATGTTATCCTGGGGAAAACATTATTTGCGCAACAGTTAGCAATATTGTATACTAAATAACGTCGGAGGTTTTGGCGCAAAATTGACGTCACGCGTGAAACGTACTGAAATCGGCACCGACTACCTCTCTTCGCACGCTTATAGCAGGAAAACGGATTCGCGCGTGTGTGTGTGTGTGTGTGTGTGTTTAACATGTAAATCCTACAGTGTTTTTTTAATATATCAAGAAAAATAACAAAAGGGAGTCAAAAATACGCATTTTGCGTTAACGTCAATGTATTTTCGCCTTCAACTGACACTTTTGAAGGCCAATATTTCGAAAACAAACTTGAACGGTATCAATTTCTTTTCATTTTCGTTTTTAATAGGACAACAAAATGTACCCGAAAGAAAAAAATCTATCGTGATGTCAATTACATAGCATAAAGGGACCACTGATCGATCAAAAATAGCCATATTTGATAAATTTGCGGATCAGACATGCATTGGAGAATGCATAATTATGTACATACCATATCCAAGCTTGAACCTTCGCCATGTTTTTCAATATGTCAATTTTTGACGTCATCAATTCACATTCTCAGTGCCGTCATTTTAACAAACCCACCATCATACAGCGAGAATCAGGGTCAGGTGGACCAGTGATCGATCACCTTCTTTTTCTCTCTACCAAATCCGCGGCTAACTTGAAAGGAATGTGCATTTTAGAAAGAATAATTATTGTTTACCTCTAGCCACGAAACATAATTTGGAAATTTCAGTGAGTCTAAAAAAATAAAGCATCGAAATGAGGTGGTAAAAAAACATAAACGCCCAAACTGGAAAACTGCTGAAAAAAATAGCTCAAAAATCACAGAATTTGTCCATTAATCGCAGCGTGATCCTATACAATACATGTGTAACATAGCGGAGTGAGATCTCGCAACTATGGTTCCCTTATGCCACATCTGTATTTAAGTACCGCCGGTTCCTTGCTGAATCATTTCATATACATAGATATAGCCTACCTTCACCTATGGCCGGTTCGAATTTGCTCCATGCCTGACCGCTGGTACCAGGTCGTGGACTGTCGTCGTCATCGTCTAGACTGAACGGCACCACAGGTGTCTCAGTCTCTCGATGCCTGGCCCTGGAACTGAACGGCACCAAAGGTGTCTCAGTCTCTCGATGCCTGGCCCTGGAACTTGAGTAGTTTGTGACGTCATCATCGTCGTCATCGTCGGAGCTGACGCCCGCGTGCTCTCCGCGCGCTTTTCTCGCCTTTTCGTCCGCAATTTCCTGTTTGACCATTTCTATCAGTTCTTTCACGTTCTCTGTTCCCTTGTATCTCTGATAAGCAATAATAAGGCAGGGACGTTCTAGATTAATAAATTACAATATGTCCACAGTGGTATTGCTCTAGTAATGCGTTTTAATCATCATGCTTTATTTGATTATAATATTTAATAATTGTCTGTTTGTTGTTGTTTGTTTTTGTTTATTGTTTTTAAAAATGGATCACATAGACCAAAATAGCGGCGGCCGATTAAGATGTTCAATTTTAACTGAATGGTAAACATACCACGTTAATTTGATTTAATGTCTACGTGAGCGCATTACCTCAAACATTACAGCGTCATATTCATGCTTTGGCATTCTCTGTCTAACCACATCGGTTGTGTTAATGTTTTTGAAGTTCGTTTCCCTGGAAATAAACAAACAAAAATAGTAAGGCTTGCGAATCATTGCACGCTATTTATATGAACTGCAAACAATAAGAAACGGGGATATGATCATCTTCGCTGTTGAAAGATGATCACAGATTATCCGCATAGATCTGTAATCGTTTATATTTACATTTTTCTAAAACCTCCTTAGATGAACCATTTGATGTTCATCTGTGTTCATACTTCCATGAATAACATTGTGACACGCGACGTGACGTAATCCAAACTTGACGTCAAAAAACATGAATCTCGCCAATCTGATTGGACGTTGTAAACGTCGACGCCGTTCCGCTGTTTGAACACACACTGTGTGTAGATTCACTGTTTGCTGGTAAATGTGACCGCCTTGGTGATTTTTCAACAAGCGATATAGAAAAATGAACGTAAATATAAGCAATGAGTTTAATTTTTCTGTTGTTCATGGAGCTATGAACTTTCAAAATATGTCGGAAAAGACTGTCTTTGCCAATACTATAGCTCATACATATTGCCGATTTTTGACTACGGCTGTCTTATTTGGGGAGGCAATACAACAGCTCAATCTAATAGGCTCGTAAAACTGCAGAAACGTGCCGCTCGCATCATCCTTCGAGTAGATATAATGACGCCTTCTAAATCAATGTTTTCTCAATTAAAGTGGTTGTCTTTTCCCAAACGGATTCAGTATCATGCCTCTATTATGATGTACAAATCACTAAATAATTTAGCACCAGATTACATGAGTGATCTTTTCAATAAAGTATCGGAGTCTCATAGCAGAAATCTACGATCCGTAAGCAACGCAGTTGTCTAAAACTCGTTATTATGATCGATCATTTGCAATTCAAGGTGCCAAACAATGGAACTCTCTACCGATAGCCGGGACCGATAGACTAAGACATGCGCCTTCGCTTACTAGTTTCAAACACAAAGTTAAAATGCATCTCTTATCAACTTAAACACATGCACCTTTAACGTAGGTAAAATTATTCAACATAGTGCTTTATTCTCTTTGCAATGAGGCTAATGTACGGATTTATACAAAACTAGATGGACTGTTCGTTTATTTTATTATTCATGTTCACACTCAGCTGGTTGTCAGTTGCCCGACAGGATCTGCTGTATATTTCTTTAGGGTATTAAATTCAATAAAACATTTTATATGCGTGTCAGAAACGACCTAGGTAGGGAAAGCCCAATCAGACAGTTTTCTGACACGCACATTCAGTTTAATAGTCGTTTTCATATGATTCACTCATCTTAACACCTTTAATGAATTATATAAGATTTTAACTCAATATTGATCTCTGTTTTATAAATATTTTCATCATGTTTTCATTTTAGATAAATTTATTAATTCAAGAAGCTTTTCCCATTTTAAAGCATAACTTTTAAAACACTTTAGGGTCTTTCTATCAATTTAAGTTTAATTCACAACAAATATTTTAACTTTTAGCCGAATGTCGTAAGCACATTTGCATTATTCTATCAATGTCAGAGATCTACTCATATCCTGTTTCCTAGACTTATTTTAAAACGTATGTATATATTGTACAAATTGTTAATATTTTTGTTCTATTGTTCTGTTTTTAGTTGTAGAGGACCATATGTTAGATAAGTAATTGTATTTGCTTAATATGTCATCCTCTCAAAATAAAGAATTTACTATTATTATTATTATTATTATTATTACTATTATTATTATGAACCGCAGTGGGTCGCTAGCAAAGCTTACATGAACCCCTTCGGGGTTCATTCACTTTGCACGCGACCCACTGCGGTTCATAGCTCCATGAACACCAGAAAAATGAAATTCATTTCTTAAATGCGTTTTCCCATAAGTAAAAATATGTTAACTTCATTGTCTGTTATATGAACTAAATGAATGGGTAAACCTAGACTTTCTTGGTACTCTCTTTACTCAACTTACGCGAGAAGTTCCTGTCCTGTTTTGGCGTTCATGGCATACTCCTCAAGCATCTTTAGGATAAAATCTGCCCTTTTCGAATCTACCGTTGTCTTAGCATCAGTGCAGTCCTTTGATTTCTGAAGTAAATTAATTACATAATTATACATGTAGCTTTGCTTTCTGAGATACACATTGAGACTTTATCAATATTGACATGAGTGGGTGGGGTATGTTAAACAGGCATCTACTGTTTTAGAATCTGTCAGTCAAATGATATGGCTATGAAGTTAGGGACTGGACAAATACAGGATCATTGCGATTAGGGGACATGCGTGAGGTCTATTTTTTCATGTTAATTTTGATGAGTTTTCCATGGGCCCTAGGTTTAGATATATTCAGGGTATCGTAAAAATATACACATTGGAAACTTGACTCGGCGTAAAAGGTTTGCATCCCAGCTCATTATGAAAACACGCCCAGTGTAAAATATAGGATTTTCTTAAGTTGTAGAAATTGAAAGTTTTCAGCAGAATTTTTTTGATATTTTTCTTATTTTTGCCCAGAACAGAGATAGTTGGTACACATTAGAACCGCCTCAGCGAGGCGGTTCTAACGAGTACCCACAATCTATGTTTTGGAGCAAAAATAAGAAAAATAGGTATACCCCTGCATGCCCCAGTTTTACTATATAAAAGTGGGGTATAAGGGGGTATACATTTCACGGACATGTTTTCCTGATGATCTCATGGCTTTTGAAAGTTATGGTGGTAGCGTTGGAACTGTTTGATCACCCCCACTTACGTATTTGTTGTGTCAATTTGACAGAAAATCATTATCCAGACAATCAAAAATACAGCTTGCACAAATAATAACATATTAGTTTGTTATCAAATGATTCCAATAATGGTTACCCATATAACCCTTTGTTAACATACCTGTTTGAATTCCTGTCTTCTTTGTTTCAGTTTATTGAATTCTTCTTTTGCCTGATGCATATATTTTGGCGCCTTTTTGGCTAGTCTATTCAGTCTTTGCCCTTCTTTTCTTACATCTACGGTATCTTTTTCCATCAGTTCTAGTTTAATGTTAGTCTTTTCGATCTTAAATGCTTTCTTGGTATATTTCTGTAACATAAAAAGCGTTTATCTAATAAAAAATATATGAATTTGAAGTCATTTTGTGTGCGTTTTATTTTCTTTAATAATTTTCATGAATGACCATTTTGTTAACGAGTTGTCTTGCAATACCAGACTGGAGATGCACATACCTACAAAAGACAACTATTATCATATTATAGTGTTATATGGCACGATCAAAGATTACATGGTATTTCAGTTTCATTTCCGTTGCAATTTGCTCAGTTGGGCCTAAATGTTGGCTAAATTGACTCACTTAAATCTCTAGAAAATTATAAAATCGTTTGTAAATAAATAAAAATAAATACTGCCTTAAGCAGTATTTTGCATTTATTTTGGTCGGGCTTCCTTCTGTTCTTGTTTTCAGCTTTTCGTAAGTACCTTCCACATTAGACGGAATATTTCCATCGGTATTCCGTTAGACCTCTCCATGTCACGGGAGAGGAGCGAGGTCACGAAGTGTATCGGGGTGCAGGTTAGCCAGCTGATCTACTTCCACATCATTTCAGACTTCATGGTTTAAGAAATGATAATCAATTCAATTAAGTGTTCTCCTGACTGTCAATTAATCTTTGAGGTCACATGATCTAAGTCACATGACTGACAGTGCAAATCACATAATCAGGTGTGATGTCATGCTGGTCCTCTGATGTCATCAATATACCATGTGACCTGACAACTTCCTGTTCTGTGGAGATCCATTTCTCAGAAGCAAAAAATTGAGCTGCATAAATCTTTGAAAATCGCAGGCATCAGATTTATTGCAAAGGCCAAATTCAAAGAATAAACTGCAGCTAGTCTCAGAGAAGAAAACTACAGAAGCATTGACAGATGACATTGCTGATTCTGCTTTTGGGGCCTTGTCAAACAGAAGCCATGTGGGAGGAGGCAAGCAGTTTTGAAGCCAAGATAAAAAATAAAATAGTGTCTAGGTTTAGGTAAAAGGTTGAAAACTAAGTAGGTAGGGATAAGGTAAGTAGAATGTCCTCATACTTGTGCAGATTTTGAGATAGCATGTCAAAATAAGAGTTCAAATGGCCAGGGGTTAAGTGCAACCCCACCCACTCCCAAACGCAGTCATGCCCCTTTAACTCACCACTTTTGCAACAATTTTTCTGGCATTTATGTCAGAACTGAGCCAGGAGTATTGTCAATCAGCATCTTTAATCGGGACCGGACCCAGGACTTAGGGTGACATTTATTAGCCAAGCGCAACGTCAATCAGCATTAATATTGGCATCTCTATAATCGGAACCGAACCCAGAGCTTTGAATGACATTTATTAGCCAAGAAGAGTAGTGACAATCAGCATTTGGCGTCTGTTTAGTCGGGACCGAACCCAGAACAAATGACATTTATTTGTCAAGTCTGCAAGATTAGTGTCGATCAGTCGATCACTTTGTCAGCATTTGGCATCTCTAATCAGGACCTTACCCAGAAATTCAAATGACATGATTTATTAGCTCACAGGAGTGTCAATAAGCATTTGGCTTTGGACCGAACCCAGAACTGCAAATGATATTTTAATATTAGCCAAGAGCATTTGGCATCTCTTAACTTGGGACCGAACCCAGAACTTCGAACATTTATTAGCCAAGAGTAGTGTCAATCAGCATTTGGCATAGTTTTAATCAGGATCGAACCCAGAACTTCAAGTGACATCTTCTTAAATCAGTTTGTTTTGACACAAACCAAAACTGGTCAGTAAAATATCTATCATTCAGTCACAGCGAGGTCACAGAAACTATCATTAAAGGGATGTATTTGGCACTATAAATGCACTCAATGGTATCAAGGCAGATCTTTTAAAAGTATCACCTATAGCTGTATGACCTTGATAGGGGAATTGCTTGTGTCGTAGTGCGGAGGGGATTATTACAACATTTACAAGACCGCTCTGCATAAGTCTGTCTAAGTATTGCCAGGTTGTGGGAGATGTACCCATATCCTATTCTAGTGGATGCAACCTATGTGTATATGTGAATGAAAAATGGTGGGAAAAATTGTAAGTGGCTATAAATAAAACCTGGATGGCTTCTATTATGGAGCGCTGTTATTTCTCACATGAAATGGAAGTCAATTTCTTTCCGCATTGTGACTCATCAATTCCCGGCGAGGGGAGCAGTAAAGAAATCCAGCTCCCCTTGAGCCCGGCATAACTTTACTAAAATTTAATACTGCATGGATGTCTGGAATAGTAAATTCACCCATTTGAATGGTTGCTTACAGACAAATAGAAAAAGTAGAAAAGGTCACAGATATATTTGCATTCGGAGGCGAGGTGCTTTGGCCGTCGGTTTAATGTGAAATGGTTAATAGGTAGCAAGTAAAATCTTGCAGGGAGTGAGAAACACCGACATCTATGTCAATGCCACCTTGGTGCCTCAGCCTGAGGGAGATAGTTATACATGAAATGGGCAAGCGTTGCATATCAACGAGTGATAGCAAAAGTAAGTTTTGCAATGCACGAGGTGAAGTTGCAAAATATGTCTGGAAACTCATTACACACTGACAGCTCATTAAAGGAAAAATATTTGCCGGCCTCATGGGGGGCTGGGATTCCCTACATAAAGACTGACATGGTTTGGACCTTGCAGTCTTCTTTTGAGCGATCAGCCTTGCACCCAGTCAAATCCCTAAATCTTTGTTTTATATTATGGGCACAGGTCGCATTAGAATAGATTGCGGCATACATCTGTTTTACTTTAAACTGAATGTTAATATTTTCAATTTGATAATACTTAAGCAAAGTTTACAAGTGTGCTGTACAGATCAATACTTTCTATTGACTGGCTTGAAGGTAACACTCAAAATAAACTCTTGACACAAAACCAACAGAGATAAAAGTAAATATGAATTATCAAAGAACAGCTCTTATTCTAAAGGTGTCCTGGCACAATCAACAACAACAGAACTAGCACCTTGGACTTTTCAGTGGCTCACATCATTTAGTTAACCGTGGGTGGTGAACAAACCTCTAGCTAGCCTGGTCCATAAATCATTTATAGGAATAGCCATAATAAGAATAGGGGCCTTGCCCGAAATGAAAGCAAATATAAGCATGATACCAGATCAAGCGCAAGCAGAACCCAATATTAAACAGCTCTATAACCCAAAGTGGGAAGATTTCCAAAATAACAAATAATACACCTTGATTAACACCACAATTAATATCCAGTATATTGAGTTTCAGCTATTCTATTTTCCTGGAGAGTCCCGGCCATACAGAAGTGGGGACTGCATAGAGACAGCCACTTCAAACCAGAACGACGATGCAACAGGAGTGTCCTAAATCCAAGAACAGCGAGGCACTCTCAGGCCCTAGTCGTGATACCCTTAAATAAGGTGAAGTGAAGTTTAACAGCTTTTAAAAACACACACACACACATCTGACTGCTCAGTTACATAAACAAAGATAAGCACAGCAAAATAAAGTCTTGGAATGCCTTGAAATTTTAGCTATTATTGAAATATGTATCCATCTTTTTCAAAGTGATAAAGTTTTGTGCAAGAATAAGTGTTATTATGAACTATAGTTTCATAATAAAACCTGTAAATGACTAAAAGATTTTCCGAAATGGCTGTAATACTAAAATTATTATATATATACTTTCCAGTTTCACGTGGGGAAAAAACTTTTTTGTCAATGGCCGCAGAGTTTAATTACCGGTAGAGTATTTAAACGGTTAATTACTAACTTAACAACAAAATGAATCTTTAAAAAGGTTTTCCCACATGAGAAGAAGCCACATTTTCCTTAGATAAAATAAAAATAATTTAGATTTTGGGAGAAAATATTTTTTAAAATATTTTCGTGGCGGAAATTCTAAATAAATTTTAGCCCCCAAGAAGTTTCAGTGCTTGAACAACTTCTGGGGAGCTAAAATTTCAATGCAAGTCCGACTTGGTATAACCAAGCAGACTTCATTTCTGCTCTGCGGCCAATCAGTTCCATCCAGAAACAACTATCAATTTGCTTTTAACCCTTATTTATGCCAGATATACTAAGAGCATTAAATGAAGGAATAGTTATATTTTATTTGGTGTTGCGTTGATACAGAACAAGCCCATCCTAAAATAAATGAATAAATAAATAAATAAATAAATAAATAATTCTAACACACCTTGCCTATACAAGCCAGTGGTAAAGTGCAGTGATTTATTGAGTACACACTCGTGATTTGATCTTCTTTACAACTGACCTTCAAACAGTGAACTATTATTCAACAATTCACTGCTAGAACTGATCTAATTCTTAAATAAATACCTTCTGCTTTTGGTGGAATCTTTCTATTTGTGCTTGATATTCTTTTTGTGCTTTATTTAGCTGGTTTGTACAGTTGTTCAATATAATGATGTCTTTTTCACGATCGTTATACCTGAATATAAATCAAGAAAAAATAAAAGATAAATAGATAAACAATATAGTCACATAGTTTAGTTGAAATCGTTATTAAATAGGTCAAGGTCATTTCAGGAACATGTTTTATTTAAACTTAGGAGACTTCGATTCCCTGACTTCAAGAATACATATACTGGACAAAACATCGGTTTAAGCTCTTACATGTGACCATACAAGGACATGACATCCATCTTGGTCATGTGACCTTGGCTATTTATATAAAATTTACATGTTTTAGCCCCAGGACAAGCGGACCAAATTGTTTTTATAAACAAACATATTCAGTCCAATTTTCTTTTCCCAGGTATTTTAACACATAAAAGACTTACTTCTGAAGGAGCTAAAATCAGTACCACTGTTTATTCGGTTAATGACCCCTAATGGTGCAATATGGTACTTAGATCAAAGGACTATCACATCCCTGCAGGGGGTCATAAAGAGGCACCTAAATGATAATACCTGTAGTTCCACTGTTTATTGATTTTATGGTCCCTGATAACCTGTGCAATAAAACTGCGCCCCCTCCGTCTGCAATCAATATTGATTTTTCCTGTTTTGGTACCTACCTGTATTCTAAGTCATTGTCAAGCCACTAGGATAGTGTCCTGTCCCTTATCTAATGACCCTCAATAGACATGGAAATAGGTCTTTAAATGCATTCTACATATTCAAATACTTAGGCGACGTAAGTTGACCTTGCTGTAAAACAGGCCATGGTCCTTCTGAGGTCAAATATTTGTATTACTTCTTTAGTAATATAAATTTTGCATCTATTTAATAGCATGAGGCCCTGATGTTACATGCAATAAAAATAATAGTTATTCTCTAAAATAGTCGGACATCAGGAAAACATGTCCGTGCAATGAATACCCCCTTAAACCCAATTTTATATAGTAAAACTGGGGTATGCAGGGGTATACCTATTTTTCTTATTTTTGCTCCAAAACATAGATTGTGGGTACCCATTGTTTTGAGCAAAAATTATCAAAACTTTTCTGATGAAAATTTTCAATTTTTGCAACTAAAGAAAAATCTATTTATCACATGGGCACGTTTGTACACTATTGTAAGCTCGGGGGGGGGGGGTAACTAAGGGGTAATTGTGGTACGGGTGTGTGACCTAAATTTCTGAAACCTACCCCAATCATAATCATATACCTGGTCATTGAAAAAATAGACCCATTCATATACTTGACTGATCAAAATATTGACCCATTCATATACTGTCCTTCGATTTTTTATACCCATTCATATACTGCCCTTTGATTTTTTATACCAATTCATATACTAATTGCTGCTCCGTATCATCTGGCAGAGATTCTGAGCTCGATTCTGATGGCGTATACTGAGGGCGTATATCTCGTGACAGGAAATCTTTGCAAATACCATATACAGGGATGCCAGAAAAGATGGGCCATTGATATACCTCACAGGAAATCTAGGGCTATTCATATACTGTTGTGTAAAAAAATGGGGGCCAATCGTATACTTTTACTTGAAAATTGAAGCCTATTCATATACTGGCGAGGCTGAAAAAGGGGGCTATTCGGGCGGCACACCCCTACTTTGTCATATATAGGTAGTTACGCCCCCCCCAAATTGTAAGCCTCAAGTTTAAAAGATTTTGAGCTAGTAAGCATGAAAAGTACTTAATAAATGAGCTTTTTTTGTGCATGACAAAACCAACAATTTGGGTTTCCGATCAGGTCTGACACAGACCAGGCTGTAGAGTCACAGAAAAAGCTAGAATCTTGAAACTTTGGATATAAGTAGAAGAGGAATTGTACTATCCGTGTGGCGAAAACAAAGGCGCTGATCAGCTGTATGCAAATTGCTTGTTTTCTCATGCACAGGCTCAAATAGAAAAAATAGACTAGTAGATAGATACAAAAAGAAATCAATAAATGAAAAACTAATTAACTCACTGGTCGAGCTCGTTCTTAATGGCCCAAGTAAGGTGTCTGTCCTTGTCGGCTTTTTCGTACATCTTCTTGTCAATTTGTTTAAGTATCGTCAGCTGATTTCTGAAGTTGTTTAAGGCTGAAATTAAAAAGAATAAATGAGTCGCATCATGAGAATACCAACATTATGATTTTCGAAAATATCCGACAAAAACCGAGCTGTACAATCGTAGAAGTATGTTGAACACTCTAAATATATATTTACTGATCTAATAAGACCGACAGAAAAATATAATCTTCAGTATCGATGATGTACAGGGAGACTTTTTAGGGTCGCCTCACGGCACAAGACCAGCGCAGCAATAGCAAATAAAATAAAAAGTTTGGACCCTTTGGAAGCAGCAAAAATATTCAAAGGGAGATAGCATTGACTATATTGACTATATTGCTCAATTACGGGTAATGAACCCTCATCAGTAGCCATTTTAAACGGGAGACGCAAGCCAGACTATTGTGCTGCAATTTCGAGAAAACACACGATGTCTAAATAACCTTTAAAACGGCATGCCCAAGTGATTTTTTTTTTATCTTACTACACTATTTTTTTTAATTCAGTTTTACGTCCCTTTCAAGTACGAGGTCAAAAAAATGACATTGACCTTCATTAACTTTATATAAGTTGTCTGCATTTACCACTTTTCAATAGTTTTTAAAAAGTCCATCCATTGGTTTCCCTTTTTCCCGATGTAAAAGCCTCAGTTTCCAAATTTGACCTTGTCGTAAAATAGGTCAAGGTCATCAAAGGGTCATCATTTGTTCAAACTATGATGGGCTGGAGCCCCAAATGCTACTTACCAAGTTTCATGGAAATCGGCCGACCGGTTCTCGAGAAGAAGATTTTTTTAGCATTTTGAGTAGGTTTCAGCATGGCCGCCATGTTGAGCATGTGACCTGGATTTCACGATCCCCGGCCCTACCCATGTAGGCTCCACATTAATTTCACTTTCATAGGCAAAGCGGTTTCAGAGATCTTTGAAAAGTGTGTATGGGCGACAGACGAGGCCAAGGTAAAGAGATTTCCTTGCCCTTAATTAATCACATACCTTAATTCACTCCATTAGTTCTCTGCATCTACCACTTTTCAGGTTTCATGTTGCAATAGTTTTCAAAAAACCCATTGTTCTCACTTTTTCCCGTGTAAAAGCATAAGTTTCCAAAATTGACATTGCCGAAAAAAGGTCAAGGTCATAATAGGGTCTTCATTTGGGGTGAAGCCCCAAATGCTATTTATCGTGAAAATCGGTCAACCGGTTCTTTAGAAGAAGATTTTTGAACATTTTTAGTATCTGCGAGCATTGCGGCCATGTTGAGCATGTGCCCCAGATTTGCGATCAAACTTTCGTTCTCTCTATCCATGGGTGCTCCACATAAAATGTCATTTCACTTTCATAGGCCAAGCGGTTTCAGAGAAGAGCTTTGAACAATGTGTATGGACGACAGATGGGCCAAGGTTGAGATGACCTTGACATTAATTAGTCACATACCTTCATTTACTCCTCAAATGACCTACATCTACCACTTTCAGGTTTCAAGCTGTAATAGTTTTCAACAACTACATTGTTTTCACCTTTTCCCATGTCAAAGCCTAAGTTTGCAAAAACAAGTTTGCCAGATTTTTTCCAATGGAATTTTCCATTTTTAAAGCAGAAAAAATATGCATATTGCATGGGCAAATTTTCGTAATGAGTATAATAATTCACTCACAGATTGTCAGATTCTGCAAGATTGCTGTTCGAGTGTGGGTCAGAAAGTTCTGTCATAGGTGTTATAACTTTGTTAATACACATGATAGATTGCTGTATTATACCTTAATTGAAAGGGCTACATTTCTCCTTTATAATGATACCAAAATAATGCCCGAATGAAATAAATTCTTAGAAGTAGACGCCTTGAAAGACACCTGGGGTAAAACCAATGACGCGTTTTCTAGAATGTGTGAATATCATTGTGTACGTTTCATGCATCATATCTTCATAACTACCGATCAAATTTTCTCCAACTTTACAGTGATAAATTATAGTATATTTAGAAAAGCAATGTGACAAAAATTAACGTTATCGATGATATGCTGACTTTATAATAAAGCGATATGTATGAAGTCATTCAGTAAAATATGTACCCCTTTAGCATTTCTGGCACCGCTGAACCGTTATAGTTGCTTGCTTTTTTATGAGTTTACTACAGGGCACAGAAGGATGAAACAATAAAATGGTTAAATGCATTTTAAGGTCCCTGGTCTACGTTTACGATGTCAATAAATGCCCTTTGAATTTAAACTGTAATTTAATATATGTACAACAAGCCAATTTCAATTTTTCCATTTGCAATAACTCTATTAAATTCAATTGAACTATTTTGATTTTTTCAGGATATATTCATCTATATTTGAAAAATATATTGCAATGATAATATATTTTCGAAGTCGTTTTTCTTTAAATAATATCACAAATTCAAGAAAAAGTGACATTGGTTTTACCCCAGGTGTCTTTCAATGCGTCCATTTCGAAGTATTTATTTCTTTAGTGGATTCTTTTGGCATCATTATAAAGGAGAAATGTAGCCCTTTCAATCAAGGTATAATACAGCAATCTAGCATGTCTATTAACAAAGTTATAACACCTATGACAAAACCTTTTGACCCACCCTCGTACAACTGCACAATGGGAAACCAACTGGCAGATGTCATTCAATGCCTACCTAGCAATCAAATACAACCTCTCTCTCTCTCTCTCTCTCTCTCTCTCTCTCTGAGAAACATTATGTTCATGTGCTCTCTCTCTCTCTCTCTCTCTCTCTCTCTGTTTAGACAACTGTAACATGTTCTCTGTTTCTCTCTATTTTTCTCTCTCTGAACTGTAACATGCTTTCTCTCTCTCTCTCCCTGCCTCCCTCCCCCCCGCCTCTCTCTCTCTCTCTCTCTCTCTCTCTCTCTCTCTCTCTCTCTCTCTCTCTCTCTCTCTCACATATATTCGTATTTCAGATTATATGATTATATGCGTGTTTAATATGGTATATGAACATGGTGCTGACAGTTGCTGCCAATTTAGACCAAAACAAGCAGAATCAGTAGTACATGTATCACTCCCTATTTGGTGCATGTCCCTATGGGCCACCAGCAGATCCGATGATACTGACTCGCTGTACTTGCAACCGGCAGATTAGAGCTAGAATTGACCTATACAGCCATCAAAGATGAAACTTATTCAAGAAATAATGGTCTTTCTCATTAGTCAGAGACGGACGATCATGTCCCTAAAACATTAATAACATCAACAGAAGTAAAGACTAATTGGCGACGCACAGTTAATAAATAGTTTAAACAAATGTAAACTGTTCCTTCGATAATGTTTGTTTGTTTGAATTGATGTTTTACGTCCCAGTCAACAGCCAATGTCATGTCGGGACGTTGCCTCAATTTTACGGGACTTTTACCCAAAATGGGGATGTCATGACATCCAACAAGTGCTTGAACTATAACCATCCAACCAAGAAAACCAGAGGACCAATGGTCCTGTAAACGCTCACCTGAGTCTGCTGCATATACCAATAGACATGTTTGAATATTATGGTATTTAACCCCAGTGCAGGGGCAGATAAAGCCCTTGGGCTGTTTTCAGAATAATCAATATTCTGTCCATTTGCCAATTTCTTGCTGGCTTTTCCCTTCAAATGACATTTTAACAGTTTTTCCCATTCAAATGCATGGGCAACCCATGTTGACCTTGCCATAAACTTGGTCAAGGTCATCACAGGGTCATGATTTATATATACATTGTAGTACTATAGCCATGGATGCTTCACGCCAAGTTTCACTGAAGTCAATCTATTGGTTTCAGAGAAGAAGATATTTGAAGGGTTTTTACCATATATGGGCAAGGTGGCCATCTTGGTCATGTGACCTAGATTATTAATATATACATTGATTCCCCCATCCTATTGATGCTTCACATAAAATTTGGCTTCAATTGGCCAAGTGGTTTTAGAGGAGAAGATGTTTGAATATTATGGTAATATACATGTATATTGCCCCAGGGTGTGGGCATATGAGCCCTTGGGTCCAATTTTTTTTCAGAATCATTAATATTTAGTCCTACTACCCATTTCCTGCAAGATTTTCACCTCAAATGACTTTTTAAAAGTTTTCCCCATTCCAATGCATTGGCGACCTATGTTGACCTTGTCCTAAAATAGGTCAAGGTCACCACAGGGTCATAATTTATATACACATTGTAGTACTTCAGCCATTGGTGCTTCATGCCAAGTTTCTTTGAAATCGGTCCACCAGATTCGGAGAAGAAGATTTTTGAAGGGTTTTTACCTTATATGGGCATGGCAGCCATCTTGGTCCTGTGAACTAGATAATTTATATATACATTAATTCCCCCATTCCATAGATGCTTCACATAAAATTTGGCTTTGATTTGCCAAGCAGTTTCAGAGGAGAAGAGTTTTGAATATTATGGTAATATACATGTATATTGCCCCGGGGTGGGGGCAGATGAGCCCCTGGGGTCCATTTTTTTCAGAATCATTAATATTCAGTCCTACTGCCCATTTCCTGCAAGACTTTCACTTTAAATGACATTTTAAAAGTTTTCCCTATTCAAATGCATTGGCGACCTATGTTGACCTTGCCGTAAAAAAAGGTCAAGGTCATCACAGGGTCATGATTTATATACACATTGTAGTACTTGAGCCATAGATGCTTCATGCCAAGTTTCTTTGAAATCGATCCACCGGTTCTGGAGAAGAAGATTTTTGAAGGGTTTTTACCATATATGGGCATTGCGGCCATCTTGGTCATGTGACCTGGATTATTTATATATACATTGATTACCCCTTCCTATTGATGCTTCACATAAAATTTGGCTTTGATTGGCCAAGCGGTTTCAGAGGAGATGATGTTTGAATATTATGGTAATATACATGTATATTGCCCCGGGGTGGGGGCATATGAGCCCCTGGGGTCCAATTTTTTTCAGAATCATTAATATTCAGTCCTACTGCTCATTTTCAGCAAGATTTTTCCTTTAAATGACAATTTAACAATTTTTCCCATTCAAATGCAAAGGCGACCTATGTTGACCTTGCCGTAAAATAGGTCAAGGTCACCGCAAGGTCATGATTTATATATACATTGTAGTACTTGAGTCATCGATGCTTCATGCCAAGTTTGGTTGAAATCGGTCCAGTGGTTCCAGAGAAGAAGATTTTTGAAGGGTTTTTACCATATATGGGCATGGCGGCCATCTTGGTCATGTGACCTGGATTATTTATATACACATTGGTTCCCCCTTCCCATAGATGCTTCATGTAAAATTTGGCTTTGATTGGCCAAGCTGTTTCAGAGAAGAAGATCTTTGAAAATGGTGGACGACGGACGGACGGACGACGGACGACGGACGGACGGACGGTCGACGGAGCATGGGTATACTATAAGCTCACCTTGTGAGCCTGACGGCTCAGGTGAGCTAAAAAGGCTTACATGTATGAACATAATTTCGCCGCATGTGAACGCTGCACAAGGGGGTGCAAAATTTCACCCAGGAGCGGATTTGCACCCGGGTGTATTTTTTGCACCCGGTTGCAAATACTGCAATGAACACGGCTTTAGATATGCTTGCACTATTTGCGCATTCCATACTTACATCCTTCTTCTTCTTCATCATCGATGCCTAAGAGTTTCAAGATCTTGTCCATTTCGATGTGCATATTCCTCATGCCATCGGCATATCCTTTGAAAACTCCTGTCTTCAGTTTGAAGTAATGCTTCCATAACGTGGTACTTGTCACAGGACTGAAACAAATGAGCCGCCTCGTGGAAAAACCAACAATGTGGTTTCCGAACAGGTCTGACACAAACCGGCCTGCACAAGCACAGAAAAGAGCTAGAAGCTTGAAATTTCGGATTTAAGTAGAAGAGGAATTGTACTATCCGAGTAGCGAAAACAAAGGTGCTGATCAGCTTCGCGGTTACCGCGAAGCTGGTCTGCGCCCTTGTTTTCGCCTATGCAGATTATTGGCTTTCCAATGAGGCGGCTCAAATTATGGACCGTGTTTGGTAGATAGGTCAGGACAGAACAGCGTTGGGTATGCATCACAGGACAGTTCAGTGATGAGTAGACAGGACAGGACAGAGCAGTGCTAGTTAGACAGGACAGGACAGCGTTGGGTAGACAGGAAATGACAGAACACAGCCGTATTGGATAAATATGATACAAGTAGGCCACAACATTGTTGGGTAGATAGGACAGGTCATAGCAGTGTTGGCTAGACAAGACAGGTCGAAGCAATGTTTGGGTAGACAGGACAGAACAGAGCAGTGTTGGGTAGACTGGACAGGACAGAGAAATGTGGATAGACAAAGCATGACAGAGCAGCGTCGGGTAGACAGGAAAGCACAGTATTGGGTAGACAGGACAGGAGAGAGCAGTCTTGGGTAGACAGGACAGAATACAGCAGTGTTGGGTAGACAAAACACAGCAGTATTGGATAGATATGATAGGCCAGAACATTGTTGGATAGACACGCCGGTCAGGGTGGTGTTGGTAGACAGGACAGGATAAAGCAGTGTTAGGTCGAAAGGATAGGACAGCGCAGTGTTGGGTAGACGGGACAGGACAGAGCAGCGTTGGATTGACAAGACAGAACATTGTTGGGTAGACAGGAAAGGACAGGACATGACAGAGCAGTGTTTGGTAGACAGAAAGGACACGATAGAGCAGTATTGGGTGGACAGGACAGAGCAATGTTGGGTAGGCAAGAAAGGACAGTGCGGTGTTTGGTAGGCAGGGCAAAACAGTACATTGCTGTGTAGACACACCAGTGCTGGGTAGTCAGGACAGGACAGGACATTTCAGTGTTGGGTAGTCATGACAAGACAGAACAGTGTCGGGTAGACAGGACAGGAAAGAACAGTTTTTGGTAGACAGGGCATGACACTGCAGTGTCGGGTACAGAGGACAGAACAGAGCAGTGTTGTGTAGACAGGACTGGCCGTGACAGACAGTGACAGGTTGTGACAGAGCAGTGTTTGGTAGACAGGACAGTGCCAGGACAGGAGAGTGCATTGTTGGGACAGACCTGTGTCGAGTAGACAGGACAGGGCAGTTGTGTTGGGTATACATGACAGGACATTGCAGTGTTGGGTAGACAGTACAGGACAGGACACTGTCGGGTAGACAGGGCAGGACAGAGCAGTGTTGGGTGGACAGTACATGACAGAGCAGTGTTGGGTGGACAGGACAGGATTGAGCAATGTTGGGTGGGACAGGACAGGACAGTGCAGTGTTGTGTAGACAAGACAGGATAGAGCAGTGTTGGGTAAACAGGACAGAGCAGTGTTTGGTAGACAGAACATGACAGAACAGTGTCGGGGAGAGAGGACAGGACAGGACAGAACAGGTTTTGGAAGACGAGACATTCCAGTGTTAGGTAGACAATATAGAAGCTGAACAGAATAGTGTCGGGCAGACATGACAGGACAGAACAGTGTTGGGTAGACAGGAGAGAGCACAACAGTGTTGGACAGACAGGACAGGACAGAGCAGTGTTTGGGTGGATAGGACAGGACGTGACAGTGTTGAGTAGACAAGACAGAGAAGTGTTGGGTAGACAAGAAAGGACAAAGCAGTGTTGGGTAGACAGGACAGGACATTGCAGTGTTGGGTAGACAAGATATAACAGAATTGTGTTGGAGAGAGATGACAGGATAGAGCAGTGTTGTATAGACAAGACAGGACAGGACAGTGCAGAGGTGAATAGACATGACAGAACTAAACAGGGCAGATAGGACATGACAGAGCATGTTGGATAGACAAGACAGAACAGAACAGTGCTGGGTAGAAAGTAAAGGACAGAGTAATGTTGGGTGGACAAGACAGGGCAGGACAGAGAAGTTTTGGGTAGACATGACAGGACAGAGTAGTGTTGGGTGGATAGGACAGGACAGAGCAGTGATTGATAGACAAGACAAGACAGAACAGTGTTGGGTAGACAGGACAGGGCAGAGTAGTAGTGGGGAGACAGAGAGACAGAACAGGACAGTGTAGTGTTGGGTAGACAGGATAGAACAGAACAGTGTTGGGTAGGTGGAACAGGAGAGAGCAGTGTTGGGTAGACATGTCAGAACAGAACGGTTTTGGGCAGATATGACAGGACAGGACAGAGCAGTGTTGTGCAGATAAGACAGGACAGAGCAGTGTTGGATGGACAGGACAGGACAGAACAGTGTTGTGCAGACAGGACAGGACAGGACAGTGTTGCATGGACAGGACAGGAAAGAACAGTGTTGGGGAGAGAGGACAGGACAGAACAGAACAGTGTTGTGCAGACAGGACAGGGCAGAGCAGTGTTGGGCAGAGCAGTGTTGGGCAGTAGACAAGACAGGACAGAACAGAACAGTGTTGGTTAGACAAGGCAGAACAGAACAGTGTTAGGCATACATGACAGGACAGAACAGTGTTGGGTGGACAGGACAGGACAGAGCAGTGTTGTGTAGACAAGACAGGATAGAGCAGTGTTGGGTAGACATGACAGGAAAGAACAGTGTTGGGGAGAGAGGACAGGACAGAACAGGACAGTGTTGTGCAGACAGGGCAGGGCAGAGCAGTATTGGGTAGACATGATAGGACAGATCTGTGTTGGGTCGACACTGCACGACAGAACAGTGTTGGGTAGACAGGCATGACAGAGCCATGTTGGGTAGGCAGGACAGGACAGAGCAGTGTTGGGTATAAAGAAGTTGTACACGTACAGATGACAGGCCAAAGTACGAGAGTTCGGGATATAAAGGACAGAGCAGTGTTGGATAGAAAGAAAAGGGCAGAATAGTGTTGGGTGGTCAGGACAGGGATAAGCAGTGTTGAGGCGACAGAGCAGGACATAGTGGACATGATATGACAGATCAGTGTGGGGTACACAGGACAGGACAGTGTATGGTAGTCAGGACAGGATAGGACATAACAGTGTTGGATACACAGGGCGTTGGGTAGACAGGAGGGGTCAGAGTAATGTGGATATACATGACATGACAGGATAGTGTTGAGTGGACAGAACACGATAAAACAGTGTTGGGTAGACATGACAGGACCGAGCAGTGGTGGGTAGACAGGATACGACATGACAGGGCAGTGTTGAGTTACATGACAGGACAGAGCAGTGTTGGGTAGACAGGATACGACATGACAGGGCAGTGTTGAGTTACATGACAGGACAGAGCAGTGTTGGGTAGACATGTCAGGACGAAGCAGTGTTTGGTAGACAGGACAGGGCAGTGTTAAGCAGACACGATGGGTCAGAGCAGTGTTGGGTAGACAGGACAGGACACATCAGTATTGGGAAGTCATGTCAAGACATAGCTCTGTGTTGGGTAGACAGAACACGATAGAGCAGTGTTAAGCAGACAGGGTAGGACAGTGTTTGGTTATGAGGACAGGGCAGAGCAGTGTTAGATAGACAGAATAGAGCTGCGTTGGGTAGATAGGACATGGTAGAGTTGAGTAGGCTTGACAGAGCAACGTTGTGCCGACCAGACAGAACATACAGGACAGGTCAGAGCGGTGAAAGGTAGATAGGACAAGACAGTGTTTGGAGGACAAGACAGAGCAGTGTGGTAGTCAGGACAGGGTAAATAGGACAAAACGGTATGTAATGGGCATAAAGTTCAGGGCAGGGTGGTGTAAATTAACCTGGACAGTATCACCCACTCACTCACTCACTCACTCACTCACTCAATCACTCTTCTCTACTCTACTCTACTCTACTCTACTCTACTCTACTCTACTCTACTCTACTCTACTTTACTTTACTTAAACGCATAATAATAAATTAATGATAAAAATTATGAATTCATTTATTTTTATCAATACGTTTAATTATTTGTGTTACTTACTTACTTACTTTACTTACTTACTTACTTACCTACTTACTTACTTTCTTTCTCACTTACTTACTAACTTAGTAATCTACTTACTTACTTACTTACTAACTTACTTACTTACTATCTTACATACTTATTTACTTACTTACTTACTAACTTCATCACGTTACTTACTTACTTACAAAAATTGCTCTGTCCTTTCCTCTCTCCCCAACTTACTTACTTACATACTTACTTACTTACTAACTAACTTACTTACTTACTAACTTACTTACATGTTCTTATTTACTAACTTTCTTACTTGCTTACTTACTTACTTACTTACTTACTTACTTACTTACTTGCTTACTTTCTTTCTTACTTCCTTCCTTACTTACTTACTTACTTACTTACTTACTTAAACTAAATTTCCCTTTTTCATTACACATCGAATTACTCCTTCTTTCACACACACACTCACTCATATACTTACTTACTTACTTACTTACTTTTTACTTATCATTTCTTTTCATTTATAGTCTATATTTCGATTTCTCAATTACTTTACTCACTTACTTGATCACTTACTCACTTACTTACTTACTTACTTACTTACATGATTTCCTTACTAACTTACTTACTAGCCTACTAACTTACTTACTTACTTACTTACTTCACTTTCTTATTTTCTTACTCATTCACTCACTCATTCATTCGCTCGCTCGCTCGCTCGCTCGTTCGCTCCCACACTTAACTCACTCACTTCCAAAAACTGCTCTGTCCTTTCCTCTCTCCCCAACTAACTTACTTACATACTTACTTACTAACTAACTAACTTACTTACTAACTTACTTACATGTTCTTACTTACTAACTTTCTTACTTGCTTGCTTACTTACTTACTTACTTACTTATACTTACTTACTTACTTAAACTAACCATCTTATTTTCTTACTCATCGACTCACTCACTCACTCATTCATATACGTATTTACTTACTTACTAACTTACTTACTTACTTTTTACTTATCATTTCTTTTCATTTATAGTCTATATTTAAATTTCTCAATTATTTTACTCACTTACTTAATCATTTACTTACTTACTTACTTACTTACATGTTTTCCTTACTAACTTATTGGCTTACTAACTTACTAGCTTGCTTACCTTTTACTTACTTACTTACTTACTTACTTACTTACATGTTCTTACTTACTTATTTACAAGTTTACTTACTTACTTACATACTTACTTACTTACTGACTTACTTACTTACTTACTTACTTACTTACATACATACTTACTTACACTAACTTTTTATTTTCTTACTCATTCACTCTTTAACTCACACTTTCGCTCGCTCGCTCGCTCGCTCGCTCGCTTAACTCACTCCCTGACTCATTGACTCACCCACTCACTCATAAACGTACTTACTAAGTTATTTACTTACTTACTTTTCTCCTTATCATTCCGTTTCATTTATCATTTATATTTAGATTTTATCAATTGTTATACTTACTTGTTTACTTACTTACTTACTTACTTGCTTACTTACTTACTTACTTACTTACTTACTTACTTACTCACTTATTCTTTTTATACTTACTTACAAACTTACTTTCTTATTTATTTACTTAGTTACATGTACTTACTTACTTACTTACTTACTTACTTACTTACTTACATGTTTTCCCTTACTAACTAACTTACTAGCTTACTAACTTACTTACTAGCTTGCTTACATTTAACTTACTTACTTACTTACTTACATGTTCTTACTTTCTTATTTACTAGTTTACTTACTTACTTACTTACTTACTTACTTACTTACTTACTTACATACTTACTTACACTAACTTTTTTATTTTCTTACTCACTCACTCTTTAACTCACTCGTTCGCTCGCTTGCTCGCTCGCTCACAACTCACTCGCAGACTCATTGACTCACCCACTCACTCATAAACGTAATTACTTACTAAGTTATTAACTTACTTACTTTTCTCCTTATCATTTCGTTTCATTTATCATTTACTGTCTAAACACCATCTTCCAGAAACTTCATTTTTCAAAATCACACTTTTCTGAAAACACTCAAGAAAAACATGACCATATCACCATTTTGCATTCCATAAGTCCTAAAAAATGCCACAAAAATTTTGAAAATCGGTTAACAAATAAAAATTGTATGCCAGAAAGTAATTTTGGATAGGGCTTTTTCCATTGTTAAAATGTCACTCAGCAAGGGAAGTAACTATTTTCCCGAAAAAAAATCTAAATTGATTATTTTTCATTTAAAATGCACCAAACCAAATCAAAATTGTATTGTATGAATAGCTGAGCATCAAACTCTTAAAATTATTCCACAGATTCGCTTGATTTTCAATTTTCAGGTGTATGGATTACCTTCCTTGCACATACAAAGGCCTATTCAAAATAATTTTTGGGCATAATGATTTTACTAGTGAACCGATTTTCAAAATTTTGCGGCACTTTTTAAGACTTTTGGGTTGCAAAAAGATGACATAGTCATATCTTTCTTGTAGTGTTTCACAAAATTGAGATTTTAAAAAATGTAGTTTCTGAAAGATAGTGTTCAGACAGTATATTTAGATTTTATCAATTGTTATACTTACTTGTTTACTTACTTACTTACTTACTTACATATTCTTTTTATACTTACTAACTTACTTACTTTCTTATTTATTTATTTACTTAGTTACATGTACTTACTTACTTACTTACTTACTTACATGTTGTCCTTACTAACTTACTAGCTTACTAACTTACTTACTTAGCTTGCCCACTCACTCATAAACGTACTAACTTAAGTTATTTACTTACTTACTTTTCTACTTATCATTGCATTTCATTTAGAATTTATATTTAGATTTTATCAATTATTATACTTACTTGCTTACTTATACATACATACATACATACATACATACATACATACATACATACATACATACATACATACATACATACATACATACATACATACATACATACATACATACATACTGACTGACTGTCGGACGGACGGACGGACGGACGGACTTACTTACGTACTTACTAACTAACATGTTCTTACTCACTTTCTTACTAACTAACTAACTAACTAACTTACTTACTTACTTACTTAATATAGTAAATATAAATTGATTGTACAGTACATGAATAAATAAAGAAAATGAAACTTACTCAAATTGTATATAGATACACAAATAAAAAATAAATACTAGTATATAAATTTCAACTTACTCAACATTGTTTTCTTTGGCTGTTTTGTCCTGCACCTTCAAGACTTGGAATCGATCAATACACTCATCCTCAACGTCCATGTCTTCTAACACTTCGTGCAATCTCGTCTTTAACATTTCAGTCATGTTTGCTGTTTTTACTGTACTTCTTTTTCCCCTTAGTTTTCTCTTTTTATTTATTTTTTCTCAGCTATGAAAACTGCTGACGCTCCTTGTGGGCGCTGGTAGCTACGCTGACGTCGTTGCTATGCAACGTTACGTTGGGACGTATTGACGTTCGGTTCGGTGCGATGGCATGCTTCCTGTATACATTCTGACGCACCCGTGAATGATCTACCGAGCGACTTCTTTGCATGCTGTGATACATTATTGTCATAATTAGATACAGAAAGAGATATTGCTATTGTGGCATACTTAATGGCTCATTTTGACAATCTTTGAAAAGCTGATGTTATGGTATTCTGTCAAGTCAAGAGCTTATCAGTCTAATGTGCTACTTGGTCAAGTGTATTGACGTCGTTAATTTGTTCCCATGATCGACTGCTCTCTCTCAATTACGCGTTTTGTCACATAAAGCGCTAAATAGAAACTAGTGAACCCGTCTATGTTGACTAGACAGTTCACCGCAAACAATTTAATTTATCCATTGTTGACACTCCCTGTCAAAAAGCGGTAAATATCTAGCAAGCAGTCTCGATCGTGGCGACTTCTTATCATAGCGCATCTAAGTTAAGATCGTAGAGGCCCTGATGAGGGGGACAGAAACTATAGGAACTCTAGATGGCTGACTTTTAGTCCATCACATCGGACCCATGGGTCTCTCTCCGGTAGTGTGGCTGCAAGTCAAAATTCAGAACTCTGTCACAAATTGACTGCACTGCAAAATGGATTTCTCCACTGTGACATATCGACATATTTGATTGTAATAGTGTTCTCTTTAGAATTAGCTTTGATTCTGTAACATCAGAAATTTTAGTCAATGCCTTGAGTGACAGATACACACACTGGTCAAGCGTTCATAACATGAAACGATATTTATACGAAACTGAAACGTATGGGAATCGAAATTAATGACAAACCAGAGAACCAACAACACTGAAATCTAGAGCAAAAGGAAGCTCTTATATCAAACTTTTCTTTTTAAAGAAGCCAACTTGTATTATCTATATTGATTGATGGGAGTAACGAGAAAACAAAACAAAAACAAAACAAACATATACATGTTTACACCATGGCCCCCTCTTGGACACGACGTGCATGACTGTATTATAAAGCATGTGCAGCCAAACAAAGATGTGATAACAAGTACCCGACAAAAAAAAATAAAAAAATAAAAAAATAAAAAATAAATAAATAAATAAAAATAAGAAAGAAAGAAAAAAAACGCAATGTCGAGATTGATTTTCCCGCTTAGTTCTTCGTTAATTGCTCCGAATTTAATATGTCCTCAATATTTTATTTCTGATCGAATTTTGCTAAAATTCACGTACCGGCGATTATGTTTTTGACGTATTACTAATTATTCAAGGGTAACATTAGCATGACATCCAGTATGTGCTTCAAATTTTGTATTGATTTGTTTGTATTGAGGTTTAACGTCGCAGTCAACAATTTTTCAGTCATGTCGGGACGGAGCCATCACTTCCTGGGTTTTAACCAGTACTCAAGGGAGTCAATGTGTCTTGCTCAAGGACACAACACGGTGAACTTTGTGGGGATCGAATCCAGGACCTCTCGATTCGGAGTCTGGCGCTCTACCACTAGGCCACTGCGCTCCCTCTGTATCAAACTTAAGCTGCAATCATGATTTATCATTTTCATTATTTTAGAAGCTTGTGGAGTTGGAGCAATGTTGTTTGTCTTTAAACTCAAGTTTGATCGGCCATGACCATTACAGTTCAGTTCATCTTTGTTTTCGCTAGCGTCTCGGCTCAAGTGTCTGAGTAGGCTTCATGGGTAAATAAAAGATTTCGAACACCAGCAGAAATCGTTGTGGATTGAAATTAAAACGGTTCAATTTCATTTGACCCCCACATGGTTTATGGCAAAATTTCTGGAGCAGAATTTCGGCCCCAGGTTGTAAATGATATGCAATGTATCACTGAATAGCATGTCTTTGAAATGATGTCAATGAAATTGTGCCATTACGTATGGGCGTTATGAAAAAATGATGAACGGTACCCTCGTGTTTCTTATTTTGTCGGGTATACATACCCGCTCTGTCATTCAAGTTCACGAACGGACGTGTTTCATTAAGGTCTAACTATTGGTATTAAATTCAACATTTACATGTACACTGCTTGACTGGTGCGCAGGCGGAGAGTTTTGTGATGCGGGTTTAACACGTGGCATCAGGGAAATATGTCCGTGAAATGAATACCCCTTACTCCCTGAATTTTACACACTGTAGTTGGAACAGGGGTGTACATTGATCCAACCCACAGATTGTGGGTACTCGTTAGAACCGTCTCGGCTAACGTCTACCCACAAATCAGTTTTTGAGGAAACAGGAACGGAAAATATTAAAGATTTTCATATGAACTTATTTTACAGCCGGAAAAAATCGTTGTTGATTGCATATAGGCTTATTTTCAAATTAAAAGAGCAGCAGCTGCGTCACACATCACACTTCGATGTTTTATTTTATTTTATTTTTTTTTTTTTGTTTGTTTGATTTGTGGTTTAGCGCCCCTGTCAACGGCTGTGGTCATGTCGGAACGTTACCTCCCTTTATGGGACTTCTATCCAATATTAGGATATCATGACACCCAAAATTTGCTTAAAAAGTGTGTGTTTTCTTGTTACTCCCATCAATCAATTTCTGATTATTCTTATGCATTGTACACTCCGGTGTGTTTGCAGGATGAGCCTACATGCATGAGGATAGAACCTGTGTAGGGATCTTGAATCTGCACAGGGGGCCTCCAGTTAAAGTCCCGATCCGAAGGACGGCGCACTGTATCATGTCATTCCTGCAAATGACACATAGGGAAGCGTGTTCGGACCAACAAATTTTCCGGCGGCGAGGATCGAACCCGTGACATCTAGCACAAGAAGCCAGTGCGCGCTAACCACTCAGCTACCTCGCTTCAAATGAATGATCAGAAAGTAGTTAAAAGGCTTTCCATGGGCAAAAGCTGCCCATCCACTTTTCAAGGCCTTAATGGGCGGGGTGCATCACTCTTCTTATAAAGTTTGGATTTTCTCAGTCATATATGAGCGCCTTTTAAGAAATTCGCAAAAGTGCAAAATTTTGCAAAGTGTCTGTTTCTGTTTACCTTACTGTTTACAGATCAAGCTAGAAATACTAGAGTCGCGTCACGAGAAAACCGACATTTTGCCTAAGCGAAAACAAAGGCGCAGATCATTTGAGCAGTTAGCGAAACCAAAGGCACTTAAGGCTACAATAGAATTTAACCTTACACCATAGCATTGAAAATGGTGTGGTGTCGAAGTGAAAGGTGGCGAAATGTTCTGTTTTTATCGGTGCGGTGCGGCGGCTGAATAGAAACGCGTAAACGGTGTCACATTTTACCCTGGGCTCGAGATTTGTTTAGAAATGGCGGACAGGATTCCCAAGACCTGAAAAAATCTACAAAACAGCTAATTGCATCTCGGTTTTTCAGAGTTTTAGAATTTGATATATCGCAATCATGGTGAAGGAGCTAGGCCCTCTTGAGAAGCTGACTAAAGACTCTGATGCTATTCGGAAGCAGGTAGAATAATTGAAAATTGAACCAATGAAGGAGCATGCTGCATGTCTGATCTTGATTTTTTGTTCAGATTTATCAATCTGACAAGATAAATGTACATAAATATTGCATTTTATTATTTTCCTGATTTTCTGTCTTGGGCGACACACGGCCATTGTCATTTTCAAGCTAAAGCATGCAGCTATCATAAATGGATTATCTTGGTATCACTCACTATCAGTATACAGGGTTCCTACTGTATCGCGACCCTTATTTGTAAATGGGAAATACCAAATACACAAGATGAATAATTGAATTTAATTCTTCCTCAATAACTTCCAAAATCCTCCCCCTGGGACCTTTTTATGAAGAAAATTGCAACAAATTTGTTAATATTGTGCAGGCCTGTGGAAATACCACGCCCGACTTGCCCGACTCGGTACGTGAAAGCCCCGGACAAGCAATGTTTCAAGATCTGCTTGTCCACGGACAAGTGAAAAAATAATCTGATACAAGATATAAATTCTCTTACTTTCACTAAGTCAGAAGCTGCATAAGTCTTTTATCCAATAAAGTGAACTAAATATTAGTTATTTCCAAAAATTATGATATATTTTCTATGAAATGAGCGTGTCATGTCAGCTGTTTATTGACCCAATAAACTGGTGCAGAAAAACACAGGTCGGGTAAATCGAAAACCCCAATTTAGTTTGGACGAAATTGATAGTTTCTTGTCTTTGCTTGCATGGTCCAGTATTGTAGCAACTATAAAAAAATCACAAAAAGTATACCTAAATATTGTAGATGTAAACAAATTATCCAAAGAGCATTATTTCACCATTTGTATCCTTTTAAATTCGTTTTGTGTATTGTAAAATGTTGCTATTTTTTTGTCCAAAAACAAAATTATAGTTTTAGAATAACCAAGCACTCAAAATTGGAAATGGAGGGGTTGTCTCAATATTTTCTTTATCTTTTAGGAGGAGAATCCAATATATATCAATGGGCACTGACAAGATGGATCAGGAGAAAATGACCTACCAGGAGTACTCCTGAGCCTTCTGTTGTGCATAACTAAATATTTTGTAATGGGCATGTGATTGTGTGCATGTTATGATACTGATCATATATCCTTGGTAGCTGTTCAAGCTTATCTTTTTTTTTATTCATTTGTTATTTCAAGGATGTTTTTTATTTATTTTGTCAGATCCTGGTCAAAGCACTTGAGTTTTAAGGACATGTTTATTTGTCTGATTGTTGCAGTTTCAGAACATTGCTTAATTTTTGATGCATTTCATGATTTGGTTATAAGTTTCCCAGTCTCAAGGATTGATTTGTGCATGACTGTGCCATTATATATTCGTCTTGGTTATTATTTTTAAGTTTCAATATTGTATGTCATGCCATGTCATGCCAGCAAGCTAGACAACAGGGTAAGAAACTGAAAAAAATATGGTTTTTGACGATTAGTTTTCGGACAAGTGAACTTTGGTCAGGACAAGTAAATTTTTTTAGTTTACTTGTCCCTGGACAAGCGAATTTTTTTAATATTTCCACAGGCCTGTATTGTGTGACTTCCGCATTAATGTGGCCATGTTGTTTATACCCATGTGGCAAAAGTGACTTCTGTTTGAGGGGTTCACCTGAAAAGCCAAAGTCAAAGTTTACATATAAGGAGATAACGAGACCTAACGACGTTACGTGATCCTGACAACAGATCGGGCTCGAAGAAAATAAAAACAGCGGATTTTTAATGGACTGAGGGAACGTTTCATGGGAAAGGGGTAACCAGTATTTGCAGAGACAAGTTTTATACATGATTTTTGTAAAGGTATAATTAATTTACCAGAATTCTTGAAATTTTGCTCAATATTAGCTGGAGTTAAGGGTTAGACATTTGCCTCGAAAGATGCCGAATGTATACAATAGCAAGGGGGCCAGAGCCCCAGATAATTTTTTTCCTGAGGAGTATTTTACTCCTGAAATTTTGTCCAGAGGAGTAAAATGACATCACAAGGTGTAAAAAGCCTTTTTTTAATCATGAAGTTTTTGTCGTAGTAGTATTTTGGCGCACAATGATCAAATAATAATTTTTCAAAATAATGTTAAAACTAATTGGCTTATAAATTTTAACACCAAACAAACAAATTCAATATATAATTGTATTGCCATTAACTTTTGATCCTTGATTCTTGGTCTAAGACTAAAAGTGACATCCAGTTGAAAAGTGTTATTGGCATATACTGCTGATCAACATCCTGTGAATGAGTCCACTAAGTTGCGTTGAACAGTTTTTGAGCATTTGAAGGCAGAGGTCAAACAGCGGGTTGATAGCGTTTTGTTGCCTAGAAATCTACTTTCGTTTTACTGTTGCACTTGATTTTGATTTTTTACAAATTCGATAAGCCGTTGCATACTTAAAATGTCGTTTCGTACCCTTTTCACTTCGACTGAGTCTGTTCAACGGCGCGAATGAATCTGATTCGGGGCTTTCGGGCATATCGTGTGAGTTTGTTCACATGAATTGAGTTTATCACCGAAATAAACTATCAGAACTAGCTTTAGGTAATAAAATTAAGATCGCTCAACTCTATTTTTGGGGATACATCTACGGTCACGCCAAGGATGATATCTGTCGCCACTATGCTATATGTAATTCATTAATAAATGCATGATCCACTATTTTTTTTTAATTCGAAACTTTATTAAAATCTGTTATTCTTTCCAGTGTTTATGAATAATAATTAGAGCACAAACTGGCAATGAAGAAATCTCTTTAAATGCTTAAGAGAAGCCACTAAGTGATTTGAAGGCAAGTTTTCCCTGTCGTTTCCTTCAAAACTTAATTACCAATTAAAACTGGCAAGCCTAATTGCAGGTAATGCTCACTTCAAACAAAGATAGTATACAAAGAAATAAGTACGCAGTGATCAGATAAAGGGGCAATCACTGTTCACACTTCATTGACTCTTGAAAAATGAAATGTTGTTTTAGTTAATTGGTGACAATTATCACATTGACACTAAACAAATCAAACATTTCGGCGGTGAAAGAAATCACATTAAAAAAGGGCGACTCGGCGTTCGAGAGTGTTGTATTTTGTCAACGAACGAATCGTCTCGGACCAAGTATCTTAAAACACAACACGCGAAATCAAGTGCAACACAATTGTCCAAGATCAAGATTAGCCGATGGTCCGGGCATCGTGGTTTGATAAAGGCTTGACAAAAGTATTCAGATACTTTTCTCAGAAGCATGCAAGCATCTGTTATTGTTTTGATTGGATTAAGATGGCGATAGCCTACGACGTCAATTTGGATTTGTTGCGTATATTAGAAATTGCATGCGTAAACGGTACTCATCAAATTTCAGTCAGAGGCGTATCTGCTGATTTTAGGGTCGTAAAATACGCAAATACGACCCTTATCTGGGGCTCTGGGGGCACTGCGCTTGAAAAATCATATGAAGCAATACAGAAGCATATATGTGATATCTCCCGACTGATCGTGAATCTCCCGATATTCTTGTCCCTCTGTCCTTAGAAAATGTTGCTTTGCCGCGTTAAAATACAGTTTAATTTTGTCGATAAAAAACCTCCTTATTTCAGACCCAAATCTCCCTACCGAAAATTTCAAATCTCCCTATTTGACATCCAAGATGTATCACATGTCGCGATTCTGTAGGGTCGGAGTATAGATAGATAGCTGTTTGTTTTTCCAAACTGATAAATTTCTGGCCATCAGTGTACTTCAGGAGTTGTGGAAATATGACTTGTTCAGTGTCACAACGAATAGCGCCCAGGCTAAGGCCAGAGAGCGGACTGGCGCAGGGGTGAAGTTGTTTCCGTAATAAAGCCACAACAGCTTTAGAGACTCGCTGGTATGATTATCTTCTTGAACACAAGTATAACTTAACTCGTGTATAATCTCCCGGTAAATTTCTGTGGAGCGCGATTTGTGTGTCTATTGGTTTTTAGGTCATGTGACTGCAAAACCCTGAGTTTTCGCCAGAAAAGCCTCTAGCTCGCATAGTATGTTGCAGCTTGTTTCTCCAATGTTTATATTCGATATAATTTGTCATCATTTCTTGCATCCAGGAGTATATTCAAGTCCCAATGGATGATTCCGCACATTTCAAACAATCTTTTCCTCATAACAGGGTTTATTAACTAGCCAAGAAATTTAGGGAGAAGTTTTGTCTCTCCCCAAGAAAATTTGGGAGAAGTTTTACTTGAATTTCAGGTTTGCCTATATATTCTATACATTTTCACTTCTCCCTCAGCTGAAAATAGGGAGAAGTTTGTTCATTTAGGTAGACTATGTCTCCCTAGTTGCCCTGTAGGCTATTCCCTGCATAATTTCTCTTTCTTCGTCATGTAGGGGACATGACAACAAGTAGTGGCTTACAGTTTCTATTGCTCTGCACTGACACTTGTCACTTTCTACCATATTCACCATATGCAAATATTCATTCAGTCTTGTATAGCATGTCCTTAACTGCGCAACTGCCCTTTCTCCTCTAAACTGAATCAAATGTAGGTTTCATTTTGTAGTCCACTCTTGGTCTCAACTCAAACAACTCTCTTCCAGTTTCAGCCTTCATCCACCTCTCTTGCCATTTCTTGTATCCCGATTCCTTTGCTGCTGCCTTTACATGAGCCGCCTCGTGGGAAAACCAACAATGTGGTTTCCGAACAGGTCTGACATAAACCGGCCTGTACAGCTACAGATGCAGGCTAGAATCATGAAATATTGGAGTTAAGTAGAAGAGGAATAGTACTGTCAGAGTAGCACAAACAAAGGCGCTGATCAGCTTCGCGGTTACCGCGAAGCTGATCTGCGTCTTTGTTTTCGCCTATGCAGATTGTTGGTTTTCCCATGAGGCGGCTGACATCACACAGCATGGTTGCTTTTGGTAACTCTGACTCTCATTTCTCTTGAGTGGTTGACTCCGGTCCCAGAGGTCCTGGGTTCAATCCTCAGCCGGGCGCGTTTCTTTGTGGCATTGAGCAAGTCACATTTCCACAGCTCTTGGGGTAATGGTCAGACATTGATAGACTCAGTAAACAGTGAAAAAAGGAGAAGAAAAAAAAAAAGACTCAAACCCAGAACATTCAGATTCAAAGTTCCTGGCTTTAACACTCGGCACTGTGCCAATTTATTGATCAACTCTGATATTGTATAACCTCTGTTGCTCACACAAATAAAACAATTTCTCTTCCTTCATCATACATGGGACATGATAAATGAGCTGTCTCGTGGGAAAACCAACAATGTGGTTTCCGACACAAACTGACCTGTACAGTCACAGAAAAGAGCTAGAAGCTTGAAATTTTGGAGTTAAGTAGAGGAGGAATTGCACTATCCGAGTAGCGAAAACAAAGGCGCTGATCAGCTTCGCGGTTACCGCGAAGCTGATCTGCGCCTTTGTTTTCGCCTATGTAGATTGTTGGTTTTCCCATGGGGCGGCTCAAATGTTAACAGATGGCATCTTATGGTTTCTATTTCTACACACTCGCATTTGAGCTGGATCAAGAGAAAACCGTTTTTATCCTATGCAAAAACAAAGGAGCAGATCAGCTGAAGTGCAGTTGCTACACAGCTGATCAGCACCTTCATTTTTTGTTTTTCGATTTATTGAAAAATCCAGAATTACAAGCTTCTAGCCTGCTTTGGTGACTACAGGCTTGTGTCCTACGGAGTAAAAACATTTTTGTCCTGCTGTGCCCCATTTTACTGTCACCTTATTTCACCATTGACAAGAAGCAGGTTTTCTGGTGATGTCAGAAACCCAACCATCTGGCCCTGAGGTTATAACACTTTTTTCATGCTCTACTCAGCTGAGACTAAAATTTATCCTGCTCATTAATGTTAAAATGCCAACAATTGTTGGCAAAATCTTAGTTGCCTTACATGTAATTTCCAAAATATGTTGACCCCAATCAAGGTCATCCGTGATAGTTAAACCTAGGTATTAAGTGGACTGAACCTGTTCTAATGTTTGCTGATGCAGTGTGTATTGAATTGCAGCTTGGATGTAATCGGGTCACCCAGACTCACCCCCCATTGAATGACATAAATTTGTTGGCATTTTAACATTTATAAGCAGGATAAATTACATGCTTTGGTCATTTAAACCTGAAAATCTAATATATTTAGGCTATTACAGAATTTATGAGCACTTTAAAATTTCTTGCTCAGCTGAGTTGAGCATGAAAAAAGTTTTACAACCTTGGGGCCTGGTTTCAGACCAGAGGGTCCGCCACAAACCAGGCTGTAGCACCACACAAAATAGTTAGAAGCTTGAAATTTCCGATTTTAAAAAGAAAAGGCATCACATTACATGTACATGTATCTATGAAGCGAAAACAAAGACACTGATCAGCAGTGCAGTTACAGCATAGATCTGTGCCTTTGGTTTCTCATATGCAGATTCAATGTTGGTTTTCTGGTGATGTATGCTCCTATGATGCAGGGATTTTCCTGCGCTGATTTTGGGGCCCATTACCTGACCCTTTCCCAATTGAAAAAAAATGTGTAAAATTTCCCAATTTTCAGGTAAAAAATCCCAAAATAATAAATAAATCCTTGTACATTTTTTGTGGGTACTTAGAGCATACCCTCAAAATATTTTTTCAGTGAAATATCCTCAAATTAACACCAAATATACATATTATCCCCTGTTCTGTTTTGTATCCATTTTTCCAATTTGACTGATTTACGCGTTATTTTTCCCAAAATCATTGGTCCCGGGTCCCTGTTTTGAAAAGGTAGGAAAATCCCTGTGATGTTTGTTCCTATTTCTCTACAGGTTGACAGAATTGTCAAAGAAAGCAACAAAAATGCTGGTAACAAGAAACTCAAAGACAGAGAAATAAAACTCAAGGAAAACTTCAAGAGGTAAGAATGAGCCATGATGCATGAAAACCAGTCTTCCGGGTTTCTGACCAGGTCTGACACAAACCAGGCTGTACAGTGACAGTCACAGAAACAGGTTAGAAGCTTGATATTTCGGATTAAAGAAGTAAAGGAATTGTACTGTGTAGTGTAAACAAAGGCACTGATCAGCTGTGCTGATCTGAGGCTTTGTTTTTGCATAGGCAAAAAAAGCAAAATTCCGGTTTTCTCATGGCACTGCTCAAGTTATGATTGCACACATATGGAAGAAACATCTTAATAGTTGAGCCGCCTCGTGGGAAAACCAACTGTGTGGTTTCCGAATAGGTCCGACACAAACCGACCTGTACAAGCACAGAAAAGAACTAGAAGCTTGAAATTTCGGATTTAAGTAGAAGAGGAATTGTACTATCCGAGTAGCGAAAACAAAGGCGCTGATCAGCTTCGCGGTTACCGCGAAGCTGATCTGCGTCTTTGTTTTCGCATATGCAGATTGTTGGTTTTCCCATGAGGCGGCTCAGTTATTGCTTATCTTACAGAATATGAGGCGCGTCGTGAGAAAACCGGATTTTTGCCTATGCGAATTAACAAAGGCGCAGATCAGCTTCGCAATAACTGCAAAGCTGATCAGCGCCTTTGTTTTCGCTACACAGCTAGTACAATTTCTCTTCTTCAATCCGAAACTTCAAGCTTTTGGCCTGCTTCTGTGACTTGACAGGTCGGTTTGTGTCAGACCTGGTTGTAAACCCCAAAGACTGGTTTTCTCGCGTCACGGCTCTTATTGAGTTGTACAGCACCTTAATTTGTATATATGCCAGGACGTGAGAAAACCGGTCTTCTGGGTTTCCGACCGGGTCTGACACAAACTGGCCTGTACAGTCACAGAAAAAGGCTAGAAGCTTTAGATTTTGGATTTAAGAAGAGGAAAAACAAGGGTGCTGATCAGCTTCGCGGGTATCGCGAAGCTGATCTGCGCCTTTGTTTTCGCCTATGCAGATCGTTGATTTTCCCATGCAGAGGCTCAGTTTGTATTCTCAAAGTTGATTTATACAGATGTCATGAAAACTATTCAGGCCCCAAGGTTATATATTATACCGCTCTAATCAGCTGAGACAAAAAAGGACATCTATGGATTAAATGGGAGTTCTCCCTAATTGATAAATATGTCACTTTCAAAGACGCAATGGCCTGGCTCTTTGTTGTTAGTGTATTCTGGCGTATTTTGAAAGTCAGTGATACTATTTATGTCGGTTTTAACATTTTTTATTCACTTCTAAGCATTGTGCATACACATAGATTGAAAACAAATTTACTTTTGACCATGCACTGTATATCTATTTATACATCTACAGAAACTAAATATACACACCCTGACACTGGTTTGACAAGAAATACGGCCATGAATATTTACAATTCTACAGTTGATGTCTTTAAAATTGTCCATAATAACAGTGCTTTATTTTGTTCGTGGAAAATTTCAGAAAATTATACATTTTCGTCTTGCTGACCCTGTTCTCCCCTAGACCCAGGATGCCACTTTGATATGATGTGTATATGTGAAAAACACATATACTGTCGAAAGGACATGCTGGGTCTAGGGGGGAACGTACCTAGAAATAAACTATAAGATTGGAAATTAAAGATCTTATGCATTATGCTTACATTTCGTTCAAAATAAACTTCAAAATACAAAATAATTAACAATCAATGTGTGGACATTATTCAGTATTCATATGGCAAGCAAGCCCATATTTGTTTGCTTGAAAAGTGCTGTTGAAAAACAACTGCGAATCAGTCCAAAGTCCTATGGTTCATTTTGACAAAGATGCGGTGGGTTGGGAAATTAGTTAGTTGCATTATCTGGATTCTGTTAAATCAGCCAAACTGTTTTGTAAACAAAAGTGTATGAATGAGCCGCCTCATGGGAAAACCAACAATCTGCATAGGCGAAAACAAAGACGCAGATCAGCTTCGCGGTAACCGCGAAGCTGATCAGCGCCTTTGTTTTCGCTACTCGGATAGTACAATTCCTCTTCTACTTAAATCCGAAATTTCAAGTTTCTAGCTCTTTTCTGTGCTTGTACAGGCCGGTTTGTGTCGGACCTGTTCGGAAACCACATTGTTGGTTTTCCCACGAGGCGGCTCAAATTTGTCCTATAAATGCTGAATTCAGCCCCAAAATCATAACTTGAAAATTTTGTCCTCCCAAATCTGTGATTTAGGGACTTTTTACATCTTGGCCATAGATCTTCTTCTTCATCATAAATGTTAAAATGCCAGAAATTGTTGGTAATAGTGTGGTGGTGTACTGGTAGAGCATTTGACTCTTGATTCAAGTGGTGCTGGGTTTGATCCTCACAGGCAGCACCATGTTGTGTCCTTGAGCAAAACAAATTAGTTCTCTAGAGTTCTCGGGTTAAAACCCAGGAAGCAGTGGCTCTGTCCCGACATGACAGAAAAATTATTGATCGGGATATTAAACTTCAATCCCAGCAAACAAACAATTGTTGGCATTTTAACTTTTTTGAGCATGAAAACCTCATTCATTATAACCATTTCTGTGAGCAGTTTTAATTTCAGTCTCAATAGAGTTGAGCATTTAAAATGTTTTATAACCTTGGGACCAGGATTTGTTATTTGTTGTTTCAGTTGTTTTGAGCTACAGCCACAGTTGACAGAACTACTGCAGACAGCTGAGGGTTTAAAAGAGGTAGGTACAGTATCAGCCCTTAAGCCATATGAGCCACCTCATGGAAAAACCAACAATGTGGTTTCCGAACAGGTCCGACACAAACCGACCTGTACAAGCACAGAAAAGAGCTAGAAGCTTGATATTTTGGATTTAAGTAGAAGAGAAATTGTATTATCCGAGTAGCGAAAACAAAGGCGCTGATCAGCTTCGCGGTTACCGCGAAGCTGATCTGCGCCTTTGTTTTCGCCTATGCAGATTGTTGGTTTTCCCATGAGGTGGCTCATATATAACTTATTTGAATGAGAGTATTGTTTCTTTAAATATTTCGGGAGTTCCAACTGAATCTGATTCAAACCAGTCTTTACTTGAAGTAAAGTACTCGTGTGACTCTCACACGAATGTCGTGCGAAAGGTCCGCGACTAAAGAATCAGTGACATTCTTAGGGGTTTTATGCCTCATTTTCAAAATACCATAACAATGTATCAAAGGTTCTGGTGGTGGTATTTCATGATTAGGGCAAAAGCCCAATGTATTCTGAACCTATAACTATTAAAAGTTTTGACTATTTCCTCCATATAGTGTAAAAAAGGCGATTTTAGCGGGGGTGGGGGTTAAAATTTCATATGTGAGAAAATTTTATTTTTTCGCTTTTCCTTGCTTGTAATCCTTTAATTCCACTATTGTATCATATTTTGTGCATGCAACACTGTGTAAAGTGCGATAAACATGCATAATGCCACTGAAATAAAATTGAAATATTACAGCGTCAACATTTTGGGTACAAACCTTTAGCAGTTACCTGTATAATATTATTGTCTAAGTACTACCAAACATTATACAAGGCACTGTTAACTGATAAGAAAACCTGCTATCTGTTATATGCAAAACCTTATACCCAGATCAGCGATGACCAGCCAGCTACTCAGAATTGCGTCTACGCATTAATTAACAAAACTTCAATCCATCTTCTATGTCTTGCACAGCTTGATTAGAGTTCGATCTTAACCAAAAACATTTTCTCCAGACACGGCCCATTGTGTCAAAACTTGGTCACACTGAGCAACCTTGCATGAATATTTATTTACCTGTATAAACCTGTTACAACACGGCTTTCAATGTATTTATTTTTCTGATTCACTTTAATGTCCCTTTCAAGATTATTTCAGCTCATATGAGATTGACCAATCAGTAGGTGGACGAAAACATGAGAACCCAGAGAAAACCAGAGGACCAATGGTCATGTAAACGCTCACCTGAGACCTGAGATTTATACCACTAGAATGGTAATATACATGTATATAACCCCAGAGCAACCTCTGGAGGCATTTTTTTTAAATCATAAAGATTCAGTCCATTTGCCAATTTACTGCAAGTTTTGCCCTAACAATTTTCCCCATTCAAATGCGTGGGCAACTTAAGTTGACCTTGCTGTAAAATGGTCAAGGTCATCCCAGGGTCATGATTTATACACACTTTGTAGAGCTCCATTGCCTGGTTGCAAAATCATAGGCCTTCTGGTTCTGGAGAAGAAGATTTTAAAGGTTTTTGCTATTTATAGCCATGGTGGCCATCTTGGTCATGTGACCTGGACCGTTTATACAAACTTTCGTTCCCCCTTCCTAAGGATGCTCCATATGAAGTTTGGCTTTGATTGGCCTAGCGGTTTCAGAGGAAAAGATCTTTGAAATTATGGACGGACGGACGACGGACAACAGAGCATGGGTATACTATAAGTTCACCTGTGAGCCTTCGGCTCAGGTGAGCTAAAAACTCCAGGCACACCCGCAAACAGAACTTGGCTTGTCTTACATGTGTCTCGTTTCAGTATAATGGTTGTGTCGAAGTGATTATAATCATAAAAATTATTTTTGATTCGATTAGATTATGGCCGAGAATCCTTTAATAGGAACAGTTTTTCAGTCATTTTGGGATTGAGCCACGTATTACTTCCTGTACCCAGTACTCTAGGGGGGTGGGGGGTGGTTAGTGTGTCTCGGGCACAGCATGGCTCCCCACGATTGAATCAAACCCAGGGCCTCTATTTAGAATCACTTTCATTAAAGAACTGAATGCCTAACTTCTTGTTTTGATGCCTAACGTGATATAATAAGCAAATAGTTTTTTGAGAATGAATGGAAAATTGTGTAAACACCCTTAAAGTTGGTGATTTGAAACTGTATTGTACCAATGACAAAGACATTTTAAGTTCCAATGGTACTGGCTAATACCAAGACAGTGGTGGCATCGTACCGACCTGACTGAAAAGTTGTTGATTTGGAAGTTAATACATTTTAAAAAAAAATAGGAAAAGAGTCCACCAATGTTACTGTTTGTAGTGCAAGAGGTTATTGGCCGTGTAAACAAGTGGACAATATTAGTATAGAATGATTACAAAAGTTTGTTCCACAGAATGTACAGTACCCTCATTTTCTGGGGAATGGAACATAAAAAGTGGTTATAAATCAAGCAGATTTGGGTAAATTTTGGAAATAAAAGTATATATACATTTTTTGTACTTTATATATGGCATACATCTTAACTGCTGTTTTGTTTTCTTTTTTATTTTAAGTTAAAAACAATTTCACATACTTGGGCTCTAGTACTGAGATAACATTTTGGGCTGTAGGGTACTGTTCCCCCCCGAGTCCCAGAACGCCATTCATATATATTATGTATAATATGACAATTCATTCATATGCAAAGGGATTTCTTGGGACTCGGGGGGGGGAACAATGTTAAATAAATACTTTTCTATTTTTCTATATGTTTAATACAAAATATGCCCATTTTAACCCAAAAATAAAGCAGTACTTCTTTTGAAACAAGAACCTCCATCCAATATCATAAACTATGGACTACCAGCAAACATGTATACAAAAACAGAAGCATTTGACCAACATTTATTTTTATCAAAATCTGAGGCAGCTATGCATTATGGCCCCCATTACCACCGTCAGAGGTCCTTTGCAAAACAGTTGTGAAAAATTTGCATGCCAGTGTGATACTAGCTTTAGTGGTACTATACATTAATCCTGCAAATCATGCCCCCTGGGATCTAAACTAAGCCCTGGGGATCATAATCCCCCATACACTTACAATAGGAAAAACATAAAAAAAATCTTCTCAGAAAGTACAAAGTCCAGATCGTTTACATTTTGTGTATAGCAATGGTTGGTAGTGCCTTTTAGAAATTCTGTGAACCGTAGCTCTGTGGTCCAAATTGTGGCCTCATTTTCTGCTCAAAGGAAAGCCATGAAAAAATCTCTGAAATCACAAGACCCAAAGCTTGTATATTAAGTACAGGTCAACCTCATTATAACGCTATCTTTGGGGTCCATGAAAACAGACCGTGTTATAAGTGAACCATGTTATAATGAGGTTATTTACAATAGACATATAGCAAAATAATCAATTTGGGAGCCATGACATGGCCGAGTTGTATTGAAAACCGCACTGTAATGAGGCACGTTATAATGAGGTTGAACTGTATGCAGCAATGTTATGTGATGTTGTACATAAATTCTGCCAGTCATGTCCCTGGCGTGAAATGGCCCCACCAGGGAAGTCATAAGCTCCCATATTCTGACACTGGAACAGATACACAAAAATCTTCTTTCAGAAACCATGAGTCCTAGAGCTTTTATATTTTATGTGGAGCAACGAGTAAACACAGGCCATGTCCAAAGGGTCTCATTATCTGCCATAGGCTTATGATAGAAAACCAGTGAAAAATATTTTTCTCTGAAACTGCTAGACCCAAAGCTTTTGTATTTGGTATGCAGCAATGTCATATAGTGCTTCAAATAGTTCTTGCCAATGATGCCCCATACAGGCTATGCCCCAGGGCAGGGGTCATTAGCTCCCCTACAACTAAAACTGTCATGATCAGGTGAGCATTTTCAAGACCATTGGTAATCTGGGCCTAGTTGTTCAAAATTAATGATGTCGTTAGTTAACGATTCGTTAAAATTTCAAACATGAATATTACCAATACACTGTTATTTTTTGTTGAAAAAATGTGAGAATCCTTTGCAGTGCAAAGGATTCTCACATTTTATCAACAAAAAATAATAGTGTATTTGCTTATGTAGTCGGCATTTACTTAACAAGTTGAGGTCTTAACGGTGACGTTAAGCTAACAAAGTTTTGAACAACTGGCCCCAGGTTATGAAAGGAATATGCTGGATGTGGGTAGCAATTTAGGGCCGACTTCGTTAGGAATCCTACATGCTACTAATTGAGTTATTGCACCATGCAAAAGGCCTTTGCAGCTGCCTTATTCTGTTTGTATCACAACACTGTTTTGCCATGATGAATATTTAGACAGGTTTGTCTTATCATTTCTATCATAAAGTATTGACATTTATTCCATCATAAATTAATGACAGCAGGTATTATTAATTTTTGTGCTGCACACCTCATGTTCATGAATATGGATTTATTATGAAACCTTAATATACTTTTGTAGAGACTGTATGTTTTATGTCCAAGTAGACAGCTGAGGTCCTGTTTGGATAGTCAGCTACTTGACCTAGGCCAGCATTTCACCAATATTTAGTGCTCACTCTTTACACATCCATGTAATATATACCCTCTTATACCCCACTTTTATATGAGCCGCATCGTGGGAAAACCGGATTTTTGCCTATGCGAAAACAAAGGGGCAGATCAGCTTCGCGGTAAACGCGAAGCTGATCAGCGCCTTTGTTTTCGCTACACGGATAGTATATTTCCTCTTCTTCTTATATCCGAAATCTCAAGCTTCTAGCCTGCTTCTGTGACTGTACAGGTCAGTTTGTGTCAGACCTTGTCGGAAACCCCGAAGACCGGTTTTCTCGCGTCTCGGCTCATATAGTACAATGTAAAACTGGGATATGCAAGGGTAAACCTATTTCTCTTATTTTTGCTCCAAAACACAGATTGCAGTTCTAACTTGTATCCACAATCTATGTTTTATGCAAAAATATGAAAATTATCAAAAAATTGTGCAATGAAATTTTTCCATTTTTTGCTGAAAAAATTCTCTGTATATTGACTATATTGCATGGGCAAGTTTTCGTAATGCTCAGTAACTGACAAATAACATACAAAGAAACAAATTGTTATTTAGAAAGATGCAAAGGTCAGTCTAGGGTCAGTCTAGGGTGTGGTCACTGCTAATATTTTCTCAAGTAAAAAAAAAAATAAAAAAATAAAAATTGTTAATTCATTGTTATGACAAACCGTACATTAAAGTTCACATAATTAAAAGGCTAAACTGCTGGTATATGCCTGCTTTCCACTCTGGTTGATAACCATTTCAATTTTCTTTTATTTGTGAAAAACCCAATTTTTAGCGCTTGTCGAAATCTTGGATCCATAAAGCCATAAAGAACTGGATTAATAACATGATTGATAAAATAAAGTCGCCAGAATAAAAATACAACGTCAGTGTCATCTTGTACTTTAAGTACAAAAACTTTATCCTTGCTCGCAATGAAGGACAGGATCCCAAAGTAGAGCATCGTGGTTACAAAGAAAACAATCGTTACAACCAGCATGATCAGGGTCTTCGTTCTCATCCGGGCTCTCGGCGATTTGAGGTGTCGTTTCCGAGGATTCACCTCACGCATAACAACGCTCTTCTGGTTTTTACGGCTCAATCTTGGCGTATTTTCCTCGGAGTTGGAATTATACATTTCTTCCTCAAATTTTACCCTGTCTGTCGCTGTACTTGCATTTGAGATTGTTTTCTCAAGGCTGTTTTTATTCATGCTAGGCTGCGATATCGTTGAGATTTTAGGAAATGCCTGGATGGAGGAAAAATCGTCCGTCACAAAAGCACTGCAGATTGCTATTTTCCGTATAATGATGGCATATAGCACTGCCGTGGCTACCATGAAGCAAATAACTGGGAGAAAGTATACAAAGTTCACAAACACAGCAGGATACACTGTGTCCTTGAAATTATCATCCTTCTCACACATTTGTATTCTTACATCTTGCCCATGGAAGTTTACCACTGCTGTATGCTTACCCCAGAAGAAAGAAGCTGGAATTGACAATACAAATGCTAAAACAAAAGCCATGACCGTCAGCTGTATAGCCCTTCTGGGTCTGATCTGCCATTTTAATGGCTGGCACGCTTTTCTGTATCGGTCCACAGCAATCAGGAGTAGAACGAAAGCCAAGAGAAACACAGTAAATCCATTGAAGTATGTTTTCACCTTACAATACCAGATAGCTTCATCAGGATAGTTATACCAGTTTCTATGAGTGAAAATCTCGCCAGGAATAGTAGTCAGGCAGCTTGTGATGTCAATTATAGCTAGCGTGATGACAAAATACTTGAAATTGCAAGTTGGGTAGTTTACGGAATACACAACCAGTACACAAGTATTTCCGATAAGTCCAGTTATTCCTATAATAGCGACTATTACCGTCATGTATAGTACTGAGTCTGCCAGCTCTTGGTTCATTTCTACGAGCAGAGAGTAGTTGTACCCTGTCTCATTACCCATTGTAAAATTCGTCCCATTCTCCATTTTAAAAGCTGTCATATTGTCCATGTTTGGAGACATGATATTGTTTTTTTCTGGATCTATTTCACAATATAGTTCCTGAATTTTATTTCATTTTCATAATCTGTTATTCCTTATAAATTATTCTAGTTCGTCTTTGGTTCTCATGATGGATCTCATTTTTTTCCAATTGATAATCTGTGGCTTGGAAATTCCACACATTTTCTCCTTGCCCACTTTTATTCCGGTATAAAACTTATTTATAAATAGTCTTTTTCATGGTAATATGTTAATTTTTTGCTGGTTTCTTGCCGCCATGCTCAAATTTTCATATTACATTGAAGATAGATTCTGTATATCCACAGGACCATTAATATTACTTTTTATGGTAATATTGAGTGAGTTTCCTAATAAAACAACAATTATGATTAGGGTCATTGATCAGGATCATTAAATGCTTAATTAGTAATACACCTGCCTTGTCTGATTGCCACATTAGTCAGTCATAGGGTCAGTAGAGAAATTCATAAAAAGGATGGACATTGGGTTGATCATTTTGCTTTGGTTTAAGGATGTTCGCTGCCAATGAAAAAGTATTCAAACTTTTTTTCTAACCACTCTTTTTTGATTTCAAATTACAACACAAGACATTTGAAAACAAAATAAGTATATAGTAGTGTGCATTTTTTCGAGCTACAGGCCTGTGAATGAGACATCTGAACAATATGTTTTAAATTTAGTAAAATTTATTTAATTTTCAATTCTTTGAAACATAATTGTCTTGAACAATAATACACCTAGAATGCTTTCAAAAGTCATAATATTTACATAATGCAGACTATTTTGGACCAAAAGCATAGAAAAATTTGCAGCTTGAAGTGATGACAAAATTTTACGAGTCGTTTTCCAACCCTACCCTCATACTTGAAAAGTCGGAAAAAATCAATATTTTGAAATTCGCTAAACCCATATTTGTAGATTTAAACTTTTTCTTGTATTTCACACAAGATAGAAATTGGTAAGATTGTTCGAATTAAAAGAAAGAAATATATAGGGTAGTGTGCATATAAGAGAGAACCAACAACTCGAAAATCGATGTTTTAAGCCTTTTATCATCTGTTTTGTTTCTTAAAGCCCATTTCATAAAACCACCCAAAATTTTAAAACTAGCACACCAAAGACAGAATGACCGACTTAGAAGACCATATACACATATACTGCTGCTAAAACAAGAATCAAACTAATGCAAATTATTTGAAGATGTATAATATTCAAGTTTAATCTACCCTACCCCCTAAATTTTACTGACAACTAAAATTTTCTGAAAAGTTGCAGAAAATGGGGTGAAAAAATGAAGTTCCTTAGATTGACAAATTTCATGGCTCATTCAGTGCATATCATCAATATGTATCCAAATATAAAATATTAGGAAAATATCTGCAACCGTTTTCGAGATATTCAACAAAAGAAAAAACGGAAGTTCCGAAATGTCAGATGTTAGCAGCGAACATCCTTAAATCAAACATACCATGTTTGAGATCCTACCAGGGCTTTTGGGGATATTGTAGATTTATTTTCTGGGAGCTCAGGGGTTCAAGGAAAAACTTCTTGGTTTTCAGGGAACTCAGATCTGAGAAAAACATTTTATGGAGCTGGAGAAAAGGTCATTTTTCTTTCAGGGAGCAGGGAACTGAGACCCCCTCCCTGGTAGGGTCTCACTGGTAGGGTAGCTTCAGAGCCTTCCATGCCCAGTTATTTATCAGAGAATTTGACCAAAGCTTGAATGGGTGGAAAACACTGCTGTCAAAACAAACATATTCTTTCCAACTGTCATGGAGATGCTATTGCTAGTTTGCTGTTGAAAAAGACATAAATCCTGTCACATTTTATGATTGGCTTGATTGATTGAAAGATCTGTTTTTGATCAACATATGAGCCGCCTCGTGGGAAAACCAACAATGTGGTTTCCGAACAGGTCCGACACAAACTGACCTGTACAGTCACAGAAAAGAGCTAGAAGCTTGAAATTTCGGATTTAAGTAGAAGAGGAATTGTACTATCCGAGTAGCGAAAACAAAGGCGCTGATCAGCTTTGCGGTTACCTTTGTTTTCGCATATGTAGATTGTTGGTTTTCCCATGGGGCGGCTCAATTATTCTATATGGTCACTTCTGTTTATCATTTGTTTTTATTACTAGTTTTGTGTGTGTATTTTGTCAAATTGTATTGAAGGTTAAGAAGTGGGAAACCAAATAAATATTATCATCAACAGAAAAGTTGAGAGAAGAGAATAAATAAAAATCTATTGGTAATGGCTTTTATCTGGTGTGACTACTGAGAGAGCTTGATTGGTACTTGGTAGCATGTCCAATTAATAATGATATATTTGTTAGTTTATGAAAAGATATGAGCACTAAGTACTGGTAGTCTGCCTATGGTAAGATTTCTAGGAACTATAACTATGTGGTTAAGATAAGTTTACTGTCCCAACATAGAACAAATTGACTATCACAAGCAATTATTTCCTTCCTTCGCTCTTTGTTATGATTGTTACCATATTACCAGCATCAGAAAATCATCAATTTGCATATGCGAAAACAAAGACGCAGATCAGCTTCGCGGTAACCGCGAAGCTGATCAGCGCCTTTGTTTTCGCTACTCAGATAGTACAATTCCTCTTCCACTTAAATCTGAAATTTCAAGTTTCTAGCTCTTTTCTGTGCTTGTACAGGTCAGTTTGTGTCGGACCTGGTCAGAACGCAAATTGTTGGTTTTCTCACGCACAGGCTCATATTTGTTAGTTTATGAAAAGATTAGGCTCAGACCTTCAGCTGTTATTTACAATTTCCATGCATGTTTACACAAAAGCATTCCGAATGTTTAATATGTTTAATACAGCCTCAGTGCCAAGCGTGTACTAACCGGTCAAAAATAGTTTTACTTTACACATCAAATTTTGAAACACGAAATTCGCTGTGAAAAACTAAATCCCGCTCACCATCACTTCGCATACTGTTCACAGAGATATTAAATTTTCTCTCCAGGTGATGTTCTATAAGAAAAGTCTCTGATTTCCTGCTTAAAATCCATAATTTCTATGAGATTTACACATTCAGCTAGCTCGTTTGCTCTCATTTTTTTTACGCAACGCTAAGCCAATCAGAAAGCAGCTCTCCATGCTCACGTGACAAAGCGCGCATCGTGACGTCAAGGCACACACGTGACGTCACGAAGGTCAAGTTCGGATGCACTGACCACGTGTCAACCATGTGTAATCCTGTTTTACTCAATCGGAAATTGTTTTGATCAAATAGAACCATCAAGGTCCGCAACGGAACGTAGTGGAGTGAGGTTCTGCAACTAATGAAAAGATATGAGCACTAAGCTGGTAGTCTGCCTATGGTAAGATTTCTAGGAACTATAACTATGTGGTTAAGATAAGTTTACTGTCCCAACATAAAACAAATCGACTATCACAAGCAATTATTTCCTTCCTTCGCTCTTTGTTATGATTGTTACCATATTACCAGCATCAGAAAAACATCAATTTGCATATTCAACACCAAAGGTGCAGATCAGCTGTACAGTAACTGCTTAGCTGATATGTACCTTTGTATTGGCTGCACGGATAGTACATTTCCTCTCCTCTACGTAAGTCTTAAATTTCAAACTTCTTGTCGTTTTCTGAAACTGTACAGGCCGGTTTGTGTCATACCTTGTCGGCAGCCCAATTTGTTGCGGTTTTCTTCATGAGAAGGCTCAATTATTTTTCAGGAGAACGAGCCCAGTAAAGTGAGGAACTTTGATGGAAAGAGAAAGAAAGAAGTCACCAGAATACAGAATTGGCAGGTTGGTAGATATATTTCTTTTCCATCAAGATAACATGTCCATACAAAGTATACCCCCCTCATTTAAAGAAAAACTGGGGTTTGCAGGGGTATACAGTTTCATTTATTTTTTATCCAGAACATTGATTGTGGGTACTCATTAGAACCGCCTTGCCATGGCAGTTCTAATGTGTACCCACAATCTATGTTTTGAGTGAAAATATTAAAAATGTAACATTTTTCCCAATAAAAATGTTCAAGTTTTTCATCTTAAAAAATGCTGTATATTGCATGGGCATGTTTTTGAAGGAGTTTTAATTTAGGGGACCAATGTCCCACTACTGACAGCATCCGAGGGACATTTTGACAGAACTGTTGAGATTTTGTGGTACATTTACTTCAGGAAACAGGGGTTGGTAACTCAAAGCCATCTTAAGCTTAAGGTGATCTTAAGAAAAATTCTGGAATGCTATAAATCTTAGACTATCAAAGATAAAAGTGTCTAACTTTGTCATCTTGGTGTGGGCATCTCAACCATATTAAAGGGTTACATTCGCGAGATCTGTGTTGCTGCTTTGATACAGAAGTAAAATGACTTACGATGACCTTAAGTTAAGATGGCTTTGAGTTACTGGGCCCAGATATACATGTATTTGTTGTTGTTTTTTTTTTTTTTTTTTTTTTTTTTTATTCAGTTTTACGTCCCTTTCAAGCTTTTTCACTCATATCGAGACGAATCAATCGGTAGGTGGGGCGAAAACCGGAGTACCCGGGGAAAAACCACCTGACACACCCGCAAGCAGAACATGGCTTGTCTCACAACATGTATTTGAGAATTTTCAGGGATATCATTGTCCCCTCTCTGGACATATTTTGGGGGTCATTGGAGGTCAACAGGGATGTACAGCAACATTGCTTCAAGCAGTCAGATCTAATAGTGATCATATTCTTGCACACCAGATAGAAAAATCCTACGTTTTACCCCATGTGAGAAATTCTTATCTCACCCTCGTTATCTCACCCGGTCCACCCTGCGTTCAATTGTTCTTTTTTAACATTGGTTGTATAGGACGTCACGTAATTTCATCGCTAAGCGCTTACGTCACAATGACGTCAAAATGTTTTCATTCAAAATGGCGGACGCTGCGATTGTAGCATTTTTCTAGGTAAATAGTATAAAATCAAGCTTCGCCGCATTAAGGCGTGCAAGAAAAAGAATCCATCATTCGTGTAAGGTATGGATAGACAAATATGTCCCTCGGGTCACAGTTTGGCATCACTCGGCAAGCCTCGTGATGCCAAAATGTGACCCTCGGGACAGATTTGTCTATCCATACCTGACACTCATGTAAGATTCTTATATTCTTTCTGGAATAGTTGACAGTTGCGTTGAAGTATTCACTAATGCTGAAGGCTCTTCAGTATTGCAGTTTGAGACATTACGAAAACTTGCCCATGCAATAAACAGGGATTTTTTTCACTTGTAAAATTTGAAAATTTCATTAGAAAAAATTGGATATTTTTCTTATTTTTGCTCAAAACATAGATTGTGCGTTCTAACGTGTACCCACAATCTATGTTTTGGAGCAAAAATAAGAAAAATAGGTATACCCCTGCATACCCCATTTTTGCTATATAAAAGTGGGGTTCAAGGGGGTATACATTACACGGATATGTTTTCCTGATGGAGCTTGTTGTCCCACCCAGTTAGAGAGTGTAGCACCCAAAATCTAGTGATCCTGGGTTCAAACCCTATCCTGCCAGGTTGAGTCCTGGAGCAAGACCAGTAAGTTCACAGATTGATACCCAGGAAGCATTGACTCCGTTCTGACTTGACTGGAAAAATGGTTGACTGGAACATTTGGAATCAAGTCAAACAGACTGTAGTATTTGAGCCATGTCATGAGAAAACCAACATTTTGCATTTTGATATGCAAAAACAAAGGCGCAGGTCAGCTTCGCAGTATAATTCCTCTACATACCTATAGGACTCACGGCTTATCAGTTACTAGCATCTAGTAAAAATACAACATGAAGTATAGGGAAAATCCCGCCCACTTTTCCAAACTCTTGGCGTGAGTCTCTATGGTATGCATTCTAAATCTAAAATTTCCAGCCTCTAGCCGTCTGAGACTGTAAAGCCTGGGTTATGCCAGACCTCATAGAAAACTACATTGTTGGTTTCCTCGCATCATAGCTCATAAATAACCTTTGTTCTCTTTTTCTAGACCCAGGTTCAAGATGCCATGACCAAGCTGTTACCTGGGGAGGAGGGCGAGACATACCTCAAGTAAGTCAAAACACATAATTAACCCATATGTGAACCACAACATGAGAAAACTTGTCTACAGGGTTTCTTTCCAGATCCGACACAAACCGGCCTGTGCAGCCACAGAAGATTGCTATAAGCCTGAAATTTTGGATTTAATAAGAAGAATTATACTGTCCTTGTTGGGAGAACAAAGGTGCTGATCAGCTGTGCAGTGACAATACTGCTGATCTGCATCTTTATTTTCACATAGGCAAAAATCTGTTTTTCTCATGATGAAGCTCATATGGACTTTCCCGTCATTAGCATTTGAGTGGGTCCACTTTCATTTTAGGGTCATCAGTACTGATTTTAATGTTTTGTTTCATGTTTTGTGTGAAATTCTATTGAACAAACAGAATAGCCCATTTTGTGTCTCATCCGGTGCTATACTGTTTGCCAACTTCCATAAATAGGATGCAAGTGTTATATTCCTTAACTCATTTAAGCCTGGCGTCCCTTTTATGGGACATAGGCAAACAGAATAGCCCCAGATGTGACGCCGCAGAACGCGGCGTCCCATCTGGGGCTATTCTGTTTGCTAATAGAATTTTCATCGAAAAATTGAATAACATTTAAAAATCACACCTGATGCCCCCAAGAACTGAAGTGGACTCGCCCAAATGATAGTGATGGGAAAATCCATTCGTCAAATATGGGTTAATAGAGCAGTGATTTTACAAAACTGGGTCTTGTCACTCATTACGCATCATCAGTGTTGATCAGAGTAAAATTAATCTGTTATGGGGCAGTGTAGTGGCCTAATGGTGAAGAGTCTTACTACAGATCAAGAGGTCCTAGATTTGAATCCCACCAATGCAGAAGTTTCTACAATAATAATAATAATATTAATAATAATAATAATAATAATGATAATAATAATGACAATGATAATGATAATAATAATGATGACAATAATGGTAATGAAAATAATAATGATAATAATAATAATAATAATAATGATAATGAGAATAATAATGACTTTATTTAAAGACAACAAAAAAAACCAAAAAACAAAAAGCATGTTAGACAGCAAAATACATAGTAACTGTATCTGATTTAATGTTAAAGGGAGCTCAAGGGTGACACCGGGGAGGAAGAAGAAGTAGAAGAAGAAGAGGTAGATGAAGAAGAGGAGGAAGAAGAGGGTGAAGAAGGAGAGACCATGAAAACTGAAGGTGATAGTTTATTTAATACATATTTTATTGTCATTTAAAAGACATAGGGGTTAAGATACATGTTCTTACGACAATTACAACATTACTGTATACCATTTTATTTTTGGGAGAAAGAAGAATTTGTGCATATATCTGTTCAATAGGCCTGTTCTTCAGTCCACAAATTAAATTAAATTGCTGCAAAAATACTCCTGGAGACAAAATCACAAAATTTGAGCTGCCTCGTGGGAAAACCAACAATCTGCATAGGCGAAAACAAAGACGCGAAGCTGATCAACGCCTTTGTTTTCGCTACTCGGATAGTACAATTCCTCTTCTACTTAAATCCGAAATTTCAAGCTTCTAGCTCTTTTCTGTGCTTGTACAGGTTGGTTTGTGTCGGACCTAGTCGGAGACCACATTGTTGGTTTTCCCACGAGGCGGCTCATTTAATAGTGGTTAAAATGAATTAAGTAACAGCCCAACCTACACAAAATAAATATACAACAGCAAACTTGGCTGACATTGCAACATAACATGACATGACATGACATGACAAAATTTAGAAAGAAAGAGATAGAAAGACAATTGCCATTACATGAAGGTTGAACCATTTGTTCTGGACAAAAGCAACTTTTGATCTCAAAATCTTATAGGTGATGAAGAAGATGAAGAAGAAGATTCTGAAGAAGAGGAGGAGGAGGATGAAGAAGAGACAATGGAACAACCTAAAGGTAGGTCATTCAAGGTCATATAAGCTGCGTTGCCAGAAAACCAGTCATCAAGGTTTCTGACCAGATGAGACAAAAACCAGCCTGCACAGACACAGAAGATGCTTAGAAGGTTAAAATTGTTGTTTAGGAAAAAGAGGAATTATACTATCCATCCTTAAAGCAAAATCGATGTTGCTGATCAGTTGTGTAGTCACTGCACAGCTGATCCGCACCTTTGGTTTCGCGTATGCAAAAATCCAGTTTTCTCGTGATGGGGCTCTATTAAACATAAGTCATTTAACTCATTTAAGCCTGGCGTCCTTTTTTGTGGGACATAGGCAAACAGCATAGCCCCATATGTGACGCTGCAGAACGCGGCGTTCTATATGGAGCTATACTGTTTGCACAGAGAAATTTTATCAAAAAATGAGATAAAAAAATAAAAATTGCTCCTAACACCCCTAAAAATGAAAGTGGACTCACCCAATTGATACTGATGGGAGAATCCATTTGTCAAATATGGGTTATGGTCATGTTATCAACTAGCAGTGTGAGTGAAGAGAGACTATGAACACACATGGTTGAAGAAGAAGTAGAAGTGACAATGCATTCAAATGATGATTTCAGGCAAAAAAAAAATGTCTTTTTTGTCTCCATTATGTTCAGACTCTGCTTCTGCTTTGCAAGCGTTGTGCCAAAAATGGGTTCTCTGTCCCTGGAAATTATTTTTGTGAAAAATAAATAATTCAAGGATAGCTAGTTACATGTACTCATGAAAATATTAGCACTAAGTACTGGTGACAAAATTTAGGGCATACCCAGAATGCCTATAGTGAAGTAAATGTGTGACCAGCGCCTTTGTTTTCGCTACACAGATAGTTTAATCCATTTTCAGCTCACCTGAGCCGAAGTGAGCTCATAGGATGGCCATGCTCCGTCGTCCGTCCGTCGTCGTCCGCCCTCATTTTCAAAGATCTTCTCCTCTGAAATCGCTTGGCCAATTAAAACCAAACTTCATGTGCAGCATCCTTAGGAAGAGGGAACTAAAGTTTATATAAATGGTCCAGGTCACATGACCAAGATGGCTGCCATGCCCATATATGGTAAAAACCATAAAAAAAAAAACCTTCTTCTCTGGAACTGGTGGACCGATTTCAACAAAACTTGATGTGTATCAGTGGGCTCTCTGGCCCATCATAGTTTATATAAATCGTGACATTGGGTTGACCTTGAGCTATTTTACAGCAAGGTCAATTTTGGTTACATAGACTTTTCAATGAAAAAAAAAAAAAACAAGAGAAAACATTGAATTTTTCAGGAAGTTTTGTAGCCTGTGACCTGAAAGTTGGTAGATACAGACAACATGTTGAGCTAATGAAGTGTTGTGAGTATTAAAGGTCAAGATCATTTCTTGACCTTGACCTAAGGTCATTTACAAATTAAATGTAAAACTTAATTTTCTCAGTAACCGTTCGACTAATCAAAGCCAAATTTTATATGAAGTATCCTTAGGATGGGGGAATGAAAGCTTATATAAATAGTCAAGGTCACATGACCAAGATGGCCACCATAGCTATAAATAGCAAAAAGCTTTAAAAATCTTCTTCTGCAGAACCAGAAGGCCTACCATTTTGAAACCTGGCGTGAAGCATCAGGGGGGAGGAGCTCTACAAAGTATATATAAATCATGGCCCTGGGATGACCAATATGACCTATCATATGGCAAGGTCAACATAGGGTGCCCATGCATTTGAATTTGAAAAATTGTCAAAATGTCATTTGAAGGGAAAAACTTTATGGAAATGGACTGAATATTAATGATTCTGAAAAGAAATGTACCCCAGGGGTAGGTCTGCCCCCACCCCGGGGCAATATACATGTATACTACCATAATATTCAAAGAGCGTCTTCTCTGATATCGCATGGCCAGTCAAAGCCAAACTTTGTGTGGAGCATACTTAGGAAAGGAGAATGAAAGTTTATATGAACATTCTCGCGAGATCAGACGATACCTCATCTTGATCTCTCGCATTTGACGCTTTGAATTGTGGGATATAGCCGATTTTGGCTACATACGACACACGAAGAAAGCTGGGGCATCCCGCATGAATTTCCCAGATCCCATTGGCCAACTGTGACAGGTCAGTGCGTGAAGCGCTACCTGTCAGCGACAATGTTTATATGAATGGTCAAGATCATATGACCAAGATGGCCGCCATGGCTATAAATAGCAAAAACCTTTAAAAAATCGTCTTCTCCAGAACCAAAAGGCCTATGATTTTGAAACTTGGCATGAAGTATCAGGGAGAGGAGCTCTACAAAATTTATATAAATCATGACCTTGGGGTGACCTTGACCTATCTTATGGCAAGGTCAACATAGGTTGCCCATGCATTTGAATGGGGAAAATTAGTAAAATGTAATTAAATGGTGGGCTGGGGGGAACTTGCTGGGAGTATGCAAATGGACAGAAGATTTATGTTTATGAAAAAAAATGTCTGCCCCTGCCCCGGGGCTATATACATGTATGTGACCATAATATTCAAACATCATCTTCTCTGAAACCACTTGGCCAATCAAAGCCAAACTTTATGTGGAGCATTGTTAGGAAAGGGGAATGAAAGTTAATATAAATGGTTCAGGTCATTTGACCAAGATGGCCACCATTGCTATAAATAGCAAAAGCCTTTATAAATCTTATTCTTCAGAACCGAAAGACCTATGATTTTGAAACTTTGCCTGAAGCATCAGTGAATGGAGCTCTATAAAGTTTATATAAATCATGACCCCGGGATGACCTTGACTTATTTTATGGCAAGGTCATCAGCTTAGGTCGCATATCCAAGATCTCATGTGAGCGTTTATAGGACCATTGGTCCTCTGGAAATCTGCAAGTTTCTAGCCCTTTTCAGTGACTGCTGCACCCGGTTTGTGTTGGACCTGGTAGGAAACCTGTAGTCTTACATAGTGTCTCATATGAATTAAAAAGGAAAAAATGTATTATGTTGTAGAAGCTGGTAAACTTTCAGCACAGAAGAAATCAGTTAAGAAGGCAGAAGAATATGAGGAAGAGGATGAGGAGGAGGAGGAGGAAGAAGAAGATGAAGAGACTGAAAAGAAAACAGTTGCACCAAGGTATGTTTCTAAAAGCAAAGTAAGGTAATCATGGTAATGCACCAGTCAATTGTAACCAGCCCTCTCCCCCACGCTCCCCAGTCCCAGACTTCTGGGGGAGGGCGGGGAACCTAGCTGGATATGACCTTTTCACAGTCCCTGCAGATGCTAGTGTGATACAGGCATAATAGGGCAGTGTAATTTAAACTTAGCACTTTCGGGAATACACTCGTGTTTTACCAACTGACTGTCCCCACAGTGTGAGGGGGTGGGTAGCACATGTTTTCTGGACAAACAGTCCCCACTGTTATGGGGTGGGGATAATAGGGCAGTGTAATTTAAACATAGCAGACTTTCGGGAATACACTCATGTTTTTACCAACTGACTGTTCCCACAGTTCAAGGGGTGGGGGTGGGTAGCAGGTGTTTACTGGACAAACATCCCTCTATAATGGGGTTGGGTGGTGGTGTTACAAGTGATAAGTGCATAAGTTGCATAACCATGTTGTTTTGCAGCACATTTTTAAGTCATGTAAATTCCATAACTTTTAATCAGATTTTTAAGCCTGTATAATAATACTCTGTGGCTGCCCAGCCTGGTTCACTGGGACCAGACCTTTGAAGCAAGCAGCAAAATGTGATCACATTACGAAAACTTGCCCATGCAATAAAAAGAGATTTTTTTGAGCTTTAAAAATTGAAAATTTTTAGATAAAAATGTTGATAATTTTCTTATTTTTGCTCAAAACATAGATTGTGGGTACACGTTAGAACCGCCTCGGCGAGGCGGTTCTAACGAGTACCCACAATCTATGTTTTGGAGCAAATATAAGAAAATTAGGTATACCCCTGCAAACCCCAGTTTTACTATATACAAGTGGGGTTCAAGGGGGTATACATGTCACGGACATCTTTTCCTTATGATATTGTCCATGTTCATAGATAGGAAATTTAAAATAAGAAATGGAGATATTTTAGGCCAAAAATAAAAAAATTGTTTGTTTGCCCTCTCCCTACCTACTCACCATAAATGGGGCCTACTCAAAAAATTTTATTGCCCTTTCACCAGATTTTTTTTTTTTAAATGTTTGTCAGAAGATAAATTGTTTTCCCTAGAAAGTATTGTGTTTTCATATAAACCATAACCCTTCTCACCAATTGGATATTTTGTTCTTATGTTCAAGCACTTCAAAACATAAAATGCACCTGTAATTGTGAGTAGCTTTGACAAAATTGTAGCTAATTCCTTTGACCAAAAATAATGCATAATACAGTAGTTCATGAAAAAAAAGCCTACCTACCTACCCAACTTTTCTAGACAGGGTAGGGAGAGGGCAAACAGAAGTAATTTTAAATGTGGCCTTACTGTCATGGCAACAATTCATTATGGTGGTTATAAACATTGAATTATGTTTTATACCAAATAAAGTTTTTGGCCCATACTACCTCCCTTTGAACATTTTCAAAGGATCAAACTTTCAATTTATTTGAGCCGCCACATGGGAAAACCAACAAGCAGATCAGCTGTGCAGTAATTGCACAGCTGATCAGCACCTTTGTTTTCGCTACACAGTTAGTACAATCCTTCATCTACTTAAATCTGAAATTTCATGCTTCTAGCCTGCTTCTGTGACTGTACAGCCCACTTTTGTCGACATGGTCGTAAACCCAAATTGCTGGTTTTCTCATGCTAAGGCTCATATTTTATTTGTACTTTGTACTTGATTGTCCTTGGGAGTTAGGTTGCTATGGTTACAGAAATTGGCCACCAATATCGGCTGACCAAAATCAAGAAGTTTAACAGTGAAATGAACAGAAAGTATGATTTAATAATTTAATGCACTTAACAAAATATCAAAACATCTGACTAGACAATAGCTTAAAAGTTTGGAACATATGAGCCAGGTCATGAGAAAACCAGAGTTTTACTGATTAGAAAAGAATGCAGATGATCTGATCTGAGCAGTAACTGCACAACTGATCAGCAGTTTTGTTTTCACTTCATGGATGGTAGAATGCATGTTTTTCTTAAATCCAAAATTTCATGATGATTCATTGACTAGTTAGAGATTCACCACGAGAAGAAGGTGAGGTTATGGCCATGTAAAATCAATTTAAACCCGCCAGTAATTTTATATTACTGATCGTTCCAAGACGATACCTCTGTGGTGGTTCTTATTGTTTTATGTCTTGGTGTTAGGAAATTCCCACTCCAAAGGAGTGGGAAAATGGCTGCCCATTTAAGCGAAGAGAGCGCAAAGCCAAAACAAATGTGCCACCAGCAGACTCTATGACATTGACTTGCTCTACTTGCAACCGACAGTTTAGAGCCAGAATTGGCCTAGTCAGCCATCAAAGAACTCACCAACACACATCAGCACTATTCAAGAAATAATGATGGTCTTTCTCATTAGTGAGAGACGAACTATCATGTCTTGGTGTTGATTTTTGTGCTGTTAGCACCTTATGTGTGTTTTCATACTTTTAGTTAAGTTTGGATGGCTGAGTGGCCACCTATTAGGAAAATGGCTGCCCATTTGGCTTGCAATATGTTTTCTTAAAAAGTACCTGATTGTTAATTTATTTTTTCCCACCCCGGTTTTTGGAGTGGGAATTTCTGATTGTGAATTTTCCTGATCGTTTCCTACTTTCACTTTCAACATTGTAGCCTTCCTTTGTGACTGTACAGGCCGGCTTGTGTTGGGCCTGGTCAGAAATCCCAAAGAGCGGTTTTCTTGCGTCACGGCTCATATATCCTGTAATAATAGTCAGAAACCTGACATCTTGAGTAAGGTTGCTTTTGATTGGTCGACATTATGGTTTAAGGCCTCTGAGGACACTTGTTAGCTCACCTGAGCCGTCAAGCTATCAGGCTCACAAGGTGAGCTTATAGTATACCCATGCTCCGTCGTCCGTCCGTCCGTCGTCCGTCCGTCCGTCGTCCACAATTTTCAAAGATCTTCTTCTCTGAAACCGCTTAGTCAATCAAAGCCAAATTTTACATGAAGCATCTATGGGAAGGGGGAACCAATGTGTATATAAATAATCCAGGTCACATGACCAAGATGGCCGCCATGCCCATACATGGTAAAAACCCTTCAAAAATCTTCTTCTCCGGAACCACTGGACCGATTTCAACCAAACTTGGCATGAAGCATCGATGACTCAAGCACTACAATGTGTATATAAATCATGACCTTGTGGTGACCTTGACCTATTTTACGGCAAGGTCAACATAGGTCGCCTTTGCATTTGAATGGGAAAAATTGTTAAATTGTCATTTAAAGGAAAAATCTTGCAGAAAATGAGCAGTAGGACTGAATATTAATGATTCTGAAAAAAATTGGGCACCAGGGGCTCATCCGCCCTCACCCCGGGGCAATATACATGTATATTATCATAATATTCAAACATCTTCTTCTCTGAAACCGCTTGGCCAATCAAAGCCAAATTTTACATGAAGCATCTATGGGAAGGGGGAACCAATGTGTATATAAATAATCCAGGTCACATGACCAAGATGGCCGCCATGCCCATATATGGTAAAAACCCTTCAAAAATCTTCTTCTCCAGAACCGGTGGACCGATTTCAACAAAACTTGGCATGAAGCATTGATGGCTCAAGCACTACAATGTGTACATAAATCATGACCCTGTGATGACCTTGACCTATTTTACGGCAAGGTCAACATAGGTCACCAATGCATTGGAATGGGGAAAACTTTTAAAATGTAATTTAAAGTGAAAGTCTTGCAGGAAATGGGAAGTAGGACTGAATATTAATGATTCTGAAAAAAAATTGGACCCCAGGGGCTCATGTGCCCCCACCACGCGGCAATATACATGTATATTTCCATAATATTCAAACGTCTTCTCCTCTGAAACCGCTTGGCCAATCAAAGCCAAATTTTTTGTGAAGCATCTATAGAATGGGTGAATCAATGTGTATATAAATAATCTAGGTCACATGACAAAGATGGCCGCCATGCCCATATATGGTAAAAACCCATCAAAAACCTTCTTCTCTGAAACCAATAGACTGATTTCAAGGAAACTTGGCATGAAGCATCGATGGCTAAAGTACTTTAATGTATATATAAATCAGGACCCTGTGATGACCTTGACCAAGTTTATGGCAAGGTCAACATGGGTTGCCTATGTATTTGAACTGTTAAAATGTCATTTGAAGGGAAAAGCCAGCAGGAAATTGGCAAATGGACAGAATATTGAAGATTCAGAAAAAAGAAAATGGCCCAAGGGCTTCATCTGCCCCTGCACTGGAATAAAATACCATAATATTCATACATGTTTATTGGTATATGCAGCAGATCTCAGGTGAGCGTCTACAGGACCATTGGTCCTCTGGTGTTTTGAGGAGTGGCGGGGAGGGAGATTCATAAGTGAAATTTGCATTAGATGTCATTATAAGTGGAATTACTATAATTAGTCATTGACATAAATTAAAATTTCTGGTCATATATCTGATGATATGATATTCATCCACAAATAAAAAAAAAAAAAAATGAATACTTTTTTCTCTCAAGATGACTTGATTCATATCTTATACCAAATCCATGTTTCCATACCATTTTCAGCAAAGCTAAGGCAAAACAAGAAGCTGAGGAGGAGGAGTCGGAAGAAGAAGAAGAAGAAGATGAAGAAGAAGAGGAGGAGGACGAGGAATCAGAAGAAGAAGAGTCAGGAGAGGAAGAGGAGGAGGAAGAAGAAGATGAAAAAGAAGTCACTACAACAGTATGTTGGCTATGCTCCATTTGACACAAGATGCGAAAAAAACTGGTCTTCGGTTTGACACAAACCGGACTGTACAGTCACAGAAGCAGGCTAGAAGCTTGAAATTTCGGATTTATAAAGACGAGGAGTTGTACTATGTAGGAAAATCAAATTGCAGTAATTGCACAGCTGATCTGTGCCTTTGTTTTGCAAAGGCAAAAATCTGGTTTTCTCATAATGTGGTTCATCTTATAAGCATGTCCATGTTCAATTACAAGGCTAAACTGAGTCTTAATAAAAGCAAAGATCACACTGCAGCTTAGGGATTGGGTGGCAAAGTGGTAGAACGCTGGATGTTAATCCATTGGATTCAAATCCCACTGGTACTGAGTTGTGTCCTGGTCCTGAGGTTATAAAACTTTTTTCCAGCTCAGCTCAGCTGAGCATGAAATTTCAACTGCTCACAGATGTTAAAATAGTCAAAATTTGTGGAAAATTCTGGATCAAAACTGAAGATCTAGTAATTTATCCTGCTCATAAATATTAAAATGCCAACAATTGTTGGCATTTTAACATTTATGAGCAGGATAAATTTTAGTCTCAGCTGAGTTGAGCATGAAAAAAGTTTTATAACCTCGGAGCCTGGAGCAAGGCAAATTAACTTCCCTCGCTAATAATAATACCCAGGAAAGGGTGGCTTTGTGCTGACATGACAGAAAAATAGTTGACAGGGACATTAAACAACAACAGACAAACAAGCGAAGCTCAGAAGGATGACTGTCTTATTGGTTTATGCTGGATCTATTTTTTTTACTTCATCACATACCATGTCATTGCATATAGGCTGAGATTTGAGAAAACTGGTCTCCAGGATTTACGACCAGGTCAGACACTATCACACAATCTGGTCTGTACGGTCACAGTATAAGGCTAGTAGCTTAAAGAGTGATTGTACTACCTGTGATGCGGAAACAAAGGCGCTGATCAGCTGTGCAGTTACTGCACAGCTGATCTGTGCCTTTGTTTTTGCATAGGCAAAAATCTGGTTTTCTCACAGTGTGGTTCATTTTATAAGCATGTCCATGCTTAATAACTAGGCTGAATTGAGTCTTAACAGAAGCAAGGAATACACAACCTTTGTTTTCACATACACAGAAATCTGGTTTTCGCATAACAAGGCTTGTATCTTTCAGGGTCGTCTTTTTGAAGCAATATATGACTATAAAGCCCAGGAGAAGGATGATCTATCGTTCACAAAGGGAGAAGTGCTCACTATTATCACTACCAGGTAAGTCGTTAGACTTTTCACTAGGATTTTGAATATTTGTAGTAAAACTGAGGTCCGTCCTAAAATGCTGGAGTTTTTCTACAATTTTCTATTGGTTGATTGGAACTTTTTAATGAGTTGCAGTAAATACTGGGAATTCTGTTGGCAAGAGCTTTGAAGGTATCTTGCCTCAGTAGATTGCTGCCTGTGCATGCATGAAGAATATACCAAAATAGCATGGCATTTCTTGTTTTAAATTATACTTAGTGATAGAAAAAAGTGACTTGATCAGAGAGTTGAAAGGTAGCATAGTTTTCTTGTTCAAAGCCTATTGACTTGATCTTAGATTTGCTATGTTCACAGAATCAGATCTGCATTAATATTGATTTTGGGCAATGTCATGTCAACATGCAATGGAAATTATCATATTACCTCGTCGTTTTCCAGTAGATAATGTCATGTAATAAAAAGTGAAATGACCACACATGTATTAACTTTTGTGGGAAGATGTAACGTCATTGATGACGTCCGTAACAACAATGTAAATTTTCATTAAAAATATGTCCACATTGAAGGCGAAAAAATCCTATTTTAATTGTCATATGAAATTTGTTAAACTCGTTGAAGCGTCATTAAATAAATTTCATTTGAAATGACCACAAATGTAAGATCCTCTATTTATCTGAATATTAGCTGCATCGTGAGAAAAACCGGATTTTTGCCTAGGTGAAAACAAAGGTGCATATCAGCTTCGTAGTAACTGCGAAGCTGATCAGCACCTTTGTTTTCGCTACATGGATAGTACATTTTTTCTTCTTCTTAGATTCCGAAATTTCAAGCTTCTAGCCTGCTTCTGTGACTGTACAGGTCGGTTTGTGTCAGACCTGGTCGGAAACCCCCAAAACCTTTTTAGCTCGCCTGTATGAAAGTACAGGAAGAGCTATTGCAATCACCCCGGCGTTGGTGTTGGCGTCTGCGTCGGCATCGGCGTCGGCGTTGCTCAAATGTTAAAGTTTTTGGTTAAAGTTTTTATAAGTCTATATCTCTTGAAGATATTGATGGATCAAGTTGATACTTTGCATGTTGATAGATATTGGTCTGAAGTTTTATTCAGTACCATCATGACCCACCCTGGGTGACCTTGAGGTCAAGGTCACAGACTTAGAAATTTTGTGTTAAAGTTTTTGGCTAAAGTTTTTATAAGTCTATATCTCTTGAACATGTTGGTGGATCAAGTTGATACTTTGCATGTTGATAGATATTGGTCTGAAGTTTTATTCAGTACCATCATGACCCACCCTGGGTGACCTTGAGGTCAAGGTCACAGACTTAGAAATTTTGTGTTAAAGTTTTTGGCTAAAGTTTTTATAAGTCTATATCTCTTGAACATGTTGGTGGATCAAGTTGATACTTTGCATGTTGATAGATATTGGTCTGAAGTTTTATTCAGTACCATCATGACCCACCCTGGGTGACCTTGAGGTCAAGGTCACAGACTTAGAAATTTTGTGTTAAAGTTTTTGGCTAAAGTTTTTATAAGTCTATATCTCTTGAACATGTTGGTGGATCAAGTTGATACTTTGCATGTTGGTAGATATTGGTCTGAAGTTTACGCAGGACCATCATAACCCACCCTGGGTGTCCTCCTTGAGGTCAAGGTCATGAACTTAGAAATTTTGTGTTAAATTTTTGGTTAAAGTTTGTATAACTTTATATCTCTTGAACATGTTAATGGATCAAGTCGATACTTTTCATGTTGGTAAATATTGGTCTGAAGTTTTATGCAGTACCATCATGACCCACCCTGGGTGACTTTGAGGTCAAGGTCACGGACTTGAAAATTGTGTGCTAAATTTTATAAGTCTATATGTCTTGTACATGTAGATGTATCAAATTGATACTATGCATGTTTGTAGATATTGGTCTGAAGTTTTATGCTGTACCATCATGACCCACCTGAGTGACCTTGGGGTCAAGGTTATGGGTAATGGATTTTGATAGATTTAGTGGCAAAGCACAAGTCAGGCGAGCTACGCTGTCCTGCTACAGCTCTTATTTTTTTGCATCGTGGCTCATATGTAACTTCCCTTCAATCATTTCTCAGATGCAGTAAAGGTAGCAGGTAATGTAAATACTTAATCAATGTGTTGTTTTCACTCACATCTTTACATTGAAATATATTTCCAGTTTTTTAAGTTGAAGATTTGTAAAAAAAAATAAATCAGTCAAGCAAACTAGTTATCTTTATATTTAACTATTCATTTACCTTTCAAATGATACCAAAAACATAAACAATTTTGATCAGGAGAAGCAGGATAATTTTTTCTTGCAAACATGAAAAACACGCTAAGTCTATGGAGTTTTCCGAATGTGATGAACAATTATGTCCATTGACTGTACATTCTTAAGTGTACATGTAGCTGTACAGGCCATTATCATATGAGCTTGAGCAATTATTTGATTGTTTTTGCTTGAAGCAGTTCTAAAAGGGTATGCATAATTATGTTGCACTACCACCTTTAACATTCAAATTTCATAAATTAAAATAAAAAAAGATTTTTTACATGGTATGGATTTCTACATGTGCTTTCGCTTCCACAGTTGCAGTTTTTGATTGTAGGATAGTTCTAAATTTTGTGTTAATGTAACAAGTTGCTTCCAAATATTTGAGCCACCTCATGAGAAAACCAACAATGTGGTCTCCGAACAGATCTGACAAAAATTGGCAAATGTAGTCACAGAAGATAACTAGAAGCTTGAAGTTTCGGATTTAAGAAGAAGTGGAAGTGTGCTATCCGTGTAGTGAAAACATAGGCGCTTATCAGCTTTGCGGTTACCGCGAAGCTGGTCTTCTCCTCTGTTTTCGCATATGTAGATTATTGGTTTTCCCATGATGCAGCCCATTTTTTGTAATTTATGAGATGAAAATCTGGCTAATGACAATGTGGTCATAATTTACATGTTTCTAACAAAGACAAAAGATTTTCAAAAACGTATACATCTTAATTAGAATAATGCATGCTAGTAGCACATCTTTTCTGACAGTCATATTATCTACTTGTAATTGCATGGTATTATCATGTTTTACGTTGATGAGATACACTTAATCATTTTATGCAACATAGTGTTAGGCGACTGATATTTTGACAGTTTTCACATACCATGCATGCTCTTCTTTATCTTTATGTACCAAATAGAACAAGAGTAAGAAATCAATAATGCAGGTATGCTTGTGTAGGGAATAACTTGGTCAGCACTGCTGTGTTGGGTATTTTTATTAGTTGAGCCGCATCGTGAGAAAACCGGATTTTTGCCTAGGCGAAAACAAAGGCGCAGATCAGCTTCGCAGTAACTGCGAAGCTGATCAGCGCCTTTGTTTTCGCCACTCGGATAGTACAATTCCTCTTCTACTTATAGCCAAAATTTCAAGCATCTAGCCTGCTTCTGAGATTGTACAGGCCGGTTTGTGTCGAACCTGGTCGGAAACCCCGAAGACCGGTTTTCTTGCGTCGCGGCTCAGTTATAAGCTTCTTGATGGTAGCTCTGTGACTCAGTGGTAGAGTGTCAGACTGTCAGAGTGAGAGGTATGGGGTCCAAGCCTAGCCTAACAATGTACAGCCTCAGTTTAATCCAGCAAACAAACTGATCTGCTTCTTCACATTATCTAACTCATACAAGCCTGGCTTAATATTTATGTGCCATATGCAAACAGAATAGCTACAGATGTGACGCGGCATCCCATCTGAGGTTATTCTGTTCCCCTAGAGGAATTTTATCCAAAAACGAAAGAAACAACTTAAAGTCACACCTTATGCACTTGAAAATGAAAGTAGACTCACCCAAATAATAATAATAATTGGCAAGTCAAAATGCAGTAACTGCACAGCTGATCAGTGTCTTTGTTTTCGCATCACAGATAGTACAGTTCAACCTCATTATAACGCGCCTCACTAAAGTGCGGTTTTCAATATAACGCGGCCATGTCATGGCTCCCAAATTAATTATTTTGCTATATGTCTATTGTAAATAACGTCATTATAACACGGTTCACTTATAACACGGTCTGTTTTCATGGACCCCAAAGATAGCGTTATAATGAGGTTGACCTGTACAGTTCCTCTACTTTCTAAATCCAAAATTTCTAGCCTCTAGCCATCTTCTGTGCTTGTACAGCTTGGTTTGTGGCGGATCTGTTCGGAAACCACATTGTTGATATTCTGTTGACGCGGCTCATTTTGATTTTGTATACTCCAGAGAGGATGGATGGTGGGAGGCTGAGAATGCTGAAGGGAAAAAGGGGAATGTACCCTCAACATATCTCAAGGTAGCTTAGCATCAAAACTTTAAGAAACTTCTTGATTTAAGTGATTCTACTGACCAGTTCGGACAGGTTTATCACATATGGATGGTGGAATTTTACAAATGCTGGCATATGATTTCAGGACTAAGTCAGTGCTTTCAAATAAATTTCAAAACAGTCATACATTGTTACATAAAATATTGATAAAGAGGCTTTTTTCCTAGCACAAGCTTGAAATTTGAGAATAAAGATAAAAAAGATAAACTTATTGTAATATTTGAGCCGTGCCATGAGAAAACTGCATTTTTGCCTTGTCGAAAACAAAGGCGCAGATCAGCTTCGCAGTTACTACTGCGAAGCTGATCAGCGCCTTTGTTTTAGCTATACAGATAGTACAATCACTCTTCTTCTTGAAACCGGAATTTCAATGTTCTAGCCTGCTTCTGTGACTACAGGCTGGTTTGTGTCAGACCTGGTCGGAAACCCTGATTTTCCCGCATTGCGGCTCATTTCATGTCAAGCAGTCACTTTAACTACTGTGGTACAATTTTTGTGGTTATTATTTTTGAATTTTTGTAAATTTTCTTTCATTTCCAGATGCACAACAAGTACAAAGATGTCCAAAAAGATGATGAAGGTATACTTGTTCTGTACTGTTAGTTATATGTATGTTTCTTAAAAATTGCAAGTGTTTTAATGATTTAAACCATAAAAAAATGAATTGAATCGTTTAAAATTGATCTAATTTATTTATAAGTGAACCAAAAAGGCCCCACACTTATTTGGGTTTGTTAAAATAAAGATATACATAATAGTTGTTTGCTTGGGTAGTGCTGTGTATAAACAAATCTGATTTTTGGGCAAAGTTTGACATAGATTTAGCAGATGTTCTGGCATGACCATTGCTGTAGACTAGAACATTAAGAAAAAAATAAAACAAAAATCTGCCGCAGCATGAGAAAACTGGTCTTAGTGAGTTCTGGTCAGACACAAACCAGTCACAGAAGAAGACTAGAAGCTTGAAGTTTTGTATTGAACAAGGAAGGGAATCAGCTGTGCATTTAGTGCGCAGCTAGTCTGCATCTTTATTTTGGCATATACAAAAAGGCAGTTTCTCATGATGCATCTCTAATATTTTTGTTCACAGATGAAGAAGAAGAAGAATCAGAAGAAGAGGAGGAAGAGGAGGAGGAAGAAGAAGAGACAGGACAGGCTAAACCGAAGAAAATGAAAAGACAAAGAAGGTACTATATTTTATTCTTAACAAAGTCCTCAGTTCTGGCATCTTGAGTGTAAATGAAATGGTGCTATAGGGCCTGTCACACACTCAGGAGTTGAAGCCCCGACATACTACGAGATGGTACTTGTTATAAGTTGCCTCTTGTCGCGGGAGTTGCCACAAGTTATGTTGAAAAAGTTTAAAAGCTGTCACACACGAGTAAAAGCTATGAGTTAGCGCAAGTCATAACTCGCCAAGTTATAATGCCCTATGAGTTCTACACGATATCCCTACGATATAAGTCGTTGGAACTTGGGGAAACTTGTAGTAATGTCATGGTAAACTCATGAGATGTTGTAGGAACTCGTGGGAAGTCTCCTGCAATATCGTAGCAACTCGTAGGTATCTCATAGGCAACTCGTCATGTATGACAAGACGCAGAGAGTGCATGACATCCCAAGACATTACTACGACTTCTGTACGATAAGCTACGAGATCAGTACGAGTTATGCTCCGCCCATGCGCCGCCGACTTTAAGACGGCGAGTTGCTACGACTTGCTATGAGAATTTTAAACCATTTAAAATTCTCGTAACCTTTCCACGACATGCTACGAGTTGGGAAGACTTCTGTACAACAACCGCCGACATAGGGCAAGTTCTCTACGAGTTGAAACGAGTTCACCAAAAAAGTTGGCGGAGCTTAACTCGTAGGTCGAACTTGTGAGTGTCTGACAGGGCCTTACTGGGTACCTGTGCTGTCGTCCGAGCAATTTGTTTACCATCATATTTCTGAAAACTTGAAATGTGTTTCCAAAGATTTGTATTTTATTACTGCTTTGCCATAGACTAATGTTTCCAAAAAGTAATACTACAAGTAATGCTTCATAAAGCACTGAAACAAAGTTTTAGAGTTGAAAAAAAATAAAAAAATGCAGTTTTGTGACAATAGTGAACAATATGAGCCTGTGAGAAAACCAATAATCTGGGTTTCCGAACAGGTCCGACACAAACCAGGCTGTACAGAAGATAGCTACAGGCTGGAAATTTTGGATTTAGAAAGTAGAGTAAATGTACTATCTGTGTAGCGGATCAGCTTCACAAGTTACTGCGAAGCTGATCTGCGCCTTTGTTTTTGCCTATGCAGATTGATGGTTTTTCCATGCTGCGGCTCATACAGTAGTTATTGGTTTTGCACTGCCTTTATGTATGGCAAAACTTATAGAGCCTTGCGAAGCAATTTTTTTTAATTTTTAGGCATTTGCCTTGTCATATTTTTGGATTATATTTGTCTATTTCATATTAAAAGAGAAAGTATTATAGGGAAGGAGGTAAAATATGGGCTGATTACAATTACATGTATGATTGAATATTTAAGATCCCTTGCATGTTTTAACTCGTCCCTCAATAAATTACATAGCTACAAAAATTATCTGCTCGTTTAGAATCAAGATTTCTTAAATTGATGCATAAACATGTAATTTCTGTCTATTTGCATCAATGTAGAGCTGAATTATACCATCAGGAAAACATGTCTGTGCTATGTATACCCACTTAAACTCCACTTTTATATAGTGAAACTGGGGTTTGCAGGGGTATACCTATTTTTACTTATTTTTGGTCCAAAACATAGATTGTGGGTACTCGTTAGAACCACCTCGATGAGGCATTTCTAACGTGTACCCACAATCTATGTTTTGAGCAAAAATATAGAAAATATCAAATGTTTTCTAATGAAATTTTCAACTTTTACAGGTGAAAAAAAAAACCTCTGTTTATTGCATGGGCAAGTTTTTGTAATGCAAACTTTTTTTTAAATATTTATTACTTGTATAGCACTTAGCTATTACAAATTTTTCTATCAATGCATGCTACCTCATTTTTCAAGTTTTCATTACATCCATTTATTTATTCTTAAAAGCTGTGTAATTTATTACGGTTTGTCTTATTTCACCTTCTTGGCTCAAAACTCTGGTATCGTAAAAGTGGGCTTCTCGGCTTAGGGTTTTCTATGATCATATACAAGGTCTGTCCCGGGAAATCATAAAGATGTCTGATATTTCGTGAACAGTTCATTGAAAATTAAAGATGTGTTCATGCTTTTAAACTATATTTGTACTGAGCAATCTGTGAAAATATTAGTTCAATCGCTTACAAATTACAAAAGTTATGGAGATTTATATGATGGTGTATCGGCGTTTACGGAGCACGTTGAAAATCATTTTGCTACGTTTTTGTGGAGGGGTGGTTAAATGTTTTGTGTGCAGTCTCTTTATTAGAGCCGTAATGGTGATGAATATTGTCATCTAAGCATTGATTAAGTCTTCTTAGTTAAAATTATAGTCAATAATTTGAGTTATAAATGATAAGTAGAAAAATAGCATGATCAGTTTAATTTTATATGAGGGAACACTAATTTTATGTTAGACTGAAATAAAACAAAAAGATGTCGCTTGTTTAAAATGACAACAAGAAACACGCAATTAGAATATTTAAAGAAAATATGTATACAGAATCATCACAGGATTATTAATAACACCATAGAAGGTTGATTTTATAAATTAATTTTGTTAAATATACTTAACTGGAAAGAAAAGCTTGTAGAAGGTCTAATTTTTCGCCGCCAAACTTACATTCCGTCACTATTTTCCAATAAAATAATTGCAGTAGGTTTAAGAAAATTTCTATAAAATCAACACTGATGGTGGAAATTATTTCAAACTTTCAAAAACTTATCTTACATAATTATTCGTGCAACTGATAGTTAGAATTGTGTAATATCACCTTAACTCGCAATTACAGGAACTGTTGAATTTGATCTTGATGAATTTTAAAACAGTGTTTTTGACGTGCTCCGTAGACACCTACCCCTCTTGGAATAAATGCATATAAATCTGTTGTGTAAGGGGTGAATTCATCCATATTTGTACGAAATGTTTGTTAGATGTATGCAAACAGATCATATAAATTTCATGAAATTCTGCAGACACATTACTGTTTAATCACAAATGTCTATGTATTTCTGGGACAGACCCCGTACATGCATATGGTATGTGTTGATGTGCATGAAAAGACACACAGGAAAATCATTTTAGAAATTCACTAAACCAGAGGTTTTGACAAATTGTTAAAGATCACTCACTTTTGTCAAATAAAGTTTTCAACGTGTTCCTGTGGTTAATGCAGTGAAATCCATCCCTATTTGCTGGTAGTTAAATTCATTTTGATGTACCCTAATGTGCCATTGTCATACTTGAAGAATTTCTAGAAGGAAATAATTTATTATTCCCTGGAAGGTTAGTATGATAAGAACTTAAATGATTAAGAGTTATTTCCCTTTATTTTACTACCAGCGGCAAGGAGCTGTGGAAAGGAATAAAGAAAGCTATCAATGAGGTAAAGATTTCTTGTTGTAAATTGTGCAACTAAAATTTACATTGGCATGGGTAGCACTTTGATGTATGTTGTCATGGCATTTGCTTTTGGTTTGTTTTGAGGCTTTACATCTAAGTCAACAAGTTTTCAATCATGTTGGGACAGATCACTGTTCTCTTGGTATTTTACTTGTACTTAGCATTTGATTAAATACCTTGTTCTAGGGAACAACAAGAAAACAGTAGAGTTTGAACTCCAAGGGCCAGTTTTTCAAAATTAACGACATCGTTAGTTAACGATTCGTTAAAATTTCAAACATAAATGTTACAAATACACTGTTATTTTATTTTATGTTGATAAAATGTGAGAATCCTTTTCAATGCAATGCAAAGGATTTTCACATTTTATAAACAAAAAATAAAAGTGTATTTGCTTTTGAAGTCGATATATAGTTAACAAATTGAGGGCTTAACGACAGCGTTAAGCTAACAAAGTTTTGATCAAGTGGCCCCAGACATCTTGATCCAGAGCCAGGTTATCTACCCTGAATCATTTTCAATCATTAACATGGTGATTTATCATTTTAATTTCATTTAAATTAATTTTGTGTGTTGGCTTTTAAAATGTTTCATAGGCTAGGCTATTTTACAGCTTGCTTTTGTTGCTAATTTTGCATGTTTGCTTGTTTCATTGACAAGGTAAATGTGAAATTTGTTAATTAATGAGCCGCCTCATGAGAAAACCAACAATCTGCATATGCGAAAACAAAGACGCAGATCAGCTTCTTGGTAACCGCGAAGCTGATCAGCGCCTTTGTTTTCGCTACTGGGAATCTTCTTCTTAAATCCAAAATTTCAAGCTTCTAGCCATCTTTTGTGCTTGTACAGTTTGTGTCAGACTTGTTCGAAAACCACATTGTTGGTTTTCCCACGAGGTGGCTCATTTATTATCTATTTGAGTAAAGTAATTGGATGATCATCATTGGAGCTGGCAGTATAAAAGTGCAGTATTTCAATTCTCTGACTGAGCGGCTGAATGAGAAAACCAACAATTTGAGTTCCAACCAGGTCCGACACAAACCAGGCTGTATAGTCACAGAAGAAGGCTAGAAACTTGGATTTTCGGAGTCAACAAGAAGAGGGATTGTTCAATCCATATAGCAAAAACAAGGGCGCTGATCAGCTGTGCAGTTACTGTACAGCTGATCTGGGGCTTTATTTTGGCATATTATGCAGATTGTTGTTTTTTTGCGGCGTCTCATATCTGCTTATGTTTTTGGACTCTCTGACCTTCAATGTATGACAGAAACCCAGACAAACAGCCACAGTGGCTGGCTAGTGGTTACAAAGCAGCAGATTCAGAAAGAGTAGGGATTGCACAATGAAGAAGAGAGAAAAAGCATGTTATTAAGCTGTGCTGCTACCATGCAAATGATCTTTGCTTTTTGACTTTCAACATGCAAAGAATGTCTCTTCATGTGTTGGCTCATATGAGTCATGTCATCACAAATGTTATCAGACTCGTACAAAATAATGCAAGCAGCAAAGATACAAATAATCCTGCACATGCATGATGGTTTGGCAGTTCATTTTTTGCTCAATGGCTGAGATTTAACCTGTACAGAACCACATGTAGTTAGGTTATTTCATGGCTTTTTCTAAGCTATACTCGTAGTTGGTCTGCTTATATTTATTAAGCTTAAATAGACTAGGTCAACTTTTTTATCTTCAAGGGAAAATTATATCATCACCATGTAAGTAGGGAGATTAACTTAAAACTTCAAACACCATCAGATTTGAAACAAGTTTGATCAAAATCAGCATGTAAGGGTCTGAGTTTTCTTAAAAATCTGTAGATTTTGTAAAGTGAAATCATCAATTATCTATGCACATTGATAATGGGGATTCACGGCCTGACCGTAATCCCATTTATTTTGAGCGGACATAGCTTTTACAATTCTTTAAATATTCAATTATTTACTTTTTATCACAACAGTAAACACTTCCGGGTTTGTGATCAGGACAATCGAACGCTTGCAATTCTCAGACGCTTGTTTTGGAAACTTGAAATTATTAAGCGTTTATGGATTTGATTTATTGGAAATTTCGGCATGTCGTAAAACCTTTTTTCTACATCCGGGTTGTCATTGCTTTCGCTCCAAAATTTTAAAAAAAAAACACGTGTTGCTTAATTTCTCAATTTTTTGGTTAATTGATTTCAAGATTTGACTTCGATTCGATATGTCCACTACTCGTAGACGTCGTGGTTCCAAGCGCAAGCGACAGGAAACCGAAGAAACGGGAGAGAGAGAGGAAATTGAAAGGGTCAATTTGCTGGGTGGGCCTGGTACCGGTATTGCACCGAATTCAGGCCACCCGCCAGGTACGATACGTGGCTCTAAGGAGCCCTCTTTGCTCAACTTTGTGGATTTCGAAAAAATCCTAGCAGATGCAAATATAACTTCAGTGCGATCTGTGTCTGATTCTACCCCACCACCACCACCACCTGCTCAACAGACTCTTAGTCCTAACGTCTTGCCTTCGGCAATTTCTGCCTCCCAACAGACTTTGCCAACATTACAGTCAATTTCATTTGCTGAAAATCGTGTCCGGTTAGGTTCCGATGATATTGCCTCGCATGTCCCAGAACAGCTTTGCAAGAAAATATGGGCCCACGAATATATTAATCTTGCTTTACTTTTGAAGGGCAGTGTCGAACTGCAAGACCTTTTTTCCACTGGTGTCGTACACCTAACAGGCAAAGGTCAGTTGGAGGCTAGGCCACAGGTTAATACCAAAGATAAGGTTCCCAATATCGAAAAGTGGACAGATGCTTTTCTGATATTTGCCTCCATCTACTTAAAACGTTACCCAAGCAAAATTCAGGAAATATTGCAGTATATGAACATTATCAGGGAGGCTGCATCCCGGTCTGTTACCTTTACTTGGCGATCATATGATGAGCAATTTCGTTTGCGTCAAGAATCCGAGGTTCAGTCTTGGGGTAAGATTAACTCTGATTTATGGCTTCGACTTATGACGTCTAGTACGGTTACTTCCAACATGCCACAAAATACACAACCGGGTGCATTAACAGGTGGTCGCAGTAGTACTGGCAATTCGCAGTATGACAACCATGTTTTGGGTACATGTTTTGATTTTAATGATGGTTTTTGTCCACGAACTGTCTGTAAATTTAAGCATATCTGTTCAAACTGTAATAACCCCAGTCATGGACGTGTGACATGTTTCAAACAGTCTACTGCTAATTCAAGGGGTTCTTATGCCAATCGAGGGGGTTCCAATTTTCGCGGACCACGTGGTTATACAACCAACCGTGGGGGAAGACTTCAAGCCCGGCGTGGTAACAGACTGTAATTCCTCAGCTGTTAAATCCGCTGCCAGGCAAAATTACACAATTTCCCCGGATCTATTCACATTGTCTTCATCCCCAATCAATATTGAAGCTCTACGACAAGAACTTGATGGTTATCATTCCTCTAAGGCATTGGCAATTTTGGAAGGGTTCACTCTTGGTTTTCCTCTACATTATTCTGGTTTGCATTCTCCTTCGGACTCGAAAAACTTAAAATCAGCTTTAGGAAATCCAGACATTGTTCGGGAGAAAATTCAAGCCGAAGTAACAGCAGGCAGAGTTGCGGGCCCATTTATTTCCCGCCCAATTCCCACATTACGCATTTCTCCACTTGGTTTAGTCCCTAAGAAGGAACCCAATCAATTTCGACTTATACACCACCTCTCGTTCCCCTCAGGCCACTCTGTAAATGACTTCATTGATCCTAAACTTTGTTCTGTGCAGTATACTAGCTTTGATGAAGCAGTGCATATGATACAGGACCTGGGTCAAGGCTGTTTGTTAGGGAAATCCGATGTCCGTCGAGCCTTTAGGATCCTACCAGTATCGTTGTCCGAAATTGATCAGCTCGGTTTTATGTTTGACGGGATGTTCTATGTGGATAAGGCTATGCCATTTGGTTGCTCTATTTCTTGCCAGACCTGGGAACTTTTTGCTACGTTTTTAGAATTCTGTGTAAGACGGGCATCCCCATGTGGATCTTTATTACACTATTTAGACGATTTTTTGTTTGGAGGAAAGAAAGATACCAATGATTGCACTTTCATAATGTCTGTTTTCATGGATAAAATGCAATTACTTGGTGTCCCTATTGCTTCCGATAAAACTGAGGGTCCTACCACCAAATTATCTTTTCTTGGTTTAGAGCTTGATTCGGAGGAAATGACCATTCGTATTCCCATGGGAAAGATTGAGGAAATCCGACAAAAAATTGTGAGTATGCTGGCAAGGAAGAAATGTACTTTGCGCGAAATGCAATCTTTGATTGGTTCCCTCAATTTTGCTTGTAGAGCAGTGGTTCCAGGACGGCCATTCTGTCGGCGACTGATCAATGCTATTTGTGGCCTGACCAAGCCTCATCATCATCTGAATATCACTTTAGCTATGAAGGAGGATCTTCAGCTTTGGTTGAATTTCTTTACAGAGTTTAATGGCATATCTGTATTTCATGACCGTTACTGGGTTTCAAATGAGGATGTTCAGTTATTCACTGACAGTGCAGGCGGTGCTGACTTAGGTTTTGGGGCATACTTTGCTGGGAAATGGACATGTGCACATTGGCCACAGTGGTGGATTGATCAAGGCATTACTGCTGATATAACAGTTCTGGAAATGTTCCCTCTTTTGGTGTGCTTGCACATTTGGGGTCAAGAGCTTAAAAACAAGAAGATAGTTTTCCGATCTGACAATTTATCATCTGTCCATATTATTAACTCCATGACCTCCAAAAATGATGAAGTCATGATCATTTTAAGAGCCATTACTCTCTTGTGCTTGCAACTTAACATTGCCTTTAAAGCACTACATGTAAGAGGCTGTTTTAACAGACTCGCCGATACGCTAAGCCGTTTTCAATTGCAGAAATTCCACGAACTCGCTCCCGATGCCGATCCGGAACCTTCAACAGTACCCAACCATCTCTGGAATATCTTCAAACAAGTGTAAACCAGTTGTTAGCTTCCAGTATTGCGCCCAACACTCGAAGTGTTTATGATAATGCTTTATCAGCTTTTGAACAATTTAGAAATAATTATTCATTGCACGTAATATGGCCTGTTCCAATTCAACATGTTACGCTGTTCATTGCACATTCTTTTGAACTTGGATATTCACCATCTACCATTGCATCCTACCTGTCTGGAATAAGTTTTTATCACAAGTTACACAACTATCAGGACCCAACTAATGCATTTGTTGTAAAGAAGCTCCTAGAGGGCTTTAAAAGGTCACGCAAGTCCCGTGATGTCCGTGCTCCTATAACGGAACATATTCTAAGAAGGATTTGCCATGTGCTTCCTAACATATGTTATTCAGATTTTGAATCCTGTCTCTTCCAAAGTGCTTACTTCTTATCTTACTTTGCACTTTTGCGGGTAAGTGAAGTAGTTTTTTTCTAGCTACCTTCAGCCTGATAGGCCTTTACTTTCTGGTGATATTGAACTTGTTGATGATGGCAACACCTTACTCATCACCATTAGAATTTCAAAAACTAATCAACGCGGGTTGCCCACTACTTTGCGTATTCCAAAATCTGAAGATTCTTCATTTTGTTGTGTCACAACCATTCGTCATTATATGCATCTTCGTCCTGCAAATGCATATTACTTCTTTTCACATGCAAACGGCACACCTTTGACACAGAGCCAATTCAGCGCAGTTCTGGCCAAAGCTGTAAGAGTTTTGAGGCTTCCTACTGGCATTTATACCTCTCATGCATTTCGCATAGGTCGAGCTACAGATTTAGCCTCAAAAGGGATTTCGTCAGATGCAATAAAAAAATTGGGTCGTTGGAAGTCTGATGCTGTTGACGGGTATATTCGCCTTTAGGCTTCCTCACATATCGTATTCTATCCTTTATACGGTTTACCAGACCTTTAATTTTGCTTTCTTCCAGATGTTTGGATCATCGGAGATTCAATCATCTCCCATGCCGAGGAAGAGGCTATCAAATCCAAACAGGCTAACTTAGACCTTGACAGAACTGTGCGCTGGTTTGGCCGGCCAGGCATGCACTGGCCACAACTAAAGCCGACCATTCAGCTGAAGATGCTTTTTCATACTACCCCAGCGTTAATTGTGGTCCACCTGGGAGGCAATGATTTGGTGTCAATCAAATTAGCTAAATTGATGAGCAAAATCAAAAAGACTTTATGGTATCTGCAGTCTGTTTTCAATGACACATACATAGTGTGGTCTGACATTCTACCCAGGACTCAATGGAGAGGTTTGGATGACATAGCGTCCATGAAACATTTGGACCTACAACAAAAACTCAAATTGATGGACCAAAAAAGAAAACGGGTCAATCGGGCTGGTAGACAGGCTGTGAGAACTTTAACATGGGGTCGGTCAATCCTTCACGAGATTGATACCGACACGCCTGGCCTCCTTAAAAGAGATGGTACACATCTGTCAAAGATCGGCAACCATATTTTTCTTCTGACATTGCAGGAAGCGATCCGACTTTTTCTTCTAGACCCAACAAAAACAATATATGACTCAAATGCCCCCGCAAATTAACCGGCTACATTCTTAACCTTCTGTTTCCGCCCAATATGCCGCTGAATGGGGGACAAATTTGGTAAATTTGTTGTGGCGGGATTCAAGCGGCATCTGGTTGGACGTCTTGGCAATCATTACTTTTGAATTGAATCTGACTGCTATTTTATAAGGTTGATAATTTTAGGACTAGTGCAATTTGATTGGTGGCCGAGGAAACACACAAAGCATGCTTTGAGGTGTAATCCTTGTGTCATTCAGTCATTGAGCACAAATCAAAATCGTAGACTTCTCTTCTCTAATTTTATGAACACACTGGTTTTTTCAATACACTTCGTCTTACGATACCCGTTGCAAATATGTGAGATAAGCATTTAACTTAAAGAGCTTACTCTTGTATTGGTGTCGTTATTTGGCTCGTATATTTCTTTTGAAAATTTTGGGTCGTATGTTATGAGTCGTTCAGATGAAACCTGGCTTAGTTACAATTTAGGTTATACTTTCTGCATGTCAAGCGTTATTCTGTATCAGTTAATAGTTGCAGAAGACACCATAGCAGTTGCTCACCCCATTGTATCAATCAGAGTGGTATACTGTCCCAGTTATAGTTGAAGAGGTTACATCCACAATTTTTGTTCCGTTGTACCCGTCCGTTGCATCGTTTCGTCGTGTTGTGTCGTTTCATTCGTATAAAATAGCCAGGATAGTTTAAATAAAAATATTCAAAATCAAAATTCAAAAACATTGAATAGCTAGGGTGTTTACAAAATCGCCACAATAATATGTAATGATTGCTAAGACGTTCAACCAGCCAATATTCAAGCTCCAGTGACCATATTCACCCATTTCTAAAAGTTCAAAAAGTTATATTTGAATCTGTTTGATTAGTATATTCATGCATAACATAATTTGTGTATGTGCATATTGGACAGGATTGTCACTAATTTGTCAGTATTGCTATAACAGCCGTTATTGCATAAAGTATGTTTTCTGATGTTGAGACAAATGGATAACATATATAAAGACAAATCAAGTTTATCAGTTTGTGTTTTATTTTATGGTAGCATTCTAAAATAATGGGGATTCACGGCCTGACCGTAATCCCATTTATTTTGAGCGGACATAGCTTTTACAATTCTTTAAATATTCAATTATTTACTTTTTATCACAACAGTAAACACTTCCGGGTTTGTGATCAGGACAATCGAACGCTTGCAATTCTCAGACGCTTGTTTTGGAAACTTGAAATTATTAAGCGTTTATGGATTTGATTTATTGGAAATTTCGGCATGTCGTAAAACCTTTTTTCTACATCCGGGTTGTCATTGCTTTCGCTCCAAAATTTTAAAAAAAAAACACGTGTTGCTTAATTTCCCCTCCCTCCCAATTCCCATCACAAGCGTTCGACTGTTCTTTTTTCTTCCATAGCTATTTATTGTACTTTTTCTGCTGTTAGTTTTTTCAAATTTCAGTCAAGCTGTATCTAGCTTCGAGTCTCTCAGTACTGGAAGGTACATACTGGAAGGTGGCAGGTAGAGGCTGGACTATCAATCACATGGCACCATTTCCCGTTAGCCACACAGTTTTATAACAAATGAACATGAAGAACAACGACCATAAAACAGTTATTGTGATGGCTTTCGTAGGACTAACTGGAACATCATTCCTGGAGGGAACAATCTGCATCGACGATGAATACTAGGACTTTAGTGGTTCTGCTGCCTTATGTTTCATAGAGACTTCGAGATGACTTTTAAAGAAGGGATTGTATTCCAATGTTTTATATGTTTTTATTCTTCCTGAATTCTGATTTGCTTTCTGATGAATCATAATGTTCTTTGTATATTTGCTCCACACACCTCTTTTTTCTAAATCTGTTAAGAGATATTTTTTATAAATATGCAATGCTATTTGGTGGAGTATCTATTGACAAAGTCTCTGGGGCTTGAATTATGTTGGTCATTTGTGTGTGTAAGTGCCGGGATTCAAGCGGCATCTGGTTGGACGTCTTGGCAATCATTACTTTTGAATTGAATCTGACTGCTATTTTATAAGGTTGATAATTTTAGGACTAGTGCAATTTGATTGGTGGCCGAGGAAACACACAAAGCATGCTTTGAGGTGTAATCCTTGTGTCATTCAGTCATTGAGCACAAATCAAAATCGTAGACTTCTCTTCTCTAATTTTATGAACACACTGGTTTTTTCAATACACTTCGTCTTACGATACCCGTTGCAAATATGTGAGATAAGCATTTAACTTAAAGAGCTTACTCTTGTATTGGTGTCGTTATTTGGCTCGTATATTTCTTTTGAAAATTTTGGGTCGTATGTTATGAGTCGTTCAGATGAAACCTGGCTTAGTTACAATTTAGGTTATACTTTCTGCATGTCAAGCGTTATTCTGTATCAGTTAATAGTTGCAGAAGACACCATAGCAGTTGCTCACCCCATTGTATCAATCAGAGTGGTATACTGTCCCAGTTATAGTTGAAGAGGTTACATCCACAATTTTTGTTCCGTTGTACCCGTCCGTTGCATCGTTTCGTCGTGTTGTGTCGTTTCATTCGTATAAAATAGCCAGGATAGTTTAAATAAAAATATTCAAAATCAAAATTCAAAAACATTGAATAGCTAGGGTGTTTACAAAATCGCCACAATAATATGTAATGATTGCTAAGACGTTCAACCAGCCAATATTCAAGCTCCAGTGACCATATTCACCCATTTCTAAAAGTTCAAAAAGTTATATTTGAATCTGTTTGATTAGTATATTCATGCATAACATAATTTGTGTATGTGCATATTGGACAGGATTGTCACTAATTTGTCAGTATTGCTATAACAGCCGTTATTGCATAAAGTATGTTTTCTGATGTTGAGACAAATGGATAACATATATAAAGACAAATCAAGTTTATCAGTTTGTGTTTTATTTTATGGTAGCATTCTAAAATAATGGACATTGGTTATCAGGCATTAGATTTTACATTGTATTATTTGTTGTATGGTAAATCTTGGCAGATTTTGATCAAATTTGTATCAATAATTCATAATTTGTTTGATAAAACTATTCCATCTCCTTTCTAAATGATTTAAGCATAGTCATTTTGTAACTGTTGTTGTATTTTACCCAGTAGAACTAACATTTTGAAATTGAAATGTACATATTAGATCAATATATTCAGAGTTACAGATTCATACACTGATAGTCATTTGGAACCTTGCCTCCTCCATCCACCCTTTGGAAATAGTGCAGGCTGTTAATTCCAGCAAGTCCTCACTAAAAGTCCTGCACTGGGAGGAGATTACTTTTTCCTGTGTTTGCTGTCCCACCACCTGAGCCTGTGCGTGAGAAAACCAACAATTTGGGGTTCCGACCAGGTCTGACACAAACCGGCCTGTGCAGCCACAGAAGATAGCTGGAAGCTTGAAATTTCAGATTTAAGTAGATGAGGCATTGTACTATTTGTGTTGCGAAAACAAAGGCGCTGATCAGCTTCGCGGTTACTGCGAAGCTGATCTGCGCCTTTGTTTTCGCCTAAGCATTTTTTTGGTTTTCCCACATGGCGGCTCATATTTAGAATTGCCAATTTCGAGGATTTCTCCTGCACTGCGGGAACTGTTCTAATGTCAAAAGCAGCTAGATTTAGGCTCAAGGTTAAAATTGTAATGAGTTTGATATTCATTGTCAGTACCCAATAACTGGTGTTAGGTCCATTTACCCAGATTTTTTGGTATATAGCCATTTATTTGTTTGAGCATAACCATTCAAAAACATGCTGAGGCCAGCGAGTATAGCAAAAGTGTGCAAAGACACATAGTGTTATTTGTGCATTTGTGTTCCATCCCCTGATGGAGACTGTACCTTCAGTTTCTGTGTCCATTCCAACATGTTTTTGCTCATGATTATGCTCAGTTTATGGAGATTCCTATGTCCCTGTCTTTTATCTGGTGGTTGGTACTGTGGTCTATTATAGAGTATTGCAAATTGTGATTTGTATGTATGCAGAATACTCTTTGAATTATCAAACACTCAGAAAGGTTTAGAACATCAAAAATAGGTTTAAAAAAAACTGTTATTAATTCCTTAGTACATATATTTTGTAAACAGAATGTACTAAAAAATGAAGTATATTGATTGTATTGAAAAAACCAGTTTTGTACACTAAGAAAATCTTCGGTAAATTTCTTTTTTTTTTTTTTCGGTAAATAATAAAAAAAGTCTTAGACAGCAAATAAATAGCTTAGTCAACGCCATAACTTGTATGACTTTAATTTACAGACAAGTGTTACAGATGTTCTTCATGCTATGGGGGCGGTACCTTCTGGTTTCCGGTTGTCAACTCTTGGTCAGAAGTTCAATTCAGGTAGGTTTATTATATCATAAAGCTATATAATTGAGCCGCCCCATGGGAAAACCAACAATCTGCATATGCGAAAACAAAGGCGCAGATCAGCTTTGCAGTAACTGCGAAGCTGATCAGCGCCTTTGTTTTCGCAACATGGATAGTATAATTCCTCTACTTTCTAAATCCAAAATTTCCAGCCTCTAGCCATCTTCTGTGACTGTAAAGGCCGGTTTGTGTCAGGCCTGTTTGGAAACCACATTGTTGGTTTTCCCACGAGGCGGCTCATATATAAAGCTATATATCTTGAACAATGAACATATTAATATACCCTATAACTTTTCAAAAATCATTTGAGGAGATATATGGTCCTTAAATGGTATGAGACTATAAAACCCAGTCAGCTTGACGGGTGACCTAAAACCTTCCTATTGACCAATCACAAGCAAATTTGTTCATGATGTCATGTTTCCAACTGAGCCTGTGCGTGAGAAAACCAACAATTTGCATGGGCGAAAACAAAGACGCAGATCAGCTTCGCGGTAACCGCGAAGCTGATCAGCGTCTTTGTTTTCGCTACACGGATAGTACATTTCCTCCTCTACTTATATCCAAATTTTCAAGATCCTGGGTTTCTTCTGTGACTGTACAGGCTGGTTTGTGTTGGACCTGGTCGGAAACACAAATTGTTGGTTTTCTCATGCACAGGCTCAACTGTATATCTCTAATATACTGCAGCAAATTTCTGACATCGTTCATCAGATGCCACATTACATTCAGATTCATCAGGACTGTTGGTTCTTTTAAGAATATTTTGCCCCAACATGACTGAAAAAATGTTGACTGGGACATTAAACCACTACATAAAGAAATATTTCGGAATGTTGGTGATGTCAATATGAGCCGTGACGCGAGAAAACCGGTCTTCGGGGTTTCCGACCAGGTCCGACACAAACCGGTCTGTGCAGTCTCAGAAAATGGTTAGAAGCTTGAAGTTTCGGATTTAGGAAGAAGAGAAATTGTACTATCCGAGTAGCGAAAACAAAGGCGCTGATCAGCTTCGCGGTTACCGCGAAGCTGATCTGCGCCTTTGTTTTCGCATAGGCAAAAATCCGTTTTTCTCACGATGCGGCTCATATGATTTCAGAGTCTCAATACACCATGAAGAATTTCCTGACTCCTAAACTCAGCAACTCTAACTTTTCATATAAGGACCTCTTCTTTGACCCCAGTTTAAATAAGGTAGGTGGTAATAGTGTCATTCAAAAGCATAGCAAGTACAAGTCAAAAGTCAAAATTTATTTAGAGTCTGATTATCATTATTAAAGAATACTTTCAGTTTCCTGAGTGAATAGCAAATAACCAGTTACATGGCACATTGTTATTACATGCATCTGCAGACAATTGAAGTTAGTTGCTCTGCCTTCGAACAGTTAATGGTAAATTTTGATTTATCATTATCAAAAATGTACATTTCAGATCCGGTCTCGTCTGTCAAAGGAACAAAGAATTGTCATATTGTCCAACTGTCGACAGATACCAGTACCTGGGGCAGGTGGGTACTGGAGTATAGAAGACAAAGCCACAACCAAATCAAACCCGTCTATTAGCATCAGATAATGTAGAGCAAAAATTGGCCTATCAGCCATCAAAAAACTGACCATCAAACATGAATACTTGATATTCAGAAAATGTGTTAGAGATGTACACTTTATACTGGTCAATAACCTTTCAGAGGCTAGCCTAAGAATAGCTTACTGGTTCAACATGACTTTGTTGTATACTGGATGAATACTTTAAACTTCAACAAAAGCAACTGACTAAAACTTAATGCCATTTTCTTGTGAAAGTAGCTTTTGTTCACTTAAAAGTTTTTACTTCCAGGTTTAGAGGTGAAGTCGAGGCATGTCAGAATATGTTTGTTTGATGGTGTAAATGTAAGTCACACTTTTTACCCACATTTTTTTGACTCCATATTCACTTGTCTAGGTTTCAGTCCAGGACAAACACAACCCCTAGACTATTTCTTCAGCATTACGAAAACATGCCCATGTTATATACATATTTTTTCTAAGTTGTGAAAATTGAAAATTTTAAGTAGAAAATTTTTTATAATTTTTGCTCATAACATAGATTGTGGGTACTTGTTAGAGCTGCCTCACCAAGGCGGTTCTAAAGAGTACCCACAATCTATGTTTTGGAGCAAAAATAAGAAAAAAAAAGGTATACCCCTGCATACCCCAGTTTTGCTATATAAAAGTGGGGTATGAATGGGTAAAAATTACACGGATATGTTTTCATGATGGAGTGTTGCCGGCTTAGACCGTTTGACGTAGACAGTAGAAAAAAATACATTTTACTTTCCTTGATTTATTGAAAGGTTTGTTTTCACACAATACCTTTCAAAATGAAGCATGGTAATTTTTGATTAGAGATATTGAATCCATAATCACAAATTTTGTGCAGCATTTCTGATGCAGAGCGTTGTCATAAACTAGCTACAGTCGGGCTCATATGAGCCACGTGACAAGAAAACCAATCTTTGAGATTTTTGACAGGACAGACATAAAATACAGTCACTGTCACAGAAGAAGGCAAGAAACTTAAAAAATCAGATTAGAGGAGAGATGTTGTACAATGCACAGCTGATCTGCGCCTTTTTTTTTTTTTTTTTTTTTTTTTTTTCGTATAGGCAAAAAATGAGGTTTGCTTGCAACAAAGCTCATACTTTACTGTATCAATGATTTCAGATACTCAGTAACATCCACACAGTGAAGGTAGCCAATGTTGACAGAGACCAGAGAACATGGCACTTCAATACAAGGGTAAATAACTCACCATCTTCTTATCTATTGTTGTTGAAGTTTTTATTACTTGAGTCATATTGTTGCATAAATATCCATATCACACGGTATTATCAGGCGTGTATTAACAAAGACAATGCCTTTTATTGAAGAGATGATTTTCGTAAGCTGTTTATACACAGTTTCCTCCCTTGTGGACCAGCAGATGTTTAGAATGCATAGAAAAACATTTGATCCCCTGTATTGGTAATTATGTCTCAGTAAAATGGAGAACTCGTAATAATAAGCTTTGTATCTTTAAGGTTGAAATACCGGAAAGCCCTTTTTGAACTGTATGAATTTTATTATTCAGGAGTAAAGACATGTCTTTAAAGGGAAAGCACTTTTTAAAGCCTGTATTAAAGGAAATTCTAACACACCTAGCCTATATAGCCAAAGATTAAGAAATGTGTTAAATTGTGCAATGGGTTAATTAGTGTGATGTTAACTTGCGCTCTTTCAATATCATTTGTGATGTCAACTATCCCATCATGCAATGTAATCTTGATGTTAGACACCATAATGTTGTTGAAGCGATTAACTAACGTAATGTGTGTAAATATCCGCATTAGAGTCAAACATTTGGTGGGATATCTACAATGCAATGGCGGAAAGCTGAACTACAGGCCACCTGCGCTATCTCAAACTCGGTTGTCTCGAAAACCCCACTTATATCGAATTGATCCCTCACTCCCAAGCGTCTCTCCCTATATGTTATTGTATTTCAAACCTTGCTTGTGTTGAACATGGTTATGACGAAAACTCGGCTGTGTCGAAGTGATAATTCGCTCCCCACAGAAAAAGAACATTAGTTTCACCCTTCCTGTGTCAAACTTCGAAGTCAAAAATCGGTCTTCGATATCTACACACAACCTTTCATCACTGGAATTGTTAAAGAACGTTTTGAAATCAAGTGTCAGGTCGGGGAATATACGTTTGAAATCACTATCGATGTGGTAAACATGGTGGAAAGGAGAACCACTCAGTCCGAGAATGTGAAAGAGTTGAGATTTTCTAAGAACATTGGCTGGTCTCAATTTGCTATCTCAAACTTCGCAAAACTCGAAGTGGTTTCTCCATTCCCCTTGATTTTGAGATAGCGAAGGTGGCCTGTATATCAGTTTGTTGAGTAATAATTCACTCTTGTTGGTCAGTTGCAAAAATTTTAATCACTCTGGCTACATGCTCATGATTTGATCTTCTTTACAACTGACCTCCAAACAGTGAATAATTACACACCAATTCACTGCTAGGTCTGATCTAGTTCTTAAATATACCTCCACTTCAAGTTTTCTGTATGGCTTTTAACAAACTTTGGCTATTGCCTTTGAAAGTCATTAAGTGCTTAACTCATTTAAGCCTGGCATCCCTTTTATGGGATATTTGCAAACAGAATATCCCCAGATGTGACGCCGCAAAACGCTGCGTCCCATCTGGGGCTATTCTGTTTGCTTAGTGAATTTTCATCGAAAAACTAAATAAAATTTTAAAATCACTCCTGACGCCCCTACAAATGAAAGTGGACTCATCCAATTGATAATGATGGGAGAATCCATTCTTCAAATATGGGTTAATATCAAAGACTCTGATAATTTTAAGTACAATTTACCTATCCAGAGGTAAAAGTAGGCAATGATCAGGAATGACGCAATCAGAAATTCCCACTACTAAAATTGAGGTGGGAAAAAACTAAATTAACGTTTATATTTAACAGATTAGTGATCTCATGGACACGTATCAACATGCAGAAATCTTTGTGAGAACTGACACGGTGGTCAAAAATCTAGGTAAACCTTCAAATTATTCTTTAAATAGTACACCAAGTGATTGAAACTTTGTCCGCATTATTGTTCCATTTAAAATATTTTTTTAATCAACTTCAGTCTATGTTTTCCTTAGGAAAAAATCAACATATGACATAGAAATTTTTCATGACTTTCTGATTTTTCTTTGGTCTTATTAAGTCTTTATACAAATTATATGTTAATGTATTTCTCTAGATCTTTACCTTGTGTGATGAACCTGCTTCTATGAAAATGAAAGCCTGCTCTAGGCTTAACAAGAAAAGCTTTAACATGTTTTCACATGTATAAAAATAGGCGGTGGGGTTAGGATGGTATAATATTTTGTTCTAATTTAATGTTATGAGCGCCTACAATTTTCCCTAAAATTCACTGCTTATTTATTTAACTGAAATTAATCAAAGAACTGATGGTTCACAATAAACCTGAGAGTATTTTTGGTATAAAACTATAAATAGAAGCAAGCGACAGAATGTTTTGCAGTTTTGTAAATATGTTTTTTAAATTCTAAATTTTCATTTTTCAAACCATATTTTGTATCATCACAGGCTTGTTACAATCCTTGAAGAACAGTTTTTAGGTTAGATATAGAGTTAATAATTTATTTCATATGTGCTGCATGATGAGTTTTTGTATACATGAAAAGAAGTGGCAGGCTAAGTTTTTTTTTTCAGTATATGTGCATGTAATATCATTTCTGTTCTTAAATGCAAACAACAAGGTTTTAGCATTCTTTGTGACTTTTCCCAGTTTAATATTTGTAACTTTGTGTGTGGTTTTATCATTTCATCATGCAGCTCTGGTTGCTTCTTCAATTTTCATGGAAATTAGTCTTCCATGATATTCACTAATGGAATTTACACGGTTTCAATGGCAGTTAAGGTACACTAAACTACATTTAAAGACTGCATAATAAGAAACATGTCATAATGCAAATTAATTGTTGAAAACTTAACATATAAATTGACTTTTTTCATATGAGCTACATCATAAATAACAACACTTAACAGCTGTGAAACCTTTCATACAGAAGGTAAAGTGTCTAGTATTCGTATCTGACACATTGTTGTAAAAGTTTCAACTTTTATTGAAATCATGATGATGATATTTCACTTGACACAGTTCATATCTTCATCATTTGTTTGCAATGTTGAGCTTAATGCTTGTAATTCCAGTTTTCGTTCAGACCTGTCTTTGCAAAATATTTTTTCAGCTGCAGGACAGTTGTCTAGCAGACTGCAAGTTTTTGCTGGTCAAAACCCAATTCTGTAGGACATTTCTATGTTATCTTCATAATTTCGGGAATTTTTTGCGGGACATTTGTCTGACAGAATAAAATATTTTGTCAGTCAGAATGAAATTTTGCTGGTTTTGACCAACAGACCGCAAGGTTTTGTGAAGACTGACAGACAACAATGCATATTAACTTACATACTGAAGATGAATTATTTTCTAAATAAAACAATACAAATTCAAAATAAGGCTGCATTTCACTTGACACAACTCTTATCATCATGATTTGTTGCATCTATCACGAATACAACCCTTTCACTCAAGTTTGCCATTTGACCATTTGCATTATGCAAGAAGACCATGCAGTCGGAAGATTTAAGTTTCTTCTCATTTTGTCCACAAAGACATCTAGATTGATCGAACTGCTGATTTGAGTGAGTCTCAAACTAAATGACCTTCAAAACGGCAAACTCAAGTGAAATTTTTATGGTACTATGTGGAATTTTGGCCATGTAGATACTGATACTTGACTGCTAAAATTGATAAAATTCTGCATTTGCCCCTATCTTATTTCAAATGGGTGTTTTTAATATGCATTGTATATGTTGTGCAAAGAATTTTTAAATGAAAATGTGCTTTAACCAAACAATTACAATATTTTTATCAGAAGAGGTGACATCATTACCTAAATATAGCAAAAAGAAAGCTCACATACCCCAGCGGTAGCCATCAGAGGTCATACCACTTTGAGGGAAAAAGCAGATTGCAGAAAAAGGTACACATCTAGTCAGGAGTGACAGATGGAAAGAAAACAAACTAAAAAAGAAAACAAAAATAGCCCACAGCATATTGATTGTGTTCTCAGTAATAGATTTGGTCCTTCTGAACATGCATATGTATTTTGAAGTCTCCAACTCTTGTACAGACTTGAGCTGATATGATGAAAATTTATTGGATAGAAAGAAAAATGGATAAATAAAGGAAAAGATAAGCTGGAGACAGCTGATTCTCAAACACACAATAAAACTCAATGTTTGTACCTAATTTCAACTGTCTATGTAAATTAGTTGCTGAGAATTTGTTCACAGAAAATTTTACGTGATGGGAAAAGAAACATAGTGCAAAAAGAAGACAAAAGTAAACCACAGCATCTTAATCTTGTTTTCAGTAATAGATTTGGTCATTCTGAACATGCATATGAAATTTGAAGTCTCTAACTCTTATACAGACTGAGCATAGATGATGGAAAATTAATTGGGTGGAAAGAAAAATGGATAAATAAAGGGACTGAAAAGCTGGAAACAGCTGATTCTCAAATACACAGTACAACTTGTGGTACCCAAAGTGATACCTAATTTCAAACATTTAGGTAAAGTAGTTCCTGAAAAAAATTTTGACAGAAAAATTTCTTGGATAAAAAGAAAAATGGATAAATAAAGGGAATGATGAGCAGGACATTCTTGATTCTCAAATACACAATACAACTTGACATACCAAGCTTTGTATCAATTTTAAAATTCTAGGTTAAGTGGTTTCTGAATAATCTTTGACACAAAAAAAGTTTACTGACAGACATACAGACAGACAGACAAATGGAAAAGGCAAAAACTATATACATCAAATACTTTGTATGCCTGGTTTGTACCTAATTTCAAACTTCTAGGTAAAATAGTTTCCGAGAAATCTTTGACAGAAAAAAATTCTTGGATAGAAAGAAAAATTTATGTATAAGTATAGGCAATGATAAGCAGGAGATTGTTGATTCTCAAATACACAATACATTTTGACATATCCCAGCTTTGTATCAAATTTTAAAATTCTAGGTTAAGTATTTCCTTAGAAATCTTTGACACAAAGCAAGTTTACAGACAGACAGACAGACAGGCAGACAGACAGACAGATTGAAAAAGCAAAAACTATATACTATATACCTAATACTTTGTATGCTGGGGGTATAAAGATAAAATGCTAAATAGATTTTAAGAACACCTGGCACATGGGACACTATTTCAGTTCTAAATAGACAAAATAAGAATAAAAAAGTTACCTCATTTACACACAAACTTAAGTGACCTAAATGCTCTAATGGCAAACTCGAGTGAAAGGGGCTGTAAAATGAGTCTCCCGTGTTTTTGGGATGTAGAGCTTAATGCTTCTAATGTGTATTCAAAGATAATTCACGACACATATAGTTCAGCTCTGAAATACATGTATACAGCTAGGCTTTGAAACCAGAATTATTTTAATGTGAAAAAGCAAGAAAAATGTCTTTTTTCCTCCACGTGTCAGAATATATTCTGTCTTCACGTCCCATTATTTTTGTCCCGTTCTATCGGCTCCAGGGCAAAAAGTACCACTCTTAGCAAACTCCAGAGCTTCTGTAGGGAACTGAAAAATTGAATTTAAAATAAGCCTAGTCAAAGTCCAAATTTATTTAATGTCAGATTATGATTACATGCAACAATAGCTACAACTAGGTTTTAAAATTTTTCAAAAGCAGTGCAGATTCAGTATAGACTGTTCTTATGTGGGAAGTTGACCTTGATATTTGTTTTCTGCTATGATGAAATTGACAATGAAGTGCATTTACAGCCCTTGCTGGTATTGATAAATTAGTCATTTTTTGGTTGTTGTTGTTGTTGTTTTTCACAAAAACGAAACAAATTATTTCCAAACCAAAACCAAAACCATCGAAAAAGACATTTTTACATTATTTTCATTTACATCTATTTCAGCTGTGTCAAGAGAAACCCAGAATTTTGCATAATATGCTAAAACAAAGAAGCCGATCAGCTGTACAGTAACTGCACAGCTGATCGCCACCTTTGTTTTAGCTTCAAGGAATGATATTATAATCCCTTTTTTTATTTAGTTATATCTGAAATTTCAAGCTGTTGGCTTTCTCTTTGACTGTTAGACAGATTTGTGTAGGACCAGGCCACAGGGTTAAAAAACTTTTTCATGCTCAATACAGCTGATCCTGAAATTTGAGCAGCTCCTAAATTAAAAGAATAGCCAAAGCAGTTGATATCTTCTGCTTTATGGTGAAAACAAAAAAACCAGAGGACCAATGGTCCTGTAAACGCTCACCTGAGTCTGCTGCATATACCAATAAACATGTTTGAATATTATGGTATTTAACCCCGGTGCAGGGGCAGATGAAGCCCTTGGGCCGTTTTCTTTTTTCAGAATAATCAATATTCTGTCCATGGATGCTTCACACCAAGTTTCATTAAAATCAATCTATTGGTTTCAGAGAAGAAGATATTTGAAGGGTTTTTACCATATATGGGCATGGTGGCCATCTTGGTCATGTGACTTAGATTATTAATATACACATTGGTTCCCCCATCCTATAGCTGCTTCACATAAAATTTGGCTTCAATTGGCCAAGTGGTTTTAGAGGAGAAGATGTTTGAATATTATGGTAATATACATGTATATTGCCCCAGGGTGTGGACATATGAGCCCTTAGGTCCATTTTTTTTTCAGAATCATTAACAATTAGTCCTACTAGCCATTTCCTGCAAGATTTTCACCTCAAATGACTTTTTAAAAGTTTTCCCCATTCCAATGCATTGGCGACCTATGTTGACCTTGTCGTAAAATAGGTCAAGGTCACCACAGGGTCATGATTTATATATACATTGTAGTACTTCAGCCATTGGTGCTTGACATACCAAGTTTCTTTGAAATCAGTCCTCAAAATTCGGAGAAGATTTTTGAAGGGGTTTTACCATATATGGGCATGGCAGCCATCTTGGTTATGTGAACTAGATAATTTATATATACATTAATTCCCCCATTCCATAGATGCTTCACATACAATTTGGCTTTGATTCGCCAAGCGGTTTCAGAGGAGAAGATGTTTGAATATTATGGTAATATACATGTATATTGCCCCGGGGTGGGGGCAGATGAGCCCCTGGGGTCCAATTTTTTTCAGAATCATTAATATTCAGTCCTACTGCCCATTTCCTGCAAGACTTTCACTTTAAATGACATTTTAAAAGTTTTCCCTATTCAAATGCATTGGTGACCTATGTTGACCTTGGCATAAAAAAAGGTCAAGGTCATCACAGGGTCATGATTTATATGCACATTGTAGTACTTCAGCCATCGATGCTTCATGCCAAGTTTCTTTGAAATCGATCCACCTGTTCTGGAAAAGAAGATTTTTGAAGGGTTTTTACCATATATGGGCATGGCGGCCATCTTGGTCATGTGACCTGGATTATTTATATATACATTGATTACCCCTTCCTATTGATGCTTCACATAAAATTTGGCTTTGATTGGCCAAGCAGTTTCAGAGGAGATGATGTTTGAATATTATGGTAATATACATGTATTATGCCCCGGGGTGGGGGCATATGAGCCCCTGGGGTCCAATTTTTTTCAGAATCCATATTCAGTCCTACTGCCCATTTCCTGCAAGACTTTCACTTTAAATGACTTTAAATAACATTTTAAAAGTTTTCCCCATTCAAATGCATTGGCGACCTATGTTGACCTTGCCGTAAAATAAGTCAAGGTCATCACAGGGTCATGATTTATATATACATTGTAGTGCTTGAGCCATCGATGCTTCATGCCAAGTTTCTTTGAAATCAATCCACCTGTTCTGGAGAAGAAGATTTTTGAAGGGTTTTTACCATATATGGGCATCGCGGCCATCTTGGTCATGTGACCTGGATTATATTTATATACACATTGATTACCCTTTGCTATTGATGCTTCACATAAAATTTGGCTTTGATTGGCCAAGCGGTTTCAGAGGAGATGATGTTTGAATATTATGGTAATATACATGTATTATGCCCCGGGGTGGGGGCATATGAGCCCCTGGGGTCCAGTTTTTTTCAGAATCATTAATATTCAGTCCTACTGCCCATTTCCTGCAAGACTTTCACTTTAAATGACTTTAAATGACATTTTAAAAGTTTTCCCCATTCAAATGCATTGGCGACCTATGTTGACCTTGCCGTAAAATAAGTCAAGGTCATCACAGGGTCATGATTTATATATACATTGTAGTGCTTGAGCCATCAATGCTTCATGCCAAGTTTCCTTGAAATCAGTCCACCGGTTCTGGAGAAGAAGATTTTTGAAGGGTTTTTAGCATATATGGGCATGGCGGCCATCTTGGTCATGTGACCTGGATTTCTTATATACACATTGGTTCCCCCTTCCTATAGATGCTTCATATAAAATTTGGCTTTGGTTGGCCAAGCGGTTTCAGAGAAGAAGATCTTTGAAATTGTGGACGGACGACGGACGGACGACGGACGGACGGACGCCGGATCATGGTCATCCTATAAGCTCACCTTGTGAGCCTAACGGCTCAGGTGAGCTAAAAAACTAGAATTTATTTTGCGTATAAATGTCATAAATGCTAAACTGCTAACAGTAATATCTAAGAACTGTATAAATTTTAGTCTCAGCTGAGTTGAGCATAATTAAAAGTTTTATAACCTCAGGGCCTTGTCAAGAACACTGAAGACCAGGCCCTAAGGTTATAAAACTTTTTCGAGATCAGCTGAGCATGAAATTTCAACTACTCATAAATGTTGAAATAGTCGAAATTAGTGGAAAATTCAGGATCAGTACTCAACAATTAGTAATTTATCCTGCCCATAAACATTTCCCAGGAGCCTATAATCTCTCACGTGAGAAAGATTATGTGCTCCTGCATTTCCTTAATAGTATTTTTATATTTATGAGCATGATAAATTTTATTCTCAGCTGAGCTGAGCATGAAAAAAGTTTTTTAACCTCAGGGCCAGTTTTCTCCCATGATGGCTCATTTCTTACCTTGAGCTGGTTAAACTTGAATAATTCTCCGAGATGGAGATCTGCATAATAACTATGTAGTCTGTAAACGAGGGTTGTCGTGCCGAGCCACGTCACAAGATGCCTGTTTGGACTGTTGCTGAGCTGTTTTGGAGGCACCACCCTCCTAAAATAGAGATCATGCTTTAATTAAATCAATCATTGTTATTGCATTGTCGTGATGGATTAAGCTGGAAACAATTTAAAGAGATTCTGACAACCTGTAAGTTTTTAATGCCAACATGATGAAAGTAATGCCCATACTCAAACAGCATAGTTTCGACCAGACTGGGTAGATGCCCTGGTTGACCGAAGTTTTCAAAGTTTGTTTGTGTTAGGCCTACTGTTATACATCCAAGCATGTTTAACTCATAACTGCTGCGACAGAGCCCAGAGCCATGGTTTCTTGGGTACTTACATGTAACCAGTTCTCTATGGAATTACTTGAAATCAATGTGCCACACGACATAACTCAGTGGCTTCTCACTAGGATTTCACATAAGGCCTTTGACTAAAACTAAGGCCTGTTATTAAATGTTGTTTTTTTGCTCCACAGGTAAACCTCATTATAAAGCGCCGAGCGGATAAGAGCGCTGTTTCTTATTCACTCGATCATCTCATCGAGCCTCGCTCTAGCCACATGTGAGACAAGTCACGTTCTGCTTGCGGGGGTGTCAGGTGGTTTTTCTCGGGGGTTCTCCTGTTTTCGCCCCACCTACTGATTGGCCCGTCACATATGAGCTTAAATAAAAGAAAGGGAAAGGGAAGTAAATCTGAATTAAAAAAAACAAACAAAAAAATATAATGACTCTTTTTTATGAACGTATAACCACAACTGCACTTTGGTTATAGCAACAACTGCATAACACTGTTTCGAGTCATTTCAGTTCATATGATCAAATAATCCTATAGTGGTTTTCAATATAAGATGTCAATATAACAATGTCTATTGTAACATTCGAACATGCTTTCACTTATAACATTGTCTGTGACTATAGACCCCGTAGACAGTAATATAATGTGGCTGACCTGTACTTTCTATGGGGCTTTACAGTAAGTTGGGAGTCAAAATCAAAAGCTATGATACACCTAAGTATTAAGTTTGAGCTTATATCCCTGAGTCCAACACAACATTCTATCACTATGCAACCACACTCCCCGAGAAACAGAAAATTTAAAACATTCAATTTGAAAGCATAACATACAATAACTTCTAAACCTACCAATTGTTTGGCTTTCTCTGCGGCTAGCTGTTGGTAATAAGCACCCTGAAGATATTGCACCTTTTCCCCCACACTCTGTTTATAATACCCCTCTGTTCTAGCACAACCTACACACCAGAAAATACCAACAACATGACACAGCAAACAAAATACATATAAGCCGCATCACGAGAAAACCGGTCTTTGGGGTTTCCGACGAGGTCTGACACTAATCAGCCTGTACAATCACAGAAGCAGGCTAGAGGCTTGAAAGTTTTGCTACAAGTAGAAAAGGAATTGTACTATTCCAGTAGTGAAACCAAAACATGCTATCAGCTGTGCAGTTACTGCAGAGCTGATCTGCATTTTAAATGTTTTCACATAGACAAAACCCCGGTTTTCTCGTGACTTGGCTTAGCCGCTCATAAGTAGGGGGGTTAGCCACTCATAAGTAGGGGGTGGGGGTTAATTTTCAGTTATGTTGGGATAGAGCCACCACTTCCTGGGTATTAACCAGTACTCTGGGGAGTTACTGTGTCTTGCTCAAGGACACAGCAAAGTGATCCAAGTGGGTATTGAACCCAGATCCAAGTAGGTATTGAACACAGGACCCTTCGATTTAGGGTGTGATGCTCTACCACCAGGTCACCAGGCTCCCTGAAACCATCTGTCAGAATTAGTATTTCTACATCATGTCAAAGCATTTAATTATAACAAGTGTTGTGAAATATAATACTGATGGTTCATATGTTGTTGATTAATGGCCAATATGTGAAACACCAAAACATGAAAAAATAAAAGAAAAAAAAAAAAAAAAATAGAAATACCTTTAAATGGGTATTTTTTTTTTTTTCATGTTTAAGACTTAGTGTTTCACACTGACTTTGTATAGATGTTTTCACGCAGCCTTAGAAAATTAAAAGAAAGTCTGTTTATCTTACGACACCAGTAATAAAATAGAATTCAACAGGATGTCAAATCTTTCAATTCGTTAACCCAACCAATTAAAAAAGTCCCAATTTCAGACATTGTCCGATCGAAAATTCCCAATTAAGTGGGACCCTGCACCTGTTTTCAAAACGATGCTGTGCCCTGGAGTTGCGCACCTCAGTTGCTACCTGACAGTTTGGATTAGATGAGAGGCCAAGTCTGAATAAATACATGTAATCCTCTTTTTGAACATACAATTACCAAAAGTAATCATGAAATTATAGAAAGATTTCTTGGAATTTCAACATAAGTAAAGCAGATACCACCATGTTTATCCCCAACGTCAAAGGTCACATGGAGTTGTGCACTTGATTTGTTTGACATCAGCAGAAGGGTTTCCTGAAGAAATATTGTATTTGAACAGATAATTGGGGACATTTGTCAAGTTTCTAGTTGACTGACCAGAAAATATAAATAGAGCAGCCCCATGGACAAATAAATAGGAAAATGCAATACACTAGGCAAACAAAATGAATGGCAACATGTTCAGGCTATTGTTTGAGTATATGTCATACGACACAGCGTGTTCGCACTGTACTTAATTTCGGAAATCGCGTGTTGCTATTTTCATATTAAAGAAAAATGTTTTACACATATCTTTTCATATGCGGTCTTTTATAAACACTAATTAGCAATATTTTCTTTCTTTGAAACAATTGTCAACATTTAGAACACTTCCGAACTTTAAAGTTTCCGAGGTGTTCTCAGTGACCAGATGATGAACGGTGATTCAACCAAAACTGTGTGCGTCATATGATAGGATATATATAAAATAGTTCACAAATTACTTACGCTAACGGTACCACAAATTTTCTGAACTTAGGTTTAGTTTGAACTGCTAAAATTCTCTGTGACGTCACAGTTAAGTGTGCAAATGATAGCTTACACAGAGTTTGTTTCCCGACAGAGTATGTCCCGACAGTGTATGTTTTACTTTTATTAAAAACTTTTTCAGTCTGATCTGTTCAATTGATACGATCGATGTGACGTCATAATTCATTCGTACGAGGTGAATTCCTCGGTGTTTATCCCTGTTACCTTACTGAATTAAAGTCAGAAATTGTGAAAACAAAATAAAAATATTAATAAAAGCTTTGCATGTTTTTTGAGATCTTCATTATTTAATATTTACATTTTTCTAAAACCTCCTTAGATGAACCATTAGATGTCAGACCTGTCAACTCTCCCGGACATCCCGTTATTCTAACGGTTTTGCCATGGACTAACGACCTCCCGTCCGATTTCAATAAAAAACGCCAAACTAACGGATTTCGGACTGTCTACCGGTTAATTTTAACATCCGAAACAAAAAAGAAAACATATCCCGGTTTTTCCGTGTTTACACAAACAAAGTCAAGGTCCGGTTGAGTTCGGGAATTTTCGACCGTTCCGATTTCTATTTTTAGCGAATTCGGCAATCTCCCTTCGCATTTGAGATTCTCCGGTTCTCCGATCCATTCATAAGCATGATATCGGGAAATTCCGGTGAAAGATAAAACAAGCTTTGTGATTAGCCAATAACTTTTTTAAGTTGATTTCGGAACCAATCAGATTGCATGTAACTAATGATCGTCGGGAAAACTCTCAATATGGCCGGGCCCTTGGTAGAAATATGTCAAATCTGATTTTTCGATCGAATTTCATCGTTTCTTCGCGGTTTTTGCATCATAATCATTATAGAAAATTGCACAAGCGAATTTGCAATACCCGAGGTATGACACCGTCTCAATTATTCCTTGTTTAAAGGGTTTTGTATCGGTGAATGCTAGCGGTATACTACCTTTGCCAATAACAAGTATTGTCTTTTTGAAAAGCTGGAAAAAATCTCCCTCCTGAAGAAAAAATCTCCCTCCTTGAAATTTTATAGGTCCGAAAGCGCGCGCGTAAGTTGCACGCTTATTTGGTCAAAAAATCACTGTTTCGCGCAATCTCCCTCTTAGAATTTTCAGGAGGTTGACAGGTCTGTTAGATGTTCATCTCAGTAGATAAGCAAACGTTCGATTTGACCGATTTTCATTTTCTTAAGGAACATTCTTCCGCATGCAAAATAATTCTTTAAAATGGCTGCCGAAATTCCCGCCAAATAAAGCGACAATTAAATTGGCTTAAAAACGCCTTTCAAAATGTTGTTCACTCATGCAAATCTATTAGAAGTGAGCCTCTTAATTCTACTTCTTAAATTGCATACCAGTGTACCAAAACATTGAAAAGTGTGAGCTTTTAAGATCAAATTGCACAAGTGTCTGAAATGATCAGTCTGGAGGAAGTGAAATACCTCCTACTTTCAGATTTGCAAAGAAAAATGACTCCAACGCTAATTTGTTGGGTGTATAGCTTAGTCTTGCGAGGAAACCTTAGTCTTCCATCGAACATTCGGGTTATGAGGGAGAAGTTCTATGAGGCCGGCAAATAAGCCACGAAGTTGACCAACTTTTATCGACGTCATCGCTGTTAGTGCTAAAATGGCCGTCGAAGTTCCAGCCAAATGTCAGTCACATTTTATGGCAATAAAACACACATTCATCGTTAAAACACCTTTGTAGGACATCATTCAAAATTGTTTGAATGATTGTCGCGTAGATTACGCAAATATTCAAGCTCAAACATGAACCAAAATAAAAACGAATTCGGTAAACATGCTCACCTTCAACCGCAAAAAGACTCCATTTGAGCACCAACAATACATGGAAAATAAGTCATGTAACAATGAAAAAAGTAAAGTAGAATGCTCAAGAAACTTTCTTCTGTCATTTTTTTTGTAAACAAAAAATGAGCCACATCGTGACAAAACCTAAGTTTTGTATATGCAGATACTCGGTTATTTTGGATCCGATGCAGAAACTTTGAGATCAGATGCAGCAGATCAGCGCCTCTGTATTCGCTGTCAATGGTTCTTCTTTTCAAATCCAAAATTTCTAGTTTCTATCTTTCTTCTCTGACTTTACTGGCTGGTTTGTGTTGGACTTTGTTAGGAATCGCGATAGGTTTTCTCGTGTTGTCGTTTCCTGGAAAATGCACGTTTCCTTGAAAATGGAAAGTTTTAAATGACGTCACTTAATTAAGCTGTTAAGAGGGTCGTTCGGAAAGTTCGAATAATTAATCAATCACGGCAACTTGTATTTTTGGTTCCTCTATTTTATTCCCGTTTCTTTCAGTTTTCTTTCAACATTTAAGATGAAGTGTTAGTTCACGCACACCAGCTTTCTAGTTCATTGAATGAACATTATTGTGACGACATGCACGCACTTCAACTCAAGGGAAACAACTGCGATAATTTTATATCATGCTGTATTACAATTTACACTGACACAGAAACCAACCAACTATAGCCCATTCACTGGTAAATTATGTTTTTCCAAATATCAGCAAAACTTTAAGCAGTGGGGAAGCAACACTTCTTCTTTTTCTTTTTTAAATTCAGTTTTACGTCCCTTTCAAGATTATTTCAGCTCATATGAGACGGGCCGGCGAAAACGGGAGAACCCCGAGAAAAAACACATGACACACCCGCGCAAAACTTCTTTAGTGAGTACTTAGGACCTTAAGGAATCTATAGCAGTGTGGGTTCAGTTCTTGTTACAAAAACTTATAGATTTTGAGGAGGACAATTATCAGGAAAACATGTTCGTGCAATAAATACCCCTTTAAACCCCAATTTTATTCAGTAAAACTGGGGTATAAAGGGGTATACAACTTTTCTTATTTTTGTTCCGAAACATAGCTTGTGGGTACTCGTTAGAACTGCCTCAGCGAGGCGGTTCTAATGTGTACGCACAATCAATGTTTTGAGCAAAAATTTTAAAATTATCAAAAATTTTCATATGAGATTCATCAATTTTTACAGCTGAAAAAAATCTCTGTATATTATTGCATAGGCAAGTTTTCGTAATGAAAGGCTCAAGGAACTTAGATCTATGTGTGATTAGGTAGGTGACGTTTATCCTAGTGGAGTCAGGCTTTTCCTAATCATTTTACATAGTCACAGATTTACATCAATATTTTAGTGATGTAATCACTATATTTTCTAATTCGAATATCATAAAGTACAATAAATGATTATGATAGAATAAATACTGACCTTGTGTATCATCGTGTCAAAATATCCTCGATACAACAATCACTATATCTGTTGTACGTTAATAGACGGTGCACTGACGAGTACCCCCTAACCAGGGTATAATTTCAGTCACAAACACTAGCAAGAAGGGAAATAACCCAATAAAGAGGTAATTTGGTCAGATGCAATGCAAAAACTTGCTCATGCAATATACAGAGGATTTTTTTCAGTAGCAAAAAAAAAAAATTATATTTATGCTCAAATCTGTTTTCGATCAGGATTAAGGTAAACCCCTGCAAACCCAGATTTTTTTTTTATTTGTGTTTTATTTGTGTGTGTGTGTGTGTGTGTGTGTGTGTGTGTGTGTGTGTGTGTTATATTTAAATGTGGGGTTTAAGGGGGTATATATTTCACGGACATGTTTTCCTGACATGAAAAGGCGGGGGGAAGTGGGGTCGAATGGTCGATTGCATTCAATCAATGCCATTGTCTGATTTTCAGTTTCTGCTTAATACGAGTGTGCAAACTACTAGGCGTACGAACCGGTGTGGCAAGACTCGAAGTCATATTTACATGTAACATTACGAACACTTGCCCATGCAATATACAGAGATTTTTTTCACCTGTAAAAATTGAAAATTTCATTAGAAAAAAAAATGATATTTTTCTTACTTTTGCTCAAAACATAGATTATGGGTATACGTTAGAACCGCCTCGCCGAGGCGGTTCTAACGAGTACCCACAATCTATGTTTTGGAGCAAACATATTAAAGAACTAGAAATGCGTGTTTGTAAAACACTATGCCCCCAACTGTATGCTTGTCCCTAAACTGGCAGTTTGTATAATTCATTTATTTCATTCGAATGCAGTCAAATTTAATTTCCTGAAGAAGCTGTTCGGTTGCGTCTGTTTTGACCTCGATCCAGAAACAGAATGTAAGCTTTTTTTGCAGGCGAGTTAGAAATGAAGTAAAAATTTAAAAATGGAGTAATTTTGTCAAAATTTGACAGAGAGTCCTCAAACGTTAATCAGGTGATCTTCTTCTCAGCCCCAACCAGCATGCCAAATATGAAGGCTCTAGCTAGCTAGCTAAAATACGTTTTGAGATATCTTGCACACAAGATTTTCAAAATTTTCAAAGGGACATTATTCCAACAAGGGGAATAACACGTACATGAAAAAATACAGGCCAACTATTTTTTCATGAGGAATCTGTATATGAAATTTCAAAACCCTATAATTCACCGTTCAAAGGTTTCAAATTTCACCGAAAAGTGGAAAAATCAATCAAAATTTCAAAATTCTGTATTTTTGTAAACATTTGACACAAAGTTCTCAAAAGTTAATCAGGTCATCTACTTCTCAGCCTCAACAAGTGTACTAAATATGAAGGCTCTAGCTTCAATACTTTTTGAGATATCTTGCACACAAGATTTTCAAATTTTGTTTTCAAAGGGACATAGCTCAAAAAAGGGGCATAACTTGGCCATACAAAAAAATACGGGTCAACTATTCTATCATGAGGAATGTGTATATGAAATTTCAAAACCCTAGCATTCACCGTTCAAAAGTTTCAAATTTCACCGAAAAATGGAAAAATCAATCAAAATTTCAAAATTCCGTATTTTTGTCAAAATTTGACAGAAAGATCTCAAAAGTTATTCAGGTCATCTACTTCTCAGCCCCAACAAGTGTACCAAATATGAAGGCTCTAGCTTCAATACTTTTTGAGATATCTTGCACACAAGATTTTCAAATTTTGTTTTCTAAGGGGCATAACTCAAAAAAGGGGCATAACTTGGCCATACAAAAGAATACGGGTCAACTATTTTATCATGAGGAATGTGTATACGAAATTTCAAAACCCTAGCATTCACCGTTCAAAAGTTTCAAATTTCACCGAAAAGTGGAAAAATCAATCAAAATTTCAAAATTCCGTATTTTTGTAAAAAATTGACGGAAAGTTCTCAAAAGTTAAACAGGTCATCTACTCCTCAGCCCCAACAAGTGTACCAAATATGAAGGCTCTAGCTTCAATACTTTTTGAGATATCTTGCACACAAGATTTTCAAATTTTGTTTTCAAAGGGACATAACTCAGAAAAGGGGCGTAACTCGGACATGAAAAAAAATACGGGTCAACTATTTTTTCATGAGGAATGTGCATATGAAATTTCAAAACCCTAGTATTCACCATTCAAAAGTTAACACACACACAGACGCACAGACACACAGACACACAGACAAGCCGAAAGCAATATGCCCTTCCAACTTTTTCAAAGTTGGGGGCATAAAAATAGGTATACCCCTGCATACCCCAGTTTTACTATATAAAAGTGGGGTTGAAGGGGGTATATACTGCACGGACATGTTTTCTTGATGATTTATTAATCACATGACCACCGATCAATAATCATGAGTCGCCGCATGAACAATGGAAATTTCTATTTTTATATTACTGATCGTTCCAAGGCGATACTTCTGTTTTATTGTTTAATGTTTTGGTGTTTAAATGTTTTTGTGCTGTTGGCGTCTTATGTGTGTTATCATAATTTTAGTTAAGTTTAGTTAACTAAGTGGCCACCTATTGGGGAAATAGCTGCTCATTCGGCTTACGAAATGTTTTCATGGTATAAGTACCTTATTGTAAGTTGTTGTTTTTTTCCGGCTCGTTTTTTGGCGTGGGAATCTTTTTTTGATTGCGCCATTCCTGATCGTTGCATACTTGTATGATACACGATATTCGACCAAAATATTGAAAAATGAAAAAGGCCAAAACCGTTTTCTTTCGGCCAGGCCCTTGCCGGACGGCACATTTTACAAATTTAAATTGAGCGATTTAAAAAAAAAAAAAAAAAAAAAAAAAAAAAAAAAAAAAAACCTTCTAGGCTTTCTAGGAAAGGAGAGGAAGCGTGCGGACCATCTAATCGCATTTCTATTCACATTTATACTTATCATTCAATACATGTATGTTTTAGGCGGCCCCGTGGCTAAAAGCGCTGATATTTCATTACCACACTTTATCATTCGATCATCTCACCGATATGCGTGATGTGGGCTCGAACGCCACACGGACCACACATGAGACAAGCCAAGTTCTGCATGTGTGCCAGGTTTTCGTCCAATCTGATCCAATCTATTTGTTGGCCCGTCTCATACGAGTTGAAATAATATTGAAAGGGACGTAAAACTGAATAAAATACGTTTAAAATACAATAGTCAATCATAAAGTCAATATTGAAACAGCGTCGATCGTGGCGATATTACAATATCATTCAGTGGGCGAGTAGAGGGGGGGGGGGTATTGGTCGCACCTGCACGACACTAATTGGATTCCATTTCACGTGCCGCATGATGACATGCTGTAGTATTGGTCCGTTGCATATTTCTGTCCATGCCATATAGAGCATACAGAGATTTTAATTTCACTTCAAAATTGCATATTTAGTGATGCCGGACTGTCTTGAAATTTATTGAATGTCCCTTTAACGGAGAGTTATGACGTCAGCATCTGGAGGTCAATTTGCGTCATAACCCGGTTTATGTTTTGGATTGTTTATTTACAAAAAAGCAGGAACAGACATCATTTATGTGATTTTATTACAGGATTATGTCTTTGAAGTAAGTTTTGTTACTCAGCATTTTGTGACACATCTTTCCTTTCACATTTGAGTCGATTGGTGGCGTGAATCAGGCGGGGAATCAGGCTGGGAACTTGTTTTTGACCGCCATTATTGACTTTTGGAATGAGGGTACGTTCACAAACATTTGCAAAGAAAAATGACTCCAACGCTTATTTTTCGGAAATTTTAGGTGCAAATGGTCGAAAAATTGATCTTGATCATGAAATAGGTGTCCAAATGGGAGTAAAACGTTTATTTAAGCCTGAATTCGTTATTTTCATTTGTTTATTGGTGCGACTGAACCTTACTTTCGGTTGAAGAAAAAAGACACAAAGACCAAAAAATATTGAGAAAAGTGCATGTGTCGATTTGCAGAAATATGTGCAGGAATTTCTCTGAAAGTCTCAGAAAATTTGAAAGACTATATATTACAGGCGATTGCTGCAATTGAAGGCACTGATTGTCGATTCGTTTTGAACTCCTACGAAATCGAACGTTTTTCCGTTGCTATGCACATGAAAATATCCTTGCGAGCGGCCTTTGCGTATCTGCTGTCTGTGTTCATACTTCCATGAACAACATCTTGTCACGCGACGTCACATGACGTCAAACTTGACGTCAAAATACAGTCAAGTGCTTTTGCCAATCTGATTGGACATTGTAAACGTCAACGCCGTTCCGCTGTTTGAATACACACTGTGTGTAAATTATCTATTTGCTTGTAAATGTGATCGCCTTGATGATTTTTCAATCACAGCGATATTGAACGAGTTATACCCTTGACCGAATGAGCGAAGAGGCGGGAAAGGTGCAGTTCCGATAAACAATATTGATTTTTTACAAAGAGTAGCTTGCCGACCGGGTCAATCAATTGTATTTTTCATTTTAGATTTATATATAATGAAGTTCATTGACAAAATGTTAATACATGTAACAAACAATGCGTAAACTTTCACACATTATTTCTCAGACATGAAACTATTTAGACATGCGCATGTCCGTGTGCTATGCAACTCCAGGAGACTCAACTGAATGCCAGAAAAATCCCTGCAGATGACGATTGTGTGTCGGTGCCTAAATTTGCTTTTCTTGTGAGCAGGGTGAGAGCTCGGGACTAATCACCACCGGTCAAGCCCCTCCCTGGTGTGGTATTGTCAATTTAACGTTTTGATTCTGATGACCACAAGCTTTTCTGAAAAGCTTATACTTGTATATACACACAGACCACATACTTTGTAAAAAATAGTCACCTGGTGACCCAAAAAATATGTAATACCCCACAATTTTATTTCCAAATATTCAACAGTTCTCTGCATTGACATTCATTTATGAAAAGAAAGAGGGATACAGTATATTAAACTCACATGTTTTTCTTTTTCATTTTTTTTAGCAACGGTTTAACATCTAAAAAAAAAATGGTGGATTTCCTTTTGATAATCTACGGTACCAACCCTAGACCGATAGAAGAAAGTATTAAAACTTAAACCCTGGTGAAGAAATGTCATTTTGGCGTGTCACCAGTAAACTATACACAGGTACAAACAATACGTCACAAACCACGTGGTCTATAAAATACAGGTAAGTCATGTGACCATCACATGACCTTTTCTCACTTCCGGGTGGCAAAAAAGCGACATCAGACCAATGAATGTGTAATGAACTGTAATGTTTTGATGTATAAAAGAGTAAAATAATATCGAAATATTACTAGTAGTAGTAGTAGTTTATTTTATTTTCGTGTCACATGTCTATAAGCATAAAAATATTTACAAACATATCAACGTTTGAGTTTAAGACATACAGCTCGGGTTTACGAGACACGCATGCATAAAATGCAATGTATATATGTACATGTTATACAGGTAAAACACAAACACAAATTGTTACTTATTCATAACAAATTAATTTCCAAATATGTTTGTTCATTAATTGATGCTTGTTTTTAATTTAGTTTTATAATTATTTATAGCGTTTCTTCCCGTGCAGAATTAGAAAATATGAATTTAAAAGGTTTGCATTTCAGTCAAAAGATGAAATATTCCCACGCTATAAATCATAAATAAACGTTTAATTATTTCCCTGCCGCCGCGGTGGTGTAATGGATAGCGTTTTCGCTTAGGTTGCGGGCTCGAAACCCGGCTGATACATATGCCTGTCATGTAGGTGACAAATGTTCACCCTGACGTAATAAAGGCAAACCGCCCATAGGGTGTAACATTTAAAAGATAATAATAATAATTTCCGTGTTTGAATTAATTTTAAGCTTTATGAAATAATTACAAAAAGAAACGGGAATATCTTTAAGCCGTCATTTGGTCTGTCTGTCTCTCTCTCTCTCTCTCTCTCTCTCTCTCTCTCTCTGAAGAGCGCATGCTTTAAATTTGTTTTTCATTCGTTGAACAAAAAAAAAACAAAAAAAAAAAAAAAAAAAAAAAAAAAAAACAACGTTATTTTCATTCCGTGAAATAAATCTAATTTATTCACAATTTAAAATTACTTTGTGTTGTGTATCCATTTTTATTTATGACACTGGAATCATAATTATCAGCGATGTCAACACATGTAATGATAATTAATTGACTGACTGAACACACAAGCCGGCTGCCCCGGGGGACTTCAAGTTCATTAATCCCTTATCATTCATATTGTACCCCAAGAATGTGTCGTTTCTTTGAAGAAGGTGCCATATATAATAATTAAAGAAGCCGATTATCATGATTATGGGCATCGTAATTTGAGTTTGTGTGTCATAAAACTGACTTCAATAGCTGAAACCGCCCTTCTTTCCGGCAAATTGATTATCATCGTATGTATAACCTTTGAATAGTTTGTCATGTATTTAAACTGGACCAAGTTATATTTCATTGGGATTATTTAAATATAATGTGAGCAAGAGTTCATGTTCTTAAGAATTAGAATGTAAAAGATGGAAGAAAGAAGAAGAAACTTTCATTCATAAAACGAGCTAAGATGAATGCACTTTTATTTCTAGTTTCGGTACAAAAAAGGTTGGAAAAAGGACCAAGAACTATTTATTTAATTGTTTATTACCCTTTTATTATTATTATTTTTTATTATTATGAATGATTTTTTAGTCTGATTGCAGAGACGTGGCCTGGTGGGGTTTGCGCAAATTGTTAATTGAGTCCTCCGTAAAACCATCCATCATTAATATTCATTTTATATTGACCATTCAAATCTGCACATTAGCTAACGGTCAATGACGGTTGACCAACACGTGGGTTAGACAAACAAACCAACACGTGCTTTTTACAGGTAAATACAGGTGCAAAACCACAATGTTTGTCTATGGAAATAGGGTGGGCGTGGCTATACCTTGCTGGCGGAGGAGTCAATTAATTATAAAGAATATCTAAGTAGGCCTAATTCGTATTTTTGTTCGCGCGGTTCAAACATCATTTAGGATACTTAGACGCTCAAGAAGGTGTGAAAAATGAAATTATTTATAAAAGAGCAAACAAATCAATGAATTCAAATGCCAAAAATTATTAGTAATTTTGTATTTAGAGGTCATCATCGTTCATTAATTGAAATTGCACCAAACATTTCACGTTTTGGATCCGAGATTTTATCTAATGTATGTAAACAACATTGAACCGGAAATGGTTTTGCCACCCGGAAGTGAAAGTTTCAACCACAATGCAATGCGCACTACGTCATCGAGGTCAAGGTCAAATAATGTAAACAATAACACTGTATGTGTCTATTCAGATTCAGTTTAAGCAGCAATGGTAAACAAAGAAAAAAATAATAATTAGTATTGCAAGATATTATACATCAAGTCTTATGATTTTACCTACCTAGTGGAAATCCTTGGTCAAGTTATTCAGCTGAAAAGTAGGTCAGCTTATACAGTCACAGTCAGTAATTTACATGTAGCAAAACAAATCTCATTTTAGAAAAAACTTACCACATTAATCATTCCCTGTACCCTCTGATATGATAAAACTGATATCCAGTAACTAATAAAACAAAAAAATATTTCTAATTGATTCAGATGTTAAAAATTAATGGCCGACATTTTGGTCTGTGCTCAGAGGCTGTGAAATGGCAAATAGAGGCCCCATATAGGGAAAACAGATTGACTATGAAAACAGACAGGTCAAGAAAATAAGTAAAAGTAACAAGTAACTAAACAAGTAAATAGATAAGAAAACTGCTACCAACAAAGAGAAATCATTCAAATATGTTTACATGCAAACAGCAGGTATATCAACATGCTATAATTGAACAATTTCAAACAAACCCGAGAAGAACTAGCTTTAGGTAATTTCAAGCACCCCGTACTGAGCCTTTTTTCCTGAAACCAAGTAGACCTTCTTATACTGATAATGGAAAACTCCTTATCAATTAATTGATACGACAGTTTCTTTTCAATTAATTAATATTTTATGAATTATTCCGCCTACAACTTGTGGTACCCAAAGTGATACCTAATTTCAAACATTTAGGTAAAGTAGTTCCTGAAAAAAATTTTGACAGAAAAATTTCTTGGATAAAAAGAAAAATGGATAAATAAAGGGAATGATGAGCAGGACATTCTTGATTCTCAAATACACAATACAACTTGACATACCAAGCTTTGTATCAATTTTAAAATTCTAGGTTAAGTGGTTTCTGAATAATCTTTGACACAAAAAAAGTTTACTGACAGACATACAGACAGACAGACAAATGGAAAAGGCAAAAACTATATACATCAAATACTTTGTATGCCTGGTTTGTACCTAATTTCAAACTTCTAGGTAAAATAGTTTCCGAGAAATCTTTGACAGAAAAAAATTCTTGGATAGAAAGAAAAATTTATGTATAAGTATAGGCAATGATAAGCAGGAGATTGTTGATTCTCAAATACACAATACATTTTGACATATCCCAGCTTTGTATCAAATTTTAAAATTCTAGGTTAAGTATTTCCTTAGAAATCTTTGACACAAAGCAAGTTTACAGACAGACAGGCAGACAGGCAGACAGACAGACAGATTGAAAAAGCAAAAACTATATACTATATACCTAATACTTTGTATGCTGGGGGTATAAAGATAAAATGCTAAATAGATTTTAAGAACACCTGGCACATGGGACACTATTTCAGTTCTAAATAGACAAAATAAGAATAAAAAAGTTACCTCATTTACACACAAACTTAAGTGACCTAAATGCTCTAATGGCAAACTCGAGTGAAAGGGGCTGTAAAATGAGTCTCCCGTGTTTTTGGGATGTAGAGCTTAATGCTTCTAATGTGTATTCAAAGATAATTCACGACACATATAGTTCAGCTCTGAAATACATGTATACAGCTAGGCTTTGAAACCAGAATTATTTTAATGTGAAAAAGCAAGAAACATGTCTTTTTTCCTCCACGTGTCAGAATATATTCTGTCTTCACGTCCCATTATTTTTGTCCCGTTCTATCGGCTCCAGGGCAAAAAGTACCACTCTTAGCAAACTCCAGAGCTTCTGTAGGGAACTGAAAAATTGAATTTAAAATAAGCCTAGTCAAAGTCCAAATTTATTTAATGTCAGATTATGATTACATGCAACAATAGCTACAACTAGGTTTTAAAATTTTTCAAAAGCAGTGCAGATTCAGTATAGACTGTTCTTATGTGGGAAGTTGACCTTGATATTTGTTTTCTGCTATGATGAAATTGACAATGAAGTGCATTTACAGCCCTTGCTGGTATTGATAAATTAGTCATTTTTTGGTTGTTGTTGTTGTTGTTTTTCACAAAAACGAAACAAATTATTTCCAAACCAAAACCAAAACCATCGAAAAAGACATTTTTACATTATTTTCATTTACATCTATTTCAGCTGTGTCAAGAGAAACCCAGAATTTTGCATAATATGCTAAAACAAAGAAGCCGATCAGCTGTACAGTAACTGCACAGCTGATCGCCACCTTTGTTTTAGCTTCAAGGAATGATATTATAATCCCTTTTTTTATTTAGTTATATCTGAAATTTCAAGCTGTTGGCTTTCTCTTTGACTGTATAGACAGATTTGTGTAGGACCAGGCCACAGGGTTAAAAAACTTTTTCATGCTCAATACAGCTGATCCTGAAATTTGAGCAGCTCCTAAATTAAAAGAATAGCCAAAGCAGTTGATATCTTCTGCTTTATGGTGAAAACAAAAAAACCAGAGGACCAATGGTCCTGTAAACGCTCACCTGAGTCTGCTGCATATACCAATAAACATGTTTGAATATTATGGTATTTAACCCCGGTGCAGGGGCAGATGAAGCCCTTGGGCCGTTTTCTTTTTTCAGAATAATCAATATTCTGTCCATGGATGCTTCACACCAAGTTTCATTAAAATCAATCTATTGGTTTCAGAGAAGAAGATATTTGAAGGGTTTTTACCATATATGGGCATGGTGGCCATCTTGGTCATGTGACTTAGATTATTAATATACACATTGGTTCCCCCATCCTATAGCTGCTTCACATAAAATTTGGCTTCAATTGGCCAAGTGGTTTTAGAGGAGAAGATGTTTGAATATTATGGTAATATACATGTATATTGCCCCAGGGTGTGGACATATGAGCCCTTAGGTCCATTTTTTTTTCAGAATCATTAACAATTAGTCCTACTAGCCATTTCCTGCAAGATTTTCACCTCAAATGACTTTTTAAAAGTTTTCCCCATTCCAATGCATTGGCGACCTATGTTGACCTTGTCGTAAAATAGGTCAAGGTCACCACAGGGTCATGATTTATATATACATTGTAGTACTTCAGCCATTGGTGCTTGACATACCAAGTTTCTTTGAAATCAGTCCTCAAAATTCGGAGAAGATTTTTGAAGGGGTTTTACCATATATGGGCATGGCAGCCATCTTGGTTATGTGAACTAGATAATTTATATATACATTAATTCCCCCATTCCATAGATGCTTCACATACAATTTGGCTTTGATTCGCCAAGCGGTTTCAGAGGAGAAGATGTTTGAATATTATGGTAATATACATGTATATTGCCCCGGGGTGGGGGCAGATGAGCCCCTGGGGTCCAATTTTTTTCAGAATCATTAATATTCAGTCCTACTGCCCATTTCCTGCAAGACTTTCACTTTAAATGACATTTTAAAAGTTTTCCCTATTCAAATGCATTGGTGACCTATGTTGACCTTGGCATAAAAAAAGGTCAAGGTCATCACAGGGTCATGATTTATATGCACATTGTAGTACTTCAGCCATCGATGCTTCATGCCAAGTTTCTTTGAAATCGATCCACCTGTTCTGGAAAAGAAGATTTTTGAAGGGTTTTTACCATATATGGGCATGGCGGCCATCTTGGTCATGTGACCTGGATTATTTATATATACATTGATTACCCCTTCCTATTGATGCTTCACATAAAATTTGGCTTTGATTGGCCAAGCGGTTTCAGAGGAGATGATGTTTGAATATTATGGTAATATACATGTATTATGCCCCGGGGTGGGGGCATATGAGCCCCTGGGGTCCGATTTTTTTCAGAATCCATATTCAGTCCTACTGCTCATTTCCTGCAAGACTTTCACTTTAAATGACTTTAAATAACATTTTAAAAGTTTTCCCCATTCAAATGCATTGGCGACCTATGTTGACCTTGCCGTAAAATAAGTCAAGGTCATCACAGGGTCATGATTTATATATACATTGTAGTGCTTGAGCCATCGATGCTTCATGCCAAGTTTCTTTGAAATCGATCCACCTGTTCTGGAGAAGAAGATTTTTGAAGGGTTTTTACCATATATGGGCATCGCGGCCATCTTGGTCATGTGACCTGGATTATATTTATATACACATTGATTACCCTTTGCTATTGATGCTTCACATAAAATTTGGCTTTGATTGGCCAAGCGGTTTCAGAGGAGATGATGTTTGAATATTATGGTAATATACATGTATTATGCCCCGGGGTGGGGGCATATGAGCCCCTGGGGTCCAGTTTTTTTCAGAATCATTAATATTCAGTCCTACTGCCCATTTCCTGCAAGACTTTCACTTTAAATGACTTTAAATGACATTTTAAAAGTTTTCCCCATTCAAATGCATTGGCGACCTATGTTGACCTTGCCGTAAAATAAGTCAAGGTCATCACAGGGTCATGATTTATATATACATTGTAGTGCTTGAGCCATCAATGCTTCATGCCAAGTTTCCTTGAAATCAGTCCACCGGTTCTGGAGAAGAAGATTTTTGAAGGGTTTTTACCATATATGGGCATGGCGGCCATCTTGGTCATGTGACCTGGATTTCTTATATACACATTGGTTCCCCCTTCCTATAGATGCTTCATATAAAATTTGGCTTTGGTTGGCCAAGCGGTTTCAGAGAAGAAGATCTTTGAAATTGTGGACGGACGACGGACGGACGACGGACGGACGGACGCCGGATCATGGTCATCCTATAAGCTCACCTTGTGAGCCTAACGGCTCAGGTGAGCTAAAAAACTAGAATTTATTTTGCGTATAAATGTCATAAATGCTAAACTGCTAACAGTAATATCTAAGAACTGTATAAATTTTAGTCTCAGCTGAGTTGAGCATAATTAAAAGTTTTATAACCTCAGGGCCTTGTCAAGAACACTGAAGACCAGGCCCTAAGGTTATAAAACTTTTTCGAGATCAGCTGAGCATGAAATTTCAACTACTCATAAATGTTGAAATAGTCGAAATTAGTGGAAAATTCAGGATCAGTACTCAACAATTAGTAATTTATCCTGCCCATAAACATTTCCCAGGAGCCTATAATCTCTCACGTGAGAAAGATTATGTGCTCCTGCATTTCCTTAATAGTATTTTTATATTTATGAGCATGATAAATTTTATTCTCAGCTGAGCTGAGCATGAAAAAAGTTTTTTAACCTCAGGGCCAGTTTTCTCCCATGATGGCTCATTTCTTACCTTGAGCTGGTTAAACTTGAATAATTCTCCGAGATGGAGATCTGCATAATAACTATGTAGTCTGTAAACGAGGGTTGTCGTGCCGAGCCACGTCACAAGATGCCTGTTTGGACTGTTGCTGAGCTGTTTTGGAGGCACCACCCTCCTAAAATAGAGATCATGCTTTAATTAAATCAATCATTGTTATTGCATTGTCGTGATGGATTAAGCTGGAAACAATTTAAAGAGATTCTGACAACCTGTAAGTTTTTAATGCCAACATGATGAAAGTAATGCCCATACTCAAACAGCATAGTTTCGACCAGACTGGGTAGATGCCCTGGTTGACCGAAGTTTTCAAAGTTTGTTTGTGTTAGGCCTACTGTTATACATCCAAGCATGTTTAACTCATAACTGCTGCGACAGAGCCCAGAGCCATGGTTTCTTGGGTACTTACATGTAACCAGTTCTCTATGGAATTACTTGAAATCAATGTGCCACACGACATAACTCAGTGGCTTCTCACTAGGATTTCACATAAGGCCTTTGACTAAAACTAAGGCCTGTTATTAAATGTTGTTTTTTGCTCCACAGGTAAACCTCATTATAAAGCGCCGAGCGGATAAGAGCGCTGTTTCTTATTCACTCGATCATCTCATCGAGCCTCGCTCTAGCCACATGTGAGACAAGTCACGTTCTGCTTGCGGGGGTGTCAGGTGGTTTTTCTCGGGGGTTCTCCTGTTTTCGCCCCACCTACTGATTGGCCCGTCACATATGAGCTTAAATAAAAGAAAGGGAAAGGGAAGTAAATCTGAATTAAAAAAAACAAACAAAAAAATATAATGACTCTTTTTTATGAACGTATAACCACAACTGCACTTTGGTTATAGCAACAACTGCATAACACTGTTTCGAGTCATTTCAGTTCATATGATCAAATAATCCTATAGTGGTTTTCAATATAAGATGTCAATATAACAATGTCTATTGTAACATTCGAACATGCTTTCACTTATAACATTGTCTGTGACTATAGACCCCGTAGACAGTAATATAATGTGGCTGACCTGTACTTTCTATGGGGCTTTACAGTAAGTTGGGAGTCAAAATCAAAAGCTATGATACACCTAAGTATTAAGTTTGAGCTTATATCCCTGAGTCCAACACAACATTCTATCACTATGCAACCACACTCCCCGAGAAACAGAAAATTTAAAACATTCAATTTGAAAGCATAATATACAATAACTTCTAAACCTACCAATTGTTTGGCTTTCTCTGCGGCTAGCTGTTGGTAATAAGCACCCTGAAGATATTGCACCTTTTCCCCCACACTCTGTTTATAATACCCCTCTGTTCTAGTACAACCTACACACCAGAAAATACCAACAACATGACACAGCAAACAAAATACATATAAGCCGCATCACGAGAAAACCGGTCTTTGGGGTTTCCGACGAGGTCTGACACTAATCAGCCTGTACAATCACAGAAGCAGGCTAGAGGCTTGAAAGTTTTGCTACAAGTAGAAAAGGAATTGTACTATTCCAGTAGTGAAACCAAAACATGCTATCAGCTGTGCAGTTACTGCAGAGCTGATCTGCATTTTAAATGTTTTCACATAGACAAAACCCCGGTTTTCTCGTGACTTGGCTTAGCCGCTCATAAGTAGGGGGGTTAGCCACTCATAAGTAGGGGGTGGGGGTTAATTTTCAGTTATGTTGGGATAGAGCCACCACTTCCTGGGTATTAACCAGTACTCTGGGGAGTTACTGTGTCTTGCTCAAGGACACAGCAAAGTGATCCAAGTGGGTATTGAACCCAGATCCAAGTAGGTATTGAACACAGGACCCTTCGATTTAGGGTGTGATGCTCTACCACCAGGTCACCAGGCTCCCTGAAACCATCTGTCAGAATTAGTATTTCTACATCATGTCAAAGCATTTAATTATAACAAGTGTTGTGAAATATAATACTGATGGTTCATATGTTGTTGATTAATGGCCAATATGTGAAACACCAAAACATGAAAAAATAAAAAAAAAAAAAAAAAAAAAAAAATAGAAATACCTTTAAATGGGTATTTTTTTTTTTTTCATGTTTAAGACTTAGTGTTTCACACTGACTTTGTATAGATGTTTTCACGCAGCCTTAGAAAATTAAAAGAAAGTCTGTTTATCTTACGACACCAGTAATAAAATAGAATTCAACAGGATGTCAAATCTTTCAATTCGTTAACCCAACCAATTAAAAAAGTCCCAATTTCAGACATTGTCCGATCGAAAATTCCCAATTAAGTGGGACCCTGCACCTGTTTTCAAAACGATGCTGTGCCCTGGAGTTGCGCACCTCAGTTGCTACCTGACAGTTTGGATTAGATGAGAGGCCAAGTCTGAATAAATACATGTAATCCTCTTTTTGAACATACAATTACCAAAAGTAATCATGAAATTATAGAAAGATTTCTTGGAATTTCAACATAAGTAAAGCAGATACCACCATGTTTATCCCCAACGTCAAAGGTCACATGGAGTTGTGCACTTGATTTGTTTGACATCAGCAGAGGGGTTTCCTGAAGAAATATTGTATTTGAACAGATAATTGGGGACATTTGTCAAGTTTCTAGTTGACTGACCAGAAAATATAAATAGAGCAGCCCCATGGACAAATAAATAGGAAAATGCAATACACTAGGCAAACAAAATGAATGGCAACATGTTCAGGCTATTGTTTGAGTATATGTCATACGACACAGCGTGTTCGCACTGTACTTAATTTCGGAAATCGCGTGTTGCTATTTTCATATTAAAGAAAAATGTTTTACACATATCTTTTCATATGCGGTCTTTTATAAACACTAATTAGCAATATTTTCTTTCTTTGAAACAATTGTCAACATTTAGAACACTTCCGAACTTTAAAGTTTCCGAGGTGTTCTCAGTGACCAGATGATGAACGGTGATTCAACCAAAACTGTGTGCATCATATGATAGGATATATATAAAATAGTTCACAAATTACTTACGCTAACGGTACCACAAATTTTCTGAACTTAGGTTTAGTTTGAACTGCTAAAATTCTCTGTGACGTCACAGTTAAGTGTGCAAATGATAGCTTACACAGAGTTTGTTTCCCGACAGAGTATGTCCCGACAGTGTATGTTTTACTTTTATTAAAAACTTTTTCAGTCTGATCTGTTCAATTGATACGATCGATGTGACGTCATAATTCATTCGTACGAGGTGAATTCCTCGGTGTTTATCCCTGTTACCTTACTGAATTAAAGTCAGAAATTGTGAAAACAAAATAAAAATATTAATAAAAGCTTTGCATGTTTTTTGAGATCTTCATTATTTAATATTTACATTTTTCTAAAACCTCCTTAGATGAACCATTAGATGTTCATCTGTGTTCATACTTCCATGAACAACATCTTGTCACGCGACGTCACATGACATCAAACTTGACGTCAAAATACAGTCAAGTGCTTTTGCCAATCTGATTGGACATTGTAAACGTCAACGCCGTTCCGCTGTTTGAATACACACTGTGTGTAAATTATCTATTTGCTTGTAAATGTGATCGCCTTGATGATTTTTCAATCACAGCGATATTGAACGAGTTATACCCTTGACCGAATGAGCAAAGAGGCGGGAAAGGTGCAGTTCCGATAAACAATATTGATTTTTTACAAAGAGTAGCTTGCCGACCGGGTCAATCAATTGTATTTTTCATTTTAGATTTATATATAATGAAGTTCATTGACAAAATGTTAATACATGTAACAAACAATGCGTAAACTTTCACACATTATTTCTCAGACATGAAACTATTTAGACATGCGCATGTCCGTGTGCTATGCAACTCCAGGAGACTCAACTGAATGCCAGAAAAATCCCTGCAGATGACGATTGTGTGTCGGTGCCTAAATTTGCTTTTCTTGTGAGCAGGGTGAGAGCTCGGGACTAATCACCACCGGTCAAGCCCCTCCCTGGTGTGGTATTGTCAATTTAACGTTTTGATTCTGATGACCACAAGCTTTTCTGAAAAGCTTATACTTGTATATACACACAGACCACATACTTTGTAAAAAATAGTCACCTGGTGACCCAAAAAATATGTAATACCCCACAATTTTATTTCCAAATATTCAACAGTTCTCTGCATTGACATTCATTTATGAAAAGAAAGAGGGATACAGTATATTAAACTCACATGTTTTTCTTTTTCATTTTTTTTAGCAACGGTTTAACATCTAAAAAAAAAATGGTGGATTTCCTTTTGATAATCTACGGTACCAACCCTAGACCGGTAGAAGAAAGTATTAAAACTTAAACCCTGGTGAAGAAATGTCATTTTGGCGTGTCACCAGTAAACTATTCAGATTCAGTTTAAGCAGCAATGGTAAACAAAGAAAAAAATAATAATTAGTATTGCAAGATATTATACATCAAGTCTTATGATTTTACCTACCTAGTGGAAATCCTTGGTCAAGTTATTCAGCTGAAAAGTAGGTCAGCTTATACAGTCACAGTCAGTAATTTACATGTAGCAAAACAAATCTCATTTTAGAAAAAACTTACCACATTAATCATTCCCTGTACCCTCTGATATGATAAAACTGATATCCAGTAACTAATAAAACAAAAAAATATTTCTAATTGATTCAGATGTTAAAAATTAATGGCCGACATTTTGGTCTGTGCTCAGAGGCTGTGAAATGGCAAATAGAGGCCCCATATAGGGAAAACAGATTGACTATGAAAACAGACAGGTCAAGAAAATAAGTAAAAGTAACAAGTAACTAAACAAGTAAATAGATAAGAAAACTGCTACCAACAAAGAGAAATCATTCAAATATGTTTACATGCAAACAGCAGGTATATCAACATGCTATAATTGAACAATTTCAAACAAACCCGAGAAGAACTAGCTTTAGGTAATTTCAAGCACCCCGTACTGAGCCTTTTTTCCTGAAACCAAGTAGACCTTCTTATACTGATAATGGAAAACTCCTTATCAATTAATTGATACGACAGTTTCTTTTCAATTAATTAATATTTTATGAATTATTCCGCCTAGAAAATGTATATCAAGCAATGAATTTGTAGGATGGATCAGCATCTGTGTTTCTTTGATATTACTTTTCTATCACTATATTCCAGGAATTCTGTTTGAATTATGCAACACCTACCTCAGAACTGTAAGTAACAGTTTATACAGTATACGAGCTGCATCATGAGAAAACTGGATTTTTGCAAATGCAAAAACAGGCGAGCGTGGTGGCATAGTGGTAGAGCATCATACTCTGAATCGAGAGGCCCTGAGTTTGATCCCCACAGGCGGCACAATATTGTGTCCTTAGCTCCCCACAGTCCTGGCTAAACCCAGGAAGCGTTGGCTCTGTACCAACATGACTGAAAAATTGTTGACTGGGACGTTAAGCCTCAATTCAAACAAACAGAAAACAGGGGCGTCTTTGTTTTGCTACACAATGGCAGATAGTAGTCAGTTTTCTCCCCTTGAATGCTTTTCTGAAACTACCAGGTCCAAATATTTGGTTTCCTCTGCTTTTATCATTGCTTCCCATGCAAAATATGGAAAATATTTTTCTGTACATACATCCAATAGAACAACAAAAAAGTTTCAAACCTCTAATTTTATGATATTATAGTCTTCAATTCTGACTTTATTCCCATCGGCATCTCTTAATTGGCACAGATGTTATAATAATTACACTTATTTATCACCTGACTTGCATTATGACCCATTGATAAAAGCCAAGGATTTCAAATGACTGGACCCAGTCGTCATTTGTTCCACCTTGGTAATTACCCTATATTTATCAAGGGCATTAATTCACTACTGTCTGCCATTAGTACAACCCTTCTTCTTCTTAAATCCAAAATTTCAAGCCCATAGTCTTCTATGACTGTACAGATCAGTTTTCTCCCATCACAGCTCATATTGCTTAGTAAAAATACAACATACATCAAATAAGATTTGTAATGAGTTCTTTGCTTCACACAAGATAGCCTGATTAATACGTGCATCCTTTAGGTTGCACGTTATACGTTGTACTTAGGCTCCAAGAAAGTGTCTGTCAAAAGGATAAGGAAAAGAACCGAAGGACTCGGACTGATTCATTAAATGGCCGCGCCCTGTATAATTGGGTGCAACCCTGTCGCGGCATATTGAAAATATATGCGGAGTACTTTGCTTTCTTCCCACTCATCGTATGTCAAAATTCCCGTAATCCATTGCGTGCAAAGTGTGGTTTAGATCACGAGACTGCGTCGCGCACGGACCGCGGAAACACCCTCGCGCATGCTCCCAATCATCCAATCAAAGCTGATCTTTTGAATGAACTCGCCAGAAAAGCGGACTAATCTTTCGACTGCGCAATGCGCATTGGCATGCTCCGCCCACTGATAGAGGTCGTTTGTCAGCTGATTACCGCCGCCATTTTGAAGCTTTAAAAGCCACAGACAGAGCACTTTTTCAGAAACGGACTTGTCACTCAAAACGATTTGTCATAGGTAACGTGACAGAGGGGGTCGCGCGTTAGCGCGACACCCGACCAGCGTAATCTTTAGTCTTTCCAACAAAACCCGATTTGTGAGATCACAAATCTGTATACGATGCTGTCCCCTGGAGTTGCGCACCTAAGCATTGTTTGACCGTTTAGACATGAAAAGAAGCTCAGTCTCGATGAAATAAATAATCCTCTATTTGCATGAAAATCTGATGCATACAATTACAAAAAGAAATCGTGAAAATATTCAAACGATTTCTTGGAATTCCAACATAAGTAAAGGTACCCCCATGTTTATCCCTGACGTCAAAGGTCACATGGAGTTGCGCACTTCATTTATTTGACATTAGCAGAGGGCTTCATAAGAAATATTGTATTTGAATAGATGAGTGTTGAAGCTAGTCTTGTTTCTAGCTGATTGGTAAGAAAAATATGGATTACAGCAGCCCAATGAATAGATAATTAGGACAATGCAATACACTAGGCGGGACACTAGGTAAACAAAATGCATGACTGACATGTATGTTTTACTTAAACTTTCACCGTCTGTTCTGTTCATGGATGCTCAATCTATGATAGTTTGCATCTTTGGCTTCTACAATGATGTTAATTGATAAAACGTTACTAACAAACGATTGTAAACTTTCATGCATTAGTTCCGAGACACTAAAATATGACATGCGCAAGTCCATGTGCCGCGCAACTCCAGGAGACTCAACTGTAATACTCATACAACAAGGACCTTTGGCTACAGTTTTAGATGTTGGCTATGGTCAATTAAAGCGGACACGTGTGGCGTCTTGTTTATGTAATAATCATTTTTTTTTTTCCTGTTACTCCCATCAATCAATTTCTGATTATTCTTGGGAGGTGTACATTGTACACTCCGGTGTGTTTTGCAGGATGAGCCTACATGCATGAGGACAGAACCTGTGTAGGGATCTTTAACCTGCATAGGGGATGACTCCCTGCACAGGGGGCCTCTAGTTAACGTCCCGATACGAAGGACGGCGCACTGTATCATGTCATTCCTGCAAATGACACGAAGGGAAGCAAGTTCGGACCAACAAATTTTCCTCGCCGCCGGCGGGGATCGAACCCGGGACCTCTAGCACAAGAAACACTCTGCATGATGAAATTGCCCTCTCTTTCCTTCTTTCTATATATACTGCAGCACCCTCTCGCGAGGATTATGTTTCGTTTCATTATAGACAGGGGCGTAGCCAGGAAATGTGTAATGTTGAAGCCCAACACCATTTTTCAGTTAAAATTACTTGTTTTTCATAATTTTTTCTCAGAAAGACCCGGGGAAATACCATACTTGAAAAAATCACGTTGAAGCCTGGGCTTCCAGGCATCCGCCTGGATACGCCCTTGATAGGCTTGTTTCTTTCTTTTCTTTCTTCAGATACTGAGTCGATCAATTTCTGATCATCACCTCAGAATATTGAATTGCATAACATAAGACAAAACTTTCTAGCAGACAGCTAAATATTGCATTGATTTCGCTGAGTACAAGCTATTCCCATCTCATAAACTTGTGCATTGCAGTCTGATATAAAGAATGTCAATGGAATGACAGAAGAACAAAAAATAAAGTATAATCTGTTAATCGCATTGTCGCCCTTGGCTCTGCGTGCGCAGATGTCAATTATAGACCGACTTCGATCGGAGACTATAGACTTTATGCTTCGATACACATCAATTTGTCTGATGTCATTTCCCTGATATCATAGAACTTTCTGAATGCTTTCGCCGGACCATGTATGACCAGGGACTGTTAACCTGGCAGTTCCCTGGTATGACCAACAGTGTTGAAAATATTTCCTGGTCCTTTATAATAATACATTTGATTAATCGAAAAACGATGATCGAGGGAGGGGGGGGGGGATTTTGTTACTTTTTCTTGTTTCTTTGATGCATTTTCTCATGTTTTTCAATCCTCTGAAATAGTCTCTCTTCTTTATTTTGAAATTACAAATACAAGACGGTTGACCATGGGCGCCGCCATATTAGCTTCCATATATACCAACCAAACATAGTTCGACCTTCCGGGACTAGTCTATGGTCTGAAATCGAAGTCCCTCATTCTGTCAGCTAAATAAAAATTTGAGGGGTTGAGAAGTTTTCCATACGCTATATTAACATTGGTAATTTTTAACCAATAGATCTAGCCCTACTGTTCTCTTCTAGATGTTGGCTTTGGTCAATTAAAGTGGCCGCATGCAGACTTATAAGGGGGGGCGTCTTCTCAAGTCAACGTAATAGTTGAGTATATCAATATATTCCACCTTAATTTCTGCTGTATATACCCTGCATACTCTTTCTTTCGTTTCAAAAATTTCAATACTGATTGCATAACATAAGACAAAACTATCAGATATTTAAAGCTAGTATCTCACTGGCATGCGAATTTCTGGCGACTGTTTTGCGAATTTTGTCGCGGACTTTCACACAACATTCGTACCAGTGTTGCACGAGTGTCACAAGTATTTCATGTGTCGCGAACTGGTCACAAAATTTTTAAACTTGTTTAAAAATTTTATGCAAGTTTTTTCACCAAAATATTTTGCAAGACTGTCACGCTACTCATGGGACGTTCGTCTAGAGCTGGGTACCACGAAAAAAAATGTACCGCGGTATATCACGGTTTTCAGTCAAGTACTGTGGTATGTATCGCGGTGTACCGGAAGCTATATATAGAAACAATTTGGGCCTTTTGGTGCAGCACATTAAATGTGTGGGGGTTAGGCAATTCAATTATTTTTCTTCCATTACCAAAATCAGCCTTAAAAAGAGATTTAACACTGCCTATTAGGACATAAAGTGTAGGACTGTTTTAGGGCATATCAGTTGTCATGAGTCTGTGTACATGTTGTAATCAAAATTTATCAAATGATTGATTAATCTATATCTCTGGCCACCAGTAAATTGAACTGGCTTTTACAGATGTTTGGTTGATAAACTGAAACATGCTCAACACTTAGCGACACACCACAGCTTGAGCTTACTGATATGTAACATTAACATATGTAACATTAACATATGTACATATTTTTTCTAAGTCATTTCAAGCATCTCTGAATTTTTTGGACTTTGGATAATTTAATTTAGAATGAAAACAACATAGCCAACATTTTGGTGGAGGAAGGGCAATTGAAAATTGTTCTCTGTAGATGTTTTAATATAAGATCGTGATCAAATTAATCATTTAAGGACACAGACAAATATGGAAATATTAGCAATTTATTTAGCAAACAGCCTGACAATGGAGACTGCCTATATGTACCATAAAAACCGGTACAGTGAAAAAGTACCACGGTACGTACCATAACAAAAGAGAACCACGGTATACCGGTTTTACCGCCCACCTCTACGTTCGTCACCGCAAAACTTTGGCAAATTTACAATGCAAAATTTTTGCGACGCTCGTATGAATGTCATGCGAGTGTGGTATGAAGTTCGCGCAACAGTCTTGAGAAAAAAAATGCGAACACCTCGCGGCTATCTGGCGAGAAAATAAAAATAAGCAACATTCGTTCCAATGTCACGCAGCTGTTATACGAATGAAAATGAAAATAAGCTACATTCGTTGGAAAGTCGGGAGATACTCTCATGAATGTCTTGTGACTGTCGTGCGACAGTCGCGAGATATATTTTCAAAATTAGATTGAAACTCCCGAATTTGTTTCATAAACGTCCATTCAGTGAGACTGCAACGTGAATGTTGTGTTTGTATCTTTAAATTTTGTCGAAAAATAGTGGCAAACTATTCACTAACAAGTCTCCAGTTGTCGCATTCCAGTGAGATAGGGGCTTAAGCAGATATATCTTTTTTTACGGTTTACAGAGTCGATCAGTTTCTGACCATTACCTCAGGAGCTGTGGAATACCAGCTGTTTGACTGCTGAATGCTGATCACTCTTGGATCAGCTCTAGCAGTGAATTGTTGAGTAATAATTAACTGTTTGGAGATCAGTAAAGAGGATCAAATCACGAGCGCATATTCTAACAACTGACCAAAAAACTGAATAATTACTCAACAATTCACATGTACTTAAGCTGATCTATTACGATTCTAACAGACAGTAAACGGAATAAGTCACTGAAAACGTCAGTATCGTTCAGCTTTCCGCAATTGCATTGTAGATATCTCCGCCAAATATTTGACTGTTAAGCAGGTATTTACACATTAATTTTATTGGGTTTTTTATGCTCTAAAACCACGTTACCCCGTCTAACGCTGCTTGATGGAATAGCTGATATCACAGAAGGCGCAAAGTAATTACGCTTATTGGCCCAGTGAAATTATTGCACAATATTATAACACGTGTAATATAGGTGAGGTGTGTTAGAATTATCATATGATGTTGTTATTTTCCAGTGTAAGATTCTCTATTTGTTTTTCTATTTTGTAGTGATTCACAGAGGTTAAAAGTACTGTAGTTAGACTGGTGAAACAGTTACAGAGTAATTTGGGTAAGTTTTGTTTACTATCCTTTTAACCTTTGAATGAAACATTGAAACATACAGCTATGGTCTTTAGCCATCATTATGAAAACTTTACCATGGATACAATATACATCTCTAAATTCTTTTCAGCTGTAAAAATTGAAAATTTCATTGGAAAAATATTGATATTTTTTCTCAAAACATAGGTTGTGGGTACATGTTAGAACCGCCTTGGCTAGGCATTTCTAACACCCACAATCTATGTTTTGTATCAAAAATAAGAAAAATAGGTATACTGCCTGCAAACTCCAGTTTCTCTATACATGTATATAGAAGTGGGGTTTATGGGGGTATACATATCATTTGATATGTTATTTCTGATGTTATGCAAGATATTTAAGTTTTTCAGTGATAGTAATGTTACATTGATCACGAAGCATTAATCCCACCCCAGCATCTTGCATTAATTTAATAAATTTTATAGGGAGATATAGGGAGTACAATATGGCATTACGAAAACTTGCCCATGATGCAATATACAGATTTTTTGAGCTTTAAAAATTGATCATTTTCAGCTGAAAAATTGATATTTTTCTTATTGTTGCTCAAAACTTAGATTATGGGTACACGTTAGAATCGCCTCGGCGAGGCGTTTCTAACGAGTACCCACAATCTATGATTTGAAGCAAAAATAAGAAAAATAGGTATACCCCTGCATACCCCAGTTTTGCTATATGAAAGTGGGGTTCAAGGGGGTATACATTACACGGACATGTTTTCGTGATGGCGTAGTGGTAGAGTGTGGAACTCCGAATAGAGAGGTCCTGGTTTCAATCCCCACATGCATCATCTTGTTGTGTCCTTCAGCAAGACACATTAACTCCCTACAGTACTGTTTAAACCCAGGAAGAGTTGGGTCCATCCTGACATGACTGAAAAATTGTACGCCTCTATAGTATACAAAGCAACTATAAGTTTCATACAGATATATATGGAAATAACCATGAGTGTAATATTCATATTTGCAATGAAAATTTACATTGTTTTTACATACGTCATCAATTACGTCTCATATTCCGATAAAAGTGATAATACATCGTCTCAGCTACGATCAGAGGCAAATTTTTGTCTCACCTGTTTTTGGAGGTTTTTTGTCAAAGTTGTACCCTTGGCTTTGTTTCACTTTTTCCAAAATCTGTTGGTTATACAGTTTCGGAAAATATATACCTTTTTATCATTCTATGCCACAGAATTCCGTTATATCCAAAACATTATTTCATCTTCAAAAATCATGAAAATTTAAGAAAGGGGAGCTAACTTTTTATTTAGGAATCGGATTTGGCCGAAACATAATATAATTAAAGCTGATGTGTGTACCCTGGTTACAAATAAGTTTGGACAGAATAAGACTAATAGCTAGCTAGAAAATAAGAAAACTTTGTTTTTGCCATTATAACCCTATGGGACCTATCCGTTGCCATGGTAACAAGAGTTTTAATCTGTTCCACCCTATATTCTAATAAAAGTTTTGTCCTGATAAAAGTATGCTTCATGTGAAATTTGATGGCTCTGGGTTTATTGGTTTAAGAAATTTTACACTTTTTGTTGTCGATTTTTTCTCTACGGACAGGACATTTTTGACCGAAATCAAAATTCCATAATTCTACATTGTCATTGGCGTTGGTATAATAGTTTTCTCACGACAATTATCAGTTCTGAAGACTCCATCCCCCAATGTGGTTTTCAACTTCCAGAAGTATAAGACGTCATAGATGTAATGTATGGGTTACGGACAGGACACTTTTTCGTTACATTGTCCTCAGTACTTTGGGATATAAATTTATAACCAGCGATAAAAGTAAGCCACACTACTGGTTATTTTTACTGATTAGGTATGTCCAAATATTGTTTATAACCCATTGAAAGTAGAATTGGATGTAACAGTCTGACTTATCAGGCATGTCACTCCGTTCTCACTTTAAAATATCTCAGTTTGGCACACGTCATCAGCTTTAGTAATCATGGCATAACTCAAAAACAAATAGTCGTAGCCCATTCAAATAAACGGCAGAATAAACGGGATATGATCGTTTACTAGCCACAAAATATTTTATATGCGCATAAAGTGTCAGTTTCAATCCCTCGTACCCATAAACAGAAGCAATTTTCAAGTGAGACAGTATAACACCTGTTTTAGGGGTATTTTTGGCCATATAAAATTATACTGTGAAAAAATGGCTTGTCCAATCAACATGATTTTTTTAGGCCAGTTAGAATTAATTGATCTTGACATCCTGCAAGTCAACTTAAGTACATTAGTGTTGACGTTTTCATTACCCAACCGCATAACACTTAGTAAATTTAAAATTGTCATCTGATCTTAGCTGACCCGACATGTCATGTGTGTTCATAACACTTTTTATGACAGGAAATTATCCACTAGCATGTGTGAGACAAGCCAAGTTCTGCTTGCGGGTGTGCCAGGTGGTTTTTCTCGGGGTTCTCTTGTTTCTGCCCACATAAAGTACTGATTGGTCATAGATCTAGGGTACACGCTAGAATAGGGCTGAGTATCGCCCACTAAAACCGCATCGCGATATATCACGGTACGGGAAATGCATATCGCAATGCGTATTGAATATATCGTACAAACAGGAAAGTCAATTTTCAATTTCTTATCGAAGCCAAAATTTGTTGCACTAGAATGGGAATCAATTTTACAACATTTGTAGTACATCTATGACTGATATTATTGTAAACAACATGCAAAATTTTTATGCGACATCAGGTTGTTTTAAAGTGCCGAAATAGATGTGTATGTTCTAAAAATAACCACATGATTGACAGCTCAACAGGGGAGGCAAATACGCACATGTATTGGACTGGTTTCACGCTAATTACCTTTAAAAATTCAATAGCAGGACCGATTGTAAATACACAGTCTGTGGTTGTACTCGTTTGGATTATTTTGGGTGTTAGTATAAAACCCGGACTGTGTTACGATATACCGGAATCCTTGTATGGGCGTACCGGTATACCGTACCGCGAGCACCGTACCGCAGTATACCGATATATCGGTATATCGTTACACCCCTGCGCTAGAACCGCCAAATATAAGGAAAAATAGATATACGGTCCAAGATGTAACAGCGGTTTTATAAGCTGTAACAATTTAAAATTTCAGTTAACACCTTTTGATAAAACGAAAATCTTTGATATTTATATTTTTGTTTTAGCGATGCCACTGTTGCTGAAACGGGTGCTGAAATCGCCACATCCCGATTTGTGCCAACAGTATCCGATTATGAGATCCGTCAGCTCATAGAGAAACATAAGAACACAAACTGGGCTGCAGGGGTCTTTTCCTCTTGGAGAAATGCTGCTGGACCTGAATTCGTGCCGGAAATACAGATAATGACAGTGGAGCAGATGAACCATTATTTGAGAAGATTTGTGGTGGAAGCCCGGAAGAAAGAAGTCGAACCCTATCGCCCATGGAAAGTATGTCGAGTTCAGTAGACAAAGCTCCAAAACGTACAAAGGGGGCTAAAAGGACTTGGAACTCTCTAACAAACGGATAAGACATTACAGCCTAAATGGTATGTATCTTTTTGTTATATTTTGTCATTGAATGTCATGCCAACATGGCTCGTATTTCAGAAACTGCGTTTGTAAATTCACCCGTTTGTGGAGCACCTGAAGGAAAATTTGTCATTCTGTCACGTTCAAAAAGTTGTCACATAAATAGAATGAAAACCTGTATTGAAATAAAAAAAAATCCAAGAATTTCCCGTGGAGAAAATAAATTTGAGAAAATGTTAGCAAGGGAAGTAATTATTTTGAAAAAAAAGATTCTGAAAGATCGTGTTTGGCATGCGCGGATCCAGAAAATTTTCCCAGGGGGGGGGGGGGGGGTCCAAATTCCCAGAAGGGGTCTGACGGAATATTTCAACATGGCAAAAACAAATAATCTGGCAATTCCAGGGGGGGGGGGGGGGGCGGACCCCCTGTCCCCCCTCTGGATCCACCCATGTTTGGACAGTAAATATTATAGAAATAATTTGTGTAAACAAGTGGAACTGATGTCTGAATTAAATTGTACCAAATAGTCCGATTCTTAGCATTTATACGAAAAATTGAAATTGAGATCATTGCAGCTCTGTAAAAATTGAAATGTCTTTAGAAAAATTATGATATGTTTATTTTATGTGCTCAAAACATTAATTGTAGGCACACGTGAGAACCGCCTCGCTGAGGCGTTTTTAACGAGTACCCACAATCTATGCTTTGGATAGGCACATCCCTGTATTTAAACTCCTGTTTTACTGTATAAAATAGGGGTTCAAGGGGGTATTTATTTCACGGGCATGTCTTCTTGATGGTGGTTTTTTTTTTCAGATGAGAAACCAATTGCAGATCTTTTAAGAAATATTTGGTGGCGTTAAATAGAGGCGCTTTCTACCGAAGACCACTAGCTGGACTCCCTATACGCTATGGCAATCAAGTCATTGGAGTAAATAAACATAAAAACATTATAAAAGTAATATGGGCACATGCTGAACTTTCTGGGAATTATACCAATCATAGCGGTAAAAGTATGTGTGTGACACAACTCTACATGGCAGTGGTGGATGAGCAAGAAATAATGCAAAGGACTGGACATAGATCTGAGAAAAGTGTACAGAAGTATAAGTTTGCTTCAAGTGAAATTCAGAAGCGAGTAGCTGCTGTATTAGATCCTCCAAAGGAAAATCTAGTGCCCTATGAAACCTAAGCTGGAACTAGCTGAACACAATTGCTGCACTCCGCCTGAGCAGTCTGATACAGAGTCTGGTAGGGCAGTGCTTGGCGAGAGACGGCCTTATTTCGCCAACTGTAATGTTTATTTGAGATATTAAATATTTGCTGTTCAAAGCCCATAGTTGTTGATATAGGCGATTCTTAAGTTTATGATATTTTTGATGAAAAATCAAGGCACACAAATTTGATTGGATATAAACAAAATTATCAATTTTGACCAAAAAATCGCTGTTTGTTATCATAATTGTTGGTTTTGGTGACTTTGTTTACCTTTAGACTTTAATGAGGGTGACAAGAGACTTTAATGAGGGTTTCAAAATGTTGCCTATTTCTGAAACGTGGTCACACTTTTGATTGTATTGAGGGTTGATGAATAAATTGTTTAAATTCATGATTTTAATGAATACCCACAAAGTATGTTCTATTTGCCTTTTTTTTAGCTCACCTGAGCCGAAGGCTCACATGGTGAGCTTATAGGATAGCCATGCTCTGGCGTCCGTCCGTCACCTGTCGTCGTCCGTCCACAATTTCAAAGATCTTCTCCTCTGAAACCACTTGGCCAATCAAAGCCAAATTTTACATGAAGCATCTATAGGAAGGGGGAACCAATGTGTGTATAAGAAATCCAGGTCACATGACCAAGATGGCCACTACGCCCATTTATAGTAAAAACCCTTCAAAAATCTTCTCCAGAACCGGTGGACCGATTTCAAAGAAACTTGGCATGAAGCATTGATGGCCTTGACCTATTTTACGGCAAGGTCAGCATAGGTCGCCAATGCATTTGAATGAGGAAAACTTTTAAAATGTCATTTAAGGACTTATGGGTGGTCACTGTATATACATAATTGAAGATTTACCTGTATAAAAAGCATTGTTTATTTTGTCAACAATGCTACATTCTTTAGCATGCTTTATCATGGGACTATTGAATATGTTGCAAATACATGGATTTGTGTATACATGATTGTGGAATGAGTGGTCAGCTCAGAGCAAGTGAGTCATTTTTCAGTTACTTCTGGGTTGAAATCGTCTGACCCATTTTTCTTAGCTTTTTGAAAACAATAAGACAGATTTTTCGATGTAGTCATTGACTTCAATCATATAAGAACCTGAAACAAAAGGCATGTCATCTTTCAGCAAACAATAAGCGCACACGATCCGCCCCAAGTTACCCACTTTCAGAATTTTCCAGAAAAACATGTTTACACTAACTTTTCCCAGAGAAATACATTTCCATGACCCCAAAATAACTTTTAATTTGTAGTTTTATGTATCCTAGACATTTAGGCTTTGCGTAATTTTTATTCAAATGCATTCCATTTTCCAGGAAATGGGTCCCACGAAAACCAGTTACATTTCCAATTTTACACCAAGCTATTTAAAATTTAAAAAAAATAACTATATTGACTCATTCCTAGTATCAGTGACGTCTATTAGCAATAAATAGACATCATCATTTGATTGACAGATTCAAGAAAACAGTAGATTTCTGTTTTACATACCCCACCCACTCATGTCAATATTGATAAATCCTTAAAGTGAAAGTCTTGCAGGAAATGGGCAGTAGGCTGAATATTAATGATTCTGAAAAAAATTGGACCACAGAGGTTTATGTGCCCCACCCGGTGGCAATATACATGTATATCTCCATAATATTCAAACATCTCCTCTGAAACCGCTTGGCCAAACAAAGCCAAATGTTATGTGAAGCATCAACAGGAAGGGGTAACCAATGTGTATATAAATATAATCCAGGTCACATGACCAAGATGGCCGCCATGCCCATGTATGGTAAAAACCCTTTAAAAATCTTCTTCTCCAGAACCAGTAAAACGATTTCAATGAAACCTGGCCTAAAGTATCGATGGCTCAAGTTCTACAAAGTGTATATGAATCATGACCCAGGGATGACCTTGGCCTATTTTACGGCAAGGTCAACATAGGTCCCCTATGCATTTGAATGGAGAAAACTTTTAAAAAGTCATTTAAAGTGAAAGTCTTGCAGGAAATGGGCAGTAGGACTGAATATTAATGATTCTGAAAACAAAATTGGACCCAAGGGCCTCATCTGCCCCCACCCCGGGGTATTGTATATGTATATTACCATAATATTCACACATCTTCTCCTGTGAAACTGCTTGACCAATCAAAGCCAAATTTTATGAGAAGCATCTATAGAATGGGGGAATCAATGTGCATATAAATAATCTAGGTCACATTACCAAGATGGCCGCCATGCCCATATACGGTAAAAACTCTTCAAAAATCTTCTCCAGAACTGGTGGACCGATTTCAAAGTTTGCTTTGGTCATAGTTTGATGTCTTTTTTTTTTCTCTTTATTTATTTTTTTTTTAATTTTATGACTACCCAATATAAATGAGAATTGTTACGTTACCATCTAGTTTATCACACTGTAAATGCATCATGAGCAGTACATTGTTCTTAGAAAGTATATATGTATGAGCTGTGTTATGAGAAAATTGGTATTTGGTTGTTCTGACCAGGTCCTGGGTGTTTTGACCAGATCCGAAAGCTACTATACAACCACAGAAAATAGCTCTAGATTTGGAAATTTGGGTTAACAAACGTTATAGGGATTGAACAGCTATGCAAAAATCCAGTTTTTCAGATGACGCAGGTCAGTCAATACCAGGGAAGCTCTCACTCACACATACATGTACTATTAGGGCCTTTGATTTGATTTAATTATGCAATGAAAAGTAATCAGGCTGATTTGTTTTGTATGTGATTAAGCTGATCTGTGATTGTGTTTGATAGTTGTATGTTTGTATCAAATAATCAGGGTGTCAGGTGTCGTATATGAGCCTTTGCACGAGAAAACCAACAATGTGGGTTTCTTACCAGGCCTGACAAATATCTGTCTGTACAGTCCTAGATTTAAGAAGCTTGAAAATTTGATTTAACAGGAAGAGGGATTTTACTATTCCTGTACTGAAAAGAAAGGCGCTGATCAGCTGTACAGTTACTGCACACCTGACCTGTGCCTTTGGTTTCGCATATGCAGATTGTTGGTTTTCTGATGCGTAGGCTCATATATGAAAATTAATTGTTCTTTAATGTTTATCACATGATTATTTTAATAAAGAATGAAACTTTCATTTTTGTTTGACTAAATAGAAAATGCAAAAGTGGGGAATGGCAGAAACTTACCAGGGAGTAATTAGTCAAATTATCCCTTGTATAGTTTCACAATAGACAGTATTTATTTTGCATTTTCTGTTGCAAAATTCAACGATTTTAGCTGACCTGAGCCGAATGCTCATGGATAGCTTACAGGATGGTACTCGAGTCGGCGTGCGTCTGTACAGTCACATTTTCAAAAATCTTCTTCTCTGAAATCCCTTGGCCAACCAAAGCCATTTTTTTTTATCTACACAAGCTCTAAGGGAGTGGTTATCGTTCGTACACATGGACGAACCATATAATAAGTTGCTTATTGCACTTTTAGCACCCTTCACCTTGTGCATCTCCGGGTTTCTAACGTTGAACACTTAAAGGGTGCAATATTTTTCTACATTATTATGGTAAGGTATTTCGGTATTTCAGACATCTAACACTCATGGTCATATCATATGAAACTTATTTAAGAATACTTTGGTGAGTTGTGAAATAAGTACTCGTGTAAGATCATTTATTGCATAGCATTTATATTATTTTATTTTAAAGTTTTCATGGTTGTGTGTTTAGGATGCACGGCAATAGGTAAAACCTATTTATTTCATATTATTTTGACTGATTCTTTTTTTAAATGAATTTGAAATAGATCCTGATGTCCAGGACATTTCTTACAGGAAGATTTGAAGATCATGAAAATATTTTTGTGACCATTCTTCCTCATCTGATGTTTCCAGAGGGGCATTTATCAGTTGTCAGAGAAAGAATGCACACTTAGTACTGGTAATATGATTGTTCACTCCCATTCCAAGGGAACAGTGGCTTTGTCATGACATGACTGAAAATTTGTTGTGTGGGACATTGAATATTTATTGCTATATTATCTATTCCAGAGTACAGGAGAATCAGGAGAATTCAGTTGTGGCTGGGTCCATCTACCTTTTGAAGATAATAATGGTGTTCCACTACAAAATAAGTAAGTTGTGATCTTATTTTCTTTGTCAAAAAAATAAAAAATAAAAAAAAAAAAAAAAAAAAAAAAAATAGAAAAGCAGTTTTAAGTAACAAAGTATATTAAAGCTGCGTCACGAGAAAACAGAGCTTGTGGAATTCTGACCAGGTCTGATACAAAGCAATCTATACAGTCTCAGAAATGGGCTCGAGGCTTGAAATTTTGGATTTATATGGAAGAGGAATTGTACTTTCTGAGTACCGAAAACAAAGGCGCTGATCATCTGTGCAGTTACTGGACACAGCTGTGCAGTTATTGCGCAGCTGATCTGCACCTTTGTTTTCGCATAGAGTAAATCCAGTTTTCTCATGACGTGGCTCAAATGTAAGTTTAACATAAGACAGTATGTTTGTCTGATAACATTTGAATAAGATAGATATGGAAGAATTATCTATTGCACACCTGACATTAAGTTCTAAATAAACAGAAACAGTTGAACGGAGGACTTTAAAAGATTAAAGAATGCATGCTCTTCTGCAATAAATGAGCCACCTCGTGGGAAAACCAACAATGTGGTTTCCGAACAGGTCTGACACAAACCGACCTGTACAAGCACAGAAAAGAGCCAGAAGCTTGAAATTTCGGATTTAAGTAGAAGAGGAATAGTACTATCCGAGTAGCGAAAACAATGGCGCTGATCAGCTTCGCGGTTACCGCGAAGCTGATCTGCGCCTTTGTTTTCGCCTATGCAGATTGTTGGTTTTCCCATGGGGCGGCTCAAATAATAACTTGGGACAATTTAGCGATGTTACCATTGTTGATTTAATTATAAGTCACTTTGTAACTTATACTAGAGTATCCATTTCTTCTGAACATTCACATTGTACATGAATGGTGCCATATGAGAAAGATGTCTGGATAGGTCGTAACATCTGCAGAAGTAAATGTTAATTTAAAATCTGGTTTTTAGCTCACCTGAGCCGAAGGCTCACAGGTGAGCTTATAGTATACCCATGCTCCGTCGTCCGTCCGTCCGTCGTTCACAATTTCAAAGATCTTCTCCTCTGAAACCGCTTGGCCAATCAAAGCCAAACTTCATGTGGAGCATCCTTAGGAAGGGGGAACGAAAGTTTATATAAATGGTCCAGGTCACATGACCAAGATGGCCGCCATGGCTATAAATAGCAAAAACCTTTAAAAATCTTCTTCTCCAGAACCAGTGGGCCGATTTCCACGAAACTTGGTATGTAGCATTGGGGACGCAGGCCCATCATAGTTTATATAAATCATGACCCTAGGATGACCTTGACCTATTTTACAGCAAGGTCAACTTAGGTCGCCAATGCATTTGAATGGGAAAAATGGTAAAATGCTATTTAATGGGTAAAACTTACTGGGAATAGGCAATTGGACAGAAGATTAATGTTAATGGAAAAGTTTAGCCCCTTGGGGGGTTGTCTGCCCCTGCCCCGGGGCTATATACATGTATATGACCATAATATTCAAACATCTTCTTCTTTGAAACCGGTAGGCCAATCAAAGCCAAACTTCATGTGGAGCATCCTTGGGAAGAGTGAATGAAAGTTTATATAAATGGTCAAGGTAACATTACCAAGCTGGCCGCCAGGGCTATAAATAGCAAAAACGTTTAAAAATCTTCTTCTTCAGAACCAGAAGGCCTATGATTTTGAAACTTGGTGTGAAGCATCTGGGAATGGAGCTCTACAAAGTTTATATGAATCATGACCCTGGGATGACCTTGACCTATTTTACGGCAAGGTCAACTTAGGTCTCCCATGCATTGGAATGGGAAAAAATAGGAAAATGTAATTAAATGGCAGAAAACTTGCTAGAAATGAGCAAATGGACAGAAGATTTATGTTTAAGAAAATATTTTGGGCCCAGGGGGTTGTCTGCCCCTGCCCCAGGGCTATATACATGTATATGACCATAATATTGAAACATCTTCTTCTCTGAAATCGCTAAGCCAATCAAAGCCAAACTTTTTGTGGAGCATCATTAGGAAGAGGGAATGAAAGTTTTTATAAATGGTCAAGGTCGCATGACCAAGATGGCCGCCATGGCTATAAATAGCAAAAATGTTTAAAAATCTTCTTCTTCAGAACCAGAGGGCCTATGATTTTGAAACTTGGTATGAAGCATTTGGGAATGGAGCTCTACAAAGTTTATATAAATCATGACCCTGGGATGACCTGACCTATTTTACGGCAAGGTCAACTTAGGTCGCCCATGCATTTGAATGGGAAAAAATAGGAAAATGTCATGTAATGGCAGAAAACTTGCTAGGAATGAGCAAATGGGCAGAAGATTTATGCTTATGAAAATATTTTAGGCCCAGGGGTTGTCTGCCCCTGCCCCAGAGCTATATACATGTAGATGACCATAATATTCAAACAGCTTTTTCTCAGAAACTGCTTAGCCAATCAAAGCCAAACTTTATGTGGAGCATCCTTAGGAAGAGGAAATGAAAGTTTATATAAATGGTCAAGGTCACATGACCAAGATGGCCGCCATGGCTATAAATAGCAAAAAATTTTAAAAATCTTCTTCTTCAGAACCAGAAGGCCTATGATTTTGAAACTTGGCATGAAGCATTAAGGAATGGAGGTCTACAAAATTTGTATAAATCATGACACTGGGATGACCTTGACCTATTTCAGGGCAAGATCAACTTAGATCACCCATGCATTTGAATGGAGAAAATTGTTAAAATGTCATTTGAAGGACAAAACTTGCAGTTAATTGGCAAATGGACTGAATTTTTATTTGAAAAAGACATTGACTCAAGGAGTTATTCTGACCCTGCCCTAGGGTTATATACATGCATTGTACCATTCTAGTCTAACAAGTTCATTTATATATCTCGGGTCTCAGGTGAGCGTTTACAGGACCATTGGTCCTCTGGTTTTTTCTCTTCAAAACATTTCACTGTTTTCAGCCCAACCTATTATCAGTATAATGAAAACTTGATTTAAACTATGTTTTCTCCCTAGAACATTTGACTTGTATGTGAATGGAGGTACACCATACGAGAAAGGAGTTGAAGAGGACCCCAGTATCAGTATAAATAGATAAATTAGTTGGAGTTGATGTAAATGACAATAATTAATTTGATACCTTTGTTTTTTTCCCTAGAACATTTGATCTGTATGTGAATGGAGGTACACCATACGAGAAAGGAGTTGAAGTGGACCCCAGTATCAGTATAAATAGATAAATTAGTTGGGGTTGATGTAAGAGACAATATTAATTTGATATCTTAACTTTTTTCCCTAGAACATTTGATCTGTATGTGAATGGAGGTACACCATACGAGAAAGGAGTTGAAGAGGACCCCAGTATCAGTATAAATAATAAATTACTTGGGGTTGATGTAAGAGACAATATTAATTTGATATCTTAACTTTTTTAGCTCACCTGAGCCGAAGGCTCACAAGGTGAGCTTATAGGATGGCCATGATCCGGCGTCCGTCCGTCGTCCGTCCGTCGTCGTCGTCCACAATTTCAAAGATCTTCTTCTCTGAAACCGCTTGGCCGATCTAGTTGAAATTTTATGTGGAGCCTCCTTGGGTAGTGGCATTTCAAGTTTGATCGCGAAATTCAGGTCACATGACCAAGATGGCCGCCACGCCCATATATGGTAAAAACCCTTCAAAAATCTTCTTCTCCAGAACCGGTGGGCCGATTTCCACGAAACTTGGTATGTAGCATCAGGGACTTCAGCCCATCATAGTTTGATAAAATGATGACCCTTGGATGACCTTGACCTATTTTACGGCAAGGTCAAATTTGGAAACATAGGCTTTTACATGGGAAAAAGTGAAAACTATGGATTTTTTGAAAACTATTGCAGCCTGAGGCCTGAAAAGTGGTAGATGCAAACAACTAATGGAGTAGATGAAGGTATAAGATTAATTTAGGTCAAGGTCATCTCTTGACCTTGGCCAGTCTGTCGTCCATTCACACTTTTCAAAGATCTTCTTCTCTGAAATTGCTGGGCCAATCGAAGTGAAATTTTACGTGGAGCATCCATGGGTAGGGGAGACGAAAGTTTGATTGCGAAATCCAGGTCACATGACCAAGATGGCTGCCACGCCCATATATGGTAAAAACCACTCAAAAATCTTCTTCTCCAGAACCGGCTGGCCGATTTTCATGAAACTTGGTATGTAGCATTTGGGACTCCAGCCCATCATAGTTTGATAAAATGATCACCCTAGGATGACCTTGACCTAATTTACGGCAAGGTCAATTTTGGAAACATAGGCTTTAACATGGGAAAAAGTGAAAACTATGGATTTTTTGTAAACTATTGCAGCCTGATGCCTGAAAAGTGGTAGATGCAAACAACTAATAGAGTAGATGAAGGTATGTGATTAATGTAGGTCAAGGTCATCTCTTGACCTTGGCCAGTCTGTCGTCCATACACACTTTTCAAAGATGTTCTTCTCTGAAACTGCTGGGCCAATCAATGTGAAATTTTATGTGGAGCATCCATGGGTTGGGGAGACAAAAGTTTAATCGCGAAATCCAGGTCACATGACCAAGATGGCTGCCAGGCCCATATATGGTAAAAACCACTCAAAAATCTTCTTCTCAAGAACCGGTAGGCCGATTTCCACGAAACTTGGTATGTAGCATCGGGGACTTCAGCCCATCATAGTTTGATAAAATGATGACCCTTGGATGACCTTGACCTAATTTACGGCAAGGTCAAATTTGGAAACATAGGCTTTTACATGGGAAAAAGTGAAAACTATGGATTTTTTGAAAACTATTGCAGCCTGATGCCTGAAAAGTGGTAGATGCAAACAACTAATGGAGTAGATGAAGGTATGTGATTAATGAAGGTCAAGGTCATCTCTTGACCTTGGCCAGTCTGTTGTCCATACACACTTTTCAAAGATCTTCTTCTCTGAAACTGCTGGGCCAATCAAAGTGAAATTTTATGTGGAGCATCCATGGGTAGGGGAGACGAAAGTTTGATCGCGAAATCCAGGTCACATTACCAAGATGGCCGCCACGCCCATATATGGTAAAAACCACTCAAAAATTTTCTTCTCCAGAACCGGCAGGCCAATTTTCGCGAAACTTGGTATGTAGCATTTGGGACTCCAGCCCATCCTAGTTTGATCAAATGATGACCATAGGATGACCTTGACCTATTTTACGGCAATGTCAATTTTGGAAACATAGGCTTTTACATGGGAAAAGGCGGAAACAATGGATATTTTGGAAACTGTTGCAGTCTGAGACCTGGAAGTTGCTAGATGCAGACAACCAATGGAGTCAATGAAGGTGAGTAATTAATGAAGGCCAAGGTCATTTCTTGACCTTGACCCAAAGACATTTAAATATCAAAATTAAAATTGTGGTTTTCTCATAAATCACTGGGTTTGGAAACTATTGCAGCCTGAGACCTGAAACTTTGCAGATGCAGACAACTTATGAATTCAATAAAGGTGTGTGAGTATTCAAGGTCAAGGTCATTTCATGATGACTTAATACTGCAGGATCAGGCTTCAGGTGAGCGTTCTCAGGACCAATGGTCCTCTGGTCGTTGGTGATGTGAGGTTCAATGTCAGGGGTGAGCATGTGCCGGGTTGCTTAGGTAGGGCGTAGGGAAAGGGGCTTGGTGGCTATCAGCCGGGGGTATACGTGCCTCTCAAGGCACTTTTTCTAGTTGAAAAATGGAATAAAATTTTAAAGTCACACCTGATGCCCCTTAAAATGAATGTGGACTCACCCAAATGATAACAATGGGTGAATCCATTCGTCAGTAATGGGTTAAAAAGCACAGCAACTCAAGGTCACACCTCAGCTGTTGGAGCCCATGATCTCTTAATCAGGGCCTAGTTGTTCAAAATTTTGTTAGCTTAACCTCATCGTTAAGACCTCAACTCGTTTAAAAAAAAAATAAATGCATACCACATAAGCAAATACACTGCTATTTTTTAGCTCACCTGAGCCGAAGGCTCACAAGGTGAGCTTATAGGATGGCCATGATCCGGCGTCCGTCCGTCTGTCGTCCGTCCGTCGTCCACAATTTCAAAGATCTTCTTCTCTGAAACCGCTTGGCCGATCTAGTTGAAATTTGATGTGGAGCCTCCTTGGGTAGTGGCATTTCAAGTTTGATCGCGAAATCCAGGTCACATGACCAAGATGGCCGCCACGCCCATATATGGTAAAAACCCTTCAAAAATCTTCTTCTCCAGAACCGGTGGGCCGATTTCCACGAAACTTGGTATGTAGCATCGGGGACTTCAGCCCGTCATAGTTTGATAAAATGATGACCCTTGGATGACCTTGACCTATTTTACGGCAAGGTCAAATTTGGAAACATAGGCTTTTACATGGGAAAAAGTGAAAACTATGGATTTTTTGAAAACTATTGCAGCCTGAGGCCTGAAAAGTGGTAGATGCAAACAACTAATGGAGTAGAAAGTTTGATCGCGAAATCCAGGTCACTTGACCAAGATGGCGGCCACGCCTATATATGGTAAAACCCACTCAAAAATCTTCTTCTCCAGAACCGGTGGGCAGATTTCCACGAAACTTGGTATGTAGCATCAAGGACCTCAGCCCATCATAGTTTGATAAAATGATGACCCTTGGATGACCTTGACCTATTTTACGGCAAGGTCAAATTTGGAAACATAGGCTTTTACATAGGAAAAAGTGAAAACTGGATTTTTTGAAAACTATTGCAGCCTGAGGCCTGAAAAGTGGTAGATGCAAACAACTAATGGAGTAGATGAAGGTATGTGATTAATTTAGGTCAAGGTCATCTCTTGACCTTGGCCAGTCTGTCGTCCATACACACTTTTCAAAGATCTTCTTCTCTGAAACTGCGCGGCCAATCAAAGTGAAATTTTATGTGGAGCATCCATGGGTAGGGGAGACGAAAGTTTGATCACGAAATCCAGGTCACATGACCAAGATGGCCGCCACGCCCATATATGGTAAAAACCACTCAAAAATCTTCTTTTCCAGAACCGGTGGGCCGATTTCCAAGAAACTTGGTATGTAGCATCAAGGACCTCAGCCCATCATAGTTTGATAAAATGATGACCCTTGGATGACCTTGACCTATTTTACAGCAAGGTCAAATTTGGAAACATAGGCTTTTACATAGGAAAAAGTGAAAACTATGGAATTTTTTGAAAACTGTTGCAGCCTGAGGCCTGAAAAGAGGTAGATGCAAACAACTAATGGAGTAGATGAAGGTATGTGATTAATATAGGTCAAGGTCATCTCTTGACCTTGGCCAGTCTGTTGTCCATACACACTTTTCAAAGATCTTCTTCTCTGAAACTGCGCGGCCAATCAAAGTGAAATTTTATGTGGAGCATCCATGGATAGGGGAGACAAAAGTTTGATCGCGAAATCCAGGTCACATGACCAAGATGGCCGCCACGCCCATATATGGTAGAACCACTCAAAAATCTTCTTCTCCAGAACTGGCTGGCCAATTTCCACGAAACTTGGTATGTAGCATTGAGGACCTCAGCCCATCATAGTTTGATAAAATGATGACCCTTGGATGACATTGACCTATTTTACAGCAAGGTCAAATTTGGAAACATAGGCTTTTACATAGGAAAAAGTGAAAACTATGGATGTTTTGAAAACTATCGCAGCCTGAGGCATGAAAAGTGGTAGATGCAAACAACTAATGGAGTAGATGAAGGTGTGTGATTAATATAGGTCAAGGTCATCTCTTGACCTTGGCCAGTCTGTTGTCCATACACAGATTTCAAAGATCTTCTTCTCTGAAACTGCGTGGCCAATCAAAGTGAAATTTTATGTGGAGCATCCATGGGTAGGGGAGACGAAAGTTTGATCGCGAAATCCAGGTCACATGACCAAGATGGCCGCCACGCCCATATATGGTTAAAACCACTCAAAAATCTTCTTCTCCAGAACCGGTGGGCCGATTTCCACGAAACTTTGTATGTAGCATCGGGGACCTCAGCCCATCATAGTTTGGTCAAATGATGACCCTTGGATGACCTTGACCTATTTTACGGCAAGGTCAAATTTGGAAACATAGGCTTTTACATAGGAAAAAGTGAAAACTATGGATTTTTTGAAAACTATTGCAGCCTGAGGCCTGAAAAGTGGTAGATGCAAACAACTAATGCAGTATATGAAGGTATGTGATTAATATAGGTCAAGGACATCTCTTGACCTTGGCCAGTCTGTTGTCCATACAAACTTTTCAAAGATCTTCTTCTCTGAAACTGCATGGCAAATCAAAGTGAAATTTTATGTGGAGCATCCATGGGTAGGGGAGACGAAAGTTTGATGGCAAAATCCAGGTCACATGACCAAGATGGCCGCCACGCCCATATATGGTAAAAACCTTTCAAAAATCTTCTTCTCTAGAACCGGCATGCTAATTTTCATGAAACTTGGTATGTAGCATTTGGGACTCCAGCTCATCATAGTTTGTTGAAATGATGACCCTATGATGACCTTTACCTATTTTACGGCAAGGTCAATTTTGGAAACATAGGCTTTCACATGGGAAAAGGCGAAAACAAACTGTTGCAGCCTGAGACCTGAAAGTTGCTAGATGCAGACAACTAATGGAGTCAATGAAGGTAAGTAATTAATGAAGGCCAAGGTCATGTCTTGACCTTGGCCCAAGGTCATTTAAATATCAAAATTAAAATTATGGTTTTCTCAGAAATCATTGGGTTTGGAAACTATTGCAGCCTGAGACCTGAAACTTTGCAGATGCAGACAACTTATGAAGTCAATAAAGGTGTGTGAGTATTCAAGGTCAAGGTCATTTCATTATGACTTAATACTCCAAGATCAGGCTTCAGGTGAGCGTTCTCAGGACCAATGGTCCTCTGGTTCCCTAGAACATTTGATCTGTATGTGAATGGAGGTACACCATACGAGAAAGGAGTTGAAGAGGACCCCAGTATCAGTATAAATAATAAATTACTTGGGGTTGATGTAAGAGACAATATTAATTTGATATCTTAACTTTTTTCCCTAGAACATTTGATCTGTATGTGAATGGAGGTACACCATACGAGAAAGGAGTTGAAGAGGACCCCAGTATCAGTATAAATAGATAAATTAGTTGGGGGGTTTATGTAAATGACAATAATTAATTTGATACCTTAACTTTTTTCTCTAGAACATTTGATCTGTATGTGAATGGAGGTACACCATACGAGAAAGGAGTTGAGGTGGACCCCAGTATCAGTAGAAGAAGTAAGTTTAAAAAGCTTGATATAAAACCATGCATCAGAAAACCATGCATCAGAAAACCATGCATCAGAATGCCATGCATCAGACAACCATCTGCATATGCAAAACCAAAGGTGCAGATCAGCTGTGAAGTTACTGTGCAGCTGATCAGTGCCTTAGTTTTCGCACCATAGATAATACAATGCCTCTTCTTCCTATATACAAAATCTGAAGCTTCTAGCCTTTTTCTGTGTCTGTACAGGGCTGTTTGTGTCATACCTGGTCAGAAACCTGAAAGACATGTTTTCTCATGACATGGTGCATATGAGCTCAATTTTTTTGGTGCACTAGATTGGAATAGTGGGAGATTTGGCATAGTCAAGTAGTATCATTGCATAGTATATTTGGCTTGTACTTGCAAAAATTGTGATTTTGAAATTTCATGTGAAAACTTGAGCTGCCTCATAAGAAAACCAACAATCTGCATATGTGAAATCAAAGGCGCTGATCAGCTTCGCGGCTAACAAAGTTCTCTGCTTGTACGGCTCGGTTTGTGTCTTACCTGTTTGGAAAGCACATTGTAGGTTTTCCCACGAGGCGGCTCATTTGTCTTGAATTTACACCAAAGATTGTGTGCAAACTGGAATGTACAGCTAGAGAAGATGGACTATAAATAGACTGAACTGAAATAAAATGTCACAAGCTTTTTCATTGGCAGCCGAAATTTATGCACATGCAGTTAGGTAGCTGGGTATTTTATTGCTTGCGTTGTGCTCATTGCTTTCCATGTTGTACATACTACTGGTTATAGGGAGACAGCCAATGTGATAAATAAACAATTCAGATAAAATCAATATAAGACTCTCATCAGAAAAAGTATACCATACCCCACTTTTATGTAGAAAAACTGGAGTTTACAGGGGTGTACATATTTTTTTTTATTTTTGATCCAAAATATAGATTGTGGGTACGCGTTAGCACCGCCTCGGCGAAGCCTCGCCTCGTAGAGGCGGTTCTAACTTGTACCCACACTCAATGTTTTGAGCAAAATTGTTAAAAATATCAAGTTTATTTTACAATAAAATTTTCAATTTTTGCTTTGAAAAAATCTCTTTATATTACATGGGCAAGTTTTCGTAATGTAGGATCAAAGTACATCTTTGTACCTGTCTATGAATGATTCCTTGTTGCCACATTGATTTCATCTGCATTGGTTGTCCCTTAATAATGGGAATATGAGCCACGTCACAAGAAAGCCAACAATGTGGTTTTCGAACAGGTTCGACACAAACCAAGCTGTACAAGCACAGAAGCTGGCTAGAGGCTGGAAATTTTGGATTTAGAAAGTAGATGAATTTTACTATCTGTGGAGCGAAAACAAAGGCGCTGATCAGCTTCACAGTTACTTCGAAGCTGATCTGCGCCTTTGTTTTCGCATATGTAGATTGTTGTTTTTTTTTTTCACGAGGCCACTCATATGTAGTGCTTAGGTCATTGCTTTTCATGTTTCATTGCTTTCCATGTTTCATTGCTTTCCATGTTGCATTGCTTTCAATTTTTCATTGCTTTCCATGTTTCATTGCTTTCTATGTTTCATTGCTTTCTATGTTTCATTGCTTTCCATGTTTCATTGCTTTCCATGTTGCATTGCTTTCCATGTTTCATTGCTTTCCATGTTTCATTGCTTTCCATGTTGCATTGCTTTCCATGTTTCATTGCTTTCCATGTTGCATTGCTTTCCATGTTTCATTGCTTTCCATGTTTCATTGCTTTCCATGTTTCATTGCTTTCCATGTTGCATTGCTTTCCATGTTGCATTGCTTTCCATGTTTCATTGCTTTCCATGTTGCATTGCTTTCCATGTTGCATTGCTTTCCATGTTGTACATGTAATGCTGTTAATTGCTTCAGCAGGAGGCTGTAAGTAAACACTGCATGATTGTTGTGATTTTTTTTATCCCCCTCTAACTGAAAAAAGTGCTTAAGAAACTAAACTACTGTCTGAACACCATCTTTCAGAAACTGCATTTTTCAAAATCTCACTTTTGTGAAAGACCTCAAGAAAAATATGAGCCTGTCACCATTTTGCATTCCAAAAGTCTTAAAAAGTGCCATAAAAAAAATTGAAAATCGGTTGACAAATAAAAATTTTATGCAAGAAAATATTTTTGAATAGGGCTTTGTCCATTGTAAAATTGCCAGCAAGGAAAGTAACCATTTTCCCGGAATAAATCTAAATTGATTATTTTTCATCTAAAATGCACCAAACCAAAACAAAATTGTTTTGTATGCATACCTGAGCGCCAAACTCTTAAAATTATTCCACAGATCAGCTTGATTTTCAGTTTAAAGGTGTTTGGATTACCTCCCTTGCATATGCAAAATGTCTATTCAAAACGATTTTTGGGCATAATTGTTTTATTAGTGAACTGATTTTCAAACGTTTTGTGGCACTTTTTAGGACTCATGAATTGCAAAAAGATGGCATGGTTATATTTTTCTTGTGGTGTTTCAGAAATGTGAGATTTCGAAAAATGCAGTTTCTGAAAGATGGTGTTCAGACAGTAGATGTAATCTTTTGTTTTTGTTCTTTTACACCTCAGTCAACAGCTGTTCAGTCATGTCAGGGAGGATCCACCCCTTTCTTGGTATAAACCAGGCCCCAAGGTTGTAATACTTTTTTTCATGCTCAGCTCAGCTGAGACTAAAATTCATCCTGCGTATAAATGTTAAAATGCCAACAATTGTTGTCAGACATTTTAACACTTATGAGCAGATTAAAATTCCCAATTTTAGTGATCTAGATGTGCAATTTAAATTGATTTTGGCTATTGAAGCATTTATGAGCAGTTAAAATTTCAAGCTCAGCTGAGTTGAGCATGAAAAAATTTTATAACCTCGGAACCTGTACTATGGGGAGTTAATGTGTCTAGCTCCAGAACCTCCTCTGGATTGAGACGGGGTGGGGGGGGGGGGGGGGGGGGTTATGCCCCTGAGCAAGACTCCCAAATAGTACTCTGGTAAATACACAAGAAAGGGTGGCTTCATCCTGCTGCGACTGAAAAATTGATGACTGGAGCATTAAAACACAAGACAAGCAAATTATAAGAAACTTCATTTTTAGTTCAGTTGAAATTTTTATTGCACTTTACTAACTTGTTGCGTTTTGTTAACTATATTACTTATCTTACTGAATGCATGTTGTCATTGTTGTTGTTTCATTTGAGCCGTCTCGTGGGAAAACCAACTATCTGCATATGCGAAAACAAAGACACAGATCAGCTTCGCGGTAACCGCGAAGCTGATCAGCGCCTTTGTTTTCGCTACTCGGATGGTACAATTCCTCTTCTACTTAAATCCAAAATTTCAAGCTTCTAGCTCTTTTCTGTGCTTGTACAGGTTGGTTTGTGTTGGACCTGTTCGGAAACCACATTGTTGGTTTTCCCACGAGGTGGCTCATTTGGTACCTTTACATGCCAAGAATCAATACCGTAAGTTGGGAAATTTTCACGTGAATTTTATTTTGCGATTTTTCTATTGCCGAATTATTAGCGAGTTCTTGAATTTGCAAATGAATACTCTTATAACAAATGAGCCTCATGGTGAGAAAACCGGATTATTGCCTAGGCGAAAACAAAGGAGCAGATCAGCTTCGCGGTAACCGCGAAGCTGATCAGTGCCTTTGTTTTCGCTACACGGATAGTATATTTCCTCTTCTTCTTATATCCGAAATTTCAAGCTTCTAGCTCTTTTCTGAGCTTGTACAGCCCGGTTTGTGTCGGACCTGGTCGGAAACCCCGAAGACCGGTTTTCTCGCAAAAGCTCATAGTAACTCTTTAATAGCGAGAACTTTGAATTTGCAACGAATTTGCTAATATTAGCGAAAATAAAGTTCTTGTGAACATTTCCGAATTTACAGTATTTGTTTGATGCACAATTCTAATTTTCATCACTATAGACTAGGAACGTTTGTTTATCACCTAGTCACCATATCACTTCTTAATATTTTTCTTTTTTATTTCACTTCAGTTTGTAGCCAACAATCACTCTTTCTCTGTCGCATGATATTATTGATTAGAGGAAGAAATGTAATATTTTTTTAGTTGTCATTTGAAGGCCTCTATTATAGTATGCTTGGTCTGGCTTATGTATTTGATTGAAAGTGTTCATCTGTTGTTTTACTTTTGTACTGAAATTGCAGACTACTGTCCTCACACCATCTTTCAGAAACTGCCTTTTTCAAAATCACCCTTTTCAGAAAAACCTGCAGAAAATTAATGACCCTGTCATCCCTTTGCATTCCAAAAGTCTTAAAAATTCCGCAAAAAAATTGAAAATTTGTTCACTAATAAATAATTTTTTTATGCCCAAAAATCATAGTTACTAGTTTGAATAGGCCTTTTGCATGTGCAATGAAGGTAATCCAAGCACCTTAAAATTGATAATCCAGTAAATCTGTGGAATAAGCACAGCATTCTGAACAAGAAAACAGGACTTGTTAAAATAGGATTCTTAAAATGATGATGATGATGATGATGATGATGATGATGATGATGATGAACTTATGTAATGAAATATCTACATGTATACTGTTTTTCCAGCCAGTTCCAATGCCCTGATGTCACTGATATCTGGTAATAAACAGCCCAGGCTCACGGTGAAGGTCTCTATACCTAAACGGGAACAAAAAGAACTGCTAGAGTAAGTACACTTTTGGGAAACAAAGACCTTGCTTGGAATCATTTGTATGTACAAATCAAAGGTAAATTTTACTATATAATCTAAGCCAAATGTTGAAAATTTCTGACATGCATAATTGTTAATTACTGGCAGTACCTTAATTAGGCTGCGTATTTGCGTAATTACCCAATTAAAATATGAAAAAACGCAATTAATAACGATCTGGTAGCGTAAGAAAACGCAAAAGAAATCGCGGATACGCAATACCGGAAAAATCAATTGCGTACCGTTTTTTATCGGTTTGCGCCGCACAACGGCTTACGCCGTCTACATTAAACAAAAATGTCATTGGACATGCGCAAATCGATCGATTGAAAGCCATTTCTTTTCAGTTTTTTCGTTGGTTGACTGCGATTTTATTTAATTCTCTCAACCAATCAATGTTTCCCTTTTATTTTATGCTTTGCAAAAGCGAAAGTAGAAGAAAATAAGGAAAGTACACCTCGAACATCATTTTTACCAAATTGTTTTCCATTTTACCCAATTGATTGAAAATAGAGTGTGTAACAGAATTGAACTTACCCAATTAAAATTCCAGATATGCAATTGAATGAAAAAGGGGTGCATAAATACCCTATAGGCTAAAAAATTAATTAAGGTACTGATTACTGGTAAAAGAATGAGTACAGTTATGAAGAATAAAATAAACTTTCATAAGAAATTATCTATGCCTAACACACTCAGTGATGTAGATAATTATTTTTGACAATGTGTACTGTACGCATCAAATAAATGTACAGTGCGTACCGACAATACAACTGTGTACATGTTTTCTGAGGATTGTTATACTACCCTCTCATTCAGAATCAAACTTATAGATATGTGTACACGTATGATAAGGCCATTTATTCAAGTATAAAAATTCAAGTAAACTGGTTGATAACCCTGTAATTACATGTTATTCTATCATTAAGACATGTTAATTCATATTTTTGTCCCCTGCATAGATAATAAGAGAGAAAAAATGAGGAAAACATGATAAACTGGAATGGGCTATAGAACATGGAGTACATCAAGTTTTAAATTGAAAACGATGACCAGAAACTGATGCAAAATGCCTGCATTAATATTATAACTACTTTTCGATTGTTGACAGAGCAGCCAGACAAAACTAGTTGAAAAAGTGTCAATTTTAAAGGTATTTTTGTCTGAGTACGCATAAAACCGAAAACTGTTTGTGTACTGCTGATTTTTACTGTGTACATGGTACGCACAGGTCTGAATGTTTTTATGTGTACAGAGTGAAAAATTGTGTGTGCATACGTAGTACGCATCGTTATCTACTTCGCTGACACTATTACTGCGAGTTATACGTGACCTCGGGTCAGAACTATAACATTTGAGCCGCCTGGTGGGAAAACCAACAATGTGGTTTCCGAACAGGTCCGACACAAACCGGCCTGTACAAGCACAGAAAAGAGCTAGAAGCTTGAAATTTTGGATTTAAATAGAAGAGATATTGTACTATCCGAGAAGCGAAAACAAAGGCGCTGATCAGCTTCGCGGTTACCGCGAAGCTGATCTGCGTCTTTGTTTTCGCCTATGCAGATTGTTGGTTTCCCCATGAGGCGGCTCATTTCATGAGAGGTTGTATGTAAACTAATCTGTATGATCTGTATTTTGTAGTACACTGCCTGACACATTGATTGGTAACACAGCACTACTACAGATGTATAGCTACTACAGGCAATGCCTCGCTGATGTCTTACTGCGAGATAGGCTAGATCTTGAATCAACAGGTAGATAGCATTTTGACCAAATCATGGAAAGGCCATTACAAATGAAAGAAACTTGTTGTGAAGCCCCACAACAAGCAGATTCTTTCTTGAGATGTGATCATAAAGAAATTTCCATGGACATTTTAATTTTTGCTTATTCAAAAAGAATGATATTGATTGTCAGTTAATGGCAAAAGAATGCACATGTAGTACTGGTAATCTGCTTCTTGGAGGCTTGCCTATGAGCATGATGTACAAGTCATTAATCATAGACATTTAGCAACAAATGCAATAAGCATGCAGACCTCAAGATTTATAGAAAATATGTGTTCATTTGGTGGATATCAATGTATCCAGATTTAGAAAACCTTAAGCTAGTATCTCACTGGCGTGCGAATTTCTGGCGACTATTTTGCAAATTTTGTTGCAGACTTTCGCACAACATTCGTGGGAGTGTCTCACAAGTGTCATGAGAATTTTCATGTGTCGCGAACTGGTCGTGAAGGTTTTAAACATGTTTAAAAATTTTATGCGAATTTTTTCACCAAAATATTTCGCAAGACTGTCGCGCGACGTTCGTGCGAGTGTTGCGAACCTGTCGCCGCAAAATTTTGGCGAATTTACAATGCAAAATTTTCACGACACTTGGAACGAATGTCATGTGAGTGTCGCACGACAGTCTTGACAAAACATGAGAAAACCTCGCGTCTATCTGGCGAGAAAATAAAACTTAGCGACATTCATACGAATGTTGTGCGACAGTTGCACGAATGTCGCGCGACTCGTACAAATGAAAATGAAAATAAGCTACATTCGTGGGAAAGTCATGAGACATTCTTACGAATGTCACACGACTGTTGTGCAACAGTGGCGCGACTATCGCACGACAGTCGCGAGATATATTTTCAAAATTAGACCAAAATTCGCGAATTTGTCGCACAAATGTCTATTCAATGAGACTGCAACGTGAAAGTTGTGTTTATATTGTCAATCTTTGTCACGAAATAGTTGCAAACTATTCGCGAACTAGTCTCAAGTTGTCGCATACCAGTGAGATAGGGGCTTTAGCCTTGTAAAATTGTGATCAATTTTGTGACAACATTGCAGCTTATCTTTGTCTTTGTTTTCATTGTATGGTAGATACAGCCACTAAAGATAGAGTCTTGTGTGATGTCCCTTACGAATAGTACTAGTGTACTGAAGACAAAAAACAAAAAACAAAAAAAAACAAAAAAACAGATATATTTAAATGATATGCTCATTGATTGGTCTAAAAAAGTATGGAATAACTCAATATAAACTAAAAATTAAACAATATTGTTTAATTTTTGTTAACTGATTTAATCATAGTTTTGTCTCCATAGGCTCTGTACTAAGCCTATAGGATAATAACCTGTTACATTAAGGCCCACAACTTAAACAAAGACTGGTTCTGTTTTCCAGAGCTGATCCACAATCCCATGTTGACAACTTTTCCAGTTATAGCAGACCAACATGATCTCATGAAACTGTTGAGGGTAAGTCACTTTATTGAACATGTGCAAGTTATTCCAGCAACTGAGTGGCACAAACATTTGAGCCACATCATGAGAAAACCATATGCGAAAACAAAGACGCAGATCAGCACGCAGTAACCGCGAAGCTGATCAGCGCCTTTGTTTTCACTACTTGGATAGTACAATACCTCTACTTCCTAAATTCAAATTTTCCAGCTTCTAGTATCTTCAGTACTTGTACAGCCCGGTTTGTGTCAGACCTGGTCAGGAACCACATTGTTGGTTTTCTCATGATGCGGCTCATTTCAAGCTTTGCTCTTAACAAAGACTCAGATCAGCTGGAGCACCTGCTTAGTTCATATATTAAATGAGCTACATTGCACGAAAAAAGGTTTTCCAGGTTTCAGACCATATAACATATAACATATAACATATAAAACCATATAACCATATAAAACATATAACATATAAAACATATGAGCCGCCTCGTGGGAAAACCAACAATGTGGTTTCCGAACAGGTCCGACACAAACCGACCTGTACAAGCACAGAAAAGAGCTAGAAGCTTGAAACTTCGGATTTAAGTAGAAGAGGAATTGTACTATCCGAGTAGCGAAAACAAAGGCGCTGATCAGCTTTGCGGTTACCGCGAAGCTGATCTGCGTCTTTGTTTTCGCCTATGCAGATTGTTGGTTTTCTCACGAGGCGGCTCATATAACATATAAAACATATAAGGTAACATATAAAACTTTTTTCATGCTCAGCTTAGCTGAGACTGAAATTTATCATGCATCATAAATGTTAAAATGCTAACAATTGTTGGCATTTTAACATTTATTAGCAGGATAAATTACAGGATATGGTCATATGAACCTGAAATTTCAAATTATATCCAGGACTATTTCAATAATTATGAGCATTTGAAATTTTATGCTCAGTTGAGCAGAGCTTGAAAAAAGTTTTATAACCTAGGGACCTGGTCCACATATATCTGGTGAAGAGAAAACAATGATGCTGATCAGTTGTGTAGTTTATGAAAAACTGAACATGAAGATCGTTGACAGGTGAAAAAAAAAAATTTGATGAGATGTGCTTATCCATATACTATTGGTGAAGCAAAAATAACAAAGATTCATATTATTTGTGCAATTAATGAAAGTGAAAGATTGCTGACCATGCTGACTGGGATGAAAAAGAAATTAAATCAAACTAAACAAGAAAAATAATGAATAAAACATAGTTTAAAAAAAAGAAAGAAAGAAAAGAGGCAATTAAAAATTCATGATATGGATTTCAGGATTCCTGGGTGGAAAGAGTTAGAAATATAAGAAGAGCAGAGATGGTAGGTAGCTTGATATTACTAAAATTAGTGTTGATTTTCTAACAATCGCCACACACTCACATAATGCTGTGTTTGTTCACTGATAACTCCTTGGCCAATCCTGTAAAAAAGACCTCAGATCTTGATTGCAAGTACATTATACAATTTTTTGACAAGTTCAAATGAAGTAATGGAAAGAAAAACTTCTTATTGTATGGAAAAGGGAAACTAGATTGAGGCAAGTTTTCAGATTGGCCAGGTCAGTTTAGTTTGCCATTTGCGGTGAGATGTAAAGTTTAATGGATATTATTGGACACCATAAGGCATAGATAAAGAATGTAGTTGTCCTTTAGCTTAGTGCTCAATAATTGTATTTGAGTTTGGCCCAAGTGCTGAACTAGCAATATAAAATAAATGAGCCGCCTCATGGCAAAACCAACAGTTTGCATAGGCGAAAAAAAGACGCAGATCAGCTTCGCGGTAACCGCGAAGCTGATCAGCGCCTTTGTTTTCGCTACTCGGATAGTACAATTCCTCTCCTAATTAAATCCGATATTTCAAGCTTCTAGCTCTTTTCAGTGCTTGTACAGGACGGTTTTTGTCGGACCTGTTCGGAAACCACATTGTTGGTTTTCCCACGAGGCGGCTCAAATGTTCTAGAAATGCAAAAAAGGAACTACAAGCACTTGTCTTCCCACATAAACAGTGTTTCCTAGTGTCTGATGATTGTTTTTCGCAGATATATTGCAACTGTTTGAAATATTTTCTGGGCACGATAGAGCATTTATTTTGTCACAAAATGTACAGTAAAGTGTTCAGCAGAAATTTTGAAAATTGGTTGACAAATAAAAAAGTTCTGGTTAAAAACATTTTTAGCTCGCCTGCACAAAGTGCACAGAGCTTTTGTTGTCACCTCGGTCGTCCGCGTTTACGTTTACTTCCGCGTCACACTTTCGGTTAAAGTTTTTAAAATTGTTATATCTTGATAGTCACTGACCAGAAATCATTCATATTTGGAACATGGCTGCATATGAGGGTCCTCTGTGATTTAGTGTGAAGGGACCCATGGGGTCGTGCCTGGGGGCGGGGCTAGAGGTCAATATCTAGAACACCTTTGTACAATGCTCAGATGCTGTGTTAGTTTCTCATCAACTGTAAAGCCTAAAACTGTCAAACCTTACATAAGGCTTCTCCTCGATGTCCCGACTCAGCACCCACATTGACCTTCTGACCTTGACCTATATTTCATGCTCCAGTGACTTTATCATTTTTTAAGCCAACCCTTAATATCTCATCAACTATAAAGCCTACAACCATCAAACCTTGCATATGGCTTCTCCTTGATGTCCCGACTTTGCACCCACATTGATCTAGTGACCTTGACCTATATTTCGTGCTCTAGTGACTTTGTCATTTTTGAAGCCAACTCTTTAATATCTCATCAACTATAAAGCCTACAACCATCAAACCTTGCATATGACTTCTCCTCGATATCCCGACTCGGCACCCACATTCACCTAGTGACCTTGACCTATATTTCGTGCTCTAGTGACTTTGTCATTTTTGAAGCCAACCCTTAATATCTCATCAACTATAAAGCCTACAACCATCAAACCTTGCAAATGGCTTCTTCTCGATGTCCCGACTCGGCACGCACATTGACCTACTGACCTTGACCTATATTTCATGCTCCAGTGACTTTGTCATTTTTTAAGCCAACCCTTAATATCTCATCAACTATAAAGCCTATAACCATCAAACCTTGCATATGGCTTCTCCTCGATGTCCCGACTTTGATTGATTTAGTGACCTTGACCTATATTTCGTGCTCTAGTGACTTTTTCATTAAAGTTTTTAGAAGTCTATATCTCTGGAACATGTTGATGGATCAAGTTGATACTTTGCATGTTGGTAGATATTGGTCTGAAGTTTTATGCAGTACCATCATGACCCACCCTGGGTGACCTTGAGGTCAAGGTCACAGACTTAGAATTTTTTTGTTAAAGTTTTCGGTTAAAGTTTTTAGAAGTCTATATCTCTTGAACATGTAGATGGATCAAGTTGATACTATGCATGTTGGTAGATATTGGTCTGAAGTTTTATGCTGTACCATTATGACCCACCCTGGGTGAACTTGAGGTCAAGGTCATGGCCTTAGAAATTTTCGGTTAAAGTTTTGGGTTAAAGATTTTTGAAGTCTATATATCTCTATGTTGATGGATCAAGTTGAAACTTTGCATGTTTGTGGATATTGGTCTGAAATTTTATGCTGTACCATCACAACCCACCTGAGCGACCTTGAGGTCAAGGTCATGGGTCATAGATTTTGATAAGTTTAGTGGCAAAGCACAAGTCAGGCGAGTTATGCTGTCCTGCGACAGCTCTTATTGAATAGGGAGGTAAATATTTTCCCGCAAAAGTTTTAAAATTCTTGGTATTTCATTACGATTGCTCAAAATCATTATAAAATGACACAAATGACTTATCTGAGACAAAACCAGGTACATGATCAAATAAAACTTATCAAAAAGTACCCAGTTTCATGATTATCTCCCTTGCCAATGCAAATTTATTATCCCTATTCAAAATTCATTTTGGCCATTAAAACTTTATCTGCTGACCGATTTTCAAAATTTTTGCAGGTCCTTTTAGGACAAACTAAGATCAAGATTTTGACATGAAAATAACTTTCATATCTTTCTCCACACAAAACGTTTTTGCGAAAAACCATTATCAGAGGCAAGCTTTTAAACTTTAGTTACATATTTTGATATTAATCTTTTGGGTGTGAGCAGTATAGACCATAATGAGACTATACCTAGTGAAGCAGTCTATCTGGGTCTGCATTGTTGAACTCAGTGGTCATCTTTTTTCAAGGCATTTCATGAAGATAACATGTCCATGCAATGTGTACCCCCTCAAATCCCACTTTTATATAGTAAAACGGGGGTTTACAGGGGTATTCCTATTATTGATCCAAAACATAGATTATGGGTACACCTTAGAATAGCCTCGGCGAGGTGGTTCTAACGTGTACTCACAATTAATGTTTTAACCAACATTATAAAAATATCAAACATTTTCTGCAGAAAATTTTCATTTTTACAGCTTTAAAAATCCCGGTATATTGTGCATGGACAATTTTTGTAGCGTGTAATCTGAGACATTTGCTCAATTCCTTGACGTCTGTAAATGCAAAATTAAACAAACTGTGTCATGACAAAAAAAATTTGCCTATGCAAAAACAAAGGCACAGATCAGCTGTGCACAGCTGATTGGTGCCTTTGTTTTCGCTACACGGACAGTACAATCCCTTTTCTTCTTAAATCCGAAATTTCAGGCTTGTAGCCTTCTGGCGCTGCACAGCCCAGTTTATGTTGAACCTGGTCTGCAAACCTGAAGGCCGGTTTTATCAAGTCACTGCTCAAACAGAAACAGCTTTTTTAACAGTCTTTTTTCAGTTAACATTTCCAATTTCTTATTTATAGTTATCCGCTTTCCCCATTTCAGGGCCCATTCTTTTCTGCTGTCTCTAAAAGGGTATAGTCATAGATAGACATAGATTCCTTGTAGAGAAAATATGTGGAATAAGTTTTTTGTCGTGAGAAAGTATTGTGTCATATTTACAATAGAAGTGCAGGTTGCTCTGTACATACTCAGATAGTCCCCTTCTTTTTGTTGGGACTAAACTGCATCACTTAAACCTGTTCTTATGCATATGCACAAGCAAAGGTGAAGACCAATTCTCATGACCAAGCTTTAACATGTCATATGTGTTGTTGCAATTAAGCAGCTACTTTGTTTCATGGAAAGTGGCTTTTACTTGGAACAATTTGAGCCGCATCGTGAGAAAACCGGATTTTTGCCTAGGCGAAAACAAAGGCGCATATCAGCTTCGCGGTAACCGCGAAGCTGATCAGCGCCTTTGTTTTCGCTACTCGGATAGTGCAATTCCTCCTCTACTTAAGTCCAAAATTTCAAGCTTCTAGCTCTTTTCTGAGCTTGTACCGGCCGGTTTGTGTCGGACCTGGTCGGAAACCCCAAAGACCGGTTTTCTCGCGTCGCGGCTCATTTAATAGGTCATGCAACAATCATGTTAATTTTTCTTATGGATCAGTCAATGACAATTCTTGACTAGGTTGCAGGCTGCAAATCCCAATGCAGAAATCAGTATGGCTTACGATAGAAATTACTTGCAAAAGCCACTTTTTGTGAACTGCTTTACTCGTCATGTTGTGCCTGCTGCTTTCTAAAAAGAAAATTTCTAGCTGCAATCATATTATGTGTGTAATGTCATTTTCATTGTTGAATGTTTACTTATTGCTTCTATGTTGTGGTTGTTGTAGATATTGTCCTATGTCAAATCCCTTTCGCATAGAGCTTTGGGTAGCAGGGACAAGACATTTCGTATAATAAACCTATACCTCTCTGTAGCTAGCTCATTAGCTCAACTGAGCCATGAGGCTTAGAGCTTATACTCAAGGGTTTATCATTGTCAGATATGCATCTGTTTTGGCTTAACTACATTATTCTAAATCATCTTACTTCTAGGTCGGCCACTTGTATGCTGTTTTTAAAGGCGGCAAAGATGATGTAGGAATAGTTTATAATTTTATTTTATCAATATTTTATTATACTATTTGTCATTATTATGTAATCTGTAATTTTGTAATATCAGTCTTGTATTACCCAACATTTGCATGCAACTTGCATAATCTTTTGATACATGTATTATTTGTAGGCTCACATCATATCATATATGCTTGTAGAAAAATAAGATTCCTACATGACGGTAGTACTACTATAAAAAAAATCCCATTGCTACTAATGCAAAATCAGGTCATTTCACCAACCTGTCAAATTTTGTCTGGGCTAAATTCACTATTATGAACTGTAACATTCAGCGGACAAGAACATTACTTACCAGTAGCAGTCAAAAAACTATGGGGTTATGCGGCATTTTTTTGAGCAAACTGTCATCCAATGTAAACAATGCTGGTCCGCAGTAAATTCCGAGCTGAGATTTTATTGGGCCATATGCAATATATTTTTCTCACTGGAGAGGTTGAAAATGGTGTTAGAAAATAATTTTATTTATTTTGTTAAATACTTTGAATAGCTTTCCCAAAAATATTTCACTTTTACCAATAACAATAATCAGCAGCCAGAAAAGTTTCATTGTGTGACAGAATGCTCTCCCCAAAAGAGGCGGCGCTTGCATAATGAGTAAATATTTATAGTAGTGCAACCTATACCAGCCCCTTTTTCTTGTCTTTTTAAACTCCTATTCTTTCAAGTACAAATTTAACTCTACATCAAACAATATTCAAGACATACATTGATGCTGAGTAAGCTTGACCTTCTGTATCTTTGCGAAAATGAGCCACAAAGGCTTTCTGCGGCCAAATCTGATTTTGTCGCGATTTGAAGAAAAGTCATTTATTTGACCTCCTATTGTAGGAAAACACAAGTATTGAATGAATCCAGAGGTACTGAGGAGCTAACTACAGTCTATTTACCTTACAAAATGAGTATAACCAATGACAAGTAGCAATTCTACTTGAAGCTATTCAATTTCTCCTATCTATACCCCCAAAATTAGCTAGAATATGAAAATTTAGGCCTTTTATGGAAAATTCTCAACCATCTAGAGACAAAATCTGCTTTTTCTTTTCACAAGACCACAGCAATCAATTGTTTTAACTAAAAAGAAGCACTTGGAACATTTCTTGTGGCTATTTCAGCAAATTAAACCCCTGCCGTGTATAAATTTGTCCGTTCAGAACCCGATGTCTAGGAGAATGACGCTATTAAAAGACATTTTCTTCATTATTCAAACAGTCCAGCAGAATAAAATTTGATGCGTTACTATGCTTTCATCAAGTTGGAGAACTATTCAACCAATTTCTTTGTCCCATTGCACTTGTAAAGGTGTATCAGAAGAAAATGTTACCCCACCCCCCACAAAATACATGGAAAATTCCCAAAGTCACGGAAAAAGCAAATTTAAGCCAAGTGTCAGGGTTTGAAATGAATTTCCATGCAGAACCAAATGTTTTCTTCAACACTGAGTGGAAGGGAATGCTGTAAGCAGAAAAAATCAGTCCTTCTGGCAAAATGAAGGTACATCCTACTTTCAGTTTAGGTAGTACTACTATAAAAAAAATCCCATTGCTACTAATGCAAAATCAGGTCATTTCACCAACCTGTCAAATTTTGTCTGGGCTAAATTCACTATTATGTACTGTAACATTCAGCGGACAAGAACATTACTTACCAGTAGCAGTCAAAAAACTATGGGGTTATGCGGCATTTTTTTGAGCAAACTGTCATCCAATGTAAACAATGCTGGTCCGCAGTAAATTCCGAGCTGAGATTTTATTGGGCCATATGCAATATATTTTTCTCACTGGAGAGGTTGAAAATGGTGTTAGAAAATAATTTTATTTATTTTATTAAATACTTTGAATAGCTTTCCCAAAAATATTTCACTTTTACCAGTAACAATAATCAGCAGCCAGAAAAGTTTCATTGTGTGACAGAATGCTCTCCCCAAAAGAGGCGGCGCTTGCATAATGAGTAAATATTTATAGTAGTGCAACCTGACAGCTTCTTCTTCTTTGTTTATGCCCCCAACTTTGAAAAAGTTGGAAGGGCATATTGCTTTTGGCTTGTCTGTCTGTGTGTCTGTCTGTGTGTCTGTCTGTGTGTTAACTTTTGAATGGTGAATGCTAGGGTTTTGAAATTTCATATGCACATTCCTCATGAAAAAATAGTTGACCCGTATTTTTTTTCATGTCCGAGTTACGCCCCTTTTCTGAGTTATGTCCCTTTGAAAACAGAATTTGAAAATCTTGTGTGCAAGATATCTCAAAAAGTATTTTAGCTAGAGCCTTCATATTTGGTACACTTGTTGGGGCTGAGGAGTAGATGACCTGATTAACTTTTGAGAACTTTCTGTCAATTTTTTACAAAAATACAGAATTTTGAAATTTTGATTGATTTTTCCACTTTTCGGTGAAATTTGAAACTTTTGAACGGTGAGTGCTAGGGTTTTGAAATTTCATATACACATTCCTCATGATAAAATAGTTGACCCGTATTTTTTTGTATGGCCAAGTTATGCCCCTTTTTTGAGTTATGTCCCTTTGAAAACAAAATTTGAAAATCTTGTGTGCAAGATATCTCAAAAAGTATTGAAGCTAGAGCCTTCATATTTGGTACACTTGTTGGGACTGAGAAGTAGATGACCCGATCAACTTTTGAGAACTTTCTGTCAAATTTTTACAAAAATACGGAATTTTGAAATTTTGATTGATTTTTCCCTTTTTCGGTGAAATTTTAAACTTTTGAACGGTGAGTGCTAGGGTTTTGAAATTTCATATACACATTCCTCATGATAAAATAGTTGACCCGTATTTTTTTGTATGGCCAAGTTATGCCCCTTGTTGGAATAATGTCCTTTTGAAAACAAAATTTGAAAATCTTGTGTGCAAGATATCTCAAAAAGTATTGAAGCTAGAGCCTTCATATTTGGTACACTTGTTGGGACTGAGAAGTAGATGACCTGATAAACTTTTGAGAACTTTCTGTCAAATTTTTACAAAAATACAGAATTTTGAAATTTTGATTGATTTTTCACTTTTTCGGTGAAATTTTAAACTTTTGAACGGTGAGTGCTAGGGTTTTGAAATTTCATATACACATTCCTCATGATAAAATAGTTGACCCGTATTTTTTTGTATGGCCAAGTTATGCCCCTTTTTTGAGTTATGTCCCTTTGAAAACAAAATTTGAAAATCTTGTGTGCAAGATATCTCAAAAAGTATTGAAGCTAGAGCCTTCATATTTGGTACACTTGTTGGGGCTGAGAAGTAGATGACCTGATTAACTTTTGAGAACTTTCTGTCAAATTTTTTTACAAAAATACAGAATTTTGAAATTTTGATTGATTTTTCCCTTTTTCGGTGAAATTTGAAACTTTTGAACGGTGAATGATAGGGTTTTGAAATTTCATATACAGATTTCTCATGAAAAAATAGTTGGCCTGTATTTTTTTCATGTACGTGTTATGCCCCTTGTTGGAATAATGTCCTTTTGAAAACAAATTTTGAAAATCTTGTGTGCAAGATATCTCAAAACGTAGTTGAGCTAGCTAGCTAGAGCCTTCATATTTGGTATGCTGGTTGGGACTGAGAAGAAGATCACCTGATTAACTTTTGAGGACTCTCTGTCAAATTTTGACAAAATTACTCCATTTTTAATGTTTTACTTCATTTCTAACTCGCCTGCAAAAAAGCTTACATTCTGTTTCTGGATGGAGGTCAAAACAGACGCAACCGAACAGCTTCTTCAGGAAATTAAATTTGACTGCAATCGAATGAAATAAATGAATCATACAAACTGCCAGTTTAGGGACAAGCATACAGTTGGGGGCATAGTGTTTTACAAACACGCATTTCTAGTCTTTCTTCCTTTGCCTTAATTTTGTGGTAAAGTGATGCAACTGTACAGTGTTCAATTGATCCCAGGAAAGGCTGAGATCACAGAAGACAAAGGTATGTACTCTAGAGCTTCTGGGGGCCTAGGCGGCCCCCAGACCCCTGCCTAATTACATACAGTACATGTATTAATAAAATTCTGTTCCTACATTATGGACATTGGAAATTCAGCTAAGATTCAGAGTTGTGGATTTATTTTACCTTTGAGAAAGAATATGATAACTCACTCTTTCACTATGAAATTTTTATATTTTTTACTATTATAAATGATCAGTGTGAAAAATAAAAGTAGGTCTAACATGTAGAGAAAAAGTTGACTTTAATTCTCTATTTATTCTTTGTATATATATATATTTTCAATGAAAAAGCCTGTATTTTGCCAAAAGAATGCCTTTATATACAAAAAACAAAAACAACTAATTCTGTGAGAGTCAGCTAATGGGCCTGTTTAGTATCACCATCCTGCATAATCCTTCATCACACATCATCACATGAATGATCACCTGTCTGGATTGTGATGCTTTGGAACTGAATGGTTACTTCATCTAGACATTTTAGACATTAATTAATGTAGAAAAAGTGAGTGTGGAGGTAAGGATTGTTAGTATAAGAGCATAGAATGAAGCGATTTTCACGATAAAACTCCTATATTTTTCCCTTAAAATGAGCTAAAACTTCCTATATTTCCTTGAAAAATTTCCTATATAAACTCCTATATTTTTTACAAGACTTGGTTGACAGCCTGAAATTGTCATATCGTAATCTTTTTATCATATATTTTAATTCATGACCATTTTTTCCCTTTCTTTGTTTTATTTATTTATTTTATTATGCCCCCAACTTTGAAAAAGTTGGAAGGGCATATTGCTTTCGGCTTGTCTGTCTGTCTGTGTGTGTGTGTGTGTGAGTGTGTACGTCTGTTAACTTTTGAATGGTGAATGTTAGGGATTTGAAATTTCATGTGTGTATTCCTCATGAAAAAATAGTTGACCCATATTTTTTTTCTTGTCCGAGTTATGCCCCTTTTCTGAGTTATTTCCCTTTGAAAACAAAATTTGAAAATCTTGTGTGCAAGATATCTCAAAAAGTATTTAAGCTACAGCTTTCATATTTGGTATACTGGTTGGGGCTGATGAGTAGATGACCTGATCAACTTTTGAGAACTTTCCGTCAAATTTTGACAAAAATACGGAATTTTGAAATTTTGATTGATTTTTCCACTTTTCGGTGAAATTTGAAACTTTTGAACGGTGAATGCTAGGGTTTTGAAATTTCATATACAGATTCCTCATGAAAAAATAGTTGACCCATATTTCTTTTCATGTCCAAGTTATGCCCCTTTTCTGAGTTATGTCCCTTTGAAAACAAAATTTGAAAATATTGTGTGCAAGATTTCTCAAAAAGAATTTGAGCTAGAGCCTTCATATTTGGTATACTGGTTGGGGCTGATGAGTAGATGACCTGATTAACTTTTGAGAACTTTCTGTCAAACTTTGACAAAAATACGGAATTTTGAAATTTTGATTAATTTTTCCACTTTTCGGTGAAATTTGAAACTTTGGAAAGGTGAATGTTAGGGTTTTGAAATTTTATATACAAATTCCTCATGAAAAAATAGTTGACTCGTATTTTTTTTTCATGTTCAAGTTATGCGCCTTTTTGGAGTGATGCCCATTTTAAAACAAAATTTGAAAATCTTGTGTGCAAGATATCTGGTAAAGTATTTAAGCTAGAACCTTAATATTTGGTATACTGGTTGGGGCTGAGAAGAAGATCACCTGATTAACTTTTGAGGACTTTCCGTCAAATTTTGACAAAATAACTCCATTTTGAAATTTTTACTCCCATTTATAACTTGTCTGCAAAAAGCTTACATTCTGTTTCTGGATCAAGGTCAAAAACAGAGGCAACCGAACAGCTTCTTTAGGAAATTAAATTCCACTTCATTCAAATGAAATAAATGAATCATACAAGCTGCCAGTTTAGGGACAAGCATACAGTTGGGGGCATAGTGTTTTACAAACACGCATTTTCTAGTTTATTTTAGCCTTTGCATGAGAAAACCAACAATTTTGATTTCCTACCAGGTCTGACACAAACCGGGCTGTGCTGTCACACAAAATAGATAGAAGCTTGAAATTTCGGATTTAATAAGAAGAGGGATTGTACTATCTGTGGAGCGAAAACAAAGGCGCTGATCAGCTTCACAGTTACTGCGAAGCTGATCTGCGCCTTTGTTTTCTCATATGCAAATTGTTGGTTTTCTGATGTGGTGGCTCATTTGGTTGATGCTAGCTGGATGGCTACTTTGCTGGGAAAGAGCCAGTCATCTTGCTTTTTCTTTATATTGATAAAGATTTTTGTAATGTATTGTGTTGTCCTGTCTTTCCCACCTGGTGTCTAGGTTAGGATTTTAAATACAATCATATCATCTCCTGGACCTTCCACTACTATTCTTACTTGTAGACTAAGCTATGATTTGAGCCACTGCATGAGAAAACCAACAATCTGCATAGGCGAAAACAAAGGCGCAGATCAGCTTCGCAATAACTGCGAAGCTGATCAGTGCCTTTGTTTTCGCTACACAAATAGTACAATTCCTCTACTTTCTAAATCCAAAATTTCCAGCCTCTAGCCATCTTCTAGTGACTGTACAGCCTAGTTTGTTTCAGACCTGGTCGGAAACCCAAATTGTTGGTTTTCTCATGTGAAGGCTCATTTTGTTATGCACCCCAGAGGCTAATTCCTTGAGCAGGTTTTTAGCTCACCTGAGCCGAAGGCTCACAGGTGAGCTTATAGTATACCCATGCTCCGTCGTCCGTCGTCGTCCGTCGTCCGTCGTCGTCCGTCGTCCACAATTTCAAAGATCTTCTCCTCTGAAACCGCTGGGCCAATCAAAGCCAAACTTCATGTGGAGCATCCTTAGGAAGGGGGAACGAAAGTTTATATAAATGGTCCAGGTCACATGACCAAGATGGCCACCATGGCTATAAATAGCAAAAACCTTTAAAAATCTTCTTCTCCAGAACCAGTGGGCCATTTTCCACAAAACTTGGTATGTAGCATTGGGGACGCAGGTCCATCATAGTTTATATAAATCATGACCCTAGGATGACCTTGACCTATTTTACGGCAAGGTCAACTTAGGTCGCCAATGCATTTGAATGGGAAAAAATGGTAAAATGCTAATTAATGGTTAAAACTTACTGGGAATAAGCAAATGGACAGAAGATTAATGTTAATGGAAAATTTTAGCCCCTGGGGGGTTGTCTGCCCCTGCCCCAGGGCTATATACATGTATATGACCATAATATTCAAACATCTTCTTCTCTGAAACCGCTAGGCCAATCAAAGCCAAACTTCATGTGGAGCATCCTTGGGAAGGGGGAATGAAAGTTTATATAAATGGTCAAGGTCACATGACCAAGATGGCCGCCATGGCTATAAATAGCAAAAACGTTTAAAAATCTTCTTCTTCAGAACCAGAAGGCCTATGATTTTGAAACTTGGTGTGAAGCACCTGGGAATGGAGCTCTACAAAGTTTATATAAATCATGTCCCTGGGATGACCTTGACCTAATTTATGGCAAGGTCAACTTAGGTCTCCCATGCATTGGAATGGGAAAAAATAGGAAAATGTAATTAAATGGCAGAAAACTTGCTAGAAATGAGCAAATGGACAGAAGATTTATGTTTAAGATAATATTTTGGGCCCAGGGGGTTGTCTGCCCCTGCCCTGGGGTTATATACATGTATATGACCATAATATTGAAACATCTTCTTCTCTGAAACCGCTAGGCCAATCAAAGCCAAACTTTGTGTGGAGCATCCTTAGGAAGAGGGAATGAAAGTTTGTATAAATGGTCAAGGTCACATGACCAAGATGGCCGCCATGGCTATAAATAGCAAAAACGTTTAAAAATCTTCTTCTTCAGAACCAGAAGGCCTATGATTTTGAAACTTGGTATGAAGCATCTGGGAATGGAGCTCTACAAATTTTATATAAATCATGACCCAGGGATGACCTTGACCTATTTTATGGCATGGTCAACTTAGGTCGCCCATGCATTTGAATGGGAAAAAATAGGAAAATGTCATGTAATGGCAGAAAACTTGCTAGGAATGAGCAAATGGACAGAAGATTTATGCTTATGAAAATATTTTAGGCCCAGGGGTTGTCTGCCCCTGCCCCGGAGCTATATACATGTAGATGACCATAATATTCAAACAGCTTTTTGTCAGAAACTGCTTAGCCAAACAAAGCCAAACTTTATGTGGAGCATCCTTAGGAAGAGGAAATGAAAGTTTATATAAATGGTCAAGGTCACATGACCAAGATGGCCGCCATGGCTATAAATAGCAAAAATTTTTAAAAATCTTCTTCTTCAGAACCAGAAGGCCTATGATTTTGAAACTTGGCATGAAGCATTAAGGAACGGAGGTCTACAAAATTTGTATAAATCATGACACTGGGATGACCTTCACCTATTTCACGGCAAGGTCAACTTAGATCGCCCATGCATTTGAATGGAGAAAATTGTTAAAATGTCATTTGAAGGACAAAACTTGCAGTTAATTGGCAAATTGACTGAATTTTTATGATTTGAAAAAGACATTGACTCCAGGAGTTATTCTGACCCTGCCCTAGGGTTATATAACATGCATTGTACCATTCTAGTCTAACTAGTCTATTGGTACATGTATATATCTCAGGTCTCAGGTGAGCGTTTACAGGACCATTGGTCCTCTGGTTCTCTGGTGTTTTGTTGTAGGAAAATATAAACCGCAGCCCGAAAAAGAGGTTGTATTACACAGTTTTGGCTGTGCAAAGCAGTCTGGTAAAATGTTCCAGTTTATTGTTTATATTTCATTTGCCCTGCTCCTTCATGTATTTTGCTTGTTTTTATTTCATGCATTCATATCATTTATTTATTGTTCTCAAAAGCATTCATTTGTACACAGGCAGTAAGTGGGCTAAGAGAGTAGTAGGATTTGTAAGATTGTTGAAACTTTAAGGATGTTTGTATTTGTTTAGCAGTATTCTGGTTAATAAAGATACATTCCAACAGTTCTAAGAATATTCAACATATAGCAGCAAAATTGGTCAACAGTTACAGTCATGCTTTACTTTTACAGAGCAAATGATGTGTGCATCCCTTGTTACTTTTAAATGAGCCGCGACGCGAGAAAACTGGTCTTCGGGGTTTCGGCCCAGGTCTGACACAAACTGAGCTGTACTGTCACAGAAGCAGACTACAAGCTTGAAATTTCAGATTTAAGAAGAAGAGAAATTGTACTATACGTGTAGCGAAAACAAAGGCGCAGATCGATCTTCGCCTTTGTTTTCGCATAGGCAAAAAATCTGGTTTTCTCACGATGCAGCTCAAATGAAAAACATGAGTCTTTAAGTGCCTTAAGTATACCACTGTTTCTCTGTAAAAGTGCCATTCCACATGAAAACTATGGCACAATATTTTTATTGTTTGTTTCCAGAGAGATGCTGAATACATGAAGGATCAGTTCAAACAGACAGTGATGGAGTCGGTCTACCCCATTCTACACTCTGCCCTACTGCCGCCATTCAAGAGTGGGGATTTTAGAGTGGAAGAGGTAAGAATTATATTTTACTTGATAGTCAGTCAGACCGATAGAAAAGATTGTTATTGTGGTTATCGTTTGGCATCATAAGGTTCCACAAAATAATAGAGTCAGTTTACCCCATTCTACACTCTGCCACACTGCCGCCATTCAAGAGTGGAGATTTTAGAGTGGAAGAGGTAAGAATTCAATAATTTTATATGAGCCTTTGTATGAGTAAACAAACAACATGCATATGCGAAAAACAAAGGGGCAGATCAGCTTCGCAGTAAAAATTGTGGCTTAAAATTATGCACCCCCTTGAAAAAATGGAAGCAATTTGTCCCCTAAGATTGCACACTGCTAAATCAAATATATTTTATAGCAACCTGCAATTTATTCACAGCACTTGTATTCCTGCCAATACATATGACACCTATCTGACAAATTAGAAACAAGAAATTTCAAAGAAAATCATGCTGTGTATGGTGGCACAAAAATGGGGGGGAAAGGGGCAAGATACCCTGGGAAATTTTGGCCGCTGTGGGCCAGGCTGCCCGCTGGTATCTTAGACCCCCATCCCCAACCCCAAGCTGCCCAGGGGCCAAGATAAACTGACACACTGGTAAAAGTGCCCATGAGCAAGATTTTACTCTCTATAGTACAGGTCAATACTTACTGTAGGAAGCAGTTACTTCATTCCAACATGACTGAAAAATTGTTGACTGAGAGGTTAAATCTAAATACAAATAAACAAGGACTAAAACAAAGAATTGCTTTAAATAATCAATCAATTATTCCTTCTACATGTATTGCAGAAAAGATCTGCAGAGATACAGAACTTCCGTCTACAGAAGCAGGCTCGGCGCGGTATCCTTGCCCTCCTCCTGTCCACGGACATGTCGTACAAACCGTTTGAGATGAAGGAAGTGTCGTACAGTGTCATAGGGCCGTATTGTCTACCACATCCTACGCAGTTACCACAGGTAGGTGGGCTGAGCTGGGTCATGAGAAAACCTGTTTGTGAGTTGCTGGTATGTCTATCGTACACGTCAAACATACATACTGGTCTGTGCAACCTCAGATCTATGTAGGGGGCTAATAAGGGCTTCACATTTGAGATTTAGGAAGTGTACTAGTATACTATCTATGTAGCGTAAACAAAGATGTTGATCAACTGCAGAGTGTCTGGTAAACTGCAGTGCATCTTAGATTTTAAAGCAGGTTTTCTCATGATGTGGCTTAGATTGTTAGTTCATTGAATCAGACAAGGAGAGAAATGAAAATATCCATATTAGCAGATGTAGTTGGTACATGCAATCATTTTAGAAGGCTCCGTGGCACTAGCCTTGTTCTCTTAAACCATGAGTGGTGTGTTTGATTTCCAGCTTCTCCAGTCTTTCAGATGGGGCTTTCAATTGAGGCCTTGTCTCCATATGACCTTAACTGTTGAGTGGGTAAACATAATGTCGTGAGAAAACGGGATTATTGCCTATGCGAAAACAAAGGCGCAGATCAGCTGTGCAGTAACTGCACAGCAAGCTGCAGTAACTGCACAGCTGATCAGCGCCTTTGTTTTCGCTACATGAATAGTACAATTCCTCTTCTTCCTAAATCCTAAATTTCAAGCTTCTAGCCTTTTTCTGAGACTGTACAGGCCAGTTTGTGTCGAATCTGGTCGGAAACCCCGAAGACCGGTTTCCTCGCGTCGCAGCTCATATAATCAACAAACCAACCATGCAGTCATTGGAATCACATCAACCTATACTTCATTATTATTGCCTCAGTAAAGCAGTGCAAAATGAGTTCCAACAACATGGATGACGATGATGATGATGATGATGATGATGATGATGATGATGATGATGATGATGATGATGATGATGATGATGATGATTGTTTATTGTTGCCAACTACTCTCCTTGCCTGAGTCACTGTTTTTCATTATGTTTTCCGTTTGTTTTTCATTGTTTTTTTTGTGTTATTTTTGTTTGTTTTTTAAGTTGTATTTGAAAATAAAATGTAACAGCATACAGTAGACATGCACTAATGTGGTAGAAGTCATCAATTGTGACATTAAACAATGAGTCACTATATGTGATCTAAGCAATTTTCATTGTTAATAAATTTGTTTATTTTAGATTGAAGCTGTAGAGAGCTAGTAACATGTGACAAGTGGGACCAAAAAGGAATGGATACATTCAGCCTCTTCTGTGATAAAACTTTAAACTGGGAAAGTTTACAGACACTGATAAAAACCTTCCAACATGTAATAACAGATTGATAGTGGCAAGAGGTTATGAAACTTTTTTCATGCTCAACTCAGCTGAGCATGAAATTGAAACTGCTTGTACACACTGAAATAACACATATAAATTGAAATTTCAGGTTTAGATCACCAAAGCCTGTAATTTATCCTGCTGATAAAACTTATCCTGCTCATAAATGTTAAAATGCCAACAATTGTTGGCAGGATAAGTTTTAGTCTCAGATGAATTGATAACCTTGGGAGGACCTGGATCTATAAGCTCTTTGCATTTTCTGTCTGCATATCATGGACATTGTCGATGAAATACTTTGCTTGAGTTTGAATTTCATTTCAATGAGTTGATCAGTCTCCAAAAGTATAAAAAAGTGTTATTACAGATACTGCCAAATTATGAGAATGACTTTGACACCTTAGAACAAGAAGTACTCAGGATTTTCAAAAGCCATTTTATTTTACAGTCAAAAATTATTAGAATTTTTTATGACCATAGCAGAGTATGGCACTGTGGCATAAAGCAAAAAAAAAATAAAACAAACAAAATAATAAACCTTCGCATGAAAAAACCAACAATTTGGATTTCTGACAAGATCCGACACAAACCAGCCTGTACAGTCACAACAGCAGGCTAGAAGCTTGAAAGCTAGGATTTAAGAAGAAGAGGGATTATCAGTTACTGCACAGCAGATCTGCACCTTTATTTTTGCCTATGCATGTTATCAAATGATAATAAGGCGATAAGCTTTATTGAGAAAGATAAAGAAATCATATTTTATGAATATAATTGGTAGCAATAGGATGCTTAAATAATATAAGAATGAAGTACATGCAACAGATTTACAAATCTGCATTTTATAAAACTCCACAGAGTAACCAGTGATCTGAGGAGGGGAGGATGGTGGCACAGTGGTTGAGCGTCCATCAGGAAAACATGTCCGTGAAATGTGTACCCCCTCAAACCCCACTTTTATATAGCAAAACTGGGGTATGCAGGGGTATACCAATTTTTCTTATTTTTGCTCCAAAACATAGATTGTGGGTACTCGTTAGAACCGCCTCGGCGAGGCGGTTCTAACGTGTACCCACAATCTATGTTTTGAGCAAAAATAAGAAAAATATCAAAAATTTTCTGATGAAATTTTCAATTTTTGCTACTGAAAAAAATTCTCCATATATTACATGGGCAAGTTTTCGTAATGGCTAGGCAAGACATTTTCCTGCCCATAGTTCTGTTTTAATGCCATGGATGCGCTGATTCCTTCCTGAAATTACAGAAAAAATGTTGACTGGGATGTTAAAAATGAATACTTAACAAGCAGTTGTCTGAGAGACAGCCTCAGACAGGTATAACAACTCTCTAAACAGAATTCAGTGTTGTAGCTTCTTTAAATCATATTAGCCTGGCATCCTTTTTATGGAACATAGGCAAACAGTATAGCCCCAGATGTGATGCCACAGAATGCGGCGTCCCATCTAGGACTATACTATTTGCTTAGAGAAATTTCATTGAAAAATGAAATGAAAATTTAAAATCCCTCCTGATGCCCCTCAAAACTCAACCAAGCAAGCCAGCATTTGTCATAAATGGGGTATTAAATTTTGTGATTAGTATTGCAATCCGTCCAGAAGGAAGTCTAAGTCTCTTTTTTTTTTATGGGTAAACTGAGATTTACATAGCAGTTTTGTTGATGCTTTTATTTAAAATATATGTCTCAAGTACTAGACTGTTTTAGTCATATATGAGCCGCCCCATGGGAAAACCAACAATCTGCATAGGCAAAAACAAAGGCACAGATCAGCTTCGCTGTAACTGCAAAGCTGATCAGCACCTTTGTTTTCGCTACATGGATAGTACAATTCCTCTACTTTCTAAATCTAAAATTTCCCGTCTCCAGCCATTTTCTGTGATTGTACAGCCTGGTTTGTGTCAGACCTGGTCTTAAACCACATTGTTGGGTTTTCCACGAGGTGGCTCGTATATTTATTTATTTATTTCTATGATCTGATAAAAGCATAAAACTATAATGATTTGTCTTTATTTTAGTTATTTCCCTTTTATGATTGGGTATATCCACATTTCAGATAGTAATGACTGTTTGCTGATAGTCTTACTGGAGGCTGAATAAATACTGTAAGTTTGGAAATTTTTGCATGACTTCTATTTCACACATTTTTATCGCACCTGCTTATAGCAGGATGCGATATAGGAGTTCAAATTTCCGTCCGTCCGTCCGTCCATCCGTTCGTCCGTCCGTCAACATTTACGTCGAAGTTTAGTTTTCTCGACATCAGTGATAGCTGCGAGTCTGAAACCTTGCATAGTAATTGTCCCTGACATACCCTTCAAGCATGCACCTTAACCTGGTGCCCTTGACCTATATTTCACGGTCCACTGACTTTGAAAATTTTTACGTCGAAGTTTTGTCAACATTTACGTCGAAGTTTGGTTTTCTCGACATCAGAGTTAGCTGCAAGTCTGAAACCTTGCATAGTAATTGTCCTTGACATACCCTTCAAGCGCTCACCTTAACCTGGTGCCCTTGACCTATATTTCACGGTCCACTGACTTTGAAATTTTTTACGTCGAAGTTTGGTTTTCTCGACATCAGAGATAGCTGCAAGTCTGAAACCTTGCATAGTAATTGTCCTTGACATACCCTTCAAGCACGCACCTTAACCAGGTGCCCTTGACCTATATTTCAAGGTCCACTGACTTTGAAAATTTTTACGTCGAAGTTTGGTTTTGCTCGACATCAGAGACAGCTGCAAGTCTGAAACCTTGCATAGTAATTGTCCTTGACATACCCTTCAAGCATGCACCTTAACCGGGTGCCCTTGACCTATATTTCACGGTCCACTGACTTTGAAAATTTTTACGTCGAAGTTTGGTTTTCTCGACATCAGAGATAGCTGCGAGTCTGAAACCTTGCATAGTAATTGTCCTTGACATGCCCTTCAAGCACGCACCTTGACCCGGTGCCATTGAACTATATTTCACGGTCTATTGTCTTTGCCCGATGCAGGTGCGATATCGACCTCCGCGGAGTTCTTGTGTTGGTCATGTGGGCAGGCACATAAAATTAAAAATGTGTTCAGAAATGGTCAAAAAAGGCCAAAAAGTGCAAAATGTCCTCTATCAATGGTTTTTGTAGGATAAATGAAGTACTTGTTCTGTTTTTTATCGCACCTGCTTATAGCAGGGTGCGATATAGGAGTTTAAATTTTCGTCCGTCCGTCCGTTCATTCTTCCGTTCGTCCATCCGTCCGTCAACATTTACGTCGAAGTTTGCCATTTATGTCGAAGTTTTTGTTTTCTCTGCATTAGTGATAGCTGTGACTGTGACACCTTTCTTAGTAATTGTCCTTGACATACCCTTCAAGCACGCACCTTGACCCAGTGCCCTTGACCTATATTTCACGGTCCATTGGCTTTGATAATTTTTAAGTCAAAGTTACGTTGAAGTTTGGTTTTCTCTGCATCAGTGATAGCCATGAGTGTGAAATCTCGCATAGTAATTGTCCTTGACATACCCTTCAAGCACGCACTTTGACCCAGTGCCCTTGACCTATATTTCAAGGTCCATTGACTTTGTTAAATTTACGTCGAAGTGACGTCAAAGTTTGGTTTTCTCTGCATCAGTGATATCCATGAGTGTGAAACCTTGCATAGTAATTGTCCTTGACATACCCTTCAAGCACGCACCTTGACCCAGTGCCCTTGACCTATATTTCATGGTCCATTGACTTTGTAAATTTTTACGTCGAAGTTTGGTTTTCTTTACATCATTGATAGCTGAGAGTGTGAAACCTTGCATAGTAATTGTCCTTGACATACCCTTCAAGCACGCACCTTCACCCAGTGCCCTTGACCTATATTTCATGGTCCATTGACTTTGTTAATTTTTATGTCAAAGTTTTGTTTTCTCTGCATCATTGATAGCTGCGAGTGTGAAACCTTGCATAGTAATTGTCATTAATATACTCTTCAAGCATGCACCTTGACCTGGTGCCCTTGACCTACATTTCACGTTCCATTGACTTTGCCCGCAACTCCTCCTACAGTTTTATTCCCATTCTCTTGAAACTTTACAGATGTTGTGACCATGCTTTGAAGATATGCATGTGGTTTGGATATAATCCTCAGATAAATTTTTGTCACTTTTTTCGCAATTTGAACTTAGCCATTTTTCGGGCATTTTGACAATGAAAGTGAATGGGCAGTGGGTACCTTGTGTGCGCAACTCCTCCTCCAGTTTCATGCCAATTCATTTAAAACTTTACAATGTATTATGGGCATGGTCTGAAGATATGCATGTGGTTTGGATATAACCCTTGGATTACTTTTTGTCATTTTTTTCACAATTTGAACTTAGTCATTTTTTCGGGCATTTTACTGGATGAACAGAGGGTACCTTGTGTGGGCAACTCCTCCTACAATTTAATACCAATACTTTTGAAACTTTGCAGACATTGTGACCATGCTTTGAAGGTATGCATGTGGTTGGGATATCCTCCTCAGATTAATTTTTGTCACTTTTTTTTCCAATTTGAACTTAGTCATTTCATTTTTTGGACATTTTTACATCTTGAAAGTGGCTTACCAGTTGGGGGCATAGTGTTTCATAAACACATTTTCTAGTTCAATAAAACTTGGTACACTTATTAAGCATGATCAGACGATATGTCATGCACAAGAACCATAACTCTGGCTTGAGTATTTTATGAGTTATTTCCCTTTGATTATTTTCCATACAATTTCGTGTCCGCTCTATAACTCGAAAACCGTTAGAGATATTTCAATGAAACTTGGTACACTTATAAAGCACGATGAGATGATGTGTCATGCTAAAGAACCATAACTCTTGCTTGCATATCTTCGGAGTAATTTCCCTTTGATTATTTTCCTTACAATTTTGTGTCCACTCTATAACTTGAAAACCATAAGAGAAATTTCAGTGAAACTTGGTACACTTATCAAGCACAATAAGACGATTTGTCATGCACAAGAATTATAACTCTTGCTTTCATATTTTTGGAGTTATTTCCCTTTGATTATTTTTCCATACAATTTCATGTCTGCTCTATAACTTGAAAACCATAAGAAATATTTGAATGAAACTTGGTACACTTATAAAGCACAATGAGATGATGTATCATGCTAAAGAACCATAACTCTTGCTTGCATATCTTTGGAGTTATTTCCCTTTGATTATTTTTCATACAATTTTGTGTCTGCTCGATAACTCAAAAACCATTATAGATTTTTCAATGAAACATGGTACACTTATAAAGCACAATGAGATGATGTGTCATGCACAAGAATCATTACTCTTGCTTTCTTATCTTTGGAGTTATTTCCCTTTGATTATTTTCCATACAATTTCGTGCCCGCTCTATAACTTGAAAACCGTAAGAGATATTTCAATGAAACTTGGTACACTTATAAAACAGAATGACAGGATATGTGATGCACAAGAACTATAACTCTTGCTTGCATATTTTGGACATGCACATAGAAAGGGGAAAGACATCAGTTTTCACATAGAAAACAAATTCTAGTTTCCCTTTGATTTTTGTTCCATAAATAAGAGATATTTCAATGAAACCTGATTCACTTAAAACCACAGAATGACAGGATGTGTGATGCACAAGAACTATAACTCTTGCTTGCATATTTTGGACATGCACTTAGAGAGGGGGGAGACATCAGTTTTCACATAGAAAACAAATTTTAGTATTAATAATAGTAAGAGAAATTTCTACGTTTTAGGAGGATAACATAATAGCATGATACCCAGTGATTTTCGAACAGGTCCGAACAAACCGAGCTGTACAAGTACAGAACAAGGCAAGAGGCTGGAAATTTTGGATTTAGAAAGAGGAATGGTACTATCCATGTAGCGAAAACAAAGGCGCTGATGACCTCATTTCATGGTTCCATGATTTTGCCTTACATCTTGACACTCAATTAGCATATTTTCATACTTCTTTCTGATTATGAATGAGTATGACTAGACCTTTGACCCCCATATACTTATAGGTCACTGTGACCTAATTTCACGGTTCAATGATTTTGCCTTGTATTTCGGCATTCAATTGGTTTATGAACATACTTCTTTCACACTATGTTTGCGTATGAAAAGACCTTTGACCCCAAAGTAGTCCTAGGTCATTGTGACCATATTTCACAGTTCAGTGATTTTGCCTCATATCTCGGCTCTCAATTGGTATATGAACATATTTCTTTCACAGTATGTTTGTGTTTGACAAGACCTTTGACCCTTAAGTAGTCCTAGGTCACTGTGACCTAATTTCATACTTCAGTTATTTTGCCTTATATCTTGACACTCAGTTGGTATATTTTCTTACTTCTTTCTTAAGGCGCTGATGACCTCATTTCATGGTTCATTCATCTTGACACTCAAATAGTATATTTTCATACTTCTTTCAGATAATGAATGAGTATGACCAGACCTTTGACCCTTAAGTACTTATAGGTCACTATGACCTAATTTCACGGTTCAGTGATTTTTGCCTTGTATCTCTGCACTCTATTGGTAGGTGAACATACTTCTTTCACAATATATTTGCGTATGACAAGACCTTTGACCCTAAAGTATTCATAGGTCACTGTGACCTAATTTCATGGTTCAATGATATCTCAACACTCAGTTGGTATTTTTTCATACAACACTCAGTTGGTATTTTTTCATACTTGTTTCAAATTATAAATGAGTATGATTAGACCTTTAACCCAAACATACTTAAAGGTCACTATGACCTAATTTCATGGTTCAGTGATTTGCTTTATGTCTCAACACTCAATGGGTATTTGATCATTTCACATTATGAGTATGACTAGATCTTCGACCCTTAAGTACTTATAGGTCAGTGTGACCTTATTTCATGGTTCATTGATTTTAGCTTGTATCTCGACACTCAGTCGGTATAATAACATACTTCTTTCACAGTATGAGTGAGACCTTTAAGCCTTAGAAGGTAGTTATAGTTAACTGTCATGGTTCACTGATTTTGCCTTATAGCATCAAGGCAAAAAGATGTACGAGCATAATGCTTTGGGTTACAGGTATAGTTTGGCCTTATGTTTGACAATGGTCAGAAGCAGTCGAGCACGCTGTCCTGCGACAGCTCTTATTTAAAAAGTGGCCTGAGAAACAATTATATAAATTTGTTTTGCCTAATATATTTTATCAGAGATCTTGTATGACATGTCATATGTATGTCTTATACAGGATATAAGATATCTTATTTAATACTCAAGATTTATATTATTGTGAATAAGATATCTAATTTGGTATATAAGATATCTAAATTAGCATACGAGATATCTGAGGTAATACACTAGATATGTTGTTTTGAGCTTCCAATTTTTGTTTACACGCCATAGTTGATTAGTAAGTATATTAGCAATTAAGGGAGTCTTTTTATGTATTTTACCATTATGTATATTAGATATCTCATACTAAATTTGACGTCTAAATTGGTATGTTACTTTTTGAGCCGCATCGTGAGAAAACCGGATTTTTGCCTAGGCGAAAACAAAGGCGCAGATCAGCTTCGCGGTAACCGCGAAGCTGATCAGCGCCTTTGTTTTCGCTACTCGGATAGTACAATTCCTCTTCTACTTAAATCCGAAATTTCAAGCTTCTAGCTCTTTTCTGAGCTTGTACAGGCCGGTTTGTGTCGGACCTGTTCGGAAACACCGAAGACCGGTTTTCTCGCGTCGAGGCTCAGATGTCGTAATTGCTATATTAGATATCTATTTTACTTTAACATATGAGCCGCCTCGTGGGAAAACCAACAATGTGGTTTCCGAACAGGTCTGACACAAACCGGCCTGTACAGTCACAGAAAAGAGCTAGAAGCTTGAAATTTCGGATTTAAGTAGAAGAGGAACTGTACTATCCATGTAGCGAAAACAAAGGTGCTGATCAGCTTCGCGGTTACCGCGAAGCTGATCTGCGCCTTTGTTTTCGCATATGCAGATTGTTGGTTTTCCCATGAGGCGGCTCATATCATATATTTGATATATAACATAAGATATCTTATACAATAATTTAGATATCTTACAAATCAGATAAGATATATTAAATAGTATTTCAGATATCTGATATAATTTTACATATAGGTATCTTTTATTTCATATAAGACAAGATATATTATATAACAATTTAGATATCTTATGTTGTTGAAAGATATCTAAATTAAAATTACAGATATCTTATAAATTATATGATATCTAAATTCAAACAAGATATCTGTATTCCCCCAATGAATATTAAAATAGCCTGTAGGAGACTTTTTATAAACAGATCTGATGGGCTTGACAGCATTTGCCTTATCAATAGTGTATTACTAAATAATTGGATTATTACATTTTTTTAAGTGCAAGGCACCTATAACAAAGTTTAACTTCCCTTTATAATAAATTGTTGAGTACACTAGATCAATATCGCATATCATTTTACAGTAATTTAACAAAAAATTAATGTGTTGTGGATAATATTAACATTTTTTAGACAAATAACGATGAACTAACTTAACATGTATTGTCAGTATTACAGTTTTCAGAAAAATTGTAGTACTTTTAGTTTTTTTAATACTATATTTTGGTTTAATTTTTAGCTTTGGATTTATATTGTAGAAATATAGAAATGATCCCTTTGCATAATAGTATACCATATAATTATGGTAAAGTGACAAAAAACAAATTATGTACGCACCGGGCAATCAAATCTAAACAATGAACATACATGCGTGAGTGTTCATAAATTGGACATGGATGTTTAAATACAGCTCCATTTAAGTCTGAATCTGGTGGGGTGCAAGCATTCAGCCTTATAAGTGACTGACACATTACCCAATAATGGTGTTGTACCGGTAGAGGCGGAATACACAAACAACAACAATACCAACAATGCACTGGGCTCTCACATGTTCCGGTGTTGATGTCTACTATTACAAGATCTCATAATTTCAGAAGATTTCACATATTTTGCTTATATAAAGGTAAGTCACATCACTTGAAAATGCTAAATGACTTAAATTACATTATATATTTTCCATTTGTTGATGTTAAGCATTCCGTTGAGTGTTATTTATTATAAATCTGTGCTTTTTCAAAGGTCATGGTAAAAGAAATTGACAGTGTTTTATACAGTCAATTTCAGCCCCTTTTTTTCTGTCAAACTGAATAGAATGTTTGGAGTCTTAGTAGCCCATTCAAGCTAAAAGAAATGTCCAACTGATTAATGAGCTAGAATAATTTATCAGTATTTTGAACCCATGATTCTCCTGAGCAAACAAAACATGAACCCCTGCTAAGGTGGTGTGAATCCAGGTAAAATAAGAAAAGGGACCAGTTTTGGTCATTTGTCAAGTCCCTTTAAAAAAGATGTGTCCCTAATCATTACCCCCAGGGAAAACAGGATTTTGCAGGCTGACACTTGGGATAAGGCTAAGATTTGTAACAGGCAGTTTCAGTAAGCTTTCACATGGAATTAAATGATGAAATTGTGGATACCTGTGGAGTCCTTCAGGGAGCAGTCCTGCTAAACATTCTTTGACAAAATACACTCTGGCAATGTCTCTTGATAAAGACAAATACCTGACCACCAACATCTAACCTATGCAAGAAATTTTGCCTATAGTTGAAAGTATCCTGATGCCCAGAATTTTTTTTTCTCAAGAACTATTCTGGTTTGAAATAGTCTTTCTTCTTCAGTCACAGGTCTCAGCCAAGATGGTTGAGGAATTTAAGCCTCTCATTCAAATCATAGGCCAGGAGGCATGTGTTTTAGTATGTCTCTGATCTATATTTTGTAAATAGTTTTAATGGCCGAACCGAAATATTTTTTCTCCCATGACTAAATTCTAAATTCGTCCACCCACCCTACACCGGAGATAATGATCAGATATTGATTGACTCGTTGATGCAATTAAATTTAAAACCCAACACAGACACTGGGCGGGAAAGGAAAGAAAAAACATTAATTCCAATTGCTGTTCTGCAGTGATTTATCATGAAACTTCTGTTTATTTAAACTGATTCTCTGTCATATGCTTGTTACATGACATTTGTTTTTGGTTGATGCGTGTCAGATGGTTACATTATTGGGAAAGAGCTGGCCATCTTTCTCTTCAAGCATGTTGTTTTTGGTTGATGTTTGTCAGATAGTTACATTATTGGGAAAGAGCTGGTCATCTTTCTCTTCAAGCATGTATTTTTTGGTTGATGTTTGTCAGATAGTTACATTATTGGGAAAGAGCTGGTCATCTTTCTCTTCAAGCATGTATTTTTTGGTTGATGTTTGTCAGATAGTTACATTATTGGGAAAGAGCTGGTCATCTTTCTCTTCAAGCATGTTTTTGGTTGATGTTTGTCAGATAGTTACATTATTGGGAAAGAGCTGGTCATCTTTCTCTTCAAGCATGTATTTTTTGGTTGATGTTTGTCAGATAGTTACATTATTGGGAAAGAGCTGGTCATCTTTCTCTTCAAGCATGTTTTTGGTTGATGTTTGTCAGATAGTTACATTATTGGGAAAGAGCTGGTCATCTTTCTCTTCAAGCATGTTTTTGGTTGATGTTTGTCAGATAGTTACATTATTGGGAAAGAGCTGGTCATCTTTCTCTTCAAGCATGTTTTTGGTTGATGTTTGTCAGATAGTTACATTATTGGGAAAGAGCTGGTCATCTTTCTCTTCAAGCATGTATTTTTTGGTTGATGTTTGTCAGATAGTTACATTATTGGGAAAGAGCTGGCCATCTTTCTCTTCAAGCATGTATTTTTTGGTTGATGTTTGTCAGATAGTTACATTATTGGGAAAGAGCTGGTCATCTTTCTCTTCAAGCATGTATTTTTTGGTTGATGTTTGTCAGATAGTTACATTATTGGGAAAGAGCTGGTCATCTTTCTCTTCAAGCATGTTGTTTTTGGTTGATGTTTGTCAGATAGTTACATTATTGGGAAAGAGCTGGTCATCTTTCTCTTCAAGCATGTATTTTTTGGTTGATGTTTGTCAGATAGTTACATTATTGGGAAAGAGCTGGTCATCTTTCTCTTCAAGCATGTTGTGGGAAAGAATGTTTTTTTGTGTTATACTTTGCAAAGTGGGATGGTGAAGTGACCACTTGTGCTCCAACACCAAGCCACTTTACTGAGATGATTATGCTCCCTTTTGGTATTTGGAGAGTATATGGGTAGAAAAATGAGCCGCCTCATGGGAAAACCAACAATCTGCATATGCAAAAACAAAGACGCAGATCAGCTTCGCAGTAAATGCGAAGCTGATCAGCGCCTTTGTTTTCGCTAATCGGATACTACAATTCCTCTTCTACTTAAGTCCGAAATTTCAAGCTTCTAGCCATCTTCTGTGACTGTACAGCCTGATTTGTGTTGGACCTGTTCGAAAAAACACATTGTTGGTTTTCCCACGTGGCGGCTCAAATGATAATTCATCGTACGTCAACATTGCCTTGAATATTCTTTTTTTTTTCAGTAACTGCAATCAATGGCCAATGGGGGAGATAATCCGCAAGATGGAGACATCTGTGGAATTTGTCGCACCAGAAAGGACATTGATGGGAAATGTCCAAATATGTGCCAAGAGTATCTAAAGTAAGCCAATTTTTTGTTTCACAGTTACTACAATTTTGTTTTGCTACAATGAACAATAAATTGCACAAGTTAAAACTTTTTGAAGAGTTTGCTCTTTCCGGGCACTATTTTCACTGAAGACGTGAAGATGTGTATTGTCGTAGCGATACTTTGCAACAACCAAGAGATTTTACTTCAGATGGTTTGTAGTTTGTGATCTCGGTATTCAATTCAAGTATCATGAGTATATGCTTTGTTCTAAACTTTAGCAGTGAACTGGTACTGTAAATTTTGTGTGCCCTCACCCAGGTAAAATGGCTTATGTGGCTGAAAAGCAGCTTATGTGGCCGAAATGAAACTTGCTGGGCTAATGAAGCTTGGTAACTTTGTTTGGCCTTGACTTTCATACCCCACCTTCATAGTGTCCAGTGAGAAATGGAAGTTATGTGACATTAGTCGTTTGACTGGTTCGTGATTACTATATACCTGGCTTTAGCTGAGTTTCCGTGATAACCATGTCATAGTGGCCTATCATGAAATTTCTTTTGTCATTTCCATTAAGAATAAAACATCTTTTGTAATAATAATTAACACAAATATGAGATGCATGGAGAGAGTCTGAAAGGCACAAGTTAGAACGAATGTGGTGTCCTTGTGAGTCTTTTTCTGGCCATTCCAAGGCGACACTTCTATTGTGGTTTTAATTGTTTTATCATATGACATCTCTGTTTTCAAGTGGATAATGTCATGTAATAAAAAGTGTAATGACCATACATGTATTAACGGGAATAATTTGCCGGAATATCAACATCATTAATGACATTGTAACAACAGTGTAAGTTTTCAAATTATATTTAAAAAATCATATGGTAAAACAAGTTATAATAACACTCGTGATCATTTAATATGAAATTTATTAAACTTGCAGAAGGCTCGGTTAATAAATTTAATATGAAATGACCACTCTTGTAAGATCCTCTATGTATATTTTTGTGTTAAAATTTTTGTGCTGTTTGCACATCTTATGAATGTTTTCATGTATATATACATGTATTTCGTTAAGTTCAGGTAACTGAGTGGCCACCTATTTGGAAATAACTGCTCTCGGCTTACAATAGTTTTTTTTCCCACCTCAGATTTTGGAGTGGGACTTTCGTTCTGATAGATAGATAGATAGATAAGACAAGACAAGACAAGACAAGACAAGACAAGACAAGACAAGACAAGACACTTATCAGTGACATTTTCCCATTTATTTCAGTAAAAGCAAGGTTCCAGCAGACAGACACTTATCAGTGACATTTTCCCATTTATTTCAGTAAAAGCAAGGTTCCAGCAGACAGACACTTATCAGTGACATTTTCCCATTTATTTCAGTAAAAGCAAGGTTCCAGCAACACCTTCAAAGTTAAACCAAGGTTACTCTAAAGAACAGGTATTAAAGAATGTATTTTATTTAAAAAAATATAAATGAATCGTCATAACCTTTTAGAAATTTCGTCGAACGATAACAAATTAGAAGTACAGATTCTGATCTGGCTAAAATTGCTTCAGTCTGTTCGCTCAGACCTGGCCTAAACTTCCAGACCTAGAATTATCATTGTCTTTGAATACCACAATATCTTATTTTAAACCTATCCCACCCACCTACCTCATGAATATTGGACTGGCATCTTTGAAATACATTTTTGATCACTGATATGCTTGTTTCATGCTAACATTTCTGTTATTCAGTGTTTATATACATGTATAATATACTCTTTGTTATAAAGAAGGTGTGTTAAAAGTTGAAACTGAAAGTCAAGGTCTATGTGTGTACAAATATTAGTCCGCCAAGACCCATCATTATTCCGCTCGGAACCCATCATTAAACCACCCAGAATCTGGCTGGAAATTTTTTAAATTCAGTCTGGAAAAGGGTACAAAATACCGTCTAATTTGCATATTTTGCCCCTGCTTTATGTTCGGATTATGCCCGGAACTTAATGTATCTTCTTGGTCTCCAAAGTAATAAAAATGGCATTTTTTCCCACATAATATTTGTAAATTTCTGCCTTGATTACGGGGGAAACATTTAATACAGGAAACTTCATCTGGTCTAAAATCTGTGATGGAAACCACCTACATTGACTGGATGCTGCACAATTTTATTTTAAAGCATTACGAAAATTTGCCCATGCAATAAACAGATATATTTTAAGCTTTAAAAATGGAAAATTTTCATCGGAAAAATGTTGTTATTTTTCATATTTTTGGCTCAAAACATAGATTGTGGGTACACGTTAGAACCACTCGGGTTCTAACAAATACGCACAATCTATGTTTTGGAGCAAAAAAAAGAAAAATAGGTATACCCCTGCATTACTCAGTTTTACTATATAAAAGTGGGGTTTACGGGGGTGTTCATTGCACGAACATGTTTTCCTGATGGCATTAAGAATATGGCAATTATGGTTACTGTAGGTATATACATGTAAAACCTCTGTTATTGTTCGTCTCATTTCAGACAGAGGAAGAAGGAAGAAATGAGAAAAAAGCCATATCAAGTGAACCTGCAGTTAGTGTGGAAGGGCTGAGATTTGAATACCCATCGACTGATTGCTATTTGCCAAGACTGTCACATATGGTAAATAGGCCGCGACATGAGAAAACATGTCTTCAGGGTTTCCGATCATGTGCGATACAAACCGGCCTGTGCAGTTACTGAAGCAAGGTTGAAAGCTTGAAATTTTGGATTTACTTAGAGGAGGATTTGTACTATCCTTGCAGCGAAAACAAAGGCGCCCATGAACAAAGTTACTGCACAGCTGATATGCATCTTTGTTTTGGCATGGGCAATAATCCCGTTTTCTCAAATTTGGCTCAAATTTTATACTTAAGCAAAACATGTACATTTCAAATGAATGATTTTGAAAACAGAATTTAAATTTGTGCTTTTTGAATAGTATGATCAGTGGCATAATGTTAAACTCTTAACTTTTATAATGCAAGATGTCTCAAAAAGTATTTATTTGAGCTAGAGCCTTCATATTTCAATTTGTTATTCTGACTTTACTTGAGTTGTAGATTACCGGATTAACGTCTAGGAACTGTATACTGACTTAATGTATTCTCTCACGGCAAACTGTGTTTTGTGAATAAACACACAACTATGACTCCTACTTGCCGCATTTCCAGACAAATACATCACTTAAATATCAACCTTTCATTGGCCAAAAGTTTATCAAACATAATCTTATTTTCAGATGAATTATGAACTAAAATAAAATCCATTAAATTGGTATGAAAATCCATTAAATTCCGTAGACCTGTAATACCCTTCTAGTGCAGACTTTATTTCTCCTCCAAAATGAATGAAATGCATCTCATTTTTACACATTTAGACTGTGAACACATTGCTTTAAATAGTTGGGCATGTTTTGATCACATTACTTGAACAAAGTGTTCTCCGCCGCAAGAAACACAAGTAATGTGGGATTACATTACTCTAAATCTAAGATGGCCGCTATATGCAGGGTTTGTTTACAAAGTCTGTGAAAAGAGAGAAATCAATGGATCTTCTTGATTCTTTGTCAGAATGAAGTAGGATGTTCAAGGATTAGAAACAGCACAAAAGTTTCCTGTTTTTCAGTTGATATCATAGCATCTTTCAGTTTTAGACTTTTAGTGTTATGTCAGATTTTGTCAGAATTATGCAATTTTGAAACTTTGACTGATTTTTCCACTTTTCTATGAAAACAATCATATAAACTGCACCATTTTAGGGCCAAGCATCTGCTTGGTGACACAGTGTTTTACATATCCATATTTCAAGTTAAATATTGCAATAATTATTAGTGTAGTTTTGAATTTATTGCCATATGGTCCCGCTTGTCTGATCTTGGCTCATCATATTATTAAATACATTTGCTGGAAATAAATTTTTTTCTGCTTGTTAGGGCAGAAACATTTATAGTCTATTGACTGTAGTTTATATTCATGGTAATGTTTTTGTCTCACATGCCACACGCATGCAAACAATCAAAGCAGAAAGTTACTTCAAAATGGCTGTTTTTGCCTGGTACTGATCAAAACCTTCATGTTTTATATGAATTTATCTCTGTGTAATATTTGAATTGTTTATAAAAATCTAAGCAAGAACAAAAATATACCAAGATTTTGCTTTGTAAAATCATCCTTTTCCACTGTTAAGTTTGAAATCTAAACAATTTGGTACAAGTCTTAGTCTATAAAATTGGCTAACCCTTAAAATCAATCAATGTATTTTAAGCACACATGATTTGTATTTCAGTTGACATCCTCAACACCGTTAGGCATACAAGCGAGTCTTTCGAACCCAAACAGGCCACCGTTAACAGCTAATCCCCAACAAACTACTGCTAACAGTCGAGATCTACCTGAATGTGTAACGCCCCTGAGGAATGGTTTTAGAGGCCCAAGGTGGTTGACTGCCATTAGTCAAGTAGATAGAGGTAGGTAGATTAGACTGAATTACTATGATATTAATATAAAATCATTTGTTTTTTAGCTCACCTGAGCCGAAGGCTCACAAGGTGAGCTTATAGGATGACCATACTCTGTCTTCCATCCGTCCGTCATCCACAATTTCAAAGATCTTCTCCTCTGAAACCGCTTGGCCAATCAAAGCCAAACTTCATGTGGAGCATCCTTAGGAGAGGGAACAAAAGTTTATATTAATGATCCAGGTCTCATGACCAAGATGGCCACCATGGCTATAAATAGCAAAAACCTTTAAAAATCTTCTCCACAACCAGAAAGCCTATGACTTAGAAACTTAATTGACATGAAGCATCAGGGAGAGGAGCTCTACAAAGTATATATAAATCATGACCCTGGGATGACCTTGAATACTTTATGGTTAGGTCAACATAGGTCACCCATGCATTTGAATGTTACACCCTATGGGCGGTTTGCCTTTATTACGTCAGGGTGAACATTTGTCACATACATGACAGGCATATGTACCAGCTGGGTTTCGAACCCACAGCCCCTTGATTGCTAAGCGAATACGCTATCCGTTACACCACCACAATGGGGAAAATTGTCAAAATGTCATTTGAAGGGAAAAATGGGCAAATGGACTGAAGATTATTGGACCCCAGGAACTTGTCTACCCCCACCCTAGGGTAATATACATGTATATTACCATGATATTCAAACATCTCTGAAATCGCTTTGCCAATCAAAGCCAAATTTTTATGAGAAGCATCTATAGGAAGGGTGAACTGATGTGTATATAAATAATCCAGGTCACATTACCAAGATGGCTGCCATGGTAAAAACCTTCCAAAAATTTTCTTCTCCGGAATCAGTAGACAGATTTCGAGGAAACTTGGCATGAAGCAGCAATGGCTCAAGTACTACAATGTTTGTATAAACATGACTCTGTGATAACCTTGACCTATTTTACGGCAAGGTTACTATAAATCGCATATGCATTTGAATAGGAAAACTGTTAAAATGTCATTTAAAGAGAAAATCTTGCAGGAAATGGACAGTAGAAAGGGGAAACCAATGTGTATATAAATAATCCAGGTCACATGATCAAGATGGTGGCCATGCCCATATATTGTAAAAACCCTTCAAACATCTTCTTCGGAAGTGCTTTACCGATTCCAACCAAACTTGGCATGAAGCATCGATGACTACAATGTGTATATAACTCATGACCCTGTGATGACCTAGTGCAGTATGGGTCGGCTATGCATTTGAATGGGTAAAACTTTTAAAATGTCTTTTGATGCAAAAAACTTGCAAGAAATTAGCAAATGGATAGGGTATTGATTATTCTGGGGGAAAAAAATGCCTAGAGCTTCATCTGCCACTTTTACAGAGACTTTTTTTCAATAATATTCAATCATGTTTATTGGTATATACAGGAGACCTCATATGAGCGTTTACAGGACCATTGGTCCACTGGTTTGTTTTGCTGATCAATTTAGCCAAAATAAGAAAAGTGTGTATGTCTGCCTTCTTTCTAATTTTTCACACAAGCTATAGAAAGAAGATGACCACAGGCGATAAGATATACTAAACGTGTGCAGATTTTCAACTTTTCTTTAATTGCTGAGTGTTCCGGTATTTTGAAATATTAGAGTCATATTTTGCACATAGATAATGTCTGTTGGATATCTGAAATGAACAGTTTACTCATATATTTCAGCCACAGACTACAGCAATTCCAGACCAAGGGAAAAGAAGAGAGGAATCCCAGGGGGTGTTGTAGTTATTTACCTCACCATGCAGTTATGCTTGAAGGATTCATCACTATCAGACCTACCCCTCACCGAGCACAACATCCAGGCTTTCCAGCTTCTGTTTAACATTAATAAGTTAGAGTGCCCCACTATGAGAAATAACAAATTCTTCTTCTACAATACTGACAACAGAAATCACCACCAAATAAGGGAAATAATAGATAAACTGAAGTATCAGGTTAAAGATATTTGTTATAGAATGTTTGCAGGGGAGATAATCAATGGCAAAACCATAGAAACAGAGAATGATATAGTCTGTTTCTTTGAACTGACTGGGTATCATATTACCCAGTCACAAATTACAGGTCAAATACCCTCAGTTCTGTGGAGCATTGAATTTTAATGTTCTCTAGTAGCCCCTGCCCAAAAGCTCAGTAGTAGGACCTATTTTATGGCAAGGGTGGCAAAACATCACTATCACCATAGTGGCATATGGAAGTTCTGTATTAATTATTTCGCCTAATTCCCGGTTTTTAAATTGTATATAGATTTCATCATTGTTGATTCACTTACCTAATCCATATTTGACGAAGTAGTGGTCTTTTTTATACAATTTCCATTGATAATTAAATAGATTTTATTGAATTAAAATACCTCATTTATTGACAATAGTTCCGCATATCTGACCCCCAAAACAACATAAATATTTAATATAAAAGAAAAAATTGGCTGGAAATTTTATTTTAAGATGTTAATTTATTTAGACATTATCTTTAAACAAAGTTTTTATTTGATATTTCTATAAAATATAGCAACAAATTGAACCTATATCTTAATGTGTTTATACGGAGATCAGCTCTTTCTGCCCACCAGAAGGGGAGACAATCCAGGTTATCCAGGCATAGCAAATGTTAACACAATCGGAACTGCCTCGTCCAATCAGAGTTCATTGAGTTTTATTAGGCAAGGAGTTCCGAATGATATAAACAATAACATTGTATGTGTGTATTGGAAGAAGGCCAATGACATCATAGCAAAGGTGACATTACATTGATATTCGATCTATTTTATGCGACATTTTTTGGTGCCATGACTTTGAAATAAGCTATCCTAGACTGATTAAAGCTGCATGTTTGCTTATACAAGCACACTGTATGTTCTCAACTTTGCTGAATATCAATGCAGATACATTCCCAATGAAAAACATCATGTCACGTGATCTAGAGGCCACGCCTATGGGAGGGCGGGGGAGGATGACGTCAGCCGCGTATTGTCATGACGATAAGCGTGAAAATTTGACATTTTGGCTGTTCCAAAATTTGACATTTTGGCTGTTCCAAAATTTGACATTTTGGCTGTTCCAAAAGGCCTAGGGAATTTAAGGCCTGATTTCGGCCTCATGTGTTGATAAAAACCTGAATTTTGGAATTTTGAGGAGAAACGTATTGCAAATAGCAGGTATATGTCCCTGCTTGTAAACTCTTGCACAACTATCACATACAAATTACACATGTTGCCATGGCAACGCTCCGAAAATCATAGAAATATCAATTTTTGCAATTTTGGGTCTATTTTTCACCATTCAACATCATTTTCAACTACCGGCCCACGCGACGAACAATTCCTTATTGTGAAATAATTATGAAGTATCATCCAGAAATATTGTATGCTGAGTATAATTTTGTTCGGAGTGTGGGCTGGCACTTAAAAATTAAAACGTGTTCAGAAATGGTTCAAAATAGACCAAAAAGTGCAGAATGTGCTCTATCTATGGTTCTTCTGGGCGTTGCCATGGCAACGCTTGTATGATAAATAAAGTACTTGTTCTTGTTAGCTCACCTGAGCCGAAGGCTCATAGGTGAGCTTATAGTATACCCATGCTCCGGCGTCCGTCCGTCCGTCGTCCGTCCGTCGTCGTCCACAATTTCAAAGATCTTCTTCTCTGAAACCGCTGGGCCGATTGTTCTCATATTTTACATACACCATCTACAGGTAGGGGGAAAGAATAATTATGTTTTTTGTTTTGATCGGATAAGAACTCTGGTTGCTATGGCAACTTATGCTTCCTATAGACTTATAATGGAAAAAAGTGAAAATTGCTAGTTTTTGCTGTCTTGTTGGAGATATTTGAATTTTGTTTTGGCAGAAATGTTTATTGAGTAGTCCTCTACGTTTCATGTGACTTTTGTCCTAATCCTTTTTTTTGGTTGGTTGCAGGGGCCCCATATAGGGCAAAATTTCGAAAAACATTCAAAAATCTTCTTCTCAGAAACTGTCAAGGGGATTAAGCCTGTACTTTGTATACATGTTCCTGACAGTGGCCTCTACATAATTTGTGTTTTTTATTCCAGGCGGATAAGAACTCTGGTTGCTATGGCAACTTAAAGTTTCCATAGACTTATAATGGGAAAAGTGGAAATCGTTGTTTTTTTTTTTTCGCTAAAATTGCAGATATTTGAATTTTGTTTTTGCAGAAATGTTTATTGAGTAGTCCTCTACGTTTCATGTGACTTTTGTCCTAATCCTTTATTTTGATTGGTTGCAGGGGCCCCATATAGGGCAAAATTTTGAAAAACATTCAAAAATTTTCTTCTCAGAAACTGTCAAGGGGATTAAGCCTGTACTTTGTATACATGTTCCTGACAGTGGCCTCTACATAATTTGTGTTTTTTATTCCAGGCGAATAAGAACTTTGGTTGCTATGGCAACTTAAAGTTTCCATAGACTTATAATGGGAAAAGTGGAAATCGGCTGTTTTTCCGCTAAAATTGCAGACATTTGAATTTTGTTTTTGCAGAAATGTTTATTGAGTAGTGTTTGACATTTCTTGTGAGTTTTGTCCTAATCCTTTATTTTGATTGGTTGCTGGGGCCCGATAAAGGGCAAAATTTTGAAAAAAAAAACCACAAAAAAAAACATTCAAAAATCTTCTCCTCAGAAACTGTCAAGTGGATGAATCCTGTACTTTGTATATATGTTCCTGACAGTAACCTCTACATAATTTGTGTTTTTTATTCCAGTCGGATAAGAACTCTGGTTGCTATGGTTTCCATAGACTTATAATGGGAAAAGTGGAAATTAGCTATTTTTTCTGGACCAATTGTAGACATTTGAATTTTATCTTTGCAGAAATATTTATTGAGTATATCTCTATGTTTCATGTGACTTTTTTCCTAGTCCTTTATTTTGATTGGTTGCTGGGGCCACATAAAGGGAAAAATTTGGAAAAACATTTTAAAATCTTCTCCTCAGAAATTGTCTATGGCATGAAGCCTGTACTTTGTATACATGTTCCTGACAGTAGTCTCTACATAATTAAGTTTTTTATTTCAGTCGGATAAGAAATCTGGTTGCTATGGCAACTTAAAGTTTCGATTGACTTAAAACGGGAAAAGTGGAAATTGGCTATTTTTTTCTGATCCAATCGCAGATATTTGAATTCTATATTTGCAGAAATTTATATAGAGTAGTCCTCTACAGTTTGGTTGACTTTTGTCCTAATCCTTTATTTTGATTGGTTGGTGGGGCCCCATAAAGGGCAAATTTTTTAAATAAATATTTGGTTAATATAGCAGATCTCAGGTGAGCGTTTACAGGACCGTTGGTCCTCTGGTTTTTAATAGAGGAGACATATGGCTGTTTTAAGGAATAGTTTTCTCACCTAAATTCCAAAATTTATTTTTTAGCAAAATCTGAGGCCAAAATCAGGCGTTAAATGCCCTAGTCCTTTGACATTTTGGCTGTTCCAAAATTACGTTAAGACAGAATTAATGTCAGTTAACATGAAAAAAACAATGATATATGCAATTAAAAATCTGATACTTGATTGATATAAGTATTGAAATTCAGATTTTAGCTTTCACTGGAAGACGAAAGACATTATTATTTTGTTTTAATGTCTCCGAGAAGCCCTTTGGGCTTCACATAGGGCTTCACAGACATTAAAACAGCCTAATGTTTTTCATCATCCAGTGAAAGCTAAAATCTGAATTTCAATCCTTTAGTACAAAATAAAGAAAAACGTTAAGCAAAGTCAAAGGGAGTGGGTCACATAATTGCCTGTAGTATTTTTTTCGTTCCATTGACCATGTTTTTTTTTTTATTGTTTTTTCTCATCAAATGACTTGTTATAATATTAGTTTTGCTATGTTAAGGGGGATTGAAACAAAATAGACATAAAAGCACACATTTACCAAATATCTTTTAGTAATACCACTGGTAGCCAAAGCTCACACTTGATGATGGTTATGTACACTCAAAAATGTATATGTCTTATCGAAATGTATGGTATTTCGATATTACTGCTTGTACTTTTCAAAAATTTCATTGCCTAAATGTAGTAGTAACTAGCAAAAGGATTTTTTTCCGCACACGCAGTGGGTGTTCTTTCAACCACTTTAAATCAAAATTAAGCTCGATGACTCTTTTTTTATTTGCTCATAGCAAAGACAACATGTTAAAGTATCTTCTAAATGAAAATAAGAAAATTTTATCAAGCTGTTTAAAATCACCTGTATGATCGGTATCATCCTTAATGTCACAGACAATCAGCATATACAGCTACACATAAGGTCAAACTTTTGTGTGCAAAAATCAAACCAGGTATCACAACCAACTTGCTTTGTTTGACCAGATGAACTGTTGCCTTTGGCCTTGTTTGTTTGTCAGTCCCTTAGTCAGTTTCTCAGTTTGTTTTGTTTATTTTGATCACACTGCTCTTTTTTGTGTTGTGTTGTTTTGTTTGTATTTTGTTTGTTTTCTGTAAGTTGTTTCTGTTTTCCCTACCTGTTTTGTTTGTTGCTTTGTTCATTTGAATTGAGCATTAGTTTGGTTATCATGTTATGTTTTGCTTTCCATGTCTGTGTTGTTTATTTTATGTTTTGTTTATTAAAAGCTTGGTATTTTCTGTATGGTTTAATTGTTTTATTTTTTATGTCTGTCTTTGTGTATTTCCTTTTTGTTTGCTTAGTTATTGTGTTTGTTTATCAGTTATGTTTGTTTTGTTTTATGTATTTAATTTTGTGTTTTGCTGTTTGTTTTGCTTGCTTTAGTCCTTTGTTATGCTTGCTTTAGTCCTTTGTTATGAATTATTGTATGTTTGTTTGTTTGAGGCTGCTCATTGTTGGATTTATTTGGTGGCCTCTGGCAACAATTTAACGGAACATTCACAGCACCTCAGATCATCCACAGCACCTCGAAAGAAACTTGATAGTTGAAATTGTAAAGCATTTTCTAAGTACTTACTTAAAAATTGGACGCAAAGTACAAGAAAAAGATTATTTGTTGCATTAATTTGTAAGTTGCATAATTGAAAAGACATTTGCCTAGAAACCTGAATAATGTGCTAAAATTCTAACTATTAAAGCAATGAAGTTCCAGCACTGTTCTGTTTGTATGCTTGTTTGTATATTTTGTTTGCTTGTGTGTTAGTTTGTTTGCTTGTTTAGCTCATTCTTCATTACTTTTACTACCTTATTTTCTAAGGTTATTAGCCAACGCTAGTAGTTTTCATAGACTGATATATGCAATTTTGTATTTTTGTCAAAAACCACTACTCTGTTATTCACAACATTATGTATAGGCCTACATGTAAATATATTTTATACATTTGTATCGTGATGGGCTTTCCAGCATACTGGAATTTTGAACAAAGTTTCTTTTATTTCATCGTTTCACTGTATGCCTGCTTTGCAATCATGTTTGTTGCAGTTGAGCATTTATTTGATTGTTATATGAGCTGCCTCGTGGGAAAACCAACAATGTGGTTTCCGAACAGGTCTGACACAAACTGGCCTGTACAGCTTCAGAAGCAGGCTAGAAGCTTGACATTTTGGAGTTAAGTAGGGGTGGAATTGTACTATCCATGTAGAGAAAACAAAGGCGCTGATCAGTTTCGCGGTTGCAGCGAAGCTGATCTGTGCATTTGTTTTTGCCTATGCAGAAAATGTTTGTTTTCCCATGAGGCAGGTCATATATTGTTGTTTGTTCAAGAATATGTTGTTTAATTGTTGTTTGTTTGTTTTTTTAAATTTGTCTGTTTTGTGTTGTTGTTTTTTGTTCAATTGTAAATATTCCTCACTGTATATAAAGGATTGTAAATATTCTTGTATATATTAAAAGGATTTAAATGGGAGCGATCCCTATCACACATTTAGTAGTACAATTTTGTATTATGTTGTTGAATTTTTTTTTTTTTTTATTCTATTGTTAATTCATTTTTGGTCTTAATTTTGATGTTGATAAGTTATGAGTCTATTTGAGCTACAATTTTTATTTCAGCTAGAGAAAAATACATATAATGTTATTATTGTTAAATTCTTATACCTCAAATGGAGCATTGTTTATTGTTGCCGTTTTTACTTTTTAGATAATGGAACCCTCAGAGCCAAAATGACCTTTGACAAATTAAGACCTGTTTACAAAATTGCATTGCATTATGTAGCTTGATTCTAAAAGATTGATGAGTCTACTTAGTAGCACATGAAAGGATATTCAGATTGTAACAGTACAAAAACTAAAACTATGCGTGGAACGGAAGTGTAACGGAAAACCTTTGGAATTTCATCCTGATTTACCTTTCACATGCTACTACGAGGGGCGTTCGGAAAGTTCGAATAATTGTTTGATCATTTAACTAATATTCATAGTAATACAAAAAGAAACATACCTAATTTAACTTCAACATATCCTCTATAAATGCTGTGAAAACCAAGATGATTCACAAAGACATAATAAAAATATGTACATTACAAAAAGGTGAGGTATGGGTACCCGGAGCACGCCAACGTCAAAATGACGTTGCGAAAACGTCAAATTTTATTTTAATCCAGTTGGCGATGATCACACTTTCTCAGCATAAACACCAACAATATCTACGCATTTAATGTGTCTGTACATTCTTTTGTTATAAGTTTTCGTAACCAGTATCAGTATGTGGTGATACAGCTCCCTGAGTCTATTTTGCTTATATTCTCCGCTGAATCATCCAATTTTTCGCAGTTCTGAATGGAACACAATTCCACTGCCGGATGGTTGCTTCTAAAATCGCCGCCAGTTTCTTTTATTCCACTCTTAAAACATGCGAACCATTTGTACATAATTTGATAAATGTTGAACTATATTATTTATAGTTTTCCAATTTATTTTACCATCTAATTTAACTTTAAAAGTGTTTCTGTGTGTGTTTTATGAAGAAAATACAGAAGTTCATAATCTTTTGCACCGCAACGACACAGTTCGAAGTCATGGTTTCCCCATACAACCCTCGTAATAAAGGACCATAACTTCTTTGTGGAACATCCAATTGACTTTAAATTTTCAGGAAACAATGTTATGTTGTTGAAATATTACAAGACGATTCCGTGCTTTTCTAGCAATGAGCAAACAGTCAGAAATTAAGTTTATTTCTTTCAGACTTTGTTAAAAAAAATGATATTTTTCGGACTGCTCCGGGCACTGATGATGACGTTGTCACGACAACCTGTATTTTAGGTTTCTATGGTCACTTTTCTTTCTTTTTCTTATCAACAACTTAGAATAAGTGGAAGTTCACGCACAACAACTTTCCGGTACAATGGATGAAAATTATTAGAGATATAGCACAATTACACGAACTTTCCGAACAACCTACGTAAGTAGACTTGTCAATATTTTGACGCATCTGATGTCAAAACCAAGCTAACCTGTCTTATAGCCAGAACCAAATGCTCTAAATTTTTATTAAGATGAGAAAATCGTTCAGAAAAAAATTTACTTGAATAAAAAAGTGTTTGTATGTATCGTGTTGCTATGTATCTTTCCTAAAGAAAACAAGGACCTGACCAGGCCCCGTGGTTATAAAACTTTTTACATGCTCAGCGCATATGAGTCTTTAAATTTATCCTGCTCATAAAATTAAAGTTAAAATGCCAACAATAATTGGTATTTTAACATTTACATGTATTAGCAGGATAAATTACCAGTCTAGTCCAGGATGGATCCAAGCTTTTTTGGAACATTTTCCCATCCAAAAGATTGTGTTTATTTCCACCGCAGAAAGTTTCATTACGTCACACATTCAGCACGTTTTCTATATGTGGATTGCTGTTAGAGTTTCCAAATAGCTATTTCTAAATCCTTCAGAAATATGTTTGTGTTGTGTGATGTCACTGCTAGCTAAACACTGGCGAAAGCAAGGAAGGGGTAAATGCCATGGACATGTCTGGTAAATTAAGATCATTCACTGATGTTAAGTTGTTGCAGAAATCAGCACTTTGTCACAGTGTAGGGCAAGGATGCTGCTAAGGGTAAACAATAAAAAAATCACACTTTAAATGCGCTATCGTCGACCGATCGTCTCGGCAATTTTTCGATAATCATAAATGGTGGAAGGTTTTCGCCTCCAAAACTTGCACTGACCATGGATGGAGAAACCTAAGTGTCAGAGGAAATGTTGAATGGAAGGAAAATCCTTCCAAACAGAAGATGTTTAATCGGAAGGCTTATTCATCCAAAAAGTCGTATTTTTGGCTTGGATGGTTTTCCATCCTGGACTTGACTGATTACAGGCATTCATGATCTAAACCTGAAATTTCCATTTATTTCGGCATTCATGAGCTGTTTAAATTTTATGCTCAGCTGTCATAGAATCTGAGCTCAACCCATTTAAAAGAAAGTCCTGGTTAAAACTCCAAGCAAGTTATATGTTGCATAACATAAGAAATCCAAAATAATTCAGAAATAGAGAACTCACATGAAAATTTCCAGGCACTTACAGTGCCTGTTATATAAAGAAAAATATAAAAGAGAATTTGAGCTATAAATAAATAAATCTTTTTCTTTAGAGTCGTCAATAAAAAAAAAAGGTTATATTAGAGAATGCAAGGCATGCAGTGTCTGTTTTTAGACATCCCTAAATTTTGTGAAAATTTGTCCGCATCAATTATACTGACCAATAAAAAACATGTCAGGTTAATTCTGCATTATATAACTTGCTTTGCTGCATGCCTGACTGTTTCTTTTATCCACTGGGTGTTTCCTTGGTCCCGATATAAAAAAGGTTTTGTTTGACTTTTTGGTACCAGATTTTTTTCTACTACATTAACACAGCAAATCTCCACAAAACAGAGTCAGCAATAACAACAATCACATAATTTATATCACTTGTTGACGAATCAAATACAAACTTACTTTGAAATTGCATTCAAAGCACTATTTTATGACATGATGTCATGAATAAGAATCAAATCAAATCATTGACCAAATTCTAGGAATTATTGTAGAAAAAAGTCTAATACAAGAATCAAACAAACCAATTTCTATCGGGACCTATAGTATAAATCAAACAAAACCTTTCCATATTAGGCCGAAGGAAGCACCCAGTGACCATGTCGATATACTTCTGATATTGACAAGCATGCTTCAAATGTGTATGTTTTCAATTAATGCAATTCTAGTATGGTGAACAAGACATGCACTCCATGCTTTGCATGACACTGGAAAATGTCTAAAGCAATAAGAAATACACATAATATTAATGATAAAGATGATGGATGATGATTTACATGTATTTCACAAGGTAAGGCCAGAGAAAATTAATTTTTAGATTCTCATTCCCACCCTCCCCAGTTCAAAACCCTACAAAATCATTTTTTATTTTGGTTGGAAAAGAACACAAAATATATTTTTTGATAAAAGTCAAGATAATATATGAACCTCAACGCGACAAAATGTACCTTCGGACATTCTGACATTACTAATAGCAAGCAGCAAAAAGCAGAAAACTGATGAAATATACGTTTTAGAAATAACACTGTATTTGTTACCTTTGAACACTGGGCTACCAAATGAATGAGTTTTAAAACATATTTATTTTCAATATTTGGAGTTATCTGCCCTTGTTTTAGCCCATAATACACATATTTTACCTATATCTATCGTGAAACGGTAACCATAGCAACTGCATCATCATAATAATAGACAAAATAATTACGTCAGATTGCCTGTAAGGATGGTATGTTTCTATCTTAACAATAGGTTCTGACCAGTGCGTAAACAGTTTCAAGCAAACGCATCGAGTTTTGTAAGCTGTACTAACATGCAGAAATGCATTACGCAATTTTGACGCCATTTTTCAGGACAATGACATCTGTAGGGTTCATATAGTAAATCGGTCATATCTCACAAAATAACTTGAATAATTTGGTCAAATAAAGACTAACAGACTCTAGAAACATCATACATTCAAAGTAACTTTGTTTTTCTAATACTCAAAAAATTGTCCGAAGGTACATTTTCTCACGTTGTGGCCCATATAAATTCTTTGTATGTCTTTTAATGCAAAAATCATATAAAATCTTAAAGAAACCAGGCTGATCAGCTAAATCAAAGGCTCTGATCAGCTTTGCAGCTACTGCAATATATATATATATATATATATATTTTTTCGTGACATGGCTCATATTACAGTCGAACTGAAATTATATATTATAATTATTATTAAACTTCCTCATTGAAGAATATGGGCAAATCTCAATAATTTCAAGGACTAACTGTAAGTGTAAATGCATTTTCAAAAAATATGAGGTCATATTGGTAAAAATAACACATCGTACGACATTTTTATTGTTCCCAGCTCGAGTTTGCTAAACAATCTGGATCTTTGCAGACAGGGTTCCAGGATATCCGGGCACTTACATTTTTAGGCAGCTCAATTTGACGGCCATTTTGAGCAAGACTTTTTATATCAAAAGAAAATTTTTAAGGTTGATTTAAAGATAAAAGGTAAGACATGACATTGATAGTCATTGTAACATATTTTGAAGCTTGTATTACAATTCTTGACTATATAATGATTCATTTTTTCTCCATTAGTTAAGCATGAATTAAGGTATACATAACCATTCAAAAGTAAAACTAACACTTATATTTACATGCCTTAATTTATGAACATTTTGTAAAGCAGCAGGCTTATGTTGGCAGTGACTTCTTTACCAACGCATCCTGCATCCTGTACTCCTAATTAGGTCTCTGGGATGCAACGTATATCAGTGGGTCCCAGGTAGGTCGGCCCAACCATTTGTACAGAATTCCTCTTTTACGGACATGACGTTACTGGTCATTCTGTACTAACGGTGTCTGAATAGTACACACGAACTGCCGGGGTTAGGTGCCAGGATGCAATGATTTTGCGCATTTGCTATGAAAAATAGTGTTTTGGACTTGCAAGTTGGCAGCTGGACCCATTGATATTGAATCGACCTTATAATTGTCTCAAAATTGTAAATAAATCACTGGGTTGGGATCTTTAACATTTGGATTACACTACAAACACATTCCCTTATCATGGAAACCTCTCCATGTGATCTTAGCCACATCAAACTTCCAGCCCAACCCTCCAACCCAACATTTTTTTTTAATTTTGATCAGAGAATAAAGTTAAAAATATTTTTTTCCAATAGAAAAATCAAATATTAAGAAAAGTCAAATAAAATAAAAATGTTAATATTTCATTGACTAATATCGGCCATGTATTTTTATTTCTGACAAAGCTCAGAAGGAGGCTATTTTAAAATGTGTCTTGACGGTACAAGGCTGACCAGGGTATTTCATTATAGGATCAAACCGGTCTTCCTGGAGTTCAGACCAGGACTGAAACAAATTGATCTGTGCAGTCACAGAAGAATGCTAGATACTTGAAATTTCAGATGCATGAAAGCAGTCTAATGCTTTTATCATCTAGTAAAAAGCTGAACATCTGAATTTCAATTATCCTTAAATAAAGGTCAGTTTATGGCTTACTTTGGTGGTTATATTTGAAGCACTTTTTGTGTGTCGTGACATCCTAATTTTGGGTAAGAGTACCATAAAATGGGGGCAACGTCCCAACATGACCATAGCTGTAAACTGGGATGTTAAGCATCAATTCAAACAAACAAACAAACATGTTTGTGCAGGACCTGGTCCAGAAACCCCAAACTGGCATAGACAACTAGGCAAGTTCTCTTTTATTTTAAAAATGCATACGCACTGTAACTTTAGTGGTACGATCACATCAAATGGCTGCAGCAGGAAAGACCAAATCAGATGAGATTAAGTTGAGACTAATCCAGTCTTTCCTGCCACTCACTAGACATGATCCGATCCATCAGTTCAAGGTACCTAAGCAATGATGTTTTTATTATACATCTACAAAAATATGCAACAGTGCCACGAGAATTCTGATAAATGAAAAAGAATCATAACTTGACGATGTACCAACTGCCATTTTGCCAAAAGTTTTATGTCATGATGATGATCCAATTTTTTGGTCGGAGTAAGAATTATTTAAAAAGTCTGAGTAAGTGTTAATTTTGTTTCTTTGATTATAAACAAGGCTCACTGCTCATTAAAAAAGAAACTTGTTTTTTTTTTAAAAAAAGTGAAACAAAAATTGGTGGTTATTCAGATGTAGATTCAGAATTTATATAGGTTTTGCAATTTATATTTTGGGTAAAAGATGTAGTATTCTGATATGGAATTTATATGATTTTGTACTAAATGGATGTATATATCAAGGGATATTTTTGTAGGCATTATAATAAAGGAGCCTCCACATGAGAAAACCAACAATTTGGGTTTCTGACCATGTCCGACACAAACCAGCCTGTAGTCACAGAAGCAGGCTAGAGGCTTGAAATTTCGGATTTAAGATGAAGAGGAATTGTACTATCTGTGTAGCCAAAACAAAGACGCTAATCACCAGTGCAGTTACTGCACAGCTGATCTGTGCCTTTGTTTTTGCCTATGCATTTTGTTGGTTTCCTTATGCAGTGGCTCAGTTATTTTTCATTCCTGTTTCAGAGGTAACTATGGCAACTGGTGGGATTGATGACCCTGGAGGGGGTGAAGACCAAGAAATGGGCAACAATATCTGTTCTTGTTCGGACTATAGTTTGGTTTTTAAACTCAAGATATTTTGCGTCATTCTCTTGACATTGACCCCATTGGCCATGGTATAGTCAAAACTATTCCACTCCATTTTGCATGGGTGACATCACAAGCACGGTATATTAAAAACTATTGACCGGCTGTTGTTGTATTACAATTATGTATTTCGCACATCGTGTGCCAATTAGTGTGACTCTGATCTATATCTTGTAAATAGTTTTTATGGCCTGTCCTAAATGTTTTTCTCCCTTGACTAAATTCTAAATTTTCACAACTGGAGATGATCAGATATTGATCAACTCAGTATCAAAAGATAGATAGTGGATGCAATTATATTTAAAACCCCAATATCGACACACTAGGTGGGAAAGAAAAGACAACAAAACAAAGCATTACAAAACAAAGCATCACAAAACATGTTTTTCGACAACATGCTTGAAGAAAAAGATGTCCAGCTATTTCCAAACAAGGTAGCAATCCGACTAGCATCAACCAATAACAACTGTATTACAAGAACAACCGAGAAGCAGTTTAAATAAACGATATTTATCATGAAGATAAATCACAGCAGAATCGCAATGGGTGGTCAAAGTGGCCAACTAGGACAACCCACCAAGCCACTTTATTGAGATATTAAATTGTGTCCTCTTTTGATATTCGGAAAATAAAGGGGCAGAAAAGTGATAGTTGTACAAAATAATGTACCTCCAACTTTACCTTGAATATTTTTTTTCAGATTCTACAATGGCCAATTGGGGAGATTTTCCACTAGATGACAACAAATGTGGAATTTGCCATTCCAAAAAGGACATAGGCGGAGAATGCCCCAACCAGTGCCAAGATTATTTGGAGTATGTCAGTTTTTGTTTCATAGTCAAATACCCTTAACAATAATTTACATACATGTATAAACAATCCTTTTGTATTGTTAATTATAGCCAATACACAAATCGTTTAGTAAGTATGACATGAGATATATTGAAGGCAGAATGAAAAAAAAAAAAAAAAAAAAATGTATTCTGAATTTCTGTGACCCAGATGCAAACAAGCTGTTCACCCAAATGCACCATTGCCTGGGACTTGAAATCTGGATGCTTATAGTTTAGGCATACTCTGGCGTCCGTTCTTGTTGTCATTGTCATCCACAATGTTCAAACTTCTTCATCTGTGAAAGCACTTGGCCTGAATCCAAGCCAATTTTTATATGAAGCATCTATAGGAAAGGGCTGGCGATGTGGTTATAAAATGATTCATATTTAGGTCCCATGACCAAAATGGACTCCATTTTGGTCATGGGGAAGCTGAGGGTGAGCCCAGCAGGCATTTGACGTCAGTTGGACGTCAGATTGACGTCAGACTCCGACGTCATAATGTTGGATTTAGGTGGATTTTGACGTTGGATTTAGGTTGATTTTGAAAGTTTGTTTGACGTCAAAAACAGACGTCAATCTGACGTGCTAAAACCGATATCGTGAATGTTTGTTCGCAGTTTAATTAACATTCTGAAATCCTGAAGTGGATTCAGTAGTGCTGTGATGCACTATTGTTATTCCCTTTCACTCTTTTGATAGAGTTAATCGGGATATACAAAATGTTTAAGATATTAAGTCACTCTGATGTTGGTATATCTTATTCATGTCAAATTTTATTGCTATATGGTGCTAAAACAAATAAGACATTAGTGTAAATAATAAGACTATTGTGAACAATCAATAATTTAAAATGGTGTAATAAGTATTAAAATATACAAATTTCATTTTTGTCTTAATAGAAGGTTTAATAATTTAGTGAAAGACTTTATTTTGATTAACAAATAATTATTTTTTTCTAAATTAATTAAGCATGGTGATTTCCGATACGAGACCTAGATATGGCTTTTTTAAAAGTGGCAATGTTGAAATTATTATTTGAATTTGATGTTGTTACATTTGCGCAAGAAAATTCAAATTATGTCAGTTCAAGGGCAGCTAACTCTGTCGACATATGACGTTAGACTTACTAATGTCTTATTGGTTATAGCACCATAAAGCAATAAAATTTTGCTTAAATAAGATGTACCAACATCAGGCTGAATTAATATCTTGAACATTTTGTATGTTCCGAAAAACTCTATCAAAGGAGTGAAAGGAACTATCAAAAATGCATCACTGCTCTTCTGAATCCACTGTTATTCAAAAATGCGAAAAAATATACACCTTAAACTATTTATATGACATGAATTCAAACGTCGTTTTTAGGACGTCAGATTGACTTCAGCTTTCAGACGTTAAACCGACGTTGGCTTTAGCACGTCAGATTGACGTCTAGTTTTGACAACAAACAAACTTTCAAAATCAACCTAACTCCAACGTTATTATGACGTTGGAGTCTGACGTCAATCTGACGTCCAACGCACGTCAAATGTCTGCTGGAAGTAACATAGAAAAAAAAGAAAGAAAGAAAGCAAAAAAACACACGAAACGAATGATCTCATTTTTACCCAAAGTGAAGTTTCATTAATTTGCACACCACACATGGTCAGAAGTATGAAAAACACAAGGTCTAAATCACGTCTTGATTACGACGTCTAACTGTTTGACGTCAAAACAACGTCCAATCCAGACGTCCAAAAGACGTCAGGAAATGACGTCTGATAGACGTTGGAAATTGGTTATATGACGTCGCGACCAAAATATAACAATATCTGACGTCAAACAGACGTCAGGTGCCTGCTGGGAGGTTACGGCCGTGTAAAATCGCTTTAAACCCGCCAGTATTATAACTTTGTGTTACTGATCGTTCCAAGTCGATACTTCTGTGGTGGTTCTTTTTGTTTTATGTCTTGGTGTTTAAAATATTTTTGTGCTGTTAGCACCTTATGTATGTTTGCATAGTTTAGTTAAGTTAAGGTATCTGAGTGGCCACCTATTGGGAAAATAGCTGCTCATTCGGCTTACGAAATGTTTTCATGGTATAAGTACCTGATTGTTAGTTTGGTTTTTTCCCACCTTGGTTTTTGGAGTGGGAGTCTTTTTCTGATTGCGCCTTTTCCTGATCTTTGCCTACTTGTACTTTTCCATGCCCATATATGGCAAAAAAACATCCAAAAATCTGCTTCTACAGAAGTTTTGGACTGATACTTGTAAATAGATGGGTTGCTTGTGCCTCCAGGCAATTGATGGCCATCTGATTACTGGTTAGCCACTTATTGTCTGAACACCATCTTTCAGAAACTGCATTTTTTAAAATCTCACTTTTCTGAAAGACCTCAAGAAAAATATGAGCATGTCACCATTTTGCATTCTAAAAGTCTTAAAAAGTGCCACGAAAATATTGAAAATCGGTTAGCAAATAAACATTTTATGCGAGAAAATAATTTTGAATAGGGTTTTTTCCATTGTAAGATTGCCAGCAAGGGAAGTAACTATTTTCCCGGAAAAAATCTAAATTGTTTATTTTTCATCAAAAATGCACCAAACCAAAACAAAATTGTTTTGTATGCATAGATGAGCACCAAACTCTTAAGATTATTCCAAAGATTTGCTTGATTTTCAGTTTTTAGGTGTTTGGATTACCTCCATTGCACATGCAAAATGCCTATTCAAAATTATTTTGGGGCATAATTATTTTATTAGTGAACCAATTTTCAAACTTTTTGTGGCACTTTTTAGGACTCACGAGTTGCAAAAAGATGACATGGTCATATGTTTCTTGTGGTGTTTCAGACAAGCGAGATTTCGAAAAATGCAGTTTCTGAAAGATGGTGTTCAGACAGTAGGTCTGAACCTGCCCAGGAAAAGTGGTTCAAGTCGAACCATCAATACATAATAAGCCTTAACGGCTTACTTGGGTGGTTATATTCTAAGCACTTTTTGGCTGTCTTGATATCCTAATTTTGAGTAAAAGTCCCATAAATTTAAATTGAGACAATGTAATGTCCCATCATCCTGATAGCTGCTGACTGGGACATTAAGCATCAATCCAAACAAACAAACAAACAAACATGTTTGTTCCATTGTAAAGTGTTAAATTTATACTTCAATTTTTTTCCTTGTTTCTTTCAGTAAAAGCAAAGCGCCACCAGCATCCTCCAAATTGAATGACAATGCTAGAGAACTGGTAAGAATTTATAAATCAAAGTACATGTAAATGAAATAATGTTTGAAAGAGCATTTTGTGACAATATAATCTTCAATACCTATTTATGACTGCTGAATATAAGTCTCGTTGAAAAAGTTGCTCAATTTAATATTGACAGTCTTTTCTGTGAATTGCTGTAAGCTAGTATCACACTGGATGTAGCAAACTAGTGACTAGTTTGCAATAAAGATTGGCTTCTTTGCATCAATTTTCACATCATGGTCTCACTTACTAAGATGGACATTTATGTGATAATTTTTTAGTTCACCTGAGCCGTTAGGCTCACAAAGTGAGCTTATTGTGTGTATACACAATCATGCTCTGTTGTTTTTCGCATTTGTAGTTGTCATCCACAATGTTCAATCTTCTCTGAAACCAGTGGGCCAATCAAAGCCAAACTTAATGTGGATCATCCTTAGGAAGGGGGAACAAAAGTTTGTATAAATAGTCACATAACCAAGACAGCCGCCATGCCCATAAATGGTAAAAATGTTAAAAACCTTCTACTCCAGAACCAGAAGGCTTATGATTTTGAAACTTGGCTTGAAGCATCAGGCAAGGGAGCTCTACAAAGTTTGTATATATTATCATGACCCTGGGATGTCACTGACCTATTTTAAGGCAAGATCAATTCAACTAAGGTCACCAATGCATTTGAATGGGGGAAATAAGTAAAATGTAATCAAATATGGGGAAACTTTCTGGGAGTATGCAAATGGACAGAAGATTTGTTTTTGAAAAAATTGTCTCCAGGGGGTAGTCTGCCCCTGCCCTGGGGCTATATACATGTATATGACCATAATATTCGAACATCTTCTCTGCCTGTACCAAACATTTCTCCTGTAAAAGAGGCAGAATTTTTAATTAATTTAGCTCAGGAAAATTATAAATTTACGAGTACGCCCCTAGGACTTAAGAGGATATATTAGTTTTGGGGTTGATTCCCAGTGTAAAACAGAGGCAAAATATGCAAATTAGACTGAATTCTGCACCTTTTCTGGGCGGAAATCTAAAACTTTTCTGGGCGGAATCTGGGCATAAAACTGGGGTGAAATATGCAAATTAGTGCAAATTAGACGGAATTCTGCAAACTTTTTTCTGGGCGGAAATCAGAAAAACTTACGTGGGTATTCCTGAATGGTTCTGGGCAGAATTTTTTGCTTTCACAAAGACCTTGATTTTCAGTTCAACACATCTTTTTTTAGCATAGAGTACATTATGTGATTTAGGCGGCCCCTGTGGCTGAGCGGTTAAGAGTGCTGTATCTTAATCACTCGATCATCTCACCACTGTGTCTGGTGTGGGTTCGAGCCCCGCGCTGGCCATATGTGAGACAAGCCAAGATCTGCTTGTGGATGTGCCAGGTGTTTTTTCTCAGGGTTCTCCCGTTTTGCCCCACCTACTGATTGGCCCATAAAGAATTGCATGCCAAGAGGGAGGTGGGTGAGATTATCTAAGGATTAAAATAAGATTATAATGCTGTTTATTTATTTATTTTTTTTTTTTCAAGTAAATAGAAAAACACTTTTTAGCATTTTTATTGGAGCTCATTTAAACCAGTCTTGAAACTGCATATGTTGGTAGTTTGTGTTACTACTGTAGAACAGGAAGTTGTAATTTATTGCTTGACTTTATACAGGCGAAAAAATATATGCCTCATTTTTACAGACAGAATGAACAAATTTTTGCCTGTAAAACTAGGTGATTTTCAACTTTTTGGACGGAATTATGATTTCCACTACATTTTTGCCCGGAAAATAGGTTTTACGCCCCATTTACAGGCGGAATCTGCACCAAAATTTCTTACTGGTGAAACCGCATGGCCAATCACAGCCAAACTTAATGTGGAAAATTTGTAAGAAGTGGGGATGAACATTTGTATAAATGGTCAAGGTCACAAGTAATGACCAAGATGGCGTCCATGGCTATAAATAACAAAAACCTTTAAAAGTCTTCTTCTTCAGAACCAGAAGGCCTATTATTGGAAACTTGGCATCAAGCATCAGGCATCTAAGCTCTACAAAATTTGTATAAATCATGACCCTGGGATGACCTTGACCTATTTTATGGTAAGGTCAACATAGGTCACTGATGCATTTGAACATATATTGCATAAAAAGTACACAGTTTTCCAGCAGATGCATTTAGTTACGTCCGTAACGGAGTAACAAACGTAACGAAGGATATAAACCAAACTACTTACAGACCCACACATCTTAAATAGACTAATCATATAGTTGCAGATATGACATATTCGGAGGAATGATTTGATGGGATGTAATGTAACATAACAAAACTTCTTGAAAAAGTAAAAAAAAAATTGGGACATCTTCTCCTGTGTAACGATCGGAACAAATGTAACAAAGGGAGTATTCTAGTGAATACTCAAAGAATTTCTAGTGCGATCTACTCTTAATTTTTGTTTCATTTGTTACTCCGTTACGGGTGTAACTAAATGCGTCTGCTGGAAAATCTGTGTACTTTTTGTGAAGTATCTACATTTGAATGGGGAAAATTATTAAAATGTAATTAAATGGGTAAACTTGCTGGGAGTATACAAATGGACAGAGGATTTAAGTTTATGAAAAAAAATTGTTCCCAGGGGGTTGTCTGCCCTGGGTCTATATACATATGACCATAAACATCTTCTCTGAAACCGCTTGGCCAATCAAAGCCATACTCCATGTGGAGCATCGTTAGGAAGGGGCAATGAAAGTTTGTATAAATGGTCAAGGTCACATGACCAAGATGGCTACCATGGCTGTAAATAGCAAAAAAACCTTTCCAAATCTTCTTCTTCAGAAGCAGAAGACCTATGATTTTGAAACTTGGCATGATACATTAAGGATTGGAACTCTAAAAGGTTTCTATAGATCATGAGCCTGGGATGACCATGACCTATTATACGGCAAGGTCAACATAGGTCACTTATGTATTTGAATGGGGAAAATTGTTAAAATGTCATTTGAAGTGCAAAACTTGCAGGAAATGGACAAATGAACCTGAGATTGAAGATTATGAAAATAATTTGGACCTTAGGGGTGGGTCTGCCCCCACCCTGGGGCAGTATACATGTATACATATAACCATAGTATTCAAAGATCTTTTTCTCAAAAACCACTTGGCCATTCAAATTATATAGGAAGCGTCTCTATGCAGTGGGAACCAATGTATTGATAAATAAACCAGGTCACATGACCAAGATGGCCACCATGCCCATATATGGAAAAAAAACCTTCAAAAATCTTCTTCTCAGGAACTGCTGAACCTATTGCAATGAAACTTGACATGTAGGATTTAAGACGAGAGGGCTACAATGTATATTTAAATCATAACCTTGTGATGACCTTGACAGACTTTACAAGAAGCACATATACAAAAAAACAGTTAAAATGTCAATGAAGTGAAAAACTTTCAGGAAATGGGCAAATGGACAGAATATTTATAAATTTGAAAAAGAAATTGCCCCCAGGGTGTATTCTGATCCTGTCCTGGGGCTATATACATGTATATGACCTTTATAGTCAAACAAGTGTACTGGTACATGGTACTGGTACATGTATATATATCTCAGATCTCAGGACCATTGGTCCTCAAGTACATGTATAATTAAGACCTGAGCTTGCATATAGTTCATACAATTGAGCAATATTCTTAAGACCTTTGTACGATAGTCATGAGTGTTCTCAAAATAGACACAATTTGTTCACAATTTATTCCAGTTGTTGATCAAGACAGTAGTGCGATATTCCTGCGATGATCATGTGACAATTGTTCGATTGTGAGGGATTCATATTTGTCGCAAAAAAATCAAACATGTTCAAAACTTTCACAGCTAGCTTTTGGTTACATGGGACAATATTTTGAATCCTCATGAACAATTAGCAACATTTTGGCAGTTTCTCATTATTTTTAAAAAAGGTTTTGGCTTAAAATAGAACAATATTGTCTTGGCTACTAAATGATAACTTTCTTATAGTTCTATATGACATGTATGTTAACTTACAAGGCAATCACATTATGTGGACTGTACACAAACATATATAATATGTATCATATGGCATAATCTAACTGTTGTGATTATGTATTTGTATTCACATGCACCCTTTTATAGTTCCCGGACGATAGTAGTAGACTTTTGTCATAGATTTTTAATACCGTTATAAATATAAATGACACGCCTGTTCCTATTGATTCATTTCATTCATATGTATAATGGTAGACATGTGATGTAAAACTACTCCAATCGTCCGGGATCTATTCTGATGATATCCCTGATATATTTTACACCTATGTCATTGCACATGTTTATATTCGGTGCATGCAAATGGAAAGCTGGGTTTCTTTTTTTTTTTTTAAGGAAAATAAAGATTATACCCAGACTGAGAAGGCTTCTACAGAACATTGTGCTGTTAGTGTTGAGGAGTCGAGGATGAAATATTCCTGTGTTGATTTTTCATCAGGAAAAATTAGTTCCAAACTGGTAAATATCAAATATTTAATAACTATTTAATGATGCACAAAGTTTGAGTAAAACTTAAAGATATCAAGTAGCAAAAACGTTAAATTATACAGATCATTGTTCTTGAGTCACAATCTAGATTCTTAAATTTGTTTTTTTTTTTTTTTTCAAGAGAAGAAAAACTTGATTATTTTTGGTAGATATTTCTGCAGAGTCAAAAGGTTAAAGGGCAAAAATAGGAGACAGGATGTTTTTCCTCTAGAACAACAATAAACTGCAATAACTTATTTTGAGTTTTGTATTTTTAGTGATCTGCTTGCGTTTATTTGTAAATGATGCAAGAATGTCTGTAGTAATTTTATGGTTTGGATGCTTCTTATTTGATTATTTCATATTTCATCATTTAATTGATATTTTCATTTGATTATTTCTATGTTAGGTTACAGCCTCATCGGGATCTGGCTTGAAGGTGAGCAGTCTGCTACTAGCAAACGGAGGATCACCACCGGTAGTGGATACTGTCCAACCTCAGATTGCTCAGCCGCAAACAGCCTCAGATCTAATCAACAATAAACAAAGGCCATCTGCATCCACAATTCAGTGTGGTCCATCATCTAGCAGAAGTAACAAAGGTCCGAGGTGGTTTCCTGCCACCAATCAAGAACAAGGTAGAAAACAATAACACATATCAGTAACTGTTGTAAAACATTTTATTATATAGCTATAAATATCAAATGATTAAACATAAAGATAAAAGCCGAGTAACAAGTGTGCAGATATCAGTCGATATCGGCACACTTACTTGGTATTGCACACTTTGTTAAAAGCGAAAAAATCTTTTTGTAAAACATTGCAGAATCCTTGACTTGACGGCCATCATGCAATATTGCGAATTTGGGACGTCAACTCTAATGACGTCATCTTCATCTGACGTCGCGTGGAAAATGACGTCATACCGGACCGAAACGTAAACTGAATTTTGACAATCTCAGATTTAATAAATTTAAGCCCCCAAAAAGAAAAAAAAAAATGTCAGAAATTGATTCAGTTGCAAAATTTGCTTCCGAAAAGTAACAGTGCAAAAATGATATCATCTGATATTGCACTAGTGCAAAAGTGATACCACTTATGGGTATTATCGCGGTCTCCGTGTATATATTTCATTTTTAAATATTAACTCTCATCAAAACATCAAATATAAGCAGCAGATATTTATAGCTATATAATAAAAGGGTTATTGCACTGATATCGGTGAATATTGTCCCTCGTTGGGATATCTACGGACGCTCGCAAGCTCGCGTCCTTCGATATCCCAACTCGGGACAATATTCACCGATATCAGTGCAATAACCCTATATTATTGCACCTTAGATATCAATATTTGATTTCATCAATAACTTTGATAAAAAAAACTTGTCATTCTATTGTCCTGTTACTATTGTAAACACTTAATGAAGTTTGAAGATATGTATTATATTGCTAAAGGAAATCAGCATGTTCAAATAATCTGTAGCATTGTATTTGCTTTAATATGTTTTTGCAGCAGTTTCTTGATTGGCTACACAGCAGATGACCATTTGTGATGATATCTCTCATGAAATTTTGCTGTAGTGTTTTAAGCATACATTATATTACTTTCTTCCACAGATAGCAATGGTCCCAGCCCAAGGAAAAAGAAGAGAGAAATCCCAGGGGGTGTTACCATGCAGTTATGTGTGAAGGATTCATCACTAACAGACCTACCCCTCACCGAGCACAACATCCAGGCCTTTCAGCGTCTGTTTGCCAAAAATAAGTTTGGGAACTGCACTATAAGAAATCACAAATTCTTGTTCTACAGTACTGACAATAGAAATCACCACCAAATAAGGGAGATAATAGATGTACTGAAGTATCAGGTTAAAGATATATGTTATAGAATGTTTGCAGGGGAGATAATCAATGGCAAAACCATAGAAACAGAGAATGATATAGTCTGTTTCTTTGAACTGACTGGGTATCATATTACCCAGTCACAAATTACAGGTCAAATACCCTCAATCCTGTGGAGAATTGAATATTAACTTTAATGTTGTCAAGTAGGTCCAGCCTGATAGCTCAGTGGTTAGATAATCTTTTTGGATGCAGTAGGTCGGTTTGCACCCTGGCAGTGCCATTCTAAAAGCTTTAAAAACAGTATCCATGAATATCATTCTTGGCTTTCGACCACTGAGCTCTGAGCATTACAAGGCAAATACTGGCACATACATGTCAGGTTGGTAACTTATTTTCCTACTGACTTAATAAAGACAAACATTCCACCCATTATTTGGATCTTCAGAGCATTACATGTATTGTGTCTCCCCACATCAGGTATTGTAGACTAATATACAACTATTTCATACCTTCCTGTGTAACAGTCAAAACTATCACCCCAAGGTGCAGTGGATGACCCGATGAACTATTGCCCGAGGCCAAAGGCTGAGGGCAACAGTTCATCGTGTCATCGACAGCTCCGATGGGTGATCGTTATGACTGTCACACAGGAAGGTTTGAAATAGTTGTTTTATTACCCAACTCAAACATTCATTATTATACAGCGTTATAATAGACACATATTATATAATAAATGAAATAAGATTGGTTGTAACACTGAATTTTGAAACTGAAAATATGGATGAAACAAGCCTTTAATCTGGTTTAGTTATATTGATCATTTGTTTGCTTGTATTATTCCCGTTTGGTTTGTTTATTTAATTGTTTTGCTTTATTTGTTCTGCCTGTTTGTTATGTTTTGGTTCTTAAGTTGTTTGTTTGGTTCATGTTTTGTTTGTATGATTGTTTGTTATGCTTGATTCTGTTTGTTTTGCTTGTTTGTTGTTTGTTCTTGCTAGCTGTTTTAATTTATTGTTTGTTTGGTTGGTTTCTGTTTCTTTAATTTGTTTGGTTCATGTTTTGTTTGTATGATTGTTTGTTATGCTTGATTCTGTTTGTTTTGCTTGTTTGTTGTTTGTTCTTGCTAGCTGTTTTAATTTATTGTTTGTTTGGTTGGTTTCTGTTTCTTTAATTTATGTGTTTATTGACTAATGTTTTGTTGGATTTGTTTGTTTTGTTGGATTTGTTTGTTTTGTTTTTGTTTGCTTTATGCTTGTTTGCTTGTTTTTGTTTGTTTGATCATATGCTTTCTTGTTTGTTTGATTCATTTGCTTACTTGGTTGCTTATCATTATTTTTTGTTTTACAATAATTGCAGGTATGATAAGGCAGTATAAAAGCATGCAAACATGTCACATAACTGGGAAACAGTCAAAACTGTTGCCGGTGAAACAGTTCGTCACATGACATGAAACAGTTCATTGAAGAAGGTTGGATTGCAAATTATGTAGCTTGATTCTAAAAGATTGATGAGTCTACTTAGTAGCACAGTAGTCTACTTAGTAGTCTACTTATACCTCAAATGGAGCATTGTTTATTGTTGCCGTTTTTACTTTTTAGATAATGGAACCCCCCAGAGCCAAAATGACCTTTGACAAATTAAGACTTGTTTACAAAATTGCATTGCATTATGTAGCTTGATTCTAAAAGATTGATGAGTCTACTTAGTAGCACATGAAAGGATATTCAGATTGTAACAGTACAAAAACTAAAACTATGCGTGGAACGGAAGTGTAACGGAAAACCTTTGGAATTTCATCCTGATTTACCTTTCACATGCTACTAAGTAGACTTGTCAATATTTTGACGCATCTGATGTCAAAACCAAGCTAACCTGTCTTATAGCCAGAACCAAATGCTCTAAATTTTTATTAAGATGAGAAAATCATTCAGAAAAAAATTTTCTTGAATAAAAAAGTGTTTGTATGTATCGTGTTGCTATGTATCTTTCCTTAAGAAAACAAGGACCTGACCAGGCCCTGTGGTAATAAATCTTTTTACATGCTCGGCTCATATGAGACAAAAATGTATCCTGCTCACAAATGTTAAAATTCCAACAACGTTTGGTATTTTAACATTTATTAGCAGGATAAATTACTAGTCTAGTCCAGGTTGGATTTCCATCCAAAAGATTGTGTTTATTTCCACTGCAGAAAGTTTCATTATGTAACACATTCAGCACGTTTTCTATATGTGGATTGCTGTTATAAATCCCAAATAGCTATTTCTAAATCCTTTAAGAAATATGTTAGTGTTGTGTGTCGTCACTGCTCTGTTGTGCGAAAGCGAGCTGGCAGAGGGGGAAATGCCGTGGACATGTCTGGTAAATAAAGAAGTTTAAGGATCATTTACTGATGTTAAGTTGTTGCTGAAATCAGCAGTTTGTGTAGGGCAAGGCTGCTGCTAAGGGTAAACAATAAAAGAATAATACTTTAAATGCGCTATCATCAACCGATTGTCTCGGCAATTTAACGATATTTATAAATCGATATTTATAAATCGTGGAAGGGTTTTCCCTCCAAAACTTGCACTGAACATGGATGGGAAAAAAAAAACCTTCCAAGTGTCAGAGAAAATGTTGACTGGTAGGAAAATCAACCTCTATGGGAAGGCTTGTCCATACAAAAAGTCACAATTTTGGCTTTGGTGGACTGATAACAGGATGGTGTTATCTAAACCTGAAGTTTCAATTTATTTTGGCATTTATGAGCAGTTTAAATTTATGCTCAGCTGAGTTGAGCATGAAAAATGCTTAACAAACTCAGGCCAGAGGCTGTCATAGAGTCTGAGCTCAACCCATTTAAAAGAAAGTCCTGGTTAAAACTCCAAGCAAGTTAATTGTTGCATATACAGTTGAACCTGCTGAATCAGCCACCTTTATAAGAGCTCCACCTGCATAAGAGAGCCAGTCTGAAACATTCCCAATCATTTTCACTATATTTTATCTCTGCATAAGACAGCCACCTCCACAAGACAACCAGCAGCCAGTAAAATCAATCCCAAAATGCTTATAACTCTCTATAAGACAGCCACATCATACTTGCCTAAAGTCAAATTTCCCATTTACAAGCTGTTAATTGGACAATTATTATTCATTATTGTATTTAAAACAGTTAATTAGCAGAAAAAAATCAATTAAGTTAATACCCATGAGGCTTTGTATATATTTTGTGTAACGAAGCATGAAATGATGTCAACTTATGAAACACATACAGGTAGTCCTTCCTTAGAAAGGATTTTTCTTGTGACAGTAAGAATATTTTCTACATGACAACTGCTCTGACTGAACCTTGATAAGAAAGCCACCTGTGTATAACAGCCAGCTTAGCTCACTCCCAAAGGTGGCGCTTTTATAGAGGTTTGACTGTATACCCGTATGAAATTGCAGCGCAGTTCCAGCATGAATCCAGTATAAGTACAGCATAGTTTTGCAGCATGATTCCAGCATGATTGCAGCGTACAAAAAAGTACTATGGTGAATTAAATGGAAGAAGTATGATTGCAGTGTGTTTCAATTATGCTAATTAAGCTGCTTTCATGCTGCAATCATACTGCATTGCAGCGTGGTCTTATATATAGTATAGCCATACTGCAATCATGCTGGAATCATACTGCACAGCAGCGTATTTCAACTATGCAAATTACGCTGGCATCATGCTGCATTGCAGTATGGTCACCATCATACTGCAATCATACTGGAAACATACTGCATCAATTATGCAAATTAAGCTGCTTTCATGCTGCAATCATACTGCTATCATGCTGGAACCATGCTGCATTGCCACATGACTAAAATAATTACAAACCTCTTGGCATTGTATGCTGCTTTCATGCTGCATTGCAGCATATATGCTGGTTTCATGCTGCATTCATGCTGTAATGCAGCGTATACTGAATTCATACTGGAATCATACTGCTTTCACGCTGGAAATCATACCACTTTTTTGACATGCCTGCCATGTTACCCCACCCATTTCATTTGATACTCTGAGAAGTTGTAAACATGAAAAGCTAGAGGAAAAACACCCACAAATCTTACATGCATTCAAGTTTGGTGTAAAGAATCATTAAGCTTTATAACAGGGCCTTCCAGCATGCAAATGCATACATTGAAATTAAAAAAACACATCGAATTGGTTGTCGTCTGCAAATATATATCACAGCTACATTCTTGCTTTATAGAAGTTTAAGTTAAACAGTGGCTTACCCTAAAAGCTATGAAAATGTGTTTCTAAATGCACTCACAAGTTCTGCTAATTTTCTTTGTTTCTTTCCAGCCTGTTTTTCTTTAAATTTGCATTTGCAAAACAGCTTTCAAATTTCCCTCCACTTCTGGCAGCCATTTTTACCCATAATGCAATTGAAACTGACATCATCAATAAATCAATATCTGTAGATTACTAAGTTAGCAGCATGGTTGCAGCGTAAGCTTCTTTGCAGCATACGCTTCTGTGCAGCATACGCTTCTGTGCAGTATGAAATCAGTGTATTGCAGCATATACCTAAATCAATTATATTATTCTAAGTTAAAGCAGCATGAAATCAGCATGGATTTAGCCAAGTAAAAAATTCTAAGACAGTGCAGTATGAATGCAGTGTACACCAGCAGTATGATTCCAGCGTATGCTGCAAAGAAGTATGGAAACAGCGTATAAGAAGCATAAATACCAGCATGCTTCCAGCGTACGCTGCAGTGCAGTATATATACTGCAACTGCGCTGCAGACATAGGGCAAATAAGAAGTATGAAAACAGTATGAATGCAGTATGATATCAGCATACGCTGCATTCCAGCATGCGCTGCAATTCCGTAACATAAGAAATCCAAAATAATTCAGAAATAGAGAACTCACATGAGAATTTCCTAACTTACAGTATATATAAAGAAAAATTAAAAAGAAAATAAAAAATATAAAGAAAAATATAAAAGAGAATTTGAGCTATAAATAAATAAATCTTTTTTTTAAAGGTGTCAATAAAAAAAAATGGTTATATTAGAGAAAGAAAGGCATGCAGTGTCTGTTTTTAGACATCCCTAAATTTTGTGAAAATTTGTCAGCATCAATTATACTGACCAATAAAAAACATGTCAGGTTAATTCTGCATTATATAACTTGCTTTGCTGCATGACTGTGCTTCTTTTATCCACTGGGTGCTTCCTTGGTCCCGATATAAAAAAGGTTTTGTTTGACTTTTTGGTACCAGATTTTTAGCTCACCTGAGCCGAAGGCTCACAAGGTGAGCTTATCGTTGCGTTGGCTCGTTGACAAAACCTCGTAACTGCAAAAAAACAAATTTTTCAGGAGAAGCAAAAAACTAAAACTTGTATATAAATGATATATAATTGTACATGTTTACAAATTGTCGTATATTTGTAAATTATTTAATCTGGTATATGAGTCTGGATGTTATCCTAGCCAGTGGTCTGAAAGCATGATAAAACCGTTATTCAAATCAGGATCTGAAAATGATCCATCAAACTATAGAGGTATTTCTATCTCTAGTTGCCTAAGTAAGTTATTCTCTAGAGTTTTATATAACCGTTTAGATACATATATTTTCAAAAATGATATTCTTGTTAATAACCAGATTGGTTTCAGAAAATCTTTCAGGCCCACTGATCATGTTTACACTCTTAAATCTATGATTGATAAGAGTTTTAGGAACAAAACTTATTTGTACAGTTGCTTTATAGATTTACTCAAAGCTTTTGATACAGTTTGGCGTGAGGCTTTGTTTTATAAGTTACTTAAATATGGTGTAAATGGTAAGCTTTTTAATATTTTAAAGGCAATGTATTCAGATGTAAAATATGCCATTAAACTTCAGGCTGGTTTAACAGAGTCTTTTTCTTCCAACATTGGTGTTAAACAAGGCTGTATATTAAGCCCTCTTTTGTTTAATCTTTTTGTAAATGATTTGCCTAATTGTTTCGACAGACTGTAGTAAGTGTGATCCCATCCCTATGGGTGATGCTTTAGTTAATTGTTTAATGTATATGCGGATGATGTTGTATTGTTATCCAGTTCTAAAGAAGGTCTTCAACATAGCTTATCTAGTCTACAAAAATATTGTGATTCATGGAATCTTAAAATTAACATAGAAAAGACAAAAAAATTTAATTTTTAATAAAAGTGGCAAATTGTTAAAAAATGACAAGTTTTTTATCAATGGTATTCTGCTAGAAAATGTTCAAGAGTACAAATATCTTGGAATTTTGAGGAGGGCTTCAGGAACTTTCACAAATGCAATACAGTATTTAAGTAATAAGGCACTTAAGGTGATTTTCATGATAAGACGTAGGTTCCAAACAGAGTTTATAAATGCAAAGCTGTTGCTTAAATTATTTGATGCTTGTGTGAAGCCTATACTATCGTATGGTTCAGAATTATGGTCTGTTTTTAACATCAATATGTGCAGAAATGGCGTTCATCCTTCTGATTTGATGATGAAAATATAAAAAAATCTTCTTCTCTGAAACCAAAAGGCCCAGAGCTTTCATATTTTGTGTGTAGCAATGTTTAGTGGTCCACTATATAAATCCAGCCAATCATGCCCCTGGGGTCAAAAATGGCCCCGCCCCGGGGGTCATTAGATCCCATAGACTTACAATGGGAAAAACATAAAAAAATCTTCTTCTCTGAAACCACAAGGCCCAGAGCTGTCATATTTTGTGTGTAGCAATGTATAATGGTCCTCTTTATAAATCCTGCCTACCGTGCCCCTGGGGTCCATACGGGCCCCGCCCCGGGGGTGTCATGGGAAAAACATAAAAAAAATCTTCTTCTCCAAAACCACAAGGCCCAAAGCTTTCATATTTTGTATGTAGCAATGTTTAGTGGTCCTCTATATAAATCCTGCCAATCATGCCCCTGGGGTCAAAAATGGCCCCGCCCCGGGGGTCATTAGCTCCCATAGACTTACAATGGGAAAAACATAAAAAATCTTCTCCAAAACCACAAGGCCCAGAGCTTTCATATTATGTCAGTAGCAATGTATAGTGGTCCTCTTTATAAATCCTGCCAACCGTGCTCCTGGGGTCCATACGGGCCCCGCCCCGGGGGGGGTCATGGGTAAAACATAAAAAAATCTTCTTCTCCGAAACCACAAGGCCCAGAGCTTTCATATTTTGTTTGTAGCAATATACATGTATAGTGATCCTCTTTATAAATCCTGCCAACCGTGCCCCTGTGGTCCACACGGGCCCCGCCCCAGGAGCGTCATGGGAAAAACATAAAAAAATCTTCTCTGAAACCACAAGGCCCAGAGCTTTCATATTTTGTTTGTAGCAATGTATAGTGTTCCTCTTTATAAATCCTGCCAACGGTGCCCCTGGGGTCCATACAGGCCACACCCCAGGCATTTTATTATCTACCATAGACTTATAATGGAAATATATGAAAAAATCTTCTCTGCAACAGCATGACACAAAGCTTGTATATTTGATATACAACATTGTCATGTGGAGCTCTACATAAATCCTGCCAATCTTGCCCCTGGGGTCAAATATGGCCCAACCCCCGGGGTCATTATAGGACCCTGACCTTGTTAGATGATTTTTTCAAGTGAACAAAAATGGCAGAAAAGAGGATACACAATCCAGACAAGAGCTCTTCTGCTGATGTAAGTAGGGTTTCAAGGTCACATGACCAAGATGGCCATCATACCCATATATGGTAAAAACCCCAACTACTTTGTCCAGGTGAGCGATCGTTGCCCCTGGGCTACTTGTTTTCTACTAAATTAACACAGCAAATCTCCACAAAACAGAGTCGGCAATGACAACAATTACATAATTTATATCACTTGTTGACGAATCAAATACAAACTTACTTTGAAATTGTATTCAAAGCACTATTTTATGACATGACATCATGAATAAGAATCAAATCAAATCATTGACCAAATTCTAGGAATTATTGTAGAAAAAAGTCTGATACCAGAATCAAACAAAAACAATTCCTATCGGGACCTATAGTAAAAATCAAACAAAACCATTCCATATTGGGACGAAGGAAGCACCCAGTGACCATGCCGATATACTTCTGATACTGACAAGCATTTGTTGATTGCAATGCTTCAAATGTGTATGTTTTCAATTAATGCAATTCTAGTATGGTGAAGAAGACATGCACTGGAAAATGTCTAAAGCAATAAGAAATACACATAATATTAATAATAAAGATGATGGATGATGATTTACATGTATTTCACAAGGTAAGGCCAGAGAAAATTAATTTTTAGATTCTCATTCCCACCCTCCCCAGTTCAAAACCCTACAAAATCATTTTTTATTTTGGTTGGAAAAGAACACAAAATATATTTTTTGATAAAAGTCAAGATAATGTATAAATTCTCTGTATGTCTTTTAATGCAAAAATCATATAAAATCTTAAAGAAACCAGGCTGATCAGCGAAATCAAAGGCGCTGATCAGCTTCGCAGCTACTGCAAAATATATATATTTATTATATGGCAAGTGATGAAATATAGAGAAATATGTATTAAATATAACCAATATTTGAAAAAGTTATATTTTCACGTGAAAATATAAAAAAGTTATATTTTCACATGTGAAAATATAAGATTTGGGAATACGCAAATTACGATTCCACCGTTTCATTTCTAATTTATACATAACTAAATTTAATAATCTATGCTATTGTTGACGCAATGAACGTACACACACAATAGCGACGTAATGACGTGACGTAATGACGTCATTTAAGATTTTGACGTCATATGCTTTAGCGCGCTACGTTACAATGACTACATGCAATATAATAAAAAGAAAATTCAAGTTTTTGTCGTGAATATGACTTTTATTTCATCTCGTGAAGTGAAAAATTATATATTTCATTCGTGCCTTCGGCACTCATAAAAAATTTTCACTTCACTCAATATCACTCCAAAAACTTGAATATCCTCTATGTATTTTTGTGACATGGCTCATATTACAGTCGAACTGAAATTATATATCATAATTATTGTTAAACTTCCTCATTGAAGAATATGGGCAAATTCAATAATTTCAAGGACTAACGCATTTTCAAAAAATATGAGGTCATATTGGTAAAAATAACACATCATACGACATTTTTATTGTTCCCAGCTCGAGTTTGCTAAACGACTGGGAATTCTTTGCAGACAGGGTTCCAGGATATCCGGGCACTTACATTTTTAGGCAGCTCAATCTGATGGCCATTTTAAGCAAGACTTTTTATATCAAAAGAAAATTTTTTAGGTTGATTTAAAGATAAAAGGTAAGACATGACATTGATAGTCATTGTAACATATTTTGAAGCTTGTATTACAATTCTTAACTATATAATGATTCATTTTTCTCCATTAGTTAAGCATGATTAAGGTATACACAACCATTCAAAAGTAAAACAAACACTTATATTTACATGCCTTAATTTATGAACATTTTGTAAAGCAGCAGGCTTATGTTGGCAGTGACTTCTTTACCTACGCATCCTGCATCCTAGTCTCTGGGATGCAAAGTATATCAGTGGGTCCCAGGTAGGTCAGCCCAACCATTTGTACAGAATTCCTCTTTTACGGACATGACGCTCCTGGTTATTCTGTACTAACGGTGTCTGAATAGTACTGCCGGGGTTAGGTCCCAGGATGCAATGATTTTGCTATGAAAAAATAGTGTTTTGGACTTGCAAGTTGGCAGCTGGACCCATTGATATTGAATCGACCTATTGTCTCAAAATTGTAAATAAATCACTGGGTTGGGATCTTTAACATTTGGATTACACTACAAACACATTCCCTTATCATGGAAACCTCCCCATGTGATCTTAGCCACATCAAACTTCCACCCCAACCCTCCAACCCAACATTTTTTTTTTAATTTTGATCAGAGAATAAAGTTAAAAAAAATTTTTTCCAATAGAAAAATCAAATAAGAAAACTCATATAAAATAAAAATGATGTTTATATTTCATTGACTAATATCGCCCATGTATTTTTATTTCTGACAAAGCTCAGAAGGAGGCTATTTTAAAATATGTCTTGACGGTACAAGGCTGACCAGGGTATTTCATTATAGGATCCATGACAGGTGAAAACCGGTCTTCCTGGAGTTCAGACCAGGTCTGAAACAAATTGATCTGTGCAGTCACAGAAGAATGCTAGATACTTGAAATTTCAGATGCATGAAAGCAGTCTAATGCTTTTATCATCTAGTAAAAAGCTGAACATCTGAATTTCAATTATCCTTAAATAAAGGTCAGTTTATGGCTTACTTTGGTGGTTATATTTGAAGCATTTTTGTGTGTCGTGACATCCTAATTTTGGGTAAGAGTACCATAAAATGGGGGCAACGTCCCAACATGGCCATATGTTAAGCATCAATTCAAACAAACAAACAAACATGTTTGTGCAGGACCTGGTCAGAAACCCTAAACTGGCATAGACAACTAGGCAAGTTCTCTTTTATTTTAAAAATGCATACACACTGTAACTTTAGTGGTACGATCACATCAAATGGCTGCAGCAGGAAAGACCAAATCAGATGAGATTAAGTTGAGACTAATCCAGTCTTTCCTGCCACTCACTAGACATGATCCGATCCATCAGTTCAAGGTACCTAAGCAATGATGTTTTTATTATACATCTACAAAAATATGCAACAGTGCCACGAGAATTCTGATAAATGAAAAAGAATCATAACTTGACGATGTACCAACTGCCATTGCGCCAAAAGTTTTATGTCATGATGATCCAATTTTTTGGTTGGAGTAAGAATTATTTAAAAAGTCTCAGTAAGTGTTAAAATTTTGTTTCTTTGATTACAAACAAGGCCCACTGCTCATTAAAAAAGAAACTTGGTTTTTTTTAAAAAGTGAAACAAAAATAACTGGTGGTTATTCAGATGTAGATTCAGAATTTATATAGGTTTTGCAATTTATATTTTGGGTAAAAGATGTAGTATTCTAATATGGAATTTATATGATTTTGTACTAAATGGACGTATAATAATTATCAAGGGATATATTTGTAGGCATTATAATAAAGGAGCCTTCACATGAGAAAACCAACAATTTAGGTTTCTGACCATGTCCAACACAAACCAGCCTGTAGTCACAGAAGCAGGCTAGGGGCTTGAATGAAATTTCGGATTTAAGATGAAGAGGAATTGTACTATCTGTGTAGCCAAAACAAAGACGCTAATCACCAGTGCAGTTACTGCACAGCTGATCTGTGCCTTTGTTTTTGCCTATGCATGTTATTGGTTTCCTTATGCAGTGGCTCAGTTATTTCTCATTCTTGTTTCAGAGGTAACTATGGCAACTGGTGGGGTTGATGATCCTGGAGGGGGTGAAGACCAAGAAATGGGCAACAATGTCTGTTTTTGTTCTGACTATAGTTTATTACGTTTTTCTGATTATCTGTGAGTATAGAAAATACTTTTTTTTAACAAGAGTCTAAAGAATATACTTTGTCTTCTTAACCTTGTGAGATACAAAACATATGCTAGTCTGGTTTGAAATTTGCAATAATATTGACCCCGTCGGCAAGCTACTCTTTCGTGAGAAAAAATCATTATTGGTTACCGGAACTGCACCCTCCTCTTCGCTCATTCGGTTGAGGGTATAACTCGGTCAATATTGTTGTGATTTAATCATTTTTAGACGCTTATAAAATCATAAAATGCCAGAAATATAACTGGGTTCATACCTTGAGTTGAAGAAATTGTGAAGATCTAAAAATACATGCAAAGCTTTTATTAATATTTTTATTTTGTTTTCATATTTTCTGCTTTTTAGCTCACCTGAGCCGAAGGCTCACAAGGTGAGCTTATAGGATGGCCATGATCCGGCGTCCGTCCGTCCGTCGTCCGTCGTCCGTCCGTCGTCCGTCGTCCACAATTTTAAAGATCTTCTTCTCTGTAACCGCTTGGCGGATCTAGTTGAAATTTTATGTGGAGCCTCCTTGGGTAGCGGCATTTCAAGTTTGATTGTGAAATCCAGGTCACATGACCAAGATGGCCGCCACGCCCATATATGGTAAAAACCCTTCAAAAATCTTCTTCTCCAGAACCGGTGGGCGGATTTCCACGAAACTTGGTATGTAGCATCGGGGACTTCAGCCCATCATAGTTTGATAAAATGATGACCCTTGGATGACCTTGACCTATTTTACGGCAAGGTCAAATTTGGAAACATAGGCTTTTACATAGGAAAAAGTGAAAACTATGGATTTTTTGAAAACTATTGCAGCCTTAGGCCTGAAAAGTGGTTGATGCAAACAACTAATGGAGTAGATGAAGGTATGTGATTAATATAGGTCAAGGTCATCTCTTGACCTTGGCCAGTCTGTTGTCCATACACACTTTTCAAAGATCTTCTTCTCTGAAACTGCTTGGCAAATCAATGTGAAATTTTATGTGGAGCATCCATGGGTAGGGGAGACGAAAGTTTGATCGCGAAATCCAGGTCACATGACCAAGATGGCCGCCACGCCCATATATGGTAAAAACCACTCAAAAATCTTCTTCTCCAGAACTGGTGGGCCGATTTCCACGAAACTTGGTATGTAGCATTAAAGACCTCAGACCATCATAGTTTGATAAAATGATGACCCTTGGATGACCTTGACCTATTTTACGGCAAGGTCAAATTTGGAAACATAGGCTTTTATATAGGAAAAAGTGAAAACTATGGATTTTTTGAAAACTATTGCAGCCTGAGGCCTGAAAAGTGGTAGATGCAAACAACTAATGGAGTAGATGAAGGTATGTGATTAATATAGGTCAAGGTCATCTCTTGACCTTGGCCAGTCTGTTGTCCATACACAGTTTTCAAAGATCTTCTTCTCTGAAACTGCTTGGCCAATCAAAGTGAAATTTTATGTGAAGCATCTATGGGTAGGGGAGACGAAAGTTTGATCGCGAAATCTAGGTCACATGACCAAGATGGCCGCCACGCCCATATATGGTTAAAACCACTCAAAAATCTTCTTCTCCAGAACCGATGGGCCGATTTCCACGAAACTTTGTATGTAGCATCGAGGACCTCAGCCCATCATAGTTTGATAAAATGATGACCCTTGGATGACCTTGAATTATTTTACGGCAAGGTCAAATTTGGAAACATAGGCTTTTACATAGGAAGAAGTGAAAACTATGGATTTTTTGAAAACTATTGCAGCCTGAGGCCTGAAAAGTGGTAGATGCAAACAACTAATGGAGTAGATGAAGTTATGTGATTAATATAGGTCAAGGTCATCTCTTGACCTTGGCCAGTCTGTTGCCCATACACACTTTTCAAAGATCTTCTTCTCTGAAACTGCTTGGCAAATCAAAGTGAAATTTTATGTGGAGCATCCATGGGTAGGGGAGATGAAAGTTTGATCGCGAAATCCAGGTCACATGACCAAGATGGCCGCCACGCCCATATATGGTAAAAACCACTCAAAAATCTTCTTCTCCAGAACAGGCAGGCCAATTTTCATGAAACTTGGTATGTAGCATTTGGGACTCCAGCCCATCATAGTTTGTTGAAATGATGACCCTATGATGACCTTGACCTATTTTACGGCAAGGTCAATTTTGGAAACATAGGCTTTCACATGGGAAAAGGCGAAACCAAACTGTTGCAGCCTGAGACCTGAAAGTTGCTAGATGCAGACAACTAATGGAGTCAATGAAAGTAAGTAATTAATGAAGGCCAAGGTCATGTCTTGACTTTGGCCCAAGGTCATTTAAATATCAAAATTAAAATTATGATTTTCTCAGAAATCACTGGGTTTGGAAACTATTGCAGCCTGAGACCTGAAACTTTGCAGATGCAGACAACTTATGAAGTCAATAAAGGTGTGTGAGTATTCAAGGTCAAGGTCATTTCATTATGACTTAATACTCCAAATTCAGGCTTCAGGTGAGCGCTCTCAGGACCAATGGTCCTCTGGTAATTCAGTAAGGTTACAGCAATAAACACCGAGTAATTCATCTCGTACGAATGACCTATGACATCATGGCGACCCGATCAGTTGAACTAAGTATAATTGTATCAGATAGCATGCTTGTCATGACACTGCTAAAGACAAATTATGCACATCTACCAAACGATCGGATTCTGAACTGTTAGTTGAGAAAGAAAAAGTCTGTTCTGCAACTGAGCACCTAAAAATGTAAACAATTGTTGCATGCTCCTTGTCATTTAATATTTGTTTTTAGGACGAAAATAAAAAATCAGGGATTTTGTGTACAGTGTCTTACATATTTGTCTGTGGTGTTAACATGAGGTCGGGGAATTCTTGCTTTTTGTCTGAATCCATTTCAGCATGATGAAGGTGTATCAGAAGGTTAATGTGTAGAAATCCTGTGTGTTTTAGCCTTTGGCTGTATTTACATTTTTTTTGTTGTGTTAATTTCAGGGTAATTTATATACCGCTGATCAAGAATGAGTCCTGTAAACGTAATTTACTAAAACAATATCTTAGAAAATGACTCTGAGAATTTTGGTTGAGCATCGGATAATCAAAAATGATTATTATGATAATTATCTGATGCTTAACCAAACTTCTCAAGAGTCTTTTTCTTTTTCTTTGTTATCCACAAATTCTGAAATGTACTCTCCAGATGAGGTTTGATGCCTTCTGATGGTGAAAGTTTGCAGTTTTATTTCATCCATTTTATCACATTTTATTTTTGTATATCTTTTGTGGTTTAAAAATGATACCTTAAGGTTCATTCTTGGTGTCATTTCACATTCAAGAAAGAAAATTTTAATTCCATTTCTGTCTGGAATAATGACGTTTTACATTTGAGCCGCCTCGTGAGAAAACCAACAATCTGCATATGCGAAAACAAAGGCGCAGATCAGCTTCGCGGTTACGCTGATCAGCGCCTTTGTTTTCGCTACACGGATAGTACAATTCCTCCTCTACTTAACTCCAAAATTTCAAGCTTCTAGCCTGCTTCTGTGACTGTACAGCCCGGTTTGTGTCGGACCTGTTCGGAAACCACATTGTTGGTTTTCCCACGAGGCAGCTCATTTCTTTTATTTTCCAGATTGATGTTGACGCCATCGTCAAGGTCTCATGAAAACCAGATGGTGAGTTAAAATTGACATTTTTATAAATCAATATTGAGCCTAATACTGGTGATGCATTTTTGAGGAATTTTCCCATCATTATCATCTGGATCAGTACACTTCCATTTTTAGTTCACCTGAGCCTTTAGGCTCAAAAGGTGAGCTAATAGGATGGCCATGATCCGGCATCCGTCCGTCGTTGTCCACCATTTTCAAAGATCTTCTTCTCTGAAGTCGATTGGCCAATCAAAGACAAATTTTATATGAAGCATTTATGGGAAGGGGGAACCAATGTGTTTGTAAATAATTCAGGTCACATGACCAAGATGTCCACCACACCCATATATGGTAAAAACCCTCCACAAATCTTCTCCAGAACCAGTGGACCAATTTCAACGAAACTTGGTATGTAGCATCAGTGACAAGAGTACTTCAATGTGTTCATAAATCTTAACCTTTGGATGACATTGACCTGTTATATGACAAGGTCAACATATGTCACCCATGCATTTGAATGGGAAAAATTGTTTAAATGCCATTTGAAAGGAAAAACTTTCAGGAAATGGGCAAATGGACTGAAGATATATGATTCTGTAACAAGTAGCCCAAGGGCAACGATCGCTCACCTGAGAGTCAATGGACAAAGTGTTTATTTTTTTCCATATATGGGTATGACGGTCATCTTGGTCAAGTTTCAGGCCTATGGCTGCAATGGTTTCCATAGGATCATGAATATAGGACAAAACATCCCATGGACAAAACATCCCAGGTGTTTTTTGGCCAGGGTGGACAAAATATCCCACCTATATTTGCCTGGGTGGACATAACATCCCACCTATATTTATTGGGGTGGACAAAACATCCCAGCAAGGTATGACAGGGTAGACAAAAGGTCCCATTTTGTTTTTTTTAGACACTGGCAAAGGATTAATTATTGTGATCTATATTGTGAACATACAGAAATATATTTTCAACATGGAATAAGAGCTGTCGCAGGACAGCATAGCTCGCCTGACTTGTGCTTTGCCACTAAACTTATCAAAATCTATGACCCATGACCTTGACCTCAAGGTCGCTCAGGTGGGTTGTGATGGTACAGCATAAAATTTCAGACCAATATCTACCAACGCTTCCATGACATTTCGTCGAAAACCATTTGGTCGAATGTAACGATTGGTCGAATGTAACATTCTGTCGAAATGACAGTTTGTCGAAAATACGTCGAAAATTTTCGTCGAATTGACAATTGGTCGAAAATTCGTCGAAAATTCGTCGAATGTTTTGTCGAAAATCGGATTAGTTAAAAACGAAAGTAGGCTTTCCAAAAAAGTGTATTGCGCATGTTTTGGCGTGCTTATTTAACTCATATATTTAGGTATTACGGAACACCGAAAATAGAATAGAATAGAACATGTGTTGTGCCGGAACAAAGGCTAAGGCTGTCAACATACGAAGTGACAGTGACAACGATTCATCTTCGATGTACTGTTGACGCAGTCCTAGATCAAAAATCTTTCTCCAATGCGCCTGTGCGAGGTGAAAAAAAAACAACATTCGACCTGTGCTTCAGGAAAGACATCTTCGAAACTTCTTATGCATGCCAACTCAAAGTCAATCCTGAAATTGTCTACCGAAATTGGAATTGATCTTGATTCCGCCTGCGACTTAATAGCAGTGAACATTTCTCTATATATGGAACGAGACTTTTTTCAGTTAGGAGGCAATAGGCGAGTGGAAGGACTTGATTTAATACAACCCCATGCAGCGTATATAGCTGGTAAAAATGGTAAACCCTATGACTGGTTATAACCGACGTATAAACAAAAAATCAATCAAGCGAGCTCAAAACAAAAATGAGGTCTGAGCCGAGATTTTCTGTCCGATCACGGTAAAATAATTTTCGACCAAGTGTCGCAGTTTGTAACCAAAAAAATCGACCAAATGTCGTAGTTTGATATTTTTTTCGACCAATTGTTATATTCGACGTAACGTTACATTCGACCAAATGTCATTCGACGAAATGACGTGCACCGCTACCAACATGCAAAGTATCAACTTGATCGATCTATATGTTCAAGAGATATAGACTTCTAAAAACTTTAACCCAAAACTTTATCAAAAAAATTCTAAGTCTGTGACCTTAACCTCAAGGTCACACAGGGTGGGTCATGATGGTACTGCATAAAACTTCAGACCAATATCTACCAACATGCAAAGTATCAACTTGATCCATCAACATGTTAAAGTGATATAGACTTCTAAAAACTTTAATGAAAAAGTCACTAGAGCACGAAATATAGGTCAAGGTCACTAGATCAATGTGGGTGCAAAGTCGGGACATCCAGGAGAAGCCATATGCAAAGTTTGATGGTTGTAGGCTTTATAGTTGATGAGATATTAAGGGTTGGCTTTAAAAATGACAAAGTCACTGGAGCATGAAATATAGGTCAAGGTCAGTAGGTCAATGTGGGTGCCGAGTCGGGACATCGAGGAGAAGCCATATGCAAGGTTTGATGGTTGTCAGTCAGAACGTTCATATCCAGGGGTGTTTCTATCATCTTACACAGTAGGGTACAAGCTGAAGGGCTCCAGGCACAGTACAAGGAAGACGACGCAATCCGAGTGTTCTGTGGGAAGCTGGATGGTTTGGCTTTCCTTGCACTAGACCGTGTCAGTGAAGGGATGGATATCCTGAAGACTGAAGTACCAGAGCCTTTGGCAGAGGTCCTTACCTACTTCGGCTCTACGTACGTTACCGGGTCCTACCGCAGTGTCACAGGTCAGGGAGGCATGTTGAGATTTCGGAGAACACCGCCTAGATTGCCACCACCAACATGGAATGTCCATGAGGCTACTATGAATGATGGACACCGCACCAACAATGTTTGTGAATCATGGAACAATGGGTTTAAGCATCTTGTTGGCCACAACAACCCCTCAATCTGGACCGCCATCGACTGCATGAAGAAAGACTGTGCAATCGTGGAGACAGACTATCTCCAGTTCCACCAGGGAATCCAACCAGCAAAACGACAAAGGAGAAAGGTCGTAAATCACCAGAACCGCCTCAAAGCCCTTTGTACTCAGCTAGTAGAAGGACAGAAATCCGTTGACCAGTTCCTCTGTGCTGTGGCTGAATGTATTAGGCTACACTGACACTTACATATGATAGTGAACAGTGCTTAAGTGTGCTAAAAATGTGGTAACTCAATATTGAACTGTGTTTAAGCGTGCTATAACCAAAGTGCCTATTGATTTTACATTATTTTAAAAATTACATGGTCTACAATGTTGTGCTCATTTGACTTGTTTGAATTGAAGCTTAACATCTCAGACAACAATTTTTTAGTCATGTCAAGAAGAAGCAATAGCTACCTGGGTATTGAACTACTGCTTTAAGAAGTTAATTGTGTCTTTGCTCAATGATCAAGAGTCTGAGTCTACCCCTAGGCAACCAGGCTATGGAAATATAAAGTCATTTCATATTGTTTCATTGTTTGTCATTACAATGTCATGTTTTGGTACCCATTCACCAATCTTGCATTTCGTTTGGGTAAGATGGTAGACAGGGCCTAAACACTGAACGTCTATATGCTGTTGTAAATGTACAGACTGATCTCTTATAGCTGATAAATGGTTTACAATTTAAAAACGTAAAATCCATGCTGAAAGAAATTGCAATTTTAGAGACCTTGGGATGTGGCAAACAAAAATGTTGTCATGTATAGTATTTGTTGAGGTGCAATATAAATTATGCTAAAATACAGATATTTGATTTAAATTGATTTCAATAGTGATTGATTTTTTTTTCTTTGAAAACATAATGTTATTTGTATTTCAAAATCATTTTGTATGTCCTGTTTGTGGAAATTAAAATTTGACAAGATGATATCTTATTTGTTTATTTAAAACATTACTATAATTTAAGGGGGACGGACATGTTCCCCCTCGGACATTTGCCCCCTGTCCAAAAATGGCATGTTAAGACATTTGCCCCCTAACTCATCTAAGGGTTTGGACATTTGCCCCCTCGTCAAATGTATAAAGGTGGACATTTGCCCCCCTCTCTCCAGCCAGGGGATGGACACACAGACAGTAACATTCTCTTCGAGTTTTTGTCACAGAATTGCAAAAGCAATTACAAAGTTTGAGAACCAAGCTGATTCGCTAACCTAATTAGGCTTAACATTGCCTATTGTCATTTTAGAATTATAATAATGTTGATACATGTAATTATCATTTTACAATGAAGTTTAGTACTATACATGCTGATTAAAATTGTTTTGAAATTACAGAATATTATAATTATTAGGACTCACTATTATTAATATTAACATCACTCAATTGTATGGTTTTAATTTGTCAGTGAAAATTGCTCTTGCCCTAATAATTGTAAACCAAGCTTTAAATCCATTGATTAGGTGTAAACAGGGAGGGGGCAAATGTCCTAGGTATGCACATTGGTGAGGGGGCAAATGTCCAACTCTGCCAATCAGTTAGGGGGCAAATGTCCTTACATGCCATATTTGGGCAGGGGGCAAATGTCCGGGGGGGAACATGTCCTACACTCATAATTTAATGATAAATAGCTACTACAAATCCATAATGATCATAAGTAAAGTGCGTTAAAATACAATGAATGGTTATTACTGGTTAAACTAATCAACAGTCTTTAATAATTCAATTATGTAGCTATTTATCAATGAATTAAAGTATTTAACAGTTTGGGACAAACAGTTTAAATGAGTAATAAACCCTGTAATTTGATTAAGGAAATTTGTCATAATTGGCCCAATTAGTACAAACAAACTTTGATCAATAAGGGTGTTTGTACATACAGATAATTTTGTCTCTGGTTGGTCATTTAAATTCTTATATACTAAAAGAGTCCATCTGGCTAGGTATATTTTTCTTAAAATAACCATACCAAAAACATTTGCATCAAGAAATTAAGAATTTGAAAAAAATCAGATGAAAAAACATTGATATTTTCCTTACCCAGAACATACAGATAATTTGTCTCTGGTTGGTCATTTAAATTCTTATATACTAAAAGAGTCCATCTGGCTAGGTATAGTTTTCTTAAAATAACCATACAAAAAACATTTGCAAATTAAGAAATTGAAAAATAAGATGAAAAAAATATTGATATTTTCCTTACCCAGAACACAGGAGTGCAATGAAGCAGAGTAATGAATAATTACCCAGAATGCTGTTAAATCTTACTTTTTTCCTCTACTTAACACTGATTTACTGAGATTTTCTGGCATTCATTGAATTGGCTTGTTTGTATGGTAAACAGTGAACAAAAGCCTGATCATCGCTTGCATTGATGGCTAACAGTGGAAACCCTGATCTATGCTGCATTGTGTGTCTATAATCTAAAATGGGATGTTATGTCCACCCTGTCAAATCTGGGTGGGATGTTTTGTTCACCCTGACAAATTTTGGTGGGATGTTTTGTCCACCCTGACAAATTTTGGTGGGATGTTTTGTTCACCTGGGCAAAAAATGCCTGGGATGTTTTGTCCATGGGATGTTTTGTCCGGCTCCCAGGATCATTGGTCCTGTAAATGCTGACCCGAGACCTAGTTGTCACTTTTTCCCATGTTTCCATGTTTGCCTATGTTTCCAAAATCGACCTTTACCTACATTAATCACATACCTTCATCTACTCTATCAGTTGTTTGCATCTATCACTTTTCAGTTCTCAGGCTGCAATAGTTTTCAAAAAATAACATTTAAAAAGCAGATGGGCTCCTGGGGTCCATTTTTTTCGGAATCATTAAATTTCAGTCCTACTGCCCATTTCCTGCAATACTTTCACTTAAAATGACATTTTAAAAGTTTTTCCATTCAAATGCATTGACGACCTATGTTGACCTTGCCATAAAATAGGTCAAGGTCACCACAGGGTCATGTTTTATATATACATTGTAGTACTTGAGTCATCCATACTTCATGCAAAGTTTCGTTGAAATCGGTTGACCAGTTCTGGAGTAGAAGATATTTTAATGGTTTTTACCATATATGGGCATGGCGGCCATCTTGGTCATGTGACCTGGATTATTTATATCCACATTGGTTCCCACTTCCTAGAGATGCTCCATATAAAATTTGGCTTTGATTGGCCAAGTGGTTTCAGAGAAAAAAATCTTTGAAAAGTGTGTATGGACGACAGACCGGCCAAGGTCAAGAGATGACCTTGACCTAAATTAATCATATACCTTCATCTAATCCATTAGTTGTTTGCATCTACCATTTTTCAGATCTCAGGCTGCAATAGTTTTCAAAAAATAGCTAATTTCCTCTTTTCCCATTATAAGTCTATGGAAACTTAAAGTTACCATAGCAACCAGAGTTCTTATCCAACTGGAATAAAAAACACAAATTATGTAGAGGCTACTGTCAGGAACATGCATACAAAGTACAGGATTCATCCACATAACAGTTTCTGAGGAGAAGATTTTTGAATGGTTTTTTTTTTTTTTTTTTTCAAAATTTTGCCCTTTATGGGGCCCCAGCAACCAATCAAAATAAAGGATTAGGACAAAACTCGCAAGAAACGTCAAACACTACTCAATAAACATTTCTGCAAAAACAAAATTCAAGTGTCTGCAATTTTAGTGGAAAAATAGCCGATTTCCTCTTTTCCCATTATAAGTCTATGGCATAGCAACCAGAGTTCTTATCCGCCTGGAATAAAAAACACAAATTATGTAGAGGCCACTGTCAGGAACATGTATGCAAAGTATAGGCTTCATCCCCTTGACAGTTTCTGAGAAAAAGATTTTTGAATGTTTTTCGAAATTTTGCCCTGTATGGGGCCCCTGCAACCAATCAAAATGAAGGATTAGGACAAAAGTCACATGAAACGTAGAGGACTACTCAATAAACATTTCTGCAAAAACAAAATTCAAATATCTCAAACAAGACAGCAAAAATAGGCAATTTTCACTTTTCTCCATTATAAGTCTATGGGAAGCATAAGTTGCCATAGCAACCAGAGTTCTTATCCCATCGAAATAAAAAACACAAATATTTGTTCCCCCCACCTGTATATGCTATATGTGAAATATGAAAAGATTCGGCCTGGCAGCTTCAGAGAAGAAGTCATTTGAAAATGTTGACGACGACGACGGACGACGCACGGACGCCGGCTCGACTACTATACTATAAGCTCACCTTGTGAGCCTTCGGCTCAGGTGAGCTAAAAATGTAGACCCCAGTGGTTGGTCTGCTCCAAACTCGGGGCAGTATACATGTACATTACAATAATATTCAAAGAACTCTGAAACCGGTTGGCCGATCAAAGCAAAATTTTGTAGGAAAAATCTATGGGAATGGGGAATGTATATATAAATAATCCGGGTCACATGACCAAGATGGCAGCCATGCCCATATATGATTTTAACCCTTTTAAAATCTTCTTTGGAACGGCTGGACCGATTTCAATGAAACTAATTGGCATGTAACATCAGGGACTGGTGTACTACAATGCATGTATAAATTGTGACTTTTGGATGACCTTGACCTATTGTACAACAAGGTCAACATAGGTCACCCATGCATTTGAATGAGAAGAACTGTTAAAAAGTCATTTGAAGGTTAAAACTTGCAGGAAATGGGCAAATGGACTGAATATTTATGATTCTGAAAATGTGGACTCCACGTCTGTCCCCTACCGGGGCAATATAGATGTATATTACAAAAGTATTCAAAGATCTTCTCTGAAACCACTTAGCCAATCAAAGCCAAGTTTTACATGAAGCATTTTTAAGAAGTGAAAACTAATGCAATGTGTATACGGGGTCTGTCCCAGAAATACGTAGACATTTGTGATAATACAGTAATGTGTCTGCAGAATTTCATGAAATTTATATGATCTGTTTGCATACATCTAATAAACATTTTGTACAAATATGGATGAATTCGCCCCGTACACAACAGATTTATATACATTTATTCCAAGAGGTGTAGGTGTCTACGGCGCACGTCAAAAACACTGTTTTGAAATTCATCAAGATCAAATCCAACAGTTCCTGTAATTGCGAGTTGAGGTGATATTACACAATTTCAACTATCAGTTGCACAAGTAATTATGTAAGATAAGTGTTTGAAAGTTTGAAATACTTTCCAACATCAGCGTTGATTTTATAGAAATTTTCTTAAACCTACTGCAATTATTTAATTGGAAAATAGTGACGTAATGTAAGTTTTGCGGCGCAAAATTAGACCTTCCCCAAGCTTTTCTTTCCAGTTAAGTTTATTTACCAAAATTATTTTATAAAATCAACCTTCTATTGTGTCATTTATAATCCTGTGATGATTCTGTATGCATTTTTTTCTTTAAATATTCTAAATGCTCGTTTCTTGTTGTCATTTTAAACAAGCGACATCTTTTTGTTTTATTGCAGTCTAAAATAAAATTAGTGTTCCCTCATATAAAATAAAACTGATCATGCCGAAGGCTCACAGGTGAGCTTATAGGATTGGCAGGCATCCGTCGTCCGTCGTCGTCGTCCGTCCACAATTTCAAAGAAGAATATTTCTGAAGCTAGTAGGCCGATCCTGATCAAATTTAATGTGAACCATAATTGGGTTGGGGGATTGATGGCATTAGGTTTTGGAGCAGATTGTATCAAAATTGTGGTTTCCATGGCAACAGATAGGTCCCATAGACTTACAATGGGAAAAACTAAAAAAATCTTCTTCTCTGAAACCACTAGGCCCACAGCTTTGATATTTGGTATGTAGCAATGGCTAATGGTCCTCTACATAAATTGTGCCATTCATGCCCCTGGGGTCAAATTTGGCCACGCCCTGGGGGTCGATAGTCTCCATAGACCTACAATAGGAAAAAAACTAAAAAAATCTTCTTCTCTGAAACCACTAGGCCAACAGCTTTGATATTTGGTATGTAGCAATGGCTAATGGTCCTCTACATAAATTGTGCCATTCATGCCCCTGGGGTCAAATTTGGCCACGCCCCGGGGGTTGATAATCTCCATAGACTTACTATGGGAAAAAAATTAAAAAAATCTTCTTCTCTGAAACCACAGGGCCCACAGCTTTGATATTTTGTATGTGGCAATGTCTAATGGTCCTCTACATAAATTGTGCCAATCATGTCCCCGGGGTCAAATTTGGCCACGCCCCGGGGGTCGATAGTCTCCATAGACCTACAATAGGAAAAACTAAAAAAATCTTCTTCTCTGAAACCACTAGGCCCACAGCTTTGATATTTGGTATGTAGCAATGGCTAATGGTCCTCTACATAAATTGTGCCATTCATGCCCCTGGGGTCAAATTTGGCCAGGCCCCGGAGGTTGATAGTCTCAATAGACTTGCTATGGGAAAAAAATTAAAAAAATCTTCTTCTCTGAAACCACTAGGCCAACAGCTTTGATATTTGGTATGTAGCAATGGCTAATGGTCCTCTACATAAATTGTGCCATTCATGCCCCTGGGGTCAAATTTGGCCACGCCCCGGGGGTTGATAATCTCCATAGACTTACTATGGGAAAAAAATTAAAAAATCTTCTTCTCTGAAACCACAGGGCCCACAGCTTTGATATTTTGTATGTGGCAATGGCTAATGGTCCTCTACATAAATTGTGCCAATCATGTCCCCGGGGTCAAATTTGGCCACGCCCCGGGGGTCGATAGTCTCCATAGACCTACAATAGGAATAACTAAAAAAATCTTCTTCTCTGAAACCACTAGGCCCACAGCTTTGATATTTAGTATGTAGCAATGGCTAATGGTCCTCTACATAAATTATGCCATTCATGCCCCTGGGGTCAAATTTGGCCACGCCCCGGGGGTTGATAGTCTCCATAGACTTACTATGGGAAAAAAATTTGAAAAATCTTCTTCTCTGAAACCAGTAGGCCCACAGCTTTGATATTTGGTATGTAGCAATGGCTAATGGTCCTCTACATAAATTGTGCCATTCATGCCCCTGGGGTCAAATTTGGCCAGGCCCCGGAGGTTGATAGTCTCAATAGACTTAATTGCTATGGGAAAAAAATTCAAAAATCTTCTTCTCTGAAACCACAGGGCACACAGCTTTGATATTTTGTATGTGGCAATGGCTAATGGTCCTCTACATAAATTGTGCCAGCCATGCCCCTGGGGTCAAATTTGGCCACGGGGGTAGATAGTCTCCATAGACTTACAATGGGAAAAACTAACAAAAATCTTCTTCTCTGAAACCAAAAGGCCCAGAGCTTCTATATTTTGTATGTAGCAATGTTTGGTAGTCCCCATTATAAATTGTGCCAGTCATGCCCCTGGGTCAAATTTGGCCATGCCCCGGGGGTCAATAGTGTCCATGCATAGACTTTCATTTAATTTCTCAATCAATTTAAATCTCATGAGCTTACAATGTGATAATCTCTCAGGTGAGCTACAGGACCAATGGTCCTCTAGTTTCTACTTATCATTTATAACTCAAATTATTGACTATAATTTTAACTAAGAAGACTTAATCAATGCTTAGATGACAATATTCATCACCATTACGGCTCTAATAAAGAGACTGCAAACAAAACATTCAACCACCCCTCCACAAAAACGTAGCAAAATGATTTTCAACGTGCTCCGTAAAAGCCGATACACCATCATATAAATCTCCATAACTTTTGCAATTTGTAAGCGATTGAACTAATATTTTCATAGATTGCTCAGTAGAAATGTAGTTTAAAAGCATGAACATATCTTTAAATTTCAACGAACCGTTCACGAAATATCATACATCTTTATGATTTCCCGGGACAGACCTCGTATAAATTATCCAGGATGGCCACCATGCCCATACAATGTAAAAATCTTTCAAAAATCTTCTTCTCCGGAACTGCTGAACCTATTGCAATGAAACTTGACATGTAGCAATTGGTACTAGAGTACTACAATGTGTTCATAAATCATGGCCCTGTGATGACCTTGACAAATTTTAAGGCAAGGTCAACTTAGGTCACATAATGCAGAAAGCTGTTAAAATGTCATTTTGAAGGGAAAAACTTCAGGAAATGGGCAAATGGACAGAATATTTATGATTTTGACAAAGAAATTGACCTTAAAAAGGTACAAGTAGACAACGATCAGGAAAAGGCGCAATCAGAAAAAGTTTCCCACTCAAAAAACCAAGGTGGGCAAAAACTAAATTAACAATCAGGTACTTATACCATGAAAACATCATATTGCCAATTGCGAATTAGTGTCTCCATTTGTCAAAATCAAAGACAACCCCAAGATGTTTCAACATCAGACTTCAAAGACTATGAAAACCCTTTGTAGTAAAAAGTGAACCAAGTTAACCTCGAGACAGTGGCATAGAATTAGCCAATAATAGTTTACTCAAGCTGGTAGATAAACCTAAGTCCCGCCCATATAGTTTATGTGACAGCTGGTCAGTTCACTGACTCAGTTAAATTGAAGTAAAATCAATTAAATATTTACATGCTTCAAAATATCTAGTCTTCCTATGATTAGATCAAATTGCAAGATTAAATGTTACTTGTCTGTTTAAATGTGCTTTTGTATGTGTCCACAAGACACATGTTTCATGTACTTAATTGAAATAAATTCAGCCACTTACAAGTGACAATAAATAATAATTAGAGGTCAGGTAGTCCTTCCTCCGGTGGTGGCAGGTGGGCGGAGCTAAACTTGTCCTTAGTAAATGGCTAGTTGGGTAAATTGTTTGTACTGAAAATGAACTGTTATAGTGGTGCTATTTTGGGAACATCAAATTCTTTGATCTTATGATTAGACATCATGCAGGTGTTATGTCAGAAAACCACAAAAGGGGCTGGAATATCGCAAACAGCCATAAGCCGAATGAGCAGCTATTTTACCAATAGGTGGCCACTCAGTTACCTAAACTTAACTAAAAATATGAAAACATACATAAGGCGCCAACAGCACAAAAAAAAATTCAAACACCAAAACATAAAACAATAAGAACCACCACAGAAGTATCACCTTGGAACGATCAGTAATATAAAATTACTGGCAGGCTTAAAGCCAGATGTACGTAATTGAAGGCGCTCAAAGGAACGTGCGTATCTAAGGGTCGAAACGTCATTTTTACGCCGCATTCGTAACGTCAGTTTTCGCTCGAAACGTCATTTCAAGCTTCCGTTTACGTTCGGAATACGAAACTATATACATATAATTATGCAGAGGACTTCAGAAATGTAATCATTTTGATATTATTTATTATTTTTGATCAAAATATAGATTTTTGACATGTTATCCCGAAGAAAACAGAATTTGCATGACAGTTAGAAATATTGAATACTAAATAGCGTCGGAGATTTTGGCGCAAAATCGACGTCGCGCATAAAACGTACTGAATTCAGCAACGACTACCTCTCTTCGCACGGTTAATGCAGGAAAACGAATCCGGTAACTAAGGACTTTCACGTTATCTACCTGTACTTCAGGAATTTCTCTAATACATATCAGTTTTTTAAAAAATCCTACCGTGGATTTTTTTAAATATATGAAGAAAATCAACAAAAAATGGTCTAAAAATCGCATTTTACGTTGACGTCAATGTATTTTCGCTCTCAAATTTGACTATTTCGAAGGCCGATATCTCGGAAACAAGCTCGGAATGGTATCGATTTCTTTTCATTTTCGTATGCAGCACATCAAAATACACTCACATGCAAAAAATAAAAAATTTCTACCGTGAGGTCAATTACGTACATCTGGCTTTAAACCGGTTTTACAGGTACCTAACCTCACCCTCAGCTTCTTCAATGGTTCACAGCAGTTTATATTTAGTTGTTTGGTCCTCATGGTGAATCTCTAACTTAGTCAATGAACTACAGTCAAACCTCTATAAAAGCGCCACCTTTGGGAGTGAGCTAAGCTGGCTGTTATACACAGGTGGCTGTCTTATCAAGGTTCAGGCAGAGCAGTTGTCATGTAGAAAATATTCTTACTGTCACAAGAAAAATCCTTTCTAAGGAAGGACTACCTGTATGTGTTTCATAAGTTGACAGCATTTCATGCTTCGTTACACAAAAATATATACAAAGCCTCATGGGTATTAACTTAATTGATTTTTTCTGCTAATTAACTGTTTTAAATACAATAATGAATAATAATTGTCCAATTAACAGCTTGTAAATGGGAAATTTGACTTTAGGCAAGTATGTTGTGGCCGTCTTATAGAGAGTTATAAGCATTTTGGGATTGATTTTACTGGCTGCTGGTTGTCTTGTGGAGGTGGCTGTCTTATGCAGAGATAAAATATAGTGAAAATGATTGGGAATGTTTCAGACTGGCTCTCTTATGCAGGTGGAGCTCTTATAAAGGTGGCTGATTCAGCAGGTTCAACTGTAGTCTTAAAGGTTAATCTGACCCTGCCCTGGGGCTCTGCAGCATCACATCTGGGGCTTTAAAGTTTGCCCAATGTCCCTTAAAAAGGTTGTCTGTGTCACTGCTTAAATGAGTCTCTAGAAAATCCTGGAGTTTCAACCAGGTCAAACACCATTATAAAAAACACACTCATGAAACAGTATAAAAGATGAACATTTTCATTTGAAAAATGTTATTAAATATTGTTGCTGTTTTTTTTTTTTCTTATTTTTGCCTTAAACATAGATCATGGATACACATTAGAACCACCTCAGCAAAGAAGTTCTCTAACAAAATAAATGGTCCAAAATCTTTTTATCAATTTTGACCAAAAATTTTGTGACACAATGGGACTTAACAGCCATCATAGTTTGTTCAAATGAGGCTTTTTGGTTGACTTTAATCGTTGAATTGCAGGGCTTGAATTGCAAGGTTAAATTTTGAACAACTTCATATAGAAGAAAGTGAATAGAAGAATTCTTCAGAAACAAAAAGTATGCCTTCTGTGGCAGAAACCAGCTTTTATGTATAATTGAAATGCAACAATTTGTTTTTAGCTCACCTGAGCGGAAGGCTCACTGGTGAGCTTGTAGGATAGGCACTAAGGCAGGCACCCTATATCTTTGTCATCTGTCCACCATTTTCAAAGATCTTCTATCTGAAACCCCTTGACCAATCAAACCCAAATTTAACATGAAACATCTATAGGAAGGGGGAACCGATGTGTTTATAAATAATACAGGTCACATGACCAAAATGGCCGACATGCCTATATATGGTAAAAAAAAACCTTTAAAAACCTTCTTTTTCGGAAATGCTGGACTGATGAAACTTGACATGTCTATCTTCTGATACTCAGTCGATCAACTACTGATCATCATCACCTCACATGTAGCATTGGAGACTCGAGTACAACAGTGTGTTTTTAAATCATGACCTTTGGATGACCTTGACCTATTTTATGGCAAGGTCAACATAAGCTGACAATACATTTGAATAGAGAAAATTGTTTTTTAGGAAAAAAAAAACATGCAGAAAATGGGCAAATGGACTGAAGATATACGATTCTGAAAAAAATTTGGAACCCAGGGATTGGTCTGCCCCTGCCCCAGGGTAATATACATATATATTACCATATTATTCAAAGATTTTTTCAGAAGCGGCATGGCCAATCAAAGCCATATTTTATAGGAATCATCTATACAAAGGGGGAATCAATATGTGTATAAATAATCGAGGTCACATGACCAAGATGGCTGCCATGCCCACATATGGTAAAAACCCTTCAAAAATCTTCTTCTCTGGAACTGGTGGACCAATTTCAACAAAACTTGGCATGTAGCGTTCAGTGACCAGAGTACTTCAAAGTGATTATAAATCATAACCCTGGGATGACCTTGATCTATTTTATGGCAAGATCAACTTAGGTCACCAATGCATTTGAATGGGGAAAATCAGTAAAATGTAATTAAACAGGGGGAAACTTGCTGGGAGTATGCAAATGGACAGAAGATTTTATGTTTATGAAAAAAATGTCCCCAGGGGTTTGTCTGCCCCTGCCCCGGGGCTATATGCATGTATATGATCATAATATTCAAACATGAATTCTTCTCTGAAATGGCTTGGCAAATCAAAGACAAACTTTATGTGGAGCATCATTAGGAAGGGGGCATGAAAGTTTAAGGTCACATGACCAAGATGTTTGCATATGCATAGAATAGAATAAAATAGAATATGCTTTTGTTTATGTATATATGTTGACAAAAATTTTGTAATAAATTAATAAACCTGGCACGAAGCATCAGGGAAACATCAGGGATTGGAATAGAGCTTTACAAAGTTTATATAAATCATGATCCTGGGATGATCTTGACCTATTTAAGGCAAGTTCAGCATAGCCTATGCATTTGAATGGTGAAAATTGTTAAAATGTCATTTAAAGGTCAAAACTGGCAGGAAATGGGCTAATCAATAGATTTGTAAAAGAATTTGGACCCCAGGGGTAGATCTGCTCCCATCCCAGGGCAGTATACACGTATATAACGGAAAACATAATATTCAAAGATCTTTCTTCTCAAAAAGTGCTTGGCCAATCAAAGTCAAATTTTACAGGTAGCATCTGTATGAAGGGGTAATCAATGTATTTATTAATAAACCAGGTCACATGACCAAGATGGCCCCTATGCCCATATATGGGAAAAAACCTTCAAAATTCTTCTTCTCAGGAACTGCTGAGCCTATTGCAACGAAACTTGAAATGTGGCAATTAAGACTATAGTGTACTACAATGTATTTAAATGTGATGATCGACCTTGACATATTTTATCGCAAGGTCAACAAAGGTCACATTAACTATTAAAATGTCACTGAAAGGAAAAACATTCAGGCAATAGGCAAATGGACAGAATATTTATAAATTTGAAAAAGAAATTGACCCAAGGGGTTATTCTTACCCTGTTCTGGGGCTATATACATGTATCTGATGCTTATTGTCAAACAAGTGTATTGGTATATATATACATGTACATGTACATCTCAGATTTCAGGTGAGTGTAAACAGGACCATTGGTCCTCTGGTTTGTTCATTTGATTTAGTGCTTAACATCCACAGTCTCCTGAACTAAGGTCATGTTGGAATGGTCAGTTATCCTATCCACTTTGTTCCTGGGCACATCAGGATAATATGTCCGTGCAATGAATACCCCCTTAAACCCCTCTATAGTAAAACTGGGGTTTGCAGGGGTATACCTATTTTTTTTTATTTTAGCTCCAAAACATAGATTGTGGGTACTCGTTAGAACTGCTTCGCCGAGGCGGTTCTAACGTGTACCCACAATCTATGTTTTGAGCAAAAAGAAAAATATCAAAAATTTTCCTCTGAAAATATTCATTTTTTACAACTTTAAAAATCTCTGCATATTGCATGGGCATGTTTTCGTAATGAAGCCTCCCAGAGGCAGGTTACCAGTACTTGGTGCACAATTCTTTCACCACTAACTGACAAATGCACTTTTTGAATTGGAGAAAGACAAAGAATGGCTGTAGAAATAATTTTTATGGACATATCTTATTGAGAGAAACTGCCAGACTATTTGATTTCCAAAGATAATTAACATAACAATTATTACATTAACATGAACTTGAAAAAGGTATTTGAAAGACCAAAACATGTCGTTCTATTCAAACAAGAAGATAAACCGCTACCGTTGTTGATTGTTTATTCTGTTTTCCCTCCTTCTACTAATTATTACATTAATAACTATATATTTTTATTTTCACCCACATCACGAAATTAAAGTTATACATGAGGATATCATTGACTCAATACATTTCAGTTTAAGTGATAATTATAGAATTGTTAAGTGTAGTTGGAAATTCCTAATTTCTCATCAGGAAAACATGTCCATGAAAAGTATACCCCCTTGAACCTCACTTTTATATAGAAAAACTGGGTTGGCAGTGGTACACCTATTTTTCTTATTTTTGCTTCAAAACATGGATTACAGGTACTCGTTAGAACGGCCTTGGTGCGGCAGTTCTAACAAGTACCCACAATCTATGTTTTTAGTAAAAATAAGGAAAAAATACAAAAAAAAAAAAAAAAAATCTACTATACTGAACATTTTCATTTTTAAGAAATTAAAAAAATCTCTGTGTACTGCTTGGACATGTTTTCGTAATGTAAATTTTCTCACAAAACTTGTGCATATTCTATTCCATATTGCAGAGACACAGATTGTTGAACTTGCAGAGTTCTACAAGTTCATCGATGTGCATGGAGTATCCATTCAGGCAAGGCAGTTCAAGAGAAGATATGCCAGAGTCTGCACATGATAACAAGCTGTTGTTGAAGTTAAAAAGATCCTTGGTTGAGCAGTGTATTGACAGTAATTTTACGTTTGACATTATAGTTCCTTACATTAATGCAAATCGTTATGATTCCTTCGTTATCAATTTACGGATGTTGGTTGAAGAATTTGTTGAACTGGGCCGACTAGCCCACAAGGTTGTTACTATTAGGTTGTCTGGTGCAGATTGGCTATTGTCAAACTGCACCAGTATTGAGTTTACATTCGTAGATTATAAAAATTTTAATCATGTATCTAAAAGGTTTAATATTGAACACCCAGGACAAAACTTCCAAGAAGCTTTGAGAACTGGTGCAGGGTTTTCAGTTCTGCATGGTGATCAAAGCCTATTGACAAGTCCTGATGGTGTTATGTCTGGTTGTTTATACTTACAACCATCTTTTACCCATTCGAGACACAGATGTCTAAGCCATGATGTATCCTCAAGAGATTCTGCAAATGCAGTTTCTCCAAGATATACCAATGGAAGTTTGAATTATACTGGTTTATTTTCAAGAGATTCTGCAAATGCAGTTTCTCCAAGATATACCAATGAAAGTTTGAATTATACTGGTTTATTTTCAAGAGATTCTGCAAATGCAATTTCACTTTCTACAAATGGAAGTTTGAATTATTCTGGTTTATTATCAAGAGATTCTGCAAATGCAGTTTCTCCAAGATATACCAATGGAAGTTTTAATTATTCTGATTTATTTTCAAGAGATTCTGCAAATGCAGTTTCACTTTCTACAAATGGAAGTTTGAATTATTCTGGTTTATTATCAAGAGATTCTGCAAATGCAGTTTCTCTTTATACAAATGGAAGTTTGAATTATTCTGGTTTATTATCAAGAGATTCTGCAAATGCAGTTTCTCCAAGATATACCAATGGAAGTTTGAATTATTCTGGTTTATTTTCAAGAGATTCTGCAAATGCAGTTTCTCTTTATACAAATGGAAGTTTGAATTATTCTGGTTTATTATCAAGAGATTCTGCAAATGCAGTTTCTCTTTATACAAATGGAAGTTTGAATTATTCTGGTTTATTATCAAGAGATTCTGCAAATGCAGTTTCTCTTTATACAAATGGAAGTTTGAATTATTCTGGTTTATTATCAAGAGATTCTGCAAATGCAGTTTCACTTTCTACAAATGGAAGTTTTAATTATACTGGTTTATTATCAAGAGATTCTGCAAATGCTGTTTCTCCAAGATATACCAATGGAAGTTTGAATTTTACTGGTTTATTTTCAAGAGATTCTGCAAATGCAGTTTCTCTTTATACAAATGGAAGTTTGAATTATACTGGTTTATTATCAAGAGATTCTGCAAATGCAGTTTCACTTTCTACAAATGGAAGATTGAATTATTCTGTTTTATTATCAAGAGATTCTGCAAATGCAGTTTCTCTTTATACAAATGGAAGATTGAATTATTCTGTTTTATTATCAAGAGATTCTGCAAATGCAGTTTCTCCAAGATATACCAATGGAAGTTTGAATTTTACTGGTTTATTTTCAAGAGATTCTGCAAATGCAGTTTCTCCAAGATATACCGATGGAAGTTTGAATTTTACTGGTTTATTTTCAAGAGATTCTGCAAATGCAGTTTCTCTTTATACAAATGGAAGTTTGAATTATTCTGGTTTATTATCAAGAGATTCCGCAAATGCAGTTTCACTTTCTACAAATGGAAGTTTGAATTATTCTGGTTTATTATCTAGAGATTCTGCAAATGCAGTTTCTCTTTCTACAAATAGAAGTTTGAATTATTCTGGTTTATCATCAAGAGATTCTGCAAATGCAGTTTCACTTTCTACAAATGGAAGTTTGAATTATTCTGGTTTATTATCAAGAGATTCCGCAAATGCAGTTTCACTTTCTACAAATGGAAGTTTGAATTATTCTGGTTTATTATCTAGAGATTCTGCAAATGCAGTTTCACTTTCTACAAATGGAAGTTTTAATTATTCTGGTTTATTTATAAGAGATTCTGCAAATGTGGATTCTCTTTTTATGAATAGAAATTTTAACAATTCTTGTTTATTTGTAAGAGATACTGCAAATGCGGATTCTCTTTTTATGAATAGAAATTTTAACAATTCTGGTTTATTTGTAAGAGATACTGCAAATGCAGATTCTCTTTTTATAAGAGATACTGCAAATGTGGATTCTCTTTTTAAGAATAGCAATTTTAACAATTCTGGTTTATTTGTAAGAGATGCTGCAAATGTGGATTCTCTTCATATGAATAGAAGTTTGAACAATACTGGTTTGTTTGCAAGAGAAACTACTAATGCACATTCTCTTTATACCACTAGATGTTTGAATTATCATGATCAATTTTCAATTGAAGCTGATAATACATATTGTTTTTCTCACAGTGAAGGTTCAAATGATTCAAGAGATGCACAAAATGTGAATGCTCTGTCCTGTAATGATAGCTTAGATTGTTTTGGTGATGTTTCACGAAACGCTTCTAAAACAAATTCTCTACCAAGTTACCAATGTTTTAATAGGTTTTCTACTTTTTCTGTAAACTCTATTTCAAATTATGATAAGCCAAAAGATCTTCACTCCCCTTTTAGAGCTCCAAATGTTCAATCAACTGCCACCAGCAATGTGGTAGAAATAAGAGCCTGTCAGCCTACTGACAGAGACTCAGGGCAGCTTTTAGCATCAGTGGCTGGAATTGAGCCTGTTAAACAGAGTTCTTACAATGAGCAGAATGCTGGCATTCAGGAATGCTGTAAGATAGATAGCAGCCAAGTCCAGCCAATTAGCAACCAGGTCCAGCCAATTAGCAGCCAAGTCCAGCCAACTGATAGCACCTCAGGTCATCTTGTAACATCAGTAGATGGAAACCAGCAAATAAATAGGGTTAACGATTATAGACAGGCTTTGCAACCAGTTAACAGGGGTAGTAGGCCTAGTTCTGGTGAAGGTGGAAATGTTTTATTGTTAACACTAAGTCGTGATGAAATTGCCCATTGTATAGATCAGCATTCAGGCTGCCTGGATGTTCTTTTTAAAGTTGAAATTTGACACAAGTAAAACACATTTTTTATGATATCTCCTTAAGATATAGTGGGATGACGATGATGAATACGTAATTGATTATTACCCAAGTATATCTGGTGATTATCTCTTGTAGAATAGGTAAATGAAAGAGAAGGGTGTGGGAGTTACACTGGGGGCTATCTAAAGTGCATTGCTTATTGACTATTTTTTCTATTAAATCAAGTAGTCAAGTTATGATAATGAAAGTGGAAACGTATATATTATTTTATTCTCTTCTCAGCCTAGCTGATATTAATTTTGGTGATTTTTAAAATAACTCACTTAACAAAGTCTTATAATTATGATATGAGCCACCTCATGGGAAAACCAACAATCTGCATATGCGAAAACAAAGACGCAGATCAGCTTCGCGGTAACCGCGAAGCTGATCAGCGCCTTTGTTTTCACTACTCGGATAGTACAATTCCTTTTTTACTTAAATCCGAAATTTCAAGCTTCTAGCTCATTTCTGTGCTTGTACAGGCCGGTTTGTGTCAGACCTGTTTGGAAACCACATTGTTGGTTTTCCCACGAGGTGGCTCATATCATTTAAGTTCAAGACACACAATTTTTGCTGGTAGATGCCTTTATTAATCAATAAGATTTCATGCTTTATATGCCAAGTCATGAAATATATAGAAAAATATTCATCAAACATAATTTATATTTGATTAAGTTATTTTTTCACATGTAAGAATAGTTTATTTATATTTTATATTTCACATGTGAAAATATAACATTTTTGATTGCTTCTGCATTTTCCATTATCTAGCTTACACCACTTCAGAATTTTAAATGCCTACAACTTTCCTATTTGTGAACGAAATGAAATACATGTATAAATATTTTTCAATTCACTCGTGAAATAAAAGTAATATTTAACAGAAACATTTAAATATCCTCTATATATTATTGTTTTTCTTAGAACTTGCTGCATTTAAGTTGCAACTGTTTGTAACTATTATCAGAGCTCAGAACAGGTTAATATTTAGCGATATCAGTGCATAATCAGTGTGTGTGGCGAACTGTTTTTAAAAAGATCTTTATACATGCTTGTTGTTTTAAGACATCATATTTGCACATTGGTTAAACAGAGATGTTTTTTGGTATGCATGGCTAGACTTTTTGCACCATCAGTCTAAAAATCATTCTGCAAGCAAGATTACCTACTACATTCTATTTACTACTGCATCCTTCTTTTGCTGCATTCTGTGTAAATCTTATTACATGTACTTCAAGCTTGTGTAAGACATTAAGGAAAATCTCAAGAGAGCATTTTTGTTTTTTAGAAAAATATGTATTTGTAGAAAATGTTCCTTTGTTGTTGGTTCTGTTTTCTTCCCTTTTTGATTATTTAATGTGAAAAATATTTTGTTATTTGAACTTATAGTTACGTTTAAAGTAAGTTAAGCTCAGTGTGTGCTAATTAGAATGAATACAGCTTGTGACAAAATTCTGTTCTGTATATAAACATTCTGTATATATATAAACATTAAAATATAGTAGTATTCAAGATTGACTTCTGTTGTTTAATCCCTTCCTGTATATAGTTCAAAGGTAAAATGTGTCATTTTAAAAAGTCAGTTACATACAGTTCAACCTCATTTTAACGTCCCTCACTATAGTGAGGTTTTCAATATAACACATCCATGTCATGGCTCCCAAAATGATTATTTTGCTGTATCTCTATTGTAAATAACCTCATTGTTTTGTTTGTTTTGAGGCTTAACATCCCAGTCAACAAATTTTCAGTCATGTCAGAACGGAGCCAACACTTTCAGGGTTTAACCAGTACTCTGGTGAGTTAATACGTCTTGCTCAAGGACAAAACACTGTGCCCCCAGTGGGGATCGAACCCAGGACCGCTCAGTTTGGAGTCCGCTTTTCTACCAATATGCCACTGCGCTCCTCCTCACATGGTAGGCTCACATGAACAGCAGCTACCAGACCTAACTTACGGTTGTTGATATGGTGTTTTACGTCCAACTAAACAGCTATGGTCATATGCGACGGAACCCTACTGCTTTAATACATGTATTTAGCATAAAATTTCTTAAGGGTGGAAAACCCTACAGTCAACAATAATGTTCAGTCATGTTGGGACGAAGCCACTACTTCTTTGGTCTTAACTTGGGCCAGTTGTTCAAAACTTCTCACATTTTTTCAACAAAAAATAACAGTGTATTTGTAATATTCATGGTTGAAATTTTAATGAATCGTTAACTAACAACATCGTTAATTTTGAACAACTGGCCCCTGTTCATTTGGGAGTTAGATGTTTCTTGCTCAAGGACACAACACAGCACCCGAGCAGAATTTGAACCAAGATCCTCTCCTTACCAGAACTTGTCCATGCAATATAAAGAATTTTTTTCAGCTATAAAAAATGAAAATTTCACCAGAAAAATTTTGATATTTTTAATATTTTTTGCTCAAAACATCGTGGGTACACCTTACAACCGCTGAGGACCGCCTCAGCGGTTGCAGGGATTTTTTTGGCAATTTTGGGAAGGGGCCCTAGGGCCTTTCTGATTGGGAAAATTAGCTACATAAACCCCGAATTTGAGAAATTTTCAGAATATTCAAAGTTGATAATATTTTCTAAGTTGACATAGTTAACCAAGCTTATGCATTTAGAATCATTAATAATAGCATAAAATCAAATTTAAACAGCATTTCAAACAGCAGAACTTGATTTTCACAATGAATTGAACTATAGTAAATCATTTTAAGCTGTGATTGGTATTTATTTTTCTCCAAATTGGGAAAAAAGTCACCTAAATCTCATTGGGAATGGGGCCTTATTTCGGCCCCTGAGACACCCGAAAAAAATCCCTGGGTTGTAACGAGTACCCACAATCAAATTAGATATACCCCAGCTAACCACAGTTTTTCTTTATAAAAGTGGGGTTTAAGGGGGTATACATTTCACGGGCATGTTTTCCTGATGCTAAATTCAGATTCTGAAACTCTTTCACTAGGCCACCAAGCTCCCCTGTTGCAATTTCATCCAACATTCATGCAACAAAGATTGGGCTTAGTTTAGGCTTATCATTGGTAGAAAATAAACTAAACACAACATACAAGATGAGTAAGCTTTTAATCATTAAATACATGATGCTTTTTAAGTAAAACAGACTTTGTAACAGTTGAACTTGACCATCATGCATGCCTTGATTACACCACATAAAGATCTTAAACTTCAGATACAAGTCAGCCGCATATTGAGAAAACCAATAATGTGGTTTCCGAACAGGTCTGACACATACCGGCCTGTGCAGCTTCAGAAGCAGGAAATTTAGAAAGAGGAATTGTACTATCCCTGTAGCAAAAACAAAGGAGCTGATCAGCTTTGCAGTTACTGTAAAGCTGATCTGCGCCTTTGGTTTTGCATATGCAGATTGCTGGTTTTCTCATGATGTGGCTCAAGTAATGCTATATCAAATGAAACATTCTAAATCTTTCAAAATTTTAATGGTTGATGAAATGCACTAGTAGTGTCACAAAAATAAACACAAAAAACAATCTTCATGATTTAAAACCAGGTCCCACACAAACCAGACTGTACAGTCGCAGGAGAAAGCTAGAAGCTTGAAATGCCAAATTTAAGTACAGGGACAGTACAATTTTAATTTAAGAAGAAGAGTGATTGTACAATCTGTATAGAAAATTAGCTGTGCAATTACTGCACTACACAGTTAATCTGCATCTCTTTACTTTTGCATAAGCAAAAATCTGGATTACTTATGCAACCATTTAAGATTTTTTTCCCCTTGCATATTTTATTCATACCGTACATTAATAATACCTTGAACAAGTTTCCTCACAGAATAAGGCTAACTTAAACAACTCATTCAACAATCTGCATAGGCGAAAACAAAGCCGCAGATCAGCTTCGCAGTAACTGCAAGCGAAGCTGATCAGTGCCTTTGTTTTCACTTCAGGGATAGTACAATTCCTCTTCTTTCTAAATCCAAAATTTCCAGCCTCTAACCTTTTCTATGACTGTACAGCAGAGTTTGTGTCGGACCTGGTCGGAACCCAAATCTTTGGTTTTCTCACGCACAGGCTCATATAACAATCTTATACACCAAACATATGAGCCACCTCGTGGGAAAACCAACAATGTGGTTTCCGAACAGGTCCGACACAAACCGACCTGTACAGTCACAGAAAAGAGCTAGAAGCTTGAAATTTCGGATTTAAGTAGAGCAGGAATTGTACTATCCTAGTAGCGAAAACAAAGGCGCTGATCAGCTTCGCGGTTACCGCGAAGCTGATCTGCGCCTTTGTTTTCGCCTATGCAGATTGTTGGTTTTTCCCATGAGGCGGCTCATATATCAAACTCCCAAAATATTGTATATTCTGATTGTACACATACATGATTATGCCAACAAGATGAATGAGCAAAGCTATCATTCTCAGATAAGGGGACAAAAGGCATTTGATATGACAAATGTAAGTGAATGGTCCATTCAAAAACATACACAGGTATTTGATCAACCTCAAAAGAATGACAAGCTGGTCCATTCAAAAACATACACAAGTATTTCATCAACCTCTAAAGATGACAAGCTTTTGCTTAAAAGCAACTGCTGGTAAACTATCTCGGAAACTATTTTGGTCAAACAATGCATAAATAGAGAATCTTACACGAGTGGTCATTTTATATGAAATTTATTAAAGGCTTGTTTAATAAATTTCTTATAAAATGACTCGAAAGTAAGATTCATTTTATCATATGGCTTCTTAAATACGATTTTATCGCCTTTAAAGTGGACATAAATCCAATGAAAATTAACGTTGTCGTTACAGTCGTCAATGACGTTACATATTCCCGCAAAAGTGTTAATACACGTGTGGTCATAACACTTTTAATGCATCCACTGGAAAACAGCGAAGTCATATGATAATATTTTATTTTCGTAGTGGAATTAAAGGTATAAGAAACGTTCTAAAGGACATGAACTTGGAACAAAGTCTCTCATAAGTCTCATCTTAAGGGCTGGTGAAGTGTGAGATCCAGTTTAACACAAGTAAATTAACCACATCTCATGCTTTGGTTTGAAATCATAGTCAGTTTGTTTGTTCTTTTTTTACTATACATAGAAAGTTTTAATTCACATCTTTTCATGGGTTATGGGCGTAAATATTATTTCCATAGCAGACTGAATCAAAATATATGAGCCGCCGCATGGGAAAATCAACAATTTGCATAGGCAAAAACAAAGATGCAGATCAGCTTCGCAGTAACTGCCAAGCTGATCAGCGCCTTTGTTTTCGCTACACAGATAGTACAATTCCTCTACTTTCTAAATCCAAAATTTCCAGCCTCTAACCACCTTTTGTGACTGTACAGCCCGGTTTGTGTCAGACCTGGGCGGAACCCAAATTGTTGGTTTTCTCATGCATAGGCTCATAAATTCTCATGTTTCCATGGAAATTATATGAAACTTTATCACTGATATATTCAATAATGAAACCGTCAACACAATAAATACTTTTATCATCATATACACATAAACTTAACACAGATACATATGCTTTCAAAACCTTAACACCATTCTTACACGAAATGATCAATATGGAACACACAGATTATCATGTCAACAGAAACAACCGATGCAGATGGAATCAATAAGTGTCACTAGGGAGTAAATACCTGTGTGGGAACAACTTGGATGTCTGGGAACAACTTGGAAGGGAAAGTTGTTCACAGGCAGATATTGCAACTAATTTCATCTGCATTGTTTGTCTCTCAATCACTATTGTATGGAAGTCCGCTAAAAAGGCAGGATCACAAATGACAGTCGCTTCCAGACAGAAATGAGCCGCCTCGTGGAAAAACCAACAATGTGGTTTCCGCACAGGTCCGACACAAACCGGCCTGTACAAGCACAGAAAAGAGCAAGAAGCTTGAAATTTCGGATTTAAGTAGAAGAGGGATTGTACTATCCGAGTAGCGAAAACAAAGGCGCTGATCAGCTTCGCGGTTACCGCGAAGCTGATCTGCGTCTTTGTTTTCGCCTATGCAGATTGTTGGTTTTCCCATGGGGCGGCTCAAATGTTAAATATAGTTTCTTTTATTTCTTGCTAAAGGCCTCGTCACACATAAGCGCCAAAAGTCTCTTGATGCAGACTGGCCTAAAGGGTAAATCTGTCATTTTTGGAATTTCTGGTTAATTTTTTTTAAAGATGTTTGATAAAATTAGTCTTTCAAACGGAACATAATCTTTCAAACAAACGGAACATGAAGGATAACGATTATGACTTGCATCAAGGGATTTCCCATAATATGTTACTAGGCCTTTAATGTCCACATGAATAGGCCCTAACTACACTTTTCTTAGTCAACCTGTTGTCATTCTTTATCAAGTTTCATAAACTAGCGAAAAACAGCAGTCAACAGGAATAAAACCTGAAAACTTATAATAAATGAGCTGCACCATGAGAAAACCGATTTTTGCTTATGCGAAAACAAAGGCACAGACCAGCTGTGCAGAAACTGCCCACCTGACCAGCACCCTGAAGACCGTTTTTCTTCTTCAGCTCAATCTAACATGAGTTGTGCAGCCAACGGCTAGTACCAATGTTGTATTCCCATACAGGATGAGCCGGCCCATGGGAAAACCAACAATCTGCATAGGCGAAAACAAAGGCGCAGATCAGCTTCGCGGTAACCGCGAAGCTGATCAGCGCCTTTGTTTTCGCTACTTGGATAGTACAATTCCTCTTCTACTTAAATCCGAAATTTCAAGCTTCTAGCCTGCTTCTGTGCTTGTACAGCCCGGTTTGTGTCGGACCTGTTCGGAAACCACATTGTTGGTTTTCCCACGAGGCGGCTCGTATATAGTTATGATAAAGCAAGCAATGAGATCTTATACAAAATCCAGATTAAAACTGCTGGATTTATCATAAATTCAGAATATAGAATTAAACATAAATTGCAGATTTGTTTGTTTGTTTTGCTGGTTTACATCCAAGTTAACAGCTGCATGTATTTTCATATCATGAGACAAGTCTCTTTGTTTGTGGAAATTCTACTTAAGGATTGAAATTCAGATTTTAGCTTTCACTGGATGATGAAAAACATTAGGCTGTTTTAATGTCTGTGAAGCCCGAAGGTCTTCTCGGAGACATTAAAATAACTAATGTTTTTCATTATCCAGTGAAAGCTAACATCTGAATTTCAATTTACCTTTTATATTATCAAACAAGTATCAGATTTTCAATTGCATATATCATCGCTCATTTTCATGTTACTTGACATTAAATCCGACTCAACATAATTTTGGAACAACCTAAACGTCAAATTTTCCTGCTTAACGTCATGGAGATACACGGCTGACGTCACGGCAACATGAGTAAACGAATGTCACTGGTTGGTTTTGATGTGTCCCCGCCCATAGGCGTGGCCTCTAGATCATGTGACTTAATGCTTTTCATTGAGAAATGAAGATATCAAAAAAGATACTTTCCTTTAGGTCAATAAAACTGTAAATATTCAGAATTACACTTCAGTCTCCAGCCCAAGTGAACAAGTACGGCTTACTTAACCTGGGCAGGCTCAGGAATTCTAAGCTGTTTACCAGTACTTAGCTATACATGTAGGTGACTAGACAATTAGTAGCTGTGGAGAAGCAGCCTGCAGCTTACAGCTTTGATGCGCATGGGAAGGTACACATTGAGACTTTTCAAACAATTAAACAGACTGCTTAATGTTGAGTTTCGTGTCATCCTATTTTGTAATGTCAAATATATTTGAGCTGCATCATGAGAAAACCAACATTATGCATAAGCAAAAACAAAGATGCAGATCAGCTTCGCGGTAGCCTTTGTTTTTGCCACGTGAAAAGTACAAGTCCTCTACTTTCTAAGTCCAAAATTTCCAGCCTGTATGTTTTAACTTATAAATTTATGATTACATATTATTTGTAAAAACGAAAAGATAACGATTAAATGTGTGACAGTGCTACCTTATACCCATGAGCCGCCTCGTGGGAAAACCAACAATCTGCATAGGCGAAAACAAAGACGCAGATCAGCTTCGCGGTAACCGCGAAGCTGATCAGCGCCTTTGTTTTCGCTACTCGGATAGTACAATTCCTCTTCTACTTAAATCCGAAATTTCAAGCTTCTAGCTCTTTTCTGTGCGTGTACAGGTCGGTTTGTGTAGGACCTGTTCGGAAACCACATTGTTGGTTTTCCGACGAGGCGGCTCCTATGTTGTTGCAATTATATATGCATGTTATTGTTCCATTTGATTGGAAGACTTAATAAATATATAAATGACAAAAAATTTCCAGCCTTCAGCCATCTTCTGTGCTTCTACAGTTCAGTCTGTGTCAGACCTGGCTGGAAACCACGTTGTTGGTTTTCTCATGATGTGGCTCATTTGTGTCTTGCACCTGAATTTCCACTATGGAGAGTATCAGGGACTTAACAAGATTAAAATAACCTTTATAATTATTATAAGACCATTATTTACACTACCATAATTATGTCTGACCTAAATATCTGGACAAGTTACAGTTCTACAGTATACCCTGTACCAATATATGAGGATATAAGGCCTGTGAAAGACACATTACGAAAACTTGCCCATGCAATATTCAGAGATTTTTTTCAGCTGTAAAAATTGAAAATTTTGTTGGGAAATTTTTAATACTTTTCTTATTTTTGCTCAAAACATAGATTGTGGGTACACAAGTACCCAGTACCCACAATCTATGTTTTGGTGCAAAATAAGACAAATAGGTATACCCCTGCATCACGAAAACATATCCGTGTAATGTATACCCCCTTGAACCCCACTTTTATATGGCAAAACTGGGGTTCAAGGGGGTATACATTACACGGGATATGTTTTCGTGATGCAGACATTCATGCTAGATATGTTTTACCTTGGTTGCCTACAAAAAGTAGATTTAGCTTTTTTCTTAAAATATTATATGAGCCGCGACGCGAGAAAACCTGTCTTCGGGGTTTCCGAACAGGTCCGACACAAACCGGCCTGTACAAGCTCAGAAAAGAGCTAGAAGCTTGAAATTTCGGATTTAAGTAGAAGAGGAATTGTACTATCCGAGTAGCAAAAACAAAGGCACTGATCAGCTTCGCGGTTACCGCGAAGCTGATCTGCGCCTTTGTTTTCGCCTAGGCAAAAATCCGGTTTTCTCACGATGCGGCTCATATGATCTTTAAAATTAAGCATTTTTTTCCTATGAAAGCAATTTGTCTGTGTCATGGACAATTTTACCAACTTAGTCTGACATTTCAAAGCGAAGGACTGTGTTCAAATATTTAGGTCAAACCAATACACTTTTAATCAGTATAATTATCACATTCGCATGACATCTTTCACCGACTGTAGTATACTCTATAATATAAAGTCTTTGATCGCCATAATGAATAAGAATTATCAAACTTTAACAAATACACTCCTTGACCGGGGTACGCGTGACTCCCACAATACACTTCTTCGTGACAGTCTCTTCTATAAACAGGAATTATTTCGTCTGTCGGCGGTCGATCGTCCTTCTTATCTCCCTTTTCTATGTCATTTGGTTTTGCGCCCTCTCCTGGAAAAACATGCACCATTAATGAAAACCAGAGGACCAATGGTCCTGTAAACGCTCACCTGAGACCTGAGATATATACATGTACCAATAAACTTGTTAGACTAGAATGGTACAATGCATGTATATAACCCTAGGGCAGGGTCAGAATAACTCCTGGAGTCAATGTCTTAATCATAAAAATTCAGTCCATTTGCCAATTAACTGCAAGTTTTGTTCTTCAAATGACATTTTAACAATTTTTTCTCCACTCAAATGCATGGGCGATCTAAGTTGACCTTGCCGTGAAATAGGTCAAGGTCATCCCAGTGTCATAATTTATACAAATTTTGTAGACCTCCATTCCTTAATGCTTCATGCCAAGTTTCAAAATCATAGGCCTTCTGGTTCTGAAGAAGAAGTTTTTTAAAATTTTTTGCTATTTATAGCCATCGCTGCCATCTTGGTCATGTGACCTTGACCATTTATATAAACTTTCATTTCCTCTTCCTAAGGATGCACCACATAAAGTTTGGCTTTGATTGGCTATGCAGTTTCTGAGAAAAAGCTGTTTGAATATCATGGTCATCTACATGTATATAGCTCCGGGACAGGGGCAGACAACCCCCTGGGCCCAAAATATTTCCTTGAACACAAATCTTCTGTCCATTTGCTCATTTCTAGCAAGTTTTCTGCCATTTAATTACATTTTCCTATTTTTTCCCATTCCAATGCATGGGAGACCTAAGTTGACCTTGCCGTAAAATAGGTCAAGGTCATCCCAGGGTCATAATTTATATAAACTTTGTAGAGCTCCATGCCCAGATGCTTCACACCAAGTTTCAAAATCATAGGCCTTCTGGTTCTCAAGAAGAAGATTTTTAAAGGTTTTTGCTATTTATAGCCATGGCAGCCATCTTGGTCATGTGACCTTGACCATTTATATAAACTTTCATTCCCCCTTCCCAAGGATGCTCCACATGAAGTTTGGCTTTGATTGGCCTAGCGGTTTCAGAGAAGAAGATGTTTGAATATTATGGTCATAATACATGTATATAGCCCCGGGGCAGGGGCAGACAACCCCCCAGGGGCTAAAATTTTCCATTAACATTAATCTTCTGTCCATTTGCCTATTCCCAGTAAGTTTTACCCATTAAATAGCATTTTACCATTTTTCCCCATTCAAATGCATTGGCGACCTAAGTTGACCTTGCCGTAAAATAGGTCAAGGTCATCCTAGGGTCATGATTTATATAAACTATGATGGGCCGACATCCCCGATGCTACATACCAAGTTTCGTGGAAATCGACCCACTGGTTCTGGAGAAGAAGATTTTTAAAGGTTTTTGCTATTTATAGCCATGGCGGCCATCTTGGTCATGTGACCTGGACCATTTATATAAACTTTCGTTCCCCCTTCCTAAGGATGCTCCACATGAAGTTTGGCTTTGATTGGCCAAGCGGTTTCAGAGGAGAAGATCTTTGAAATTGTGGACGACGGACGACGGACGGACGACGGACGACGACGGACGACGACGGACGGACGCCGGAGCATGGGTATACTATAAGCTCACCTGTGAGCCTTCGGCTCAGGTGAGCTAATAAAGAGTTTTGTTTTCCTTTATTTATGAACAATATAAAAGAAAACTGCTTTTTAACTACACAGACTCACATAACGCTATCAAGGCAGTTTTAACAAGTAATAAAAACAACCTATCTTTTTGAGCAAAAATAAGAAAACATGAAAATTTTTCAACTGTAAATTTTTTACTTTTTTCAGCTTCTAAAAAATTCTGTCTACTGCATGGGCTTTCTTTTATCTAAATTCCTGCTCCATTGCGTCTAGATTTCATCATCTAAATCATCTTTGCCAATGGATTCTGACTGTATTATTCTGGGCTAGTCTTACCCTACCACGTCCATGGCATATCTCATCTTGCTACTCGTTCTCCCTGCTCTCCACTCACCTTCCTCATCCAAATCCTCCTCATCACTGGATTCTGATACTTGAACACTGACTGTATTACTAGGGGCTAGTCTTCCCCTACTGCATCCCTAACCTGCCCATCCCATCCCATCCTGTCCCTCATCACTGGATTCTGACACATGTACACTATTACTTGGGGCTAGTTCTACCAAACCATACCTAGCCCCTCTCATTCCATCCCATCCCCTCCAACCCCTGCAACTGTCACCCCACCTTCCCCCACTTCTCCACTGACCTTACTCATCCAAATCCTCCTCATCACTGGATTCTGACATATGAGCACTGACTATCTAACCATACCCACCTAGCCCCTCCCATACCATCCCGCCCAATCCACCCACTATAACTGTCACCCACCCCCCTTCCCAAGGCCTTTATCCACTCACCTTCCTCATCCAAGTCCTCCTCATCACTGGATTCTGATACATGAACACTGACTGTATTACTAGGGGCTATTGTCCATTCAAAATATACACCAAAACCTATATCGTAATAATCTGTAGCGAACTCCCAGAATAAACAGGAACCATCCTCGTGGGTCGGTACCCTCACCTGAAAAAACAAAGGAGATCACGTGAATGAATGAAGAACCTCCAATTGCTTTTGGCGACACATTAGCTCTGAAACTCATGACCTGATTTGTGAGTTTTTACTTCATCTTATTCAATTGATTCCATCAAAACGAGTTTGAAAAAGGAACTTCAAACAGAACACTTTAAAGGTTTAATGCAACATTATCAAAGAAGAATATGTTTTATTTGGTTTGGTTATGGCTTAATTCCCAGTCAACAATAATTCAGTCATATCAGGACAGAGCAACTGTTTCTCGGGTGTATTACTCAACCCAACAGATATTATCTGTCAGATAAATCCCCTAAAGAGTCTTCATATAGATGAAACCATGGTCGGGTTATCGTCAGCGTGTTTGCCAAGAACAAGGCTACGGAGCCATAAAGGATAGCAACTCTTTCAAGACTACTCAGTCAGTTTATTTTCTTTTGTTTCTTGTATGTTAACCAGTAATCTGTGGAGCTGTAATCAAAGACACTACACCAGTGAATGGGGAGGTAGGTAGAGAATCCAAGACTATTTTCTCTGGAGTCCTGTACTTTATCACTATGTCACCACACTCCCCATTAGAAATATGAATACGAGCCGTGTCATAGGAAATCCAACAATCAGCATAGGCGAAAACAAAGATGCAGATCAGCTTCGCAGTATCTGCGAAGCTGATCAGCACCTTGTTTTCGCTACATAGATAGTACAATTCGTCTACTTTCAAAATCCAAACTTTCAAGCCTCTAGCCATCTTCTGTGCTTGTACAGCCTTGTTTGGTTTAAACTTTTATTTTTTTTTGTACAAACAACATATAACAAACAGCAATCCGATAAGTGACATACATAGATAATACAAATGGGATTCAATAGAAAGTCTAGGACTTATTTGAAACTGTCTCCCAGCCTGGTTTGTGTCGGACCTGTTAAAAAACATGTTGGTTTTCTCATGACATGGCTCGTATATGCTTTCAGCCATTAGCATCCTTGGTCTGTTCAAAATACTGCATCAAGCATTCCTGAAAAAAATTCCTACCCAAAGGCCAAACCATCCTACAGACACAATACTTACTGTAACAGTTTCCCCCGACCCAACTTTAATCACAGAATCTTTATCTTTCTTCAACGAGTCTTTGAACTCTTTCACGTCTTTCCTCGTCCACATTGAGGCAGCCGCAATAGGTGGGTAGTCGTCCTCTACAACACAACACAACATTGAGACAACACAGGGAGGACAATATCAACGGACTGGCTCACACAGCAAATATAACAGAGGTTTGTCCATTGAATTCAGATGACAGAGTTGGCAAAAAAATCAAAGGGTTTGCATTACAAAAACATGCCCATGAAATATAAAGAGATACTTTTAAAGTTGTAAAAATATAATAATTTGGATAGTTTTAATATTTTAGCGGAAAACATACATTATGGGTACACGTTAGAATCGCCTAACCGAGGCGGTTCTAACGAGTACCCACAATGTATGTTTTGGATCAAAAATAAGAAAACCAGGTATACCACTGCAAACCCCAGTTTTTCTATATAAAAGTGGGGTTTAAGGGGGTATATATTGCATGGACATGTTTTCATGGTGGCTGATTTTCAGCATACTGTTTCTTTGCCATTGTTTTCCTCAAATTGCAGGAGGCATTCCAACAGTTAGAAATTCTGGAATTTTAAGTGATTTTAGTGTCAATACAATTCGGCATAAAGCTGATACTTATGTCCCCCACCCACTGGGGTAATTTATAAAATAAAAGCACTGCAGGCATGCATGATACCCCGCCATGCAAATTTAATTTAGCAAAAATGTTTGTCAATAAATTCTCAAGATAAAGAGCAGAGCTAAATTTTGTCATAAATGAAGGACCATAACTCTGTATACTTTGATAAAATTTACCCATCTTCAATCCCAGACCACTCCTTCCTGGTATGAACTCCTATACAAAGTTTGAAGAAAATCGGTCAATAAATGCTTAAGATAGAGCCCAGAAACAGAATTTTAACGTAAATTAAGGGCCATAACTCTGTACTTATTTGACGAAATTTACCATCTTCAATCCCAGACCACTCCCTCTTGGTATGAACTCCTATACAAAGTTTGAAGAAAATCGGTCAATAAATGCTCAAGATAGAGCCCGGAAACAAAATTTTAACGTAAATCAAGGGCCATAACTCTGTACATATTCGACGAAATTTACCCATCTTCAATCCCAGACCACTCCTTCCTGGTTTGAACTCATATACAAAGTTCACTGCAGGCATGCATGATACCCCGCCACGCAAATTTAATTTAGCAAAAATGTTTGTCAATAAATTCTCAAGATAAAGAGCAGAACTAAATTTTGTCATAAATGAAGGACCATAACTCTGTATACTTTGATAAAATTTACCCATCTTCAATCCCAAATCACTCCTTCCTGGTATGAACTCCTATACAAAGTTTGAAGAAAATCAGTCAATAAATGCTTAAGATAGAGCCCAGAAACAGAATTTTAACGTAAATTAAGGGCCATAACTCTGTACTTATTTGACGAAATTTACCCATCTTCAATCCCAGACCACTCCCTCTTGGTATGAACTCCTATACAAAGTTTGAAGAAAATCGGTCAATAAATGCTCAAGATAGAGCCCGGAAACAAAATTTTAACGTAAATCAAGGGCCATAACTCTGTACATATTTGACGAAATTTACCCATCTTCAATCCCAGACCACTCCTTCCTGGTTTGAACTCATATACAAAGTTTGAAGAAAATCGGTCAATAAATGCTCAAGATCGAGCCCGGAAACAAAATTTTAACGTAAATCAAGGGCCATAACTCTGTACTTATTTGACGAAATTTACCCATCTTCAATCCCAGACCACTCCTTCATGGTATGAACTCCTATACAAAGTTTGAAGAAAATCGGTCAGTAAATACTCAAGATAGAGCCCGGAAACGAAATTTTTATGTAAATCAAGGGCCATAACTCTGTACTTATTTGACGAAATTTACCCATCTTCAATCCCAAACCACTCCTTCCTGATATGAACTCCTATACAAAGTTTGAAGAAAATCGGTCAATAACTGCTCAAGATAGAGCCCGGAAACGAAACGCTGACCGACGGACGGACAGACGGACGGACGGACGGACACTCGAACGCAAATTTTTTTTGGAGGGTATAACATAATACCCCGCACTTTTTTAAGTGGCGGGGTATAAAAAAATCAAATTTGGCAAACCAAACTTGAGTTTGCACTGATTTGAAATCATTTGTACAAAACCAAATGAAATTTTGCAGAAAGTGGCAGATTCTATCCTAGGAATTGTGAGATCTTGATATGACAGATTAACTGAGTGGGTGGACAAAATGGGACATATTTGCTGTGTGAACCAGTCTCTTCTCAACACCGAGAACTCACTGTAGCCGTTGCCAAAGACCCAATCTTCAGCATATTATCTTTATTCTGGCCCATTTCAGACTTAAACTCAGTAAGAGACTTATGGGTCCACATCTGGGCAGGTTCTAGAGACTTTGGAATGCTGGGACAAACATATGCTGAAAATCAACCATACTTGTTTAAAGCCTAATGAGGCAATTAGAGACAAAAATGACAAGAATTTTCGTTAATTTTATTTGTTTATTCTGACACTAACCCGAAGAAAATTTGTCGGTCTGTTTGAGGGCTTTACAACAACTAAGGTAATGTTAAAACATTTATCCTAGCCACAACGTTCCGTGGCAAGCCTTCCTGAGACAGGTAATCGGTACTTAGTGCAAATTTCTTCCACATTTATTTTATTTTCCTGCTTTCACGTTACTTACATTCTGCAATGTTTTATACAGGCTAATAGGCTACCATGACTTTTTTTGTACCAAATAAAGAGGGTGATTATCAAAAATACAATGCATATGAGTGGCTTTCCATCAAAGTCTCTCTATAAAGTAGAAAGGCCTGGTTTCTGTCTTCCAACATAATGTCCAAAATCTGTAGCAAAAATGATAAAATGAGCCAAGACGCCAGAAAACCGGTCTTAAGGATTTCCGACCAGGTCCGACACAAACCGGTCTGAGCAGCCACAAAAGATGACTAGAAGCTTGAAATTTTGGATTAAGGAAGGAATTATACTGAGTAGCGGAAACAAGGGCGCCGATCAGTACTGCTCAGCTGATCTGTGCCTCTGTTTTCTCATCTGCAAAAATCTGGGTTTTCTCATAACACGGCTTAAATGTTGAAAATTCCAGCTAACCTTCACCTTCTCTTGGTCCCTCCTCTCCATTTTGAATGGCAGAGTTAACTCCATTCTCATTGGCTGAGTCACCAACAGTGGGCGGAGCTGCCGGCCCATTCTGTTGACTGATTGGCAGCTGTGGAGTACTAGTGGGAGGAGCTTCAGTTGATCCAGATTTCTCTGCAGCAGCCATTGCCTATAATAGATAAAAGTTTTCAATGAAACAGCTCTTTTATAGCATCAGATTTCATTCTGTGACTCTGGTATCTCTGCTGAACCCATTTGAAGACATTTTTATGAGTCAGCATTTTTTTTTTTTTTTTTGGCAGAATTGTAGGGGTCCATTTGACGAAAGGTTAACTTTTCTAAATGTATTATGCAAATGCTAAGAATTCAGCCTGATAAAACTTAAGCCTGATAATATCACGTGAAAGCATAGGATGTTCTAATAGTTCAGTTTAGTTTAAAATGTTTTGTGTTGTCCATTTTCCCCATCAATGTCAACTTTTTCTCATAATAAAATAGCATACTGTATTTGTTCTAAGTAGCGCATAATTATGCTCCAATAAGCGATTGGTACACTTTAATGACATTGGCAGTGGTATATTTTTGACATGTCTTTTTTAGCAATTTATGTGTTGTTTTCGTTCGTAGAATGCGCTTATTAAAGCCACATGTACGTAATTGACCTCACGGTAGAAAATTTTTATTTTTGGCATGTGGGTGTATTTTGATGTCCTGCATACGAAAATGAAAAGAAATCGATACCGTTCCGAGCTTGTTTTCGAGATATCGGCCTTCAAAGTCGTCAAATTTGAGAGCGAAAATACATTGACGTCAACGTAAAATGCGATTTTTAGACCCCCTTTTTGTTAATTTTCTTGATATATTTCAAAAACTCCACGGTAGGATTTTTTAAAAAAACTGATATGTATTAGAGAAATTCCTGAACTACAGGTAGATAACGAGAAAGTCCCTAGTTACCGGGTTCGTTTTCCTGCTATACGCGTGCGAAGAGAGGTAGTCGTTGCTGAATTCAGTACGTTTTATGCGCGACGTCAATTTTGCGCCAAAATCTCCGACGCTATTTAGTATTCAATATTGCTAACTGTCACGCAAATGATGTTTTCCTCGGGATAACATGCCCACAATCTATATTTTGAGCAAAAATAATAAATAACATCATTTTTTTTACATTTCTGAAGTCCTCTGCATAATTTTATGTAAATAAAATAGTCTCGTATTCCGAACGTAAACTGACGCTAGCGCCATACTATAAAGTGGTTGTTCTAGGAAACCGCTTTCACTGCGTTACCTTTAGTCTCCTGCAGTTGCAGTTGTACCTTCTGGCTACTAGAGTAGTCTTCTCATACGTGGATTAATTTTGGCGATCTTTCCAAAGAGTTGACTTATCCTGTTTTCATCTATTAAAGTGACGATATTACACGACTGTCGTATTTAGTGTGTTCAACCCTTACTGGCGTGGTGGCAGCGAGTACCTTCCTACACCTTCGTGGCTAGAGACACATTTCTAACCTTTGTGCTATATTTCTGTTGGGACACTTTACCCAGTCTTGGGGAATACGACCTGTTCAAGCGTAGAACAGTTAAAGTACGTGTTGTTGAGTTCTCTTTATACAGTTGACGCAGTAACTGAATTTCTAAAACAGGATGACTACTCGGGCCCCGAAACAATGGGCATTGACCAAAAATGAAACTCTAACATCATTTGAAGCATGGCGGCAGAATTTATTGTACACACTTTCGCTTGATGCTAACTTTGCCGCATTTCTTGTGGAAGATTTCAAATGGCTGAAAAAGACCAATGCCAATCCTCTTCGGGGCATTACCGACGATGGTGCCGATGTTCCAGAAGCATCGCGAAGGACTGCCGCTCAGAAGTTAGCTCATTTAGAACTAATGTTGGGGCAAATTGCCAACTATTGCCCAATTATTTCCAGGAATACCATTGTTAAAAACTCTACTTGTGTTGCCCAGATATGGCAGTCTATAAGGCTCCATTTCGGATTTCAGACAAGTGGTTCTCACTTTCTTGACTTCAACTCCATTCACCTAGAACCAGGTGAACGTCCCGAGGACTTGTTCCAAAGGTTGAACAGCTTCGTTGAGGATAACCTCCTCAAGTCAAATGGATCGATCCGTCATCACGGGGAAGTTATAACTACAGACGAGGACTTATCACCCAGTCTTGAAAACTTCATTGTTCTCACTTGGCTCAGATTAATTCATCCGGAATTACCCGCCTTGATTAAGCAACGTTATGGAACAGAGTTGCGTTCCCAGACACTAGCTTCAATTAAGCCGGAGATTTCGCAGGCTCTTGACAGTCTCTTAGAGGAATTACACGCTTCTGCGGAGTCTAAAGTGTTACGATCAGCCATACGTAACTCGGGCAATGTTTCTAAACAAAGTTTCAAACAGTCTTCCGCACCCCGTGTTCAGTGTCCTCTTTGTAAGCAGGCTGGTCGCCCCTCTTACCAGCATTTTCTTAGCAAATGCAAATATTTACCTGAATCTGATAGACTGTACTTCAGTAAGATTCGCCATACAGTTGAGCTTTCTGATGATGAAGTTGACGCTGATATTGACCATAGTGAAGCATTATTTAGTCAAGCTTCATCCACGGATTCTAATGCGTTACCTATTAACAACAGTCTTCGTGTCGTGTCAGGTTCTCGTCGTGTTATCACCAAGCAGTCTCCCCAGGTTAAAGTATTTTACAAGCATTTCCCCTTGCAGGTAATTTTAGACACTGGTGCTGAAGTTTCAATGATTAAGACTTCCGTTGCACGTGAGATTGGTGCTGTTATACATAAAACATCTCAGAAAGCATTGCAGGCTGATGGTATGACACCGCTATCGATAACTGGTGAGACTCGTTTGCTGTTATCACGTGATAATATTGAGCTTAAACTTGAGGCTTTGGTTGTAAATGACCTTGACATAGATATTTTGGCCGGGATACCATTCATGAGTAGCAATGACATATCTGTACGTCCTTCTAAACAAGAAATAATTATTGGAGATTCTCACGTGGTCTACTACGGTCCTACCAAGCCCTCATCTGCACTTAATTCCGTTCGTCGCACCCAAGCTGTCGTGCTAAAGTCTCCTTCTACTTCAGTGGTATGGCCTGGAGATTACCTAGAAGTAAGTTTACCCCAAGAATTCAGTCAGGATTGCACTCTCTCAATTGAGTCTCGCCCTGATTGTATGAAAGTACCCAAACCCTGGCCCAGTCCTCAGATATTAGAAAGCATCAATGGTAAGATTCGTATTGTAAATAACTTGGATGAGCCCCAAATAGTACGTAAAAATGAACACTTTTGTCAAGTACTTAGAGCCATTGATGCAAATTTGCCTGTCTGTGGTAGCCCTCCAGAAGTTTTGTCACCTCCAAAACCCTCTGTCGGAACATTTCATTCAGACTCAGTACAGCTCGACACTGATCGTATTCTACCTGAGGATATACGTCAGAATTTCCGGAATTTGATTCAAGAATATGATGATGTGTTTAACCCCAACTTCGAAACATATAACGGTGCGTTTGGGCAATTTGAAGCTTCTATCAATATGGGTCCCACCCAGCCCCCTCAACGCAAGGGTAGGGTACCTCAGTATTCAAGGGACAAATTAGTTGAATTACAACAGAGATTCGATGAACTAGAACATCAAGGCGTCTTTAGACGTCCAGAGGACATTGGTATAACTGCAGAGTACCTTAATCCGTCGTTCTTAGTCAAAAAACCATCGGGTGGTTTTCGATTAGTAACTGCCTTCACTGATGTGGGTCGTTATTGCAAACCACAACCATCGTTGATGCCCGACGTTGATTCCACGTTGCGAACTATTGCACAATGGAAGTATATTATTCAAACAGATCTAACCAGCGCCTTTTATCAGATACCCCTTGCCAAATCTGCAATGAAGTATTGTGGTGTTTCTACTCCATTTCGCGGCGTACGAGTCTACACACGTTGCGCAATGGGGATGCCCGGATCCGAAACCGCATTAGAGGAGTTAATGTGTCGGGTATTAGGGGATTTTTTGCAAGATGGCACTGTTGCCAAGCTTGCAGACGATTTGTACTGCGGAGGTAGTACTCCTCTTGAACTCTTTGATAACTGGCAAAAGGTACTTCGCACCCTACAGACCGCCAATTTACATTTGTCTGCATCAAAGACTATAATAGCTCCTCAGTCCACTACTATCTTAGGGTGGATATGGAGTCAAGGGACCTTATCTGCCAGTCCTCATCGGGTCGCTGTACTTGCTAGCACTGCCCCTCCTACAACCGTACATGGACTTCGTTCCTTCATAGGCGCGTATAAAGTACTCGGTCGCGTTTTGCCTAAATGTTCACAGCTTGTATCTGACCTTGACACCGCTGTTGCTGGTAAACTGTCTAGTGATCGCATCACCTGGACCGAACAGTTAACCGAGTCTTTTCGCAAGGCTCAGCAAGCATTGTCTGATCGTAAGACAATCAATTTGCCTCAACCCAGTGACCAGTTATGGATCGTCACAGATGGATCCGTATCTAAGCGAGGAATTGGTGCTACTTTATATATCTCGCGAAATGACAGGCTTTCACTTGCGGGCTTTTTCAGTGCCAAGTTACGAAAACATCAGGTTTCATGGTTACCATGCGAAATCGAAGCGTTGTGTATAGCCGCGGCTGTGAAGCATTTCAGTCCTTACATTATTCAGTCCAAGGTAAACACTTGTGTTTTAACAGACAGTAAGCCGTGTGTTCAGGCCGTAGAGAAGCTTGCTAGAGGTGAATTTTCAGCCAGCCCTCGCGTGACTTCCTTTTTGTCCACTGTCAGCAGATATCAGGTCAGTGTCAGACATTTGAGCGGTTCGGCAAACATTCCCTCTGACTTTGCCAGTAGAAATGCCCCTGAGTGCATTGATCCCCACTGTCAGATTTGCAAGTTCATTATTCAAACCGAAGATTCTGTTGTTCGTCCTGTCACCGTACAGGACTTAGCCGACAGCTCCATGCGTTTGCCCTTTACTACACGCTCCTCTTGGATTGATATCCAGGCCGAATGCGCTGATCTCCGCCGTACCCACGCCCATTTAAAGCAGGGTACCAGACCTTCCAAAAAGATTACCAATGTCAAGGATGTTAAACGCTACTTAGCTGTTGCATCCATTGCTAAGGATGGACTTCTTGTTGTTTCCCGAAATGATCCCTTTGTATCATATAAAGAATTAATCATTGTGCCACGTACCATCATTCATGGCCTCGTAACCGCTTTACATCTCAAACTTGATCACCCCTCAAAAAGTCAACTTGACCTAGTCATGAAGCGAAATTTTTTTGCTCTTGACATGAAAACAGTCGTTGACCAGGTTACCGATTCGTGTCATCTGTGTTCTTCCCTACGCAAGTTTCCTGATTCGTTAGTGACCCAGACTTCTGATGATCCCCCTGAGGTAATCGGCTTGTCATTTGCTTCTGATGTTCTCAAGCAGAACCGTCAGCTCATATTGGTTCTCAGAGAAACTGTGTCTTCATATACCACCGCATGCCTAGTCGATGATGAGCGCCATTCCACCTTGCGAGATGCTTTGGCTCGTTTGTGTATGGAGTTACACCCCCTTGATGGCCCTAATGCCGTTATAAGAGTTGATCCTGCCCCCGGGTTTGCTGCCTTAAAAGATGATCCCACTCTAAAGGGTCTTCGTATATGTTTGGAAATAGGCCGCACGAAAAACGTAAACAAGAACCCCGTAGCTGAGAAGGCTATATATGAGTTGAGGGATGAGTTATTGCGACAAAAACCTGGTGGGGGTCCAGTGAATCATTTAGAACTTGCTACCGCGGTTGCTAGGTTAAATTCGCGGATCAGATACTCTGGTTTATCCGCTCGTGAAGTGTGGACCCAGAGAAGCCAGTTTACGCATGAACAGCTTCCCTTCTCAGATCGCGAGATTATAATGAGTCAGAACGAGAATCGCGTCCAAAACCACCCGTATAGTACAGCTTCAAAGCTGAAAACCCGGAGCAAACGTCCAGTTATAGATCCCCTGACAGTTGGAGATCTTGTCTACCTTTATGTTGATAGGGATAAGACCCGTGCGCGTAGCAGATACCTGATTGTGGCCATTGATGGAGACTGGTGCTTTGTAAAAAAATTTATCGGCAATCAATTACGCTCTTCTTCATACAAGGTGAAAACTTCTGAATGCTACCGTGTCCCCAACGAGAAGCCTTGGTCTCTCCCTTACAATCATCTTGATACCGGTGATAGTGATGATGAGATTGACATTGTTTCTGGCAGCTCCAGACCTCCCACTCCGGCAGAAATACCCGAGATACTTTCTCAACCTGCTTACCTTAGTGACAGTATGGCTCCTTCCTTCATAGGTGCACCTGAAAATATCCCTAGTGATTGTGAGATACCTCCCAACCTTACTGACATGCAAGAGGGCACCGGGACTACACACCCTTCCCCCCATTGTATTGATAGTCATCAGGACACCCCTGAAGTTACCCCAAGTATCCCCTTGCGATCCAGACCACAGAGAGTCTCTCACCCACCTAAGTATTTACATGATTACATTGTTGATTTTTAAGGTTATTGGTAGTCTTGAGTGGTATCGCCTTATCCTACGAAAAGCTTAATACAGTGACAGTGGCATTGATTTTATACTTTATTATGCTGTGGTTAACTTTAGAGACTTAATAATCATTCGTATATCAAGTATTCACAAAGACTTTAAGGTTTAAACAGTATATTGATATTCACATGTTTCGTATATTTACCTCAAAGCAGAGGAGAGAAGAGAAAAAGGGGTTGCGCCATACTATAAAGTGGTTGTTCTAGGAAACCGCTTTCACTGCGTTACCTTTAGTCTCCTGCAGTTGCAGTTGTACCTTCTGGCTACTAGAGTAGTCTTCTCATACGTGGATTAATTTTGGCGATCTTTCCAAAGAGTTGACTTATCCTGTTTTCATCTATTAAAGTGACGATATTACACGACTGTCGTATTTAGTGTGTTCAACCCTTACTGGCGTAGAAATGACGTTTCGAGCGAAAAGTGACGTTACGAATGCGGCGTAAAAATGACGTTTCGACCCTTAGATACGCACGCTCCTTTGAGCGCCTTCAATTACGTACATCTGGCTTTAAAACAATATTTTGTTACCTTAACTTTAAATTAAAAAAAATTTAACGTGGATTGATATATTTACAAAGTCCCTAACCCCCCCTAAACTTTGAACATGTTGTTCTCAGTCCTGGGATACAGATCATTCATGATATTACATCTCCTGAAAGGGCTATGAATGACAAACGTTATCCTAGTAATATAACCAGAATTTGTATTTGCATTTTCGTGCATGTTGGTAGTGAAATGCACTGTTAGTTTGAAAACTGCTTTTAATTTTCTTGCATTGTTTTACGCTTAAATAAGAAATATTGTGGGATGAGTGTTGGCACGGTAGTTAGTAAGTAGAAAAATCTATCAACTGCTATCATTTTTGTTCTGTTTGAAACAATTCTTACCGAAATATCTGCAGACAAAAAGCCCGTTTTTTGAGACTAATCAAGGTCAAATTAATGGGCTTATTTGTTATGTAAAAAGGCTATGGAAATATACTGTATATGTATGTTCTACCTGAATGAACAGACTACCTGTCCTATTTTAACAGGTATACACAGCGTGTACATACTATAATGCATATAAATATACTGTACAAAATAATTTTATCTATGTTTTATTTGAGACATGTCTCAGAGGACTTTAAATCCAACGTTACTTCAACAACACACAACAATTGTTTTTACCCTTATTAGATACATAAAAGATATTGTCAGAAGAACTTCCCTAATGTCTAAAACGTATGAAGACACTGTTCAAAGTAAAAGTTGCTTAATTTATTTGGCATGGTATATTTAAGGTACAGGTATTTGCATAAGTGACGGACAATATTATTTAAAGTAATAAATCTGATAAAGATGATGCACCTGCTATTCATGCAAATCGTTTCTAAGCTAATTTTTCAGCTTGCAAATTAGTTGGAGAACATTATTTAGACCTTCACAAAGGTTTCTATCAATTAAAATCAAAAATTTATTTTAAAGGATTATTTATGGAAATTTATTAGAAAAATAGGTAATTTCACTAAAAACTTCTATTACAATGGCTTCCCTTTGGAAAACATTATCATTCATAAGAAAGTTTAAGGTTTAGGGATTATTCTGGTATGTAACATGCCACATTTTTTTAAAAAAATCTATGAAATATTTATGAGCAGAAAACACTATTATTATAGTAATAAGGAACCTTAAGCGCACTGTGAAAAATTTAAGCGCACTGTGTGCTAATGAGAACGAATACGGAAAACGACACCTGTTATTGTTGATACTGCTGTTGTTGATGCAATAACTGTTGTTGATACACCTGTTGCATGTACTGCTGGAAATGCTGATCTTGTAGTTGGGATATTAACTCTTCTTGCTGAAAGTAAACAAAGAAAGCTTGTTGTGTTAACACATTCATCATCATCATCATCATCATCATCATCATCATCATCGTCACTTTTTTATAGTCCTTTCTCCTCTACTGAGGTTTGGACTTGTTTGACAAGCTTCCTTCTTAGACAATCTCTCCACTCTTAGCGATTCGTATCCATTCTAAGCTTCTTTCAGTTGTCCCACAAGACTTCATCCCATGATTTCCCTTGCTTAAGTGCAAAGCACTGCATTGAATTCCTGGAGTCCAAACTTGGAGCTAAGTCTGAGCTTTCTTCAGCCTACATCTTGACATTAAAGATCTAGCAGATCATACACTGCACGGTGTAGCCATGTGTCAGTCATTGTCCATGTAACTTACATCATTGTATCAAGCCAAGCAGTTTATGGGTGTTATGAGCCCTTGATTGTATGCAGTATGTTGATTGGAAAAAAAAACAACAACACATACACAAGCACCAGAATAATGAATCCTATGTACTGCTAAATGAGTCGCGACGCGAGAAAACCGGTCTTCGGGGTTCCCGACCAGGTCTGACACAAACCGGCCCGTACAGTTTCAGAAAAAGTCTAGAAGATTGAAATTTCGGTTTTAAGAAGAAGAGAAATTGTACTATCCGTGTAGCGAAAACAAAGGCGCTGATCAGCTTCGCAGTTACTGCGAAGCTGATCTGCGCCTTTGTTTTCGCATAGGCAAAAATCCGGTTTTCTCACGATGCGGCTCAAATGAGTAAAAAAAGTCCAATTAAACAAAAATATATCACATTTCTGAGCCCAACCTTTATTCCATTTTAAGATCTCTAATTAAAGCTGACATATGGCATTAAATTTCAGCCTCTCTAGAATAACAATAAGTTGTTTGTCAAAGCCACATAAAGACAAAGCATGTTCACAAAACTGTTTATAAACACAACCTACAGTCTACAGAGTGACTGCTTTGTAGATGAAATATTACAAGTATTTCGATTCTGTGAATATATTTTATCAGTCTTGAGGCTTGTATAGGGTATTTTGGGATACGGGATATTGGCCTATTTTTTTAAGGGATACTGGGATATATGTTTTTTATTTTGGGATATGGGATATTCAGGAATTTTGGGATATGGGATATTGGAATTTATTTTGGGATACGAGTTAAATTAATTTTGGGATATGGGATATTTTGGATGTTTATTTTGGGATATGGGATATTGCCAACCCCCCTAACCAAGCCTCAGTCTTCATATAACATGCATTAGCCGAGTGATCATGTTGCAAGTCTACAAATTAAGCATGTTGGCCAACCAAAATTTACGAAAGTGCTAAAATCATCATTGCAAAAAAAAAAAAGAGTTAAAAAAATCTGATTAATTTTGTGTGTTTGTACAACAATGGGTCACTGGCATCTAACATGGTAAAAATGTTCAAAATCTGTCGAAATCCTATTAAAATGTAACAATACAGTTCAACCTCATTATAACACGCCTCATTCAGCTGGGGATAATTCTCAAAAATGGAGACATTCTCTCGATCGGGAGACACTGCCATAGAGTCTAATGCATTTTGATCAATTTATACATTATGTGTTAAAATTTTGTCCCCCGATTGGGAGACAGGAAATGACCTATATAAAAAGTTTCAGATTAAAGCTCATGCCTTCTGATTGAAAATTTATCGTAAAAGTAACCATGCTTAACAATAAAATCACGAAGAAAATAAACAATTCTTCCAAATCTTTAATCTAGTGACTATACCAGGGTCTGTCCCATATCTCTGTACTAATCGCAACGGTGAATTTCTTTGATGCAACGGATTAAATTTAGGTCTTGATGGACTGGTGTCTTCCCAACTTGTTTTAACATGCGCTTTTTCGTAGTAAAATGCGCAGGACAGTCTGAAAATGCCTAAAATATGACATTTTTTCATACTGTCTCCCGATAGGGACAATGTCCCCAGAATCAGAGACAAGTTTGTCTCCAAAACGGGAGACATTCCCCCGATCGAGGGGCATCTTATTTTTTGGCAATGTAGCAATTCTTTAACATATATTGTCTCCTAAAACGGAGACAGTCCCCCGATATGGAGATTGTCATTATCCCAAGCTGTCATTATAAGGCCGTTTTCAATATAACACGGCCATGTCATGCCTCCCAAAATGATTATTTTGCTATATGTCTATTGTAAATAACCTCATTATAACACGGTTCACTTATAACACGGTCTGTTTCCTTGGACCCCAATGATAGCGTTATAATGAGGTTGACCTGTATTATAAAAGAAATGTTGTTGAAAAGAAACCAAAAAATCTGATTAACCCATATTTGACGAATGGATTCTCCCATCATTATCAATTGGGCGAGTCCACTTTCATTTTAAGGGGCTTCAGGTGTGATTTTAAAATTTTATTCAAATTTTCGATGAAATTTCTCTAAGCAAACAGAATAGCCCCAGATGGGACGCCGCGTTCTGCGGCGTCACATCTGGGGCTATACTGTTTGCCTATGTCCCACAAAAAGGATGCCAGGCTTATATGAGTTAAACCAAAGAGCTATATCTTTCCATTGTTTTTCTTGTTTGTAATCACAAAAAAGGAAATGCCATTAAGGCAACCAGAATGAAATACACATTAAAAGCCTATTTCTTATGCTAATCAAATCTTAAGTTTAAGTCTTTATTGCCCTGGAAATGCAAAAAGATGTGAAAAATTTGAGCCGCCTCATGAGAAAACAATGTGGTTTTTGAACAGGTCCAACATAAACCTGGCTGTACAGTCAAAGAAGACAGCTAGAAGCTCCAAATTTCCGATTTAACAAGAAGGCTTGTACTTTCAGAGTAGGGAAAACAAAGGCGCTGATCAGATTTGTGGTTACCGCGAAGCTGATTTGCGTCTTTGTTTTTGCCTATGAAAATTGTTTGTTTTCTCATGAGGGGACTCATTTCATCAAATTAGCTATCAATGTTATCCTACATTTTTTTTTAATTCCCAACTCCCAGTTTTACAATGGCAGACAGTGCAGGGAATTTCAGTGCACTTTTATTTCTAAAAGAACAATGAGACCTTATTACATGTACAATGTACATGTATGTGACCATAATATTCAAACATCATCTTCTCTGAAACCACTTGGCCAATCAAAGCCAAACTTTATGTGGAGCATTGTTAGGAAAGGGGAATGAAAGTTAATATAAATGGTTCAGGTCATTTGACCAAGATGGCCACCATTGCTATAAATAGCAAAAGCCTTTATAAATCTTATTCTTCAGAACCGAAAGACCTATGATTTTGAAACTTTGCCTGAAGCATCAGTGAATGGAGGTCTACAAACTTTATATAAATCATGACCGCAGGATGACCTTGACCTATTGTATGGCAAGGTCAGCCTAGGTCGCATATTCAGGATCTCAGGTGAGCGTTTACAGGGCCATTGGTCCTCTGGTCATGTTAAATCTGCAAGTTTCTAGCCCTTTTCAGTGACTGCTGCACGTGCTTTGTGTTGGACCTGGTAGGAAACCTGTAGTCTCACATAGTGTCTGATATAAATTAAATATAAATTAAAAAAGAAAAATGTATTATGTTGTAGAAGCTGGGAAACTTTCAGCACAGAAGAAATCAGTTAAGAAGGTTGAAGAAGATGAGGAGGAGGTTGAGGAGGAAGAAGAAGAAGATGAAGAAGAAGAGACTGAAAAGAAAACAGTTGCACCAAGGTATGTTTCTAAAAGCAAAGTAAGGTAATGCACCAGTCAATTGAGTCCTCCGTCAAACCACCCATCATTAGTATTCATTTTTATATTGACCATTCAAATCAGCTTATTAGCTAATGGTCAATGACGGTTAGACAACAAGGGGGTTAGACAGACAAACCAACACATGCTTTTTACAGGTAAATATAGGTGCAAAAACACAATGTTTGTCTAAGGAAATAGGAGTGGGTGTGGTTATACCTTGCTGGCGGAGGAGTCAATTGTAACCAGCCCTCTTTCTCACGCTCCCCAGTCCCAGACTCTCAAAGGGAGGGCAGGCAAGGTTCATACAGTCTTGAAAAGGCATTGAATTTTGGAGGTTGTCTTAAAAAGGCCTTAAATTGCATGGGAGGCCCTGAAAAGCCCTTAGATTTCATATGAGAGGCCTTGAAACCAATATGTTTGGGCCTTAAATCTAGTTCTCTGCTGATTTGGTCTGTGTTCTCTCCAAAAATTTGATTTTTCTCCCATAGAAATCATTAGCCATTCTCCAATTCTCTCTTTTGACAAAATAATCTATTCTATTTTGTTTGCGGTAAAGTAGTAATACCTACATGTTAGTCATGCTAATAGTCTACATCTACCATAAAACGTCACCATTAATTGTGTTTTTTTTTGTGCAGGAAAATTGAAAATATGTGTCCTTAAATTTGCTTGAAAACCCCCTAAAAAGGCCTTAAATTTATGTTTGGAAAGCCTGTATGAACCATGGCAGGGAACTTGGCTGGATTTGACCTTTCCACAGTCCCTCCAGTGCTAGTGTTATTCAGGCATAATAGGGCAGTGTAATTTCAACATAGAAGACTTTTGGGAATACACTCATGTTTTTACCAACAATAAAAAAATGACCAAAATCAAGAAGTTTAACAGTGAAGTGAACAGAGAGTATAATTTGATAATTTAATGCAATTAAAAAAATATCAAAACATCTGACTAGACAATAACTTAAAGTTTGGAACATATGAGTCACATCATGAGAAAACCAGATTTTTGCTCGACATTCCAAAACAATGCAGATGATCTGTGCAGTAACTGCACAGCTGATCAGGAGTTTTGTTTTCGCCTCATGGATGATACAATGCACAATCTACTAAAATCGGAAATTTCAACCTTCTAGCCTTCCTCGCCGGCTTGTGTTGGGCCTGGTCTGAAATCCCAAAGAGTGCTTTGCTTGCGTCACAGCTCATATATCCTGTAATATACTGTCGGTACAGTCAGAAACCTGATATCATGAGTAAGGTTGCCTTTGATTGGTCAACATCATGGTTTAAGGCCACCAACACACTGTTTTATGTCCGTCACAGTGTGAATGATTCTTTATGATATCAGCTACTGATTCTTGATGATATCAGGTAACGGATTCTTGACAAATGCTACGGATTCTTGACAAGGATTGATACTCCCAATTGCAAACAGCAAAAAATGGTAATTTTAGATAGTTGTAGATCTAAATTTTGTCAGGAGACATATTAGAAGCATGGTTCATGACAATCTATGTATATATTCTACATGTTAGGGTTTCAAAATAAAACCAATTAGATAAATTGAGCAAATATGAAAAACATGGCAATTCGGTATAATTGTGTGAATTCCTAAGCAAACATGTTTGGAAACATTGAAACAGTTAATAAAAGTGATATGTGGACCATCAAATTCTACATTACCCTGCGTAATAACCCTTTTTCATTTTTTTGCATGCTACGGATTCTTGATGATATGTTACAGATTCTTTATGACAACAAAATGTGGGTAACGGATTCTTTATGATATATGTCACTGATTCTTTATGATAAATGTTACAGATTCTTTATGATTTAAAGCAAGTTTATGATGTTCTACAACTTGAAATGCAGATTTGGACCCATGGTCCACCAATGAACTGTATTTTTATCAACTCCACACTGCAAGAAATATGATGTGCAGTGTAAAATTCGATCAGATTTATCACAAACCAATTAATAATTGTGATTAATGTAGAACCTTGTTGTATATTTGTGTATATCACAAAACACTATTATTTATTTATTAACTTTTTGTTAAAATCAATTCAATTTTTTCAATCAGTGAGACCGACAATCTTATAAGTACATGTAGTATTCATGTGTGTACAATTTTACATTTTTTCTGTTTTGGGTCTCACAAGGATGGGCATTGATCCCATTTCTTACCACCTTACCGCTTCGCTATGTCACCTTATGTATGTTTTCATGTTTGGGTAACTGAGTGACTACCTAGTGGGAAAAAAGCTACTCACTCAGATTACAAAATGTTCCCTAAGTATACCAAGTATAGTTTTTTCACATTGGTTTTTGGAGTGGGAATTTCTGATTGCGCCATTTCCTCTAATCATCATCATTGCATATTTTTTTTTTTCCTTTTCGGTGCCACTTCAGGGAGACAGACTGGAATTCAGGAAATACAAATATTCAAGGCCACTAATGAGTATTGATTATTTGAAACAGATCCACATTCATTTCAATGCTGTTTCAGGATCTCATTTCTATGGCAAGCCAATTTACTGTTTATCCAAGAAAGCAGACATTTGTTATGCAATATTAGATATCTTGTTTAATAAATATGATATTTACTTTAATTTATTAGATATCTATTATAAAGAAGATATCTTATATAGCAAATATGATATCCATTTAATTATATTAAATATACAAAATGTAAATATTAGATATTCACAATGTTAATTGAGATGTCTTATATAGAATATTTAGATATCATTCAGGCTTAATAAGATATCTTATTTGTAAAAATAGATATCTAAATTGACAAATAAGATATCTTAAAAATTATATTAGATATCTTATTTGTAAAAAGTATATGACATATCTTAATTAATAATTTGTCATAAAGATATAATCAATTTCTGTTCACCACGACGATTCATATTGCGTCAATCCAAAATATTTTGAACCAAGGTCAGTGAGCGTGTTTTCCGAAAATGATACACTTTTAAAAAGGAAAGGTCATTAGTACAGAGCTGTGTCATGCGAAAAGACGTTGATTTTCCAATAATCGTTTTTGACTGGACAGTTTATCTCATTCAGTCACAATGTTCTATAATAAATCTACCCTATAACTGATCTGTATCTAATTGATTGCCTCTTAGTTTATGATAATGATGTAAATCAAGAAAAAACATTGATAAATTCATTGATATATTTTACTTTTCTCTGGACATGACCATTTACTGCACTTGTGTTCGGATGTTAAGAACAAACTTCAATCAGATAGAATCTGTTTGATGTGTATTTTTGACTTCCGCATTAGTACAATTTGATCTCGTGACCTAAAATATTTCATTGACAGGTCTTGTTTTCTCATGTTTGCGTCACCGCTTTCGTCGTGCCTTTGTGAAATCGATTGTATCTGATATAGCAATTATGATATAAGATATTAGATTTTTTTCTTAATATGACATCTTAATCAGCATTTGAGAATATGACATCTTAATCAGCATTTGAGATATCTTAAATATTTGTATCTATGTTAACATATAAGCTTTTTATATTTGTCAAATAAGATATCTTCTTGAGTATATAAGATATCTTTATTACATAAGATATCTAATATGCTTAAGTAGATATGGTTTTAGACAAATAAGATATCTTGTGTACAAAAAAGTTATCTTATATCCTTTATTAGCTATCTTATTGAGCTAAACAAATAAGACACCTTTAGTTTATAATATATCTTATTTATTTTGCCCAATCACAATCTTTTTCTTTTACTTAAATAAGATATCTACTTTGTCAATACAGATATCCAATTTATAGCTTTAATTAAGATATATTGTATTAATTCATATATCTGAATTATAAATTAAGATATTGTTTTTGTAATTAAAATATCTAATTTACCATAAAAGATATCTTATTGACCACTGTTTATAAGATATTTGTTTTACCAATTTAGATATCTTATTTGCTAATTAAGATACCTAGTTTAGCAATAAAGATGTCTTATAAACCAAAGTAGATATCTTGATTAATCTTGTTAGGAAGATATCTTGATTAATCTTGTGAAGAAGAAATCTTATTTAGGTATAGCAGATCTCTCATTTAGTATATAAGATATCTAAATTATATTAGTTTCATAATCACTCAATCATCTCAGCGCTGTGTTTGATGTGGGTTCAAGTCCCGCACTGGGTAATTGTGAGACAAGGCAAGTTCTGCTTGCAGGTGTGACAGGTGTGTTTTCTCGGGAGTTATCCCATTTTCGCCCACCTACTGATTGGCCCGTCTCATATGAGCTGAAATAATCCTGAAATGGATGTAAAATTAATTTAAAACCAGAGGACCAATGGTCCTGTAAACGCTCACCTGAGACCTGAGATTTATACATGTACCAATAAACTTGTTAGACCAGAATGGTACAAAGCATGTATATAACCCTAGGGCAGGGTCAGAATAACTCCTGGAGTCAATGTCTTTTTCAAATCATAAAAATTCAGTCCATTTGCCAATTAACTGCAAGTTTTGTCCTTCAAATGACATCTTAACAATTTTCTCCATTCAAATGCACGGGCGATCTAAGTAGACATTGCCGTGAAATAGGTCAAGGTCAACCCAGTGTCATGATTTATACAAATTTTGTTGACCTCTGTTCTTTAATGCTTCATGCCAAGTTTCAAAATCATAGGCTTTCTGGTTCTGAAGAAGACGATTTTTAAAAAAAATTGCTATTTATAGCCATGGCGGCCATCTTGGTCATGTGACCTTGACCATTTATATAAACTTTCATTTCCTCTTCCTAAGGATGCTCCACATAAAGTTTGGTTTTGATTGGCTAAGCCGTTTTTGAGAAAACGCTGTTTGAATATTATGAACATCTCATGTATATAGCTCCGGGGCAGGGGCAGACAACCCCTGGGCCTAAAATATTTTCATAAGCATAAATCTTCTGTACATTTGCTCATTCCTAGCAAGTTTTCTGCCATTACATGACATTTTTCTATTTTTTCCCATTCAAATGCATGGGCGACCTAAGTTGACCTTGCCGTAAAATAGGTCAAGGTCATCCCAGGGTCATGATTTATATAAACTTTGTAGAGCTCTAATCCCAAATGCTTCTTACCAAGTTTCAAAATCATAGGCCTTCTGGTTCTGAAGAAGAAGATTTTTAAACGTTTTTGGTATTCATAGCCATGGCGGCCATCTTGGTCATGTGACCTTGACCATTTATACAAACTTTCATTCTCTCTTCCTATGGATGCTCCACAAAAAAGTTTGGCTTTGATTGGCCTAGCTGTTTCAGAGAAGAAGATGTTTCAATATTATGGTCATATACATGCATATAGCCCCGGGGCAGGGGCAGACAACCCCTGGGCCCAAAATATCTTCTTAAACATAAATCTTCTGTCCATTTAAAAAAGGAAGTGCAGTGCCGTAGAGGTAGACTACAGGACTCCGATGCGGGAGGCCCTTGGTTCTAGACATAACTCTACCATGCAAGTTGTGTTCATGAATCTATAGTATTGTTTAAAACACAAGAAGTGGTGGTCCTTTGCCCCAACATGACTCAACATACTGTGACATCTAGTCATATCTTAACCAAACCATATCATGATATTTGAAAATAAATGCTCAAATCTCAGTTTGCCTGATAAAATATTGACTTGTTTACCGAACCACATAGTACAAACCTGCTTTGTAGATCAGAGACATTAGTAATTGCCCCCCCCCCCCCCCCCCCCCCCGGGGGGGGGGGGTCTTTGCACCCTGCTCCCTGAAAGAAAAAATGACCTTTCTCCCCAGCTCATAAAATGTTTTCCTCAGACCCCTGCTCCCTAAAACTCCAAAAAGTTATGCTTTCTCCCAAAACCCCTTAAAATAAATGACCCTTCTCCCAAATTCTCTGAAATTGGATTGCCCTCCTCCCTGAATACCCAAAAACCCTGGGAGGGCCTAATAATTGGTAGTTTATCTCGATAAAAGAGTGGTAGGTTGTAGGCTATGATGTCATAAAGAATCTGTAACATATCATAAAGAATCCGTTACCCATCATTTTGTATCATACGGAATCCGTGACAAAATTTTGTCACAGATTCTTTATGATACTTTTGATGCTTTAAAACACAAAAGTCTGCAAAACAATTCCTTTGAAGATTTACATGCATTGAAAAGTGTTAGTTCATAGATAATTAGTTAAATTTCTAAACTGTTGATAAAATGTATTGATGTGTTATGTATTTTAATATTCATTTTCGATTTTCCTTGCTTAATTAACCATTTTAAGGATTTAATCACCCATTTACTTTCAACCTGTATACCAACATTGCTAAAATTGATGGAGAACAATTTCCAGCTCATATATACTATGTATGTGTGCCAGAAAGGTCATTTCAGGCATCAAAAACCTTAGAAACACCGGTTTCTCATCACCTACCAATAGATGAGCTAAGATAATCATAAAGAATCTGTAACGCTATCATAAAGAATCAGTAGCAGATATCATAAAGAATCATTTCGCACTGTGACGGACCTAAACCCCTGTGACCAAGGACGCTTATGTTTTGAGGAGTGGGGGAGAGAGATTTGAGCCGCCTCGTGGGAAAACCAACAATCTGCATAGGTGAAAACAAAGGCGCAGATCAGCTTCGCGGTAACCGCGAAGCTGATCAGCGCCTGTGTTTTCGCTACTCGGATAGTACAATTCCTCTTCTACTTAAATCCGAAATTTCAAGCTTCTAGCTCTTTTCTGTGCTTGTACAGGTCGGTTTGTGTCGGACCTGTTCGGAAACCACATTGTTGGTTTTCCCACGAGACGGCTCATTTATAAGTGAAATTTGCAGTAGGTGGCATTATAATTGGAATTGCTATTATCAGTCATTAGCATAAATTAAAATTTCTGGCCTTATATCTGATGATATATAATATAAATCCACAATTGAAAGAAAACAAAAACAATGAATATTTTTTTTTTCCCTCAAGATGGTTTGATTTATGTCTTATACCATATCCATGATTTCATACCATTTTCAGCAAAGCTAAAGCCAAACAAGACGCTGAGGAGGAGTCAGAAGAAGATGATGAAGAAGAAGATGAGGAGGATGAGGAATCAGAAGAAGAAGAGTCAGGAGAGGAAGAGGAGGAGGAAGAAGAAGATGAAAAAGAAGTCACTACAACAGTATGTTGGCTATGCTCCATTTGACCCGAGATGCGAAAAAAATTGGTCTTCGGTTTGACACAAACCAGACTGTACAGTCACAGAAGCAAGCTAGAAGCTTGAAATTTCGGATTTATAAAGACGAGGAGTTGTACTATGTAGCAAAATCAAAGGCGCTGGTCAGCTGTGCAGTAATTGCGCATGCACAGCTGATCTGTGCCTTTGATTTTGCAAAGGTGAAAATCTGTTTTTCTCATTATGTGGTTCATTTTATATGCATGTCCATGTTCAATTACAAGGCTAAACTGAGTCTTAATAGAAGCAAAAGATTACACAACAGCTAAGGCGTTGCGGTGCCAAATTGGTAGAGCACTGGACTGTGAATTGAGTGTGTCAAAACCCAATGGTGGCGAGTTGTGTCCTGGAGCAAGGCAAATTAACTTCCCTCGCTAATACCCAGGAAGGGGTGGCTTTGTGCTGACATGACAGAAAAATAGTTGACAGGGACATTAAACAACAAATTAGACAAACAAGCGAAGCTCAGAAGGATGACTCACTTATTGGTTTATACTAGATCTAAAGTATATTTACTTCATCACATACCATGTCATCGCATATAGGCTGAATTTTGAGAAAACTGGTCTCCAGGATTTACAACCAGGTCAGACACTGTCGCACAATCTGGTCTGTACGGTCACAGTATAAGGCTAGTAGCATAAAGAGTGATTGTACTACCTGTGATGGGGAAACAAAGGCGCTGATCAGCTGTGCAGTTACTGCTCAGCTGATCTGTGTCTTTGTTTTCGTATATGCAGAAAATTTGATTTTCTTTCAGGGTCGTCTTTTTGAAGCAATATATGACTATAAGGCCCAGGAGAAGGATGATCTATCGTTCACAAAGGGAGAAGTGCTCACTATTATCACTACTAGGTAAGTCGTTAGACTTTTCACTAGGATTTTGAATATTTGTAGTAAAACTGAGGTCCGTCCTAAAATGTTGGAGTTTTTCTACAATTTTCTATTGGTTGATTGGAACTTTTTAATGAGTTGCAGTAAATACTGGGAATTCTGTTGGCAAGAGCTATGAAGGTATCTTGCCTCAATAGATTGCTGCCTGTGCATGCATGAAGAATATACCAAAATAGCATGGCATTTGAGCCGCCTCGTGGGAAAACCAACAATCTGCGTAGGCGAAAACAAAGGCGCAGATCAGCTTCGCGGTAATCGCGAAGCTGATCAGCGCCTTTGTTTTCGCTAAGTACTCGGATAGTACAATTCCTCTTCTACTTAACTCAAAAATTTCAAGCTTCTAGCTCTTTTCTGTGACTTTACAGGTCGATTTGTGTCGGACCCGTTCGGAAACCACATTGTTGGCTTTCCCACGAGGTGGCTCATTTCTTGTTTTAAATTATACATAGTGATAGAAGAAAGTGACTTGATCAGAGAGTTGAAAGGTAGCATAGTTTTCTTGTTCAAAGCCTATTGACTTGATCTTAGATTTGCTATGTTCACAGAATCGGAACTGCTTTAATATTGTTTTTGGGCATTGTCATGTCAACATGCAATGGAAATTATCATATTACGTCGTCGTTTTCCAGTAGATAATGTCATGTAATAAAAAGTGAAATGACCACACATGTATTAACTTTTGTGGGAAGACGTAACGTCACTGATGACGTCCGTAACAACAGTGTAAATTTTCATTGAAAATATGTCCACTTCGAAGGCGATAAAATCCTAATTCAAATGTCATATGATAAAACGAATCTTACATTCATGGTCATTTCATATGAAATTTATTAAATTGCTTTGAAAGGCTGGTTTAATAAATTCGTATGAAATGACCACTAATGTAAGATCCTCTATTTACCTGATATGAGCAGCATCATGAGAAAACCGGATTTTTACATATATGAAAACAAAGGCGCAGATCAGCTTTGCAGTAACTGCGAAGCTGATCAGCACCTTTGTTTTCGCTACTCAAATAATACAATTCGTCTACTTTCTAAATTCAAAATTTCCAGCCTTTAGCCATCTTCTATGCTTGTACTGGTCGGTTTGTGTCAGACCTGGTCGGAAACCCCAAAAACCTTTTTTTTTGCATTGTGGCTCATATGTACCTTCCCTTCAATCATTTCTCAGATGCAGTAAAGGTAGCAGGTAATGTTAATACTTAATCAATGTGTTGTTTTCACTCACATTTTTACATTTCCAGTATATCAAACTCTTTTGAAGTTGAAGATTTGTAAATATTTACATTTTTCTAAAACCTCCTTAGATGAACCATTAGATGTTCATCTGTGTTCATACTTCCATGAACAACATTGTGTCACGTCACGTGACGTTATCCAAACTTGACGTCAAAAAACATGAATCTCGCCAATCTGATTGGACGTTATAAACGATGACGCCGTTCCGCTGTTTGAACACACACTCTGTGTAGATTCTCTGTTTGCTGGTAAATGTGACCGCCTTGGTGATTTTTCAACAAGCGATAGAGAGAAATGAATGTAAATATAAGCAATGAGTTTAATTTTTCTGTTGTTCATGGAGCTATGAACCGCAGTGGGTCGCTAGCAAAGCTTACATGAACCCCTTCGGGGTTCATTCGCTTTGCACGCGACCCACTGCGGTTCATAGCTCCATGAACACCAGAAAAATGAAACTCATTTCTTAAATAAATCAATGAAGCAAACTGGTTATCTTTATATCTAACTACATAATTGCTGTATTCATTTACCTTTCAAATGATACCAAAAACATTAAACTATGTTGATCAGGAGAAGCAGGATAATTTTTCTTGCAAACATGAAAATCACGCTAAGTCTATGGAGTTTTCCGAATGTGATGAACAATTATGTCTATTGACTGTACATTCTTAAGTGTACATGTAGCTGTACAGGCCATTATCATATGAACTTGAGCAATTATTTGAGTGTTTTTGCTTGAAGCAGTTCTAAAAGGGTAGGCATAATTATGTTGCACTACCACCTTTAACATTCAAATTTCATAAATTAAAATTAAAATAAAAGATTTTTTAAGTGGTATGGATTTCTACATGTGCTTTCGCTTCCACAGTTGCGGTTTTTGATCGTAGGATAGTTGTAAATTTTGTGTGTTAATGTAACAAGTTGCTTCCAAATATTTGAGCCGCCTCATGAGAAAACCAACAATGTGGTCTCCGAACAGATCTGACAAAAATTGGCCTGTATAGTCACAGAAGATGGCTAGAAGCTTGAAGTTTCGGATTTAAGAAGAAGTGGAAGTGTGCTATCCATGTAGCAGAAACAAAGGCGCTGATCAGATTTGTGGTTACCGCGAAGCTGGTCTTCTCCTTTGTTTTTGCATATGCAGATTGTTGGTTTTCCCATGATGCGGCCCTTTTTTTTATAATCTATGAGATGAAAATCTGGCTAATGACAATGTGGTCATAATTTACATGTTTTTAACAAAGACAAAAGATTTTCAAAAAAGTATATATTATGCATGCTAGTAGCACATCACTTCTGACAGTCATATCTACTTGTAATTGCATGGTATTATCATGTTTTTCGTTGATAAGATACACTTAATCATTTTATGCAGCATTTTATTTTAAGTGACTGATATTTTGACAGTTTTCACATACCATGCTTGCTCTTATTATCTTTATGTACCAAATAGAACAAGAGTAAGAAATCAATAATGCGGCTATGCTTGTGTTTGGAATAATGGTCAGCACTGCTGTGTCGGGTATTTTTATCAGTAATAAGCTTCTTTATGGTAGCTCTGTGACTCAGTGGTAGAGTGTCAGACAGCAGAGTGAGAGGTTTGGGGTCTAAGCCTAGCCTAACAATGTACAGCCTCAGTTTAATCCAGCAAACAAACTGATCTGCTTCTTCACATTATCTAACTCATACAAGCCTGGCTTAATATTTATGTGCCATATGCAAACAGAATAGCTACAGATGTGACGCGGCATCCCATCTGAGGTTATTCTGTTCCCCTAGAGGAATTTTATCCAAAAACGAAAGAAAAAACTTAAAGTCACACCTTATGCACTTGAAAATGAAAGTAGACTCACCCAAATAATAATAATGGGCAAGTCAAAATGCAGTAACTGCACAGCTGATCAGTGTCTTTGTTTTCGCATCACAGATAGTACAGTTCCTCTACTTTCTAAATCCAAAATTTCTAGCCTCTAGCCATCTTCTGTGCTTGTACAGCTTGGTTTGTGGCGGATCTGTTCGGAAACCACATTGTTGATATTCTATTGACGCGGCTCATTTTAATTTTGTATACTCCAGAGAGGATGGATGGTGGGAGGCTGAGAATGCTGAAGGGAAAAAGGGGAATGTACCCTCAACATATCTCAAGGTAGCTTAGCATCAAAACTTTAAGAAACTTTGATTTAAGTGATTCTACTGACCAGTTCGGACAGGTTCATCACATATGGATGGTGGAATTTTACAAATGCTGGCATATGATTTCAAGACTAAGTCAGTGCTTTCAAATAAATTTCAAAACAGTCATACATTGTTACATAAAATATTGATAAAGAGGCTTTTTTCCTAGCACAAGCTTGAAATTTGAGAATAAAGATAAAAAGATAAACTTATTTTAATATTTGAGCCGTGCCATGAGAAAACTGCATTTTTGCCTTGTCGAAAACAAAGGCGCAGATCAGCTTCACATTTACTACTGCGAAGCTGATCAGCGCCTTTGTTTTCGCTATACAGATAGTACAATCACACTTCTTCTTGAAACCGGAATTTCAATGTTCTAGCCTGCTTCTGTGACCTCAGGCTGGTTTGTGTCAGACCTGGTCGGAAACCCCGATTTTCCCGCATCGCGGCTCATTTCATGTCAAGCAGTCACTTTAACTACTGTGGTACAATTTTTGTGGGTATTATTTTTGAATTTTTGTAAATTTTCTTTCATTTCCAGATGCACAACAAGTACAAAGATGTCCAAAAAGATGATGAAGGTATACTTGTTCTGTACTGTTAGTTATATGTATGTTTCTTAAAAATTGCAAGTGTTTTAATGATTTAAACCATAAAAAAATGAATTGAATCGTTTAAAATTATCTTATTTATTTATAAGTGAACCAAAAAGGCCCCACACTAATTTGGGTTTGTTAAAATAAAGATATACATAATAGTTGTTTGCTTGGGTAGTGCTGTGTATAAACAAATCTGATTTTTGGGCAAAGTTTGACATAGATTTAGCAGATGTTCTGGCATGACCATTGCTGTTGACTAGAACATTAAGAAAAAAATAAAACAAAAATCTGCCGCAACATGAGAAGACTGGTCTTAGTGAGTTTCTGGCCAGGTCAGACACAAACCAGTCACAGAAGAAGACTAGGAGCTTGAAGTTTTGTATTGAACAAGGAAGGGAATCAGCTGTGCATTTAGTGTGCAGCTAGTCTGCATCTTTATTTTGGCGTATACAAAAAGGCAGTTTCTCATGATGCATCTCTAATATTTTTGTTCGCAGATGAAGAAGAAGAAGAATCAGAAGAAGAGGAGGAAGAGGAGGAGGAAGAAGAAGAGACAGGACAGGCTAAACCGAAGAAAATGAAAAGACAAAGAAGGTACTATATTTTATTCTTAACAAAGTCCTCAGTTCTGGCATCTTGAGTGTAAATGAAATGGTACTATAGGGCCTGTCACACACTCAGGAGTTGAAGCTGCGACATACTACGAGATGGTACTTGTTATAAGTTGCCGCTTGTTGCGGGAGTTGCCACAAGTTATGTTGAAAAAGTTTAAAAGCTGTCACACACGAGTAAAAGCTATGACTTAGCGCAAATCATAACTTTCCAAGTTATAATGCCCTATGAGTTCTACACGATATCCCTACGATATAAGTCGTAGAAACTTGTAGTAATGTCATGGTAAACTCATGAGATGTTGTAGGAACTCGTGGGAAGTCTCCTTCAATATCGTAGCAACTCGTAGGTATCTCGTAGGCAACTCGTCATGTATGACAAGACGCAGAGAGTGCATGACATCCCAAGACATTACTACGACTTCTGTACGATAAGCTACGAGATCAGTACGAGTTATGCTCCGCCCATGCGCCGCCGACTTTAAGACGGCGAGTTGCTACGACTTGCTATGAGAATTTTAAACCATTTAAAATTCTGGTAACCTTTCCACGACATGCTACGAGTTGGGAAGACTTCTGTACGACAACCGCCGACATAGGGCAAGTTCTCTACGAGTTGATACGAGTTCACCAAAAAAGTTGGCGGAGCTTAACTCGTAGGTCGAACTTGTGAGTGTCTGACAGGGCCTTACTGGGTACCTGTGCTGTCGTCCGAGCAATTTGTTTACCATCATATTTCTGAAAACTTGAAATGTGTTTCCAAAGATTTGTATTTTATTACTGCTTTGCCATAGACTAATGTTTCGAAAAAGTAATACTACAAGTAATGCTTCATAAAGCACTGAAACAAAGTTTTAGAGTTGAAAAAAAATTAAAAAAATGCAGTTTTGTGACAATAGTGAACAATATGAGCCTGTGCGTGAGAAAACCAATAATCTGGGTTTCCGAACAGGTCCGACACAAACCGGGCTGTACAGTTACAGATGATGGTTAGAGGCTGGAAATTTTGGATTTAGAAAGTAGAGGAAATGTACTATCCGTGTAGCGAAAATAAAGGTGCTGATCAGCTTAGCAGTTACTGCGAAGCTGATCTGCGCCTTTGTTTTTGCCTATGCAGATTGTTGGTTTTCCCATGCTTTGGCTCATATAGTAATTAGTGGTTTTGCACTGTCTTTAGAGCCTTGCGAAGCAATTTTTTCTCATTTTGAGGCATTTGCCTTGTCATATTTTCGGATTATATTTGTCTATTTCATATTAAAAGAGAAAGTATTATAGGGAAGGAGGTAAAATATGGGCTGATTACATTGATTGAATATTTAAGATACCTTGCATGTTTTTAACTGGTCCCTCAATAAATTACATAGCTACAAAAATTATCTGCTTTTTTAGAATCAAGATTTCTTAAATTGATGCATAAACATGTAATTTCTGTCTATTTGCATCAATGTAGAGCTGAATTATACAAACTTTTGTTGAAATATTTATTACTTGTTTACACATAGCACTTTATTTTAAGCTATTACAAATGTACGAATCTATAGATGCATGCTACCTTATTTTTCAAGTTCTCATTTCTGATTACAACCATGTATTTCTTTAAAGCTGTGTAATTTATTACTGTTTGTCTTATTTTCACCTTCTTTGCTCAAAACTCTGGTATCGTAAAAGTGGGCTTCTCGGCTTAGGGTTTTCTATGAGCCGCATGGTGAGAAAACCGAATTTTTGCCTATGCGAAAACAAAGGCGCAGATCAGCTTCGCAGTAACTGTGATCAGTGCCTTTGTTTTCGCTACTCGGATAGTACAATTCCTCTTCTAGTAAAATCCAAAATTTCAGTCGTCTAGCTTTCTTCTGTGACTGTTCATGTCGGTTTGTGTCGAACCTGGTCGAAAATCCCGAAGACCGGGTTTCTCGCGTCGCAGCTCCTATGATCATATGCATGCATATGGTATGTATTGAATTCTATAGTTTTCGTGTGCATGAAAAGACACACAGACAAATCATTTTAGAAATTCACTAAACCAGAGGTTTTGACAAATTGTTAAAGATCACTCACTTTTGTCAAATAAAGTTTTCAACGTGTTCCTGTGGTTAATGCAGTGAAATCCATCCCTATTTGCTGGTAGTTAAATTATGTCCCCCCAACCGAAGGTGGGGGACATATTGTTTTTGGTGCGGTTCCCGTCGGCGTCGGCGTCGGCGTCGGCGTCGGCGTCGGCGTCCGCGTCCGCGTCGGCGTCCGCGTCCGCGTAGCTTCTTTCTTACGCGATATCTTTTGAACCAGTGGATGGATTTTGACCAAACTTGCATAGATACATGGTTGGGAGGGGGGAAAGAGTTGATTAGATTTTGGTGACCTTGACCTCATTTTCAAGGTCACCAGCCCATGAAAACTGATCAAATTAGGTTTTCTGACGCGATATCTTCTGAACAAATGAATAGATTTTGAGCAAACTTGCACAAGAGCATTGTTGGGAGGCGGCTCAGAGTTGATTAGATTTTGGTGACCTTGACCTAATTTTCAAGGTCACCAGCCTATGAAAACTGATCAAATTAGGTTTTCCGACGCGATATCTTCTGAACAAATGAATGGATTTTGACTAAACTTGCACAAGGGCATTGTTGGGAGGAGGCTCAGAGTTGATTAGATTTCGGTGACCTTGACCTAATTTTCAAGGTCACGAGTCCATAAAAACTGTTGAAATTAGTCTTTCCAATGCAATATCTTGTAAACCTATTGATGGATTTTGACCAAACTTGCACAGAAGCATTGTTGGGAGGAGGCTCAGAGTTGATTAGATTTTGGTGACCTTGACCGAATTTTCAAGGTCACGAGTCCATAAAAAATGTTGAAATTAGTCTTTCCAACGCGATAACTTGTAAACCAATAGATGGATTTTGACCAAACTTGCACAGAAGCATTGTTGCAAGAAGGCTCAGAGTTGATTAGATTTTGGTGACCTTGATCTAATTTTCAAGGTCACGAGTCCATAAAAAATGTTGAAATTAGTCTTTCCAATGCAGTATCTTGTAAACCAATCAATGGATTTTGACCAAACTTGCACAGAAGCATTGTTGGGAGGAGGCTCAGAGTTGATTATATTTTGGTGACCTTGACCTAATAATCAAGGTCACAAGTCCATAAAAAATGTTAAAATTAGTCTTTCCAACGCGATAACTTGTAAACGAATGGATGGATTTTGACCAAACTTGTACAGAAGCATTGTTGCGAGAAGGCGCAGAGTCGGCTAGATTTTGGTGACCTTGACCTAATTTTCAAGGTCACAAGTCCATAAAAAATGTTGAAATTAGTCTTTCCAACGCAGTATCTTGTAAATCAATTGACGGATTTTGACCAAACTTGCACAGAAGCATTGTTGGGAGGAGGCTCAGAGTTGATTAGATTTTGGTGATCTTGACCTAATTTTCAAGGTCACGAGTCCATAAAAAATGTTGAAATTAATCTTTCCAACTCGATAACTTGTAAACCAATTGATGGATTTTGACCAAACTTGCACAGAAGCATTGTTGCGAGAAGGCTCAGAGTTGATTAGATTTCGGTGACCTTGACCTAATTTTCAAGGTCACGAGTCCATAAAAAAATGTTGAAATTAGTCTTTTCACTGCAATATCTTGTAAACCAGTTGATGGATTTTGACCAAACTTGCACAGAAGCATTGTTTGGAGGAGGCTCAAAGTTGATTAGATTTTGATGACCTTGACCTAATTTCCAAGGTCACGGGTCCATAAAAACTGTTGAAATTAGTTTTTCCGATACGATATCTTGTAAACTAATTGATGGATTTTGACCAAACTTGCTCAGAAGCATTGTTGTGAGGAGGTTCAGAGTTTATAAGAATTTGGTGATTGTGACCCAATTTTAGACAGGGTCCAAAACAAGTTTAAACTATCACACCTTACATGGTGTCTTCCCTAGAAAAACTTCATATCACAAGGTAACTACACTTCAATTACTAAACGGTTGGGGGGACATAGTTTTCCTCAGAAAACATTGTTTTAATTCATTTTGATGTACCCTTATGTGCCATTGTCATGTTCGTATTTGAAGGATTGTCAATCGGCTTGGCTAGAATGTTTGCTTTTTCTAGGAGAAAGTGAGTTATTATTCCCTGGAAGGTTAGTTTGATAAGAACTTAAATGATTGAGTTATTTCCCTTTATTTTACTACCAGCGGCAAGGAGCTGTGGAAAGGAATAAAGAAAGCTATCAATGAGGTAAAGATTTCTTGTTGTAAATTGTGCAACTAAAATTTACATTGGCATGGGTAGCACTTTGATGTATGTTGTCATGCATTTGACACTGGTTTGTTAAGTACTTTAGTTGAGGCTTTACATACAGGTCAATAAGTTTTCATTCATAATGAGACAGATTCTGAGTAATCAAAAAGTACTTGAGCCATGACATGAGAACCGGATTTTTGCCCAGGCGAAAACAAAAGCACAGACCAGCTTTTCAGTAACTGCGAAGCTGACCAGTGCCTTTGTTTTCGCTACACAGATAGTACAATTCCTCTACTTTCTATATCCAAAATTTTCAGCCTCTAGCATCTTCTGTAGCTGCACAGTCCGGTTTGTGTCAGACCTGGTCAGAAACCCTGAAGACCGGTTTTCTCGTGTCATGGCTCACTTAGCGTCAGATGAAATGCCTTGTTCAAGGGAACAACAAGATGGCAGTCGCATTTTATCAATTGAGAGCCAGATTATCTACGCTTGAATCATTTTAATCACTAACTTGGTGATTCATCATTTTAATTTCATTTAAATTAATTTTTAGACTTAATTTTGTGTGTTGGATTTTTATAATGTTTCATTGGCTAGGCTATTTTACAGCTTGCTTTTGTTGCTAATTTTGCATGTTTGCTTGTTGCATTGACAAGGTAAAGGTGAAATTTGATAATTTGAGCCGCCTCATGAGAAAACCAACAATCTGCATATACGAAAACAAAGACGCAGATCAGCTTCGCGGTAACTACGAAGCTGATCATCGCCTTTGTTCTCGCTACTGAGAAAGTACAATCCCTCTTCTTCTTGAATTTAAAATTTCAAGCTTCTAGCCATCTTCTGTGCTTGTACAGCCCAGTTTGTGTCAGACCTGTTCGAAAACCACATTGTTGGTTTTCCCATGAGGTGGCTCATTTATTATCTGTTTGAGTAAAGTAATTGGATGATCATCATTGGAGCTGGAAGTATAAAAGTGCAGCATTTCAATTCTCTGACATATGAGCGGCTGAATGAGAAAACCAACAATTTGAGTTCCGACCAGGTCCGACATAAACCAGGCTGTACAGTCACAGAAGAAGGCTAGAAACTTGGATTTTCGGAATCAACAAGAAGAGGGATTGTTCTATCTGTGACTGTACAGCTGATCTTGGGCTTTATTTTCGCATATTGTGCAGATTGTTGTTTTTTTGCGGCGGCTCATATCTGCATCTGTTTTTGGACTCTCCGACCTACAAGATATGACAGAAACCCAGACAAATAGCCACAGTAGCTGTCTGGGCCCAGTTGTTCAAAATTAACGACGTCGTTAGTTAACGTTTCGTTAAAATTTCAAACATTAATATTGCAAATACACTGTTATTTTTTGTTGAAAAAATGTGAGAATCCTTTGCACTGCAAAGGATTCTCACATTTTTTCAACAAAAAATAACAGTGTATTTGTTACTTTAGCTGATATTTGCTTAACAAATTTATGTCTTAACGATATCATTAAGCTAACGATGCTTTGAACAACTGGGTCCAGGTTGTTACAAAGCAGGAGATTCAGAAAGAGTAGGGATTGCACAATAAAGAAGAGAGAAAAAGCATGTTATTAATCTGTGCTGCTACCATGCATATGATCTTTGCTTTTTGACTTTCAACATGCTAAGGATGCCTCTTCATGTGTTGGCTCATATGAGTCATGTCATCACAAAAAGTCATCAGACTCGTACAAAATAATGCAAGCAGCAAAGATACAAATAATCGTGCACATGCATGATGGTTTGGCAGTTTATTTTTTGCTCAATGGCTGAGATTTAACCTGTACAGAACCACATGTAGTTAGGTTATTTCATGGCTTTTTCTAAGCTATACTAGTTGGTCTGCTTATATTTATTAAGCTTTAATAGACTAGGTCAACTTTTTTATCTTAAAGGGAAAATTATATCATCACCATGTAAGTAGGGAGATTAACTTAAAACTTCAAACACCATCAGATTTGAAACAAGTTTGATCAAAATCAGCATGTAAGGGTCTGAGTTTTCTTAAAAATCTTTAGATTTTGTTAAGTGAAATCGTCAATTATCTATGCACATTGATAATGGACATTGGTTATCAGGCATTAGATTTTACATTGTATTATTTGTTGTATGGTAAATCTTGGCAGATTTTGATCAAATTTGTATCAATAATTCATAATTTGTATGATAAAACTATTCCATCTCCTTTCTAAATAATTTAAGTAGAGTCATTTTGTAACTGTTGTTGTATTTTACCCAGTAGAACTAACATTTTGAAATTGAAATGTACATACAATGTATTAGATCAATATATTCAGAGTTACAGATTCATACACTGATAGTCATTTGGAACCATGCCTCCTCCACACACCCTTGAGTAATAGTGCAGGCTGTTGATTCCAGCAAGCCCGCACTGGGAAGAGATTACTTTTTCCTGTGTCTGCTGTGTTAACTTACACTTCCCAACGCCTATATATTTGAGCCTGTGCATGAGAAAACCAACAATTTTGGTTTTCGACCAGGTCTGACACAAACCGGCCTGTGCAGCCACAGAAGATGGCTGGAAGCTTGAAAATTCGGATTTAAGAAGATGAGGCATTGTACTATCTGTGTAGCGAAAACAAAGGCGCTGATCAGCTTCGCAGTTACTGCGAAGCTGATCTGCGCCTTTGTTTTCGCCTAAGCATTTTGTTGGTTTTCCCACATGGCGGCTCATATTTAGAATTGCCAATTTCGAGGATTTCTCCTGCACTGCGGGAACTGTTCAAATGTCAAAAGCAGCTAGATTTAGGCTCAAGGTTAAAATTGTAATGAGTTTGATATTCATTGTCATAACTGGTGTCAGGTCCATTTACCCAGATTCTTTTGGTATATAGCCATTTATTTGTTTGAGCATAACCATTCAAAAACATGCTGAGGCCAGCGAGGATAGCAAAAGTGTGCAAAGACACATAGTGTGATTTGTGCATTTATGTTCCATCACCTGATGAAGACTGTACCTTTAGTTTCTTGCACACCAGATAGAGAAATCCTACGTTTTACCCCATGTGAGAAATTCTTATCTCACCCTCGTTATCTCACCCCGGTCGCACCCTGCGTTCAAGTGTTCCTTTTTTAACATTGGTTGTATAGGACGTCACGTAATTTCGTCACTAAGTGCACACGTCACAATAACGTCGAAACGTTTAAATTCGAAATGGCGGACGCCGCGATTGTAGCATTTTTCTAGGTAAATAACATAAAAATCAAGCTTTGTCGCATTAAGGTGTGCAAGAAAAAGAATCCATCATTTGTGTAAGGTATGGATTATAAGAATCTTATATGGGGTTCTGTTCTAGATGGAAGTTTCTAACCCAAGGGATGACCGTGCTGAGCGGAACCGAGGCTCCGCCGAGGTTCCGCTCAGCACGGTCATCCCGAGGGTTGGAAACTTCCATCTAGAACAGAACACCATATTAGATTCTTTTTCTTGCACAACAACCCCAAAAATCTGGTTTATTTAAAGGTTTTGCGTATTTTTTTAGCCTGGGTGAGAACACCTGGGTGAGATGCAATTTTATCACCCAGGCAAAAAGTGTGGCAATTTCTGTCTGGTGTGCAAGAAAGACAAATCTGTCCCTCGGGTCACAATTTGGCATCACTCAGTGAGCCTCGTGATGCCACAATGTGACACTCGGGACAGATTTGTCTATCCATACCTGACACTCATGTAAGATTCTTATATTCTGTGTCCATTCGACATGTTTTTGCTCATGCTAATGTAAGAGGTTTTCCATATCCCAGTCATGTTGAGTGCTCTTCTTTTATCTGGTGGCTGGTACTGTGATCTATTATAGAGTACTACAAATTGTAATATACATGTATGCAAAATATTCTTTAATTTGTCAGAACACTCAGAAAAGTTTAGAACATCAAAAACAGGTTTAAACAAACAGCTATTAATTCCTTAGTATGTGTATTTCATAAACAGAATGTACTAAAAAATGAAGTATATTGGTTGTATTGAATAAAACCAGTTTTGTATACTAAGAAAGTCTTCGGTAAATTTCTTTTTAGAGAGAGAGAGAGAGAGAGAGAGAGAGAGAGAGAGAGAGTAAATAATAAAAAAAAGCCTTTGAGAGTAAATAATAGCTTTAATATAATAGTCAGCGCCATAACTTGTAAGACTTTAAATTACAGACAAGTGTCACAGATGTTCTTCATGCTATGGGGGCGGTACCGTCTGGTTTCCGGTTGTCAACTCTTGGTCAGAAGTTCAATTCAGGTAGGTTTATTATATCATAAAGCTATATTATTGAGCCGCCCCATGGGAAAACCAACAATCTGCATATGCGAAAACAAAGGCGCAGATCAGCTTCGCAGTAACTGCGAAGCTGATCAGCGCCTTTGTTTTCGCAACATGGATAGTATAATTCCTCTACTTTCTAAATCCAAAATTTCCAGCCTCTAGCCATCTTCTGTGACTGTACAGGCCGGTTTGTGTTGGGCCTGTTTGGAAACCACATTGTTGGTTTTCCCACGAGGCGGCTCATATATAAAGCTATATATCTTGAACAATGAACATATTAATATACCCTATAACTTTTCAAAAATCATTTGAGAAGGTATATGGTCCTTAAATGGTATGAGACCATAAAACCCAGTCAGCTTGACGGGTGACCTAAAACCTTCCTATTGACCAATCACAAGCAAATTTGTTCATGATGTCATGTTTCCAACTGAGCCTGTGCGTGAGAAAACCAACAATTTGCATGGGCGAAAACAAAGACGCAGATCAGCTTCGCGGTAACCGCGAAGCTGATCAGCGTCTTTGTTTTCGCTACACGGATAGTACATTTCCTCCTCTACTTATATCCAAATTTTCAAGATCCTGGGTTTCTTCTGTGACTGTACAGGCTGGTTTGTGTTGGACCTGGTCGGAAACACAAATTGTTGGTTTTCTCATGCACAGGCTCAACTGTATATCTCTAATATACTGCAGCAAATTTCTGACATCGTTCATCAGATGCCACATTATATGTACATTCAGATTCATCAGGACTGTTGTTTCTTTTAAGAATATTCTGCCCCAACATGACTGAAAAAATGTTGACTGGGACATCAAACTACTACATAAAGAAATATTTCGGAATGTTGGTGATGTCAATATGAGCCGTGACGCGAGAAAACCGGTCTTCGGGGTTTCCGACCAGGTCCGACACAAACCGGTCTGTGCAGTCTCAGAAAATGGTTAGAAGCTTGAAGTTTCGGATTTAGGAAGAAGAGAAATTGTACTATCCGAGTGGCGAAAACAAAGGCGCTGATCAGCTTCGCGGTTACCGCGAAGCTGATCTGCGCCTTTGTTTTCGCCTAGGCAAAAATCCGGTTTTCTCACGATGCGGCTCATATCATTTCAGAGTCTCAATACACCATGAAGAATTTCCTGACCCCTAAACTCAGCAACTCGAACTTCTCATACAAGGACCTCTTCTTTGACCCCAGTTTAAATAAGGTAGGTGGTAATAGTGTCATTCAAAAGCATAGCAAGTACAAGTCAAAAGACCAAATTTATTTATTGTCTGATTATCATTATTAAAGAATACTTTCAGTTTCCTGAGTGAATAGCAAATAACCAGTTACATGGCACATTGTTATTGCATGCATCTGCAGACAATTGAAGTCAGTTGCACTGCCTTGGAACAGTATATGGTAATTTTTGAGTGATTCATTATATACTGTTCATTTCAGATCCGGTCTCGACTGTCAAAGGAACAAAGAATTGTCATATTGTCCAACTGTCGACAGATACCAGTACCTGGGGCAGGTAGGTATAAGAGTAAAGAAGACAAAGCCACAACCAAAACCTGTCTATTAGCATCAGATAATGTAGAGCAAAAATTGGCCTATCAGCCATCAAAAAACTGACCGTCAAACATGAATACTTGATATTCAGAAAATGTGTTAGAGATGTACACTTTATACCGGTCAATAACCTTTCAGAGGCTAGCCTAAGAATAGCTTACTGGTTCAACATGACTTTGTTGTATACTGGATGAATACTTTAAACTTCAACAAAAGCAACTGACTAAAACTTAATGCCATTTTCTTGTGAAAGTAGCTTTTGTTCACTTAAAAGTTTTTTCTTCCAGGTTTAGAGGTGAAGTCGAGGCATGTCAGAATATGTTTGTTTGATGGTGTAAATGTAAGTCACACTTTTTACCCACATTTGTTTTACTCCATATTCACTTGTCTAGGTTTCAGTCCAGGACAAACACACTGGGTGCTTCCTTCGTCCTGATATAAAAAGGTTTTGTTTGACTTTTACTATAGGTCCCGATAGGATTTGGTTTTGTTTGATTTCGGTATCAGATTTTTTTCTACAATAATTCCTAGAATTTGGTCAAAGATTTGATTTGATTCTAATTCATGACGTCATTGAAAGAATTTCAAGTCATAATATAGTGCTTTGAATGCAATTTTATAGTAAGATTTAATTTGATTCGTTAAAAAGTGATTTAAATTAAGCAATTTATGTTATTGTTGACTCTGTTTTGTGGAGATTTACTGTGTTAAAGAAGTAGAACAAAATCCGTTACCAAAAAGTCAAACAAAACCTTTTTTAGCTCACCTGAGCCGAAGGCTCACAAGGTGAGCTAATAGGATGGCCATGATCCGGCGTCCGTCCGTCGTCGTCCGTCGTCGTCCGTCGTCGTCCACAATTTCAAAAATCTTCTTCTCTGAAACCGCTTGGCCGATCTAGTTGAAATTTTATGTGGAGCCTCCTTGGGTAGTGGCATTTCAAGTTTGATCGCAAAATCCAGGTCACATGACCAAGATGGCCACCACGCCCATATATGGTAAAAACCCTTCAAAAATCTTCTTCTCCAGAACCGGTGGGCCGATTTCCACGAAACTTGGTGTGTAGCATCCGGGACTTCAGCCCATCATAGTTTGATAAAATGATGACCCTTGGATGACCTTGACCTATCTTACGGCAAGGTCAAATTTGGAAACATAGGCTTTTACATGGGAAAAAGTGAAAACTATGGATTTTTTGAAAAGTATTGCAGCCTGAGGCCTGAAAAGTGGTAGATGCAAACTACTAATGGAGTAGATGAAGGTATGTGATTAATTTAGGTCAAGGTCATCTCTTGACCTTGGCAAGTCTGTCGTCCATTCACACTTTTCAAAGATCTTCTTCTCTGTCACTGCTGGGCCAATCAAAGTAAAATTTTATGTGGAGCATCCATTGGTATGGGAGACAAAAGTTTGATCGCGAAATCCAGGTCACATGACCAAGATGGCCGCCACGCCCATATATGGAAAAACCACTCGAAAATCTTCTTCTCCAGAACCGGCAGGCCGATTTTCATGAAACTTGGTATGTAGCATTTGGGACTCTAGCCCATCATAGTTTGATAAAATGATGACCCTAGGATGACCTTGACCTAATTTACGGCAAGGTCAATTTTGGAAACATAGGCTTTAACATGGGAAAAAGTGAAAACTATGGATTTTTTGAAAACTATTGCAGCCTGATGCCTGAAAAGTGGTAGATGCAAACAACTAATGGAGTAGATGAAGGTATGTGATTAATGTAGGTCAAGGTCATCTCTTGACCTTGGCCAGTCTGTCCTCCATACAAACTTTTCAAAGATCTTCTTCTCTGAAACTGCTTGGCCAATCAAAGTGAAATTTTATGTGGAGCCTACTGGGTAGTGGCATTTCAAGTTTGATCGCGAAATCCAGGTCACATGACCAAGATGGCCGCCACATGGTAAAAACACTTCAAAAATCTTCTTCTCCAGAACCGGTGGGCCGATTACCACGAAACTTGGAATGTAGCATCGGGGACTTCAGCCCATCATAGTTTGATAAAATGATGACCCTTGGATGACCTTGACCTATTTTACGGCAAGGTCAAATTTGGAAACATAGGCTTTTACATGGGAAAAAGTGAAAACTATGGATTTTTTGAAAAGTATTGCAGCCTGAGGCCTGAAAAGTGGTAGATGCAAACAACTAATGGAGTAGATGAAGGTATGTGATTAATATAGGTCAAGGTCATCTCTTGACCTTGGCCAGTCTGTTGTCCATACACACTTTACAAAGATCTTCTTCTCTGAAACTGCGCTGCCAATCAAAGTGAAATTTTATGTGGAGCATCCATGGGTAGGGGAGACGAAAGTTTGATCGCGAAATCCAGGTCACATGACCAAGATGGCCGCCACGCCCATATATGGTAAAAACCACTCAAAAATCTTCTTTTCTAGAACCGGTGGGCCGATTTCCACGAAACTTGGTATGTAGCATCAAGGACCTCAGCCCATCATAGTTTGATAAAATGATGACCCTTGGATGACCTTGACCTATTTTACAGCAAGGTCAAATTTGGAAACATAGGCTTTTACATGGGAAAAAGTAAAAACTATGGAATTTTTTGAAAACTGTTGCAGCCTGAGGCCTGAAAAGTGGTAGATGCAAACAACTAATGGAGTAGATGAAGGTATGTGATTAATGTAGGTCAAGGTCATCTCTTGACCTTGGCCAGTCTGTTGTCCATACACAGTTTTCAAAGATCTTCTCTGAAACTGCGCTGCCAATCAAAGTGAAATTTTATGTCGAGCATCCATGGGTAGGGGAGACGAAAGTTTGATCGCGAAATCCAGGCCACATGACCAAGATGGCCGCCACGCCCATATATGGTTAAAACCACTCAAAAATCTTCTTCTCCAGAACCGGTGGGCCGATTTCCACAAAAATTTGTATGTAGCATCCGGGACCTCAGCCCATCATAATTTGATAAAATGATGACCTTTGGATGACCCTGGCCTATTTTACGGCAAGGTCAAATTTGGAAACATAGGCTTTTACATAGGAAGAAGTGAAAACTATGGATTTTTTGAAAACTATTGCAGCCTGAGGCCTGAAAAGTGGTAGATGCTAACAACTAATGGAGTAGATGAAGGTATGTGATTAATATAGGTCAAGGTCATCTCTTGGCCTTGGCCAGTCTGTTGTCCATACACACTTTTCAAAGATCTTCTTCTCTGAAACTGCTTGGCAAATCAAAGTGAAATTTTATGTGGAGCATCCATGGGTAGGGGAGACGAAAGTTTGATCGCGAAATCCAGGTCATATGACCAAGATGGCTGCCACGCCCATATATGGTAAAAACCTTTCAAAAATCTTCTCCAGAACCGGCAGGCCAATTTTCATGAAACTTGGTATGTAGCATTTGGGACTCCAGCCCATCATAGTTTGTTGAAATGATGACCCTATGATGACCTTGACCTATTTTACGGCAAGGTCAATTTTGGAAACATAGGCTTTCACATGGGAAAAGGCGAAAACAAACTGTTGCAGCCTGAGACCTGACAGTTGCTAGATGCAGACAACTAATGGAGTCAATGAAGGTAAGTAATTAATGAAGGCCAAGGTCATGTCTTGACCTTGGCCCTAGGTCATTTAAATATCAAAATTAAAATTATGGTTTTCTCAGAAATCACTGGGTTTGGAAACTATTGCAGCCTGAGACCTGAAACTTTGCAGATGCAGACAACTTATGAAGTCAATCAAGGTGTGTGAGTATTCAAGGTCAAGGTCATTTCATTATGACTTAATACTCCAAGATCAGGCTTCAGGTGAGCGTTCTCAGGACCAATGGTCCTCTGGTATATCGGGACCAAGGAAGCACCCAGTGAAACACAACCCCTAGACTATTTATTCAGCATTACGAAAACATGCCCATGTTATATACATATTTTTTCTAAGTTGTGAAAATTGAAAATTTTAAGTAGAAAAACTTTATAATTTTTGCTCATAACATAGATTGTGGGTACTTGTTAGAGCTGCCTCACCAAGGCGGTTCTAAAGAGTACACACAATCTATGTTTTGGAGCAAAAATAAGAAAAATAGGTATACCCCTGCATATACCAGTTTTGCTATATAAAAGTGGGGTATGAGTGGGTAAAAATTACACGGATATGTTTTCATGATGGAGTGTTGCCGGCTTAGACCGTTTGACGTAGACAGTAGAAAAAAATACATTTTACTTTCCTTGATTTATTGAAAGGTTTGTTTTCACACAATACCTTTCAAAATGATGCATGGTAACTTTTGATTAGATATATTGAATCCATAATCACAAATTTTGTGCAGCATTTCTGATGCAGAGCGTCGTCATAAACTAGCTACAGTCGGGCTCATATGAGCCACATGACAAGTAAACCAATCTTTGAGATTTTTGACAGGACAGACATAAATTGGCCTATACAGTCACTGTCACAGAAGAAGGCAAGAAACTTAAAAAATCAGATTAGAGAAGGAGAGATGTTGTACAATGCACAGCTGATCTGCGCCTTTTTTAGCTCACCTGAGCCGAAGGCTCACAGGTGAGCTTATAGGATAGGCAGGCATCCGTCTTCCGTCGTCGTCGTCGTCGTCCGTCGTCGTCCGTCCACAATTTCAAAGAAGAATATTTCTGAAGCTAGTTGGCCGATCTTGATCAAATTTAATGTGAACCATAATTGGGTTGGGGGATTGATGGCATTAGGTTTTGGAGCAGATTGTATCAAAATTGTGGTTTCCATGGCAACAGATAGGTCCCATAGACTTACAATGGGAAAAACTAAAAAAATCTTCTTCTCTGAAACCACTAGGCCCACAGCTTTGATATATGGTATGTAGCAATGGCTAATGGTCCTCTACATAAATTGTGCCATTCATGCCCCTGGGGTAAAATTTGGCCACGCCCCGGGGGTCGATAGTCTCCATAGACTTACTATGGGAAAAAAATTCAAAAATCTTCTTCTCTGAAACCACAGGGCCCGAAGCTTTGATATTTGGTATGTGGCAATGGCTAATGGTCTTCTACATAAATTGTGCCAGCCATGCCCCTGGGGTCAAATTTGGCCACGCCCCGGGGGTCGATAGTCTCCATAGACTTACAGTTGGAAAAACTAAAAAAATCTTCTTCTCTGAAACCACTAGGCCCACAGCTTTGATATTTGGTATGTAGCAATTGCTAATGGTCCTCTACATAAATTGTGCCATTCATGCCCCTGGGGTCAAATTTGGCCCCGCCCCGGGGGTCGATAGTCTCCATAGACTTACTATGGGAAAAAATTTAAAAAATCTTCTTCTCTGAAACCACAGGGCCCGAAGCTTTGATATTTTGTATGTGGCAATGGCTAATGGTCCTCTACATAAATTGTGCCAATCATGCCCCTGGGGTCAAATTTGGCCACGCCCCGGGAGTCGATAGTCTCCATAGACCTACAATAAGAAAAAAAATAAAAAAATCTTCTTCTCTGAAACCACTAGGCCAACAGCTTTGATTTTTGGTATGTAGCAATGGCTAATGGTCCTCTACATAAATTGTGCCATTAATGCCCCTGGGGTCAAATTTGGCCACGCCCCGGGGGTTGATAGTCTCCATAGACTTACTATGGGAAAAAAAATAAAAAATCTTCTTCTCTGAAACCACAGGGCCCACAGCTTTGATATTTTGTATGTGGCAATGGCTAATGGTCCTCTACATAAATTGTGCCAATCATGCCCCTGGGGTCAAATTTGGCCACGCCCTGGGGGTCGATAGTCTCCATAGACCTACAATAGGAAAAAAACTAAAAAATCTTCTTCTCTGAAACCACTAGGCCAACAGCTTTGATATTTGGTATGTAGCAATGGCTAATGGTCCTCTACATAAATTGTGCCATTCATGCCCCTGGGGTCAAATTGGCCACTTCCCGGGGGTTGATAGTCTCCATAGACTTACTATTGGAAAAAAATTCAAAAATCTTCTTCTATGAAACCACAGGGCCCACAGCTTTGATATTTTGTATGTGGCAATGGCTAATGGTCCTCTACATAAATTGTGCCAATCATGTAACCGGGGAATTTGGCCACGCCCCGGGGGTCGATAGTCTCCATAGACCTACAATAGGAAAAACTAAAAAAATCTTCTTCTCTGAAACCACTAGGCCCACAGCTTTGATATTTGGTATGTAGCAATGGCTAATGGTCCTCTACATAAATTGTGCCATTCATGCCCCTGGGGTCAAATTTGGCCAGGCCCCGGAGGTTGATAGTCTCAATAGACTTGCTATGGGAAAAAAATTCAAAAATCTTCTTCTCTGAAACCACAGGGCACACAGCTTTGATATTTTGTATGTGGCAATGGCTAATGGTCCTCTACATAAATTGTGCCAGCCATGCCCCTGGTGTCAAATTTGGCCACGCCCCGGGGGTAGATAGTCTCCATAGACTTACAATGGGAAAAACTAAAAAAATCTTCTTCTCTGAAACCAAAAGGCCCAGAGCTTCTATATTTTGTATGTAGCAATGTTTGGTAGTCCCCATTATAAATTGTGCCAGTCATGCCCCTTGGTCAAATTTGGCCATGCCCCGGGGGTCAATAGTGTCCATGCATAGACTTTCATTGGTTGATTCTCAATTAATTTAAATCTCATGAGCTTACAATGTGATAATCTCTCAGGTGAGCTACAGGACCAATGGTCCTCTAGTTTTTTGTTTTTTTTTTCGTATTGGCAAAAAATGAGGTTTGCTTGCAACAAAGCTCATACTTAACTGTATCAATGATTTCAGATACTCAGTAACATCCACACAGTGAAGGTAGCCAATGTTGACAGAGACCAGAGAACATGGCACTTCAATACAAGGGTAAATAACTCAACATCTTCTTATCTATTGTTGTTGAAGTTTTTATTACTTGAGTCATATTGTTGCATAAATATCCATATCACACGGTATTATCAGGCCTGTATTAACGAAGACAATGCCTTTTATTAACGAGGCGATTTTTGAAGCTATTTATACACAGTTGCCTCCCTTGTGGACCAGCAGATGTTTAGAATGCATAGAAAAACGTTTGATCCCCTGTATTGGTAATTATGATGTTTTAAAACGGGTGTCTCAGTAAAATGGAGAACTCGTAATAATAAGCTTTGTATCTTGAAGGTTGAAATACCAGAAAACCCTTTTTGAACTGTATGAATTTTATTATTCAGGAGTAAAGACATGTCTTTAAAGAGAAGGCACTTCTTAAAGCATGTTTTAAAGGAAATTCTAACACATGATTAAGAAATGTGTTATATTGTGCAATTGGTTAATTAGTGTGATGTTAACTTGCGCTCTTTCAATATCATTTGTGATGTCAACTATCCCATCATGCAATGTAATCTTGACGTTAGACACCATAATGTTGTTGAAGTGATTAACTAACGTAATGTGTGTAAATATCCGCATTAGAATCAAACATTTGATGGGATATCTACAATGCAATGGCGGAAAGCTGAACTATATCAATTTGTTGAGTAATAATTCACTCTTGTTGGTCAGTTGCAAGAATTTTAATCACTCGGGCTACGTGCTCATGATTTGATCTTCTTTACAACTGACCTCCAAACAGTGAATAATTACACACCAATTCACTGCTAGGTCTGATCTAGTTCTTAAATATACCTCCACTTCAAGTTTTCTGTATGGCTTTTAACAAACTTTGGCTGTTGCCTTTGAAAGTCAACAAGTGCTTAACTCATTTAAGCCTGGCATCCCTTTTATGGGATATTGGCAAACAGAATATCCCCAGATGTGACGCCGCAAAACGCTGCGTCCCATCTGGGGCTATTCTGTTTGCTTAGTGAATTTTCATCAAAAAACTAAATAAAATTTTAAAATCACTCCTGACGCCCATACAAATGAAAGTGGACTCATCCAACTGATAATGATGGGAGAATCCATTCTTCAAATATGGGTTAATATCAAAGGCTCTGATAATTTTAATTACAATTTACCTATCCAAAGCTAAAAGTAGGCAATGATCAGGAAATGACGCAATCAGAAATTCCCACTACTAAAATTGAGGTGGGAAAAAACTAAATTAACATTTATATTTAACAGATAAGTGATCTCATGGATACATATCAACATGCAGAAATCTTCGTGAGAACTGACACCGTGGTAAAAAATCTAGGTAAACCTTCAAATTATTCGTTAAATTGTACACCAAGTGATTGAAACTTTGCCCAAATTGTTGTTCCATAGAGAATGCAACATAATTTTTTTTTTGTTTTTTAATCAACTTCAGTCTATATTTTCCTCTGACAGGAAAAAATCAACATATGACATAGAACTTTTTCATGACTTTCTGATTTTTCTTTGGTCTTGTAAGTCTTTATACAAATTTTATGTTAATGTATTTCTCTAGATCTTTACTTTGTGTGATGAACCTGTACCTATGAAAGCCTGTTCTAGGCCTAAAAATGTTTATCAAGCAATGAATTTGTACAATGGATCAGCATCTGTGTTTTATTGATATTACTATTCTATCACTGTATTTCAGGTATTCTATTTGAATTATGCAATACCTACCTTAGAACTGTAAGTAACACTTTATACAGTATATGAGCTGCATCGTGAGAAAACTGGATTTTTGCAAATGCGAAAACAGGCGAGCGTGGTGGCATAGTGGTAGAGCATCATACTCTGAATCGAGAGGCCCTGAGTTTGATCCCCACAGGCGGCACAATATTGTGTCCTTAGCTCACCACAGTACTGGCTAAACCCAGGAAGCGTTGGCTCTGTACCAACATGACTGAAAAATTGTTGACTGGGACGTTAAGCCTCAATTCAAACAAACAGAAAACAGGGGCGTCTTTGTTTTGCTACGCAATTAGTACAACCCTTCTTCTTCTTAAATCCAAAATTTCAAGCCCATAGTCTTCTATGACTGTACAGGTCGAATGTGGTGAAAATCCCGAAGATCTGTTTTCTCCCATCACAGCTCATATTGCTCAGTAAAAATACAACATACATCAAATAAGATTTGTAATGAGTTCTTTGAAAAGCAGTTAAAACTTCACACAAGATAGCCTGATTAATATTTTGACTGATTCTTTTTTTAAATGAATTTGAAATAGATCCTGATGTCCAGGACATTTCTTACAGGAAGTTTTGAAGATCATGAAAATATTTTTGTGACCATTCTTTCTCATCTGATGTTTCCAGAGGGGCATTTATCAGTTGTCATAGAAAGAATGCACACTTTATACTGGTAATCTGATTTTTTCACTCCCATTCTCAGGAAACAGTGGCTTTGTTTTGACATGACTGAAAGATTGTTGTCTGGGACATTGAATATTTATTGCTATATTATCTATTCCAGAGTACAGGAGAATCGGGAGAATTCAGTTGTGGTTGGGTCCATCTACCTTTTGAAGATAGTAATGGTGTTCCACTACAAAATAAGTAAGTTGTGATCTTATTTGCTTTGTCCAAAAAAAAAAAAAAAAAAAAAAAAAAAATAGAAAAGCAGTTTTAAGTAACAAAGTATATTAAAGCTACGTCACGAGAAAACCGAGCTTGTGGATTTCTGACCAGGTATGATACAAAGCAATCTATACAGTCTCAGAAATGGGCTCGAGGCTTGAAATTTTGGATTTATATGGAAGAAGAATTGTACTTTCTGAGTAGCGAAAACAAAGGCGCTGATCAGCTGTGCAGTTACTGGACACAACTGTGCAGTTATTGCGCAGCTGATCTGCCCCTTTGTTTTTGCACAGAGTAAATCCAGTTTTCTCATGACGTGGCTCAAATGTAAGTTTAACATAAGACAGTATGTTTGTCTGATAACATTTGAATAAAATAGATATGGAAGAATTATCTATTGCACACCTGACATTAAGTTTTAAATAAACAGAAACAGTTGAACAGAGGACTTTAAAGAATTAAAGAATGCACGCTCTTCTGCAATAAATGAGCCACCTTGTGGGAAAACCAACAGTGTGGTTTCCGAACAGGTCTGACACAAACCGACCTGTACAAGCACAGAAAAGAGCCAGAAGCTTGAAATTTCGGATTTAAGAAGAAGAGGAATAGTACTGTCCGAGTAGCGAAAACAATGGCGCTGATCAGCTTCGTGGTTGCTGATCTGCGCCTTTGTTTTCGCCTACGCAGATTGTTGGTTTTCCCATGGGGCGGCTCAAATAATAACTTAGTGATGTTACCATTGTTGATTTAATTATAAGTCACTTTGTAACTTATACTAGAGTATCCATTTCCTCTGAATATTCACATTGTACATGAATGGTGCCATATGAGAAAGACGTCTGGATAGGTCGTAACATCTGCAGAAGTAAATGTTAATTTAAAATCTGTATTTTTTTTTCTCTTCAAAACATTTCACTGTTTTCAGCCCAACCTATTATCAGTATAATCACGGCTAACAAACCTTTAAATGCGTAACCGCCTGTTAAGAAAGAAAATCCGATTCACGCCCTTCCGGTTCCGCATATGAAGACCAAGAAAAGGTAAACAAAACATAAACTACTAGGATCGATTGATGATTATATTTTAGTACAGAAATATATGGATTATCTATGAATGCTATTTTGTCACTCATTTACTATTGTATCTCAGCACCAAAGTAGCTCGCAAAATAATTTGATGGTCTTTGAGTTATTTATTCCCTTCTTCGAACCTGCTGTTCCAACAAGGCCAAAGTCGACGAAATACAACTAAAAATTGGACAATTTGCTGGTAAATATCAAATTTTAGTGATTGTTCCACGACAAATTTACAGATATGTATTAACTAAATTGCATCTGATGTCTGTGCTAGTACATCGTTGTGTTAGTGCCCGTCATTATCGATTTGAAGGGAAGGAAAAGATGGGTACGCATTTAATGATTAAAATATGAAGGATGTATTTCAAGATACGTTTGAAAACCTCAACCTGTTCAAGTTATGGTATTTATTTCCCTGTAAAGCGTTTTGAAAGACATAAAACCAAGAAAAAACAAATTAAAGTATACAGAATGCTGTAAAATCGTCTTCATGAACAGGAATATCATACATGTGAACTATTGTATTACATGTATTTCATAGACAGTTTGTATTATTTTATATCAAACATTTTCACTGCAAATATCACAAACACACCAAATTTGAGTAAGCAACTATCAAGAAAGGACGAAAGAATGTGACAATAATCTTCAGCGTAAAACAATTAACAAAACCAAAAACTTTAATACATGTGTTCTATAATGACTATATTGCTATCATTCTAATGATTAAATTCGTAACCGAAATGTTGACACAGCTTTTAACCACATATGCATAGAATGCATTGGCCAGAGGCAACGAAACTGTCACCAGACCTCACACAATGTTAAAATCATCTGCGCAATGTATTGCTTTCCGTTAATATGGACGTAATGAGCGGAAATCTAAAAATATCCCTGCGACTGACCCACATTTTCGTCGTGTACAATGCAATCCCAACATGTGTTTTGAGGTAGGGAATAAAAATCATGATTATAAAGAAAAATTTCTGGAAATCCTTTGGGGTCCAAATATAGCAATGTCTAACTAATAAAATAGCATTGAGAGAATTATAATATTTGTCTTCGAATCGAAATATTTTACTCGGAAACACGAGCTGCAAAAGTTTGTTTACCTTTTGTTCGTCATCTGATGCGAAACCGGAAGGACATGAATTGGATTTCTTTTCATAACCGCGGTTACGCATTTAAAGGTTTGTTAGCCGTGTATAATGAAAAAAAAACAACTTGATTTAAACTATGTTTTTTTCCCTAGAACATTTGACCTGTACGAGAAAGGAGTTGAAGTGGACCCCAGTATCAGTATAAATAGATAAATTAGTTGGGGTTGATGTAAATGACAATAATTAATTTGATACCTTACCTTTTTTCCTTAGAACATTTGATCTGTATGTGAACGGAGGTACACCATACGAGAAAGGAGTTGAGGTGGACCCCAGTATCAGTATAAATGGATAAATTAGTTGGGGTTGATGTAAATGACAATAATTAATTTGATACCTTAACTTTTTTCCCTAGAACATTTGATCTGTACGTGAATGGAGGTACACCATACGAGAAAGGAGTTGAAGAGGACCCCAGTATCAGTATAAATAATAAATTACTTGGGGTTGATGTAAGCGACAATAATTAATTTGATACCTTAACTTTTTTCTCTAGAACATTTGATCTGTACGTGAATGGAGGTACACCATACGAGAAAGGAGTTGAAGAGGACCCCAGTATCAGTATAAATAATAAATTACTTGGGGTTGATGTAAGCGACAATAATTAATTTGATACCTTAACTTTTTTCTCTAGAACATTTGATCTGTACGTGAATGGAGGTACACCATACGAGAAAGGAGTTGAAGAGGACCCCAGTATCAGTATAAATAGATAAATTAGTTGGGGTTGATGTAAGCGACAATAATTAATTTGATACCTTAACTTTTTTCTCTAGAACATTTGATCTGTACGTGAATGGAGGTACACCATACGAGAAAGGAGTTGAGGTCGACCCCAGCATCAGTAGAAGAAGTAAGTTTAAAAAGCTTGATATAAAACCATGCATCAGAAAACCATGCATCAGAAAACCATGCATCAGAAAACCATGCATAAAAACGCCATGCATCAAACAACCATCTGCATATGCAAAATCAAATGTGCAGATCAGCTGTGCAGTTACTGCACAGCTGATCAGCACCCTTGTTTTCACACCATAGATAGTACAATGCCTCTTCTTCCTAAATTCAAAATCTGAAGCTTCTAGCCTTTTTCTGTGTCTGTACAGGGCTGTTTGTGTCATACCTGGTCAGAAACCTGACATGGTGCATATGAGCTCAATTTTTTTGGTGCACTAGATTGGAATAGTGGGAGATTTGGCATAGTCAAAATGTTGTATCATTGCATAGTTTATCTGGCTTGTACTTGCAAAAATTGAGATTTTGAAGTTTCATGTGAAATTTGAACCACCTCATGAGAAAACCAACAATCTGCAAATGCGAAACCAAAGGCGCAGATCAGCTTCGCGTTTACCTGATCAGCGCCTTTGTTTTTGCGACAGAGAAAGTACAATTCTTCTACTTTCTAAATCCAAAATTTCCAGCCTCTAGCCATCTCCTGTGCTTGTACAGCTCGGTTTGTGTTGAACCTGTTCGGAAAACCACATTGTAGGTTTTCCCACCAGGCGGCTCATTTGTCTGGAATTTCCAGCAAAGGGTGGGTGCAAACTGGATTGTACAGCTAGAAAAGATGGTTTTTATGCCCCCAACTTTGAAGAAGTTGAGGGGGCATATTGGTTTGGGTCTGTCCGTCCAGTCCAGTCCAGTCCAGTGAGTCTGTGATGCGTGAGTAACGCTTTACACTCCGTCAGGAACCGTTAGAGCTAGGATCTTGAAATTTGGTATGTAGTTTGTATATGAAAATTAAGAGGACCCGTATTTTTTCTTTCAGGTAAATTCAAGGGGCTAGGGGCCCATTCTGTGAGAGTTATGTCCCTTTTTATGTCTCCCCCCGACAGGGTCGGGAGACATATTGTTTTTCCCCGTGCATCTGTCTGTCCGTCCGTCTGTCCATCCGTCTGTCCGTCACAAATCGTGTCCGCTCTATAACTTGAAAACCGTTTAAGATTTTTCAATGAAACTTGGTACACTTGTAAACCACGATGAGACGATGTGTCATGCACAAGAAACATAACTCTAGCTTGAGTATTTTTGGAGTTATTTCCCTTTGATTATTTTCGATACATTTTCGTGTCCGCTGTATAACTTGAAAACCGTTAAAGATTTTTCAATGAAACTTGGTACACTTGTAGACCACGACAAGACGATGTGTCATGCACAAGAACCATAACTCTGGTTTGAGTATTTTTGGAGTTATTTCCCTTTGATTATTTTCGATACAATTTCGTGTCCGCTGTATAACTTGAAAACCGTTTAAGATTTTTCAATAAAACTTGGTACACTTATTGAGCATGATCAGACGATGTGTCATGCACAAGAACCATAACTCTGGCTTGAGTATTTTATGAGTTATTTCCCTTTCATTATTTTCCATACAATTTCGTGTCCGCTTTATAACTCGAAAATCGTAAGAGTTATTTCAATGAAACTTGATACACTTATAAAGCAAGATGAGATTACGTGTCATGCTAAAGAACCATAACTCTTGCTTGCATATCTTTGTTTTTATTGCATTAAATGTCGCAAGCTTTTTCATTGACAGCCGAAATTATTGCACATATTGTTTGGTAGCTGGGTGTTTTATTGCTAGCATTGTGCTCATTGCTTTCCATGTTGTACATACTACTGGTTATCCAGAGACAGCCAAAACAACTCAGATGAAATCAGTATAAGTGACCGCACCAGTAACTGCACAGCTTTCCATGTTTCATTGCTTTCCATGTTTCATTACTTTCCATGTTTCATTGCTTTCCATGTTTCATTGCTTTCCATGTTTCGTTGCTTTCCATGTTTCATTGCTTTTCATGTTTCATTGCTTTTCATGTTTCATTACTTCGATGTTTCATTGCTTTCCATGTTTCATTGCTTTCCATGTTTCGTTGCTTTCCATGTTTCATTGATTTCCATGTTTCATTGCTTTTCATGTTTCATTGCTTTCCATTGTTCATTGCTTTCCATGTTTCATTGCTTTCCATGTTTCATTGCTTACCATGTTTCATTGCTTTCCATGCTTCATTGCTTTAAATGTTTCATTGCTTTCTTTGTTTCATTGCTTTCCATGTTGTACTGTATAATGCTGTTAATTGCTTCAGCAGGAGGCTGTAAGTAAACATTGCATGCTTGTTGTGATTTTTTTATCCCCTCCAACTGAAAAAAGTGCTTAAGAAACTAAACTACATGTAATCTTTTGTTTGTTTTGTTATTTTACACCCCAGTCTACAGCTATTGGGTCATGTCAGGATGGATCCACCACTTTCTTTGTATAAACCTGGCCCCAATGTTATAATACGTTTTTCATGCTCAGCTCAGCTGAGACAAAAATTCATCCTGCGTATAAATGTTAAAATGCCAACAGTTGTTATCAGACATTTTAACACTTATGAGCAGATTAAAATTCCCAATTTTAGTGATCTAGATGTGCAATTTAAATTGATTTTGGCTATTGAAGTATTTATGAGCAGTTAAAATTTCAAGCTCAGATGAGTTGAGCATGAAAAAATTTTATAACCCGGGAACCTGTACTATGGGGAGTTAATGTGTCTAGCTCAAGGACAAAGGAAGGGTGAATCCAGAACCTCCTCTGGATTGAGACGGGGGTTGGGGGTGGGGTGGGGTGGGGGGGAGGGTTATGCCCTTGAGCAAGACTCCCAAATAGTACTCTGGTAAATACACAGGAAAGGGTGACTTCTTCCTGCCATGACTGAAAAATTGATGACAGGAGCATTAAAGCACAAGACTACAAGCAAATTATAAGAAACTTCATTTTCAAATTAGTTGAAGTTTTTATTGCACTTTACTAACTTGTTGCGTTTTGTTAACTATATTACTTATCTTACTCAGGGGCGTATCCAGGCGGACGCCTGGAAGCCCGGGCTTCAACGTGATTTTTTCAAGTATGGTATTTCCCCCGGTCTTTCTGAGAAAAAATTATGAAAAACAAGTAATTTTAACTGAAAAAAGGTGTTGGGCTTCAACATTACACATTTCCTGGCTACGCCCCTGTTACTGAATGCATGTTGTCATTGTTGTTGTTTCATTTGTTACCTTTGCATGCCAAAAAGCAATACTGTAAGTTGGGAAATTTTCACGTGAATTTTATTTTGCGATTTTTCTATTGCCGAATTATTAGCGAGTTCTTGAATTTGCAAATGAATGCTCTGGAAGTCTATAAAGCTCAGAGTAACTCTTTATTAGCGAGAATTTTGAATTTGCGAGACAACACATTCGCTAATATTAGCGAAAATAAAGTCAATATTTCCGAATTTACAGTATTTATTTGAAGCACAATTCTAATTTTTATCACTATAGACTAGGAACGTTTGTTTATCACCTAGTCACCATATCACTTCTTAATATTTTTTTTTATTTCACTTCAGTTTGTAGCCAACAATCACACTTTCTCTGGCGCATGATATTAGTTATTGATTAGAGGAAGAAATGTAATAGTTTTTTAGTTGTCATTTGAAGGCCTCTATTATAGTGTGATTGGTCTGGCTTACGTATTTGATTGAAAGTGTTCATTTGTACTGAAATTGCAGACTATTGTCCTTTACCCCATCTTTCAGAGACTGCCTTTTTCAAAAATCATGCTTTTCTGAAACACCTGCAGAAAATTATGACCCTGTCATCCCTTTGCATTCCAAAAATCTTAAAAATGCCGCAAAAAAAATGAAAATTTGTTCACTAATAAATAATTTTTTTATGCCCAAAAATCATAGTTACTAGTTTGAATAGGCCTTTTGCATGTGCAATGAAGGTAATCCAAGCACCTTAAAATTGATAATCCAGTAAATCTGTGGAATAAGCACAGCATTCTGAACAAGAAAACAGGACTTGTTAAAATAGGATTCTTAAAATGATGATGATGATGATGATGATGATGATGATGATGATGATGATGATGATGATGATGATGATGATGAACTTATGTTATGAAATATCTATACTGTTTTTCCAGCCAGTTCCAATGCCCTGATGTCACTGATATCTGGTAATAAACAGCCCAGGCTCACGGTGAAGGTGTCAATACCTAAACGGGAACAAAAAGAACTCCTTGAGTAAGTACACTGTTGGGAAACAAAGACCTTGCTTGGAATCATTTGAGCCGCGACGCGAGAAAACCGGTCTTCGGGGTTTCCGACCAGGTCCGACACAAACCGACCTGTACAGTCACAGAAGCGAGATAGAAGCTTGAAATTTCGGATGTAAGTAGAAGAGGAATTGTACTATCCGAGTAGCGAAAACAAAGGTGCTGATCAGCTTCGCGGTTACCGCGAAGCTGATCTGCGCCTTTGTTTTCGCCTAGGCAAAAATCCGGTTTTCTCACGATGCGGCTCATATAATCTGAGCCAAATTTTGAAAATTTCTGACATTCATAATTGTCAATTACTGGTAAAAGTTATGAAGAATAAAATAAACTTTCATAAGAAATTATCTATGCCTAACACACTCAGTGATGTAGATAATTATTTTTCACAATGCGTACTGTACGCATCAAAATAAATGTACAGTGCATACCGACAGTACAACTGTGTACATGTTTTCTGAGGATTGTTATTCTAACCTCTCATTCAGAATCAAACTTATAGATATGTGTACACGTATGATAAGGCCATTTTAATTCAAGTAAACTGGTTGATAACCCTGTAATTACATGTTATTCTGTCATTAAGACATGTTAATTCATATTTTTGTCCCCTGCATAGATAATAAGAGAGAAAAAATTAGGAAAACATGATAAACTGGAATGGGCTATACATGATGGAATACATCAAGTTTTAAATTGAAAACGATGACCAGAAACTGATGCAAAATGCCTGCATTAATAATGTAACTACTTTTCGATTGTTGACAGAGCAGCCAGACAAAACTAGTTGAAAAAGTGTCACATTGTGTCAATTTTAAAGGTATTTTTGTCTGAGTACGCATAAAACCGAAAACTGTTTGTGTACTGCTGATTTTTACTGTGTACATGGTACGCACAGGTCTGAATTTTTTATGTGTACAGAGTGAAAAATTGTGCGTGCATACGTAGTACGCATCGTTATCTACTTCGCTGACACTATTACTGCGAGTTATACGTGACCTCGGGTCAAAACTATAACATTTGAGCCGCCTCGTGGGAAAACCAACAATGTGGTTTCTGAACAGGTCCGACACAAACCGACCTGTACAAGCACAGAAAAGAGCTAGAAGCTTCAAATTTTGGATTTAAGTAGAAGAGGAATTGTACTATCCGAGTAGCGAAAACAAAGGCGCTGATCAGCTTCGTGGTTACCGCGAAGCTGATCTGTGTCTTTGTTTTCGCATATGCAGATTGTTGGTTTTCCCACGTGGCGGCTCATTTCATGAGAGGTTGTGTGTAAACTAATCTGTATGATCTGTATTTTGTAGTACACTGCCTGACACATTGATTGGTAACACAGCACTACTACAGATGTATAGCTACTACAGACAATGCCTCGCTGATGTCTTACTGCGAGATAGGCTAGATCTTGAATCAACAGGTAGATAGCATTTTGACCAAATCATGGAAAGGCCATTACAAATGAAAGAAACTTGTTGTGAAGCCCCACAACAAGCAGATTCTTTCTTGAGATGTGATCATAAAGAAATTTTCATGGACATTTTAATTTTTGCTTATTCAAAAAGAATGATATTGATTGTCAGTTAATGGCAAAAGAATGCACATGTAGTACTGGTAATCTGCTTCTTGGAGGCTTGCCTATGAGCATGATGTACAAGTCATTAATCATAGACATTTAGCAACAAATGCAATAAACATGCAGACCACAAGATTTATGAAACTAAGTGTTCATTTAGGTTGATATCAATGTAGCCAAATTTGGTAAACCTTAGCCTTGTAAGATTGAGATCTGCTTTGTGACGCTTATTGATTGGTTTAAAAAAGGTATGGAATAACTCAATATAAACAAAAATTCAACAATATTGTTTAATTTTTGTTAACTGATTTAATCATAGTTTTGTCTCCATAGGCTCTGTACTAAGCCTATAGGATAATAACCTGTTACATTTAGGCCCACAACTTAAATAAAGACTGGTTCTGTTTTCCAGAGCTGATCCACAATCCCATGTTGACAACTTTTCCAGTTATAGCAGACCAACATGATCTCATGAAACTGTTGAGGGTAAGTCACTTTATTGAACATGTGCAAGTTATTCCAGCAACTGAGTGGCACAAACATTTGAGCCACATCATGAGAAAACCATATGTGAAAACAAAGACGCAGATCAGCACGCAGTAACCGCGAAGCTGATCAGCGCCTTTGTTTTCACTACTTGGATAGTACAATACCTCTACTTTCTAAATTCAAATTTTCCAGCTTCTAGCATCTTCAGTACTTGTACAGCTCGGTTTGTGTCAGACCTGGTCAGAAGCCACATTGTTGGTTTTCTCATGATGCGGCTCATTTCAAGCTTTGCTCTTAACAAAGACTCAGATCAGCTGGAGCACCTGCTTAGTTCACATATTCAATGAGCTACATTGCATGAAAAAAGGTTTTCCAGGTTTCAGACCATATAACATATAACATATAAAACCATATAACCATATAACATATAACATATAAAACATATAACATATAAAACATATGAGCCGCCTCGTGGGAAAACCAACAATGTGGTTTCCGAACAGGTCCGACACAAACCGACCTGTACAAGCACAGAAAAGAGCTAGAAGCTTGAAATTTCGGATTTAAGTAGAAGAGGAATTGTACTATCCGAGTAGCGAAAACAAAGGCGCTGATCAGCTTCGCGGTTACCGCGAAGCTGATCTGCGTCTTTGTTTTCGCCTATGCAGATTGTTGGTTTTCTCACGAGGCGGCTCATATAACATATAAAACATATAAGGTAACATATAAAACTTTTTTCATGCTCAGCTCAGCTGAGACTGAAATTTATCATGCATCATAAATGTTAAAATGCCAACAATTGTTGGCATTTTAACATTTATTAGCAGGATAAATTTCAGGATATGGTGATATGAACCTGAAATTTCAATTTATATGGGCTATTTCAATAATTATGAGCATTTTAAGTTCAGCTGAGTTGAGCATAAAAAAAAAGTTTTATAACCTCGGGACCAGATCCTCATATAGCTGGTGAAGTGAAAACAATGGTGCTGATCAGTTGTGTTGTTACTGAAAGAGTAAAAGTGAAGATGGTTGACAGGTGAAAAAAAATTAAATCAATTTTTGATGGGATGTGCTTATCAATATACTATTGGTGAAGCAATAAGCAAAGATTCTTATCATGTGTGCAATTAATGAGAGTGAAAGATTGCTGACTGGGGAGAAAAAAAAATAAGAAAGAAAGAAAAGAGGCAATTAAAAATTCATGATATGCATTTTCAGGATTCCTGGGTGGAAAGAGTGAGAAATATAAGAAGAGCAGAGATGGTATGTAGTTTGATTTTACTAATATTATCAAACAAAGTAGTGTTAATTTCCTAACATCACACACTCACATAATGCAGTGTTTCCTCACAACTCTTTGGCCAATCTTGTAAATCAGACCTCATATCTTAGAATTAATTTAAGGCCCATGATAGAATGATATATTTTTTTGGCAAGTTCAAATGAAGTCATGGAAAGAAAAACTTCTTAATGTATTGAAAAGGGAAACTAGATTGAGGCAAGTTTAAGGATTGGCCAGATCAGTTTTGATTGCTGTTTGCTGTGAGATTTAAAGTTTAATGGATATTATTGAACACCATAAGACATACAGGCCACCTTCGCTATCTCGAAATCAAGGGGAATGGAGAAACCACTTCGAGATTTGCGAAGTTTGAGATAAGCAAATTGAGACCAGCCAATGTTCTTAGAAAATCTCAACTCTTTCACATTCTCGGACTGAGTGGTTCTCCTTTCCACCATGTTTACCACATCGATAGTGATTTGAAACGTATATTCCCCGACCTGACACATGATTTCAAAACGTTCTTTAACAATTCCAGTGATGAAAGGTTGTGTGTAGATATCAAAGACCGATTTTTGACTTCAAAGTTTGACACAGGAAGGGTGAAACTAATGTTCTTTTTCTGTGGGGAGCGAATTATCGACACAGCCGAGTTTTCGTCATAACTGTGTTCTACACAAGCAAGGTTGAAATACAATAACATATAGGGAGAGACGCTTGGGAGTGAGGGATCAATTTGACATAAGTGGGGTTTTCGAGACAACCGAGTTTGAGATAGCGCAGGTGGCCTGTAGATTATAGCCATATTCTACAAAAACAAGAATGTACATAGTTGTCTTTTAGCTTAGTGCTCAATAATTGTATTTGAGTTTGGCCCAAGTGCTCAACTAGCAATATAAAATAAATGAGCCGCCTCATGGGAAAACCAACAATTTGCATAGGCGAAAACAAAGACGCAGATCAGCTTCGCGGTAACCGCGAAGCTGATCAGCGCCTTTGTTTTCGCTACTCAGATAGTACAATTCCTCTCCTAATTAAATCCGATATTTCAAGCTTCTAGCTCTTTTCAGTGCTTGTACAGGACGGTTTTTGTCGGACCTGTTCGGAAACCACATTGTTGGTTTTCCCACGAGGCGGCTCAAATGTTCTAGAAATGCAAAAAAGGAACTATAAGCACTTGTCTTCCCACATAAACAGTGTTTCCTAGTGTCTGATGATGGTTTTTCGCAGATATATTGCAACTGTTTGAAATATTTTCTGGGCATGATAGAGCATTTATTTTGTCACAAAATGTACAGTAAAGTGTTCAGCAGAAATTTTGAAAATTGGTTGACAAATAAAAAAGTTATGGTTAAAAACATTTTTAGCTCGCCTGCACGAAGTGCACAGAGCTATTGTTGTCACCTTGGTCGTTTACGTTTACGTTTACGTCCGCATCACACTTTCGGTTAAAGTTTTTAAAATTGTTATATCTTGATAGTCACTGACCAGAAATCATTCATATTTGGAACATGGCTGCATATGAGGGTCCTCTGTGATTTAGTGTGAAGGGACCCGTGGGGTCGTGCCTGGGGGTGGGGCTAGAGGTCAATATCTAGAACTCCTTTGTACAATGCTCAGATGCTGTGTTAGTTTCTCATCAACTGTGAAGCCTAAAACTGTCAAACCTTACATAAGGCTTCTCCTCGATGTCCCGACTCGGCACCCACATTGACCTTCTGACCTTGACCTATATTTCATGCTCCAGTGACTTTATCATTTTTTAAGCCAACCCTTAATATCTCATCAACTATAAAGCCTACAACCATCAAACCTTGCATATGGCTTCTCCTCGATGTCCCGACTTTGCACTAACATTGATCTAGTGACCTTGACCTATTTCGTGCTCTAGTGACTTTGTCATTTTTGAAGCCAACTCTTAATATCTCATCAACTATAAAGCCTACAACCATCAAACCTTGCATATGACTTCTCCTCGATATCCCGACTCGGCACCCACATTCACCTAGTGACCTTGACCTATATTTCGTGCTTTAGTGACTTTGTCATTTTTGAAGCCAACCCTTAATATCTCATCAACTATAAAGCCTACAACCATCAAACCTTGCAAATGGCTTCTTCTCGATGTCCCGACTCGGCACCCACATTGACCTACTGACCTTGACCTATATTTCATGCTCCAGTGACTTAGTCATTTTTTAAGCCAACCCTTAATATCTCATCAACTATAAAGCCTATAACCATGAAACCTTGCATATGGCTTCTCCTTGATGTCCCGACTTTGCACCCACATTGATTTAGCGACCTTGACCTATATTTCGTGCTCTAGTGACTTTTTCATTAAAGTTTTTAGAAGTCTATATCTCTGGAACATGTTAATGGATCAAGTTGATACTTTGCATGTTGGTAGATATTGGTCTGAAGTTTTATGCAGTACCATCATGACCCACCCTGGGTGACCTTGAGGTCAAGGTCACAGACTTAGAATTTTTTTGTTAAAGTTTTCAGTTAAAGTTTTTAGAAGTCTATATCTCTTGAACATGTAGATGGATCAAGTTGATACTTTGCATGTTGGTAGATATTGGTCTGAAGTTTTATGCTGTACCATCATGACCCACCCTGGGTGAACTTGAGGTCAAGGTCATGGCCTTAGAAATTTTTGGTTAAAGTTTTGGGTTAAAGATTTTTGAAGTCTATATATCTCTATGTTGATGGATCAAGTTGAAACTTTGCATGTTTGTGGATATTGGTCTGAAATTTTATGCTGTACCATCACAACCCACCTGAGCGACCTTGAGGTCAAGGTCATGGGTCATAGATTTTGATAAGTTTAGTGGCAAAGCACAAGTCAGGCGAGCTATGCTGTCCTGCGACAGCTCTTATTGAATAGGGAGGTAAATATTTTCCCGCAAAAGTTTTAAAATTCTTGGTATTTCATTACGATTGCTCAAAATCATTATAAAATGACACAAATGACTTATCTGAGACAAAACCAGGTACATGATCAAATAAAACTTTTCAAAAAGTACCCAGTTTCATGATTATCTCCCTTGCCATTGCAAATTTATTATCCCTATTCAAAATTCATTTTGGCCATTAAAACTTTATCTGCTGACCGATTTTCAAAATTTTTGCAGGTCCTTTTAGGACAAACTAAGATCAAGATTTTGACATGAAAATAACTTTCATATCTTTCTCCACACAAAACGTTTTTGCGAAAAACTATTATGAGAGGCAAGCTTTTAAACTTTAGTTACATATTTTGATATTAATCTTTTGGGTGTGAGCAGTATAGACCATAATGAGACTATACCTAGTGAAGCAGTCTATCTGGATCTGCATTGTTGAACTCAGTGGTCATCTTTTTTCAAGGCATTTCATGAAGATAACATGTCCATGCAATGTGTACCCCCTCAAATCCCTTTTTTAGCTCACCTGAGCCGAAGGCTCACAAGGTGAGCTAATAGGATGGCCATGATCCGGCGTCCGTCCGTCGTCGTCCGTCGTCGTCCACAATTTCAAAAATCTTCTTCTCTGAAACCGCTTGGCCGATCTAGTTGAAATTTTATGTGGAGCCTCCTTGGGTAGTGGCATTTCAAGTTTGATCGCGAAATCCAGGTCACATGACCAAGATGGCCGCCACGCCCATATATGTTAAAAACCGCTCAAAAATCTTCTTCTCCAGAACCGGTGGGCCGATTTCCTCTAAACTTGGTATGTAGCATCGGGGACTTAAGCCCATCATAGTTTGACAAAATGATGACCCTTGGATGACCTTGACCTATTTTACGGCAAGGTCAAATTTGGAAACATAGGCTTTTACATGGGAAAAAGTGAAAACTATGGATTTTTTGAAAACTATTGCAGCCTGAGGCCTGAAAAGTGGTAGATGCAAACAACTAATGGAGTAGATGAAGGTATGTGATTAATTTAGGTCAAGGTCATCTCTTGACCTTGGCCAGTCTGTCGTCCATACACACTTTTCAAAGATCTTCTTCTCTGAAATTGCTGGGCCAATCAAAGTGAAATTTTATGTGGAGCATCCATGGGTAGGGGAGACGAAAGTTTGATCGCGAAATCCAGGTCACATGACCAAGATGGCCGCCACGCCCATATATGGTAAAAACCACTCAAAAATCTTCTTCTCCAGAACCGGCAGGCCGATTTTCATGAAATTTGGTATGTAGCATTTGGGACTCCAGCCCATCATAGTTTGATAAAATGATGACCCTAGGATGACCTTGACTTATTTTACGGCAAGGTCAATTTTGGAAACATAGGCTTTTACATGTGAAAAAGTGAAAACTATGGATTTTTTGAAAACTATTGCAGCCTGATGCCTGAAAAGTGGTGGATGCAAACAACTAATGGAGTAGATGAAGGTATATGATTAATTTAGGTCAAGGTCATCTCTTGACCTTGGCCAGTCTGTCGTCCATACACACTTTTCACAGATCTTCTTCTCTGAAACTGCTGGGCCAATCAAAGTGAAATTTTATGTGGAGCATCCATGGGTAGGGGAGACGAAAGTTTGATCGTGAAATCCAGGTCACATGACCAAGATGGCTGCCACGCCCATATATGGTAAAACCACTCAAAAATCTTCTTCTCCAGAACCGGCAGGCCAATTTTCGCGAAAGTTTGTATGTAGCATTTTGGACTCCAGCCCATCATAGTTTGATCAAATGCTGACCATAGGATGACCTTGACCTATTTTGCGGCAAGGTCAATTTTGGAAACATAGGCTTTTTCATGGGAAAAGGCGAAAACAATGGATATTTTGGAAACTGTTGCAGTCTGAGACCTGAAAGTTGCTAGATGCAGACAACTGATGGAGTCAATGAAGGTAAGTAATTAATGATGGCCAAGGTCATTTCTTGACCTTGACCCAAGGTCATTTGAATATCAAAATTAAAATTATAGTTTTCTCAGAAATCACTGGGTTTGGAAACTATTGCAGCCTGAGACCTGAATCTTTGCAGATGCAGACAACTTATGAATTCAATAAAGGTGTGTGAGTATTCAAGGTCAAGGTCATTTCATGATGACTTAATACTCCAGGATCAGGCTTCAGGTGAGCGTTCTCAGGACCATTGGTCCTCTGGTTTATATAGTAAAACGGGGGTTTACAGGGGTATTCCTATTATTGATCCAAAACATAGATTATGGGTACACCTTAGAATAGCCTCGGCGAGGTGGTTCTAACGTGTACTCACAATTAATGTTTTAACCAACATTATGAAAATATCAAACATTTTCTGCTGAAAATTTTCATTTTTACAACTTTAAAAATCCCGGTATATTGTGCATGGACAATTTTTGTAGCGTGTAATCTGATACATTTGCTCAATTTCTTGACGTCTGTAAATGCAAAATTAAACAAACTGTGTCATGACAAAAAAAAATTTTGCCTATGCAAAAACAAAGGCACAGATCAGCTGTGCAGTAACTGCACAGCTGATCAGCATCTTTGTTTTCGCTACAGGGACAGTACAATCCCTTTTCTTCTTAAGTCCGAAATTTCAGGCTTGTAGCCTTCTTCTGGCGTTGCACATCCCAGTTTATGTTGGACCTGGTCTGCAAACCCGAAGACCGGTTTTCTCAAGTCACTGCTCAAACAGAAACAGCTTTTTTAACAGTCTTTTTTCAGTTAACATTTCCAATTTCTTATTTATAGTTATCCGCTTTCCCCATTTCAGGGCCCATTCTTTTCTGCTGTCTCTAAAAGGGTATAGTCATAGATAGACATAGATTCCTTGTAGAGAAAATATGTGGAATAAGTTTTTTGTCGTGAGAAAGTATTGTGTCATATTTACAATAGAAGTGCAGGTTGCTCTGTACATACTCAGATAGTCCCCTTCCTTTTGTTGGGACGAAACTGCATCACTTAAACCTGTTCTTATGCATATGCACAAGCAAAGGTGAAGACCAATTCTCATGACCAAGCTTTAACATGTACATGTGTTGTTGCAATTAAGCAGCTACTTTGTTTCATGGAAAGTGGCTTTTATTTGGAACAATTTAATAGAACATGCAACAATCATGTTAATTTTTCTTATGGATCAGTCAATGACAATTCTTGACTAGGTTGCAGGCTGCAAATCCCAATGCAGAAATCAGTATGGCTTACGATAGAAATTACTTGCAAAAGCCACTTTTTGTGAACTGCTTTACTCGTCATGTTGTGCCTGCTGCTTTCTAAAAAGAAAATTTCTAGCTGCAATCATATATGTGTAATGTCATTATGTCTCCCCCCGACAGGGTCGGGAGACATATTGTTTTTCCCCGTGCGTTTGTCCGTCCGTCCGTCTGTCTGTCCGTCCGTCTGTCTGTCACAAATCGTGTCCGCTCTATAACTTGAAAACCGTTAAAGATTTTTCAATGAAACTTGGTACACTTGTAAACCACGAGACGATGTGTCATGCACAAGAACCATAACTCTAGCTTGAGTATTTTTGGAGTTATTTCCCTTTGATTATTTTCGATACAATTTCGTGTCCGCTGTATAACTTGAAAACCGTTAAAGATTTTTCAATGAAACTTTGTACACTTGTAGACCACGACGAGACGATGTGTCATGCACAAGAACCATAACTCTGGCTTGAGTATTTTTGGAGTTATTTCCCTTTGATTATTTTCGATACAATTTCGTGTCCGCTGTATAACTTGAAAACCCTTTAAGATTTTTCAATAAAACTTGGTACACTTATTGAGCATGATCAGACGATGTGTCATGCACAAGAACCATAACTCTGGCTTGAGTATTTTATGAGTTATTTCCCTTTGATTATTTTCCATACAATTTCGTGTCCGCTTTATAACTCGAAAATCGTAAGAGTTATTTCAATGAAACTTGGTACACTTATAAAGCACAATGAGATTACGTGTCGTGCTAAAGAACCATAACTCTTACTTGCATATCTTTGGAGTAATTTCCCTTTGATTATTTTCCATACAATTTCGTGTCCACCCTATAACTTGAAAACCGTAAGAGAAATTTCAGTGAAACTTGGTACACTTATAAAGCATGATGAGACAATGTGTCATGCACAAGAATTATAACTCTTGCTTTCATATCTTTGGAGTTATTTCCCTTTGATTATTTTCCATACAATTTCGTGTCCGCTTTATAACTCGAAAATCGTAAGAGTTATTTCAATGAAACTTGGTACACTTATAAAGCACGATGAGATTACGTGTCGTGCTAAAGAACCATAACTCTTACTTGCATATCTTTGGAGTAATTTCCCTTTGATTTTTTTCCATACAATTTCGTGTCCACCCTATAACTTGAAAACCGTAAGAGAAATTTCAGTGAAACTTGGTACACTTATAAAGCATGATGAGACAATGTGTCATGCACAAGAATTATAACTCTTGCTTTCATATCTTTGGAGTTATTTCCCTTTGATTATTTTTGCATACAATTTCATGTCCACACTATAACTTGAAAACCATAAGAAATATTTCCATGAAACTTGCTACACTTATAAAGCATGATGAGATGATGTGTTATGCTAAAGAACCATAACTCTTGCTTGCATATCATTGGAGTTATTTCCCTTTGATTATTTTTCATTCAATTTCGTGTCTGCTCTATAACTCAAAAACCATTAGAGATTTTTCAATGAAACATGGTACACTTATAAAGCATGATGCACAAGAATCATTACTCTTGCTTTCATATCTTTGGAGTTATTTCCCTTTGATTATTTTCCAAACACTTTTGTGCCCCCTCTATAACTTGAAAACCGTAAGAGATATTTCAATGAAACTTGGTACACTTATAAAACAGAATGACAGGATATGTGATGCACAAGAACTATAACTCTTGCTTGCATATTTTGGACATGCACATAGAAAGGGGGGAGACATCAGTTTTCACATAGAAAACAAATTCTAGTTTTCATTGTTGAATGTTTACTTATTGCTTCTATGTTGTGGTTGTTGTAAATATTGTCCTATGTCAAATCCCTTTCTCATAGAGCTTTGGGTAGCAGGGACAAGACATTTCGTATAGTAAACCTATACCTCTCTGTAGCTAGCTCATTAGCTCAACTGAGCCATGAGGCTTAGAGCTTATGCTCAAGGGTTTTTATCATTGTCAGATATGCATCTGTCGTCCATCCATATCTTTGGCTTAACTACATTATTCTCATCATATTTCTAGGTCGGCCACTTGTATGCAGTTTTTAAAGGCGGCAAAGATGATGTAGGAATAGTTCATAATTTTTTCTTATCAATATTATAATATACTATTTGTCATTATTATGTTATTTGTAATTTAATAATATCATAAGCCTTGAATTACTCAACTCTTGCATGCAACTTGCATAATATTTCGTTACATGTATTATTTATAGGCTCATATCATATCATATGAACCGCGACGCGAGAAAACCGGTCTTCGGGGTTTCCGACCAGGTCCGACACAAACCGGCCTGTACAAGCTCAGAAAAGAGCTAGAAGCTTGCAATTTCGGATTTAAGTAGAAGAGAAATTGTACTATCCGTGTAGCCAAAACAAAGGCGCTGATCAGCTTCGCGGTTACCGCGAAGCTGATCTGCGCCTTTGTTTTCGCCTAGGCAAAAATCCGGTTTTCTCATGATGCGGCTCATATATGCTTGTAGAAAAATAAGCTTTCTACATGACAGCTTCTTCTTCTTCGTTTTATTTGAATCTTTGCATGAGAAAACAAACAATTTTGATTTCCTACCAGGTCTGACACAAACCGGGCTGTGCAGTCACACAAAATAGATAGAAGCTTGAAATTTCGGATTTAATAAGAAGAGGGATTGTTCTATTATCTGTGGAGCGAAAACAAAGGCGCTGATCAGCTTCGCAGTTACTGCGAAGCTGATCTGCAGCTTTGTTTTCGCATATGCAAATTGTTGGTTTTCATTTGTTTGATGCTAGCTGGATGGCTACTTTGCTGGGAAAGAGCCAGTCATCTTGCTTTTTTCTATATGTTGATATGATTTTTGTAATGTATTATGTTGTCTTTTCTTTCCCGCCTGGTGTCTGAGACAATGGATTTTAAATACATTCATATCATCTCCTGGACCTTCCACTACTATTCTTACTTGTAAACTAAGCTATGATTTGAGCCACTGCATGAGAAAACCAACAATCTGCATAGACGAAAAAAAAGGCAGTTCAGCTTCACAGTAACTGCGAAGCTGATAAGCGCCTTTGTTTTCGCTACACGGATAATACAATTCCTCTACTTTCTAAATCCAAAATTTCCAGCCTCTAGCCATCTTCTGTGACAGTACAGCCTAGTTTGTGTCAGGCCTGGTCGGAAACCCAAAATGTTGGTTTTCTCATGTGCAGGCTCATTTTGTTATGCACCCCAGAAGCCAATTCCTAGAGCATGTTCTTCTCTGGTGTTTTGTAGGAAAATATAAACCGCAGCCCGAAAAAGAGGTTGTATTACACAGTTTTGGCTGTGCAAAGCAGTCTGGTAAAATGTTCCAATTTATAGTTTATATTTCATTTGCTGTGCTTCTTCATGTATTTTGTTTGTTTTTTATTTCATGTATTCATATCATCTTTTCATTTATATATTATCAGAAGCATTCATTTGTACACAGGCAGAAAGTGGGCTAAGAGAGTAGTGGGATTTGTAAGATTGTTGAAAATTTAAGGATGTTTGTTTAGCATTATTCTGGTTAACGATACATATGAGCCGCCTTGTGGGAAAACCAACAATCTGCATAGGCGAAAACAAAGACGCAGATCAGCTTCGCGGTAACCGCAAAGCTGATCAGCGCCTTTGTTTTCGCTACTCGGATAGTACAATTCCTCTTCTACTTAAATCCAAAATTTCAAGCTTCTAGCTCGTTTCTGTGCTTGTACAGGCCGGTTTGTGTCGGACCTGTTCGGAAACCACATTGTTGGTTTTCCCACGAGGCGGCTCATATGATACATCTGAGAAGACAAATAGTGAGATCGGGAGAATGATTGAACAAAGAAGGAAATTCTTGATTTCAAATAGGTAAATGTATAAGTTATATAGGGAAATTTTGAAATTCAAAATAAGGAGATTTGCTCAAAAATAGGGAGATCCCTCTGAAATAGGGAGATCCCTCTGAAATAGGGAGATATCACATATATGGGTTAACTAAGAATCATTTCAACAGTTCTCGGAATAATAACCATAAAGCAGCTAAATTGGTCAATAGTAACAGTCATGCTTGATTTTTACAGAGCAAATGATATGTGCATCCCTTGTTACTTTTAAATGAGCCGCGACGCGAGATAACCGGTCTTCAGGGTTTCCAACCAGGTCTGACACAAGGGGAACTGTACTGTCACAGACGCAGGCAATAAGCTTGAAATTTCAGATTTAAGAAGAAGAGAAATTGTACTATCTGTGTAGCGAAAACAAAGGCGCTGATCAGCTTCGCAGTTACTGCGAAGCTGATCTGCGCCTTTGTTTTCGCATAGGCGAAAAGCCAGTTTTCTCACGATGCAGCTCATATGAAAACATGAGTCTTTAAGTGCCTTAAGTATACCACTGTCACTATGTAAAACTGCTGTTTCACATGATAGCGCAATATTTTAACCGTCTGTTTCCAGAGAGATGCTGAATACATGAAGGATCAGTTTAAACAGACAGTGATGGAGTCGGTCTACCCCATTCTACACTCTGCCACACTGCCGCCATTCAAGAGTGGGGATTTTAGAGTGGAAGAGGTTAGAATTATATTTTACTTGATAGTCAGTCAGACCGATAGAAAAGATTGTTATTGTGGTTATCGTTTGGCATCATAAGGTTCCACAAAATAATAGAGTCAGTCTGTCCCATTCTATACTCTGCCACACTGCCGCCATTCAAGAGTGGGGATTTTAGAGTGGAAGAGGTAAGGATTCAAGAATTGCAAAGGATTCTCACATTTTATCAACAAAATATTACAGTGTATTTGTAATACTAATGTTTGAAATTTTAACAAATTGTTAACTAAGGATGTCGTTAATTTTGAACAACTGGCCCCTGATCAAAACCTAGGAAGCTGTTACTTCATTCCAACAATAACTGAGAGGTTAAATCTAAATACAAATATATAAGGATTTAAGCAAAGAATTGCTTGAAATAATCAAATCATTATTCCTTCTACATGTATTGCAGAAAAGATCTGCAGAGATAGAGAACTTCCGTCTACAGAAACAGGCTCGGCGCGGTATCCTTGCTCTCCTTCTGTCCACGGACATGTCGTACAAACCGTTTGAGATGAAGGAAGTGTCGTACAGTGTCATAGGGCCTTATTGTTTACCACATCCTACGCAATTACCACAGGTACGGGACTGAGCTGGGGCATGAGAAAACCTGCTTGTCTAACATACAAGTCAAACATACATACTGGCCTGTGCAACCTCAGATCTATGTAGGGGGCTAATAAGGGCTTCACATTTGAGATCTAGGAAGTATACTAGTATACAATCTATATAGCCAAAACAAAGATGTTTAGTGCAGAGTGTCTGGGAAACTGCAGTGCAACTTAGATTTTAAAGCAGGTTTTCTCATGATGTGGTTTAGATTGTTAGTTCATTGAATCAGACAAGGAGAGAAATGAAAATATCCATATTAGCAGATGTAGTTTGTACATGCAATCATTTTAGAAGGCTCCGTGGCACTAGCCTTGTTCTCTTAAACCATGAGTGGTGTGTTTGATTTCCAGCTTCTCCAGTCTTTCAGATGGGGCTTTCAATTGAGGCCTTGTCTCCATATGACCTTAACTGTTGAGTGGGTAAACATAATGTCGTGAGAAAACGGGATTATTGCCTATGCGAAAACAAAGGCGCAGATCAGCTGTGCAGTAACTGCACAGCTGATCAGCACCTTTGTTTTCGCTACATGAATAGTACAATTCCTCTTCTTCGTAAATCCGAAATTTCAAGCTTCTAGCCTTTTTAGCTCACCTGAGCCGTCAGGCTCACAAGGTGAGCTTATAGTATACCCATGCTCCGTCGTCCGTCCGTCCGTCCGTCCGTCGTCCGTACGTCGTCCGTCGTCCGTCCATCGTCCACCATTTTCAAAGATCTTCTCCTCTGAAACCGCTTGGCCAATCAAAGCCAAATTTTACATGAAGCATCTATGGGAAGGGGGAACCAATGTGTATATAAATAATCCAGGTCACATGACCAAGATGGCCGCCATGCCCATATATGGTAAAAACCCTTCAAAAATCTTCTTCTCCGGAACCACTGGACCGACTTCAACCAAACTTGGCATAAAGCATTAATGGCTCAAGCACTACAATGTGTATATAAATCATGACCCTATGATGACCTTGACCTATTTTAAGGCAAGGTCAACATAGGTCGCGAATGCATTTGAATGGGAAAAATTGTTAAATTGTCATTTAAAGGAAAAATCTTGCAGAAAATGAGCAGTAGGACTGAATATTAATGATTCTGAAAAAAAATTGGGCACCAGGGGCTCATCCGCCCCCACCCCGGGGCAATATACATGTATGTATATCTCCATAATATTCAAACATCTTCTCCTCTGAAACCGCTTGGCCAATCAAAGCGAAATTTTATGTGAAGCATCAATAGGAAGGGGTAACAAATATGTATATAAAAAATCCAGGTCACATGACCAAGATGGCCGCCATGCCCATATATGGTAAAAACCGTTCAAAAATCTTCTTCTCCAGAACCGGTTGACCGATTTCAACGAAACTTGGCACGAAGCATCGATGGCTCAAGCACTACAATGTGTATATAAATCATGACCCTGTGATGACCTTGACCTATTTTACGGGAAGGTCAACATAGGTCACCAATGCATTTGAATGGGGAAAACTTTTAAAATGTCATTTAAAGTGAAAGTCTTGCAGGAAATGGGCAGTAGGACTGGATATTAATGATTCTGAAAAAAATTGGACCCCAGGGGCTCATGTGCCCCCACCCCGGGGCAATATACATATATATCTCCATAATATTCAAATGTCTTCTCCTCTGAAACCGCTTGGCCAAACAAAGCCAAATTTTAAGTGAAGCATCTATAGAATGGGGGAATCAATGTGTATATAAATAATCTAGGTCACATGACAAAGATGGCCACCATGCCCATATATGGTAAAAACCCATCAAAAATCATCTTCTCTGAAACCAATAGACTGATTTCAAGGAAACTTGGCGTGAGGCATCGATGGCTAAAGTACTCCAATGTATATATAAATCATGACCCTGTGATGACCTTGACCAAGTTTATGGCAATGTCAACATGGGTTGCCTGTGCATCTGAATTGGGAAAACTGTTAAAATGTCATTTGAAGGAAAAAGCCAACAGGAAATTGGCAAATGGACAGAATATTGAAGATTCTGAAAAAAGTAGGGATGTCAACGAATATTCGAATGTTCGAATATTCGCATTTAATTTTCTAACCTGCAATATTGTCATGTATCAGTGTAAAGGAGGACTCAAATTTAAGGCCAAAGGTCGAAAAATAATATGACCAGTAATCCTGCTTGTCTGTTGAGTAATTCAAGATGGTCAACATTTTGACACACTTGCAAATTGAGATTGCTCAATTAACAGTTTGACACTTTGTTGATTCAAGTGACACTTTGTTGATTCAAGTTGAGAAGAAAGCATAATTTGCTTGCTTTCAATAAATGTTTTTAAGGTGTGAAAGTCCGACAATTTGAACTGTGTCATTTGAAAACTTAACATGGCTAGATAGATTGACAACTCAATCCTTTAGGAACAACACAGTCACAACAGACCTTTCACAAAGTACATGTAGGCCTTACGATTACAATAGACCCAAAGCATTCTTGATGGCGGATATCAACGACATGCATGCAGAACTTAATCTTGGCTTGACAATAAAGGTGTGTCGTTGCTTTCTCAGACAGAACCCCAGAGATTTGTTATAATTAAACACCTCCAGATTGTCTAGTTTTCTGTGCAAAATTTGTTGATTTTCTTACATGGCGCCATTGGTATAGCCCAGATACGATACCATGCATATACATGTACCTCATATTTTCAATACATGTACCACCAAGTAAGTCATCGTAATGGGTCTATTGGGCATAGATGTGTATATCATTCGAATATTCGAATATATTCGAATATCCTATGCGAATATTCGAATACCAATTTTGGCATTCGTTGACATCCCTAGAAAAAAGAAAATGGCCCAAGGGCTTATCTGCCCCTGCACTGGAGTTAAATACCATAATATTCAAACATGTTTATTGGTATATGCAGCTGATCTCAGGTGAGCGTTTACAGGACCATTGGTCCTCTGGTTCTGAGACTGTACAGGCCAGTTTGTGTCGAATCTGGTCGGAAACCCTGAAGACCGGTTTTCTCGCGTCGCAGCTCATATAATCAACAAACCAACCATGCAGTCATTGGAATCACATCAACCTATACTTCATTATTATTGCCTCAGTAAAGCAATGCAAAATGAGTTCCAACCACATGGATGATGATGATGATGATGATGATGATAATGATGATGATGATGATGATGATGATGATGATGATGATGATTTTGATGATGATGATGATGATGATAATGATGTTTGTTTATTGTTGCCAACTACTCTCCTTGCCTGAGTCACTGTTTTTCATTATGTTTTCCGTTTGTTTTTCATTGTTTTTTGTTGTTATTTTTGTTTGTTTTTTAAGTTGTATTTGAAAATAAAATGTAACAACATACAGTAGACATGCACTAATGTGGTAGAAGTCATCAATTGTGACATTAAACAATGAGTCACTATATGTGATCTAAGCAATTTTCATTGTTAATAAATTTGTTTATTTTAGATTGAAGCTGTAGAGAGCTAGTAACATGTGACAAGTGGGACAAAAAAAGGAATGGATACATTCAGCCTCTTCTGTGATAAAACTTTAAACTGGGAAAGTTTACAGACACTGATAAAAACCTTCCAACATGTAATAACAGATTGATAGTGGCAAGAGGTTATGAAACTTTTTTCATGCTCAACTCAGCTGAGCATGAAATTGAAACTGCTTGTACACACTGAAATAACACATATAAATTGAAATTTCAGGTTTAGATCACCAAAGCCTGTAATTTATCCTGCTGATAAAACTTATCCTGCTCATAAATGTTAAAATGCCAACAATTGTTGGCAGGATAAGTTTTAGTCTCAGATGAATTGATAACCTTGGGAGGACCTGGATCTATAAGCTCTTTGCATTTTCTGTCTGCATATCATGGACATTGTCGATGAAATATTTTGCTTGAGTTTGAATTTCATTTCAATGAGTTGATGAGTCTCCAAAAGTATAAAAAAGTGTTATTACAGATACTGCCAAATTATGAGAATGACTTTGACACCTTAGAACAAGAAGTACTCAGGATTTTCAAAAGCCATTTTATTTTACAGTCAAAAATTATTAGAATTTTTTACGACCATAGCAGAGTATGGCACTGTGGCATAAAGCAAAAAAAAAAAATAAAACAAACAAAATAATAAACCGCATGAAAAAACCAACAATTTGGATTTCTGACAAGATCCGACACAAACCAGCCTGTACAGTCACAACAGCAGGCTAGAAGCTTGAAAGCTAGGATTTAAGAAGAAGAGGGATTATCAGTTACTGCACAGCAGATCTGCACCTTTATTTTTGCCTATGCATGTTATCAAATGATAACAAGGCGATAAGCTTTATTGAGAAAGATAAAGAAATCATATTTTATGAATATAATTGGTAGCAATAGGATGCTTAAATAATATAAGAATGAAGTACATGCAACAGATTTACAAATCTGCATTTCATAAAACTCCACAGAGTAACCAGTGATCTGAGGAGGGGAGGATGGTGGCACAGTGGTTGAGCGTCATATTCAGGAGCAAGAGGTCAAGGGTTTGCTAAACACTGCGGCCAAGCATGGTGTTAGGCGAGACATTTTCTGCCTATAGTTCTGTTTTAATGCCATGGATGCGATGATTCCTTCCTGAAATTACAGAAAAAATGTTGACTGGGATGTTAAAAATGAACACTTAATAAGCAGTTGTCTGAGAGAGGGGTATAACAACTCTCTAAACAGAATTCAGTGTTGTAGCTTCTTTAAATCATATTAGCCTGGCATCCTTTTTATGGAACATAGGCAAACAGTATAGCCCCAGATGTGATGCCACAGAACGCGGCATCCCATCCAGGACTATACTATTTGCTTAGAGAAATTTCATTGAAAAATGAAATGAAAATTGAAAATTCACCCTGATGCCCCTCAAAATGACAGTTGACTCAACCAAGCAAAACCATTTGTCATAAATGGGTGAAATTTTGTGACTAGTATTGCAATTCCGTCCAGAAGAAAATCTTAGTTTGTCTCTTTTTTATGGGAAAACTGATCTACATTGCATTTTTGTGGATACTTTTAGTTCAAGTATATGTCTAGACTGTTTTAGTCATGTATATTTATTTATTTCTATGATCAGATAAAAGCATGAAACTTTATTGATTTTGTCTTTATTTTAGTTATTTCCATTTTATGATTGGGTATATTCTCATCAGGGCTCAAGCCCAATTGGTCCAGCCAACTGATGAGGTCATCAGTTATACACAAACATGCATGTCAAAACCATCACAGGGTTGCGAAAACTAATGACATTTGAGCCGCCTCGTGGGAAAACCAACAATGTGGTTTCCGAACAGGTCCGACACAAACCGGCCTGTGCAAGCACAGAAAAGACCTTGAAGTTTGAAATTTCGGATTTAAGTAGAAGCGGAATTGTACTATCCGAGTAGCGAAAACAAAGGCGCTGATCAGCTTCGCGGTCACCGCGAAGCTGATCTGCATCTGTTTTCGCCTATGCAGATTGTTGGTTTTCCCATGAGGTGGCTCATTTGTTATTTCATACTATATGTCCATTGTTTAAACGTCATTCAAGAATTTTTTTTTAAAAGTTCTTATTGTACTGAAACTAAATTGACAAGAAAACATAGAAAATCATACTTATTTCATTCCATTTTACACAGAAGATCAAGTTTTATATTTCCATAATTTCAATGTTTATTTTTGGGTGCAGGTATCCCACATTTACTGGTTTCTGGATGCAGTGGCTCCCCTTGATTATTACCGTTTCGTTCCCATTGTATATCAGTCCGAAAATATACCCTGCATTTTGCACTGAGAAAATAAGATTACGAAAGCTACGCTATGAGTCAATGCATCTTCTAGGAAATAACAGACCATTTTCATAGATGATCAATTCGAAGCTCTGACCACGAGACAGTTAGAATGAGCCAATCAGCATGTGTTGCATTATTTACTGTGATGTTTACACAAAACGAAATCTAGATATTATTTCATGCGTTTAACTGATTTTAACAAAAGCTGTTTGGCCAGAAGTGTGCAAAAGCTGTTCAAAATAAACCATTAACATAATTATAATTTATATTATATGGATCACGTGATCATTTGTAGTAGTGTTTGCTTGGTATTGTTTGTTTTGTCAAAAAAAAATCATTTGCTATTGAAGAAATGAAAAATAAAATAAAAAACATGCATCCCTCATCTGTTTTCTAGCCGACTGCACAAAGTGCATAGAGCTATTTTTTGTCACCCCGGTTTTCCACATTCCCGATGGTGTGTGTGTATAGTTTTCTAGAAGTCCATATCTTAACAACCACTCGTCAGAAAACATTCATACTTGGACCATAGATACCCTGTAGGGTTAGCTTTCATTCCATGGCATCGGGCCCCTGGGTCCAGGCCAGGGGCTGGGGCTGTAAGTTAGAATCTAGAGCACCTTCAAAAATGGCTTTTCTGTGGTATAGTTTTCTAGAAGTCCATTTCTTGACAACCACTCATCAGAAACATTGATACATGGGCCATTGATACCCTATAGGGTTGGCATTCATTCCATGGCATTAGATCCCTGGGTTCATGTCGGGGTTGGGCTAGAGGTTAAACTCTAGAACATAATGGCTTTTCTGTGGTATAGTATTGTAGAAGTCTATATTTTGAAAACCTTTCATCAGAGGGCTTTCATACTTGGACCATAGGTACCCTATAGGGCATGAGTTTCATTTTATGGCATCAGATCCCTGGGTCCATGCCTGGGGGCTGGGGCTGGAGGTTTAAAACTAGAATACTGTAAAAATTGGATGTACTGCTGTGTAACTTTTACAACGAGTCCATATCTTGACATCAACTCAACTTATCATATAGCATTCATACTTGATACACTTTAGGTTCAATGACATCAGACCCCTGGTGGGGGTCAGGGGGGTGGGGCTAGAGGTCAAAATCTAGAACTCCCTGAAATATTTTCTTCTTTTTATTTTGAAATAGATACAACAGTTTCTTAGGAAGATGGTCGGTGTTTCATCTTTTAACCTTGTGACACTGACTTTTGTGCCATGACTGTAAGAGTGGGTTAACCTAATTTCATGGTTCAGTGACTTTTCCTTATATCTTGACACTTTAAATAGTACACTTTCATACTTCTTTCAGGTTAATTATAAGTGAGTATGACCAGACCTTTTACACCAATATACTTGTAGGTCACCATGACCTAATTTCATGGTTCAGTGATTTTGCATCATCTCTTGACACTCAATCAGTATATTTTCAAACTTCTTTCAGAATATGAGTGAGTATGACCAGACCTTTGACCCCTATGTACTTATAGGTCACTGTGACCTAATTTCCCAGTTCAGTGATTTTGCCTTATATCTCAGCTGTCAGTTGGTTTATGAACATATTTCTTTCACAGTATGTTTGTGTATGACAAGACCTTTGACTCTAAAGTCCTAGGTCAGTGTGCCTTAATTTCATAGTTCAGTGATTTTGTCTTATATCTTGACACTCATTATACCCCCGGCATATACAAAGTCTGAATCTGAATAGTTTACTGGTGACAAGCCAAATGACATTATTTCACCAGGGGGTCCGGATGGGGGAGAATTAGTCCCTTGAACGCACGAGTGAAGCGAACTTGGACACACAGTCATCAGACATTTCAGCAGAGGAGACAAGTGAATCAGGGAGCTCATTCCAGTCTCTGATAGTCTGTGGAAAGAAACTACTTTTGTATGCTTCTTTGCTAGCTGAAGGTATCTGAAAAGCCAAAGAGTGTTGATTTCTACAACGCCTATTCTTTGGGATAAGGTCATCTGTGGGTATTCTGGCTTTAAACCTTTGTATAGCAATATAAGTCTGCTATCCTTCCTCCTTTTCTTAAGAGATTCCCATTTCAGTTGACCTAAAATGCCTGTCATGCTCCCAGTTTCAAAAACATAATTTCCCGTCACAAACCTTGCCGCACGATTTTGGACCTTTGCCAGTTCTTCCTGGAGGCCATGAGTGTGAGGGTCCCAAACTGAGCTTCCATATTCCAAGACCGGCCGCACCAGTCCTTTATAAGCTGCTTCTTTCACATCTGGGGGACAAGAATACAAATTTCTCCTCAAGAATCCGAGAGTTCTGTTAGCCTTTGTACAAACATTGGAAATAGGAGTATTCCATTTCAAATCATTTGTGATAGTTACACCCAGGTATTTTATGCTTTCAACGTTTTCCAGTAAAGTGCCCTCAAGGGTGTAGTTAGCCTGTATCTTACTAGACCGTTTATTTGTCAGCTGCATCATGTTTCATTTGACGGGTTGAAATCTCATTCCCCATTTTCTAGCCCAACTGCCTAAGCGATCAATGTCTCTTTGAAGTTTCAATGTATCCTCTTCATTCTTGATTTCACGATAGCAAACACAATCATCAGCAAAGAGTCTTATTTCAGACTCGATGTCTGCTGAGATGTCATTTATATACCAGGAAAACAGCAAGGGGCCGAGAACGGTGCCCTGAGGGACACCCGACACAACTGGAGCCCAATCCGATTTAATACCATTAACCACTACCCTTTGTTGTCTGAAACAAAGGAAAGCATTTATCCAATTCAGTGTTGTTCCACCAGTCCACCTATTCCATAGCTGAACAATATGCTTTTAAGGAGTTCATGGGGAGGAGTATCGAAAGCCTTTTCAAAATCAAGTATAAAAGTGTCGACCTGGCCTTTTTTGTCTAAGATTTTGGCCCAGTCATTTATCACTGTAGTCAACTGAGTTTCACAGCTATGCCATTTCCTAAATGCGTGTTGCCTGTCCGACAGGAGTTCATGTTCATCAAGATGGACCATAATATTAGAGCATACAATATGTTCAAGAAGCTTACAAGGAATGCATGTCAAAGAAACAGGGCGGTAATTGCGGGCAAGTGACCTGTCGCCCTTCTTAAACAGGGGGCAAATATTAGCAAGAGACCATTCTTTAGGAATTTCACCTGTATCAATTGACTGCTGGAAGAGATGGGCGAATACCGACCCTAATTCCATAGCCAGTTCCTTTAGGACTCTGGGATGAAGCTCATCAGGCCCTAAGGCTTTAGACGGGTTTAGACCTTTGAGAAGTTTGGTCACCCCTTCCTTTGTGACCACAATATCATGCATGAACGGGGCAGATCTATCCATAAGAGGGACCTGTTTGTATTCACTTTTAGTGAAAACATCCGAGAACTGACCATTAAATTCTTCCGCCTTCTCAAATTCGGATTGAGCTATTCCACTTCCATTTCTCTTTTTCAACGGGGAATACCTTGGGTATTGTCTGACTGTTTATGTACCTGTAAAAATCTCTAGGATTAGCCTTAACATCTCCTACCAAGTTGTTCACATAAAGATCATGCTGCTTCCTGATATCAGCTTTGATCTCTTTCCGTAAAGATTCAAATTTAGATCTAAATTTTGCACTACCAGTCTTTTTAGCTTTTGCATGAGTTGCATTTTTTCTGCGAATCTTCCTTCTTATTTCAGGTGTTATCCAAGGGACAGAGGAAACTGAGCGACTAGTTTTTGAAGGGATATGTTTATCTGCCAATTCCTGAATAAACGATGTAATGAGATTGAAATTTTCCTGGACCGACCGAGTATCTGAGTAACCGTTGAAGTATCTTTCCTTTGCAAATTTAAGTGTTTCTGCTCTCATAGATTCATAATCACCTTTCTGATAAGGATACACTTTTCTCCTAGGTTTCTTTATAGGGGGGATAGCAATTTTCAATGTGCCAGAAACAATGTCATGATCACTGAGCTTATCCGGGGAATGAATGTCTACAAACTGACCAGGAAGAGAGGTCAAAATTAAGTCCAAAGTATTTCTTTCTCTGGTGGCGAAATTGACTAATTGTTCCAAACCATGGTCATTCATGATATCTATCAAAATCTGACCCTCCGTCTGACTCAATGATGACCCATATTTGCTGAGTCTGTCCGGCCATACAATATCTCTAAAGTTAAAATCACCTAAAACATGAATTAAGGGGGGTTTGTTGCCTTTATTAATATTTTTGATTTTGTCAAGCTGTTCTCTAAATAAATTGTCAAACTTTTCCAGGGAATTCAATAAGTCATTTTCATTGTCCGATACTGGTAAATGACCATTGACAGGTGGTCGATACCAGCTAGCCACAAAGTGAGTTTTCTTATTTACAAAAAGTTTGACCCAAACTGACTCTGAGTCATTGCCCAATTCTGTGAGGGCATGTGTGGGATGTCCTTGTGTACAAGAAGCATAACACCACCACCATTTAAGGTTCTATCCTTTCTGTACACGCTGTATGGAAAAGATTCCGGAAATAATTCAGACGTTAATATGGAATTGTCAATTTTTGTTTCCTGAATCGCCAAAATCTGAGATTGATGAAAATCAATGAAGGCCAACAACTCAAGTTTTTTTCCTCTTATACTGTTTATGTTGATACTGGAAAATTTCAGACCACTAATAAAACTGTTTTTGCTATTCAAGGTTTCAGTGGACTTGGTTTCATGACCTCTTGCAAGTAGGTCAAACCTATTTTCACTTTCCAAGTTAAACTGTTCATTGAAAAAAGAGTCTGAGAAATTGAAAAAGTCACATTTTGGGCAAATCCATGTACAGTTTGAGTTTTGCATCGTTTCATACTCTGAGTCTGACATAAAAGAACAGTTATTGTGCACCCACATTTCACATTTGTCACACTGGACAGCCTTATGGGAATTCAAAACAGCACCACTGCATAGGCTGCACTCAGCTTTGCAGTTTGAACAATACCAAGAATCATTACCCGACTCAATCTTTTGTAACTCACCGGGACCAAGATTTACGCAAGACGCATGCAAGCGTTTCTCGCAATCTTCACATTTAACTGCTTTCTCGGCCGCCTTACAATACTTCTTGCACATGCGGCACTGGAACCTGGGGCCTGGGTTCATTTCTATATCTCCAGCCAAAATAATAAGAATCAACAAGTTTGTTCCCTTTGAAGGATTGAAACTGCGTAATCCTTCGGAGCCTCTTCGGCTACCAATTTTCCTTGTGAGAGCCAAGCTCTGAGCAATTCCACCAACTGATTTACCAAATCCTATACTACAGTCCTGGTTCGCATCAAAAATATCTCCTGATGCTGTCCACTTCCAAACACAGAGCCCGAAAACCAACAACAAAGCCAACCTGAGGAGCAGCGGACAAGACTTCGGTGTATGGAAACAACATACCAGCTCTTTTCCACCCCGACAAGTCAACCGCTCCACAGTTGGACCGACAAAACCTGAAGCCATGAGTTCCAATTCAAATGATTAAACAAAAAGACCTTCAATCACTATATGAAAAAAGTGGGTGGGGGAAGGTCAAACCAGAAAAACTATTCAGATTCTTTAAATTTTATGACAGATCGTTGCAGCCCTGCTAGAGCCGTTCAATGTCACTGTCAATGAAGCTTGAACAAATTCTGGTCCAAAAGCTTGTCAGCTCTCAGGCCAAAAAGTTTCAAGAAAAGAAATTTTCAAGTAAAGTACGAATCGTTTTGGCACGAATCGCACGACTAAGAAAATCGATGCTTAGACTCTTAATTTGGGGGAAAACAGCGACCAACAATGAGAAATTGCAGGTCCCAAACTTCTTGACCTAAAGTCGGGAAGTTTTGCAAACCAAAAACAATGGGAAATTCGAAAAATAATAGAAAAAAACTTCTCTTTCAAACTTCTGTGTCCGTGTCGCCGAACCGAACCGAACAGGAACAGGAAGTATATAGGGGGTATATAGTTTTTGAATTTTCTGTAAAGATGTTTGTGTGTGTCTGTGTGTGTAAACTTTTTTTTCTGTCAAAGATTTCTCTGGAACTGCTTGACATAGGATGATGAAATTTGGTACAAACATTGGGTATGGTAAGTTGTATTGTGTTAAAGAAAGAATCAGCCATCTCCTGCTTATCAGTCCCTTTATTCGTCCATTTTTCTTTCTCTCTGATTGAAAATTCTGTCACAGATTTCTCAGCTCCTATTTATTCCAGCTTCTTCAAAGTTTGTATACATCTAGACAATGCCCAAGTGTATTGTGTAAGAGAAAATCAGATGGCCAGAATTTGTTTTACCATTCTTTTTCCACTTTGTAGTTTTACCATCTGTCACTCCTGTATACTGAATATGGAAATTTCTGTCAAACATTTCTCAGGAACTGCTCGACATAGGATGATGAAATTTGGTACAAACATTGGGTATGATAAGTTGTATTGTGTAAGAAAGAATCAGCCATCTCCTGCTTAGCAGTCCCTTTATTCGTCCATTTTTCTTTCTCTCTTATTGAAATTTCTGTCACAGATTTCTCAGCTCCTATTTATGTCAGCTTCTTCAAAGTTTATATACATCTAGACAGTGTCAAAGTGTATTGTGTAAGAGAAAATCTGATGGCCAGAATTTGTTTTTCCATTCTTTTTCCACTTTGTAGTTTTACCATCTGTCACTCCTGTATACTGAATATGGAAATTTCTGTCAAACATTTCTCAGGAACTGCTCGACATAGGATGATGAAATTTGGTACAAACATTGGGTATGATAAGTTGTAATGTGTAAGAAAGAATCAGCCATCTCCTGCTTATCAGTCCCTTTATTTGTCCATTTTTCTTTCTCTCTTATTGAAATTTCTGTCACAGATTTCTCAGCTCCTATTTATATGTCAGCTTCTTCAAAGTTTGTATACATCTAGACAATGCCTAAGTGTATTGTGTAAGAGAAAATCAGATGGCCAGAATTTGTTTTACCATTCTTTTTCCACTAGTTTTACCATCTGCCACTCCTGTATACTGAATATGGAAATTTCTGTCAAACATTTCTCAGGAACTGCGTGACATAGGATAATGAAATTTGGTACAAACATTGGGTAGGGTCAGTTGTATTGTGTAAGAAAGAATCAGCCATCTCCTGCTTATCAGTCCCTTTATTCGTCCATTTTCCTTAATTGATTGAAAATTCTGTCACAGATTTCTCAGCTCCTATTTATGTCAGCTTCTTCAAAGTTTGTATACATCTAGACAATGCCCAAGTGTATTGTATAAGAGAAAATCAGATGGCCAGAATTTGTTTTTCCATTCTTTTTCCACTTTGTAGTTTTACCATCTGTCACTCCTGTATACTGAATATGGAAATTTCTGTCTAACATTTCTCAGGAACTGCTCGACATAGGATGATGAAATTTGGTACAAACATTGGGTATGATAAGTTGTAATGTGTAAGAAAGAATCAGCCATCTCCTGCTTATCAGTCCCTTTATTTGTCCATTTTTCTTTCTCTCTTATTGAAATTTCTGTCACAGATTTCTCAGCTCCTATTTATGTCAGCTTCTTCAAAGTTTGTATACATCTAGACAATGCCCAAGTGTATTGTGTAAGAGAAAATCAGATGGCCAGAATTTGTTTTTCCATTCTTTTTCCACTAGTTTTACCATCTGTCACTCCTGTATACTGAATATGGAAATTTCTGTCAAACATTTCTCAGGAACTGCTCGACATAGGATGATGAAATTTGGTACAAACATTGGGTATGATAAGTTGTATTGTGTAAGAAAGAATCAGCCATCTCCTGCTTATCAGTCCCTTTATTCGTCCATTTTTCTTTCTCTCTTATTGAAATTTCTGTCACAGATTTCTCAGCTCCTATTTATGTCAGCTTCTTCAAAGTTTATATACATCTAGACAGTGTCAAAGTGTATTGTGTAAGAGAAAATCAGATGGCCAGTTTTTGTTTTTCCATTCTCTTTCCACTTTGTAGTTTTTCCATCTGTCACTCCTGTATACTAAATATGGAAATTTCTGTCAAAAATTTCTGAGGAATTGCTCAACTTTGGAAGGTGACATTCAGTACAAACATTGGAAATGATAAGTTGTATTGTGTTAGAAATAATCAGCAATCTCCTGCATTAGTCACTTTATCTATCAAGTTTTGTTTCTAACTGATTGTGTGAACTTTGCTTTTATGATTTTCTTAAATTTTAAACAAATCTACACCAGAAGATACCTTGATTTTCGATCTTTGTAGAACTTACAGTACACCTAGGTATTCATTAGATGAATAGATGTATACCTTTTTCTGTAATCTGCTTTTTGTATCAAAGTGGTATGACTTCTGATGGCTTGTAACAGCCGGGGGTATGTGAGCTTTGCTCACTTATGCTATATTTTGGTATATTTTCTTACTTCTTTCAGATTATGAATGAGTATGACCAGACCTTTGGCCCTTAATGCCTAGGTTACATTTGCTCTACGATTAACTTGCGATGATCGTACGATGCCATTTTTTGCATTTTCGTGCGGTCTCTGCAGGGTGACCCTATGATGCCCCTACGATTCTACAGCTTCCTACGATCTCCGTAGCCTCTACTATTTTGTAGTAGTCTGCACTTTTACAAATTTTAAAAATCGTAAGACCGTAGCCCGTAGACACGTCGTAGGTAGCATCATCGTACGGCCGCCTTACGGAAACCCTGCGATTATCGTTCGGTCACCGCACGGTTTTATGATAATTTGGGGACTAAAATAATAAGATAATTGTGATCGTGAGGCATCCGTACGGTTATATCACAAGTTTATTAAAATCGTACGGACACCTAACATTGTACGGCTATCGTAGGGATCGAGACGGCAAGAAATCGTAAGGACTCCTCACGGCAATTGCACGGGCTCCGTACGATTTCAACTTAAAGTGTGCAGAGACCCTTTGATTTCCCTACGATCTCCAAACAGTTCCGACTCAGGACATCGAAGAAACTAGAACAAGAAATCGAACGATGCCCGTATGAATTGTAAACAAATACGTCATAGCCCATGATCACAATTGATTTTAAAAAAATCGTAGGGAAATCGCGGACCGAAAAATCGTACAATGATCGGGGCAAACGTAACCTACTAGGCATGACCCCTTGCGGCCTCCCTACGATCACTGTACGATTTTCGTTCCCAAATTATCATTAAAAAAATCATGTGGCGACCGCTCGATTATTGCAGGGTATCCGAACGGTGCCCGTATGATGCCTTACGACGTGCCTACGGTCTACGGTCTTACGATTTTAAAATTTGTAATAGTGCAGACTATTACAAGATCGTAGAGGCAACGGAGATCGTAGGAAGTTGTAGAATCTTAGGGACATCGTAAGGTTACCCTGCGGAGGCTGCACGAAAATGCAAAAAATGGCATCGTACAATCATTGCAAGCTAATCGTAGGCCAAATCTAACCAAGGCATCAGTCAGAAGTCCAAGGGACTCCGTACAATATCCACTAACAGTCTGCGGAGACCCTACGACTACCGTGCAGCCCTCTTGCGTTTTGTATCAAAAGGTATAGGGACTCCGTACGGACAACGCACGGGATTCGTACGATATCTACGTACTATCTGCGGAGACATACGACTACCGTACGATCGCCTTGCGTTTTTGTATGAGAACGTCGACAAATGGCAGATCAAAAAATTGCACGATGCCCGTATGAATTGTTAACACATACGTCATAGCCAACGATCTAGGATGTCTAAAAATCTTAGAGAAAATCGCAGACCGAAAAATCGTACGATGATCGGGGCAAATGTAACCTAGGCTTAAGTACTTATGAAGTTGGACCTAATTTCACGGTTTTGAGATTTTTTGCCTTATATCTCATCACTCTATTGGTAGTGAACATACTTCTTTCACAATATGTTTGCATATGACCTTTGACCCTTAAGTATTCCTAGTCACTCTGACCTAATTTCATGGTTCAATGATTTTGTCTTATATCTCAACACTCCATTGGTATTTTTTCATACTTGTTTCAAAATATAAATGAGTATGATTAGACCTTTAACCCTAACATACTTATAGGTCAATATGACCCAATTTCATGGTTCAGTGATTTTGCTTTATTTCTTTCATATTATTGATATGACAAGATCTTCGACCCTAAATTACATATAGGTCAGTGTGACCTTATTTCATTGTTCCGTGATTTTGGCTTGTATCTCAACACTCGTTTGGTATAAGAACATACTTCTTTCACAGTATGAGTGAGACCTTTAAGCCTTACGTAGTTATAGTTAACTGTCATGCTTCAGTGATTTTGTCTTATAGCATCAAGGCAAAAAGATATGTGAGCATAATGCTTTGGGCATGCATGTGATACACTTGAGAAGCAAAATAGGGAGATTTCCCTTTCAAAATAGGGAGAATGATTTAACAAAGAAGGAATGTCTTGATTTGAAGTAGGGAGAGCCAAAATTCCAAATAGGGAGATGTATAAGATGAACAGGGAAATTCTGAAATTCCAAATCGGGAGATTTTGTCCAAAATAGGGAGATCCCTCTGAAATAGGGAGATATCGCATGTATGGCTTTGGGTTACAGGTTGAGTATGGTCTTATGTTTGACAAAGGTCAGAAGCAGACATAGTTGATTTGTAAGTATATTAGCAATTAAGGGAGACTTTTTATGTATCTTACCATTTTGTATATTTGATATCTCATATGCTAAATTTGACGTCTAAATTGGTACATTACTTTTTATTAGATGTCGTTATTGCTATATTAGAAATCTGAGCCGCCTGGTGGGAAAACCAACAATGTGGTTTCGGACCAGCTCCGGCACAAACCGGCCTGTACAAGCACAGAAAAGAGCTAGAAGCTTGAAATTTCGGGTTTAAGTAGAAGAGGAATTGTACTATCCGAGTAGCGAAAACAAAGGCGCTGATCAGCTTCGCGGTTACCCCGAAGCTGATCTGCGTCTTTGTTTTCGCCTATGCAGATTGTTGGTTTTCCCATGAGGCGGCTCATCTGTTTTACTTTAACATATTATATATTTGATATATAACATAAGATATCTTATACAATAATTTAGATATCTTACAAATCAGATAAGATATATTAAATAGTATTTCAGATATCTGATATAATTTTACATATAGGTGTCTTTTATTTCATATAAGACAAGATATATTATATAACAATTTAGATATCTTATGTTGTTGAAAGATATCTAAATTAAAATTACAGATATCTTATAAATTTTATGATATCTTAATTCAAACAAGATATCTGTATTCCCCCAATGAATATTAAAATAGCCTGTAGGAGACTTTTTATAAACAGATCTGATGGGATTGACAGCATTTGCCTTATCAAGAGTGTAAATTATAGGATCATTATGATATTTTTTTTTTCTTTTTTTTTGTTAAGTGCAAGTCACCTATAACAAACTTCCTTTTGATAAATTTTTGAGTACACTGGATCTCAATATAGAATATCATTTTTAAATTACAGTAATTTATCAAAAAATTAATGTATTGTGGATAATATTAACATTTTTTGGACAAATAACAATGAAGTAGCTTAACATTGTATTGTCAGTATTACAGTTTTCAGAAAAAATGAAATACTTTAAGTTTTTTGAATACTATATTTTGGTTTTTAGCTTTGGATATATATTGTAGAATTATTATAGAAAACCCTTTGCATAATAGTATACTGTATATGGTAAAGTGACAAAAAAAACAAATTATGTACGCACCGGGCAATCAAATCTAAACAATGAACATACATGCGTGAGTGTTCATAAATTGGACATGGATGTTTAAATACAGGTCCTTTTAAGTCTGAATCTGGAAGGTGCAAGCATTCAGTCTTATAAGTGACTGACACATTACCCAATAATGGCGTTCTCCCGGTAGAGGCGGAATATACAAACAACAATACCACCGGGCACCAGGCTGTCTTATAATAGTCACTCACGTTTCCGGTGTTTCTTTGCAAGTTGATCTCTGATACAAAGGTAAGTCAGATCACTTCAAATGCTAAAATGTCTGAAATTACATGATATGTTTTCTATTTATTTTCTATTTGTTGATGTAATAAGCATTCCGTTGAGTGTTATTTCAAAATGTGTGCTTTTTCAAAGGTCAAGGTAAAAGAATTTTCCAGTGTTTTGTACATATGTAAGGCAAATATCGGTCCATTTTTCTGTTATTATATAGATTTGACAAGCGAGTCAAATTGAAAAGAATGTCTAAGAGTCTAGTGGCCCATTCAAGCTACAAAGAAATGTCTAACTGATCAATTAGCTACTATAATTTATGAGTGTTTTGAACCCACAACTGTCCTGGCTTTCACTGAATAAGCAAAAGGGTGAAATCAGGCTAGGATGGACCAGATGTGAATCAAGGTAAAGTTAGAACAGAGGGACAGTATTGGTCAAGTGCCTTAAAATAGACATGTCTGGGATCACTACCCTCAGGGAAAACAGAATTTTGAAGACTGACACATTGGATATGGCTAAAATTTGTAGTAGGCAGTTTCAGCCAGCCTTCACACACAAATCAAATGATGAAATCCCCTTCAGAGGTGCTAGTCCCTTCACCGCTATGGGCGAAATCACAGTTGACCCCAAAGGGGTCATTAAAATTTTGGATAATTTGAATGTGGCGCAAGCTGGCCCGGATGGTCTGAGGGCCAGGATGGTGAAAGAATGTTGTTCTGGAATTGCTCCTATCCTGGTCTTTATCTACAATGAGTCACTTGCTCAGTACCCAGTTGTTCAAAGCATCGTTAGCTTAACGATATCGTTAAGACATAAATTTGTTAAGCAAATATCAGCTAAAGTAACAAATACACTGTTATTTTTTGTTGAAAAAATGTGAGAATCCTTTGCAGTGCAAAGGATTCTCACATTTTTTCAGCAAAAAATAACAGTGTATTTGTAATATTAATGTTTGAAATTTAAACTAAACGTTAACTAACGACGTCGTTAGTTTTGAACAACTGGGCCCAGGTTGTTGTAAGACGATTGGCGACAGGCAAATGTAGTAAATAGTCAGCAACATAGACAAGCACCAGGTTCTTGAAAGCATTCTTGTTGGCAGTCAAACCCATTTGAGCCGTCTCGTGGGGAAAACCAACAATGTGGTTTCCGAACAGGTCCGACACAAACCGGCCTGTACATGCACAGAAAAGAGCTAGAAGCTTGAAATTTTGGATTTAAGTAGAAGAGGAATTGTACTATCCGAGTAGCGAAAACAAAGGCGCTGATCAGCTTCGCGGTTACCGCGAAGCTGATCTGCGTCTTTGTTTTCGCCTATACAGATTGTTGGTTTTCCCACGTGGCGGCTCATTTAGTTCAGTTCTATTATGACCTTGTTAGTAATCTTTGATTGAGCTGTGATTACTGTAGGCACAAGCAAACAGATGTGATTGTCGTGGATTTCACAAAGGCCTTTGACAAGGTCTCGCATGAAAGGTTATTGTACAAACTTGACTTTCATGGGATTAGAGGACATGGAGGAGCTACACAAAAGTGGATTGACTCGTGTCTCTCTGAGCACTCTAAAAAAGTGGCATTACTGAGCCAAGCCTCAGATCCAGTCCCATTCTATCTGGTGTCCCACATTAGGGTCCAATTTCTGATTTTCATAAAAATTAATGATCTTCCGGATAACATCTGTTCACCTATAACTGATGATTGTGTATTGTATCGCAATATAGTGTCAACATTGGATTGCAGGATTTTGCAAGATGACCTTAATAGTTTGGCCCAATGGGAAATGGATTGGCAAATGAGATTTAACATTAGCATATGTTATTTAATGAAGGCGACCCGGCTACATCCAAGCAACCAAATATGAAAAACACCACTAGAGTCGGCGGTAGACACTTTGCCTATGGTGAATAGTCCTGAAAAAATCCTTTTTCTTGAGAACTATAATTCTGGCATGGAAAAATAAGCCGTTATTTCGTGCCTGGTTGGTGAATAGTCAAAACTATGCCCCATTAGGTGATGTTGACAGTTCTATTATTTATTGCCTGAGGCTGTTAGGCTGAGGGCAATTGCGCATTAAGCTGTCAATGGCAATGAGGGGCGATGAAGTAACTGCTTTATTACCCAACTAAATCAGAAACCGTTAGAGATTTTGTAGCAAAATTGATAACTAATTGGCGCACAGTTTTTAAACTCAAGATATTTTGCATCATTCTCTTGACATTGACCCCATTGGCCATGGTATAGTCAAAACTATTCCACTCCATTTTGCATGGGTGACATCACAAGCACGGTATTGTAAAAACTATTGACCGGCTGTTGTCGTATTACAATTATGTATTTCGCACATCGTGTGCCAATTAGTGTGACTCTGATCTATATCTTGTAAATAGTTTTTATGGCCTGTCCTAAATGTTTTTCTCCCTTGACTAAATTCTAAATTTTTCAACCCACCCTACACAACTGGAGATGATCAGATATTGATCAACTCAGTATCAAAAGATAGACAGTGGATGCAATTATATTTAAAACCCCAATATCGACACACGAGGTGGGAAAGAAAAAACAACTAAACAAAGCATTACAAAACAAAGCATCACAAAACATGTTTCTCGACAACATGCTTGAAGAAAAAGATGTCCAGCTATATATTTCCAAACAAGGTAGCAATCCGACTAGCATCAACCAACAACAAATGTCTTACAAGTATAAGCTTTAACAAAAAGCTTGGTCTACGCTTCGCATATATAAACTAGAATGTCAAAGAATCTGACCGTACTCCCATTTCATCGTGGTTCATGTGAAGAAAATAAAACGCTGCGCGGTCAAAGCATTCATACCTGACAATCGACCGTCACAATACTGTCGGTTCATTTCATTCCGTTGTGGCTTGGATAGAATGTAATTGGCTACACGGCAGGTGGGGCGCGGACAAAGCTTTCATACCTGACCATATAGCGTCACAATACCATCGGTTCATTTCATTCCGTTGCTGCTTAGATAGAATGCAATCATGCACCAGTTCCACGAATTTAACAATTTGCCCCATTTTTGGTACCTACTACACCATTGGTACAAATGTTACCAACCAAAGGGAGGTTTGCATGGGTGTTTTGGGTGTTTACTCGGTCCTTGGCAAAACGACCCGGAATCCTACTTACACGATGGTCAAGCCACTAGACTCAAACATGCAGTTGCAGTTGTAGAGAGGTGTGTGAGTTGTCTTGTAATTTAATTATGTAAGTAGGTCAGTCTCAAACTTTAGAGTAGTCTACGCTCTGGCGCGTAGACAATTAACAAGAACAACCGAGAAGCAGTTTAAATAAACGATATTTATCATGAAGATAAATCACAGCAGAATCGCAATGGGTGGTCAAAGTGGCCAACTAGGACAACCCACCAAGCCACTTTATTGAGATATTAAATTGTGTCCTTTTTCGATATTCGGAAAATAAAGGGGCAGAAAAGTGATAGTTGTACAAAATAATGTACCTCCAACTTTACCTTGAATATTTTTTTCAGATTCTACAATGGCCGATGGGGGAGATTTTCCACTAGATGACAACAGATGTGGAATTTGCCGTTTCAAAAAGGACATAGGCGGAGAATGCCCCAACCAGTGCCAAGATTATTTGGAGTATGTCAGTTTTTGTTTCATAGTCAAATACCCTTAACAATAATTTACATACATGTATAAACAATCCTTTTGTATTGTTAATTATAGCCAATACACAAATCGTTTAGTAAGTATGACATGAGATATATTGAAGGCAGAATGAAAAAAAAAAACAAAACTGTATTCTGAATTTCTGTGACCCAGATGCAAACAAGCTGTTCACCCAAAGTGCATTGCCTGGGATTTGAAATCTGGATGCTTATAGTTTCGGCATACTCTGGCGTCCGTTCTTGTTGTCATTGTCATCCACAATGTTCAAACTTCTTTATCTGTGAAAGCACTAATGGCCTGAATCCAAGCCAATTTTTATATGAAGCATCTATAGGAAAGGGCTGGCGATGTGGTTATAAAATGATTCATATTTAGGTCCCATGACCAAAATGGACTCCATGCCCATATATGGCAAAAAAAACATCCAAAAATCTGCTTCTCCAGGAGTTTTGGACTGATACTTGTAAATAGATGGGTTGTTTGTGCCTCCAGGCAGTTGATGGCCATCTGATTACTGGTTAGCCACTTAGGTCTGAACCTGCCCAGGAAAAGTGGTTCAAGTCAAACCATTAATACATATAAGCCTTAACGGCTTACTTGGGTGGTTATATTTTAAGCGCTTTTTGGCTGTCTTGATATCCTAATTTTGAGTGAAAGTCCCATAAAAAATTGAGACAATGTAATGTCCCATCATCCTGATAGCTGCTGAATGGGACATTAAGCATCAATCCAAACAAACAAACATGTTTGTTCCATTGTAAAGTGTTAAATTTATACTTCAATTTTTTTCCTTATTTCTTTCAGTAAAAGCAAAGCGCCACCGGCAGCCTCCAAATTGAATGACAATGCCAGAGAACTGGTAAGAATTTATAAATCAAAGAACATGTAAATGAAATAATGTTTGAAAGAGCATTTTGTGACAATATTATCTTCAATACCTATTTATGACTGCTGAATATAAGTCTCGTTGAAAAAGTTGCTCAATTTAATATTGACAGTCTTTTCTGTGAATTGCTGTAAGCTAGTATCACACTGGATGTAACAAACTAGTGACTAGTTTGCAATAAAAATTGGCCTCTTTGCATCAATTTTCACATCATGGTCTCACTAGATGGACATTTGTGTGATAATTTTTTAGTTCACCTGAGCCGTTAGACTCACAAAGTGAGCTTATTGTGTGTATATACATACACATGCTCTGTCGTTTGTCGCATTTGTAGTTGTCATCCACAATGTTCAATCTTCTCTGAAACCAGTGGGCCAATCAAAGCCAAACTTAATGTGGATTATCCTTAGGAAGGGGGAACAAAAGTTTGTATAAATGGTCACATAACCAAGATGGCCGCCATGCCCATAAGTGGTAAAAACGTTTAAATACATTCTACTCCAGAACCAGAAGGCTTATGATTTTGAAACTTTGAAGCATCAGGCAAGGGAGCTCTACAAAGTTTGTATATATCATGACCCTGGGATGTCACTGACCTATTTTAAGGCAAAATCAACTAAGGCCACCAATGCATTTGAATGGGGGAAATTATGTAATTAAATAAATAAGGGGAAACTTTCTGGGATAATGCAAATGGGCAGAAGATTTGTTTTTGAAAAAATTGTCTCCAGGGGGTTGTCTGCCCCTGCCCTGGGGCTATATACATGTATTTGACCATAATATTCGAACATCTTCTCTGCCTGTACCAAACATTTTGCCTGTAAAAGAGGCATAATTTTTATTTAATTTAGCTCAGGAAAATTATAAATTTACGAGTACACCCCTAGGACTTAAGAGGATATATTAGTTTTGGCCCAGTGTAAAACAGAGGCAAAATATGCAAATTAGACTGAATTTTGCACCTTTTCTGGGCGGAAATCCAAAACTTTTCTGGGCGGAATCTGGGCATAAAACTGGGGTGAAATATGCAAATTAGTGCAAATTAAACAGAATTTTGCAAACTTTTTTTCTGGGCGGAAATCAGAAAAACTTACGTGGGTATTCCTGAATGGTTCTGGGCAGAATTTTTTGCATTCACAAAGACCTTGATTTTCAGTTCAACACATCTTTTTTTAGCATAGAGTACATTATATGATTTAGGTGGCCCCTGTGGCTGAGCGGTTAAGAGTGCTGTATCTTAATCACTCGATCATCTCACCACTGTGTCTGGTGTGGGTTCGAGCCCCGCGCTGGCCATATGTGAGACAAGCCAAGATCTGCTTGTGGATGTGCCAGGTGTTTTTTCTCAGGGTTCTCCCGTTTTGCCCCACCTACTGATTGGCCCATCTCATATGAGCTGAAAAAATCTTGAAAGGGACGTAAAACTGAATTAAAAAAAAGAATTGCATGCCAAGAGGGAGGTGGGTGAGATTATCTAAGGATTAAAATAAGATTATAATGCTGTTTATTTATTTATTTTTTTTTTTTTCAAGTAAATAGAAAAACAATTTTTAGCATTTTCATTAGAGCTCATTTAAACCAGTCTTGAAACTGCATATGTTGGTAGTTTTTTTGGGAACAATCAGCTGTGAATTAAAAATTATTCCCACATGATTGCAAATAATTTGGTTCATTTCCAACAGAAATTGTTTTACAGACATGGTTCTGTAGTCCTTCACCCATGAGATTTTTGACTTTTTAATGAATGTTTATATGAATCTTTGATCTTTTCAGGGTTTTCATGTAACCTATTTTGCAATAAATCATTCTTTATTATACTTTCAATTTGTTGCCTTGTTAAACATGAAACTGATAACGGTTGGTTATAAACAACTTCTCACTCTACCTTACATACCTATTCCTTGGGGACCAATCAGCTGTGAACCAAACAATTGTTTCCCAACTGATTGCTTTTGGGGATATAGCTACATTTCTACCTGAAATTTAGCTATTTACATTCCCCAAGTCTTTGGTATGTACTCAATCCCTGCCCTACCTGCTTGGCCTCCATACTTATATAGCACTGCATTGACAGCCTGATCTACTTTACACTACTCAGCTGCACGCTTTCCAACACACAATACTGCCACCTGCGGCACCATCACACAACTACGACCGCCACCAGCGGCGGTACCTACAATTGCCACCAGCGGCAAACCACATAACACTGTGTTTCGCACACACTACTACAGTCTGTCAAGGTATGTGCTCATGTAAGATTAGCAAGCTACATGTTTACTGGATGGCAGTTTCGGCGGGGACTGCTAAACTTAGGTTTATACATACTAGCTTGATTTTGCAGGTGATGGCCGGTTCACTCCAAACTGGAAGCTGCTACGCCTTGCGCCGTCAGCAGTTTCCGACTCGGAGGTCAAACTCAAGCTAGTATTCTTTGGTTCACACTGAGCTGGTTCTTATATGCCAAAGATATATATTTCAGTTGGTATGTAATAAATAGAGTGAATATAAACCTTCTACATTTTTGAGTTATCCCAAGAAATATAGATCAAATAAATGAGTATTTATTTTAGGATAAATGTGGTTTATTTGATAGTTTGACATTTCAATTACAGGGCTCAATGTAACTATTTGTCAGTCGCTATGTGCAGCAGTTCAGTTTATGATTTCAGGGCTTTAAAGCTGGCCACCACCACCCCACCTGACCAACCTTTATCTGTTTCCTAATAAGAACCAGTTTAGTTTTATTTTGTTTGTTTGTTCCAAGCACTATTTCGACTCATTTTATTTTATTATTATTTTTTTTCTCCTCACAATGTCATTGTTGGATAAGGGGGATATAGCTACATTTCTACCTGAAATTTAGCTATTTACATTCCCCAAGTCTTTGGTATGTACTCAATCCCTGCCCTACCTGCTTGGCCTCCATACTTATATAGCACTGCATTGACAGCCTGATCTACTTTACACTACTCAGCTACACGCTTTCCAACACACAATACTGCCACCTGCGGCACCATCACACAACTACGACCGCCACCAGCGGCGGTACCTACAATTGCCACCAGCGGCAAACCACATAACACTGTGTTTCGCACACACTACTACAGTCTGTCAAGGTATGTGCTCATGTAAGATTAGCAAGCTACATGTTTACTGGATGGCAGTTTCGGCGGGGACTGCTAAACTTAGGTTTATACATACTAGCTTGATTTTGCAGGTGATGGCCGGTTCACTCCAAACTGGAAGCTGCTACGCCTTGCGCCGTCAGCAGTTTCCGACTCGGAGGTCAAACTCAAGCTAGTATTCTTTGGTTCACACTGAGCTGGTTCTTATATGCCAAAGATATATATTTCAGTTGGTATGTAATAAATAGAGTGAATATAAACCATCTACATTTTTGAGTTATCCCAAGAAATATAGATCAAATAAATTGGTAGTTTGTGTTTATACTACTGTAGAACAGGAAGTTGTAATTTATTGCTTGACTTACAGGTGAAAAAAATATGCCTCATTTTTACAGACAGAATGAACAAATTTTTGCCTGCAATTCAACTTTTTGGGAGGAATTATGATTTCCACTTCATTTTTACCCGGAAAATAGGTTTTATGCCCCATTTACAGGCGAAATCTGCCCAAAATTTCTTACTGGTGTAACCGCATCAAACTTAATGTGGAGAATTTGTAGGAAGGGGGAATGAAAATTTGTATAAATGGTCAAGGTCACAAGTCATGACCAAGATGGCGGCCATGGCTATAAATAACAAAAACCTTCAAAAGTCTTCTTCTTCAGAACCAGAAGGTCTATTATCGGAAACTTGGCATCAAGCATCAGGCAACTAAGCTCTACAAAATTTGTATAAATCATGACCCTGGGATGACCTTGACCTATTTTATGGTAAGATCAACATAGATCGCTGATGCATTTGAATGGGGAAAATTATTAAAATGTAATTAAATGGGGTAAACTTGCTGGGACTGTATACAAATGGACAGAAGATTTAAGTTTATGAAAAAAAATATGTCCCCAGGGGGTTGTCTGCCCCTGCCCTGGGGCTATATACATGTATATGACCATAAACACAGGGTCCCTAGGGGAACCTTTAAAACCTTTAAAAACCTTTATTTTAATGGAAATCCTTTAAAACCTTTATTTTGTTCCAAAATCCACCTAAAAGCCTATAATTTTACTCTCAAACCTTTATTCTGTGATAATTTTAACTAAATAGCCTTTATTTTACATATTGCTATCAGGAAATGCTGAAATTGTAAGTGAACTCGAGGCTTAGTATTTGGCTTCTGGGGGCCTAGCCGGCCCCCAGACCCCTGGCTTAATTAAGCTTTATGCTTCACTCATACTTTTACAAGGGGGGGCTCTTCTGGGTTATTTCACAAAGAGTTGAAGTGGTAAATAGGTGTTGCTGATCTCTGAAAACTATTTCACTGTGTTGTTAGCAGACCACACTGTGCTCTTTATTTTCTCAAAAATCTGTCTTAAAGCCAGATGTACGTAATTGAAGGCACTCAAAAGAACGTGCGTATCTAAGGGTCAAAACGTCACTTTACGCCGCATTTGTAACGTCAATTTTTCGCTCGAAACGTCATTTCTAGCGTCAGTTTACGTTCGGAATACGAAACTATGTCCATGCAATTATGCAGAGGACTTAAGAAATGTTAAAAAATGATATTATTTAAATTTTATGCTCAAAATATAGATTATGGACATATTATCCCGAAGAAAACAACATTTGCGCGACAGTTAGAAATGTTGTATACTAAATACCGTCGGAGCTTTTGGCGCAAAATCAACGTCGCGCGTAAAACGTACTGAATTCGGCACCGACTACCTCTCTTCACACGCTTATAGCAGGAAAACGAATCCGGTAACTAAGGCATTTCTCGTTATCTACTTGTAGTTCAGGAATTTCTCTAATACATATCAGTTTTTTAAAAAATCCTACCGTGGATTTTTTGAAATATATCAAGAAAACTAATGAAAAGGGGGTCTGAAAAACGCATTTTACGTTGACGTCAATGTATTTTCGCTCTCAAAATTGACGAGTTTGAAGGCCGATATCTCGAAAACAAGCTCGGAACAGTATCGATTTCTTTTCATTTTTGTATGTAGGACATCAAAATACACTTGCATGCAAAAAATAAAAAAATTCTACCGTGAGGTCAATTACGTACATCTGGCTTTAAAGAGCCTTTATATTGGCAAAAATAGCCTTTATATAAAAAACCTTTATTTTTCTTGGAATCTGCTAGGGGGCCTGTAAACATCTTCTCTGAAGCCGCTTGGCAAATCAAAGCCAAACTTCATGTCGAGGATCGTTAGACAGGGGGAATGAAAGTTTGTATAAATGGTCAAGGTCACATGACCAAGATGGCTACCATGGCTGTAAATAGCAAAAACCTTTCCAGATCTTCTTCTTCAGAAGCAGAAGACCTATGATTTTGAAACTTTGCATGATGCATTAAGGAATGGAGCTCTAAAAGGTTATTAAAGATCATGATCCTGGGATGACCTTGACCTATTTTATGGCAAGGTCAACATAGGTCACCTATGCATTTGAAAGGGGAAAATTGTTTAAATGTCGTTTGAAGTGCAAAACTTGCAGGAAATGGACAAATGAACCTGAGATTGAAGTTTATGAAAAGAATTTGGGCCTCAGGGGTGGGTCTGCCCCCACCCTGGGGCAGTATACATGTATACATATAACCATAGTATTCAAAGATCTTTTTCTCAAAAACCGCTTGGCCATTTAAATTATACTGACGTCAATGAAAAACGCCTCATCGAAAATATTGCATAACTTTGCCATTAGATACACAATAAGAACAAAATATCATTTTCCTTATTTTTACGTTCTTTCTCATGGTATAGCATAAACCGAATTTTGTTAACATGCGCACTTTTCTCAAAACTTGCGTGGGTGCACCATTCTTAAAAATGCATCCTGACGTCATTGTACAGACGTTTTTGACGTGAAAATTCTTGAAAGCCGTGCAATGTTGTTTTACAACCCTTAAGAACATCAAAATTTTGAAACGTAACATTACTGGACTACGTGAAGTTGAAATAATAAAAATAACATAGGGACTTTTCACAAGAAAAGAAAAAGACAGAACGAAAAAATGATGTTGTTCGGTTTCTGGCGATCGAACCGACTCCATAGTCCGGAACCATCGTTTGCCTCGGTATAAGATTCCCTCTATCGATTTTTGTTACCGTATCTCTTTCGCCGATGCTTCTGTAGCAACATCGTTTTGACGTCGACGTCTTTTATGCTTACGAATTCTAACGAAGAAACATTAAAAAACGATGCCGTTATATTTGGATGCACACCTTGAGTTAATTTTCATAACGTAGTTGCATTATTTCAAATGAATAGCCAAGAATGGAGCAATGGTATTATGACGATTATTTCCCTAGACGTCAAATACACGTTATCCGTAAGGACATTCGTTTCACAATGAAAGGCATGAGCAGTAACAATAGAATCTATTCTTCGTCAAATAGCCATGCCAGGATAGCCTTTGAAAACTTTTTCACCGTTTTGACTGCGATTACCATTTAAGCATCATTAGCTGCACTGACGTCAATTACGCTAGAGAACGAAATTCGGTTTTCAAAAAATGTGTTTCAACAACATATTATGGTCACGTATGGATACCCACTCTATGGCTTATGTGTAGGTATTGCAAAGGAGGCTTTCAGTAATCGAAAGAAGCGATGCCTGATAAACCGGTTCATGAACAGAATAGGGATTTTGTGAGGGGTGTATGTTTTCAACAGCATGTCATTTTTCAAGCAGCTGTCTGAATAATTTCGATTCAGCATTTCCGAATGCATAAAAGGTTAACAAAAGATATGACAAATATTTAGAATAATTAAAGTTGTTAATCTTGGCAGTATGACGTGTCAGAGTTGACTGAGGCGTTTTTTGTTGACGTCAGTATATATAGGAAGCGTCTCTATGAAGGGGGAACCAAAATAAACCAGGTCACATGACCAAGATGGCTACCATGCCCATATATTGATGAAAACTTTCGAAAATCTTCTTCTCAGGAACTGCTGAACCTATTGCAATGAAACTTGACATGTAGCAATTAAGACTAGAGTGCTACAATGTATATTTAAATCATAACCCTGCGATGACCTTGACAGATTTTACAAGAAGCATGTGTCACATATACAAAAAACTGTTAAAATGTCACTGAAGGGAAAAACTTTCAGGAAATGGGCAAATGGACAGAATATTTATAAATTTGAAAAAGAAATTGACCTCAGGGTGTATTCTGATCCTGTCCTGGGGCCTCAGCCTGGGGCTATATACATATCTCAGATCTCAGGTGAGCGTTTACAGTACCATTGGTCCTCAAGTAAATTTAGACCTGAGCTTGCATATAGTTCATACAACTGAGCAATATTTATAAGACCTTTGTACAATAGTCATGAATGTTCTCAAAAAAGACACAATTTGTTCACAATTTATTCCAGTTGTCAAGACAGAAGTGAGATATTCCTGCGATGATCATGTGACAATTGTTGGATTGTCGCAATTTGTTGCATTATAAATACATTGCAATTTGATTGTGAGGCGCAAAAAATCGAACAAATTGTTCAAAACTTTCACAGCTAGCTTTTGGTGACATGGGACAATATTTTGAATCCTCATGAACAATTAGCAACATTTTGGCAATTTCTCATTATTAAAAGGTTTTGGCTTAAAATAGAACAATTGTCTTGGCTACTAAATGATAACTTTCTTATAGTACTATATGACACGTATGTTAACTTACAAGGCAATCACATTATGTGGACTGTACACAAACATTATAATATGTATCATCTGGCATAAGCTAACTGTTGTGTTTATGTATTTGTATTCACATGCACCCTTTTATAGTTCCCGGACGATCGTAGTAGACTTTCGTCATAGATTTTTAGCTCACCTGAGCCGTCAGGCTCACAAGGTGAGCTTATAGTATACCCATGCTCCGTCGTCCGTCCGTCCGTCGTCCGTCGTCCGTCGTCCGTCCGTCGTCCACCATTTTCAAAGATCTTCTTCTCTGAAACAGCTTGGCCAATCAAAGCCAAATTTTACATGAAGTATCTATGGGAAGGGGGAACCAATGTGTATATAAATAATCCAGGTCACATGACCAAGATGGCCGCCATGCCCATATATGGTAAAAACCCTTCAAAAATCTTCTTCTCCGGAACCACTGGAACGATTTCAACCAAACTTGGCATGAAGCATTGATGACTCAAGTACTACAATGTATATATAAATCATGACCTTGCGGTGACCTTGACCTATTTTACGGCAAGGTCAACATAGGTCGCCTTTGCATTTGAATGGGAAAAATTGTTAAATTGTCATTTAAAGGAAAAATCTTGCAGAAAATGAGCAGTAGGACTGAATATTAATGATTCTGAAAAAAATTGGGCACCAGGGGCTCATCCGCCCCCACCCCGGGGCAATATACATGTATATTATCATAATATTCAAACATCTTCTTCTCTGAAACCGCTTGGTCAATCAAAGCCAAATTTTACATGAAGCATCTATGGGAAGGGGGAACCAATGTGTATATAAATAATCCCGGTCACATGACCAAGATGGCCGCCATGCCCATATATGGTAAAAACCCTTCAAAAACTCTCTTCTCCGGAACCACTGGACCGATTTCAATGAAACTTGGCATGAAGCATCGATGACTTAAGTACTACAACGTATATGTAAATCATGACCTTGTAATGACCTTGACCTGTTTTACGGCAAGGTCAACATAGGTAGCGTATGCATTTTAATGGGTAAAATTGTTAAATTGTCATTTAAAGGAAAAAACTTGCAAAAAATGAGCAGTAGGACTGAATTTTAATGATTCTGAAAAAAAAAATTGGGCCCCAGGGCCTCATCTCTCCCCCACATCGGGGCAATATACATGAATATTACCATAATATTCAAACATCTTCCTCTTTGAAACCGCTTGGCCAATCAAAGCCAAATTTTAAACGAATCATCTGTAGGAAAGGGGAAATAGTGTATATGTAAATACTCGAGGTCACATGACCAAGATGGCTGCCATGCCCATATGTGGTAAAAACTATTAAAAATCTTCTCCCCCTGAACTGGTGGACCGATTTGAAGGAAACTTTGAATGAAGCATTGATGACTCAAATACTACAATGTGTATATAAATCATGACCCTATGATGACCTTGACCTATTTTACTGGAAGGTCAACAAAGGTGGCCTATGCGTTTGAAAAGAGATTACTGTTAAAATGTCATTTAAAGGGAAATCTTGCAGGAAATGAGCAGTATGACTGAATATTAATGATTCTGAAAACAATTGGATCCCAGGGGCTCATTTGCCCCTACCCGGGGCAATTTATATGTATATTACCATAATATTCAAACATCAGTTTATGAAATCGCTTGACCAATTAAAGCCAAATTTTACATGAAGCATCCATAATAGGAAGGAGGAATCAATGTGTATATAGATAATCCAGGTCACATAACCAAGATGGCCGCCTTGCCCATATATGGTAAAAATTCACAAATGGACTGAAAATTTATTTCAAGGAAAAGATTGACCCGATGGGTTGTCTGCCCTTATCCTGGGGCTATAAACGACCATATTATATCAATATATTTTTGTCTGAAACCGCTTGGCATATCAAAGCCAAAATCGTATACATGTAGCTTCCTTTGATCTTTATCAACAACATTTTTAAAATCGGTCATGACCACCTGACCCAGATGGCTGTCATATGCCTTAAAAATCTCCAGTATCCGAAGTCCTATTATCTTGAAACTTGACATGAAGTATTCATAAAATAGGGAAAATTGTTACAAAGTCATATATTTAAAAAGGTACAAATAGGCAATGATCAGGAAAAGGCGCAATCAGATTTAAAAACCCACCCCAAAAACCAAGGTGGGAAAGGTGGTAGCTCGCAACAAATGTTCAAATGGATACAAGATTTATATTTATCAGAGAAATGTTAACCCTGTATGCTGCCTGGCCCATTATTGTATTTTAGACATTACATTGTATTTCCATTCTATTTTCAGGTGCTTTCATGCCTAGGAGCAAGAACTGGCTGAAAATAGAAAATAAAAGGGAGGTCAAGAACAGATGAAGTGACAGATAAGTTTTAATAATTTTTTTTGTAAAAGGGGCAATCTGAAATTTAGAAACTAGAAAGATCATACTATTTTAGCTGTTGAAAATGAAGAGGCTTATCAGTCTGTCGAGTAGACTAGAGCAGCTGATCTGCTTCTTTGTTTGCGTTTAAAGTAAATTTAGTGTAGATCTCCTTCAGCACTAGAAAAACTACTATGCTATGAAAACAGCAAAGTGACAGATGAGTCTGAGCAGCTCCACTAACTGGCTACATTTTTTTTTAAACTTTGCTATGATGGTATAATATTTCTAGGTTCTATTTTGAAGATTTATATAGGCTAGATATTTAACGATTCTACACATTACCTTTTCTTTATATTTTCAGTTGATTAATCATGCCTAGACGAAAGGGTTGGAAGTGGTCAGAGACAAAAAGGAAGGAATGGAGAGAGAGATTGAGAGCAGATGGCAGACGAAAAGCAGAGACAGAAAGGGGGAAGCAGTGGACGAAGGTAGATGATGGAGATGGAACAGTTATGGATAGAGAGAGACGAGGAACAGATTGTGACGATGATGTGACATTAAGCCCACCCAACGTGGTGGCAGGAAGCCCACCCAACGTGGTGGCAGGAAGTCCATCCAACGTGGTGGCAGGAAGTCCATCCAACTTGGTGGCACATGACAAAGGCAAACAAATAAATGGCAAAGACAAGCAAATACATGCAAGGACCTGCAAACAAGCAAATATCTGTCAATTCAAACAGGCAATTATTGAGCTCAACTCACTTATAGCAAATATTAGCTCAAATGTACAGACAGATTTTGATACAGTGTTTCTAGATACTTTTCCTCAAGTTTATGCTGACCATCAGTCAATAGTCATTGAAGAATCATGTGAAAAAGATAGTATGATTTCTTGTCCTCAAAATACAATGCTTCAACAACTTGCTCAGCATGATGAAAATGTTAGCACACAGTATCATTTTAACAATGATTCATGCAGTGAACCCTGTTTAGACAATGATATAGTTAGTTATCAAGCAGCAAGATTACCTGAACCATTCTGGAATGCCACTGATTTGGTATTTGGAAGTTTTCATCAAAATGATGTGAGATTTTCAGAGCATTCAAGAGGATATCAGTGTACATGTAATGCGTTATGTATGTTGTCATACGCACTTGGTCATAGTGTAGATAATAGCTCAATGATAGATAAAGTACTTTGTGAAGGGGATTCTCTGTATCAAACTGTAATAAGCAAGTTGAAAACAGATGGAAAGTTCATTAACCAGCTTTTGAGCTTAGAAGAAATCCCAGATGATTTTGAAGTAGATATAGGAAAATTTGCTTTAGAAAAGTTTCAAGTTGAAAGTGGTGTTCTTCTTGATACTGAAGATCATGGCTTACCAACACTTCACTCTACTTTGCAGTCGGCATTTTCCTCTGTATCATGTGGCCTATTAACTGTTGGTGCAATATGTTCTGCAGTTTTTAAACAGAATGGGTTGTATGTCTTTTTTGATTCTCATTCCCATGGGCAAAATGGACTTTCATCAAGTGATGGTGCTTCCTGTTTAATAACTTTCTCAAACCTGGACGACCTAGTTACATATATATATGCCTTTTATGACAGCATGAAACTAGAAACTGATACTAATTTGCAGTTTGACTTCCTGCCAGTCCATATTAAGAAATGTCAAGAAGGACAGACATACGAAGATCAAATGACAAGTCGTATGGAAGGCTATTTCAAAGATCAGAGATTTCGACAGGCTCTGAAAACACAAAGAAATGGCAGTTGTAGACTCAACTCTGAATCAAAGAAAGAATCTTTACTGAAAAAAAGAAAGCAGCGCAATCGCACTGAATATTATAGAACTTTTAAACAATTGGCTAGAAAAAATTCAGCTTATAAAAGGAAAGAAATGGAATCAAAACAGCGTGCAAGAAAAGATCCTGTTTTTAAGGATACAGAAATGAGGTATCAAATGGAATCAAAACAGCGTGCAAGAAAAGACACTGTTTTTAAGGATACAGAGATTAGGTGTCAAAAGAAATCAAAGCAGCATGCAAGGAAAAACCCTGCCTTTAAAAGGAAAGAAATGGAATCAAAGCAGCAAGCAAGAAAAGATCCTGTTTTTAAGGATACAGAGGTTAGATATCAAAAGGAATCAAAGCAGCATGCAAGGAAAAACCCTGCCTTTAAAAGGAAAGAAATGGAATCAAAGCAGCAAGCAAGAAAAGATCCTGTTTTTAAGGATACAGAGGTTAGATATCAAAAGGAATCAAAGCAGCATGCAAGGAAAAACCCTGCCTTTAAAAGGAAAGAAATGGAATCAAAGCAGCAAGCAAGAAAAAATCCTGTTTTTAAGGATACAGAAATTAGGTATCAAAAGGAATCAAAACAGCGTGCAAGAAAAGATCCTGTTTTTAAGGATACAGAAATTAGGTATCAAAAGGAATCAAAACAGCGTGCAAGAAAAGATCCTGTATTTAAGGATACAGAAATTAGGTATCAAAAGGAATCAAAGCAGCATGCTAGAAAAGATTCTGCTTTTAGAATGAAAGAAGTTGCATATCAGAAGAAATCAAAACAGTCAGCAAGACAAAATCCTGCTTTTCTGGAACGAGAGAAAGTGTACCAGAATGTATCTAAACAAAATGCAAGGAAAAATCCGATTGTTCTGGAATGTGAAAGAATCAAGAAACAACAGATAAGACAAGAGAAGAGAAAATGTAATGACATTTCTACAATGAATGTTTCGTGCAAAAGATTCAAACATGATACAGAAACCTTGCCTCATAAAACTCACCAGAAGGCATTTAAAACTATTGAAGAAACTATCAAACAGTTTCATTTAGATATATCTATTGGCCCCATATACATTTGTACATGTTGTCATCAAACATGGTTTAGAAAAAGTGTTTCAATGTTAAAGAACACTCATATTCCAGAAGAAAGTAAAAGGCTGTATTGCACAGATTACATGTCTGTAAATAATGAAGAATGGGTTTGTCATACTTGCTTGAGTGCATTACGAGAAAGGAAATGTCCAAAATTATCAGTAGGTAATGGCTTCAAATGGCCAAACAAACCTGTAGAACTAAATTTGCATCAGCTGGAAGAAAGATTAATAGCACTTCGCATTCCATTTATGCAGATTAGGGAACTTCCACGTGGTGGCCAGTACTCCTTAAAAGGAAATGTTATCAATGTGCCTGTTGATATTCAGCCTACTATCAACTGTCTTCCAAGGCCAATGGATGAAAATTTTACAGTTGCTATTCAGTTGAAAAAGAAACTTTCCTATAAAACGGTTGACTTTAAAGAAAATGTTAGACCATTAAGAGTTTTAACTGCTCTACATTGGCTTATGAACAACAGCAAACTGTACAAGAACTCTGGCATAGTAATTGATGATGACTGGTTTCAGGAAGTTACTGAAAGTGCAGAGGAAACAGTCAGAGAGTTTTTAGGAGTTTCAAGAGAACAAACTAATGACAAACATAGCATGGATAATGAAAAGCGGGAACAAATCACAAGTAAAAAGGACACTAATGCACCAGCTGATTATGATTCTGATCATTATAGTGAAATAGATGCTAACGACCATGTTGGCAATATAGATACATTAGTGGATGATGCAGATATTGACAATAAGTGTGACAAAGTTTACACTTTTGCACCAGGTGAAGGACAACATCCTTTGAGTCTATATAATGATAAAGATGCAGAGTATTTGTGCTTCCCATCCATTTTCTGTGGACAAACACCACCTAGCAAGGAAGAGCGAATTGTTCCAGTTCATTATAGTGACATTGTTAAATGGGAATTGAGAAGTGTTGACAGAAGAGCTGCACAGTCAGTTCCAAATATATTTTTTAAACACAAAAAGCTACAGATGAAACAAATCAGTGATAAAGTCAACTTGGCTGTTAGAAGATGTAAAAAGCGAGGTCAAAAAATAACTGCAGCTGAAGCTAGAGATTCAAATTATTTGGACAAACTTGTAAACCTTGATGAAGGCTATTATATCTTTCGCCAACTGAGAAATTCTCCTGCCTATTTAGAAATGCGCAAGAAAGACATTTTTGCAATGATTAGGCAACTTTCTTTACCTACTTGGTTTATGTCATTGTCAGCTGCCGATACTAGATGGACAGATCTATTGAAAATGTTAGCAAAATTGAATGATGGTATTGAATATTCTGAAACAGAATTAGAAAGGCTTACTTGGCAAGAGAAAACAAAGCTAGTTCAGAAAGACCCAGTTACATGTTCAAGGTACTTTGATCATAGGGTTCAAGAGTTCCTCAATACAATTCTAAAAAGCAGTTCTGAACCAATTGGAAAGGTACTGGACTATTTTTATAGAGTTGAGTTTCAGCAACGTGGCTCCCCTCATATTCACATGCTTGTTTGGGTAGAAAATGCTCCAACTCTAGAAACAAAGTCAGAAGAGGAAATAATTGAATTTGTTGATCAATATCTTACCTGCAGTAGTGATAATGAGAAAACAGCAAATCTTGTTAACCTTCAAAGTCACAAACATTCTAGAACCTGCAGAAAAAAAGGGAAACCAATATGTAGATTTGGATTTCCATTGCCACCATTGCCGAAAACTATGTTGCTGTATCCTCTTGAGGAAAACATTGACAAGTACAAGAAAAAGAATGTAGAGCTCCAAAAATCAATGAATGAGTGTAAAGAAAATGAAGATATACCATTTGATGAGTTTCTAGAAAAAATTGCTAGAATGGACTTAGAAGATTATATTTGCTGCATAAGAAGCTCATTGAAAGCACCAAAGGTTTTCTTAAAGCGAAAAGTGAAGGAAATGAGAATAAATCCATTTAATGAAAACATACTTCTTGCCTGGAAGGCCAATCTTGACATTCAGATTGTTCTTGAGCCATACGGTTGTGCTTCATATATAGTTGGTTATATAAGTAAATCACAGAGAGGTATGAGTGCACAACTTGACGCAGCAGCAAAAGAGGCTAGAAGAGGAAATCTTGACCTAAAGAAGCAAGTCAGGCATATTGGGAATGTATTTTCTAACTGTGTTGAAGTCAGTGCTCAAGAAGCTGTTTATCTTGATCTGCAAATTCCTTTGACAAAATGTACCAGGGATATTGTTTTCATCAACACATCTATACCAGAGGAAAGAATCTTTCTGTTGAAGCCAAAAGCTGCTCTTGATGAACTTCCAGCTGAATCCACAGATGTAGAATCTGAAAATGTAATACAGAGGTATTCTAAAAGACCCAGGCAACTTGGGAAATTATGTTTAGCTGATTATGTCTCTAAGGTTGACATTACTTATCCAAAAGGAAATAAGTTTTCAGAGAAAGTTGATGACACTAATGATGATGACAGTTTTGTCAATACGTCTGGTGATGAAAGTGATGACATCTTTGATGATAACATTCAAAGTTCAGACCTGTTGTTTGAAGCAAAAAATGGAACAAAGTACAAGAAAAGAAAAGTACCAAGAATAATAAGGTATGTAAAATACAACAGAAAAAGAGACCCAGAAAATTACTTTAGAGAGCAGCTCATGCTTTTTGTACCATGGCGAAATGAACAGAAGGATTTAATAGGTTCTTTTGGAACATATGAAGCTCGGTATAACTCCGTGCAGACATCACTCGTGTCCAAAAGAAATGAGTATGAGCATCATGCTGAAGAGCTTGAGATTGCAAGACAAATGATGGAAAATGAGGAAAGGGACTATGATCAAATTGCACCAAATGCAGAGCAAGAAAATAGAGAAACAGAAGAAGAAGGGCCAGCAGAATCAGAAAGTTTGTTTGCTTTAACCCAAGCAGAGTTGTAGAGCAGAGGCACTATGACATAGGAATAGAATTACAATCAACTTGCTCAGTGCCACCAGTAGAAACAAGTGGTATCTTATTACCAGATGATGAATATTTACAACTACTCAGAAGTCTTAATTTGAGACAAAGAGAATTCTTTAACCATATTGTTCACTGGATAAAATCCAAAGATGAACCAGTCTATGCTTTTTTAACAGGAGGTGCAGGTGTTGGTAAATCAGTTGTCATTCGAGCACTTTATCAAAGTCTGTACAGACTGTGGAATTTGAAAGATGGAGAAAATCCAGATGATAAAAGAATTTTACTGTGTGCTTACATGGGCTTTGCTGCATTCAATATAAGTGGTCAAACCATTTCCTCTGCTTTCCACAAGAAAATGTATCAAAAGGGCACAAATCATCTTTCAGCTGATGAATTAAACACGTTCAGAATTAAGTATAGACATCTGAAACTTGTCATTATTGATGAAATATCAATGGTAGGGAACATGACATTAAATTTTATCAACATTCGCTTACAGCAGCTCATGGGAACAAAAGAAGTTTTTGGTGGTTTAAGTGTTATTGCTGTGGGTGATCTGTACCAGCTAAAGCCAGTAGGTGATTATTTGATGTCTTGATTTGAAAGTGGGAGCATCTTCACTGGGACAAAACTTGTGGAAAGAACTCTTCAAAATGTATGAATTGGTTGATATCATGAGGCAGAAAGATGACCTTGCATTTGCACAACTATTAAACCGACTTCGGTTGAATGAAATGACAGAGGAAGACAAACAAAAGCTGCAGGCACGTGTTGTTGACCATGAAACCGGTGACTATCCAAAGGACGCCCTTCATTTATTTGCGGAGAATTCTTATGTAGACCAACACAATGACACTATTTTGAGTCAGTTGCCTGGAGAAAAATTTACAATACCATGCCATGACATTGTTGTCTCATCAAACATTCCTGCTAAAAGGCAACAGTCCCTGATTGATGGGCTTCCAAACGACTATGGGAAAACAGGACAATTGAAGAAGTCATTGACAGTAGTTGTTGGAATGATTGTTGTTCATACAGCTAATGTAGATGTAGAAGACGGTTTAACTAATGGTGCTACGGGTGTTGTGAAACATGTTGACTTCAGGTGGATGGAAGGAACAAATAGACCTAGCATTGTTTGGGTTTTGTTTGATGACCCTCGAGTTGGTAGGGCAACACGTGAAAAAAACAGGAAATTCTACAACTCTAGCATTCATTCAGACTGGACACCTGTATTTGAAACACAACGAACATTTATAGTGAACTACAAAACATTTCAGAGAAGCCAATTTCCGCTGACACCAGCTTCAGGTAAAACAGTCTACAAAGCAGAAGGAGCTACAGTAGACAAGGTAGTTGTTGATTTATCCCAGAAAGATAGAAAGTATAAAATGCCACATATGCACTATGTTGCATTCAGTAGAGTGAAAAAGCTTGAGGACTTATATATATTGAATATGAATGAAAATACTCTGGATGTTGATAATGATGTGAATATAGAGATGGAAAGGCTACGCAGAGAAGCTGCATTAGAGCTCTGTTATGTTCCTCTGTATAAAATTGGTGCTGGCAAAACCAAAATTGCATTCAACAATGCTAGATCCTTGCATAAACATTTTAAGGATGTTGAATTTGAACCAAATGTGTTGGCAGCAGATGTCATTGGATTTGCTGAAACAAGATTATGTAGTAGGGATGAAAACATACATTTTGCCCTCAAACGGTTCAGACTTATTAGGCTTGATGACACAGTAAAAGAGACTCGCAACAGGCCATATCATGGACTTGCATTGTATGTAAAGGAGTACTTGCAGATTCAGAATGTCGTGAAAATGCAATGCAAGTCATTTGAGTTCATATTCACTGGCACATTCAGCAATCAACAAGGTTATGTTCAAGTTGTTGTGTTGTACAAATACCCAAAAAGTTCACAGACTGATTTTAGAAAGGATATCCACTGTCATCTTAGGCCGGTTATTGATCTGAATGCTAAGTTAGTCATATTAGGTGACTTCAACACACAGATAGATGGTGCTAGTACAGGGTTTGTGGATTTTATGGAGAAATTATTTGGGTGTATGCAGCATATTAAACAATGTACAACAGACTCTGGATCAGTGCTAGATTTGATATTTTCAAATTCTGAAGGGTTTTGCGATGTGATCGAGGCTTATTGGTCTGATCATAAAATAATATATTGTGCCATAGACAAATAAATAATGGAAAGGTGGTACAGAACATGAATAAAGTACAGAACAACCAGTGTAACCCCTTTTGAGACAAATAATAATGTTTCTTACGTATAATGGCAACTTCACAACCCCCAAAAGATGAAAAGCTGAATATGTGATGACTAAATATTGTTATTGACTAAGATTAGCTACTAAAGGTATCTTTAAAACTTTCCAACTGTTGTATCATTACAGAGTAGAGAAACCTTGTCCTTGGTATATGAAAAAGAAAATCAAGAGAAAAATGGCAAAGGCGTAACCCCACTAAGTATTAAATTCGGTGGTTTAGCAAAACTTGGGGTTGCCACCATATTTTTTTTTTTTTTTTTTCAATTTTTTATTTTTCTTTTTTTTATATATATGTGTGTGTGGGCCTAATTGTATTTTTTTGTAGTTGTAACAATACATGTACATCCATTTATATTCATGTCAGGTATTGTTTCACTATGGGTTCTTACAATTATTTCTCAGTGGAATGTTTGATGTACTGTATCAGCAATAATTTATTTTGAATTAGCTCCTTAAATAGTGAGTATGGAGGCCTAGTGGTAGACCATTAAATCTTGAGTGAGAGCCCTCATGCTGTGGTGTTATATCTTTGCAAAAGAAGCTTTAATCACAAAAGTATTAGTCTAGTACTCTTCAAGCAGTTGGTCTTATTTTTGGCATAACTGGAAAGATTTTGTCAGGGATGTTAAAACTCAACTCCAACAAAAAGGACAAAATAATTGTTTTATCATTATAGTTAGGGAGCAATGAGATTCAAAAGTTATGTATTATGAATAACACATTTAAAATATTTGTTAGACTATGGTGAAATACAGTTGTAATGGTGATTATGTATAATTTGTTTGTAATGAAACTGAAAAAAAAAACAAAAAAACATGTATTCTTAAATAAGATGAAGAATGAAAGAGACTGTGACTATAACATATCGTGGGTTCGGCGCAATACGGTTGTAACTCAATTTTTCAAAACTTTTTAGGAGAGACAAAAAACTTTGCTGTTTTGCACTTAAAGATTGCAATGTATTGAAATTTAGCTATTAGATGTTAAATTGCAATTAAATTAATGGCAAAACATATTTTTGTATAGATTTTGATTTTAAAAGGAGATATTTGTAAATGTTTGAGATACAACCTTTTACCCTCCGAAATGCAACATTTTCCAGTGCTATATTTTGGCGCAATATGGTTGTAACTCAAGTTACAACCATATTGCGCTGCAAATTAGCCTAAAATCAGCATAAAGTTACCCGAGTTACAACTGTTTTCTTCTTAAACATACTGCATTTTTACAGAGCTAAATTGTTGAACTAAACATTTTTGATTTACCTAATACAAAATTACCGTTTTCATTCTAATATGCGCACAGTGTGCTTTTAAACTTTTCAAAATAACTGAAAGATTAGGTAATAAAATATTGTTCTACTTAGCGCACACTATGAACGAAGACAACACATAAATATGCTGAAATAACCATGTCAAAATATCAATCATGATGTCATTTAGGTGGTTTTATTGTTGTAAAATAGTTCTTGACTATTTAACCATAAGTTTAAATGAGATATTAATGCGTAGCATTGGTATAAATACCAATCTACTAGTCCAGAAATGTGCGCTTTTGCATGGTTTTTTGTAAATGGCCAGGGTGTGTGCTTATAAGACCATGTGCACTAATTAGAATAAATATGGTATGTCAGTAATTGTGATCTGCATAAAATTTTAATTATCTGCTTCTGTGGTACGCAAACTATTACTGTTTGGCTCTTTAAGATGCTTCAAGGAGAGAAAAAAACTGCTGCCGATGTATCTATTTCTTACCATTAGCACTTTTTACATGCATATAGCCATATGCTAAATAGGTATTACCCAGATAGGTGGATAGTAAACTGTTAGGTAAAGTAAGCCACATAGGTCGCTTGATATGCCAGTCGGTTTGGTAGCCATGGCACCTGGTAGGTAGGTATACTGATGGGTTAGTGAAACAAAATGCAAGAAGTCTGGTATGCTGGCCAATTAGGTAACCCAGATAAGTAGGTTCATATATTGGGTATAACAATATGTAATCCAGATACATGTAGATAGGTGGATACGCTGGCAAGTCAAGGCCGTCGTCGGCGGTCCGGCCGGTCCGGCCATGGCCGGACCACTTTTTTCGCCGAAAATGGTTTGGGCCGGACCACAATTTTCGATTATTCGGCCGAAAATGTGTTAGCCTCTGCGACTTTTTTGAGGTGTGGTGGCCCAATCTTAAGTTATCAATATTGATATTAAGCGTACTCGGTCAATCTGCCCAAGGGTGTGAAAGACGGCCCTTATAAAAACAATCACGAAAATGACACCTGTATTAAAGACAGGTATTGTCATTGTTGGATTGTGACGGATTATCGTTTGAAGTGAAGTTGCACCAAAGTGCTCTTTAATTCATAATGAATAAAACCGATTTTCTGTAATCAAAAAACAATCAAAACAAATGTAAAGCTGTATTTCACTGTTGAAAACACTATAATTTCACCCAATCTTTGTTTAAAATTACTGCATTATTAAATCAAACAACATGCCGAAAATTCGTTTACGTATAAAGTTTTGTAAACATTATTTTGATTCATATTCCCAAATTTGTTAAAACGTGCATGTTATTCTTCTATCATGGATATGCCGCCGGTTTCAATTTCCCTCAGCGTTCCTAGCTTCGTCAAGGCAAATCCTGTGAATGGGAGCTTTCAGCTTCATGGTTTTCGACCAGGACATGGCTTCATCATGATGAAACCTATACTTCATCATGATGAAACCTATAAAATAAGCAGCGCTTCAAGGGCAAAAGTTGTCCCAAAGTGCATTAGAATCGTCTCTATGGACGTCCGAAAACATGAAATTTTCTCGGGGGAGATCCCCCGAACCCCCCTTACGAGAGGGGGAGTACCCCCTCTCGTGCTCTCCCCCAACTCGTGCCTTCGGCACTCGTCAAATGTCTTTGGTATTTCATGGCCGGACCACTTTTCAAAAGCCGACGACGGCCCTGCAAGTTAGGTAAACCAGATAAGTAACTGTTGGTACACATATTAATTTTAAAAGCAAGTAAATTGGGAAATGTTTGTGACAACATAATTGTTGCTAACATTCCTGATTTCAGAGTTCTTGCTAATAAAGAGTTACTAAAAGCTTTAAAGATTACATGTGTATTCATTTACTATTTGAAAAACCTGCTAAACAATTAAAAATGTACACTATTAAAATAGTCACATGAACATTTCCAAAGTTAAAATAATCCAGCCACATGTAGGTACGTATACTGGTTGGTTAGATTAATAAACAGATAGGTAGGTTGGTATACTGGTTGGTTAGGTAAACCAGATACGTAGGTTGGTGTACTGGTTGGTTAGATTAACCATTCTGTTGATAGGTATACTGGTCTGTTCAGTGACCACAAGATGTAGATATTGGTATACTGGTTAATTAGGTAAACCAGATAGGTCATTGGTACATGTATATGGATCTGTTAGGTAAACCAGATAGGTAGGTTGGTTAACTGGTCAGTTACATTAACCGGATAGGTAGGTTGGTATACTGGTTGGTTAGATTAACCGGATAGGTAGGCTGGTATACTGGTTGGTCAGATTGATCATACAGGTAGATTGGTATACTGGTCAGTTAAGTGCCCCCCAACATGTAGGTTGGTATATGGATCAGTTAGGTAGGCCAGATAGGTAGGTTTACTTGTCGGTTAGATTAACCAGATAGGTAGGATGGTATACTTACTATACTAGTCAGTTAAATTAACCATATCAGTAGGTTGGTATACTGGTTGGTTAGATTAACCATATAGGTAGATTGGTATACTGGTCTTTTAGGTGACCCCAAAGATGTAGGTTGGTATACGAATCTGTTTTGTAAACCAGGTAGCTAGGTTGGTATACTGGTTGGTTAGATTAACCAGATAGGTAGGTTGGTATACTGGTTGGTTAGATTAACCATATAATGGTATACACTGTACTGGTTGGTTAGATGAACCAGATAGGTAGTAGGTTGGTATACTGACCAGATAGGTAGGCTGGTCGGTTAGGTAAACCAGATAGGTAGGTTGATATACTGGTTGGTTAGATTAACCAGATAGGTAGGATGGTATACTAGTCAGTTAGATTAACCAGATAGATAAGCTGGTATTTGGGTCGGTTAGATAAACCAGATAGGTAGGTTGGTTTACTGGTTGGTTAGATTAACCAGATAACTAGGTTGGTATATTGGTAAGTTGGTCAATTACATAAACCAGATAGGTAGGTAAGTATACTGGTTTGATAGATAACCAAGATAGGCTGATAGGTAACCAAGATAGGTTGATATACTTGTCAGTTAGGTAGGTTAGTATGATGGTTGGTAAGGTGTCCCAGGCAGGTGCATGAAGGATGGTATATTGGATAGATTGGTAACCCAGATAGGGGGGGGGGGGGTATAGTTATGTTGGTTAGTTAAGTGACCCCAGATAGATAGGATGGTATGCTGGCTTCAACTATTTAACCATGACTCTCGTGCCCTACTGTACTACTACCTGCATTTATTTTGGTGGTTTAAGCCTACTTATCTTGCTTTTACTAGAGACATGCTTGCATTCCTGTCTTTCTGGAAAAAAGACAATGTGCATGCCATCCTACCTTTCTGTGTGACCATATAGATCAACTTACCCTTTCAACTTCTTGATACCCTACATGAATCTCTCAAATGCTTACCAAAGAGAATTCAATTTGTACCCAAAAAAGCTTAACCACTCACCTATCTGGACTACCCCAAAATTAGAATGGTAAAGGATAAGTAACTGACCACCTAAACAAGCCATCATTATAAGGGATAATTTAACTAACCAGCAATCATACCAGCCTACCAAGCTGAGTAACCTTATTTGGTTCAACTTACCAATTATGATATTAACATGTCTACTGAGATGATGTACCAGCCATCATACAGGGCTAATTATCTGGCTTGACCAATTGAATATCATACAACCATATCTATGTATTATGTATGGGTCAACTAACTGGCCGACATACCCTCTTACCTATCAGCCTGGGTAAATTACTGTCCATCGTGACAGCCCAGCTATCTCATCTAACTAACCAGTCAAATAAAAACTGACCAATTCAGGCTAACTATTCAACCAACACGACAGCCTACCTATCCTGGATAACTTGCCTACATATCTGGGCTAACTTATAACCAACCATCATAGCTGCACCTGTAATAGCATACTATCTGGCCATCATAACAGCCTTTCTATGCAGGATAACTATCTGACCATAATAACAGACTGCATACACAGTGTAACTATCAGGCCATCATAACAGCGTATCTGTCTTGGCTAACTATCCAGCCATCTGTTATAACAGCCTGCCTATACAATGTAACAAACCGGTAGCCTACTTACTGTTAATCATAACAGCTTTCCTATCCGGAATAACTAAACACCCGTCATGAAAGCCTACCTATCAGGCTAACTAACTGACAGTCATGATAGCCTACCTATCCCTGCTCACTAACCAGCCATCATGACAGCCTACTTATCTGGACTTACTTTACGGCCATCATGGCAGCCTACCTATCCCAGGCTAATTAACCAGCCATCATTACAGCCTCCTAATCCAGAGCTAACTATCCAGCCATCATGACAGACTATCTATCTGCTCTAACAGCCATCAAGATAGCATATCTAGACTTACTAACAAACGATCATAACAGCCTACCTATCCAGGCTAATTAAACGACCACCTTACAGCTTACCTATCCAGGCTAACTAACTGACCGTCGTAACAGCCTACCTATCCAGGCTAAATAATCGACCATCATAACAGCTTACCTATCCAGACTAACTGGCCATCATAAGAGCCTACCTATCCAGGCTAATTAAACAACCACCTTACAGCTTACCTATCCAGGCTAACTAACTGACCATCGTAACAGCCTACCTATCCAGGCTAACTAACGGACCAGCATAACAGCTTATCTATCCAGGCTCTCACCCAGCATTGTAACAGTTTACCTATCCAGGCTAACTCACTGATCATCATAACAGCTTACCTATCCAGGCTAACTGACCATCATGACAACCCATCCATGCCAATTTAGCCGACAATCGTAACAATCTCCTACAGGCCATCATACCAGCCTTAGAATCCATCCATGGCTAACTATCCCGCCATCATGATATACTGCCTATCTAGGCTAGCCAACCAGCCATAAAGACAGCCTACCTATCTAGGCTCACTAATTGGGCATCATGGCAGGCTAACTACCTCTCACAAGGGATAGATGCGTATAGTACAAAAAGTTTGAAATTGCAAAATAATATCCAAAAATCAATACTTTTAGAATTTTCTAAGCATCTAATTTTAAAAGCAATTTAGAATGTAGATTATCAAAGTCACAGATCTATATTTAAGGTCAATATCAAAGAGAAATTAAGGGTTGAAACTTCAGTTACAACTGTATTGCACTGAGAAAAATGTCAAGAAGTAGTACGTATTTCAGTGCAATAGGGTTGTAACTTGAGTTACAACCCTATTGCGCCGAACATTAGTGCCTCTTGCAGTTACAACCTTTGGAACAATATTGGTTTCCATGGAAACAAGTGTCATTTGTGAACTTATGCTTTTCACCAGGTTATGTATTTATGAATGATAAATTCATTGATGCAAAAACATGAGTTTTGAAAAAAATTGCAGTTACGACCGTATTGCGCCGAACCCACGATATGATTTTTTAAATAGAATTTGAAATAAAAAGTAAAATGCTTATTTCAGGTAAATTAAAACAAGCAATTACATTGCATTGTTAAGGATTCATTGTATTGATACGGTGATGAATGATGTAACAAGTGCTTTATAGTTTTATATAAATGTGTAATAAATGTTTGGCAAGAAGACATGCTTTTCAGTATATCTTGTTACAAGACATTATTGTAATATTGCATAGTGATGAAAAGTGAGTGGGAGTGATATTTCTGATTTTGAAAAATCTGTATACATGTATTGACGGATGTTTGTTAGTTTAGGACATATTCTCATGTTGCTCCACAAAAGTATTGTAACTCAGAGCTTGCTTCGATAATGATTATAATGTACATAAGTAATGGTCAAAAGTTTTTATTATTTGAAAATATGTATATAGATTTAAATGAAAATGTAGAACTGGAAAAAGCTAGATTTTGCATACAAGCTAATGCCTAGCAACAAGTTTATGAACAGTAATAATGTGACATTACTTGAGTTATTTTTGATGTTGTGGTCTAGGCCTAGTATAATTCTTAGATTGTGTTAAACTGTACCTTTACAATGATTTTTACAAGATATCTATTTTAGCCACAGAAATGTTCTTGCATATGTCCAGTTTTGGCATGTTTTCTGACTCTTAATGTTGTAAACACAGTCTCATTACTTCTACATCTACTTTAAGATACTAGATTAACCAAGATTCATAATTGATTAAGTTTCTTCATCTTTTTGATTCACTTTTCATAATGTTGTCATTAAATTAAGCAGCTCTTATTGATGTAATACTTTTGTGTTTTAGTAATAAGGGTCTAAGTTAAATAGATTTTAATGGATGAACTTTAGGAATCAGTGTAGTGCAATTAAATGAATAAAAAATATTAGATAAAAAAACTAGTTGTTTTCACTGAAACTCCTTTTGCAGCAGCTAATATGGCTTATTTGGATAACACTGTTAAAATGATCACCATTTGTTGATTCTGACCTGTTGATTACAAAGTTGGGTATGGCAGGACAGAGAAGTAGAAGGTATTAAAGCAATGATCAAGAACTGGCACAATGGGAACAAAGTCTAAAAGAATCCCATGTGATAAGCAGAGTCAAATGTAGTGGCTTTTTCTTAAAGGTAACCAAAATCCACACCAAACCATAAACTAGAGAGAACCACAGCAGAACTTCCATCTTTGAATGCTCAGCAATATATTTTTTACTGTGACTAGGCTTTAATTAGTTTAAGAGTTGTCTAACTTTGCACTTAAAATAAAGGGAGGCACCAAGAGTTAATTAAGGTGGTTTCATCAAAGTTGGTCAATTGATTTTATTCATGTTTTATATCCCACTCAACATCTAAGGGCATATGGAGGTAGAACCTCTTTTAAAGTCTGGAAGCCTGGGATCAAACCCAGGATCCTGAGAAACAGCTTAACCAACATTACACAGAGGCTTTGGTTGACCAAATGTCCTCCCAGAACAGTTGATAGCCAGCTATTAGGGTCTTATATGTAAGAACTCAGGTGAGCGTTTACAGGACCAATGGTCCTCTGGTTAATACCGTTATAAATATAAATGACACGCCTGTTCCTATTGATTCATTTCATTCATATGTATAATGGTAGACATGTGACGTAAAACTACTCCAATCGTCCGGGATCTATACTGATGATATCCCTTATATATTTTACACCTATGTCATTGCACATGATTATATTCGGTGCATGCAAATGGAAAGCTGGGTTTCTTTTTTTTTTAAGGAAAATGAAGATTATACCCAGACTGAGAAGGCTTCTACAGAACATTGTGCTGTTAGTGTTGAGGAGTCGAGGATGAAATATTCCTGTGTTGATTTTTCATCAGGAAAAAATAGTTCCAAACTGGTAAATATCAAATACTTAATAACTGAGCCGCCTCATGGGAAAACCAACAATCTGCATAGGCGAAAACAAAGACGCAGATCAGCTTCGCGGTTACCGCGAAGCTGATCAGCGCCTTTGTTTTCGCTACTCGGATAGTACAATTCCTCTTGTACTTAAATCCGAAATTTCAGGCTTCTGGCCCTTTTCTGTGCTTGTACAGGCCGGTTTGTGTCGGACCTGTTCGGAAACCACATTGTTGGTTTTCCCACGAGACGGCTCATTTAATGATGCACAAAGTTTGAGTAAAACTTGAAGATCAAGTAGCAAAAATGTTAAATTATACAGATCATTGTTCTTGAGTCACAATCTGGATTCTTAAATTTGTTTTTTTTTTTTCAAGAGAAGAAAAACTTGATTATTTTTGGTAGATATTTCTGCAGAGTCAAAAGGTTAAAGGGCAAAAATAGGAGACAGGATGTTTTTCCTCTGGAACAACAATAAACTGCAATAAATTATTTTGAGTTTTGTATTTTTAGTGATCTGCTTGCGTTTATTTGTAAATGATGCAAGAATGTCTGTAGTAATTTTATGGTTTGGATGCTTCTTATTTGATTATTTCATATTTCATCATTTAATTGATATTTTCATTTGATTATTTCTATGTTAGGTTACAGCCTCATCGGGATCTGGCTTGAAGGTGAGCAGTCTGCTACTAGCAAACGGAGGATCACCACCAGTAGTGGATACTGTCCAACCTCAGATTGCTCAGCCGCAAACAGCCTCAGATCTAATCAACAATAAACAAAGGCCATCTGCATCCACAATTCAGTGTGGTCCATCATCTAGCAGAAGTAACAAAGGTCCGAGGTGGTTTCCTGCCACCAATCAAGAACAAGGTAGAAAACAATAACAAATATCAGTAACTGTTGTAAAACATTTTATTATATAGCTATAAATATCAAATGATTAAACATAAAGATAAAAGCCGAGTAACAAGTGTGCAGATATCAGTCGATATCGGCACACTTACTTGATATTGCACACTTTGTTAAAAGCGAAAAAATCTTTTTGTAAAACATTGCAGAATCCTTGACTTGACGGCCATCATGCAATATTGCGAATTTGGGACGTCAACTCTAATGACGTCATCTTCATCTGACGTCGCGTGGAAAATGACGTCATACCGGACCGAAACGTAGACTGAATTTTGACAATCTCAGATTTAATAAATTTAAGCCCCCAAAAAGAAAAAAAAAATGTCAGAAATTGATTCAGTTGCAAAATTTGCTTCCGAAAAGTAACAGTGCAAAAACGATATCATCTGATATTGCACTAGTGCAAAAGTGATACCACTTATGGGTATTATCGCGGTCTCCGTGTATATATTTCATTTTTAAATGTTAACTCTCATCAAAACATCAAATATAAGCAGCAGATATTTATAGCTATATAATAAAAAGGTTATTGCACTGATATCGGTGAATATTGTCCCTCGTTGGGATATCTACGGACGCTCGCAAGCTCGCGTCCTTCGATATCCCAACTCGGGACAATATTCACCGATATCAGTGCAATAACCCTATATTATTGCACCTTAGATATCAATATTTGATTTCATCAATAACTTTGATAAAAAAACTTGTCATTCTATTGTCCCGTTACTATTGTAAACACTTAATGAAGTTTGAAGATATGTATTATATTGCTAAAGGAAATCAGCATGTTCAAATAATCTGTAGCATTGTATTTGCTTTAATATGTTTTTGCAGCAGTTTCTTGATTGGCTACACAGCAGATGACCATTTGTGATGATATCTCTCATGAAATTTTGCTGTAGTGTTTTAAGCATACATTATATTACTTTCTTCCACAGATAGCAATGGTCCCAGCCCAAGGAAAAAGAAGAGAGAAATCCCAGGGGGTGTTACCATGCAGTTATGTGTGAAGGATTCATCACTAACAGACCTACCCCTCACCGAGCACAACATCCAGGCTTTCCAGCTTCTGTTTAACATTAATAAGTTAGAGTGCCGCACTATGAGAAATAACAAATTCTTCTTCTACAATACTGACAACAGAAATCACCACCAAATAAGGGAAATAATAGATAAACTGAAGTATCAGGTTAAAGATATTTGTTATAGAATGTTTGCAGGGGAGATAATCAATGGCAAAACCATAGAAACAGAGAATGATATAGTCTGTTTCTTTGAACTGACTGGGTATCATATTACCCAGTCACAAATTACAGGTCAAATACCCTCAGTTCTGTGGAGCATTGAATTTTAATGTTCTCTAGTAGCCCCTGCCCAAAAGCTCAGTAGTAGGACCTATTTTATGGCAAGGGTGGCAAAACATCACTATCACCATAGTGGCATATGGAAGTTCTGTATTAATTATTTCGCCTAATTCCCGGTTTTTAAATTGTATATAGATTTCATCATTGTTGATTCACTTATCTAATCCATATTTGACGAAGTAGTGGTCTTTTTTATACAATTTCCATTGATAATTAAATAGATTTTATTGAATTAAAATACCTCATTTATTGACAATAGTTCCGCATATCTGACCCCCAAAACAACATAAATATTTAATATAAAAGAAAAAATTGGCTGGAAATTTTATTTTAAGATGTTAATTTATTTAGACATTATCTTTAAACAAAGTTTTTATTTGATATTTCTATAAAATATAGCAACAAATTGAACCTATATCTTAATGTGTTTATACGGAGATCAGCTCTTTCTGCCCACCAGAAGGGGAGACAGTCCAGGTTATCCAGGCATAGCAAATGTTAACACAATCGGAACTGCCTCGTCCAATCAGAGTTCATTGAGTTTTATTAGGCAAGGAGTTCCGAATGATATAAACAATAACATTGTATGTGTGTATTGGAAGAAGGCCAATGACATCATAGCAAAGGTGACATTACATTGATATTCGATCTATTTTATGCGACATTTTTTGGTGCCATGACTTTGAAATAAGCTATCCTAGACTGATTAAAGCTGCATGTTTGCTTATACAAGCACACTGTATGTTCTCAACTTTGCTGAATATCAATGCAGATACATTCCCAATGAAAAACATCATGTCACGTGATCTAGAGGCCACGCCTATGGGAGGGCGGGGGAGGATGACGTCAGCCGCGTATTGTCATGACGATAAGCGTGAAAATTTGACATTTTGGCTGTTCCAAAATTTGACATTTTGGCTGTTCCAAAATTTGACATTTTGGCTGTTCCAAAAGGCCTAGGGAATTTAAGGCCTGATTTCGGCCTCATGTGTTGATAAAAACCTGAATTTTGGAATTTTGAGGAGAAACGTATTGCAAATAGCAGGTATATGTCCCTGCTTGTAAACTCTTGCACAACTATCACATTCAAATTACACATGTTGCCATGGCAACGCTCCGAAAACCATAGAAATATCAATTTTTGCAATTTTGGGTCTATTTTTCACCATTCAACATCATTTTCAACTACCGGCCCACGCGACGAACAATTCCTTATTGTGAAATAATTATGAAGTATCATCCAGAAATATTGTATGCTGAGTATAATTTTGTTCGGAGTGTGGGCTGGCACTTAAAAATTAAAACCTGTTCAGAAATGGTTCAAAATAGACCAAAAAGTGCAGAATGTGCTCTATCTATGGTTCTTCTGGGCGTTGCCATGGCAACGCTTGTATGATAAATAAAGTACTTGTTCTTGTTAGCTCACCTGAGCCGAAGGCTCATAGGTGAGCTTATAGTATACCCATGCTCCGGCGTCCGTCCGTCGTCCGTCCGTCCGTCGTCCGTCCGTCGTCGTCCACAATTTCAAAGATCTTCTTCTCTGAAACCGCTGGGCCGATTGTTCTCATATTTTACATACACCATCTACAGGTAGGGGGAAAGAATAATTATGTTTTTTGTTTTGATCGGATAAGAACTCTGGTTGCTATGGCAACTTATGCTTCCTATAGACTTATAATGGAAAAAAGTGAAAATTGCTAGTTTTTGCTGTCTTGTTGCAGATATTTGAATTTTGTTTTGGCAGAAATGTTTATTGAGTAGTCCTCTACGTTTCATGTGACTTTTGTCCTAATCCTTTTTTTTGGTTGGTTGCAGGGGCCCCATATAGGGCAAAATTTCGAAAAACATTCAAAAATCTTCTTCTCAGAAACTGTCAAGGGGATTAAGCCTGTACTTTGTATACATGTTCCTGACAGTGGCCTCTACATAATTTGTGTTTTTTATTCCAGGCGGATAAGAACTTTGGTTGCTATGGCAACTTAAAGTTTCCATAGACTTATAATCGGAAAAGTGGAAATCGTTTTTTTTTTTCGCTAAAATTGCAGATATTTGAATTTTGTTTTTGCAGAAATGTTTATTGAGTAGTCCTCTACGTTTCATGTGACTTTTGTCCTAATCCTTTATTTTGATTGGTTGCAGGGGCCCCATATAGGGCAAAATTTTGAAAAACATTCAAAAATTTTCTTCTCAGAAACTGTCAAGGGGATTAAGCCTGTACTTTGTATACATGTTCCTGACAGTGGCCTCTACATAATTTGTGTTTTTTATTCCAGGCGAATAAGAACTTTGGTTGCTATGGCAACTTAAAGTTTCCATAGACTTATAATGGGAAAAGTGGAAATCGGCTGTTTTTCCGCTAAAATTGCAGACGTTTGAATTTTGTTTTTGCAGAAATGTTTATTGAGTAGTGTTTGACATTTCTTGTGAGTTTTGTCCTAATCCTTTATTTTGATTGGTTGCTGGGGCCCGATAAAGGGCAAAATTTTGAAAAAAAAAAAAAAAAAAAAAAAAAACATTCAAAAATCTTCTCCTCAGAAACTGTCAAGTGGATGAATCCTGTACTTTGTATATATGTTCCTGACAGTAACCTCTACATAATTTGTGTTTTTTATTCCAGTCGGATAAGAACTCTGGTTGCTATGGTTTCCATAGACTTATAATGGGAAAAGTGGAAATTAGCTATTTTTTCTGGACCAATTGTAGACATTTGAATTTTATCTTTGCAGAAATATTTATTGAGTATATCTCTATGTTTCATGTGACTTTTTTCCTAGTCCTTTATTTTGATTGGTTGCTGGGGCCACATAAAGGGAAAAATTTGGAAAAACATTTTAAAATCTTCTCCTCAGAAATTGTCTATGGCATGAAGCCTGTACTTTGTATACATGTTCCTGACAGTAGTCTCTACATAATTTAAGTTTTTTATTTCAGTCGGATAAGAAATCTGGTTGCTATGGCAACTTAAAGTTTCGATTGACTTAAAACGGGAAAAGTGGAAATTGGCTATTTTTTTCTGATCCAATCGCAGATATTTGAATTCTATATTTGCAGAAATTTATATAGAGTAGTCCTCTACAGTTTGGTTGACTTTTGTCCTAATCCTTTATTTTGATTGGTTGGTGGGGCCCCATAAAGGGCAAATTTTTTAAATAAATATTTGGTTAATATAGCAGATCTCAGGTGAGCGTTTACAGGACCGTTGGTCCTCTGGTTTTTAATAGAGGAGACATATGGCTGTTTTAAGGAATAGTTTTCTCACCTAAATTCCAAAATTTATTTTTTAGCAAAATCTGAGGCCAAAATCAGGCGTTAAATGCCCTAGTCCTTTGACATTTTGGCTGTTCCAAAATTACGTTAAGACAGAATTAATGTCAGTTAACATGAAAAAAACAATGATATATGCAATTAAAAATCTGATACTTGATTGATATAAGTATTGAAATTCAGATTTTAGCTTTCACTGGAAGACGAAAGACATTATTATTTTGTTTTAATGTCTCCGAGAAGCCCTTTGGGCTTCACATAGGGCTTCACAGACATTAAAACAGCCTAATGTTTTTCATCATCCAGTGAAAGCTAAAATCTGAATTTCAATCCTTTAGTACAAAATAAAGAAAAACGTTAAGCAAAGTCAAAGGGAGTGGGTCACATAATTGCCTGTAGTATTTTTTTCGTTCCATTGACCATGTTTTTTTTTTATTGTTTTTTCTCATCAAATGACTTGTTATAATATTAGTTTTGCTATGTTAAGGGGGATTGAAACAAAATAGACATAAAAGCACACATTTACCAAATATCTTTTAGTAATACCACTGGTAGCCAAAGCTCACACTTGATGATGGCTATGTACACTCAAAAATGTATATGTCTTATCGAAATGTATGGTATTTCGATATTACTGCTTGTACTTTTCAAAAATTTCATTGCCTAAATGTAGTAGTAACTAGCAAAAGGATTTTTTTTCCGCACACGCAGTGGGTGTTCTTTCAACCACTTTAAATCAAAATTAAGCTCGATGACTCCTTTTTTTTTATTTGCTCCTACCTGTTTTGTTTGTTGCTTTGTTCATTTGAATTGAGCATTAGTTTGGTTATCATGTTGTGTTTTGCTTTCCATGTCTGTGTTGTTTATTTTATGTTTTGTTTATTAAAAGCTTGGTATTTTCTGTATGGTTTAATTGTTTTATTTTTTTATGTCTGTCTTTGTGTATTTCCTTTTTGTTTGCTTAGTTATTGTGTTTGTTTATCAGTTATGTTTGTTTTATGTATTTAATTTTGTGTTTTGTTGTTTGTTTTGCTTGCTTTAGTCCTTTGTTATGCTTGCTTTAGTCCTTTGTTATGAATTATTGTATGTTTGTTTGTTGAGGCTGCTCATTGTTGGATTTATTTGGTGGCCTCTGGCAACAATTTAACGGAACATTCACAGCACCTCAGATCATCCACAGCACCTCGAAAGAAACTTGATAGTTGAAATTGTAAAGCATTTTCTAAGTACTTACTTAAAAATTGGACGCAAAGTACAAGAAAAAGATTATTTGTTGCATTAATTTGTAAGTTGCATAATTGAAAAGACATTTGCCTAGAAACCTGAATAATGTGCTAAAAATTCTAACTATTAAAGCAATGAAGTTCCAACACTGTTCTGTTTGTATGCTTGTTTGTATATTTTGTTTGCTTGTGTGTTAGTTTGTTTCTTGTTTAGCTCATTCCTCATTACTTTTACTACCTTATTTTCTAAGGTTATTAGCCAACGCTAGTAGTTTTCATAGACTGATATATGCAATTTTGTATTTTTGTCAAAAACCACTACTCTGTTATTCACAACATTATGTATAGGCCTACATGTAAATATATTTTATATTGTGATGGGCTTTCCAGCATACTGGAATTTTGAATAAAGTTTCTTTTATTTCATCGTTTCACTGTATGCCTGCTTTGCAATCATGTTTGTTGCAGTTGAGCATTTATTTGATTGTTATATGAGCCGCCTCGTGGGAAAACCAACAATGTGGTTTCAGAACAGGTCTGACACAAACTGGCCTGTACAGCTTCAGAAGCAGGCTAGAAGCTTGACATTTTGGAGTTAAGTAGGGGAGGAATTGTACTATCCATGTAGAGAAAACAAGGCGCTGATCAGTTTCGCGGTTGCAGCGAAGCTGATCTGTGTATTTGTTTTTGCCTATGCAGAAAATGTTTGTTTTCCCATGAGGCAGGTCATATATTTTTATTTGTTCAATAATATTTTGTTTAATTGTTGTTTGTTTGTTTTTTAAATTTGTCTGTTTTGTGTTGTTGTTTTTTGTTCAATTGTAAATATTCCTCACTGTATATAAAGGATTGTAAATATTCTTGTATATTTATTATTAAAAGGATTTAAATGGGAGCGATCCCCTATCACACATTTAGTAGTATAATTTTATATTATGTTCAACTTGTTGAATTTTGTTTTTTTTATTCTATTGTTAATTCATTTTTGGTCTTAATTTTGATGTTGATAAGTTATGAGTCTATTTGAGCTACAATTTTTATTTCAGCTAGAGAAAAATACACATAATGTTATTATTGTTAAATTCTTATACCTCAAATGGAGCATTGTTTATTGTTGCCGTTTTTACTTTTTAGATAATGGAACCCTCAGAGCCAAAATGACCTTTGACAAATTAAGACCTGTTTACAAAATTGCATTGCATTATGTAGCTTGATTCTAAAAGATTGATGAGTCTACTATACTTAGTAGCACATGAAAGGATATTCAGATTGTAACAGTACAAAAACTAAAACTATGCGTGGAACGGAAGTGTAACGGAAAACCTTTGGAATTTCATCCTGATTTACCTTTCACATGCTACTAAGTAGACTTGTCAATATTTTGACGCATCTGATGTCAAAACCAAGCTAACCTGTCTTATAGCCAGAACCAAATGCTCTAAATTTTTATTAAGATGAGAAAATCATTCAGAAAAAAGTTTACTTGAATAAAAAAGTGTTTGTATGTATCGTGTTGCTATGTATCTTTCCTAAAGAAAACAAGGACCTGACTAGGCCCCGTGGTTATAAAACTTTTTACATGCTCAGCTCATATGAGTCTTTAAATTTATCCTGCTCATAAATGTTAAAATGCCAACAATAATTGGTATTTTAACATTTATTAGCAGGATAAATTACCAGTCTAGTCCAGGATGGATTTCCATCTCCATCCAAGCTTTTTTGGAACATTTTCCCATCCAAAAGATTGTGTTTATTTCCACCGCAGAAAGTTTAATTACGTCAAACATTCAGCACGTTTTCTATATGTGGATTGCTGTTAGAGTTTCCAAATAGCTATTTCTAAATCCTTCAGAAATATGTTTGTGTTGTGTGATGTCACTGCTAGCTAAACACTGGCGAAAGCAAGGAAGGGGTAAATGCCATGGACATGTCTGGTAAATTAAGATCATTCACTGATGTTAAGTTGTTGCAGAAATCAGCACTTTGTCACAGTGTAGGGCAAGGATGCTGCTAAGGGTAAACAATAAAAAAAATCACACTTTAAATGCGCTATCGTCTCGGCAATTTTTCGATAATCATAAATGGTGGAAGGTTTTCGCCTCCAAAACTTGCACTGACCATGGATGGAGAAACCTCCTAAGTGTCAGAGGAAATGTTGAATGGAAGGAAAATCCTTCCAAACAGAAGATGTTTAATTGGAAGGCTTATCCATCCAAAAAGTCGTATTTTTGGCTTGGATGGTTTTCCATCCTGGACTAGACTGATTACAGGCATTGATGATCTAAACCTGAAATTTCCATTTATTTCGGCATTCATGAGCTGTTTAAATTTTATGCTCAGCTGTCATAGAATCTGAGCTCAACCCATTTCAAAGAAAGTCCTGGTTAAAACTCCAAGCAAGTTATATGTTGCATAACATAAGAAATCCAAAATAATTCAGAAATAGAGAACTCACATGAAAATTTCCTAACTTACAGTACCTGTTATATAAAGAAAAATATAAAAGAGAATTTGAGCTATAAATAAATAAATCTTTTTCTTTAGAGTTGTCAATAAAAAAAAAAGGTTATATTAGAGAATGCAAGGCATGCAGTGTCTGTTTTTAGACATCCCTAAATTTTTTGAAAATTTGTCCGCATCAATTATACTGACCAATAAAAAACATGTCAGGTTAATTCTGCATTATATAACTTGCTTTGCTGCATGCCTGTGTTTCTTTTATCCACTGGATGCTTCCTTGGTCCTGATATAAAAAAGGTTTTGTTTTACTTTTTGGTACCAGATTTTTTTTTTGCTGCACAGCAAATCTCCACAAAAAGAGTCTGCAATGACAATAACTACATAATTTATATTACTCGTTGATGAATCATATACAAACTTCTTTTGAAATTGCATTCAAAGCACTATTTTATGACATGACATCATGAATAAGAATCAAATCAAATCATTGACCAAATTCTAGGAATTATTGTAGAAAAAAATCTGATACCAGAATCAAACAAAACCAATTTCTATCGGGACCTATAGTTAAAATCAAACAAAACCTTTTCATATTGGGACGAAGGAAGCACCCAGTGACCATGCCCGATATACTTCTGATATTGACAAGCATTTGTTGATTGCAATGCTTCAAATGTGTATGTTTTCAATTAATGCAATTCTAGTATGGTGAACAAGACATGCGCCCCATGCTTTGCATGACGCTGGAAAATGTCTAAAGCATGAAAAATACCCATCCATACAATATTGATAGAACATTACGAAAAGTTGCCCATGCAATAAACAGATATTTTTTAGCTTAAAAAATTGAAAATTTTCAGCTGAACAATTTTGATGTTTTTTTTTATTTTTGCTCAAAACATAGATTGTGGATACATTTGAGCCGTTAGGCTCACAAGGTGAGCTTATAGGCTGGCCATGATCCGGCGTCCGTCCGTCGTCCGTCCGTCCACAATTTCAAAGATCCTCTTCTCTGAAACCGCTTGGCCAACCAAAGCCAAATTTTATATGAAGCATCTATAGGAAGGGGGAACCAATGTGTATATAAGAAATCCAGGTCACATGACCAAGATGGCCACCATGCCCATATATGGTAAAAACCCTTCAAAAATCTTCTTCTCCAGAACCGGTGGACTGATTTCAACGAAACTTGGCATGAAGCATTGATGGCTCAAGCACTACAATGTATTTATAAATCATGACCCTGTGATGACCTTGACCTATTTTACGGCAAGGTCAACATAGGTCGCCAATGCATTTGAATGGGTAAAACTTTTAAAATGTCATTTAAAGTGAAAGTCTTGCAGGAAATGGACAGTAGGACTGAATATTAATGATTCTGAAAAAAAAATTGGACCCCAGGGGCTCATATGCCCCCACCCCGGGGCAATATACATGTATATTACCATAATATTCAAACATCATCTCCTCTGAAACCGCTTGGCCAATTAAAGCCAAATTTTATGTGAAGCATCAATAGGAAGGGGTAATCAATGTATATATAAATAATCCAGGTCACATGACCAAGATGGCCGCAATGCCCATATATGGTAAAAACCCTTCAAAAATCTTCTTCTCCAGAACCGGTGGATCGATTTCAAAGAAACTTGGCAGGAAGCATCGATGGCTCAAGTACTACAATGTGTATATAAATCATGACCCTGTGATGACCTTGACCTTTTTTTTACGGCAAGGTCAACATAGGTCGCCAATGCATTTGAATAGGGAAAACTTTTAAAATGTCATTTAAAGTGAAAGTCTTGCAGGAAATGGGCAGTAGGACTGAATATTAATGATTCTGAAAAAAAAATGGACCCCAGGGGCTCATCTGCCCCCACCCAGGGGCAATATACATGTATATTACCATAATATTCAAACATCTTCTCCTCTGAAACCGCTTGGCTAATCAAAGCCAAATTTTATGTGAAGCATCTATGGAATGGGGGAATTAATGTGTACATGTATATAAATTATCTAGTTCACATGACCAAGATGGCTGCCATGTCCATATAAGGTAAAAACCCTTCAAAAATCTTCTTCTCCGAAACTGGTGGACCGATTTCAAAGAAACTTGGCATGAAGCACCAATGGCTGAAGTACTACAATGTGTATATAAATTATGACCCTGTGGTGACCTTGACCTATTTTAGGACAAGGTCAACATAGGTCGCCAATGCATTGGAATGGGGAAAACTTTTAAAAAGTCATTTGAGGTGAAAATCTTGCAGGAAATGGGTAGTAGGACTAAATATTAATGATTCTGAAAAAAAAAATGGACCTAAGGGCTCATATGCCCACACCCCGGGGCAATATACATGTATATTACCATAATATTCAAACATCTTCTCCTCTAAAACCACTTGGCCAATTGAAGCCAAATTTTATGTGAAGCATCTATAGGATGGGGGAACCAATGTATATATTAATAATCTAGGTCACATGACCAAGATGGCCGCCATGCCCATATATGGTAAAAACCCTTCAAATATCTTCTCTGAAACCAATAGATTGACTTCAATGAAACTTGGCGTGAAGCATCCATGGCTATAGTACTACAATGTATATATAAATAATGACCCTGTGATGACCTTGACCAAGTTTATGGCAAGGTCAACATGGGTTGCCCATGCATTTGAATGGGAAAAACTGTTAAAATGTCATTTGAAGGGAAAAGCCAGCAAGAAATTGGCAAATGGACAGAATATTGATTATTCTGAAAAAAGAAAACTGCCCAAGGGCTTCATCTGCCCCTGCACTGGGGTTAAATACCATAATATTCAAACATGTTTATTGGTATATGCAGCAGACTCAGGTGAGCGTTTACAGGATCATTGGTCCTCTGGTATAAAAGTGGGTAATAGGGGGGTATTTATTTCACGGACATGTTTTCCTGATGAAGATGATGGATGATGATGAAATTATAATAAATTACAGAAGGATCGAGGACAAAAGTATACGTCACTTTTGAAAACTCCATTGATTTCAATGTATTTTCATGTTTACAAGAAACATTATCTTACTTCTTCTGGTCCACATATTTTCATGATTTTGGTGTCATTTTAAAGTTAGATAAATAAAGCAATAAACAAAGGTCATTTGCCAAAGTTCCAACATTGCATTTTTGAAAAACAACAGTTTAAAATTTCAGGAAATTTTGAAAATGTCAATTTCCCATTGACATCAATGGTGAAGTCGCCCAAAATTGTCAAAAAATATTTCACAATTTTTTTAAAATTAATGTAACTTGAAAACGCATGAATGGAATTTAATGAAACTACCTTTTTTATTGCTTTATTCATTTGCATTTCAAATGACACCAAAAACATTAAAATATGTTAACTAGGAGAAACAGGATAATTTTTCTCGCAAACATGAAAATACATTGCAAAGTCGATGGAGTTTTACAAATGCCACAAATACTTTTGTCCACCTTCTGCACATGTATTTCACAAGGTAAGGCCAGAGAAAATTGATTTTTAGATTCTCATTCCCATCCGCCCCTGTTCAAAACCCTACAAAATCATTATTTATTTTGGTTGGAAAAGAACACAAAATATATTTTTTGATAAAAGTCAAGATAATGTATAAATTCTCTGTATGTCTTTTAATGCAAAAATCATATAAAATCTTAAAGAAACCAGGCTGATCAGCGAAATCAGCGCCTTTGATTTAAATCAAAGGCGCTGATCAGCTTTGCAGCTACTGCAAAATATATATATATATATATATATATATTTTTTTTCGTGACATGGCTCATATTACAGTCGAACTGAAATTATATATTATAATTATTATTAAACTTCCTCATTGAAGAATATGGGCTAATCTCAATAATTTCAAGGACTATAACTGTAAGTGTAAATGCATTTTCAAAACATATGAGGTCATATTGGTAAAAATAACACATCTTACGACATTTTTATTGTTCCCAGCTCGAGTTTGCTAAACGACTGGGAATTCTTTGCAGACAGGGTTCCAGGATATCCGGGCACTTACATTTTTAGGCAGCTCAATTTGACGGCCATTTTGAGCAAGACTTTTTATATCAAAAGAAAAATTTTTAGGTTGATTTAAAGATAAAAGGTAAGACATGACATTGATAGTCATTGTAACATATTTTGAAGCTTGTATTACAATTCTTGACTATATAATGATTCATTTTTTCTCCATTAGTTAAGCATGAATTAAGGTATACATAACCATTCAAAAGTAAAACTAACACTTATTTTTACATGCCTTAATTTATGAACATTTTGTAAAGCAGCAGGCTTATGTTGGCAGTGACTTCTTTACCTACGCATCCTGCATCCTATACTCCTAATTAGGTCTCTGATGCAAAGTATATCAGTGGGTCCCTGGTAGGTTGGCCCAACCATTTGTACAGAATTCCTCTTTTACGGATATGACGTTACTGGTTATTCTGTACTAACGGTGTCTGAATTGTACTGCCGGGGTTAGGTCCCAGGATGCAATGATTTTGCTATGAAAAAATAGTGTTTTGGACTTGCAAGTTGGCAGCTGGACCCATTGATATTGAATCGACCTATTGTCTCAAAATTGTAAATAAATCACTGGGTTGGGATCTTTAACATTTGGATTACACAACAAACACATTCCCTTATCATGGAAACCTCCCCATGTGATCTTAGCCACATCAAACTTCCACCCCAACCCTCCAATCCAACATTTTTTTTTTAATTTTGATCAGAGAATAAAGTTAAAAAAAATTTTTTCCAATAGAAAAATCAAATAAGAAAACTCATATAAAATAAAAATGATGTTTATATTTCATTGACTAATATCGCCCATGTATTTTTATTTCTGACAAAGCTCAGAAGGAGGCTATTTTAAAATATGTATTGACGGTACAAGGCTGACCAGGGTATTTCATTATAGGATCCATGACAGGTGAAAACCGGTCTTCCTGGAGTTCAGACCAGGTCTGAAACAAATTGATCTGTGCAGTCACAGAAGAATGCTAGATACTTGAAATTTCAGATGCATGAAAGCAGTCTAATGCTTTTATCATCTAGTAAAAAGCTGAACATCTGAATTTCAATTATCCTTAAATAAAGGTCAGTTTATGGCTTACTTTGGTGGTTATATTTGAAGCATTTTTGTGTGTCGTGACATCCTAATTTTGGGTAAGAGTACCATAAAATGGGGGCAACGTCCCAACATGGCCATATGTTAAGCATCAATTCAAACAAACAAACAAACATGTTTGTGCAGGACCTGGTCAGAAACCCCAAACTGGCATAGACAACTAGGCAAGTTCTCTTTTATTTTAAAAATGCATACACACTGTAACTTTAGTGGTACGATCACATCAAATGGCTGTGGCAGGAAAGACCAAATCAGATGAGATTAAGTTGAAACTAATCCAGTCTTTCCTGCCACTCACTAGACATGATCCGATCCATCAGTTCAAGGTACCTAAGCAATGATGTTTTTATTATACATCTACAAAAAAAATGCAACAGTGCCACAAGAATTCTGATAAATGAAAAAGAATCATAACTTGATGATGTACCAACTGCCATTGCGCCAAAAAGTTTTATGTCATGATGATGATCCAATTTTTTGGTCGGAGTAAGAATTATTTAAAAAGTCTCAGTAAGTGTTAATTTTGTTTCTTTGATTACAAACAAGGCCCACTGCTCATTAAAAAAGAAACTTGTTTTTTTTTTTAAAAAGTGAAACAAAAACTGGTGGTTATTCAGATGTAGATTCAGAATTTATATAGGTTTTGCAATTTATATTTTGGGTAAAAGATGTAGTATTCTGATATGGAATTTATATGATTTTGTACTAAATGGATGTATATATCAAGGGATATTTTTGTAGGCATTATAATAAAGGAGCCTCCACATGAGAAAACCAACAATTTGGGTTTCTGACCATGTCCGACACAAACCAGCCTGTAGTCACAGAAGCAGGCTAGAGGCTTGAAATTTCGGATTTAAGATGAAGAGGAATTGTACTATCTGTGTAGCCAAAACAAAGACGCTAATCACCAGTGCAGTTACTGCACAGCTGATCTGTGCCTTTGTTTTTGCCTATGCATTTTGTTGGTTTCCTTATGCAGTGGCTCAGTTATTTCTCATTCCTGTTTCAGAGGTAACTATGGCAACTGGTGGGATTGATGACCCTGGAGGGGGTGAAGACCAAGAAATGGGCAACAATGTCTGTTCTTGTTCGGACTATAGTTTGTTACGTTTTTCTGATTATCTGTGAGTATAGAAAATATTTTTTTAACAAGAGTCTAAAGAATATAAGAATCCTACATGAGTGTCAGGTATGGATAGACAAATCTGTCCCGAGGCTCACATTTTGGCATCACGAGGCTCGCCGAGTGATGCCAAATTGTGACCTGAGGGACAGATTTGTCTATCCATACCTTACACAAATGATGGATTCTTTTTCTTGCACGCCTTAATGCGGCGAAGCTTGATTTTTATGTTATTTACCTAGAAAAATGCTACAATCGCGGCGTCAGCCATTTTGAATTAAAACGTTTTGACGTCACTGTGACGTGTGCGCTTAGCGACGAAATTACGTGACGTCCTATACAACCAATGTTAAAAAAGAACACTTGAACGCAGGGTGCGACCAGGGTGAGATAACGAGGGTGAGATAAGAATTTCTCACATGGGGTAAAACGTGGGATTTCTCTATCTGGTGTGCAAGAATATACTTTGTCTTCTTAAACTTGTGAGATACAAAACATGCTAGTCTGGTTTGAAATTTGCAATAATATTGACCCGGTCGGCAAGCTACTCTTTCGTGAGAAAAAATCATTATTGGTTACCGGAACTGCACCTTTCCCTCCTCTTCGCTCATTCGGTTGAGGGTATAACTCGGTCAGTGTCGTTGTGATTTAATCATTTTTAGACGCTTATAAAATCATAACGGGGATCTTACCTTGAGTTGAAGAAAATTGTGAAGATCTGAAAAAACATGCAAAGCTTTTTTTAATATTTTTATTTTGTTTTCATATTTTCTACTTTTAATTCAGTAAGGTTACAGCAATAAACACCGAGTAATTCATCTCGTACGAATGGCCTATGACATCACGGCGACCCAATCAATTGAACTAAGTATAATTGTATCAGATAGCATGCTTGTCATGACACTGCTAAAGACAAATTATGCACATCTACCAAACGATCGGATTCTGAACCGTTAGTTGAGAAAGAAAAACGATCAGAGCAGTTGTCTGTTCCGCATCTGAGCACCTAAAAATGTAAACAATTTTTGCATGCTTCGTGTCGTTTAATATTTGTTTTTAGGACGAAAATAAAAAATCAGGGAATTGTGTACAGTGTCTTACATTCACCATTTTTGCATTATCAGCTGGTGTCCAGCTTCAAAATAATCAATATTGGAAATACAGGTAACCAGAACCACCCTGACCTTGAGGTCAGGGTGGTTCTGGTTACCTGTTTTTCCAATATTGATTTTTGGAAAGCTGAAAACCAGCCGATAATGCAAAAATGGTGAATATTTGTCTGTGGTGTTAACATGAGGTCAGGGAATTCTTGCTTTTTGTCTGAATCCATGAGAGGTAAATGTGTAGAAATCCGGTGTGTTTTAGCCTTAGGCTGTATTTACATTTTTGTGTTGTGTTAATTTCAGGGTAATTTATATACCGCTGATCAAAAATGAGTCCTGTAAACGTAACTTATTAAAACAATATCTTAGAAAATGACTCTGAGAATTTTGGTTGAGCATCGGATAATCAAAAATGATTATTATGATAATTATCTGATGCTTAACCAAACTTCTCAAGAGTCTTTTTCTTTTTCTTTGTTATCCAAAAATTCTGAAATGTGCTCTCCAGATGAGGTTTGATGCCTTCTGATGGTGAAAGTTTGCAGTTTTATTTCATCCATTTTATCACATTTTATTTTTGTATATCTTTTGTGGTTTAAAAATGATACCTTAAGGTTCATTCTTGGTGTCATTTCACATTCAAGAAAGAAAATTTTAATTCCATTTCTGTCTAGAATAATGACGTTTTACATTTGAGCCGCCTCGTGAGAAAACCAACAATTTGCATATGCGAAAACAAAGGCGCAGATCAGCTTCGCGGTAACCGCGAAGCTGATCAGCGCCTTTTGTTTTCGCTACACGGATAGTACAATTCCTCCTCTACTTAACTCCAAAATTTCAAGCTTCTAGCCTGCTTCTGTGACTGTACAGCCCGGTTTGTGTCGGACCTGTTCGGAAACCACATTGTTGGTTTTCCCACGAGGCAGCTCATTTCTTTTATTTTCCAGATTGATGTTGACGCCATCGTCAAGGTCTCATGAAAACCAGATGGTGAGTTAAAATTTTGACATTTTTATAAATCAATATTGAGCCTAATACTGGAAATCCATTTTTAGCTCGCCTGCACGAAGTGCACAGAGCTATTGTTGTCACCTCGGTCGTCCCCGTTTACGTTTACGTGTACGTCCGCGTCCTCGTCACACTTTCTGTTAAAGTTTTTAGAAGTCTATATCTTTTGAACAAGTAGATGTATCAAGTTGATACTTTGCATATTGGTAGATATTGGTCTGAAGTTTTATGCAGTACCATCATGACCCATCCTGGGTGACCTTGAGGTCAAGGTCACAGACTTAGAAATTTCTGTTAAAGTTTTTCATTAAAGTTTTTAGAAGTCTATATCTCTTGAACATGTTGAAGGATCAAGTTGATACTTTGCATGTTGGTAGATATTGGTCTGAAGTTTTATGCAGTACCATCATGGTCTACCCTGGGTGACCTTGAGGTCAAGGTCACGGATTTAGAAATTTTATGTTAAAGTTGTTCATTAAAGGTTTAAGAAGTCTATATCTCTTGAACATGTTGATGGATCAAGTTGATACTTTGCATGTTTGAAGATATTGGTATGAAGTTTTATGGAGTACCATCATGACCCACCCTGGGTGACCATGAGGTCAAGGTCACAGATTTAGAAATTTTTTGTTGAAGTTTTTCGTTAAAGTTGTTAGAAGTCTATATCTCTTGAACATGTTGATGGATCAAGTTGATACTTTGCATGTTTGTAGATATTGGTCTGAAATTTTATGCTTTTACGACCCACCTAAGCGACCTTGAGGTCAAGGTCATGGGTCATAGATTTTGATAAATTTAGTGGCAAAGCACAAGTCAGGCGAGCTATGCTGTCCTGCGACAGCTCTTATTGAGGAATTTTCCCATAATTATTATCTGGATCAGTACACTTCCATTTTTAGTTCACCTGAGCCTTTATGCTCAAAAGGTGAGCTTATAGGATGGCCATGATCCGGCATCCGTCCGTAGTTGTCCACCATGCATTTTCAAAGATCTTCTTCTCTGAAGCCGATTGGCCAATCAAAGCCAAATTTTATATGAAGCATTTATGGGAAGGGGGAACCAATGTGTTTATAAATAATTCAGGTCACATGACCAAGATGGCCACCACACCCGTATATGGTAAAAACCCTCCACAAATCTTCTCCAGAACCAGTGGACCAATTTCAACGAAACTTGGTATGTAGCATCAGTGACTCAATGTGTTCATAAATCTTAACCTTTGGATGACATTGACCTGTTATATGACAAGGTCAACATACGTCACCCATGCATTTGAATGGGAAAAATTGTTTAAATGCCATTTGAAAGGAAAAACTTTCAGGAAATGGGCAAATGGACTGAAGATATATGATTCTGTAAAAATGTAGACCCCAGGGGTTGGTCTGCTCCAAACTTGGGGCAGTTTACATGTACATTACAATAATATTCAAAGAACTCTGAAACCAGTTGGCCGATCAAAGCAAAATTTTATAGGAAAAATCTATGGGAATGGGGAATGTATATATAAATAATCCAGGTCACATGACCAAGATGGCAGCCATGCCCATATATGATTTTAACCCTTTTAAAATCTTCTCTGGAACGGCTGGACCGATTTCAACGAAACTAATTGGCATGTAACATCAGGGACTGGTGTACTACAATGCATGTATAAATTGTGACTTTTGGTTGACCTTGACCTATTGTACAACAAGGTCAACATAGGTCACCCATGCATTTGAATGAGAAAAACTGTTAAAAAGTCATTTGAAGGTTAAAACTTGCAGGAAATGGGCAAATGGACTGAATATTTATGATTCTGAAAATGTGGACTCCACGTCTGTCCCCTACTGGGGCAATATAGATGTATATTACAAAAGTATTCAAAGATCTTCTATGAAACCACTTAGCCAATCAAAGCCAAGTTTTACATGAAGCATTTTTAAGAAGTGAAAACTAATGCAATGTGTATATAAATTATCCAGGTCACAGGACTAAAATGGCCACCATGCCCATACAATGTAAAAATCTTTCAAAAATCTTCTTCTCCAGAACTGCTGAACCTATTGCAATGAAACTTGACATGTAGCAATTGGTACTAGAGTACTACAATGTGTTCATAAATCATGGCTCTGTGACCTTGACAAATTTTAAGGCAAGGTCAACTTAGGTCACATAATGCAGAAAGCTGTTAGAATGTCATTGAAGGGAAAAACTTCAGGAAATTGGCAAATGGACAGAATATTTATGATTTTGACAAAGAAATTGACCTTAAAAAGGTACAAGTAGACAACGATCAGGAAAAGGCGCAATCAGAAAAAGTTTCCCACTCAAAAAACCAAGGTGTGCAAAAACTAAATTAACAATCAGGTACTTATACCATGAAAACATCGTAAGCCGAATGAGCAGCTTTTTTCCCAATAGGTGGCCACTCAGTTACCTAAACTTAACTAAAAATATAAAAACATACATAAGGCGCCAACAGCACAAAAAAAATTCAAACACCAAAACATAAAACAATAAGAACCACCACAGAAGTATCACCTTGGAATGATCAGTAATATAAAATTACTGGCGGGCTTAAACCGGTTTTACAGGTACCTAACCTCACCCTCAGCTTCTTCAATGGTTCACAGCAGTTTATAGTTAGTTGTTTGGTCCTCGTGGTGAATCTCTAACTTAGTCAATGAACTAGTCTTAAAGGTTAATCTGACCCTGCCCTGGGGCTCTGCGGCGTCACATCTGGGGCTTTAAAGTTTGCCCATGTCCCTTAAAAAGGTTGTCTGTGTCACTGCTTAAATGAGTCTCTAGAAAATCCTGGAGTTTCAGCCAGGTCAAACACCATTATAAAAACACACTCATGTAACAGTATAAAAGATGAAAATTTTCATTTGAAAAATGTTATTAAATATTGTTGTTGTTTTTTTCTTATTTTTGCCTTAAACATAGATCATGGATACACAATAGAACCACCTCAGCAAAGAAGTTCTCTAACAAAATAAATGGTCCAAAAACGTCTTATCAATTTTGACCAAAAATTTTGTGACACAATGGGACTTAACAGCCATCATAGTTTGTTCAAATGAGGCTTTTTGGTTGACTTTAATCGTTGAATTGCAGGGCTTGAATTGCAAGGTTAAATTTTGAACAACTTCATATAAAAGAAAGTGAATAGAAGAATTCTTCAGAAACAAAAAGTATGCCTTCTGTGGCAGAAACCAGCTTTTATGTAATTGAAATGCAACAATTTGTTTTTAGCTCACCTGAGGCAGGCACCCTATATCTTTGTCATCTGTCCACCATTTTCAAAGATCTTCTTCTATCTGAAACCCCTAGACCAGTCAAACCCAAATTTAACATGAAACATCTATAGGAAGGGGGAACCGATGTGTTTATAAATATTACAGGTCACATGACCAAAATGGCCGACATGCCTATATATGGTAAAAAAACCTTTAAATATCTTCTTTTTCGGAAATGCTGGACTGATGAAACTTGACATGTCTATTTTCTGATACTCAAACTACTGATCATCATCACCTAACATGTAGCACTGGAGACTCAAGTACAACAGTGTGTTTATAAATCATGACCTTTGGATGACCTTGACCTATTTTATGGCAAGGCCAACATAAGCTGACAATACATTTGAATAGAGAAAATTGTTTAGATGTCATTTTGAAGGGGAATAAAAAACATGCAGAAAATGGGCAAATGGACTGAAGATATACGATTCTGAAAAAATTTTGGAACCCAGGGATTGGTCTGCCCCTGCCCCAGGGTAATATACATATATATTACCATAATATTCAAACATCTTTTCAGAAGCGGCATGGCCAATCAAAGCCATATTTTATAGGAATCTATACAAAGGGGGAATCAATATGTGTATAAATAATCCAGGTCTAGGAACTACTGAGCCTATTGCAACGAAACTTGAAATGTGGCAATTAAGACTATAGTGTACTACAATGTATTTAAATGTGATGATCAACCTTGACATATTTTATCGCAAGGTCAACAAAGGTCACATTAACTATTAAAATGTCACTGAAAGGAAAAGCATTCAGGCAATAGGCAAATGGACAGAATATTTATAAATTTGAAAATGAAATTGACCCAAGGGGTTATTCTTACCCTGTTCTGGGGCTATATACATGTATCTGATGCTTATTGTCAAACAAGTGTATTGGTATATATATACAGTCATGTACATGTACATCTCAGATTTCAGGTGAGTGTAAACAGGACCATTGGTCCTCTGGTTTGTTCGTTTGATTTAGTGCTTAACATCCACAGTCTCCTGAACTAAGGTCATGTTGGAATGGTCAGTTATCCTATCCACATTGTTCCTGGGCACATCAGGATAATATGTCCGTGCAATGAATACCCCCTTAAACCCCACTTTTATATAGTAAAACTGGGGTTTGCAGGGGTATACCTATTTTTTATATTTTTGCTCCAAAACATAGATTGTGGGTACTGATACTGGTTAGAACTGCCTCGCTGAGGCGGTTCTAACGTGTACCCACAATCTATGTTTTGAGCGAAAATAAGAAAAATATCAAAAATTTTCCTCTGAAAATATTCATTTTTTACAACTTTAATAATCTCTGCATATTGCATGGGCATGTTTTCGTAATGAAGCCTCCCAGAGGCAGGTTACCAGTACTTGGTGCACAATTCTTTCACCACTAACTGACAAATGCACTTCTTGAATTGGAGAAAGAGGAAGAATGGCTGTAGAAATAATTTTTATGGACAAATCTTATTGAGAGAAACTGCCAGACTATTTGGTTTCCAAAGATAATTAACATAACAATTATTACATTAATAACTACATATCATTATTTTCACCCACATCACGAAATTAAAGTTATACATGAGGATATCATTGACTCAATACATTTCAGTTTATTACCCAACCCCCTGTATAAAAATAAATTCAATAGTTTTGACTATCTGCACAAATCAGTGCTTAATTGGCATGCAATGTACGAAATGCATGTAATGCGACAAATGTGACGTCACAAGCCGGTCCATAGTTTTGACTATACCATGCTAGTGACGTCACCCATGCAAATGTAATGGAAAAACGGGGTGGAATAGTTTTAACTATACCATGACCGATGACTTCAACATCACGAGCATAACGTAGAATATCTCGAGTGTTAATAACGTCGCGCGGCAATTAGTAGTCAATTTTGTAAAAGAATCGCTAACGATTTCTGCTCTAGTTGGGTAATAAAGCAGTTATTTCATGGCTGTTTGGCAGAATAGTCAACTATGTCCCTCTGTGTCGTTGACAGCTCAATGTGCAATTGCCCTCGGCCTAACGGCCTCTGGCAATAATGCATTGAGCTGTCAACGGCACCTCGGGACATAGTTTTGACTATTCCCCAACCAGGCATAAAATAACTGCTTATTAAGTGATAATTATAGAATTGTTAAGCGTAGCTGGAAATTCCTAATTTCTCATCAGGAAAACATGTCCATGAAAAGTATACCCCCTTGAACCCCACTTTTATATAAAAAAAACAAACTGGGTTGGCAGGGGTACACCTATTTTTCTTATTTTTGCTTCAAAACATGGATTACAGGTACTCATTAGAACTGCCTTGGTGAGGCGGTTCTAACAAGTACCCAAAATCTATGTTTTTAGTAAAAATAAGGAAAGTATACTCTTCGCCAAAAGTTTAGCATAATTAATTGTGTAATAGGAGGTAAAAATATCTGATTAGAGCTAAACCCAGTGAATAAATATTTCGACACAATCGTTTCTATTCGATGTCATGGTTACGGTGGAAACAATCAGGACTTTTACGGATTCAAAATCGGCAGTAAGTAAGATACTGAATGACAAAAGATAAGTCACTAGTTTGAAAAGGTGATTTTCGACACTTTTTTAAAAATCTTGTCTATAAATACTCAGTTTCAGTATTTTCAATCAAAAGTTATTAAAATCTTTAGACAATAGATAGAATAATAATGTGGTATAACATTATTATTATGTCATTTAAGATGTAGGCATGAGACATCTTTAAAGACAAACTTGTTTTCAAAATGTTAAACATTGAAATTTTGCTATAGTTTCTTAACATTTGAGTTCCTTCCAGAAATGTCAGTGTTTGATGCAAAGGTCTCCACGTTTTGTTTATAACAGATCGTTCCAACATACTTTTCCTTGACATGGGGTCAATTTTGCTCTGACGTAGCGTATAGTGTGCAACATTCAGCATTAAAAACACGACTTATCATTGAAAATTATGCGTTATTAACATATCCAAAAATTTACAAAATATGATTAGCCGAGACAAAACTGCCATTTGTTCTTTGCTACGACATGCTTTCTTTCTAAATCAATGAATGCTGAAGTTGTAATATACTTTGGGAATATTTTTCAGGCCATTTTAGTTTAGCACTATAAAACCAGAATATGCTAAACTTTTGTGGAGGTGTATATAAAAAATCTACTATACTGAACATTTTCATTTTTAAGAAATTTAAAAATCTCTGTGTACTGCTTGGACATGTTTTCTTAGTGTCAATTATTTCACTTACAAAACTTGTGCATATTCTATTCCATATTACAGAGACACAGATTGTTGAACTTGCAGTTGCAGAGTTTATTGATGTGCTTGGAGTTTCCATTCAGGCAAGGCAGTTCAAGAGAAGATATGCCAGAGTCTACATGTGATAACAAGCTGTTGTTGAAGTTAAAATTGGTTGAGCAGTGTATTGATAGTAATTTTACATTTAACATTATAGTTCCTTACGTTAATGCAAATCGTTATAATTCCTTCGTTATCAATTTACGGATGTTGGTTGAAGAATTTGTTGAATTGGGCCGACTAGCCCACAAGGTTGTTACTATTAGGTTGTCTGGTGCAGATTGGCTATTGTCAAACTGCACCAGTATTGAGTTTACATTCATAGATTATAAAAATTTTAATCATGTATCTAAAAGGTTTAATATTCAACACCCAGGACAAAACTTCCAAGAAGCTTTGAGAACTGGTGCAGGGTTTTCAGTTCTGCATGGTGACCAAAGCCTATTGACAAGTCCTGATGGTGTTATGTTGGGTTGTTTATACTTACAACCATCTTTTACCCATTCCAGACACAGATGTCTAAGCCATGATGTATCCTCAAGAGATTCTGCAAATGCAGTTTCTCCAAGATATACCAATGGAAGTTTGAATTATACTGGTTTATTTTCAAGTTATTCTGCAAATGCAGTTTCTCTTTATACCAATGGAAGTTTGAATTATAGTGGTTTATTTTCAAGAGATTCTGCAAATGCAGTTTCTCTTTATACCAATGGAAGTTTGAATTATACTGGTTTATTTTCAAGAGATTCTGCAAATGCAGTTTCTCTTTATACCAATGGAAGTTTGAATTATACTGGTTTATTTTCAAGAGATTCTGCAAATGCAGTTTCTCTTTATACCAATGGAAGTTTGAATTATACTGGTTTATTTTCAAGAGATTCTGCAAATGCAGTTTCTCTTAATACCAATGGAAGTTTGAATTATAGTGGTTTATTTTCAAGAGATTCTGCAAATGCAGCTTCTCTTTATACCAATGGAAGTTTGAATTATAGTGGTTTATTTTCAAGAGATTCTGCAAATGCAGTTTCCCTTTATACCAATGGAAGTTTGAATAATGCTGGTTTATTTTCAAGAGATTCTGCAAATGCAGTTTCTCTTTATACCAATGGAAGTTTGAATTATAGTGGTTTATTTTCAAGAGATTCTGCAAATGCAGTTTCTCTTTATACCAATGGAAGTTTGAATTATACTGGTTTATTTTCAAGAGACTCTGCAAATGCAGTTTCTCTTTATACCAATGGAAGTTTGAATTATAGTGGTTTATTTTCAAGAGATTCTGCAAATGCAGTTTCTCTTTATACCAATGGAAGTTTGAATTATAGTGGTTTATTTTCAAGAGATTCTGCAAATGCAGTTTCTCTTTATACCTATGGAAGTTTGAATTATAGTGGTTTATTTTCAAGAGACTCTGCAAATGCAGTTTCTCTTTATACCAATGGAAGTTTGAATTATAGTGGTTTATTTTCAAGAGATTCTGCAAATGCAGTTTCTCTTTATACCAATGGAAGTTTGAATTATAGTGGTTTATTTTCAAGAGATTCTGCAAATGCAGTTTCTCTTTATACAAATGGAAGTTTGAATTATACTGGTTTATTTTCAAGAGATTCTGCAAATGCAATTTTTCTTTATACCAATGGAAGTTTGAATTATACTGGTTTATTTTCAAGAGATTCTGCAAATGCAATTTGTCTTTATACCAATAGACGTTTGAGCTTCACTAGTTTATTTTCTAGAGATGCTGAAAATGTACATTCTCTATATAGTAATAGAAGTTTGAATTATCATGATCAATTTTCATTAGAAGCTAGAAATACATATTGTTTTTCTCACAGTGAAGGTTCAAATTATTTTGATAGCTTTTCAAAAGATGTACCAAAGGTGAATACTCTGTCTGGTAATGACAGCTTAGATAATTTTGGTCATGTTTCAAGAAATGCTTCAAATGCAGATTCTCTAACTAGTTATGAAGGTTTGAATAGGTTTTCCACTTTTTCTGTAAACTCTTTTTCAAATTATGATAAACCAAAAGATCTTCACTCCCATTTTAGAGCTCCAAATGTTGAATCAACTGCCTCCAGCAATGTGGTAGAAATAAGAGCCTGTCAGCCTACTGACAGAGACTCGGGGCAGCTTTTAACATCAGTGGCTGGAATTGAGCCTGTTAAACAGAGTTCTCACAATGAGCAGAATGCTGGCATTCAGGAATGCTGCAAGATAGATAGCAGCCAAGTCCAGCCAACTGAAAGCACCTCAGGTCAGCTTGTAACATCAGTAGATGGAAACCAGCAAATAAATATGATTAACAATTATAGACAGGCTTTGCAACCAGTTAACAGGGGTAGTAGGCCTAGTTCTGGTCAAGGTGGAAATGTTTTGTTGTTGACACTAAGTTGTGATGAAATTGCCCATTGTATAGATCAGCATTCAGGATGCCTGGATGTTCTTTTTAAAGTTGAAATTTGACACAAGTAATACATTTTTTATGATAATCTCCTTATGGTATAGTGGGATAATGATGATGATGAATACAATAATAACATTATTTATCTCTTTTTCGAATTAGAAATTTCGCCCTCTCGAAAAGTACTACAATATTATGTACATATGACTTGTCTTGTATAATTGCCCATTGTATAGATCAGCATTCAGGATGCCTGGATGTTCTTTTTAAAGTTGAAATTTGACACAAGTAATACATTTTTTATGATAATCTCCTTATGGTATAGTGGGATAATGATGATGATGAATACAATAATAACATTATTTATCTCTTTTTCGAATTAGAAATTTCGCCCTCTCGAAAAGTACTACAATATTATGTACATATGACTTGTCTAAGCATTAACATATATATAAGATTAATATCAATAATGTCACAATTTGATGTATAGTATGACAAGTTTTTTTGTGATGTGATAAATTTAGTTGTGATGTGACAAATTTAAATTTGATTATCTCTTCTAGAATAGGTAAATGAAAGAGAAGGCGGTGGGAGTTACATTGGGGGCTATCTAAAGTGCATTGCTTATTGACTCTATAAATCATTTCTTAGAAGTAGCCAAGTTATTATAATGTAATAGAAAATGTATATACATGTACATGTATAAATTAAATTGCATACAGGTCTTTTAACAAATTAATCCAGTATGTTCTTGATTAAAACAAGAAGTGGCCATTTAACTGTAGTAGGAAGATCTAAAGATTATATTCAGAGGGCTCAGGCTTGGATTATGTTAACTAGCACCTCAATCTCACCTTTTCACATACACATGTAGTGGTACATGTAATAATATAATACTGCTGTAAGTTTGTAAATTTTTTGGGAGACTTTTAATTCCAAATTATTAGCATGTTCTTGAATTAAATTCACGAATGCAGTCCCTTAAACAGCAGTCACACTGTAGCGTATAACCCAAACGCGCGGGGCATATGAAAAATCTCAACACGCTGAAGATTTTGGACGTATAAAAATTGATTTGTTCTTTTAACTCGCTTTAGCAGTCACACAGTAGCGCATGACTGAGACAATTTCAAAGTTTTGGAGTATGTTTGTGTTACGCCCCAAACACACTATGCACGCGCCACAGGCGCGAGGCAAACGTTCAACGCGCGTCTCACACACGCTTGGGGCACGCTACTGAATCAATATCTCATAAAATCGGAACGTGCATGTAGCGTACACTGGCATGCCTCAAACGTGTGCCGAACGCATTTGAAGCGTATTCGAAACATATAAGACACACATCCGGGACACCCCGAGCTCCTTGAAAATTTTTAAGCATGTTTTAAAAATTTTTGAGCCCAAACGTGCCTGGAGCGCGCAGCGACTTTCAGCGAGGTATATCAACGTGCACTAAGCGTACAAAACACGCTTCTAACGCGCTTCTAACATGTCTCCGACATGCTCCTGGCGTATGTTGAATTTTACATTTTTGTCAACACGCCCGGCGCGCGTTTGGCTTATACGCTAATGTGTGACTGCTGTTTTAGGCTTATAGCAACTCTTTATCACCAAGAACTTTGAATTTATGAATATTAGCAAAATTTATGTTCTCGCGAACATTTCCAAATTTACAGTATAAGATTAACAGTATCTTGCATATAATTTTATTCTCTTCACAGCCTAGCTGATATTCATTTTGGTGATTTAATAACTCACTTTACAAAATCGAATTATAATTATGATATCATTTAAGTTCAAGACACACAATTTTTGCTGGTAGATGCCGTTAATCAATAAGATTTCATGCATTATATGTCAAGCCATGAAATAATAGAAAAATATTCATCAAATATAATGTATATTTGAAAAAGTTATTTTTTCACATCACATTTTATATTTCACATGTGAAAATATAACATTTTTTAATTGCTTCTGCTTTTTCCATTATCTCTTATACCACTTCAGAATTTCAAATGCCTACAACTTTATTATTCATTTGTGAACAAAACTAAATACATTTTTTTCACTTCACTCATGAAATAAAAGCCATATTTAACAGAAAATTTTGACTATCCTCTATATATTAATTTATGAAACGAATGTAATAAACAAAGAATAAAATGTTTAACTTTTATATTTGTTATCAATTATTTCACATAACATGAATGCAAACAATATATATGTATAATTGGCTCACAAGGTCACAATAGCTTGCCCCGCCTGTTCGCCCACAGTGTCTGTGTAGTCGAGAAGCAAAAAACTGCAAAACCCAATCTATTATCACAAGTAGCCGAAACTGTTACTGTACGGAATCAATGCGTTCAAGATAAATTTCAACCATACTGAAGATAGAGACATTTGCCAGTCTGTTTCATTCATTACTCTGATATTATGCTTTATGACTATGAATATTTTGATTCATTCTGTGAAAATGACTTCGGTTTATCTTTATAATATTATCTCCTGAGCGCAAGAATTCCGCTGACTGTAGAGCAGAAAAAATTGACTGCTTCAAAATATGCAGACCAGCAAGTCCTAGTATCCTACAGGGCCTAAAAGTTGTAGCACTACAGCTACTTTCTCCGGCCTGTGGCCAAAAATATCGCGGCAATGACGCCCCATTACATAGCTGAAATAACATCCAAATTGCAGCGGCTAATATATAGTACACATATGTATGGCAATTTGCCCTTAATCAATTTCATAGCTTTTGGCCAATGAATTTGGTCTGCTTTGTTAATAACTTTCATCAAATTCAGTCTTGGTATACATGATCAGTAATCACTGCTGATGTTCCCTAATGAATTGTCTAATATAGGACTTGCAAATGATTCGTTTAGCATAAACAGAAGGCAACATGTCTGATAAAAGTAACTAATGCAAAATAAAATGGTTATGAAAAAAGAATGATACAGGTCCTGAAAGCAGAGATTCGATAATTAGCATGGTATCCCTAGGCGCATCAGTTTAGACAGCAACAAAGGAAACTGCCATCCAAACACAGAGGCTACGTTACTCTCCAAACTGCAAAATTTCTGAGTCTCCCCATCGAAAACAACACAGCCAAAACTCTGTAGCGATAAGAAACCTCAGAAAAATAGCAGCTTAGAATATAGACACTAGTCTAGTGCGCTCTATTACCCAGTGATACCGTAAAGAAAAGGATGTGCCGGTTGTGGACAACCAGAGGGCGGGAAAAGACCCGGTCAAGCGGATGAAGAATTTGTCCTATCCGAAAGCAGGACCAGATCGATTCCCACCCCCAAGACATCCACACTACACCGTATAGCAGCTGCAATAATGCTGCTCGACCACCAGAAAAATGCAGCTCACAAACAGGGCCAGCAATTGTGTCAGAAGCTACGCGACACACAAGATGACTTGCCATTGAACCAACACACACAATAAATGTTCCTCCATAAGTATAAATGTTCCTTCATACGTCATGATCACATATATTTATCCCTATGTCCGAATCCCTGAATAGAAACGTCTGGTACATTGAACCAACACACACGATAAATGTTCCTCTATAGGTATAAGTGTTCCTCCATACGTCATGATCACATATATTTATCCTATGTCCGAATCCCTGAATAGAAACGTCTAGTACATACCCGATGACATATATGCCAGAGTAAGTCATTGGTAATGATAACGCAACCACCATTTTACAGTGGAAGGCTCAGTCCCGTGGTAGAAAAACTGTCCATATATCCCCGGACGGCCCATTCAGCAATAAATCATATATGGCAAGTGAACATCAAGATGGCATTAATTGTCTGAAACGAGTGAACAAAGTTTGGCAGTATCATAGTATAGAAAAAAGGGGGTAGTGGAGGGTGGGTTGATTTCAAATTGCCGCTGACAATATCCGCAAGACCGGAACAACAACGGACTTGCGCAAGCGCACTGATTAAAAGGCTGCACTTGTTTGGTAGTATATATGGCTGTCCGATCTAAATTCTGAAAAACGAACAGAATGACTAAAAACCGGAATCACATTAAATACCAACCCAACCTCACACTACATTCGTTCAAAATTAAAGTCAAGCATATTGTACAACAATAGCTTTTATTAATTTATGAAACGAATGTAATAAACAAAGAATAAAATGTTTAACTTTTATATTTGTTATCAATTATTTCACATAACATGAATGCAAACAATATATATGTATAATTGGCTCACAAGGTCACAATAGCTTGCCCCGCCTGTTCGCCCACAGTGTCTGTGTAGTCGAGAAGCAAAAAACTGCAAAACCCAATCTATTATCACAAGTAGCCGAAACTGTTACTGTACGGAATCAATGCGTTCAAGATAAATTTCAACCATACTGAAGATAGAGACATTTGCCAGTCTGTTTCATTCATTACTCTGATATTATGCTTTATGACTATGAATATTTTGATTCATTCTGTGAAAATGACTTCGGTTTATCTTTATAATATTATCTCCTGAGCGCAAGAATTCCGCCACGAAGAATATTGAGAACATAGTGAAAAATATTCGACCCGCCAATTCGCAGCGGTCACAAAATGTAAAAGAAAATTTTGGCAATCAGAAATTGAAAATGGCAAGGAACAAGAATTAGCATAAAAAATTATGACTCAAAGACTTTGACAGCAGTGTGAATGAATGCCTCAATGCCGCCCTGAAGAGAGTTGCAAAATAGAGCATTCCCAACAGGAGACATGTGGCACCCATCAGTGGCAAACAGGCCAGGGCAATCGACAGTGACATCATGTTTCAAAACTCTGCCGTTAGGGTGCACTGAAACTAGTTGCCGCCCTAACTGATTAAAACGAAGTCGTTTGCGATCCCAGCACTTCCAAGGAGAAGTGGGCGGCGCATACTTCCACTTCAACCGGGGAAGAATCTCACTCCAGACAATTAACGTTTGTGGAAATAACCTAAACAGGTGATTAAAATCACGTTGCATAATTCTTTTCATTTTTTGCATTTTGGTAAACACTACATCATTACCACCTAAGTGGATGAGGATTATTTTTGGTGTAGCATGTAAACCAATCCATTGAATTTTGGACCGCAGGTCTTGCCATGTCATTGACCCTTTCCCGAGCCACCGGATACACCAACGTTGAGGATCCAAATACAAATTGTGCCGGTGAGCAGAGGCAGCCCACTCATCGGCTCGTGAAACGAGGGAATCCCCCACAATCCATATGTCTGAAAATTGAAAAGAAACTGTTAACAAGAATGAATGCTCATAAAGAAACAAACACTATGAAAAACATGGTCGAATGAAACAGGAAAGCATTAGATTTCCAGCGACCAAGTTTCAGGATCTGAACAGAAGGAGGATTGCAATCCACTGATTGAAGGCAGTAAACCGTTGAAATAATAAACTACGATCTTTGCCCCTGAAGAAACAAAAAACCACGAAATCATGGTCGAATGTAACTGGAAAACGCACTGGACTTCCAGCGACCAAGTTTCATGATCTGATCAGAAGGAACTCCGCTGATGGCCAAGGAGGTTGCTCGACCGATCCTAAACGAATGGCTCCTGTAAACCTTTGATGATAACCCAATGTGAGAAATGGCTTTAGACAATATAGCACCAAATTGGTAACGAGTTAATGGTAGCATATTGGCATGACAAAACAAGTTTCCAGAAATCGATCCCCGCAGAGACAAGTACCTCTGCATTGCGAAAACAGGACAAATTGACATGTTCGAATCAGACGGTATGTTGATAAAAACTGGTCTCCCATATTGATTGGTTTTTGACATGCGAAGACGTACTATCATTTTGTTGGACGTGATGCTAATATCTTCAAACATTAAAGGATATCCAGACTGTCGCTGATCTGTAAAAACCAATTCACCGACTCGAAATAAGCCAAAAAAGGCAAGGGAATATACGGAATGAAAAAGAGCTAATTCATACCGATTGTAGCAAATAAAAGGTAAGGATTGTACAATTCTTATCAAAATATCTTCTGTAATAGGGGCTCGAAGATCTTTTTTGGATTGCAAGCGCCTGAAACCTTCCAAAATCTTCCTGATAACGAAGGATTCAATAGGGTCATCAATGTTACGCAACTTGTGCACGAAACTAATGGCAGACATGTACGTTGTGACAGATGCAGGAGAATAACCCTTCTGGTAACAAAAGGACACAAAAAATGCTAAATCAGAAACTGGCACTGGCCATATTTCGACTAAAGAATATTGGGATCGAAATGCAGAAAAACACTTCAGTGCATTGCTGTAGACTGCTTTAGTATTCTCCGATAGACTAGCACCAAGTAATAATTCACACCCTAATCGAAGACTTTCCAGAGATGGTCCGGCACTGCTGCTGGCTGCGGCTCTGCCTCTGGTGCCAGCTGGCGAAATTTCTGTAAACAAGATCGAGAGAGACAGTCACTTAACACGTTAAGAGTCCCTAAAATATGTTTCCCCTTAATCACCATGTTGTGTCTTAAACACTCCATTGTTATCATTCTAACCAAGATCATAACACTGTCAGACTTAGAGGTCATTGAGTTCAAAATATAAACCACACTCTGATTGTCAGAATGGAAGAGCAACTTCTTGTTCTTTAACATGCGACCCCATACAACTAAACAAACCAAAATCGGAAACAGTTCGAGAACCGTAATGTCCTTCGTAATCTCTTTATCATGCCAGGATTGTGGCCAGATCCCATAAGTCCACTTGTGTCCAAAAACTGCACCAAAACCCAAACCTGTTCCAGCTGCACTATCTGTAAACAGTTCTACATCCTGGTTAGTAACCCAAAATCTGTCATGAAAAACTGAAATACCATTATAATTCTGGAAAAAAGTGAGCCACATCTCCAGGTCCTGTCGCATGGAAGAAGTGACAGTAAGGTGGTGGTGTGGCTTAGTAACACCCTTAGTTGAGTTGATTAGTCGCCGAAGAAATGGGCGCCCTGGAACAATCACCCTTGTAGCAAAGTTCAGACTTCCAATGAGCTGCTGCATATGTCGTAATTTAACAGATTTTTTATCTTTGACAAGGCAGATTTTAGAGATCAACTCATCTATCTTTTGCTTAGGCATGCGCACTACCATGTCATCAGAATCAATCTCCAAACCAAGATAGATAATCCGAGTTGTAGGCCAAACAGTCTTCTCTGAAGCAATAGGAAAACCCATTTGATCACAACAAAAAATGAAATTCTTCATTATAATCAAGCAATTGTTAGTCCCAGCCTCACCAGCAAATAGGAAATCATCAACATAGTGTTTAAGATCTCCGAACTGCGATTGTTGCTTTGCTACAGACTCCAAAAAGGTTGAGACCTTTTCCCATGAAGCACAAGATATGCTGCACCCAAATGGCATGACCTTGTCAAAGTAAAAAGAGCCATCAAACATAAAACCTAGCTGATCAAATTCAGCGGGTGACACAGGAAGTAATCTATAGGCCATTTTGATATCAAGTTTCCCAAGTAAACATGCATGACCCATATCTTGAGCCATATGAATAGCCTCATCAAAATGTGTGTATTTGACAGAACATAATTCAGGATCAATGAAGTCATTCAGCGAGTCCCCATCAGGAAAAGAAAGATGGTGTATAAGGCGAAATTCGCCAGGCGTCTTTTTTGCAACTAAACCAATAGGTGAAACCCTTAAAGTAGAAATAGGTCGCTGTTCAAAGGGCCCAGCAACTCTACCGCTGTCAACTTCAGATTTAATTTTCTGCCGCACTATCTCCGGGTGAACATCAACAGACTTCAGATTGTTTGCATCGCGAGGTAATCGCGAGCCAGTGTAGTGCAATGGAAATCCAAACTGAAAACCAAGAGCAATTTCATCAGCTGATTTAGTGTCGGAATAAAAACTTAGATAATGTTTCAGTTTTTCTAACTTCACTGGGGTCTTAGCCAAAGTAAAACGGTTATCTCCATCGCTGGTATCCGCGACCACGAGAGCGGAAGCCCCTAATGGAGGCCCGGTAAGGGCCTCCGTATCCGTATCGAAAGCCGCGAAAGCCACGCGCTGCTGCTGGAACATTTTTACCAGCTTGACACCTTATCATGCCATGGAATGAGCTGCCACACAAATCGCAAGAATGTTGATAGCGACAGCGGTAAAAATTGCAGAACCCTTGATTATTAAAATCTCTGCAAGAACCGAATTGAGATACATCGGATGTTGATGTAGTGGAAGAAACTGACATGGTCCTGAGCCATAGATCAGAATGAATTTGGCCCCAATTTGCAACCCTCTTCTCTTGTCGCGCCCGAAACTGTTCATCATAATGACGCCAGGAATAATTTGGAAATTTAGCTGCAGCATCACGGATAACCGAAATGTATTTCAGCAGCTCCTGGGTTTTATCAGGGTAGCGAGAAAGATAGATGCTCATAAAAATCAAAAACGCCTCAGTCCACTGTTCAATGGAATTGACCTTCTCCTTTGTTTGTTTAGGCCGTGCCTCAACTTTTCCATCAGAAACATGCAAAACACCCCCAGAACAAATTTCAGCTAATTCAGCATTTCCCTTCAAAAGGAGCACAATGTTGATGTACTTGTTATCCCAAATTTTTTGTTTCAACTGCTGAGGCACATGAACAGATAAATCATCATCTGCACATTTGACCAAATCGACAGGTTCTTCCACAACATCAAAAGAAAATGAAGGCAGGGTATTGGCGCGAGATTGTGGTAAGGAAGGAAGTGCACCGGAGGGAGATTGTTGTGTGTTAGCGGGGATTGGATCATTCAAAATCGCATTAATATTGAACATCTCTTCCACTAAGGGTAGCCGTGGAGTGGTACCTTGGCCTCGTGGAGGCCCATCGTCAAACAATGTGACTCGCTCATCTGAAGCCCTGGTGCGTTTGGGAACACGATCCGGTGCCGCGGCACGTCGCTTGCGACCCCTGCCCGACATTGCACAAATCTATATGGAGTAGCAGATGTAATTCGGCGGATGGAAAACGATAGAAATATTGTTGATTTCAAATTGCCGCTGACAATATCCGCAAGACCGGAACAACAACGGACTTGCGCAAGCGCACTGATTAAAAGGCTGCACTTGTTTGGTAGTATATATGGCTGTCCGATCTAAATTCTGAAAAACGAACAGAATGACTAAAAACCGGAATCACATTAAATACCAACCCAACCTCACACTACATTCGTTCAAAATTAAAGTCAAGCATATTGTACAACAATAGCTTTTATTATTGTTTTTCTAAAAAAAATATAGAACATATAGCTGCTTTAACTACACCTGGACCTCTTTATAATATGCTTCGTTACAACACGGTTTTGGATATAACACTGATCACTGTTGGACCCCAACTGCTCATTTTAGATTATTTTTGCTATATTTCTATACAATTTACTCTCATTATAACACGGTTTGGATAGTTAACACGGAAAATGGCCTGGACCCCAACAATAGAGTTATAAAGAGGTTGTGGTGTACATGTATTATCGGAGCTGCTTCTATGCACTTTAGATATATTTTTCAAGTCTATCATGCCAAATGAAGTGCATGGACACATATTATTTACTGATCAGAATGTTATTATTTTATTTGAAGCAGTCATACCAACAAATACATTAGCAAAGGTCAGCCAGAACGGTCAAAGAAACTAAATATACTTTATTTATTAGATAGCAATAAATATGGAATACATCATTACAAAGCATTGAATATTGAAATTGTACTTTAATAACTTTGGTTTAAACAATATTTATTTTTAAATCAAAATAACATATCATTTCACATTATATCACAAATAAAGTGTCAGGATTGGAAAACAAGTCATATGGCTTGTAAACGTCCTCTTTGATATCTTTGTTTGTTGCAGTTGCATAACATTATTATATACTTGATATGACATCAAACGTTCATGATGTGGTTGAAAAAGTATAATCACATTTATTTTATACTTTACAGTGAAAACCAATGTATATCAAAACTTGATAAAATTGGTATTTTCATTGATATGAAATTTCGCTGATATCAAATCTCACTGATATCAAAAGTCACTAGTGACTGATATCAGCCTTCATCATATACTATTTACTACAAAATATGTTCTTTTTGCATATGCGATACAGACAAGAGTTACATTCACGTATCGCGGCACAGTATCTCGAAAGCCGTATCCGTTCAAAAATTGATAAAACCCATATCACTCCCTTGGGAGAAAAAGCCATATCACCAAGTGATTGGCTCACATACCCACGTGAAAGGAAGAGAAAAGGGAGAAAAAGCCGTATCACCAAATGATTGGCTAATAAAATTATATTCGGAGCACTCGGCTCCTATTGTATTGAGTTCATTAGGTAGTGTACCGCAGGCATTTTAGATTTGTTTGGATTGTGGTTTTATGTCACAGGCAACAGTATTTTGTCATGTCGAGACGAATTTTCGATTTGTGCTAATGTGGAAATAATATGCGCTCTACTGCACACTTTGGCGGTATGTCAAAATAAATAAATAAAATAAAATAAAATAAAATAAAATGTCAAAATAAATAAATAAAATAAAATAAAATAAAATAAAATAAAATAAAATAAAATAAAATAAAATAAATAAATAAATAAAACAAAGAAAGGGAAGAAATGGTCATGAATTAAAATATATGATAAAAAGATTACGATATGACAATTTTCATATCGTACCCATACGTATCAACCCTGGAATCCCGTATCAGGGCTGATACGGGATTCTCGGGTTGATACGAGGTACGATATGAAAATTGTCATATGATAATCTCTATATATCTTCACTGTAGATTTTGTATTACTTCAGACGTTTCCATTTACTTGACGTCACTAAATGTGTCTCACTTCAGAAATTCAAACGCCTATAACTCTGTTATTTATTAACGAAAACATAAAGTGTGGGTATTTATTTTCTTAGTTAGAACGTAAGGAACAATGTGGTACCAATATTATTTGTGTTTTCAAAAATTTTTGGTTTTTATATTTTCACCGTCTGCCTTGTGAATTGGAAATGCCCGTGTATTGTATAAAATAAAAAGAAAATTTGCTTTTTTTTTGTGAATACCAAATATATTTCATCTCGTGAGTTGAAAACATAAAAAATTTCACTCGTCCTGTGCACTTGTGAAAATTCTGATGTTTCCAACTCACTCGATGAAATATATTTGGTATTCACTTCAAAAAAGCAAATAACCTCTAAATATAGGTAGAAAAATCTGCACCACAAAGTTTGCAAACTAAAAGAAACAACTTAATCCTTTGGTGGGAGCACTCACAAATTTATGTCCTTCACTCGGATCAGATGAATAGCGATATCAGTGCATAATCAGTGTGCGTAGCCAACTGTTTTAAAAAGATCTTTATACATAGGCATTGTTTTAAGAAATAAGATTGCCACATTGGTTATAGAGATGTTTTCTTGGTATGCATGGCTAGTCTTTGTAATACCATACACTTTTTTCTTGTAGATGTCTCTGAAATATTGAAGAATTCAATGGTATTTTGGCCTGTGTCAATAAATCACAATATCTTGGCTCAGGAAAACTGTTAGGTGGGATTCTCCATTTCATTGGTAGATGATCAAGTAGTACTAATGCAGTTTCAACTAATTTTAGGCCTGACAAAACATGGATTCTCATCAATGATTACCAAATGTTCAGTCCATACCCAGCGGGGCACATGACGTCATAATGACGTCAGATCGACGTCGATGCAACGTCATGACGTCGCATCGACGTCGATCTGACGTCATAATATCTGACGTCATTATGACGTCATGTGCCTGCTGGGTAACTAACAGTGGCGCTGTGCCAGTTTATTGTGAGGCATCAGTATTTTAATTGGTCACTTGTTGTATGGTATAACCTCCCAGTCAACAATTTTTCAGTCATGACAGGATGTCGGTATTTACTAGTACCGTGGGGAGTTTATGTCCCTATGGTGCTTGTTAAATCTAGGTAGCAGTGACTCCATCCTGACATGATTGAAATATGAATTGTAGATTATCCGGTATGTAAAGAGATTTTTTCCTTTTTGTTGTTGTTTTTTATTCAGTTTTACATCCTTTTTACGATTATTTCACTCATGGGACAGGCCAATCAGTAGATGTGGTAAATGGGGGAGTACCAATGCATGTACCTGCAAGCAGAAAATGGCTTGTCTCATGTTGCATGCAGGGCTTGAAACCGCACTTAAGATGATCAAATGATTGAGAGCGGTAATGAAATCGCTTGACCATGGGGAGCACCATATTATGATCTGTGACATGTTATACTTAATGGTTTTTTGGTTTGTGTTTTTTTGTGTTGTTTAATTTATCTGAATTATGTCTCCCCCCGCCAGGGTCGGGAGACATATTGTTTTTCCCCGTGCGTCTGTCCGTCCGTCTGTCTGTCACAAATCGTGTCCGCTCTATAACTTGAAAACCGTTAAAGATTTTTCAATGAAACTTGGTACATTTGTAAACCAAGACGAGACAATATGTCATGCACAAGAACCATAACTCTAGCTTGAGTATTTTTTGGAGTTATTTCCCTTTGATTATTTTCGATACAATTTCGTGTCCGCTGTATAACTTGAAAACCGTTAAAGATTTTTCAATGAAACTTGGTACACTTGTAGACCACGATGAGACAATGTGTCATGCACCAGAACCATAACTCTGGCTTGCGTATTTTTGGAGTTATTTCCCTTTGATTATTTTCGAAACAATTTTGTGTCCGCTGTATAACTTGAAAACCGTTTAAGATTTTTCAATAAAACTTGGTACACTTATTGAGCATGATCAGATGATGTGTCATGCACAAGAACCATAACTCTGGCTTGAGTATTTTATGAGTTATTTCCCTTTGATTATTTTCCATACAATTTCGTGTCCGCTTTATAACTCGAAAATCGTAAGAGTTATTTCAATGAAACTTGGTACACTTATTAAGCACGATGAGATTACGTGTCGTGCTAAAGAACCATAACTCTTGCTTGCATATCTTTGGAGTAATTTCCCTTTGATTTTTTTCCATACAATTTCGTGTCCACCCTATAACTTGAAAACCGTAAGAGAAATTTCAGTGAAACTTGGCACATTTATAAAGCATGATGAGACGATGTGTCATGCACAAGAATTATAACTCTTGCATTCATATCTTTGGAGTTATTTCCCTTTGATTATTTTTCCATACAATTTCATGTCCACTCTATAACTTGAAAACCATAAGAAATATTTCAATGAAACTTGGTACACTTATAAAGCACGATGAGATGATGTGTCATGCTAAAGAACCATAACTCTGGCTTGCACATCTTTTAGAGTTATTTCCCTTTGATTATTTTTCATTCAATTTTGTGTCTGCTTTATAACTCAAAAACCATTAGAGATTTTTCAATGAAACATGGTACACTTATAAAGCATGATGCACAAGAATCATTACTCTTGCTTTCATATCTTTGGAGTTATTTCCCTTTGATTATTTTCCAAACACTTTCGTGCCCCCTCTATAACTTGAAAACCGTAAGAGATATTTCAATGAAACTTGGTACACTTATAAAACAGAATGACAGGATATGTGATGCACAAGAACTATAACTCTTGCTTGCATATTTTGGACATGCACGTAGAAAGGGGGGAGACATCAGTTTTAACATAGAAAACAAATTCTAGTTTGAAAATGTTTTTAGTAAATGGGATTTGTTTTTTCTGCTATTTAAATTTGGATATTAATAAAAATCATACTGACATACTTTAGAAATGCACCACTTTGCTTTCTGGGGATTTTACCATGATTGGCCAAAATTGTCTCAGATCATATTTCATATTTTGACACAATTATTCAATGATTTGCAGTTCATATGGTTTTCAGCATGTTGTTGGTTTTGCTTAATCATGACATAAGTGATTTTTGGTATATTGCACCTAAAATGTTTTCATTTGAAAAATAGCCATCATCTTGTATCCATAGGTCCTAACAAATGGAAAGCGAAAAAGAGTTTTGGCAAAACACAATGACTAGAATTACTCATAGATGCAATACAAGTGTTTCTTTGTTTACATCAGAATCAGATGTAAGCTCATCATTCACTACTTGCACATAACTTGCAAAACTTTTGTCTGTACTGACACATATTGCAGGCTTTCTTCTGCCGCAAAACGATTATGATTTTTGGCAATACATTGGCTATTACCTAACAACAAAATAAACACTAAAAATTAAGGATGTCACAGGCAAAAATAACATACCTAAAGGGGAAAAAGATTCTAATTTGAATATCAGGAAAAGTTTTGTCAATAATGTAAGGCATTGTAGCTCTATGACTTTTAAAAATTGGGTCTGACACAATTTTCAAAATATCTTGCCAAGCAAAAGTATTCGTGTATTAACTTAACTTTTGTGCCAAATAATAGGACTTATCCCATAGGCATAGTACCAAGTCTTTGGTTAAATCAGCTAACATAACTAATTATAGTTTTATCATCATTGAATGAAATTATTATGCCTTCACATAAGTTAAAGCATTTTACAGAGTGGTGCATTTCTAAAGTGTTTCAGTATATTTGAATTCATGTCCTGATGTGTGTGAAATGCTTTTGAACTTTTGCACGGTTCCAGTACAATAAAGATTTTTTTTGACTTTCTGTATAGGTCTTGATAAAAAAAAAAAACGGACTGAATATGGTAAGTGATTTTTTTTTTTGGTCAGTAATTTGTTCTGACTATATGATATATTTAAGAAATTCTTTACTCAAAAATAATGGATTGTTTGCATGTTTTAAATCAAATTTTGATTCAACTTATTATGTATATAGAATTACCATGAGCCGCATCGTGAGAAAACCGGATTTTTGCCTATGCGAAAACAAAGGCGCAGATCAGCTTCGCGGTAACCGCGAAGCTGATCAGCGCCTTTGTTTTCGCTACACGGATAGTACATTTCCTCTTCTTCTTATATCCGAAATTTCAAGCTTCTAGCCTGCTTCTGTGACTGTACAGGTTGGTTTGTGTTGGACCAGGTCGGAAATCCCGAAGACCGGTTTTCTCGCGTCGCGGCTCACCATAGTTCCCTGGAAATCGCAAAAGGTTTTTATAAAAAAAATCTGTTACCACAAAGTCAGAAAATTTATTCTTTTTTCTATTGGGACCACGCAAGCACCCAGTGATTTATGAGCCGCGACACGAGAAAACCGGTCTTCGGGGTTTCCGACCAGGTCCGACACAAATCGGCTTGTACAAGCTCAGAAAAGAGCTAGAAGCTTGCAATTTCGGATTTAAGTATAAGAGAAATTGTACTATCCGTGTAGTGAAAACAAAGGCGCTGATCAGCTTCGCGGTTACCGCGAAGCTGATCTGCGCCTTTGTTTTCGCCTAGGCAAAACTCCGGTTTTCTCACGATGCGGCTCTTATTGTTTTGATATGTAACTTAGACCAATAACTTCTATGTATATGTGGTGTAGATTCTTTAATTCTTTAAGTTTGCATGTTTTTAATACTTAGCTGATACACTCCTGAATCAGCTTTAACTGACTTGAGCTATTATCCAAACATTTTGAAAGTACTTTTGCAACAATTTTTATACCTAGAAATTGACATGAAAATGAGCCTGTGGGTGAGAAAACCAACAATTTTGGTTCAGACCAGATCAGACACAAACCAACCTGTACAGTCACAGAAGCAGGCTAGAAGCTTGAAATTTCGGATTTAAGAAGAAGAAGGATTATACTATCCGTGTAGCGAAAACAAAGGCGCTGATCAGCTTTGCGGTTACCGCGAAGCTGATCTGCGTCTTTGTTTTCGCCCAAGCATTTTGTTTTTCTTATGCAGAGGCTCATTTAATAATTAATATTATGCACCAGTCATATGTAAACATGTCTCCCAACCATCCATCCAAAACTTACAGGCTGGTGTATGGGAAGAAGCTTTCAATTTGAAATGGCTTATCATCTCAGTCAACAATTTTTCAGTCATGTTGAGATGTAGCCCTGCTTCCTGGGGGCTCAAAGTGCCTTGCTCAAGGACACTGCATAGCAGAAGGTGTAATACTATTGAACCCAGGACTTCTCGCTCTGGAGTGCTGTGCTTTACCAGTAGACCACCAAGTTATTGGTCTTCATTTTTAATACCGGTAGCCACCCAGCTTACTTTTTAGGGAGAGGGGGAGGGGTGGATACAAATGGCTGGAAATGTTTTTATTTAGATATTTTGACTACTGTCTTACTACATGTACTTGTCTGGTAGGTTAGCTTTAGATTGTTTTACTCTACTGTATAATCGGAATTCATTCTAATAAAGCGAGCCGCCTCAGGGGAAAACCAACAATCTGCATAGGTGAAAACAAAGACGAAGATCAGCTTCGCGGTAACCGTGAAGCTGATCAGCGTCTTTGTTTTCGCTACTCGGATAGTACAATTCCTCCTCTACTTAACTCCAAAATTTCAAGCTTCTAGCTCTTTTCTGTGACTGTGCAGCCTGATTTGTGTCGGACCTGTTCGGAAACCACATTGTTGGTTTTCCCACGAGGCGGCTCAAGCACAATATGCTCCAGCCTGCACTAAATACAACTTTATTTTTTCAGTTTTACGTCTCTTTCAAGATTATTTCAGCTCATATGAGACATGGGCAATCAGCAGGTGGGAGAAAAATGGGAGAATCGCAAGCAAAAAACCACCTGGCAAACCCACAAGCAGAACTTAGCTTGTCTCACATGCCCCTTGTGGAGCTCGAACCCACTCCAGTGGTGAGATGATCAAATGATTAATCACATTAATGAAATCAGCGCTTTAACCACCTGGGCCCTGTGGTTCAAAATTAACGATGTTGTTAGTTAACCATTCGTTAAAATTTCAAACAAATATACTTATTTTTTGTCGATAAAATGTGAGAATCCTTTGCAATGCAACAAAAAACAACAGTGTACAGTTCAACCTCATTATTACACGCCTCACTATAGTGTGGTTTTCAAAATAACACGGCCATGTCATGGCTCCTAAATTAATTATTTTGCTATATGTCTATAGTAAATAACCTCATTATAACACGGTTCACTTATAACACGTTCTGATTCCATGGACCCCAAAGATAGCGTTATAATGAGGTTGACCTGTATTTGCTGATGTAGTCGGCATGTACTTAACGAGTTGAGGTTTGAATGATGACGTTGAGCTAACAAAATTTTGAACAAGTTACTGGCCCCTGCTTACAAGGGCCACCCTTGTTTTGGTTATTATAAATCTAGGCAATTGGTGCATACAATTTTGACATATGAGCCGCCTCATGGGAAAACCAACAATCTGCATTGGCAAAAACAAAGACGCAGATCAGCTTCGCGGTACCCGCGAAGCTGATCAGCGCCTTTGTTTTCGCTACTCGGATAGTACAATTCCTCTTCTACTTAAATCCGAAATTTCAAGCTTCTAGCTCTTTTCTGTGCTTGTACAGGCCGGTTTGTGTCGTACCTGTTCGGAAACCACATTGTTGGTTTTCCCACGAGGCGGCTCATATAATAAATGCCTTGAGCATGTATATTTCCCTAGTCTTGACAATTATTGAGCCTTCACACGTGTAAAATTTTGGTTTCTGACCAGGTCCGACACAAATTGACCTTTAGAGTCATAAAAGGCTGGAAGTTAGGTTTGGATTTAAGTAGAAAAGGAGAAGTACTATTCAAGTAGCGCTGTTGACTTGTTGGTTCTGTTTTCTTCCCTTTTTCATTATTTAATGTGAAAAATATTTTGTTACCTGAGCTTTCATTTATTTTGAAAAATTGAGCCACCTTGTGGAAAAACCAACAATGTGGTTTTCGACCAGGTCCGACACAAACCGGCCTGTACAGTCACAGAAAAGAGCTAGAAGCTTGAAATTTTGTAGGTAAGTAGAGGAGGAATTGTACTATCCGAGTAGCGAAAACAAAGGCGCTGATCAGCTTTGCGGTTACCGCGAAGCTGATCTGCGCCTTTGTTTTCGCATAATGCAGATTGTTGGTTTTCCCATGAGGCGGCTCAAATGTTAAGCGCAATATGTGCATATTAGAATGAATACAGCTTGTGTCAAAATTCTGCTTCTGCTTTTAAAACATTAAAATTTAGTAGTTTTCAAGATAGACTTCGGTTGCTTAATCCATTCCTTTATAAGAATATGTATGCAGTTCAAAGGTAAAATGTGTCAGTTTGAAAAGTCAGTTACGTAAAGTTCAACCTCATCATAACACCCCTCACTATAGTGCGGTTTTCAATATAACACGTCCATGTCATGGCTCCCAAAATGATTATTTTGCTATATCTCTGTTATTTACCTCATTTTTTGTTTGTTTTTGAGGCTTAACATCCCAGTTTCACCGCTGTGTCTGGTGTGGGTTTGAGCCCCGCTCTGGCCACATGTGAGACAAGCCAAGTTCTGCTTGCGGGTGTGTCAGTTGGTTTTTCTCTGGGTTCTCCCATTTTCGCGCCACCTACTGATTGGCCCGTCTCATATGAGCTGAAATAATCTTGAAAGGGACGTAAAACTGAATTAAAAAAAAAAAAATAAAATAACATCCCAGTCAACAAATTTTCAGTCATGTCGGTATGGAGCCAACTTTTCCAGGGTTTTACCAGTACTGTAGGTTGTTAATGTCTTTCTCAAGGACACAACACAGTGCCGCCTGATGGGATCGAACCCAGGACCTCTCGATTTTGAGTCAGATGCTCTACCATGACCCCACTGCGCTCCCTTACCTCATTGTAACACGGTTTCATTTGAGCCTCGATGTGAGAAAACCGGTCTTCGAGGTTTCCGACCAGGTCTGACACAAACCGGGCTGTACAAGCACAGAAGATGCACAGAAAATGACTAGAAACTTGAAATGTAGGATTTAAGAAGAAGAGGAATTGTACTATCCGAGTAGCGAAAACAAAGGTGCTGAGCAGCTTCGCAGTTACTGCGAAGCTGATCTGCGCCTTTGTTTTCGCATAGACAGAAGTCTGGTCTCCTCATGGCGCGGCTCATTTATAACACGGTAAGTTTCCATGGACCCCAATGACACTGTTAAGATGAGGATGACCTGTACATTGTGCGAATAAATTCTCTGACCAAGACCACATAAATACATTTTGAAGAGCTATAATTGGTGTTGGTTTGTTTGGTTGATTTCTCACCAACCGCTAAGGTCATATTGATACAGAACCTTGATCTGTTATAGACTCATCCGACAGACTGGAGAAGCCCGGGTTTGAACCTGCGACCTCTGGTATACATGGCGAGTGACTTAATTAACCACTGCCCCATGGAGGCTTCAGAGCTCTTCGTGTGATCCTTAAGAGATAACTGAATTAACGGGGGTGTGCTCACAGGATAGTTTGTTTTGAGGTTTAACGTCCCGGTCAACAATTTTTCAGTCCTGTCGGGATGGAGCCACTCTGGGGAGTTAATATGCCTTGCTCAAGGACACAACACTGTGCGGCCATTGGGGATCAACCCAGGAACTCGATTTGGAGTCTGATGCTCTACCACTATGCCACCTCGCTCCTCCTCACATGATAGGCTCACATGAATATCAGCTACCAAAACCAAACTTCTTTTTAAAAACAAAACCGACTGTGTGGTTACTGATAATGTGTTTTACATCCAACTAAACAGCTATGGTCATATGTGACGGAACCCTACTGCTTTAATACATGTATTTAGCATAAAATTTCTTAAGGGTGGAAAACCTTACAGTCAACAATAATGTTCAGTCATGTTGGGACGAAGCGACTACACCTGGACCTCTTTATAATATGCTTCATTAAAGCACGGTTTTGGATATAGCACGGACCATCCATGGACCCCAAATGGTCTACTATTACTATATATCTAAATATTTTGCTCTCGTTATAACATGGATTGGATAGCTAACACGGAAATTGTCTTGGACCCCAACAATAGTGTTATAAAGAGATTGTGGTGTACTTCTTTGTTCTTAACCTGGGCCAGTTGTTCAAAACTTTGTTAGCTCAACGTCATCGTTAAGACCTCAACTCATTAAGTAAATGCCCACTACATAAGCAAATACATTGTTATTTTTTGTTGCAAAAAGTGAGAATCCTTTGCAAAGGATTCTCACATTTTTTCAACAAAAAATAAGTGTATTTGTAATATTCATGTTTGAAATTTTAATGAATCGTTAACTAACAACATCGTTAATTTTGAACAACTGGCTCCTGTTCATTTGGGAGTTAATGTTTCTTGCTCAAGGACACAACACAGCACCCGAGCAGAATTTGAACCCAGATCCTCTCATTACCAGAACTTGTCCATGCAATATACAGAATTTTTTTCAGCTATAAAAAATGAAAATTTCACCAGAAAATTTTGATATTTTTAGCTCACCTGAGCCATTAGGCTCACAAGGTGAGCTTATAGGATGGCCATGATCCAGCGTCCGTCCGTCCGTCCACAATTTCAAAGATCTTCTCCTCTGAAACCGCTTGGCCAATCAAAGCCAAATTTTAGATGAAGCATCAATAGGAAGGGGGAACCAATGTGTATATAAGAAATCCAGGTCACATGACCAAGATGGCCGCCATGCCCTTATATGGTAAAAACCCTTCAAAAATCTTCTTCTCCAGAACCGGTGGACCGATTTCAACGAAACTTGGCATAAAGCATTAATGGCTCAAGCACTACAATGTGTATATAAATCATGACCCTGTGATGACCTTGACCTATTTTACGGCAAGGTCAACATAGGTCGCCAATGCATTTGAATGGTAAAAACTTTTAAAATGTAATTTAAAGTGAAAGTCTTGCAGGAAATGGGCAGTAGGACTGAATATTAATGATTCTAAAGAAAAGTGGACCCCAGGGGCTCATGTGCCCCCACCCCGCGGCAATATACATGTATATTTCCATAAAATTCAAACATCTTCACCTCTGAAACCGCTTGGCCAAACAAAGCCAAATTTTATGTGAAGCATCTATTGAATGGGGGAATCAATGTGTATATAAATAATCTAGGTCACATGACAAAGATGGCGGCCATGCCCATATATGGTAAAAACCCATCAAAAATCTTCTTCTCTGAAACCAATAGACTGATTTCAAGGAAACTTGGCGTGAAGCATCGATGGCTTAAGTACTCCAATGTGTATATAAATCATGACCCTGTGATGACCTTGACCAAGTTATGGCAAGGTCAACATGGGTTGCCTATGCATTTGAATTGGGTAAACTGTTAAAATGTCATTTGAAGTAAAAAGCCAGCAGGAAACTGGCAAATGGACAGAATATTGAAGATTCTGAAAAAAGAAAATGGCCCAAGGGCTTCATCTGCCCCTGCACTGGAGTTAAATACCATAATATTCAAACATGTTTATTGGTATATGCAGCAGATCTCAGGTGAGCGTTTACAGGACCATTGGTCCTCTGGTTAATATTTATGCTCAAAACATAGATTGTGGGTACACCTTACAACCGCTGAGGACCGCCTCAGCAGTTGTAACGAGTACCCACTATCAAATTAGATATACCCCAGCTAACCACAGTTTTTCTTTATAAAAGTGGGGTTTAAGGGGGTATACATTTCACGGGCATGTTTTCCTGATGCTAAATTCAGATTCTGAAACTCTTTTACTAGGCCAGCAAGCTCCCCTGTTGAAATTTCATAAAACATTCATGCAACAAAGATTGGGCTTAGTTTAGGCTTACCATTGGTAGAAAATAAACTAAATACAACATACAAGATGAGTAAGCTTTTAATCATTAAATACATGATGCTTTTTAAGTAAAACAGACTTAACAGTTGAACTTGACCATCATGCATGCCTCGATTACACCACATAAAGATCTTAAACTTCAGATACAAGTCAGCCGCATAATGAGAAAACCAACAATGTGGTTTCTGAACAGGTCTGACACATACCGGCCAGTGCAGCTTCAGAAGCAGGAAATTTAGAAAGAAGAGGAATTGTACTATCCCTGTAGCAAAAACAAAGGAGCTGATCAGCTTTGCAGTTACTGTAAAGCTGATCTGCGCCTTTGGTTTTGCATATGCAGATTGTTGGTTTTCTCATGATGTGGCTCAAGTAATGCTTTATCAAATGAGCCTGTGCGTGAGAAAACCAACAATCTGCCTATGCGAAAACATAGACGCAGATCAGCTTCGCGGTAACCGCGAAGCTGATCAGCGCCTTTGTTTTCGCTACACAGATAGTACAGTCCCTCTTCTTCTTAAATCCAAAATTTCAAGCCTCTAGCAATTTTCTGTGCTAGTACAGCCCGGTTTGTGTCGGACCTGGTCAGAAACCCAAATTGTTGGTTTTCTCACGCACAGGCTCAAATGAAACCTTCTTAATCTTTCAAAATTTAATGGTGGATGAAATGCAGGAGATGCGTCAGAAAAAAAACGAACAATCTTCATGATTTAAAGCCAGGTCCCACGCAAACCAGACTGTACAGTCGCAGGAGAAAGCTAGAAGCTGGAAATGCCAAATTTATGTACAGGGACAGTACAATTTTAATTTAAGAAAAAGAGTGATTGTACAATCTGTATAGAAAATTTAATAAAATCTGGATTACTTATGCAACCATTTAAGATTCTTTTTTTTTCCCCTTGCATATTTTATTCATACCGTACATTAATAATACCTTGAACAAGTTTCCTCACAGAATTAGGCTAACTTAAACAACTCATTCAACAATCTGCATAGGCGAAAACAAAGCCGCAGATCAGCTTCGCAGTTACTGTGAGCGAAGCTCAGATCAGCGCCTTTGTTTTCACTTCACAGTTAGTACAATTCCTCTTCTTTCTAAATCCAAAATTTCCAGCCTCTAACCTTTTCTATGACTGTACAGCAGAGTTTGTGTCGGACCTGGTCGGAACCCAAATTTTTGGTTTTCTCACGCACAGGCTCAAATAAAAATCTTATACACCAAACATATGAGCCGTCTCGTGGGAAAACAAACAATGTGGTTTCCGAACAGGTCTGACACAAACCAGTCTGTACAAGCACAGGAAAGAGCTAGAAACTTGAAATTTCGAATTTAAGAAGAAGAGGAAGAGTACTATCCGAGTAGCGAAAACAAAGGCGCTGATCAGCTTCGCGGTTACCGCGAAGCTGATCTGCGCCTTTGTTTTCGCCTATGCAGACTGTTGGTTTTCCCATGGGGTGGCTCAATATTATATTGAACTCCCAAAATATTGTATATTATGATTGTACACATACATGATTATGCCAACAAGATGAATGAGCAAAGATAAGGGGACAAAAGGCATTTGATATGACAAATGTAAGTGAATGGTCCATTCAAAAACATACACAGGTATTTGATCAACCTCAAAAGAATGACAAGCTGGTCCATTCAAAAACATACACAATTATTTCATCAACCTCTAAAGATGACAAGCTTTTGCTTAAAAGCAACTGCTGGTAAACTATCTCGGAAACTATTTTGGTCAAACAATGCATAAATAGAGAATCTTACACGAGTGGTCATTTTATATGAAATTTATTAAAGGCTTGTTTAATAAATTTCTTATAAAATGACTCGAAAGTAAGATTCATTTTATCATATGGCTTCTTAAATACGATTTTATCGCCTTTAAAGTGGACATAAATCCAATGAAAATTAACGTTGTCGTTACAGTCGTCAATGACGTTACATATTCCCGCAAAAGTGTTAATACACGTGTGGTCATAACACTTTTAATGCATCCACTGGAAAACAGCGAAGTCATATGATAATATTTTATTTTTGTAGTGGAATTAAAGGTATAAGAAACGTTCTAAAGGACATGAACTTGGAACAAAGTCTCTCATAAGTCTCATTTTAAGGGCTGGTGAAGTGTGAGATCCAGTTTAACACAAGTAAATTAACCACATCTCATGCTTTGGTTTGAAATCATAGTCAGTTTGTTTGTTCTTTTTTTACTATACATAGAAAGTTTTAATTCACATCTTTTCATGGGTTATGGGCGTGAAAGATATTTCCATAGCAGACTGAATCAAAATATATGAGCCGCCGCATGGGAAAATCAACAATTTGCATAGGCGAAAACAAAGATGCAGATCAGCTTCGCAGTAACTGCCAAGCTGATCAGCGCCTTTGTTTTCGCTACACAGATAGTACAATTCCTCTACTTTCTAAATCCAAAATTTCCAGCCTCTAACCACCTTTTGTGACTGTACAGCCCGGTTTGTGTCAGACCTGGGCGGAACCCAAATTGTTGGTTTTCTCATGCATAGGCTCATATAAATTCTCATGTTTCCATGGAAATTATATGAAACTTTATCACTGATATATTCAATAATGAAACCGTCAACACAATAAATACTTTTATCATCATATACACATAAACTTAACACAGATACATATGCTTTCAAAACCTTAACACCATTCTTACACGAAATGATCAATATGGAACACACAGATTATCATGTCAACAGAAACAACCGATGCAGATGGAATCAATAAGTGTCAATAGGGAGTAAATACCTGTGTGGGAACAACTTGGATGTCTGGGAACAACTTGGAAGGGAAAGTTGTTCACAGGCAGATATTGCAACTAATTTCATCTGCATTGTTTGTCTCTCAATCACTATTGTATGGAAGTCCGCTAAAAAGGCAGGATCACAAATGAGAGTCACTTCCAGACAGAAATGAGCCGCCTCGTGGGAAAACCAACAATGTGGTTTCCGAACAGGTTTGATACAAATCAGGATATACAAGCACAGAAAAGAGCAAGAAGCTTGAAATTTCGGATTTAAGTAGAAGAGGGATTGTACTATCCGAGTAGCGAAAACAAAGGCGCTGATCAGCTTCGCGGTTACCGCGAAGCTGATCTGCGTCTTTGTTTTCGCATATGCAGATTGTTGGTTTTCCCATGGGGCGGCTCAAATGTTAAATATAGTTTCTTTTATTTCTTGCTAAAGGCCTCGTCACACATAAGCGCCAAAAGTCTCTTGATGCAGACTGGCCTAAAGGGTAAATCTGTCATTTTTTGGAATTTCTGGTTAATTTTTTTAAAGATGTTTGATAAAATTAATTTTTCAAACAAACAGAACATGAAGGATAACGATTATGACCAGAAATCTCAAATTTGCATCAAGGGATTTCCCATACTATGTTACTAGGCCTTTAATGTCCACATGAATAGGTCCTAACTACACTTTTCTTAGTCAACCTGTTGTCATTCTTTATCAAGTTTCATAAACTAGCGAAAAACAGCAGTCAACAGGAATAAAACCTGAAAACTTATAATAAATGAGCTGCACCATGAGGAAACCGATTTTTGCTTATGCGAAAACAAAGGCACAGACCAGCTGTGCAGAAACTGCCCACCTGACTAGCACCCTGAAGACCGGTTTTCTTGTATTGCAGCTCAATCTAACATGAGTTGTGCAGCCAACGGCTAGTACCAATGTTGTATTCCCATACAGTATGAGCCACCTCATGGGAAAACCAACAATCTGCATAGGCGAAAACAAAGGCGCAGATCAGCTTCGCGGTAACCGTGAAGCTGATCAGCGCCTTTGTTTTCGCTACTTTAATCCGAAATTTCAAGCTTCTATCTCTTTTCTGTGACTGTACAGGTCTGTTTGTGTCGGAAACCACATTGGTTGTTTTCCCACGAGGCGGCTCGTATATAGTTATGATAAAGCTAGCAATGAGATCTTATACAAAATCCAGATTAAAACTGCTGGATTTATCATAAATTCAGAATATAGAATTAAACATAAATTGCAGATTTGTTTGTTTGTTTTGCTGGTTTACAGTTAAGTCCCCTAACATTGCGTGGCCCGCAACATTGCGCACCTGGCATGCCGACCAGATTTCAAATAATATTGGACTACCAGTGTTATTTTCTCGCTTGTTACATCAACAAGAGTGTGCAAGATTAATTTGAAGACAAAAATGATTTTCCTTCCGTCCTGATTGAACAATTTAGCACCATTACGTGATTTTCTTTAATTTTGAAATAGTGTGTGGTGACATTTTTGTGCCATCATAGACAGCATGATTTTTTCTATATCTTCTTGTTTGTAATTTGTCACATGGCTTACATATATGTTGACAGAAATGCAACTGCTGTGAATAAATTGCAGGTTGCTATAAAATATACATTTGATTTGGAAGTGCGCAATATTAGGGGACAAATTGCCTCTATTTTTTTCCAGGGGGTTCATATGTTTCAGCCACGATATTTCTATAGCTGATGAAAATTGCTAACATTTTATGTTATGATATTATAATTATTGAATCACTAAAAAGTCTCATGGTCAGTCATGTTAGTCAGCGATTATATTTCACGTCTGATCAGGCATGAAATACCTTAGGTGCGCAATGTTACCGGACAACATCGTACATCTAAGTTAACAAGTGCATGTAAAAAATATTCATATCATGAGACAAGTCTCTTTTTTTGTGTAAATTCTACTTAAGGATTGAAATTCAGATTTCAGCTAAGCTGTCACTGAATGATGAAAAACATTAGGCTGTTTTAATGTCTGTGAAGCTCGAAGGTCTTCTCGGAGACATTAAAACAACTTATGTTTTTCATCATCCAGTGAAAGCTAACATCTGAATTTCAATACTTATATTTACCTTTTATATTATCAATTAAGTATCAGATTTTCAATTGCATATATCATCGCTCATTTTCATGTTACTTGACATTAAATCCGACTCAACATAATTTTGGAACAACCTAAACGTCAAATTTTCCTGCTTAACGTCATGGAGATACACGGCTGACGTCACGGCAACATGAGTAAACGAATGTCACTGGTTGGCTTTGATGTGTGCCCGCCAATAGGCGTGGCCTCTAGATCATGTGACTTAATGCTTTTCATTGAGAAATGAAGATATCAAAAAAGATACTTTCCTTTAGGTCAATAAAACTGTAAATATTCAGAATTACAATTCAGTCTCCAGCCAAAGTGAACAAGTACGGCTTACTTAACCTGGGCTAGCTCAGGAATACTAAACTGTTTACCAGTACTTAGCTATACATGTAGGTGACTAGCCAATTAGTAGCTGAGGAGAAGCAGCCTGCAGCTTACAGCTTTGATGCGCATGGGAAGGTACACATTGAGACTTTTCAAACAATTAAACAGACTGCTTAATGTTGAGTTTCGTGTCATCCTATTTTGTAATGTCAAATATATTTGAGCTGCATCATTAGAAAACCAACATTATGCATAAGCAAAAATGAAGACGCAGATCAGCTTCGCAGTAGCTGCGAAGCTGATCAGCGCCTTTGTTTTTTGTCACCTGGAAAGTACAATTCCTCTACTTCCCAAGTCCAAAATTTCCAGCCTGTATGTTTTTAACTTATAAATTTATGATTATATATTATTTGTAAAAAGGAAAAGATAACGATCAAATGTGTGACAGTGCTACCATACACCTATGAGCCGCCTCGTGGGAAAACCAACAATCTGCATAGGCGAAAACAAAGACGCAGATCAGCTTCGCGGTAACCGCGAAGCTGATCAGCGCCTTTGTTTTCGCTACTCGCATAGTACAATTCCTCTTCTACTTAAATCCGAAATTTCAAGCTTCTAGCTCTTTTCTGTGCGTGTACAGGTCGGTTTGTGTAGGACCTGTTCGGAAACCACATTGTTGGTTTTCCGACGAGGCGGCTCCTATGTTGTTGCAATTATATATGCATGGTATTGTTCTATTTCATTGGAAGACATAATAAATATATAAATGACAAAAAATTTCCAGCCTTTAGCCATCTTCTGTGCTTCTACAGTTCAGTCTGTGTCAGACCTGGCTGGAAACCACGTTGTTGGTTTTCTCATGATGTGGCTCATTTGTGTCTTGCACCTGAATTTCCACTATGGAGAGTATCAGGGACTTAACAAGATTAAAATAACCTTTATAATTATTATAAGACCATTATTTACACTACCATAATTATGTCTGACCTAAATATCTGGACAAGTTACAGTTTTACAGTATACCCTGTACCAATATATGAGGATATAAGGCCTGTGAAAGACACATTACGAAAACTTGCCCATGCAATATTCAGAGATTTTTTTTCAGCTGTAAAAATTGAAAATTTTGTTGGGAAATTTTTAATACTTTTCTTATTTTTGCTCAAAACATAGATTGTGGGTACACGAGTACCCAGTACCCACAATCTATGTTTTGGTGCAAAATAAGAAAAATAGGTATACCCCTGCAAACCCCAATTTTGCCATATAAAAGTGGGGTTCAAGGGGGTATACATTACAAGGACATGTTTTCGTGATGCAGACATTCATGCTAGATATGTTTTACCTTGGTTAGCTGCAAAAAGTATATTTTGTTTTCTTAAAATATTATATGATCTTTAAAATTAAGATTTTTTTTTCGTATGAAAGCATGAGTAAAAATTTTACCTACTAATTTTAACACTTCTATGCAAAGGATTGTGTCCAAATATTTAGGTCAAACCAATACACTTTTAATCAGTATAATTATCACATTCGCATGACATCTTTCACCGACTGTAGTATACTCTATAATATAAAGTCTTTGATCGCCATAATGAATAAGAATTATCGAACTTTAATAGATACACTCCTTGACCAGGGTAAGCGTGACTCCCACAATACACTTCTTCGTGACAGTCTCTTCTATAAACAGGAATTATTTCGTCTGTCGGCGGTCGGTCGTCCTTCTTATCTCCCTTTTCTATGTCATTTGGTTTTGCGCCCTCTCCTGGAAAAACATGCACCATTAATGAAAATAATGATTTGTTTTTCTTTATTTATGAACAATATAAAAGAAAACTGCTTTTTAACTATGTCAGACTCAAAGCAGCACACAGACTCACATAACGCTATCAAGGCAGTTTTAACAAGTAATAAAAATAACCTATCTTTTAAGCAAAAATAAGAAAACATGAAAATTTTTCAACTGTAAATTTTAACTTTTTTCAGCTTCTAAAAAATTGTGTCTGCTGCATGGGCTTCATTTCATCTAAATTCCTGCTCCATTGCATCTAGATTTCATCATCTAAATCATCTTTGTCAATGGATTCTGACTGTATTATTCTGGGCTAGTCTTATCCTACCGCCCATGGCATATCTCATCTTGCTACTCGTTCTCTCTGCTCTCCACTCACCTTCCTCATCCAAATCCTCCTCATCACTGCAGTCTGATACATGAACACTGACTGTATTAGTCTGGGCTACCTAACCATACCCTCCTAGCCCCTCCCATAGCATACCATCCTGCCCCCTCCAACCCCTGCACCTGTCACTTAGACTACACCACCCACCAATACTTCACTCATTCTCCCTACTCTCCACTCACCATCCTCATCCAAATCCTCATCATCACTGGATTCTGATACATGAACACAAGACTGTATTACTTGGGGCTAGTCTTCCCCTAACCTTGCCCCTCCCATCCCATCCTGTCTCCTTATCCCTTCTACTCCCCTTCCCCCTCCTTTCTCCACTCACCTTCCTCATCTAAATCTCCTCATCACTGGATTCTGACACATGTACACTATAATTTGGGGCTAGTTCTACCTAACCCCCCCCCCACAATGCCATCCTGTCCCCTCCAACCCCTGCGACTGTCACTCTACCTTCCCCCGCTTCTTCACTCACCTTCCTCATCCAAATCCTCCTCATCACTGCAGTCTGATACATGAACACTGACTGTATTAGTCTGGGCTACCTAACCATACCCACCTAACCCCTCCCATAACATACCATCCTGCCCCATCCACCCCTGCAACTCACTCCACACCACCCACCACTACTTCACTCACCTTCCTCATCCAAATCCTTCTCATCACTGGATTCTGATATATGAACACTGACAGGGCTAGTCTCCCTACTGCATCACTAACCTTGCCCCTGCTATCCCGTCCTGTCCCCTTCCCCCTTCTACTCCCTTTCCCCAACTCCCTGATTCTTCACTCACCTTCCTCATCCAAGTCTTCCTCGTCACTGGATTCTGATACATGAACACTGACTGTATTACTCGGGGCTATTGTCCATTCAAAATATACACCAAAACCTATATCATAATAATCTGTAGCGAACTCCCAGAATAAACAGGAACCGTCTTCATGGGTCGGAACTCTCACCTGAAAAAACAAATAGTTTAGTTCACACGAATGAATAAATGGATGAAGAGCATCCATTTGCTTTGGGTGACGCATTAGTGATTTATGAGTTTGTACTTAACCGTATGCAATTAAACATAATATTATAAAGGTTTAATGCAACATTATCAAAGAAGAATATGTTTTGTTTGGTCTGGTAATGGTGTTACATCTCGGTCAACAATTATTCAGTCATATTAGGACAGAGCAACTGTTTCTTGGGTGTATTACTCAACCCAACAGATAAATCCCTTGAAGAGTCTTCATATAGACAAAACCATGGTCAGGTTATCGTCAGCATGTTTGCCAAAAACAAGGCTATAAAGGATAGCAGCTCTGTCTATTTTCTTTTGTTTCTTGTATGTTAACCAGTAAGGCCACACCAAATAAATTAGTAGATGCTCATCCCCGCCCGCCCCCCGAAAAATCCCCCGCCCCGAACTTTTTTATTTGGAAAAAAAAAAAATTCTTTTTGGGGTGTTGCAATGGACCAGGGTCGAAACGACCCGAAACCATCAAAACCGGAAGACGCTTGCAATCATAAAGCGTCCATGTGAGCAAACTTGAAAATGAAAGTAGACTTGCCTTTTTCAGTTTTTGTGCAAATTTTTGCGAGTTTTGAGGCACAATTCACCTAGAAATCTAACCAAGTAGACATGTTTGTGCTACTGCGTATTCGCAAAGGCTGTAGTATCATCAAAGACTGGTATGGGTGAAAAGGGCCTGTGAAAACCTTACGTTTGCCGATCTCTTTGACGAGTTCAGGAATGGAACATTGGACAGCAGAAACTAAATTTTTGGACAGGTATCTCAGGATGAGTGCAGGTCCAAATCAGTCTGCTTCTAGGCTAGCAGTCTGATCAGGATCTTTACTGTTGGTAATTCATTCTCAGTATGTTCCTCTGTGGAAAGATATTGCTTACTTTGGCATATTTTATGCTGTCCAGAATAGTTAGTATCTTGCAAGCCATAGACTATCTAGTCATTGCTTATTTCATTTACTGTAATTCAGTCCAGATTAAATTAGCAAATCTAGTCCAAAACCTAGTCATTTCTGTATTTCTTGCAGTAACAAAACAACTGGTGTTAATAAACAACAACACGTTTTTGATTATACTCATTTATTTCCATTTGACATGCAAAACTGGTAGGTGTTTGACAATATCGACTGAAGGTGTGAAAAATAAAAAATAAAAAATAAAAACCTCCCACCCGCCCCATTTTTTCATAAAAATTGGATGAGCATCTACTAATTTATTTGGTGTGGCCTAATCTGGGGAGCTTTAGTCAAAGATACTATACTGGGGAGAGGGGAGATAGGTGCAGAATCCAAGATCATTTGCTCTACAGTCCTATACTTTATCACTATGTCACCACACTCCCCATTAGAAATATGAATACGAGCTGCGTCATAGGAAATCCAACAATCAGCATAGGCGAAAACAAAGATGCAGATCAGCTTCGCAGTATCTGCGAAGCTGATCAGCACCTTGTTTTCGCTACATAGATAGTACAATTCCTCCACTATCTAAATCCAAACTTTCAAGCCTCTAGCCATCTTCTGTGCTTGTACAGCCTTGTTTGGTTTAAACTTTTATTTTTTTGTACAAACAACATATAACTAGAAAATGTGTTTATGAAACACTATGCCCCCAACTGGTAATTCACTTTCAAGATGTAAAAATGTCCAAAAAATGACTAAGTTAAAATTGTAAAAAAGTGACAAAAATTAATCTGAGGAGTATATCCCAACCACATGCATATCTTCAAAGCATGGTCACAATGTCTGCAAAGTTTCAAAAGTATCGGTATTAAATTGTAGGAGGAGTTGCGCACACAAGGTACCCTCTATCCATTCACTAAAATGCCCGAAAAAATGACTAAGTTCAAATTGTGAAAAAAATGACAAAAAAATAAACCAAAAATTATATCCAAACCACATGCATATCTTCAGACCATGCCCATAACACATGTAAAGTTTTAAATGAATTGGCATGAAACTGTAGGAGGAGTTGCGCACACAAGGTACCCACTGCCCATTCACTTTCATTGTGAAAATGCCCGAAAAATGGCTAAGTTCAAATTGCGAAAAAAGTGACAAAAATTAATCTTAGGATTATATCCAAACCACATGCATATCTTCAAAGCATGGTCACAACATCTGTAAAGTTTCAAGAGAATCAGAATAAAACTGTAGGAGGAGTTGCGCACACAAGGTAGCCACTATCTATTCACTTTATCAAGAATTAAAAAGGGAAATAACTCTCACGGAATGGGCCCCTAGGCCCTTGAATTTACCTGAAAGAAAAAATATGGGTCCTCTTAATTTTCATATACACACTACATACCAAATTTCAAGATCCTAGCTCTAACGGTTCCTGACCGAGTGCTCATGCATCACAGACAGACAGACAGACAGACAGACAGACAGACAGACAGACAGACTCACTGCACGGACAGACCCAAACCAATTGCCCCCTCAACTTCTTCCGAAGTTGGGGGCATAACAAACAGCAATATAATAAGTGACATACTTGGATCATACAAATGGGATTCAATAGAAAGTCTAGGACTTATTTCAATCTGTCTCCGAGCCTGGTTTGTGTCGGACCTGTTCAAAAACATGTTGATTTTCTCATGACAAGGCTTGTATATGCTTTGAGCCATAAGCATCCTTGGTCTGTTCAAAAGACTGCACCAACCATTCCTGAAAAAAATTCTTACCCAAAGGCCAAACCATCTTACAGACACAATACTTACTGTAACAGTCTCCCCCGACCCAACTTTAATCACAGAATCTTTATCTTTCTTCAACGAGTCTTTGAACTCTTTCACGTCTTTCCTCGTCCACATTGAGGCAGCCGCAATAGGTGGGTAGTCGTCCTCTACAACACAACACAACATTGAGACAACACGGGGAGGACAATATCGACGGACTGGCTCACACAGCAAATATCACAGAGGTTTGTCCACTGAATTCAGATGAAAGAGTTGAAAAAATTTGAAAGGGAATTTTTTAATGACTTTCAGATAACAAAGTTGGCATTTTTCCCCAGAACAAAATGGATATATATCTGGCTGATTTTCAGCATATTGGTTCGATGCCATTGTTTTCCTCAAGCATTCCAAAGGTTGGAAACTTAAGAATTGAGCGGCCTCATGGGAAAACCAACAATCTGCATAGGCGAAAACAAAGACGCAGATCAGCTTCGCGGTAACCGCGAAGCTGATCAGCGCCTTTGTTTTCGCTACTCGGATAGTACAATTCCTCTTCTACTTAGATCCAAAATTTCAAGCTTCTAGCTCTTTTCTGTGCTTGTACAGGCCAGTTTGTGTCGGACCTGTTCGGAAACCACATTGTTGGTTTTCCCACGAGGCGGCTCAATTAAAAGGGGAGGTAAATGGATGATTATCAGTTTAGCAAAAAGCTGACACATTTATCCCAACATCCCATTTTGAATAACATTGATGTCTCTGTTTTGCAACATTTAGAAATTTGATATTTTGTTGTGAAAATAAAACCAAAAAATAAAAATTGTCATCCCAAAAATTGATCTCATAGACTGACAAATCAACTGACATATTTTGCTGTGTGAACCAGTCTCTTCTCAACACCGAGAACTCACTGTAGCCGTTGCTAAAGACCCAATCTTCAGAACATTATCTTTATTCTGGCCCATTTCAGACTTAAACTCACTAAGAGACTTATGGGTCCACATCTGGGCAGGTTCTAGAGACTTTGGAATGCTGGGACAAACATATGCTGAAAATCAACCAATTTGAAACCATCTTAAGCCTAATGAGGTAATTTAAGACCAAAATGACATCAATTTTAGTTAATTTTCTTTGTTTACTCAGACACTAACCCTTTGTTTGTCGGCCTATTTGAGTGCTCTACATCCCTGATCAACAACTAAGGTAATGTCGGGACATTTATCCTAGACACACTGTTAAAAGGGTTTTCCCTAGTGCACAAAAATGTGTATTTTGACCCTTTTGGCCACCAATGACCCCCAAAACTGTCCAAAGAGGGGATACTGATGTCCCCTAAATATTTCTAGTTCCCGATTTATTATTGTCCCTTAAATTCTCAACCATTTAGTCAGAAGCTGTCAGTAGGGACATTGGTCTCCTAAATTAAAACTCTTAGGGAAAACCCTGCTGTTCATGGCAAGCCTTCCTGAGACAGGTTATCGTTACTTAGTGCAAATTTCATTTCACATTTGCTTTATTTTCCAATTTCAATTTACTTACATTCTGCAATGTTTTATACATGGTAATAGCCTACCATGACTATTTTTACACCATATAAAGAGGGTTATAATCAGAAATATATATAGAACTACAATACATGTATGAGCTGCTTTCTGTCAAGGTCTCACAATAAAGGCCTTGTTTCCTTTTTCAACATAATGCCCAAAATTTGTGGCAAAAATAAGGTCATGAGAAACCAACATTTTGCATATGCGGAAACGACGGCCTAGATCAGTGTGTTTGTTTTTGCTACAGGTATAGTACAATTTCTCTACTAGTTAAATCCAAAATTTCCAGCCTCTAGCCATCTTGTTGGTTTTCTCATAATGTGGCTCAAATATTGAAAATTCCAGCTAACCTTCACCTTCTCTTGGTCCTTCCTCTCCATTTTGAATGGCAGAATTAACTCCATTCTCATTGGCTTGGTCAGCTACAATGGGCGGGACTGCCGGCCCATTCTGTTGACTGATTGGCAGCTGTGGAGTACTAGTGGGAGGAGCTTCAGTTGATCCAGATTTCTCTGCAGCAGCCATTGCCTATAACAGATTAAAATTTTCAATAAAACAGGGCCAAGGTGTTCAAAATTAACAATGTCGTTAGTTAACGATTCGTTAAAATTTCAAACATGAATATTACAAACACTGTTATTTTTTGTTGAAAAAATGTGAGAATCCTTGTGAGGATTCTCATATTTTATCAACAACTAGAAAATGTGTTTATGAAACACTATGCCCCCAACTGGTAAGTCACTTTCAAGATGTAAAAATGTCCAAAAAAAGACTAAGTTCAAATTGTAAAAAAAAGTGACAAAAATTAATCTGAGGAGTATATCCCAACCACATGCATATCTTCAAAGCATGGTCACAATGTCTGCAAAGTTTCAAAAGTATCGGTATAAAATTGTAGGAGGAGTTGCACACACAAGGTACCCTCTATCCATTCACTAAAATGCCCGAAAAAATGACTAAGTTCAAATTGTGAAAACAATGACAAAAAATAATCCAAGGATTATATCCAAACCACATGCATATCTTCAGGCCATGCCCATAACACATGTAAAGTTTTAAATGAATTGGCATGAAACTGTAGGAGGAGTTGCGCACACAAGGTACCCACTGCCCATTCACTTTCTTTGTGAAAATGCCCGAAAAATGGCTAAGTTCAAATTGCGAAAAAAGTGACAAAAATTAATCTGAGGATTATATCCAAACCACATGCATATCTTCAAAGCATAGTCACAACATCTGTAAAGTTTCAAGAGAATCGGAATAAAACTGTAGGAGGAGTTGCGCACACAAGGTACCCACTATCTATTCACTTTATCAAGAATTAACTAGAAAATGTGTTTATGAAACACTATGCCCCCAACTGGTAAGTCCATTTAAAGATGTAAAAAATGTCCAAAAAATGACTAAGTTCAAATTGTAAAAAAAAAAAAAGTGACAAAAATTAATCTGAGGAGTATATCCCAAGCACATGCATATCTTCAAAGCATGGTCACAATGTCTGCAAAGTTTCAAAAGTATCGGTATTAAATTGTAGGAGGAGTTGCACACACAAGGTACCCTCTATCCATTCACTAAAATGCCCGAAAAAATGACTCAAGGTACCCTCTATCCATTCACTAAAATGCCCGAAAAAATGACTAAGTTCAAATTGTAAAAAAAATGACAAAAAATAATCCAAGAATTATATCCAAAGCACATGCATATCTTCAGACCATGCCCATAAAACATGTAAAGTTTTAAATGAATTGGCATGAAACTGTAAGAGGAGTTGCGCACACAAGGTACCCACTGCCCATTCACTTTCATTGTGAAAATGCCCGAAAAATGGCTAAGTTCAAAATGCAAAAAAAATGACAAAAATTAATCTGAGGATTATATCCAAACCACATGCATATCTTCAAAGCATGGTCACAACATCTGTAAAGTTTCAAAAGAATCGGAATAAAACTGTAGGAGGAGTTGCGCACAAAAGGTACCCACTGCCCATTCACTTTCATTGTGAAAATGCCCGAAAAATGGCTAAGTTCAAATTGCGAAAAAAGTGACAAAAATTAATCTGAGGATTATATCCAAACCACATGCATATCTTCAAAACATGGTCACAACATCTGTAAAGTTTCAGGAGAATCGGAATAAAACTGTAGGAGGAGTTGCGCACACAAGGTAGCCACTAACTCTCACAGAATGGGCCCCTAGCCCCTTGAATTTACCTAAGAGAAAAAATACGGGTCCTCTTAATTTTCATATACAAACTACATACCAAATCATGTGCGGATCCAGAAATCTCCATGAGAGGGGGTCCAACAAAAATGTTAAGTTTTGGTCACAGACGAGGGGTGGTCCAACCCAAAAAAAAATCCCGAAATTACCATTTTTTAGGTAAAATTTTCAAATTCGAGGGGGGGTCCGGACCCCCGGTCCCCCCCTCTGGATCCGCGCATGCAAATTTCAAGATTCTAGCTCTAACGGTTCCTGACCGAGTGCTAAGTGTTACTCACGCATCACAGACTGGACTGGATGGACAGACCCAAACCAATATGCCCCCTCAACTTCTTCGAAGTTGGGGGCATAAAAATGGCAGTGTATTTGCATATGTAGTAGGCATTTACTGAACGAGTTGAGGTCTTAACAATGACGTTAAGCTAACAAGGTTTTGAACAACTGGGCCCAGGTGTTTAACAGCATCTGATTTTATTCTGTGGTTCTGGCATCTCTGCAAAACCCATTTGAAGATATTTTCATGAGCAAGAATAGTCAGCATTTTTGCAGAATTGTAGGGTGCATATGATATGAAAGGTCAACTTTTCTAAATGTATCATGCATATGCTAAGAATTCAGCTTTATAAAACTTAAGCCTGATAATATCACGTGAAAGCCTAAGATGTTCTAATAGTTCAGTTTAGTTTAAAATGTTTTGTGTTGTCCATTTTCCCCATCAATGTCAACTTTTTCTCATAATAAAATAGCATACTGTATTTGTTCTAATTAGCGCACAAACTCCAATAAGCGCACATCCTGTTTCCGAAAAATATGTGCATAAGTGCACACTGCTTGACTAGCATGTTATTTTACCACAATTTCACATATTTATACCGCATTGACCAATTAAAACTTAACCTAAATGATCAAACGCTATTTTGCAATGATTGGTACACTTTAATGACATTGGCAGTGGTATATTTTTGACATGTCTTTTTTAGCAATTTATGTGTTGTTTTCGTTCGTAGAATGCGCTTATTAAAACGATATTTTGTTACCTTAACTTTAAATTTAAAAAAATTTAAGCGCACTGTGAAAAGTTTAAGCGCACTGTGTGCTAATGAGAACGAATACGGAAAACGATACCTGTAATTGTTGATATTGTTGTTGTTGATGCAATAACTGTTGTTGATACACTTGTTGCATGTACTGCTGGAAATGCTGATCTTGTAGTTGGGATATTAACTCTTCTTGCTGAAAGTAAACAAAGAAAGCTTGTTGTGTTAACACATTCATCATCATCATCATCATCATCATCATCATCATCATCATCATCATCATCATCATCATCGTCACTTTTTTATAGTCCATTCTCCTCTGCTGAGGTTTGGACTTGTTTGACAAGCCTCCTTCTTAGACAATCTCTCCACTCGTATCCATTCTAAGCTTCTTTCAGTTGTCCTACAAGACTTCATCCCATGATTTCCATGACTTGCAAAGCACAGCATTGAATTCCTGGAGTCCAAACTTGGAGATAAGTGTAAAGTCTCAGCTTTCTTCAGCCTACATCTTGACATTAAGTTGTTTACAATGGTAAAAGTTGCTCCCCGCTTGGCACTCGGATTTTCGGGGTAGGGCTAGGACTGGTCGCTCCGGTGTCAGTATAATGTGACTGGGGGTGGTATCAGGTAAAAGTGTCTGGGATCTGATACCACAGTGAGCAGGTGAGGCAGCACTATAAAAGTGAGCATAGAGCTCCCTGTCACAACCAGACACCGTCGTGATATGACAGATAATGTTGAAAGTGACGTTAAACCGGAACAAACAAACATCTTGACATTAAAGATCTAGCAGACCATTGCATGGTGTAGCCACGTCATGTATATATCATTGTATCAAGCATGAGCCCTTGATTGTATGCAGTATTTTGATTGGAAAACAAAAACAACAACACATACACAAGCACCAGAATAATGAAACCTATGTACTGCTAAATGAGCCGCGACGCGAGAAAACCGGTCTTCGGGGTTCCCGACCAGGACTGACACAAACCGGCCTGTACAGTTTCAGAAAAAGTCTAGAAGATTGAAATTTCGGTTTTAAGAAGAAGAGAAATTGTACTATCCGTGTAGCGAAAACAAAGGCGCTGATCAGCTTCGCAGTTACTGCGAAGCTGATCTGCGCCTTTGTTTTCGCATAGGCAAAAATCCGGTTTTCTCACGATGCGGCTCAAATGAGTAAAAAAAGTCCAATTAAACCAAAAATATATCATGTTTCTGAGCCCAACCTTTATTCCATTTTAAGATCACTAATTAAAGCTGACATATGGCATTAAATTTCAGCCTATCTAGAATAACAATAAGTTGTTTGTCAAAGCCACATGAAGACAAAGCATGTTCACAAAACTGTTTATAAACACAACCTACAGAGTGACTGCTTTGTAGACGAAATACTACGAGTATTTTGATGCTGTGAATCTGTTTTATCAGTCTTCATATAACATGCATTAGCCAAGTGATCATGTTGCAAGTCTACAAAGCATGTTGGCCAACCAAAATTTACGAAAGTGCTAAAATCATCATTGCAAAAAAAGAAGTTTAAATCTGATTAATTGTGTGTATTTGTATAACAAGGCATCAACCCTGATGGGTCACTGGCGTCTAACAAGGTAAAAATGTTCAAAATCTGTTGAAATCCTATTAAAATGTAACAATATTATAAAAGAAATGTTGTTGAAAAGAAACCAAAAATTCTGATTAACCCATATTTGACGAATGGATTCTCCCATCATTATCAATTGGGTGAGTCCACTTTCATTTTAAGGGGCTTCAGGTGTGATTTTAAAATTTTATTCAAATTTTCGATGAAATTTCTCTAAGCAAACAGAATAGCCCCAGACGGGACGCCGCATTCTGCGGCGTCACATCTGGGGCTATACTGTTTGCCTATGTCCCACAAAAAGGATGCCAGGCTTATATGAGTTAAACCAAAGAGCTATATCTTTCCATTGTTTTTCTTGTTTGTAACCACAAAATAGGAAATGCCATTAAGGCAACCAGAATGAAATACACATTAAAAGCCTATTTCTTATGCTAATCAAATCTTAAGTTTAAGTCTTTATTGCCCTGGAAACACAAAAAGATGTGAAAAATTTGAGCCGCCTCAAGAGAAAACAATGTGGTTTTTGAACAGGGCCAACATAAACCTGGCTGTACAGCCAAAAAAGACAGCTAGAAGCTCGAAATTTCCGATTTAACAAGAAGAGGGATTGTACTTTCAGAGTAGGGAAAACAAAGGCGCTGATCAGATTTGTGGTTACCGCGAAGCTGATTTGCGTCTTTGTTTTTGCCTATGCAAATTGTTGGTTTTCTCATGAGGGGACTCATTTCATCAAATTAGCTATCAATGTTATCCTACATTTTTTTTAATTCCCAACTCCCAGTTTTACAATGGCAGACAGTGCAGGGAATTTCAGTGCACTTTTATTTCTAAAAGAACAATGAGACCTTATCATTAAACTTAAAATCCATTTTCCCACCTACAGGAAGGGCGCTAAAGTCAGGGGCAATTAATTTTTTACTGTCCCAGCAGTGCCAGGGGACTCTTATCCAAGAAAAATTTTCTACTGCGAAGGACAGGGCCAAGAGCAAAGTTTTGACCTCAGTTTGTCCCCTGGGGGTGGGGCTTACAGTAGCTGAAAAGTCATAATCCCCAACCATCCCTGTAGGTTGGTAGGGAGGTGGGGGGCAGTGGTTACAAATGACTGGTGAATAAGGGGAGCATGGTGACTCTGTGAAAGACACCCGCAGCAAGGGGTTGGTTCAAAGCCTACCTGTATGTGTAAAGGCTCAGGTAGTGATATCATTTCAAAGCGCTACCATAATGTGTCTTTGTGTACTGTGATACTTTATTGTTACTTAAATACCAAGGAAGGAGTATCTCTGTACAGGCATGACTGAAAACATGTTTACAGGGTTATAAATCAGACAACTTCGCTACCTTTCTGTATCTAAAACTTGTGAGAGAAGGAAGAAGAAAAATTGTTATGCAGCCTCTAAAAAATTAGCCGCCGCATCAGAAAGCCAACAATCTACCGTACATATGCGAAACCAAAGGCGCAGATCAGCTTCGCAGTAACTGCGAAGCTGATCATGCGAAGCTGATCAGTGTCTTTGTTTTCGCTACATGGAAAGCACAATTTCTCTACTTTCTAAATCCAAAATTTCCAGCTTCTAGCCATCTTCTGTGCCTGTAGAGCCCGGTTTGTGTCAGACCTGTTCGTAAACCACAATGTTGATTTTCTCACATCACAGCTCATATAATTCCGCATCAATCTTCTCTCCGACATTGTCACCAAAGTTAGTTTCCAATAGATCAATAAATCCTGAATAAAAATCTACCTGAATTAGACAGAGTAGACGCAAGATAATTTTTCCAAGATAATTTTCCGCCGATTTAATGACAGGCTATTTAATTATTTCCTGAGAAAATTGCTTGGGCTCTCTGGGAAGCATCATATTAGCAGCGTCATGAGAAAACAAGATTTTTTTCCTATGCGAAAACAAAGGTGCAGATCAGCTGTGCAGTATCTGCACAGCTGACCAGCAACTTTGTTTTCGCTACACAGATAGAACAATTACTCTTCTTCTTAAATCTGAAATTTCAAGCTTCTAGCCTGCACAGATAGATATTATATGAGCCGCCTCATGGGAAAACCAACAATCTGCATGGGCGAAAACAAAGAAGCAGATCAGCTTCGCGGTAACCGCGAAGCTGATCAGCGTCTTTGTTTTCGCTACTCGGATACTACGTTTCCTCTTCTATTTAAATCCGAAATGTCAAGCTTCTAGCCTGCTTCTGTGACGGCACAGGTCGGTTTGTGTCAGACCTGGTCGTAAACCACATTGTTGGTTTTCCCACGAGGCGGCCCATATGCGTCAGACCTGGTAGGAAACCCCAAAGCCCAACTTTCTCATATTGCAGCTCATATTAGATATGCAATAAGAAGACTTGCAGTTTGCGTGTGTGAACAATATGGTTTAAGAAAACTTTAAGTGAAAATCGATAAGAGATATACCAAATGCCATAATGTACAGACTGATCATCTGTTTAGCTGTTCAGTGTCCAGTAGCATCTTTTATTTTACTATAGAAGTTTAAATTCCAACATCCTTTTGAGCTACCAGCTGGCTTGCGTCTTCACAGTTCAGACTCTCAGAAGAATATTATTTGAGCCACCGCGTGGGAAAACCAACAATGTGGTTTCCATACAGGTTTGACACAAATCAGGCTGCACAGTCACAGAAGCAGGGTAGAAGCTTGAAATTTCGGATGTAAGAAGAAGAGGAAGTGTACTATCCGTGTAGCGAAAACAAAGGCGCTGATCAGCTTCGCGGTTGCCGCGAAGCTGATCTGTGTCTTTGTTTTCGCATATGCAGATTGTTGGTTTTCTCACGAGGTGGCTCATTTGTTTGAGACGAGGCTCTAAACATCTTCTGATTTACTCATAATGAGACCGAAATGTCAAATTTAAACGATACCCATCATGAGAAAAACCTGTCTTCAGTGTTTCTGACCAGGCCCGACACTAACAGGCCTGTACAGTCACAGACAGTTTAGAAGCTTGAAATTTTGATTTCATACAGGAGAGGAAATGCTCCATCCATGTTGCAAAAACAAGGGCATTGATCAGCTGTGTAGTTACTGCACAGCTGACACATGCCCTTTTTTTTTCGCAAATGTAACTGCGAGGCTGATCAGCATATTGGTTTTAGCCAATAGAAAAACATGTCCGTGCAATGAATACCCCCTCATACCCCACTTTTATAAAGTAAAACTGGGGTTGCAGGGGTATACCTATTTTTCTTATTTTTCATCCAAAACATAGATTGTGGGTACACGTTAGAACCACCTCGCCGAGGCAGTTCAAACGTGTACCCACAATCAATGTTTTGAGTTAAATTATTAGAAATATCAAAATTTTTCCAATGAAATTTGCAATTTTTGACTTTGAAAAATTTTCTATATCTTACATGGGCAAGTTTTCATAATGCATATATGATAGGCAGTTTTTGTCAAGATGTGCTGATCCAATAATCTGCTTGTAAGAGGAAGCTCTTTTCTTAAACATTTTAGCCGCATCATGAGAAAACAAACAGTGTGGTTTTCGAACAAGTCCAACACAAACCGAGCTGTACACACACATAAGATGGCTAGTGGCTTGAAATTTCGGATTTAAAAAGAAGAGGGACTGTACTATCCGTGTAGCGAAAACAAAGGCGCCGATCAGCTTCGCAGTTACTGCGAAGCTGATCTGCGCCTTTGTTTTCGTATATGTCAAATGTTGGTCTTCTCATGACGTGGCCCATTTTACTGCACAGCCATAATGAAGTTATCATGCCCCAGACATGACATGACATCGCATTGTCCTCAAAAACAGTCCTATATTACTTTAACCCCCAACATTTTTTTTTTCAATATAACTTTACTGAGAATTATAGTAAGACAGTTTGAATGCATGCACCACAAAGAAGCTTTTGGAAATGTACGGGGCCTGAGTTTATAAAGTTTCTTGGTTCTCAACAAGATTCAAACATTGTGAAAAGTTTTCATAAATTTGGACTGTTTTGAAGTGTTTTCCAATTAAATATTTCCATCTTGGCTGTTCAGGGATGTGCAAAAAAAAGCTTTGACATAAATAAGCCGTGAGGTGAGAAAACCAGTCTTTGGGGTTTCCGGCCAGGTCTGACACAAAACTGTCTGTACAGTCTAAGAAGAAGACTTGAAGTTTAAGTAGAAGAGTAACTGTACTAGCCATGTAGCAAAAAACAAAGGCGCTGATCAGTTGTGCAGATACTGCACAGCTGATCTGTTCCTTTGTTTTCACAAAGGCAAAAATCTAGTTTTATTGCGAAGCAGCTCAAAATGTTTTACGGAGTGTGTTCTTGAGAAAAGTAGAGCCAGAATTCGTATAGCTGTATATTGATTATTGTCCTGTTAAATGCATATTTGACTGTGGCCAAAAACAAACACTCGTGAATACTGAAATGAGCAGTATGATTAGGCATACCTTGATTATTTTTCTAAATTTCTTTATGCAACAAGTTCCTTAACAAAGTGGGGTCAAATCAAGCAAATAAGATCACTAAATTGACATCTTCGACAAGACCTAAAGTAATAAGTCTATCCTAAATTGAAATAAGCAGTATTGATTGTTATATGAGCCTCATCGTGAGAAAAACGGATTTTCGCCTAGGGGCAAACAAAGGCGCAGATCAGCTTCGCAGTAACTGCGAAGCTGATCAGCGCCTTTGTTTTCGCTACACGGATAGTACATATTCCCTACTTTCTAAATTCAAAATTTCCAGCCTCTAGCCATCTTCTGTGACTGCACAGGCCTGTTTGTGTCGGGTCTGGTCGGAGACCCCGAAGACCGGTTTTCTCGCGTCGCGGCTCATATAGTGATGACTCTCATCACAAACATCCATAACAAGCCTCTACTATCAAAATTATCCTTGTGAATATTGAGGTTAGCAGTACCTGTAGCTATTTATAGATTTTTCCCACAAGCGTCTTTTACATAGATCACTACAGTACAATCATTAAACTGGCATTGGTTCAGTTAATCCCAAGTCTGTGTTGATTCGATTATAGCTTCCTACAACCTAGTAATGCCCTGATTACATCCTATAATCATATGAGCCATCTCGTGAGAAAACCAACAATGTGGTTTCCAAACACGTCCAACACAAACTGAGCTGTACAAGCACAAAAGATGACTAGAGGCTTGAAATTTTGAATTTAGAAAGTAGAGGAATTGTACTATCCGTGTAGCGAAAACAAAGGCGCTGATCAGCTTAGCAGTTACAGCGAAGCTGATCTGCGTCTTTGTTTTCGCATATGCGGATTGTTGGTTTTCTGGTGTAGCGGCTCATATTAGCTGACCCAGTGAGAAATATGCCTTACGATCAAGGCATAATGAAAACATGCCCATGCAAGTGAATATAAAGAGATTTAATTGAAAATTTCATTGGAAATTTTTGATATTTTTCTTATTTTTGCTCAAAACAGAGATCGTGGGTACACAGCGAGGCAGTTCTAACGAGTACCCACAATTTATGTTTTGGAGCAAAAATAAGAAAAATAGGTATACTCCTGTACACCCCAATTCTATAATATAGAAACACGGCCATGTTTTCCTGATGGGAAAACTTTATCACAGTTCAGCTGTGCCGTGATCATGTAACTGATCAGCAGTTTTATATTTGCTTCATAGACTGGCAATATTTGGTTCTGTAGGTCTCAAGTTTAAGATGATTTGATTATGTCTTTCTGCTACTATAAATGCCATGATTGCCGTCTTAAATCACATTATTTGAGCCGCAACGCGAGAAAACCGGTCTTCGGGTTTCCGACCAGGTGCGACACAAATCGGCATGCACAGTCACAGAAACAGGCTAGATGCTTGAAATTTTGGCTATAAGTAGAAGAGATATTGTACTATCCGAGTAGCGGAAACAAAGGCGCTGATCAGCTTCGCAGTTACTGCGAAGCTGATCTGCGCCTTTGTTTTCGCATAGGCAGCAATCCCGTTTTCTCATGATGCGGCTCATTTAAGATGGAAGGCTTTCATAATCTTTGCATAGAGCTAAAGTTGTGCTCCAGTCTCCAGACTAGGAAATGTGGCTTTATGACGGCCACTGACAGACACACTGCCCATTTGCTGAAATGCAGCTTTCAGCAAATGTTCAGAGTGATTTACGTATAATCTCTGTTTCTTTGCTAGGAACCTAACCAAAAGCTTTGGATATTAAAGCCTTTATGGTGAGGAACCTAACCAAAAACTTTGGATATAAGCCTCTGTGGTGCAGTCGTTAAACCATTTGCCTTGAAAACCAGGAGTCGCTGGTAGGATCCCAGGCATAACCAGTCTTTCTGACGAGACATATCTATGTTTCTTTGCCAAACCCAAAGCTTTTGACAGAAGCCTATGTGGGGTAGAATGTAATCCACTTTCCCCGTAAACCAAGGGTTGTGTGTTCAATACCAGGCTTATACAGTCTTCCTGATGAGGCTAATCAAACCAAGGGTGAAATCTCCACTATATGAGCTTAGCAGTTGATTGGGACATAAAACATGAAATCAACTATTTAGAAGCCTATGTGGGGTAGAATTTAACCCACTTTCCTTGTAAACCAAGGGTTGTTTGTTAAATCCCAGGCTAGCCCAGTTTGATGAGACTAATCAAACCAAGGATCCAATCTCCATATGACCTTAGCTGTTGATTGGGACATAAAACATGAAATCAACTATTTGAGCCGCCTCGTGGGAAAACCAACAATCTGCATAGGCGAAAACAAAGACGCAGATCAGTTCGCGGTAACCGCGAAGCTGATCAGCGCCTTTGTTTTCGCTACTCGGATAGTACAATTCCTCTTCTACTTAAATCCGAAATTTCAAGCTTCTAGCCTGCTTCTATAGCTGTACAGGCCGGTTTGTGTTGGACCTGGTCGGAAACCACATTGTTGGTTTTCCCACGAGGTGGCTCATTTAGACATGTAACAGAAAGTTGCAGTACCTGTTGGTTGTTTCCAGGGAACTGTTGCTCTGCGTACTGTTTAAACTGTATTGCTGTCTGCTGGTTTAAAGCATTCCGGATCTGTTTCCTGAAAAACATTGATTCAAATAAATGAGCCACCTCGTGGGAAAACCAACAATGTGGTTTCCGAACAGGTCCGACACAAACCAACCTGTACAGTCACAGAAACAGGCTATAAGCTTGAAATTTTGGATATAAGTAGAGGAAGAATTGTACTATTTGAGTAGCGAAAACAAAGGCGCTGATCAGCTTCGCGGTTACCGCGAAGCTGATCTGCCTCTTTGTTTTCGCATATGCAGATTGTTGGTTTTCTCACGAGGTGGCTCAAATATTTAGTTATTTCATTTTAAAAGTCAATACATTCATAACTATCCTATGCTAGCTACTTATAAACAAGCCACATCGTGAGAAAACCCAGACGGTAACTGCACAGCCAATCAGTGCCTTTGTTTTGGCTACTCGGATAGTACAACTTCTCTTCTACTTAAAGCCAAAATTTCAAGCCTCTAGCCTGCTTCTGTGACTGTAAAGGCCGATTTGTGTCGCACCTGGTCGGAAACCACGAAGACCCGTTTTCTCATGTCGCGGCTCAAAGAGTGAGAGTCATGTGTACATGATGTACAATCATGTAATTCAAAGTTCTGCAGTATTTATGCATAGTGTTTCTGTATTTTTGCAGTATTAAAATGGAATAGGCTGATATACAGACCACACATAGCTTACAGTACTACATCAAGAAGTATTTGGCTTGCCACTTCCTAACTCTGTTTGAAAATAATTGTATGACCCACCTCACAATAAAATGAGCCGTCATGAGAAAACTGGATTTTGCCTATGTGAAAACAAAGGCGCAGATCAGCGCCTTTGTTTTTGCTACACAGATAGTAGAATTCCTTTTCTTTCTAAATTCAAATTTTCAAGCTTCTAGCCTTTTTCTGAGACTGTACAGGCTGGTTTTTGGCGTGCCTGGTCGGAAACCCCAAAGACCGTTTTTCTCATGTCGCGGCTCAATTGGTTTTCAATTTTGAACTGATCTGCATCTTTGTTTTCACATAGGCAAAAACCCAACATTTCTCATGCTGCACCTCATATTATTTTTACTTCTCTATCATATGAAGGAAATAACTGTTTTATCAGGCCCCAGAAATCACACACCAATCTATAGTATCTAAACCAGAAGTGATGTAAAAATAAAATATACCTGTTAGTTTTATTCAAATATTTTCATTCCTGTGTCTTTTTACATTACTTTGTTGCAAACACAAAAAAGAAGACTAAAATGTCTTAAAATCAGACTAGTAACATCTGAGCCGCCACATGGGAAAACCAACAATCTGCCTAGGCGAAAACAAAGGCGCAGATCAGCTTCGCGGTAACCGCGAAGCTGATCAGCGCCTTTGTTTTCGCTACTCGGATAGTACAATTTCTCTTCTACTTAAATCCGAAATTTCAAGCTTCTAGCTCCTTTCTGTGCTTGTACAGCCTGATTTGTGTCGGATCTGTTCGGAAACCACATTGTTGGTTTTCCCATGAGGCGGCTCATATGTTGCTGTATTGGAATAAACTTGTGTCACAGAGGAATCTCAACATGAGAAAAACCTTTGTGTGTGTGAAATCAAAAGTGCAGATCATGTGTATAATCATTGTGCAACTCATCAGCAGCATTTTTTTCTTATTTGCATAATTAAATACCGTCTTTGTAATTTGTAAAGCAAACATTTCCAGCCTCTATCCTTCTCTTTTGACTGTACAGTCTGATTTGTGACAAAAACGTAAGAGACTTGTTTTCTCGTGACGTGTAAGTGTCACAGATTATCTTCAGCTTCTATTGCTCTAATGCTTCAGTTTTCCAATAAGAGGCTCCGCAAAGGTGGAACAAATTGATCGCTGTCAACGGAAAACCAACATGGCCATATATTTGAGCTGTGACGTGAGAAAATCGGTCTTGGGGTTTTCAACCAGGTCTCACACAAACCGGCATGTACAGTCAACGAAGTATGCTAGATGATTTGAAATTTAAGATATATGTAGTAGAGGAAATGTACTATCTGTGTAGCGAAAAACACAGGCGCTAATCAGCTGTGCAGTTACTGCACAGCTGATCTGTGTCTTTGTTTTTGCAAAGCCAAAAACCCGGTTTTCTGATGTAATGATGCCATTCATATAATAGTATAGCTTGAGACTAAAATTTCTGATTAATGATCGATCTGCTTCCTTGTTTTTGCAAAGGCAAAGTTATGGTTTTCTTGTGACATGGCTCAATTTGTATGAATTTCAGGAAGTAATGTCACATAAAGCCAAAACTTCCTGAAAAATTGTACTAGAAACTGCAGCTTGAGGTCACCTCAAGGAGGAGATGAAATGACATAGCCGATATTTTAAACAATGAAATGAAAACCCCAAAGACAAGTCTCCTAGCAACAGATCAGCTATATTTAAATAAAAGAACATTTTCTGGCACCCCATTATCACCATTTTAACAGATAATGACACAGAAAGAAAAAATCATTTGAGCCGCCTCGTGGGAAAACCAACAATGTGGTTTCCGAACAGGTCCGACACAAACCGGCCTGTACAAGCACAGAAAAGAGCTAGAAGCTTGAAATTTCGCATTGAAGAGGAACTGTACTATCTAAGTAGCGAAAACAAAGGTGCTGATCAGCTTCGCGGTTACCGCGAAGCTGATGTGCGACTTTGTTTTCGCCTATGCAGATTGTTGGCTTTCCCATGTGGCAGCTCACTTGTTCTCTCTTGCCTTATCAAACTTGATTCTTGTCACAAATCACAAATGAGCCACATCATGACAAAACCAACATTTCAGTGTTAGAAATAAGACTTGCATAGCAACTTGCCCGGCGGGCAACCTGAGGTCAAGTTCAACTTGCCCCCCAGGATATTAACTTGCCCCCCAAAACTTGCGATTTTTTTACCAAAAAAATAAAAATAAACATGTGTCAATAATTTGATGTGCAATTCATGTTTCAGACAGTGTGATCACGTTATTAAAGCAACTTTGGTTCCACTCTATTCCTGCAGTTGAAAATTTGACTAAACAGATTTTAGCATCATCAGCAAAATTTTGTGCATACAATGACAACCATGCGGAGTGCATTTGTAAAATCTAAGAAGAATATTTGTTCTACAACACTCGGACTCACCTGAGGAATTCCACTTGTGACTGTTTACTGTTTTTGAAGTTTTGCCATTGATTATAACTTTTTGCTTTCTACCAGATAAAAAATCTTTAATCCACTTATAAATGTACTTGCACAGATATACCATACCCCTACTTTTTCAACCTTATATTTGGTACTTTTCAAAGCATTTATAACCATCAAAGATACATGACAGCCAGTTTCAAAATAAAATAAAAGAAAGTTTCAAAAATTCTTCTGTCCACGTGTTTACATCCACTTCAAGCTCAAAAGGTTGATGTATCGATCAGCTGATGTTTTGGGGGTTTTTTCATTAAGCTATTTTGTGCAACTAAAACATTATTTGCATGAAACCTTTGCTTGCCCCTTTTTTTAAAAAGTCAAACTTGTATTTAGAAAACTGTGGTTCTATAAATAGAAAATCTGCTTTGACCCAAAATACTTAATCACTTGCAAATTATTTAGATTGCAATTTTCTTGTGTGAAATACTTAATAATTTTTATATACTCAAAAATATATTGTCAATAATAACTGACAAAGAACTGAAACTGTTTTCCTTCGCATTGTTAACCTAGTGCAGAGTGGGTGGGGTACAGTGACTGTCAAAAAAGATCGTGAATTCTGAACTTGAAAAACATGATTATGCCTAAAAAAGAAAGTTAAAATCGAGTTAAAATCCACTGGTTTTTGGTATTACAAACAAAATGAAACAAAACTGGGTTGAAAGCAAGTGTCTCTGCCCGAAATAATTGCTGGAAATGGTAAACTTTTCTACTTTCGTTTTTACAGATGCGTCAGTTTGAGGTGTTGCAGTCAAATTTTAGTGCCATGCCATATTTTTTTGCGTAAAATATGCATGGCTCAAGGGTAGATGGATCACTGAGACTGTTTTTTTTTTTACTTCAGAGTGCTCCATTCAGGTTTATTTAGCGGCTTGTTCATCTTTTTGAGGCCCGAATATCGGTAAAACAAGTACTGATTCCATACTTTTTTCTCCCCAAAAGAAACGAAAAAGGAGGCTACTGATTGGTCAATATAATCACATCTACCCAATCAGAATGTTCGTTACATCAAATACATTCAATAACCGCATTTAACTGCACTGGATAAAAAGTGAACGAAATGACCGAAAACGACCGGAATTGAAGGAAAACGGACCAAAATTTCAGGTTGTCCGGCGGGCAAGCGCAAGGCAAACATAGGTTGTCCGATGGGATTTCAACCCGTGTCGGGCAATCGGGCAATTGCTTATTTCTAACACTGCATTTTGCAGATGTGAAAACAAAAGCGCAGATCAGCTTTGCAGTATCTGCGAACCCGATCAGCGCCTTTGTTTTCGCTACATGGAAAGTTCAATTCCTCTACTTTCTAAATCTCAAATTTCCAGCCTCTAGCCATCTTCTGTGCTTGTGCAGCTTAATTTATTGTCGGACCCAATAGGAAACCATACTGTTGGTTTTCTCATGATGCGGCTCAAATATCTGGAAGCTGCAGTAAATGTGTATTTCTTTTTATGAGCCGCGACGCGAGAAAACCGGTCTTCAGGGTTTCCGACCAGGTCTGACACAAACTGGTCTGTGTAGCTTCTGAAGATGGATAGACGCTTGAAATTTCGTATTTGAGAAGAAGAGGAATTGTACTATCCGTGTAGCGAAAACAAAGGCGCTGATCAGCTTCGCAGTTACTGCGAAGCTGATCTGCGCCTTTGTTTTCGCATAGGCAAAAATCCGGTTTTCTCATGGCGCAGCTCTTATGATGAAATGACCTGTCCTGGAAAACAACTCCAGCCTTGTCAATTTTTAAGACAAACAAAACAATGAAGCAAATTATTTCCCTCCTAATGTGCCTCAGTTTTATTTGTTAAAGCCATACTTGTTACTGTACCAATGCCACAGAGACTGAGCCGTGATGCAAGGAAACTGGTCTTCGAAGTTTCCGACCAGGTCCGACACAAAACGGCTTGTAACAATCACAGAAGCAGGCTAGAAGCTTGAAAATTTGGATATAAGTAGAAGAGGGATTGTACTGTTAGTGTAGCAAAAACAAAGGCGCTGATCAGCTGTGCAGTTACTGCACAGTAACTGCACAGCTGATCTGCGGCTTTGTTTTCGCATATGCAAAAATCCGGTTTCCACATGATGCGGCTCAATTTATATTAGCAACAATATAACCAAAGCAACAAAAACTGTAATATGTGGTGCGACTAAAGACAACCCCTGTATTAAACCCCCAGAGCTTTAACATTTGATCTGACCAAGGTCTGCTCCAGTCAATCTATCTAAAGCTTTGAAAAATATTTGTACCTGATCGACAGCTTCTGTCTATCAATTTTCCAGAAATGTCTTTGACAGATCAATATACCTTGTACAGCTTTAATAAGTGCATCCCTAATGATCCTTAAATCAGCCAGGTCATCATAAAACCCGCCTTTGGGTTTCTGATCAGATTTGACACAAACCAGCCTGTACAGTCACAGAGGAAGACTGGCAGCTTAAAATTTTGGGTATTTGAAGAAGAGGGTTTTGTACTATTTGTGTAGCGAAAACAAAGGCGCTGATCAGCTGTGCAGTTACTGCACAGCTGATCTGCGTTTTTGCTGTCGCAAAGGCAAAAGTCCGGTTTTCGCATGATGCGACTCTAATGATCCTTAACTTGGGTATGTCTACATTAAACCTGCCTTTGGGGTTCGGACCAGGTCTGACACAAATGGGCCTGTCCAGAATGCTAGAGGTTTGAAATTTTTTTAGTGCGAAGCAAAAACAAAGGTGCTTATCAGCAGTAACTGTTACTGCATAGTTTACCTGTGCCTTTGTTTTAAGCATGTTTTTCTCATGATGCAGCTCATAATTGCATCCTAAATAATGCTTAAATGGTCTGTAAGTTATGGAATCTGATTGCGAACCATAACAGGAAACTATTCATTCACCTGAATTGTGTGAAAAAGGGAAAATTATCGCAAGGATTTATGTAAAAGCTTAGCTTTATCTGCCAGCTCTTTGTAGAAAATCAATGGTTAAAGAAACTGAGATTTGAGCCGCCTCGTGGGAAAACCAACAATGTGGTTTCCGAACAGGTCTAACACAAATCACGCTGCACAGTCTCAGAAGCAGGCTAGAAGCCTGAAATTTCGGATTTAAGAAGAAGAGGAAGTGTACTAACCGTGTAGCGAAAACAAAGGCGTTGATCAGCTTCGCAGTTTCTGCGAAGCTGATCTGCGCCTTTGTTTTCGCATATGCAGATTGTTGGTTTTCCCATGAGGCGGCTCATTTGCAAATGCATATGTCAGCATTATAGAAATGACAAAACACGAAGCATAAAACAGCTATGATTACTCACCTGAGAGAAACAAGTGAAATCATTAAAACAGAGGACTAGGAGCAGTGGATCAAGCAACAATTTGGGTTTTCAACCAGGTCCGATACAAACTGGCCTGTACACAGTGCTCCAGATAATTTTTTTCTCAATCAGTACGGTACTGGTCAAAATTTAAGCCAATCAGTATCCAGATTTCGGCTTCAGTATCTGTTCTATTTGCCCACGAAAAGACTTTTAAGTCCAACCCTGTGAAAAATTTGAGCATAGGTTCCCCTGTATTTTGCATTTTATTCTTCACCCTCTCCTTAATAACCCAGGCCTATTGAAAGATATGGGCAAGACAGAAGTAAAAGGGAAGGTGGGGGAGTACATTGGCTCATAAAGACTTGCAAGTCTTGACTAAGTGTCAGCGTCCAATGCACAACCTTTCCCCTTATTGACCTTAGATAGATATGAAAATGCTACATACTCTGGTTTCAAAGCGATGTATCAGCTTAAATACATGGTGGAATTTTGTGAATTTGGCGTGTCACCAGTACAATCACGACTTAAAACCCCAAGATTTTCACCGTTTTCCATCGATGTTTACTTGCATTTAACTCCGGAAACAAATGTTCTACTTTCGTTTTCGTTGTAGTAAAATATGCCAACTACCAATGTAAGCGCGAATTTGATTGGTTGAAATTTAAACAAAGCTAGAAATTCGTATTTTGTGGACTAATCGTATGTGACGACTTTTCGTGGCACTCGGGAAGCGTTGTAAATAAAATAATTATGGGCCTCATAAAAGTGGCATGCGGAGAAATCTGCCTCAAATTAGCAGCACTCGGGGGATAATGAGTTAAGGTTACGGTCAATAAGCGTAACCCAACCGTATCGGTCATTTCGTTCCCGTTTTTGATACTGACAAAATTTCAATTTCTACCGTATCTGCCAAAATTAAGTCCGTAAATTACGGCTGTACGGACGCTATCTGGAGCACTGTAGTACAGTCACAGCAGAGGGCTAGAAGCTTGAAATTTCCGATGTAACACGAAGAGGGATTGTGCTATCCATGTAGTGAAAACAAAGGCACTGATCAGCTGTGCAGTTACTGCACCTTTGTTTTCGCATACGCAAAAATCCAGTTGTACTTTCTCCTGAATGAGTTGTCTATAAGCTTCTTCCTCTAATAACTTTCTAGATAGAAACCATCTCATTTTTTAACAGCATTGAAATCTACACATCACAACATCAAGTCAAACTCAGTACAACATAAAAACCAGGGGCCAGTTGTTCAAAACTTTGTTAGCTTAACATTATCTTTAAGACCTCAACTCATTAAGTAAATGCTGACTACATAAGCAAATACACTGTTATTTTTTGTTCATAAAATGTGAGAATCCTTTGCATTGCAAAGGATTCTCACGTTTTATCAACCAAAAATATCAAGTGTATTTGTAATATTCATGTTTGAAAATTTGACGAATCGTTAACTAATGACATCGTTAATTTTGAACAACTGGGCCCTGGCATTCAAAACATCACAACATGTTCTTTCTATAGTTCGTTCTACAGTTTGAGTTGTCTGTGATCAGAGCTTTTTCCTCCAGTAACCCCTTACATGTAAAGCTACTTGTTTCCTACAGCAGTGAAATTTACCGATCATAACATTAAGCGCAACACACAACACCAAACCTACTGATCACAACACACAAGTCTTCGCGAAAACTTTTTCAAGCAGAAGGACAAACCCAAAGGCCTCGGGAATTTAAGGCCTGATTTCGGCCTCATGTGTTGGTAAAAAGTTGAATTTTGGAATTTTGAGGAGAGAAGTATTGCAAATAGCAGGTATAGGTCCCTGATTATAAATCACATTCAAATTCCACATGTTGTCATGACAACGCTCCGAAAAGCATAGAAATACCACTTTTGCAACTTTGGGTCTATTTTTCACCTTTCAACATCATTTTCAACTACCGGCCCACGTGACGAACAATTTCTTATTATGAAATAATTATGAAGTATCATCCAGAGATATTGTATGCTAAGTATCATTTTGTTCGTCGTGTGGGCTGGCACTTAAAAATTAAAAAATGTGTTCAGAAATGGTCAAAAATAGACCAAAAAGTGCAAAATGTGCTCTATCTATGGTTCTTCTGGGCGTTGCCATGGCAACGCTTGTAGAATAAATGAAGTACTTGTTCTTGTTTTTGATAGAGGAGATATATGACTGTTTCAAGGAATAGTTTTCTCACTTAAATTCCAAAATTTATCTTTTAGCAAAATCTGAGGCCAAAATCAGACGTTAAATGCCCTAGTCCTTTTGTAGGACAGTGCATTGTAATTTTGGTAATTCGTCTGACAGAATAAAATATTTGGTCAGAGAGAATGAAATTCTGCTAGTTTTGTCTGACAGACTAGCATTTTTCGTGAAGACTGCACAAGCAAGACCTATTCACAACAATATGAGCCGCCAGAGTTTCACCTATGCAAAAACAAAGGCGAAGATCAGCATCGCAGTAACTGTGAAGCTGATCAGCGCCTTTGTTTTCACTACACAGATAGAACGTTCACTCCTCTTGTTAAATCCAAACATTCAAGCTTTCTTCTGCGACTTTGCAGGCCAGTTTATGTCGGACATGGTCGGAACTGCCCAAGACCGGTCAGGGTTCGAAAATTTCCAGATTACCTACTAGTCCTGTGGGTAGAGTGGTCTTGATTTTTCACTCGTTCTTACTCCAACTGGACTCGTACTTAATTTAAGCTTGCAAAAGTTTCTTATATTGTCTTGCTTTGACATGCTGATTTAGTCGTCTACTTTCGATATCAAAGACTTCCTTTATTCTACTTGACTTTCGATATATGCTATTTCATGGAACATATATAACTGCCGGAATGACGGTAATATACTAAAATCGATCAATATGTTCCAGTATATAGGACAAAGTTAGGCTGGGTGTTACCGGGTCGGACTTGGTCAAAATGTAAATATCTGATTTATATCTTCACAGTATCTATTACACTTACTTTTGTTCTTTTCCACTAAGCACTAAAAAACTTCAGCCAAAAAAGACCACTCGACAGCCCAGAAAAGCTACTCATCCCGTCGGGCGAGGGTATGGAAATTTTCACTCACCCTTACCCAACATTTACTCGTAAATACGAGCGGATGAGTGGATTTTTCAAACTCTGCCGGTTTTCTCATGTCACAACTCATAGTAAGGTACCTACTCTTGCTCTTTCTGTCGTTCTTTCTCCATCTCCAACTGTCTGTGAGCTTCTTCCTCCAGTAACTTTCTCTCATTCTCTTCTTTCTCTCTATGCTGTCTTTCTTCTTCTTCCTTTCTGTAAATGAATGAATTAGGTTTGTTTGATTGATTTGATTATTTATGACCGAGTCAACAGCAAAGGTCCATTGAAAGCAAGATCCCACCATCATCCCGGTGTCTTTATTCCTACTTAAAACTTCTCTGAGATTTTTAAAAAGATCAAACAGGGGCAGGGAAACTGATGGGCGAGGAAAGAACTGACTGGTTATTTTTTCGCCTGGAACAAACTGGCCGACTCATTCTTTTACCGGTGAAAAAAATGACCTTCAAAAAGACTGCAGAAGCTCTAGATCGAATCCACAACTCCTGGCTTATACGATTGGTTTAAACATATTTATTTCCAAATTTTGTACAGAAACAATACAAAAACATGCAATCAACGACAGGATCAGAACGAAAGCGTAAACGCTTATTTAGTTCTTTTCTTATATGATTGGTGGCTTAACCAATACCACATGCACCATGGAGGCTGCTGGTGTTTGATTTTTTTTTTGCTGTTATTTTGTTGTTATTGTTTTATGTCCAAGATCAACAGGTCAGGTTTGGCCCCGATGTTATTAAACATTTTTCATGCTCAACTCGGCTGAGCATGAAATTTAAACTGCTACTAAATACTGAAATAGACCAAATTAATTGAAAATATGGGTTTAGATCACTGAAACCTGTAATTTATCCTGCTTATAAATGTTAAAATGCCAACAATTGTTGGCATTTTAACATTTATGAGCAGGATAAATAACATTTATGAGCAGGATTTTAGTCTCAGCTATTCTAATACATGTACTTACTTCAGCTGAGCTTGTTTCTCTTGTTCTGACTTCTGTGCCTGTAGATACGGTTTAAACAGCGGACAAGAACTGTCCAACATCTTGACGAATTCTTCCATAGCTGTCTCTTTAGACATATCACCTAGAGCTTGCCATGCTTGCCTGAAAACATAAGACCGGAAAATTAAATCTTAGCCAGACCTGGGGTAATAGACAATGGACAAGAATTGCCAAACATCTTGACGAATTCTTCCATAGCCATCTCTTTAGACATACATGTATCACCTAGAGCTTGCCATGCTTGCCTGAAAACATAAGACCGGAAAATTAAATCTTAGCCAGACCTGGGGTAATAGACAATGGACAAGAATTGCCAAACATCTTGACGAATTCTTCCATAGCCGTCTCTTTAGACATATCACCCAGAGCTTGCCACGCTTGCCTGAAAACAAAGACATGAAAATTAAATCTCAGCCAGACCTGGGGTAATAGAGATAGGTAATTGTAATTATGAACAATGGACAAGAACTTTCCAACAAATTCCTCCATAGCCGACATATCACCCAGAGCTTGCCACCCTTGCCTGAAAACGTAGACATGAAAATCAAATCTTATTTTGCCTAGTGGACACTTCAGATCATCTTATTTGAGCCGTGCCATGACAAAACTGGACTTTTGCCTATGCGAAAAACAAAGGCACTGATCAGCTGTGCAGTAACTGTTGTTTTTGCTACACATATAGTACAATTCCTCTTCTTCCTAAATCCGAAATTTCAAGCTTCTAGCCGTCTTCTTTGGCTGCACAGGCCGGTTTGTGTTTGAACTGGTCGGAAATCCCGAAGCTTGTTTTTTTTCACTTCATGGCTCATTTGATGCTGTACATTCTACATTAGGGTTGTGTTACTATTGATTTCTATACTGTTTCAACTAATTGAAAACATACTTTGATTGAAGCCTTTTTCTAATGGGAATAAAAGCAATTACAAATCATTAGCCTTGGCTATTTTTTCATATAATTCAAACACAGGGACAAAGCTACCCTATTTTCCTTAAAAGGTAATCATCTCAGTTCAGAGATAATTCTGAGTTTCCATCTTGCTTCTACACAAAACTTGCCTCACAATCACATACTCAGACCTGGTCCCAGGGTTGTAACCTTTTTCCTGCTCAACTCAGCTGAGCATAAAATTTAAACTTCTCAAAAATACAGAAATAATCCAAATTAATGATCCAAATTAATGATCCAGGTTAATATTAGCAAAGCCTATAATTTATCCTGCTTATAAATGTTAAAATGCCAACAATTGTTGGCATTTTAACATTTCTGAGCAGGACAAATTTTAGTCTCAACTGAGCTGAGCTTGAAAAAAGTTTTATAACCTCGGGGCCTGATTCCATGAAATCCCTGGCATAATTATGATCCCTCAAAGACAACCACTGGAAATAGCAACCGCCATTCCGGCAAAGCAGATAGTAAACATGATAGATAGTACATATTCTAAACAATATTCTAATTATATTTGGCCCCATTTAAGAATGTCTCGAGACCCAGTAAATACTTAAAATTGCAGGACGTGTCTAGTTTTAGTTGTCGGTTTATTAAGAATCACCAATGAGGGTTTATTACCGGAAACTGTGCAATATGGCCCATACTATCTCCTTTTCACTGCTTCCAAAAGACCTTACCTTCATAAGGATCAAATTGGTCAATATATTTTGTATGTCAAGGGAGGTAACTGGGTATACTGTTCATGCAGTATTCAGACATAAGTTGTATTTCTCCTCTGAGAATTAAATCATTGAAGTGTTATTAGCTCAACTGAGCCAAATGCTCACAAGGTGAGCTTATAGTATACCTATCAGTCCGGAGTCCAACCGTCCGTCCGGAGTCCACAATTTCAAAGATCTTCTTCTCTAAAACCGCTTGGCCAATCAAAGTGAAATTTCATGTGGAGCATCCATTGGTAGGGGGGACAAAATCCGGGTCACATGACCAAGATGGCCGCCATACCCATATATGGTAAAAAACACTCAAAAATCTTCTTCTCCAGAACCGCCAGGCTGATTTTCACAAAACCTCAGTGGTATGTAGCATTTGGGACTCCAGCCCATCATAGTTTGATCAAATGATGACCCTAGGATGACCTTGACCTATTTTACGGCAAGGTCTATTTCGGAAACATAGGCTTTTACATGGGAAAATGTGAAAACAATGGATATTTTGAAAACTATTGCAGCCTGAGACCTGAAAAGTGGTAGATGCAAACAACTAATAGAGTAGATGAAGGTGTGTGATTAATTTAGGTCAACTTCAATTTTGGAAACATAGGCAAACATGGAAACATGGGAAAAAGTGACAACTAGGTCTCAGGTAAGCGTTTACAGGACCAATGATCCTATGGTAACTATTGCAGCCATAGACCTGAAACATGACCAAGATGGCCGTCATACCTATTTATGGTCAAAAAAAAAAATCACTTTGTCCATGCAGTGACTGTACTTGTTGACTCTCAGGTAAGCGATCGTTGCCCTTGGGCTACTTGTCTTTTTAAATCATATTTAAGTGGTTAGCCAACAAACCAGGTCCTGGAGTATACATTTAATTTAAGCCTTACTCTGAGCTGCAATTTAATCTATACACTGTACTTTAAACAAGCTTTGTCCATCATAGAACTGCTTGCATGCTTCACCACACGTTCGTGTAGAAGTGATAGCCCTAGCTCAGTAATTTCTGTTGAACAGCATGCTTGTTTGTACATGACCTAGTGCGAAGGTTATAAAACTTTCTCCATGCTCAATTCAGCTGAGACCGAAATTAATCTTGCTTGTTAATGCTAAAATGCCAACAATTATTGGCATTTTAACATTAACAAGCATGATAAATGGCTGTCTGTACAGTAGTGAAGTAAACCGAAACATTTCATAAATTTTTGCTAGTTGAGATTTTATAGGCAGTTTTAATTTCATGCTCAGCTGAATTGAACATGAAAATATTTTTTATAACCTTAGGGCCTAATCAGACACCCAGAATACAGGGAAACTCATGACAGAACTCAAAAGATATTGTTTCATCAGGAAAACATGTCTGTGAAATGTTTACCCCATTATATCCCACTTTTACATACCTATTTTTCTTGTTTTTGCTCCAAATCAAAGGTTGTGGGTACTCGTTAGAACCGCATTGGTGAGGCGGTTCTAACGTGTACCCACAATCTATGTTTTGAGCAGAAATAAGAAAAATATCAAAATTTTCTACTGAAAAGTGGTAGATGCAAACAACTAATAGAGTAGATGAAGGTGTGTGATTAATTTAGGTTAATTTTCATTTTTTACAACTTTAAAAATCTCTGTATATTGCATGGGCATGTTTTCGTAATGAGATTTTTTTTATCCGTACCTTCTATCACTGCCGACAACATCGAGGAACCCTACATCTGGTGAGACATCAGGCCTGTATTTCCCGAAGGCTGCCTGTTTCGTGTAGGCCACTATCCTCAGCTTGTCTTTGTATGATAGGTGTAGACCCTTGCCATCTTTTTCTGAAGAGCAAAAGAGAAAGCTATCAAACAGTGTTGACTGGCCTAGTAGCTACACAGAGTCCAACAACTGTGTGAGCAAAAATGTAAAGTTGTGAAAAGCCACTGAGATTTACACCAAGGTTGAATACTATAGTTTGCACATAAGTAGTTTATGATCTACTTTGACAAAGACTTTACTTCGTCAAAGAAAATGGATGCAATGCTTGATTTGTTGGTTTGTATTGAGGTTTAACGTCCAAGTGAACAATTTTTCAGTCATATCGAGAAAAAGCAAAAGCTTCCTGGGTATCAACCAGTACTGCTGGGAGAATGTGTCTTGCTCAAGGAGTCCTTGACAAGGACACAACATGGTGCCCTGTGTTGGGATCGAACCTGGAACCTCTCCATTCTGAGGCCAATACTCTACCACCAGGCCACCGCCCTCCCTCATAGTCTGCTTGAATCTGAGCTCTGCAACACCAGTTAGTGACTCCAGCTATTTTTTCAAACTTTTCTGCTCAGCTTTAACAATAAGAGCTGTCGCAGGACAGCGTGCTCGACTGCTTCTGACCTTTGTCAAACATAAGGCCAAACCCGACCAGTAATCCATACATCTTCTTGCCTTGATGCAATAAGGCAAAATCATTGAACCATGGAAGTTAACTATAACTACCTAAGATTTAGAGGTCTCACTCATATTGTGAAAGAAGTGTGTTCATATATCAACTGAGTGCCAAGACACAAGGCAAAATCACTGAACCGTGAAATAAGGTCACACTGACCTATAAGTATTTCAGTGTCAAAGGTCTAGTGATACTTACTCATAATGTGAAAGAAATATGATCATATACCCATTTAGTGTTGAGATATAAAGCAAAATCACTGAACCATGAAATTAGGTCATAGTGACCTATAAGTATGTTTGGGTTAATGGTCTGGTCATACTCATTCATAATCAGAAAGAAGTATGAAAAAATACCAACTGAGTGTCGAGATATAAGGCAAAATCACTGAACCATGAAATTAAGTCACAGTGACCCAGGAATACTTTACGGTCAAAGGTCTTGTCATACTCATACATATCCTGAAAGCAGTATGTCCATATACCAATTGAGTGCCGAGATATAAAGGAAAATCACTGAACCGTGAAATCAGGTCATATTGATCTAGGACTACTTTACACGCAAACATAGTGTGAACGAAATTTGTTCATAAACCACTTGAGTGCTGAGATATAAGGCAAAGTCACTGAACCATGAAATTAGGTCACAGTGACCTGTAAGTATATTGGGGTCAAAGATCTGGTCATACTCACTCATAATCTGAAAAAAGTATGAAAATATACTAATTGAGTGTCAAGATATAAGGCAAAATCACTGAACCGTGAAATAAGGTCATAGTGACCTAGGACTACTTCAGGGTCAAAGGTCTTGTCATACGCAAACATACTTTGAAAGAAGTTTGTTCATAAACCATTTGAGTACCGAGATATAAGACAAAATCACTGAACCGTGAAATAAGGTCACAGTGACCTATAAGTATATTGGGGTCAAAGGTCTGGTCATACTCACTCATAATCTGAAAAAAGTATGAAAATATACTAATTGAGTGTCAAGATATAAGGCAAAATCACTGAACCGTGAAATTAGGTCACAGTGACCTAGGACTACTTCAGGGTGAAAGGTCTTGTCATAAGCAAACATACTTTGAAAGAAGTTTGTTCATAAACCGTTTGAGTACCGAGATATAAGGCAAAATCACTGAACCGTGAAATTAGGTCACAGTGACCTATAAGTATATTGGGGTCAAAGTTCTGGTCATACTCACTCATAATCTGAAAAAAGTATGAAAATATACTAATTGAGTGTCAAGATATAAGGCAAAATCACTGAACCGTGAAATTAGGTCACAGTGACCTATAAGTATATTGGGGTCAAAGGCCTGGTCGTACTCACTCATAATCTGAAAGAAGTAAGAAAATATACTAATTGAGTGTCAACATATAAGGCAAAATCACTGAACCATGGAAAGTAGGTCAACCGACCCTTACCGTCGTGACACACAAGACAGTGTCAAAAAGTCAAAAGATGAATGACCAACCATCTTCCTAAGTTGTTTCTATTAAGAAATAAAAAGAAAAAAAAATCGGTGTTCTAGATTTTGACCTCTAGCCCCGCCCCCCTGACTCCGACCCGGTCGGATGTCATGGATCCTAAAGTGTACTAAGTATGAATGCTTTATGATAAGTTGTTGTCAAGATATGGACTCCTTGTAAAAGTTACACAGCAGTACATCTATATTTTACAGTGTTCTAGTTTTTAACCTCCAGCCCCACCCCCCAGGCATGGACCCAGAGAGCCGATGCCATGAAATGAAACTCAACCCTACAGGGTACCTATGGTCCCAGTATGAAAGCCCTCTGATAAAATTTTTTCAACATATAGACTTCTAGAATACAATATCACAGAAAAGCCATTATTATTAATGGTGTTCTAGATTTTAACCTCTAGCCCCTCCCCCTGGCATGGACCCAGGGACCTGATGCTATGGAATGAAAGCCGACCCTACAGGGTGTCAATGGCCCAAGTATCAATGCTTTCTGATGAGTGGTTGTCAAGATATGGACTTCTAGAAAACTTTAACACAATAATAGCTATATTTTAAGGTGTTCTAGATTTTAACCTCCAGCCCCACCCCCCAGGCTGGACCCAGGGGCCCGATGCCATGGAATGAAAGCTAACCCTACAGGGTATCTATGGTCCAAGTATGAATGCTTTCTGATGAGTGGTTGTCAAGATATGGACTTCTAGAAAACTTTAACGCAAGTGTGACGCGCACGGGAACGGGAACGGGAACGGGAACGCACACGGGAACGGGAACGTGGACGACTGGGGTGACTGCAATAGCTCTATGCACTTCGTGCAGTCGAGCTAAAAATGGTGTCTTCAGTCCTCTAGAAATATACAACCATATGAGGTACATGTATACGGCCTCCTGTTTTTCAAGAAATTGTTCTGACTGGTTGATTTTCAGCAAGGTAATTGAAGCTTTATCTAAACATCTGTGTTTAGGGTTTCAGTCTAAAAATTACTAAGTAGGGTAGGTAGGCATTACTTTGAAAGGCATTATGTTTATTATTGAGGACATCAGACATCACGTGTATGAATGGACATGACCTTCTTGATCGTCTTTCACTTTATGTTCCGAGCTGAAATTTAGGTAGGGTATGGAAACCCAAAACATGGATATCTTTTTATTTGGCCCAACTGAAGTACACATAATTAATTTTGGCTGGCGCATCATTGTGCTGCAATGAATTCAATTCAAACTTGTCACATATTGTTTCTAACATGCACAGCTTCGTTCTATCACAAACAGACTGATTCGGAATGATAATGCAAAAAAAAAAAAAAAAATCAAATTTCAATCTGAATCTGAACGGTTTACTGGTGATACGCAAAACTGACAATACTTCACTAGGGGGGTGCACCAGGAGGGAAATTAGTCCCTGGCTCTCACAAGAGATGAAAACTTGGACACACAGTCATCAGACATTTCAGCAGAGGAGATCAGAGAATCAGGGAGGTCATTCCAGTCCCTGATAGTCTGTGGAAAGAAACTACTTTTGTACGCTTCTTTGCTAGCTGAAGGTATCGGAAAAGCCAAAGAGTGTTGATTTTTACAACGCTCTATTCTTCTGGATAAGGTCATCTGTGTGTATTCTGGCTTTACCCTTTAGACCTTTGTATAGCAATATAAGTCTAGTATCCTTCCTCCTTTTCTTAAGAGATTCCCATTTCAGTTGACCTAAAATGTCAGTCATGCTCCGGTCATCACAACAGAGATTATCAACCAAAAAATGGTACCTTTTGATAGACCAGCATAATTGTGACAGTACATGTATCTGACATTTTGGGTCTTGTGGAGTCAAAGTCGGAAATTTAGTTTTTAACATTTTTACAATTTTTATTAAGTTAATAATCCATGTCCAAAAAGCTTTAATAAATAGCGATAATGATTAATAAGAAAAACAGAGAAAACACACACCACCCACAGTTTGCAACTTAGGGTTCTTAATTGGTAAAAAAAAATTGGCCTTGGAAAATCGTTTGTTGCACAGAGTTATAGTATCCTGTTCTGTTGTCAATCACAGTGAATGGTGTCTAAATATTATAGAATCGGAAATTGCAAATGTCTTGCTAGCAATATATAACCTATCTTATTAGGCGGCGTTTTGAAACTTATGACTGTGCGCGCAAAAATCCAATTAACGTCACATGCAGTTATGTGATGTCATCTTTTGTTCACTTTTTGTGACGTCAACAACGCACCTCCAAAAGACCAAAAATCTCAGAGAACGTCACAACTATCCATAAGATCCACAATGAAAAACTTCAAAAATTGATTTTAATAGCAAAACCACACACTTCCAGTTGACAAGCTTTGAGCAAGAAAAATCACTGGATTATTCCCCTATATTCTGGTTCCCGCCGCGGCCGTGTTGTTTTGGCTACACCAGTCAACCAAGCACGGCGACCAACAGACTGGCACCAACAGAATCTCACTCTAACCCAGTTTGAAAACTTGGTAGCCCTGCAATTGGAGAACCGGAAGTCTTGGATACGTCAAAATAAATTATCTTTCGAGATATAAACGTCAAAAACAGAGGCTTACCTTTGTAAAAATGAAGTGCATGCTTGTAAAGTTCTGGAAGAGGAAATAACCATTTATTTTCCAATGCACCTTCTGCATTCTGTTCTTTACTTCCTTCTATATTTTCATTTATTGCCAAATTTTCAAGTCCGTTGGCTAGTTTGTCGGCCATCTTGCCGCATCCACGTAGAATTCTGTTTCCGGTCAAGGGGGGTAAATCAGTCAATTTTCGGAATTTCCGCCATGCTAAGTTCACCCCTAATTGCCTCAAAGTACTGTAACGAAATTGGTTAGACTACAGTAATGTATGGGCTTTTGTTAAAGCTTATTCTTGTTATTGACAAAAATAGTTATTGCCTCTATTTTTAGCTCTGTGTTACTATTTTAATCTTTCTAAATTCCTGGAATCGTACCGTCGGTCCAGCAGCTGCACCGTTTGGTACAGTTCAGCCTATCGTAGCTCGTAATCCGTTCCAAATTCGGTACCGGCGGTACCTTGGAACGCATCCGTCATTCCTGTCCTGTCTTTCGAAGCGAGCAGTTGAAACTTTGCTGCATCTAAATTATTTTGATAGAATTTCTTATTTTGACATTTCTTCCCGCATTTTGACGTATTTTGTTTATCGCGAGTGAATCTAAATTGTCGCAATACATTCCTGATATAGAATAGAACAGAATAATTGGATTATAGCAGGAATATTGCTTGAATTGGATCGATCTTGTCGGATATTTTGTCTTAGAGTAAGTTTGTAAAGTTTCTAGTTTTCGATTAGCATTTTTGTCTAATTATTTACGCTGCAACTAAATTCGTTGACCCTGAACGCAGCGACCTAGTTTTACGACAATTACAAGTATTGGCTTTTTATAAAGTTAGCGCCTTGAGGCAAGGTTCATCTTTCATGTATTACGAACTTTCTCATTTTCATATGAATGGTTGTAAAAGATGTTTGCTTGTTCTGATTCACTCGTTTGTTTGTTAAATGAAATTCTGTTCACTAGAAATATAAATTCAAGATCTTGTCAAAATGCTTTCTTATCAATGACTGTAAATAAGACTTGGAGCTCCATTGCCAGACCCCCACATTTCATGGGCCAGATCGACTTACTGACTGGTGCATTTCTTGATTAATACGCCGTCTCAGCAGCTACAACATGTCCTCACACTAGGGTGAGTGCATTATTCAGTGTAGCACTTCATCGCAGACATCAACGTAAGCACCAAGCGAATATCACTAGCATTCCCTGAATGCGACAAGGGTGAAAATCGTTACAAATGGTGGCAGCGGTGCAGGATTTTCTTGAATAAAATTTTGGTGCTAAATCTTAGTCTGTAGGAAAAAAAGTCAGGAAATTTCAATTTTTGATAATTCGGGTCTGGCTATGGACTCCAACTGGGAGGAATCTCGTTCACTCCTAGGGGACAGGAATCAAAACGGATTGGGTATCTTGGTAACTTCTTCGACCACTTCGGCTCCCATTTATGTACAGGCAGCACCTGTTAGGGAATCATTATCCAATCTTCAGACCGTTCAGTCTTCGTTTTATACTGACCACACCCTCCGTTCGGGAGATGTGCCAGTTTTCCGTGAGTGCGCTCAAACTAGTGATTCGTGTGGTTACTCGTACACCACAGCACAGCCTGGCATTACACATCAAAGACAATCTGTTGGGAGCGTAAACGGTTTTTGTAGCTCACCTTATGTCAACACGGGTATAAGAAATGGGGCTACAGTAAATTTAAGTGTAGTCACGATTCCCACGGTTACCACGACTGCTCGTTGCAGCATTTCACAAATTGAGTTCATGAAAATTCCGTGCTCGGTACGCGACACGCAGGTTTCATTTGAAAACCATGATAGATTTTTGAGAAATGGGGATAAAGTTTGCGGTGCACCGAGCACAAAGGGGATCAAACCAGGCACCTATGATGGAAAAGGCAACTGGTCTGACTACCTTATACAGTTTAATTTGATAGCCGATTATTGGCACTGGAATGACTATGAAAAGGCGTTGCATTTAGCTATCAATTTGAGAGGAACAGCACAGAGTGTGCTTGCAGATTTAAGGCATGATCAGAGGACAAACTTTCGTTCACTTTCGTCAGCTCTTGCTGCCAGATTCGAACCTGTCCAGCAATCTGAGCTCCATCGTGTGACACTTAAGACACGGTTGCGCCATGACAATGAAACGCTACCTGAATTAGCACAAGATATCAATAGGTTGGTTCGGCTTGCTTACCCCAGAGCTACTGTAGATGTACGGGAACAATTGGCAAAAGATTATTTCGTTGACGCGCTGAATAATCATGATTTAGAATGGGCTGTCTTACGTGGGAAACCAGAATCAGTTGAAAACGCACTGAAACTGGCATTGGAATACGAAGCGTTTTTGATAGGTCGGCGAAATACGCATGCAAGTTCACCGAGTTTCAATCGACAGTCAAGTGGGCGCAGCCAGGGTTCCATACTGGGTCCATCATTGTTAACATCCGAGAATAATGGGTCGAATGATCGTGAGCCAGTGCAGTCATACCGTCGCGTGACCACTAGAAGTCAGACGCAATCAAGCACGGACATGAGACAATGGTTAGATGCGAAAAGCACCGATGACATAATACGTGAACAAGGTCAAGATTCCAAAATTTCCACGGTCCTCCGCTGGAAAAACGCGTCCGTCGATCGCCCAAAATGGGAAGATGTATCACATCTGGACACGGACTGCAAAACCTATTGGTCGCAGTGGAATAGGCTTGTTGTAAGGAATGGAATATTATATCGTAGATGGGTATGCGAGAAAACTGATAGTGATCTTTTTGAACTGGTTGTACCCGAGACTTGGAGAAACGACATTGTTAAGATGTTCCACGCAGATCCGGGGGCAGGTCATTTGGGCGTGAAACGAACGGTTGAGCGCATACGGTCGCGAGCATACTGGCCCCGGGTAACAGAAACGGTAAAACGGTTCTGCGAACGCTGCGAGCAATGTCAGAGGAAGAAAGCGCCAGCCAAAAGTCCAAGAGCACCTATGAAAACATACGTCAGCGGGACTCCGAATGAGCGCGTGCAAATTGACATTTTAGGGCCCCTAGTTGAAACGTACAAGTCGAACAAGTACTTGATCGTTCTTACGGACTGTTTCACGAAGTGGGCCAGTGCATATGCTGTCCCACGAGCTACGGCAACCGAAGTCGCGGACGCTATTCTTGACTGGATATCGCAGCATGGCGTTATGAAAATCTTACACAGCGATCAAGGCAGGGTGTTCGAATCCGAGCTCGTAAGAGAAGTTTGTGAGAAATTTGGTATCCACAAAACACGGACCACAAGCTATCATCCTGCTAGCGATGGTCAAGTAGAAAGAATGAACCGTACGCTCATTGACATGCTAAGTAAATACGTCGGTCAGAACCAGAGGAGCTGGGACGAACACATACCGCTCGCGCTATTAGCATATACATGTAGGTCATCGGTTCATGAAAGTACTACATTATCGCCCGCCATGATGACTTATGGTAGGGAACTGGACCTTCCAGCAGACTTAGTTTTTGGAAGCCCAGATGTCGCGTCAAAACAGGCCAACGAACCTCCTGCGTACGTTACGAAATTGTCCGATCGTATGGAGAAAATTCACAATCTTGCACGTGATAAGCTCTTGGAAGCAAACGAAAGACACAAGCGCACATATGACCTGAAACAATTTCAAAACAATTACAAGGTTGGAGACCAGGTGCTACTGTTCATGCCCGCAGTTAAAAGGGGTAGGAATAAAAAGCTAAGCAGTCGGTGGACCGGGCCCTACCGCATCGTAGAGGTGTTGTCAGACGTTGTCTTCAGAATAAGACTGAATAACCAAGTGAAGGACAAAATTTTCCATCATAACAGACTGAAACCTTTTCGTAGTTAACCAGATGCTGTGGAGATGACCGGACCTCGATGAGATGTTAACCATTCCGAAGTGACTACCAAGGTGTGCTGAGACGATAGACGTGACGATATCAACTCTGTAGAATATATGTTATCTTTAAATAATGTTTTAGTTATGTTGTTTAATTTGTATAATTATATTTTCTTCGGTGCCTGCCAGTGTCAACATGTACACGCATTATGATGCGGGCTGTCCAGGCACCAACTAGGTATTGTAAGATATTAAAGTAGATTTGTTTTTGCTATTAATTTGGAAATTTGTCATGTCGGATCAAGCTGCATTAAGTCATGTTCCGGAAGTCTGGTCAAATGTCTTAAGAGTCAAAGTCAATTTAATCTTCACCAAAAACAGTAACAAAAACGTATTAGACGTAGTTGTTTGCATTTTTTATTGTGTGAGGAGATTTTAGTGTTTTTATATTTGTGTTTTGCATATACGTCTTGATGAAAGTTAGGCTAGCATGTATTTGATGAGAAACAACCGACACGTGAATTGTGCACGTGAAAAATTCAGCACGTGCGATCCACGTGGTATAATCTGGGAACATGATATTTCTTGATGGAATTTGACGAGCAGGACTGAAGGAAGCATAAATTTAAGCCGGCACTCAAAATGTATTCTTCCCCTGCTTCTCAAGTTCGTACAAGTTAGTTGTTCCAGCACTAGTCCTGAGCCCAGTCTTAAACTGTGTTGCGATGATGAAATAAACAATTGAAATTTCAAGTTACGACTTGAGGCTCTTACGATGTCTTTACAATGATGATAATTTTTGTGCAGAAAATAGCATTACCAAGTGATGGGAAAAGATTATTCATGAATTGCTGTGATATTGGCAGCATTTAGCAATATTGCATGGTACTCATTAGAATTATATTATAGTTATGTTCGAACAAGAAGAGTTGTGTGTGCTTTAATGCATACACATGTATACAGAAATACTCTGAGTAGAATCATATGGCCATGTTTTTGTTTAAATTTAGATTGTATATAGTTATCCTAGAATTTGCTTAATTGTTGAAAGAAAAATGTAATGTATTTGATAATTGTATGTCCTGTGTAGTTAAGCATTGTGTTATTCCAATCATTTTTCATCTCTGTAAATTCTCTTTTCAAAATAACACCAGTTGAAGTTTAATATAGTTGCGAAGTGTTTCAGAGTTCTAATCATTGTAATTGGCAGTTAATGACTGGCAAACGAAACGATGTTCTCCTCAAACTTGCAGCTACGTCAATTTCCATGTGATAATTTAACGGCCGCTCGCATTAAATTTTGTACATGAGATTTGTAATTTTACGTTCTTTGAGGAACAAAAATGTGATTAGCATTTCTTTTCATGCTCTATGACTAGGGGCTGAGCTCTGCTGGCAGACCTAGACCCTGACTTCACGGATCATGAGCTCTCTTGTCTCATCGGCATTCTAGCTCCATGGCGATGCGTCGAGAGATCAGAAAAATTCTTGTATAAATTGGCGCTAATTGGCTGCATTTGCAAATGCAAGGCAAGTTTTCCTTCAATCTTCACTCAAGTTGGCTGTTTCAGTAAAAATCTGGGCCCAGTTGTTCAAAACTAACGACGTCGTTAGTTAACGTTTCGTTAAAATTTCAAACATTAATATTACAAATACACTGTTATTTTTTTGTTGAAAAAATGTGAGAAAATGTGCACTGCAAAGGATTCTCACATTTTTTCAACAAAAAATAACAGTGTATTTGTTACTTTAGCTGATATTTGCTTAACAAATTTATGTATTAACGATATCGTTAAGCTAACGATGCTTTGAACAACTGGCCCCAGGTCTTTTTGTCATTAAGTTTTGTGTGGTATCCAAATTACGAATTTTGTCACGTTTTAGATAAAAAGATATAACATGTTACATGTATGTTTCCACATGTTATGATTAATAGGCGGCGGTAAACGTGAAATTTTTGGAAGTTCAATCTTTCTGGTTTTTATGAAACATAGACATCGTAACAAGACAAATTTTGTTATTGTAAACATAGTGATAAATATTGTGAGATGTTGCAATTCTTTTAATGTCATTATTCACATGCTGTAAATGTTAGTGTTAAAAATGTATGAATGCTGTTCTTTAAAGAAATGTTATTGTCTAAGGAATTTATTTCATGTTTTAAATACATGTATTGTAAATGAGATCACAGTTTCTGTTTTCTACATTGTTTGCCGGAGGCAAACTTTTAAGAGGGGGGGGGGGGGGGAGTAGTGTAACGAAATTGGTTAGACTACAGTAATGTATGGGCTTTTGTTAAAGCTTATTCTTGTTATTGACAAAAATAGTTATTGCCTCTATTTTTAGCTCTGTGTTACTATTTTAATCTTTCTAAATTCCTGGAATCGTACCGTCGGTCCAGCAGCTGCACCGTTTGGTACAGTTCAGCCTATCGTAGCTCGTAATCCGTTCCAAATTCGGTACCGGCGGTACCTTGGAACGCATCCGTCATTCCTGTCCTGTCTTTCGAAGCGAGCAGTTGAAACTTTGCTGCATCTAAATTATTTTGATAGAATTTCTTATTTTGACATTTCTTCCCGCATTTTGACGTATTTTGTTTATCGCGAGTGAATCTAAATTGTCGCAATACATTCCTGATATAGAATAGAACAGAATAATTGGATTATAGCAGGAATATTGCTTGAATTGGATCGATCTTGTCGGATATTTTGTCTTAGAGTAAGTTTGTAAAGTTTCTAGTTTTCGATTAGCATTTTTGTCTAATTATTTACGCTGCAACTAAATTCGTTGACCCTGAACGCAGCGACCTAGTTTTACGACAATTACAAGTATTGGCTTTTTATAAAGTTAGCGCCTTGAGGCAAGGTTCATCTTTCATGTATTACGAACTTTCTCATTTTCATATGAATGGTTGTAAAAGATGTTTGCTTGTTCTGATTCACTCGTTTGTTTGTTAAATGAAATTCTGTTCACTAGAAATATAAATTCAAGATCTTGTCAAAATGCTTTCTTATCAATGACTGTAAATAAGACTTGGAGCTCCATTGCCAGACCCCCACATTTCATGGGCCAGATCGACTTACTGACTGGTGCATTTCTTGATTAATACGCCGTCTCAGCAGCTACAACATGTCCTCACACTAGGGTGAGTGCATTATTCAGTGTAGCACTTCATCGCAGACATCAACGTAAGCACCAAGCGAATATCACTAGCATTCCCTGAATGCGACAAGGGTGAAAATCGTTACAGTACATAACATAGGAGTCAATTATCGGCTGAATTGCAGCTTAATAAATACACCTGCTGATGACGAGAGTCAGAAAAGCAGCAGATCTTGCATGTGCATCTGAAAGATATGTCAACTCAACTCAACTCAACTCAACTTTATTTGCAAATCATATAACATTTGACAATGGATACATGAAATGCGCCCATAAAAGGCAGTGAATAACAAAAAGACAAACTATTCCACCCACTCCACAAAAATCACTTCGGAGTGCCGGACTGTGCCCGGAAATATCCGGTCGATTCCGTAAGGAATCACCGAACTTGTCGAATGCGCCTACTAAAGACCGGGACCAATCGAGCATTCCCATCACATGCAGTCCATGGTCCAGAAAAGCCAGCACAAACAACAAGATGCTGCCTTTAACAGACCATGAACTACATATACCTCACCTAGTGGATACTCCACAACTGAGCAAATAACAAAACTTACTAGTTTATCACATATACTACATGCACAACAAATAAACAGCAATATGGGAGTAGAAAATGTGTGAAGACACACTGAATCAGAGCACCACACATCAACCATCAAAAGTCACCAACTTATAAAATTAAGCCCTTAACTTCAAAATTCTCTCTTCAGAGAGAGATGAAAGTAACTGGTATACCAAGTGAATCAAATTGGAATCTTCAGTGGACATAAGCCAAATTAATTTATCTTTGTCATTCAATCTTTCAGTATTTGGATACAGTTCATGGATCTTTGATAGATTAGTATTCCTGACATCATTTAAAACTGGACATTTTAAGAGGAAATGTATTTCATCTTCTACATTATTTTTACATAATTTGCATTGTCTGCACTGATATTTTTATAACGACCTTGTTCTATTTCAAGTTTGTGATTACTGATTCTGAATTTACAAAGATTTCTTCTTTGATTTCTGCTACCAAATTGCAAATATTTTTCCATTGTAAAATTTTGTTTAAAAAGACTATACGTTCTTAACTTGTTACCTGTGTGTTTATTTTCACCATGAGTAGACTGTGTTTTTTCTTTCCAATTAAGAATAAATTTAGTTATTAAAGCATTTAAAACTTTTCTGTATAAATATTTAGAATTGCTATTTAAATCAGCCTTAATGTTCAAGTAAGATAAGATGCTTTTTATGAAATTAACCCATGAATCAATTCCTTTATTACTTAAATCAACAGATAATCTGTATGCTTCAGTTAAGAGATTATTTTTTTATTTTTGTATGTGAGTTAAATATTTAAACATATTAGCTATAATTTGAATAAGGAGGGGGTATCGACCTGTTTCTCCTCGAACAGCAAGATTAGTTGCCTTTGAACTTACCCCAAGTATATATTTACAAAACTTTAAGTGTAACTTTTCTTGAGGTAACTTATCATACATGTTAAGTAAATAATTATCTTGTTTGGATAGAAGTTTACTTGATGAAAAAGTTCCCCATATTTCAGAACCATATGTAAGAATTGGTTTAATTGTATGATCAAAAATGTGGAAGCTTGTTTTTATATTAGGAGGTGTGGATAAAAAGACTTCGATAATTTAAATTGACCCTTTAATCCCTTAAGATAAAGATTATGTTTTGCTTCATTAAAGCAACCCAAATGATTGTAAGTGACCCCGAGATAAGTATAAGATTTAACATTTTCAATATCCTTTCCTTGAAAGGTAATATGCACATCTTTCAATCTTCTACTAGAACTAAAAACTAAAGATTTTGTTTTATCTAAATTAACATTCATTCCCCAATCCTTGCAGAAAGATGAAAGTTTTGTAATACAGTTTTGAAGTCCTTTTTCACTGTTAGATAATAAGACTAAATCATCTGCATATAATAAACAACTAATATGATTATGAGTTAAACAGACTGGATCACAGGAAGAGTCAAAATAAGAAGGAATGTCATTGATAAAAATGTTAAAAAGAGTGGGGCTCAGATTGTCACCCTGCCTAACACATGCAAATGATGAAAATGTATCAGTACTATAATTCCCGACTTTCACCGATAAATTTGTAGAGTTATACATACTTTTGATCGTCTGGTAATACTTATCACTGATACCGATTTTTCTCAATTTATAAAAAAGGCCATCATGCCAAACTGTATCAAATGCACGCCTAAAATCGACAAAGCATGTGTATAAGGGTGTAGCACCTTTATGGGTATGTCTGTCTATTAAGTTTTTTAATATAAACATATGATCTGTGGTTCGATTACCTTTAATAAATCCAATTTGTTCTTTACAAAGAATATCACGTTTTTCTAAGAATGACATCAATCTGTTATTAAGAATTTTATTAAACAATTTGCCAATACAACTGCTTATTGTTATTCCCCTGTAATTTGAGGAGTCAGATAGAGATCCTTTTTTGTGTAAAGGGGTTATAATTCCAGCAGACCAAAGACTTGGGTATTTTGAGGAGCAGAGTACTAAATTAAATAATTTTTTCAAAGGTTGAAGTAAGTAATAATGTCCATATTTTAACATTTCATTTAAAATAGAATCACAACCACTTGATTTTTTGTTTTTAAGGTCTTTGGTGCAGGATGAAATTTCTTTTTCAGATATCAAATAGTCCAGTTCATTAAGGTAAAGAACCATAAAAATGCTGATCCATAGAATTTTTTTATTTTTTGATATTTTCGAGAAAACATTTATATCTATCGATTCGTGTAATAAAAAAACATGGTTACCAGGTTGGTTTTCCTGCTAATCGCTCCCCTAAAATGGCTAAAAATGCCGTTATTTGTACGTGACGTAATGGGAAAGTAATAAAAACGCGTCGCTTTTTGCACATGAGCGCCGTTTACAAGAGAACTAATCCATAGAATTTTTTTAAAAACTAAATATTGTCTCGTTTTTATATTGTGAGTCAAAAAGTAAAATAAAAGTCCTTGACTACCAGGTTGGACGCTATTTGTCAACGAATGAAGACAGGTAAGCTAAAAATCTTAATTTTCCGTAAGTGACGTTGACGTCATAAGGCTGGCGCATTTTGACATTTCGGACGTGTTTCATAAACGTTCGGCATTTGGTTTATTAGAATAAGATCATTAACGTGAGCTGGTATCTCAATGAGTAATTTTAAACTCGAATGACATTTCAACAGTCATATCCCGTCATATCACGTACGATGAATGGTTCAAATCCGGCCTAAATTCAACAGTATGTATAGAGCTACTGTAAAAATCCTTGACCCTATTTGAATTGATGCTTAACATCCCAATCAACAGCAATGATAATGCCGGGACGTTGCCTCCATTTTATGGGACTTTTACCCAAAATTAGGATGTCAAAATAAGGGCTTGAAATATAACCACCCAACTAAGCCAAATGGATGGTTTGACTTGAAATCACTTTTCCTGGGCAGGCTCACACCTGATCGGTTAACCAGTAATCAGATGGCATTCAATCAAACTTATTCAATTATTTAACATAAATATCATTTAATCAAACGCGCAATGCATGCGATGTAATGTCTGTCTTTCTGTACAAACCATTGCTTGTGAAGTATATAATGTGTCTGTTATAGTTTTATTATTTCCTTTGCGTGACTAATTACAAACGAATGTGTGGCAAAAAAAAAAAAAAAAAAAAAAAAAAAACCGGGAGATTCCCGAGAAATTTCCATCCCGGCACGCCCGCAAGCAGAATTTGGCTAGTATCGCATGCCTGATGCGGGGCTCGAACCAACACCAGACACCGCGGTGAGAAGATCGAATGGTTAAGCGTGTAAATGAAATCAGCGCTCTTAACCACTCGACCATCGACCGTGGGTCGCTGGATACAGTTTTTACTTTAATATAATACATTAGGTCTGTTTTTCCTACATGCATTTCGTTTAAATTATAGAAGCCGTTAATTTCATTTCAAAAGTGTCTCTCTTTTCTGTACCTTTCAACTAATATGCGAGACCCAAATCAAAGGCGCAGATTAGCTATGCAGTAACTGCACAGCTGATCAGCACCGTTGATTTTGTTACTCGGATATTACTATGTCTCTCCTACTTAATTAAATCCAAAATTTAAAGATAATCCTGCTCCTGTGGCTGTACAATCTGGATTGTGTCAGACCTTGTCAGAAACCCCGATTAACCCTTTAACCAATGTATGTAGATATGTTATTTGTGAATCTGAATAAAATATGTTCTAACTAAAACTAAACCCCGATTGTTGGTTTTTTCATACAGAGGCTCATTCCAAAGCTCAAGTTCCTTCCACGAAACTGTAAAGCTCGATCGGATAAGGCATCAAAACACCACGAATAAATAAATAAATAAATAAATAAATAAAATTTGATAAATAAAATAATTATCAGGCGAATGAAAAGAATGAATAAATAAATGATAATAATGAGGCTTTGGCGGGTTCGATCCACACGATAAAGCCGTCGGAAATGAATGGGTGTACGTAATATAAACTTACATCAGATTTCTGGAAATTCTATAAATGCATTTTTGTCTTTATGTCACCAGTTTTATAGGCCTATAATCCGTATGTCACCAATGTCACCAGTTTTATGGGTCTACTATAATCCGAAAGCACATGCTCCTAATCTTAAATTAAGAAATATGTATAAATTGGAAACGGCATTCGACTATCGCCGTTACTTTTTTCTGGACCTTTTTTCTCTCTCATTGTAACGCGTATGTTCGTAAATTCACAATAAAAGCGATCCGTTTCTTTGCTTCTGTCGATATTTACCTTGTGTTTGGACCGCACAACTACAGTCGACGCCATCTTGAAAACGACGTCATTGGCGCGACGTTATGGCATTTCGTCCTTCGCGACGCACGGACCTTTGAGCGCCAGGGTTTTTTATGGTTCTTTACCTTAAACACTTTTTCTTTCTCTAAATCCCTTAATTTATCTAAAATATCAGAGTTTGGTATGCTATCTTGTTCATTTAAGGCTGAAAAATGTTTTATCCATTCTGAGCTCGATATATTTTCACTTTTATCAATTTTATCAGAGTTTTTTAATTCATCTAGGAGTTTCCAATATGAAGATGGGTTATTTTCACGCATACTGTCTAATTTATCTAAAATTCCCTGGCGATATTGTCGGAGTTTATGTTTTCTGAGTTTTCTGAATTCCTTCAAGGTCTTGTAAAATGAAGATCTAACGTATGGATCATTACTATATTTTCTAAAGAGTTTTTCCTTATTCATTAAAACCAATCTTGCCTTTTGAAGAGAGAAATCATACCATTTAAGATTTTTATTCTTTTTCTTATTTTTTACATTACTTACAGATACTGTTTTTCTTTTACTTGTACTTTTAAGTGACATGGCTGCTGCATTCTTTATAATATTACTGAGATCAGCAGCTGCATTATGGGTGTCAGTTTCGTCGAAATTCTTCTCCATAAATATTTTTATTTCATTTTGAATAACATTGGAGTTCAAGGCTTGTTGAAACAGAAAATTAGAGTCTTCTGTCCATATATATTTGGCAGGTAAAGGATTAAGATTTTCTTCAACAGTATTTGTACCAATATGTCCATGCAATGAATACCCACTTAAACACCACTTTATGCAGGGGCATACCCATTTTTCTTATTTTTGCGGTCCAAAACATAGATTGTAGGTACTCGTTAAAAAAGAAAGAAAGAAATCTGTATATTGCATGGGCATGTTTTCGTTATGTATATGAGCGCCTACATAATAATACTTGTGATAGTCAGAGTGTATTCAACAGTTCGAGTATATATAGCATGGACACCTATATATATTTAGCATCTTTATTACAAAAAGTCATGTTGTTGTTCCTCTTTTTTCTGTTTTTCTCCCTTGCCCCCCCCCCCCCTTTTTCAGTGGTCCGAGTCACGTGCCTGTTTCGCCGAGTATACGTACAGTCGGCGGCCGTAAATATATTAAAGGGAAAAACTTACGTCTGATAATAGAACTAGACAGAATAAACAGACAACAGAGAAGGGAGGGGGTGGGGGGGGGGTGGTGGGGGTCAGAGAACTACACTGAGGGGCACTTCTAACGCAACACTTACCTTTTTGGACATAACTCAAAAATCGTTTAACCGATCTTCATGAAAATTAAGTTCATATATTTTTGTTTACTTTCTGTAATTTTCACAAAACTCGATGGACTATAATGCAATAGATTGGATCCGATGTTTATATAATATGACTGAAAAACAAAAAGTCACAAAATCCCGGTTGAACTGATAACTAAATGCAAGTTATTCGGATATCACAGCAGTGCAGTGTATCATAGTCAGTTAATATCCCGTGTGTCCCGAATGGAAATGTACGACACAGGGACACCTCCTCCTCATGGACAAAACATATTTATCGATTTCATACCAAACCCCTGTGGGATGTTTCTCCACTCCTCCACAATGATCTACTTCAGTTACTGCGAATTTCTTGATACAACACGGTGTTTCCGAATACGCCAGTTTTTAAACGCATCCCAGAGATGACCAATAACGCTAAATTTCTTGGAATAAACACGTCATATTTTTTTACTGCTTGGAAACTTATTTGCTCGTGGGGTTAGGGATACGGGATATGAACTGGATAGACGCCGCTGTGATACTATATTAAATTCTTCAATGGATTGGCTTTTTGCGACTTTTCATTTTAGGTCTCGTTAGATAAACTAAATATTTTATAAGTTGTGGACAATCCATTTCAAAGAAAAATACAGACAACACGCAAGCATAAATGATTTATATTTACGGAAAATTTAAATAAATTTGGTGGTTTAATTTTTTAGATATGATGGAAAATGTAAGTGTTGCGTTAGAAGTGCCCCTCAGTGTAGACAGAATAAACAGATCACGTAAAATAACTGCAACAACAGCCCCTTAGCATGGACTCATTTGGCACTTACATTTGTAACAACCCAAACGGAAAACCGAGCTGTGCAAGAAAGAGTGAAGTTTTTGTAAGGCAGTTGCTCAAGTTTTTAACAGAAAAGTGGACACACAATTAATCGTAATTTTATTCACTGAATTATCAAAAAAAAAACAAAAAAAAAAAACATGAGCCGCCACACAAGAAAGACGCAGATCAGCTTTGCAGTAACTGCACAGCCGATCAGCACCTTTGTTTTCACTACAGGGATAGTATAATTTCACTTCTTCTTAAATCCGAAATTACAAGGTTCTACGCTGCTTCTGTGTCTGTACAGACCAGTTTGTGTCGGACCTTTACGGAAACCCAAATTGTTGGTTTTCTCATACGAAGCCCGCGGCTCACACACCTATATGTATATGCAAGGAAATAATATCTGATTTGGCATTGTGTTTCAATGAGGCAAGAAGATATGGCAGCATATGGAAAATATCAAATAACGCTGCAAGATACCCTGTAAAGCAAACTGCCCAGCTGACCTGAAAACAAGTCTGTATCTCGGGCTTTGACAATGTCCGACACAAACCGGATACATGTACATTGAATTATTTGATAAGACAACCTTGCTGATTAATTCATATTCGACAGGTTCTAAATAAACTACAGTCCTCATCGCATCTTTCTTCCGCGTTTCTTTGGCCGTTTGGGTGACTTCAGTTTTCCCTTTTTAGCTCCCTTTGGTGACTTCGATTTACTTGGTGACTTCGATTTACTTGGTTTTGATTTTGACTTCGACTTAGTTCCCTTTGACGACTTAGACTTATCCTTCGACTTAGACCGATCCTTTGACTTTGACTTATCCTGTTTATCCTTTGACTTAGACCGATCCTTTGACTTATCCTTTTTATCCTTTGACTTAGACCGATCCTTTGACTTATCCTTTTTATCCTTCGACTTAGACCGGTCTTTCTTATCCTTTGACTTCGATTTGTCCTTTTTCGAGTTATTTTTATCCTTCTTGTTTTTCTCCCTTCCTCTCTCCTCCCCACCTCCGCCTCCCCCACCGCCGCCGCCGAGGTCTTGAACCTGATCGAAGTTATCCATGCCTCCCTGTGCCTGACCCCACAAACTTTCGTCCGTTCCCCCAGGGGAGGGTTGTCCAAAAGAAGAGGGTTGATCAATAAGAGTTTCGTCTGTTTCTCCTGTTTCGTCTAACGACGAAATATCTTCACCACGGCTGGCCTTCAAAGCTAGAAAAATAAACAAGAAACTGATCGCACAAAATGATTAAGCAGAAAAGTATCATCTTACTTTACTCAGTCAAAACTAGGCTTCGTTATATATAAGCTTATAAAAGGCAACAGTAGCCCATCTTTTTCTAAGCCCCAATGTTCTGATGTGTCGGGGTCCCAAATAAGATTTAAATTAGTCTAAAACCTACATTTCGAATTAATACATTGGTGTGTAAGCATTTATATATGTTTGCCTGGTCAGTAGTGTTTACTGAGAAATTCCAGTCGTTTTGTAGGTATTTTGTTGACAGTACCTCCAGCTCTGACATATTTGTCCGGGTCTCCGGGGCAGCATCCCGCGGGGCAGATATCGGGGATACAGAATCCCCGCCCCGTACCCTCCAGATCCCCTCCTTCATAGGCACTCTGGACAGAAGTTTGTAGATATCGCAGTAACAGTACGACAAAGGCCTGAAACGAGAAAATGAGCCGCCTCATGCGAAAATCAACAATCTGCATAGGCGAAAACAAATACGCAGACCTATCAGCTTCGCGGTAACCGCGAAGCTGATCAGCGCCTTTCTTTTCGCTAGTAGGATAGTACAATATCCTCTCCTACTTAAATCCGAAATTTCAAGCTTCTAGCTCTTTTCTGTGCTTGTACAGGCCGGTTTGTGTCGGATCTGTTCGGAAACCACATTGTTGATTTTCCCACGAGGCGGCTCAATTTTTTTCCGAGAAATCCTCGGCAAGTTGCGTAATACATGGCGGAATGTCAGTACTTACGCCTACGATGTTTGGTCTGCGATTTTTTCTGCGATTTTCGGACATCGTAAGTGACCATGGACTACGGTGTATGTTAACAATTAATACGGGCATCGTATGTCTTCTTGCTCTGTCTTTCGTCGACGTTCCAAGTGAGACAAAACCTTACGGAGATCGTACGGGCGTCGTATTAAAGGAAATCGTAGGGTCTCCGCAGTATTTAAGTGGAAAACATACAGAAGCATTACGATGTTCGTATGATGACCGCATGATAATGGTATCGTACGGACACCGTCCGGCAACCGTGTGATAGCCACACGGAGACTTTATGATCACCCTACGATTACCTCACGAAAATGCAAAATGCAAAATGCAAAAAAAAAAAAAAAAAAAAAAAAAAAAAAAAAAAAAATGGCATCGTACATGTACTGTCATCATGGGCATAAAGTGCAGATTTACTTCAACATTAAGAGACGATGCTCTTTTTGAACAAGGATGAACAACTTGTCATGCCCAAATTTTCATGAAAGAAATGTGATCACGGCGGGAATGAAAATTGCTTCCTTCCACCATCTTTCCGAAAATATCGTATCAGAGGTCAAATAGTATGAAATCGATTATCACCTCGTCGTCGATCTAGTAAATAATAATAATAATAATAATAATAATAATAATAATAATAATAATAAATTATTATTATTATTAATAATAATAATAATAATAATAATAATAATAATAATAATAATAATAATAATAAAATGGTTTACTTGTAGTCCACACAGTGTCCAGATAAACGCTCCTGCCGGATACAGGACCTTATTCTCCAACTTGTCCATCAGTGCGTCCGTACACCCGACCTGGTACAGCGCTTCCTCGTGAAACTCCCCATGTAGCGTCTTTGTGGCGATCCTATTGGCGATACAAGGGCGACGGGACAGCACACTGCAGCAGCTGAACGGCACGCTGTCCACGAATAGGTCTCCGTCTTTCATCTTACTGTTAAAATGAAAATGAGTAAAAATTGAGCCGCCGCACCAGAAAACCAACTATCTATATATAGCTAAAACAAAGGTGCAGATCGTACCGAGACCCTGCAGAATCTGCGAAGCTGATCAGCGCATTTGTTTTCGCTACACGGGTAGTACAGTTTATTTACTTTCAAAATCAGAAACTTTCAGTACCTAGCCATCTTCTCGCCCGTATGCCTAGTCTGGGTACTTAAAAATTTTATTAGAGGACAAGCATCACATTTCCATTTGGAATGCAGTTCATCTGTTAAGATTTCCATTTAGGTTGGACCCAAACTACAAGAAACCTAATTCACTGTCCTTATACCAGCGTGATTTTTGGGGAAAGCAGTTTCTGAAAGATGGCGTACGGACAAACGTCAATCTGTTTCAATGTAAAAGTTGTAAGGTGCGCCACAGAAAATGTCGAAAATTCCGTTTGAACCAAAATGAGCCGCCTCGTGGGAAAACCAACAATCTGCATTTGCGAAAACAAAGACGCAGATCAGCTTCGCGGTAACCGCGAAGCTGATCAGCGCCTTTGTTTTCGCTACTCGGATAGTACAATTCCTCTTCTACTTAAATCCGAAATTTCAAGCTTCTAGCCTGCTTCTATAGCTGTTACGTACAGGCCGGTTTGTGTCAGACCTGGTCGGAAACCACACTGTTGGTTTTCCCACGAGGCGGCTCAAAATGTTACCATCAGGTCGCCATACCAGAGACAAAACCGTCACGAAGCGCTTGTTATGCACCAGTAATTGGTAACCACTGGCCGCCACCTACGGGGAAGGTTGGGGAATAGCCGGGCTAAAGTGCAGGGCAATTACTTTTCGAGTGTTCTCTCAGTGCAGGGGAAATGACGGGGTTTTGTCATTAGGATCTTTACCCCAAGGAGATTTTCTATTGCGGTGGGTGTGGCAAAGAGCAAAGTTATGACCTCCAGTTTGTCCCCTAGGGTGGGGCTCATAGCAGGGCACGGAAAGCTGAAAAGTCATAATCCCCGCCCTTCCCCGTAGGTTGGGGAGCAGTGGTTAAAATGACTGGTGCATTAGAAACTAATAGCTTGCTTATGGTGTCGAGTATAGTTACTTCATACACAGCTGAGAAACACGTGGTACGGAATGGGTGACGCACAATGAAATTCTGTCCGAAGTTGAGATGAGAAATTCGAGTTTTCTCCTGTAGCGTTTACTCTATTGACTGATAGATAGGTGCAGTCAATGCAGAAATTGAACATTTATTAAATGAAAGTAACATAAGGAATCCAGGTTACCTCGTTTTTGCAAACACTTCCGTCCCATGAACATATAGTACTTCCATCACAATAACATTATTAAAGTGTTTGCGAAAACGAAATAACCGGGATTTCTCATGTAACTTTCAATAAATGTTCAATTTCTGCATTGACTGCACCTATCTATCAGTCAGTAAAAGAAACGCTGTAGGAGAAAACTCGAAAACTCAACTTCTGTCTCAATTGCAGTGTGTGTCACCGATCATTTATCGGTTTGTATCGCGGTATACAACATCACGTCATTCTCAGACTCTCAGTAGTGAGTTAAGTAGAATTTTCTTCCCTGTGAAAATAGATACAGATAAAATATATGCAGTGTACCTTCTAATATTTTATCAGAGAGAAAAGTAAAAGCCGTTCAGAGATAACTATAGCTGTTGACCGGGACGATAAGTATCAAATCAATCAATCAACAAAAACTGTCAATCAGAACTTTGATCAATTTCGAAAAGCTTTGCACAGCAGAGTTCTGATCTATTGAACTATTATGCAATTCGCTTTATAAACCGATTTCAAATCACTCATAACTAGGTGACAGGATATGTAATTTTTTTCGCAGTTATTTTGTCGCAAAATGTGCAGCGAAAATTTTGAAAATTGGTTGACAAATAAAAAAAGTTCTTGTCAAAACATTTTTGAATAGGCATTTTCTGTACAAAAGGGGGGTAATTATTTTCCCGCAAAAAAAAAAAAAAAAAAAAAAAATAAAAAAAAAAATATTGGTATTTGACTATGATTGCTCAGAATTATTATAAAATGACACAAATGACTTACTGGCCTGGTACTATTGGCCTTAGACAAAATCTTCGTTATCAAGTAAACATTTTCGAAAAATAACCCATTTCCATGATCATAGATCATCTCACTTGCCATTTGGCCATTAAAAGTTTATCTACTAACCAATTTTTAAATAACTTTTCTATCGTCCTCCCACACAAAATATTTCTGCGAAAAACCATTATCAGAGGCAAGTTTTTAAACCTTTGTAAATAAATAAATAGATAAATAAATAAATAAATAAATAAATAAATAAATAAATAAATAAATAAATAAACAAGTAACCTGCGGACTTCAGGATGCTTTATATCAACAAATTCATTGTTGATCCAGGCTATGTTGAACCAGTCCTTGTACGATCGACTTCCGCAGCAGCGTGACTTCATCTGGAGCTTGTCTAACGTGACCTTGACATTGATGTTATTCTTGTAGCGTTTCATCGAGTCTTTGAGTCCATTATGCAAGGCCTCCTCAATGCTGGCTCTGTGAGAAAAGCAAACTATTCCAGCTGACATTACTATGACGCAGAATATCGCGAGAATCGCGAGAAGTGGAACGAGAACCAATCTGATCCTTTCGCTTGTGTTCGCATATCCAGCGTCGAAGCCGATCTTGGCGGTGATGGCGTTTAGCAGTGCCATCAGAGTTCCTATGCTGATGAGAAAATGTGGAAGCATTCCAGAATTGTAGCTTTCTAGGAGAATAAGCTGGTTGTTAATGTGGATTTGCATGTACATTCCAAGACAGATGACGACCCCGCCACAAACGGCAAGAACCACACAGGCGATGCAGACGATGAGACCGAGCTTTTCTCGGGTATTCTGCGACAACTTGACCGGAAGAACCATTTTGTTTGATGCAATTAGTAGACAATGGAACCAAGAATAAGGTTGTGTCACTAAACGATCTGTTGTTTCACTTTATTTTCTATTTTCCTCTGTCAGCTTTCGTTTCCTTGGGTGTCTGGCAGCCATTTTGAAACTAAGCGGATGTGACGTAATGAAAACGTGATCGGCACGAGACTACGTCTTAATGCCGTTAACGTCAGTTTGGCGCCACGTCAATACGTTAACGACTAACGAAATTGAAGGGCACGAAAAAGTTATGTACAGTGGCTATAGTTGTCTAAGGAAAAGGTTCGTTGTGGATGGGCTGCGACATTAACATGTATTCTATTCAAGGTATAGCGTTATTAGTCTTCTTAATAGATCAATTCTGGTCCTCTGAGGAGGTAGATAGATAAGAATGATAAATCCAGTTTCATCTGGAACTAAATACATTTTCGCGGATCGCGTTGGCCTAGATTAATAGAGCGTCGGACTCCGAGATGTCATTGGTTCGACACCCCAATGACACAGGGTTGTATTCATGAGCAAGAAACGTGTATATTTCATCAACTTTTCTAGTTAAAATGTTGCTTTATGGGTTTAGAGTCTTTACTACTTCATAAAGAAAGATGTTGATAGTCTTGAAAGGTTTCAGAGACGGCGTTTAAAGCAGATTCAAGGTCTTCCTGGGAAAACAAATATGTTATCTACAACTACGTCGTCTTGACGGTCCTCCGAAAAGTCAGCGGAGGAGATTTACCTTGAACACATTATGAAAACATGTCCGTGAAATGTATACCCCCTTGAACCCCACTTTTATATAGGAAAACTGGGGTATGGAGGGGTATACCTATTTTTCTTATTTTTGCTCCAAAACATAGATTGTGGGTACTCGTTAGGACCGTCTCGGCGAGGCGGTCCTAATGTGTACCCACAATCTATGTTTTGAGCAAAAATAAGAAAAAATATTGAAAAAAATCTACTGAAAATTTTCATTTTTTACAACTTTAAAAATCTCTGTATACTGCATGGGCATGTTTTCGTAATGAGAACAGACTGACTCCCCGGCATAGTAGCCGTACTGGTTAATGATCAGGAAGTGGGAGCTCCATTCGACATGACTAAAATGTTGAATGGGACGTAAAACCACTAATCAACCAAAGAAACAATGAATCGAGTTTCTTCTGGAACTTATTCCATTTTTAATCCATGGACTGCTTCCGCCTCCCAGTAATAATCAGCAATAATTTGATTGTTGGGAGTATAGAAGTAGAAGTAGTTTTAACTTAGAAGTAGAAGTAGTTTTAACTTTGTTCCGAGTCGATCAATTTCTGACCATTTAAGGATGTTCGCTGCTAACATTTGCCATTTCGGAACTTCCGGTTTTTCTTTTCTTGAATATCTCGTAAACGGTTGCAGATATTTTCCTAATATTTTATATTTGGATACATATTGATGATATGCATTGAATGAGCAATGAAAATTGTCAATCTAAGAAACTTCATTTTTTCACCCCATTTTCTGCAACTTTTCAGAAAATTTTAGTTGTCAGTTAAATTTAGGGGGTAGGGTAGATTAAACTTGAATATTACACACCTTAAACTTAATTGCACTAGTTCGATGTTTATTTTAGCAGCAGTATATATGTACATGGTCTTCTAAGTCAGGCTTTGTGTCTTTCGTGTGCTGGTTTAAAAATTTTAGGTGGTTTTATGGCATGGGCTTTTAGAAACAAAACAGCCGAAGAAAAGCTGAAAATGGCGATTTTCAAGTTGTTGGTTCTCTCTTATATGCTCACTACCCTATATATTTCTTTCTTTTATTCGAACAATATTACCAAGTTCTATGTTGTGTGAAAATACAAGAAAAAGTTTGAATCAACAAATATGAATTTGGCACATTTCAAAATATTGATTTTTTTCCAACTTTTCAAGTATGGGGGTAGGGTTGAAAAAGAAATCGTAAAATTTTGTCATCCACTCCAAGTTGCAAATTTTTCTATGCTTTTGGTCCAAAACAGTCTGCGTTAAGTAAATACTATGACTTTTGAAAGCATTCTAAGTGTATGTTGGTTCAAGACAGGTATGTTTCAAAGAATTAAAAATTAAATTAATTTTACCAAATTTAAAACATTGTGCTCAGAGGTCTCATTCAGAGGCCTGTAGCTTGAAAAAATGCACACTACCCTATATTTATTTTGTTTTCAAATGTCTTGTGTTGTATTTTGGAATCGAAAAAGAGATGTTAGAAAAAAAGTTTGAATACTTTTTCATTGGCAGCGAACATCCTTAACACATTTTTGGAAATGTGCCTTGCTCAAGACCACAACGAACGACGCCCTGACAGAGGCTTGAAACCAAGATCTCTACGACCATTCCTAAATTTTACTACCGTGCCAATATGTTCCACTATCGGTGTCTTCTGGATTCATCGAACTCGGCGAACAATGAAAAAAAAAAATAAAACTGTGTGGGGCCAATAAATAAGTAAGGAAGTTTTGGTATGGATATGCGTCATTAGGCTATATAAAATAACGTATAAAAGAATTTTAACACCGAGTTAACAATTTTAATATAAATATTCCGGCGACTTTTAAAAGCATTTCAATACACGTCGATATATTTTCTATTTGCTTATTCAGTCTGGATTTGAATTTAGTTATTGTGGATAAATTTCCCATATCATATACTTATTTTGATGAATTTTAAACAACCTTTGGTCAATCGATAATTTGTTAAAATTTTTCAACTTTCAAAGCATTATCATTTAAATTGTTCCGTTAAGAAAACGTGCTGTTGATTTCATAAAAGGATAAATAAAACAAAAAGGACTGAGCATAATCTAGCATCATGACTTTGGCTACATTCAAGGTAAAATTATGTCACAAGTGTGCTTTTTTCGGCATCATCTGACTTGTGTATTAAACGTAGTAAACTGTGAACTTAAGGCTCTTCTTCAAAATGCTGGGTATCATTCGCAGCCACTTTATAGACTGCTAATTTATTTTAATTCCAAACTTCCAAACTTAATAGCCCTTATGCGATCTTAATGCGATTTCTGGCATTGATATTTTTCTCTGAGCGTACATGTATGCAATCTAACTCATTTAACAACAATACAGTTTTTGAGATTTGTTGTTATTAAAGCAACCAGCCTTGCTACATAAGCTATATTTGTTGGCATAACAAATTTCATTGGAAAGATGAGCAAAATATTAAAATTCGTAATCTGAGTACGGTCAAAATGGTATTTCAATGAAACAATCCCTTTACTATACTACTCAAAGTTTGATAGGGATCAAAACTTTATTTCTGGTGTGGGTTCGAGCCGCGCACTGGCCACATGTGAGACAAGCCAAGTTCTGCTTGCGGGTGTGCCAGGTGTTTTTCTCGGGGTTCTCCCGTTTTCACCCACCTACTGATTGGCCCGTCTCATATGCGCTGAAATAATCTTGAAAGGGACGTAAAACTGAACTAAAAAAAATGGACATACTAGTAATCTAACACTATATAGATTTTACTATAAATATCACGATAACATGTCCTTGTAATGATTTACCCCCTTGATCCCCACTTTTATCAAGTAAAACTGGGGTTTAAAGGGGTATACAAAGAAAATATCTTATATTTTTCTAATTTTTGCTACAAACATAGACTGTCGGCGAGGCGGTTTTAACGAGTACCCACAATCTATGTTTAGAGCAAAAATAAGAAAAATATATAATATTTTCTAATGACATTTTCAATTTTTACAGCTTTAAAGATCTTAGTATATTTACAGTACAAGCTTTCCACATTTTTCGCTTTGTCTGCGAAAGCTCCTCGCAGACTTGCGGGGTAGGCCTATTAATGAACCCATCCAATGTCGCTGACAGGTAGCGCTTCACCGTCACTGACCCGTCGCTGTTGACCAACTGGGATCATGCGGGTTGCTCTTGCTTTCTTTGTTAGCAACTCTAGCCAAAATCGGCTATATTGCACAATAGGCAAGAAAACCGCTAGAAATCATTTTTGGGAGGTCGGAATGTTAATATGCAAAGTTCTTTATTGGACATTATTCAGTGACATAAATGCTAGATCAAGATTAGGTCTAGTAAGTGCCGGTCCCACTGCGCTTAAGATCGCTATACGATTGTCTAAATATTAATTTGGGGAGTGGGGGGGGGGTCAATTCTTTGGCCCCGATATGCAAATTAAGAAAGCATAAACACGTTGGAAAACATTTTACATAATTTGCATGCGCACTCTTATCACAAAACTAATGATTACACAATCGGACGATTCCTTACGATTCAGTGGGACCGGCACTTTAAGGTGGACTGTTAGCTCATTGATGGTTCTGTTACATGGGAAAATGTTGGCTGTTAGAATGTTAGTATGGCATGTGAACAAATATAATGTTTTTATCCTCTATCAAACTTTGAGTAACTTTGAGTAATATAATAATATCTAAAATAACAAAAATAATGTGCAAAACTTCTTTTGAGTAGAATATGTTTTCCATTGCAGATTCACTATGACGTAGCAGCAGAAGAGCATCTAGTAATTATTCGCAGCATTATATGGGCATGGTAGCCAGCATGTTTAGAAAGAAAAGTCAGACAAAGCCGCGCGTAGAAATTGAGTCGACCCAGGGTTCGGACACGGACGCATCCAAGACCAGTCGGGTGAAATTCTCGAACGTCAGGTCACAGAATATTGGAACCACTATCAAACCACAGATGATCGATATCGGGGAGTTACCACCGGACCATGGGCGGTATAAGTTTTCCCGGAACCACAGTCAGACGGTGGGGATAGGTTCAAATGAGGATATGAGAGGATCAAATACTTCCGTGAATACTAATTCCTCGGCAGTGCCATATAAACATTCTCAGCCGGCGGCGCCGGTGAATGGGGAGTGGAACCCTATTCTGGACCCGTATGATCGGGAACATTGGTCAAATAAATATAGAACGAATATGAAAGTAAGACGACAGGATCCCAAGTATTATAGAGGGTTTAGAGAAAGTAAAATTTGGGGCGAATATCGGACTAGTAATGGTCTGACAAAAGTTGAAGAAATATGAAATGAGCCACCTCGTGGGAAAACCAACAATGTGGTTTCAGACCAGGTACGACACAAACCGGCCTGTACAGTCACAGAAAAGAGATAGAAGCTTGAAATTTCGGATTTAAGTAGAAGTGGAAGTGTACTATCCTTGTAGCGAAAACAAAGGCGCTGATCAGCTTCGCGGTTACCGCGAAGCTGATCTGCGCCTTTGTTTACGCCCAAGCATTTTGTTGGTTTTCTTATGCACTGGCTCAAATTATGGTGTTCACGTTATATATTATGTTAATAATTATAGTTTGTGACAGTTTTGATGTTATATGGTCATTCGTCTCTTGGGGACCCAAGACAATATAACTCCATATATATATATTGTCTTGGGTCCTCAATACTGTACTTGAGCCCGAGTGTGTTGGTGAGTTCTTTGATGGCCGACTACTTTGATGGCTAGACTAGGCCAGTTCTAGTTTTAAACTGTCGGTTGCAAGTAGAGCAAGTCAATATTATATACAACATCACATATAATAAAACATAATAAAATGTATGAAGCTTTCTAGGTATGAACACGTTATGATAATTTAATATGAGCCGTGTCATGAGAAAACAAGCATTTTGCATATGCGACAACAAAGGCACAGATCAGCTTCGCTACACGGATAGTGACACTTGAGATGAAAGGTGTTAATCCTAGAAGAAGAAGAAGAAATTTATTATCCTGGTAATTACTAATAGGTCAACAGAGGTCGAGAGCATCCTCCATTCACCAATATTATCTGCAATAGGTCATACATGACCCTTGAGCAAATAAATATATATCCAAACATTTCTAAATAATTTTAATCTTATGCATGTATTACCATCTGTTACAGGAAGCAAATCTGTTGCTGGTAAAGATGCAAGCATACTTCCAACCATTCACAATTAGAAATCCACACTCAACGATTACCTATGAAATTTAAACTAAGGTTTGATTGTGCATGTGATAATGTCAGTATCAGAAAAAACAGCGAAACATTTGGAATTTTAGGGACCTTGTGGTTTTTACAAAATTTAATAAATTGGCATTTTCGCAAAATTCTTCCGTTGCTCTTAAAATGGTATTTGAACAGCAAAGATTACAGAGACCCATGCATTCTATGGTTATGGCAGTTAAACACATGTCCCGCATGACTTTTTTTTGTCAGTTTCATACATGTAAATATAAGTCAAATCCGTTTTCTGTACAGCAAGCGGGTTTGACTTTTGTCTATGAAACTTGCCGAACCAGTCTTGTGGGACATATGCTTATCTGCCATAACCTTAGAATGCCTTTTTGTTGTTTTCTTTGCTTATTAAACCGGGAGATTTTCAAAACCACTGATTATTAATTTTCTCAAAATTTCAAAATGTTTTCTTGTTTTTCTTACCAGTCCATTGACATTATGCAGATCACATCATGAACAATGAAACCACATTGAAAACTTTCATTGGTAATCATTTTTTTTCCGAAAATCAGTTTTACACTTTTTGCCTCAAACATTTTCACTGACGTCAAAACTCTTGAATTTCCCGCAAAGTCAAAAAATTTATTGGTAGTAGCAAAAAAAAAAAAAAAAAAAAAAAAAAAAAAAAAAAAAAAAAAAAAAAAAAAAAAACTGTTAACAGAGTTAACAGGGGTATACCTATTTTTCTCCTTTTTGATCCAAAACATAGATTGTGGGTACTCGTTAAAATCGCTTCGCCGAGGCGGTTCTAACGTGTACCCACAATCTATGTTTTGAGCAAAACTTTTAAAAACAAAAATTTTCAATTGTTAAAAAGAAAAAAAATTACATATCACAAGTTCATCAAGTCCAGCTTTTTGTTTTTATTAATTTTATGATTATCTTGTTATCTATCACTATCTGTATAAGCTGTATCATGAAAATACAAAACTATAGCACGTCCAAGAACCATGACATACAGTCAAATGATTCTACATGTACCAAGTCTGATAAGCACATTCGCTGTTGACCAACACGAACAGAACCATTTCGTAACAGTACGCCCATCAGCTTGAATTATGGCTGAACAATTGACTGGGGTTAGTTTTGTCAGTGCTTGGTGAAATGCATTTTATGCGACACCCCGTTTCAATCATTGTATTTTATCATATTAATGTATATCGTAATTGAATGCGACAGTTTCACTTGTATTAGAATGTTGGATACTGAGGTAAGCATTAGAAACGTATCTGAATACAGACGGTCGTAATATGCCATTGCGTCGTCTCATATGCTCCTTGTAAATGAGGCCATACTCGATAAATAAATAAGAATTATTTTACATGACATCAATGGTCCTCTTGCATGCGGTGTTCTCTGTGCTAACGGTACAAATTGTTCGGCCTCTCCAGTATGGAATGCAACCCTAAACCCGAGTTTTACAAGTATGAATGACGATTTAATACCAAACGTACATGTAGCTGCTAAGGCGTATCCCATTTTTAGGTTTGGAATAAGTAGTTAGGGTAAGAGCATATCAAGCAAACTCATTCAGAATGCGAGCAGGGTCAACAATTTTTACATCTTTAGGCGAGGAGTATATTTTTGCTGTGTTTTTATTCTAAACATTGATAACTACTAAAGAACTATATTTCTAAAGCATTTCTAATTTAATTTCAGATATACATGTAATTCATTATCCGACAATAGACACATGAAGGTACATGTAAGTACATATATACAGTGCTGGTTTAATTAATCTTTCCGATTTGCTTTGAATAAAGGTCCCAATCTCAACACTAATGCACTTAGTAGTTTGGACTCAGTATCAACCAAAATAATGATCACATGCTTTATGTTTTATTTCATAATAAAGAGACTTCAACGCACGAAATAAATGTTTAACAGCCAAACTTCTCCAAACTTCTCCGGTGTTCAACTGCTCAGGGTTTCAGTAAGTTATTTGGCACTCAGGGATCTCCATCGCCGGACAGCTTCTGAATCTGTTGAGTCCTCGTTTTTGATTCAACGCATGTTTGTCCTTGATGGCTCATTGACTAGTTAGAGATTCACCACGACGGACGGGACCGAACAAATTATTAAATGTTGTTAACCACTGAAGAAGATAAGGGTGAGGTTAGGCGCCTGTGAAACCTGTTTAAGCCCCCCCCCCCCCCCACTTGGAGTCGAATTTTTGTGCTGTTTCAACCTTATGTACGGTTTCATATTTTTATTTAAGTTCGGGTAACTGAGTGGCCGCCTATAGGGAAATAGCTGCTCACTCGGCTTATAATATGTTTCTAAGTATAAGTACCTAACTGTCAATTTAGTTTTCCCAACCTCGATTGTTGGAGAGCGAATTTCTTTCTGACTGCGCCTTTTTTCCTTATCATTGCCTACTTGTACCTTTGGTTAGTTTCAGGATGGCGGCTGATGTTGTTGATGGCCACGTGGCTCACCTGAGGAGTGGCCAAAAACTTGACCCTCGTTGCGAGCCTTGTTTTGATACCGAGAAACGCATGGTGGATGTATCGATTTATTGTAATGAGTGCTTCCAATTCATGTGCTCTGACTGTCATTACTATCACGACAAACTCCCATTCACAAAGAACCATGATGTATTACAAGGTTCCAGAATGCCGAAGTCACTCGCTGACAAGCCTCCGAAATATGAGGGTTATGGTGAAAAGTCTGAACAAATGGTTTGTGACAATCAGAAAACTCTGTTACGCTCAGCATGTTCAGGTTCTGATCTGGAAAGTCGCCTTATACATACCAGATCGACTGGTGACGTAGCTAAAACGGATAAACATCCACAGAGCGACGCACTTCTTGACCCAGTAAAGAATGTGAACGATAAGGCATATTCACTTAAGGTTTCAATCGAAAATAATTTAGGCGAGCTTGAAAAGCTTTTGGAAGAAACCAGGAATTTCCATGGAAGAATGAGCGCTAGAGTGAATGAACTATATCAGGTCATTCAATCTGAGACTGATGCAATTGAAACATTATCACAGAAGAAACACCATAAAGTTGTTCAGATGAAAGAACAACCAAAACAAGCAGCGGAGATACAAAATGCAAATCAGCCGAGTCCGACATGTGCAAACCCATTCGACGGGATGGGGGATTCTGAAGCCCCTGATCCACTGTCTCGAATAAAAGCCACAAAACAAAATCAATATGACACATGCTCTGCCGACATGGTCTTTATAACAGGTATGGCAGTAACCAAAGACAAACGAAGACTTTTGGTAGACCACGAGCAGTGTAAAGTGACAGTTTTCTCCCCTGAAATGAAGTACAGTGATGTTATGGCTAAAAACCCAGTTTTGCACAGTTCGCGCTGATCACTTGTGATTTTTCGCGGCGAAACCACCGCGAAATTTCACCAGCCAAGGGAAAATTTAAACGTTTAATCGTTTAATTTTTTCGCCGCGAAAATCCGATTTTCGCGGTGAAATTTCGCCGTGTTTCGCGGCGGAATTCGTTTTTTAACGTTTACAACAGGTAAGTTTAAATTTCCTATTTCGCCGCGAAACACGGCGAAATACCTGTAAATGTTAACATAAAATTATTTATTCTAAATTAATGACCACACTATGATTTATCTGTTCCTAGTATAGATCGTGATGTACGTGCACATTAATAGTATGTACAATCATGCATGTATAGAAATGAAACACGTGCATAATGCGACTTATCCATTGGTATTACATGGTACGATAGCAAATTCACGGATATACGAAAATATTTATAACGTAATGAGCCAGCTCGTTGAATCTTACTGTGTTTGTTTGTTTGAATAGACGCTTTACGCCCAAATCAACAGCAATGGTCATGTTGGGACGCTGCCTCCATTTTATGGGACATCATGATATCCAACAAGTATTTGAAATATAACCATCCCTCTAAGCCAATAGTGCTTATGTGTATGGATGAATTGAACTGAGACCATTTTTCCTAGGCTGGCACAGACCTGAGTGGTACACCAGTAATCAGATGATTAGTCAAATGCGTATAAGCTTTGGAGGCACAAACAGCCCATATGTTTCTTTACGTCCCAATGTGCAGGGGCCATCTAACTGTGTGCCTTGTTTTGTAGCACAACCATTGTCTAAAGGGTATTGCTCAATTAACAGTTAGGTTCCTTGCTTTCTTTTTTAACATTTTCCTCAATTTCTTCACTTTATAGAGTTTAAGGTGTGAACTACGATAACTTAATTTGAGATCAACCATGTAACACCACAAAACAAAAACAGACATATTGACATTTTGGCTTGCGGGTTACCACTCTGATCACCCTCTATGAATGCCAGCACAAGACTTATCGCAATTATATCGATTTATACATTGAACTTCCCTTGTGGAAGTACAACTAGCGAAGATCATCCTGAGTTTAGTTGAACAGTCAACAATGTTTGAGTCCCATGGCGACAACACTTTCAGGGTAATACGTGATAACCGGTTTTGCTCAAGTACGAAACCCAACAAATATAAGAATCGAATTTTTTCCGGTCAATTCATACAATCCACCAGTAGGCTTCTGCGCTCAACTTTGTTCTAATTAATCTATTCACCATCGATTTATGTAGCATGCGCTCATATTGCCACGGTGCGTACTCGTGGCCCTTACTGTATATACATGTATGTGTTCCGAAATAAACTGAAAACTTCATATGACCCATTTCTTACACAACATTAGTGTACAAGTATGAACTACAATACTTTGTTTTAAACACAGTATCCTCCTTTTTCTAGTGTGTTGTACCTTGTATACAATGAGGTTTTGACATTCGACATGCATGTTCGCGTTCCAAGCCATCCGTACATATGGATTTGAGATGGCACTCAACATGCTGTTTAACTCAAAACGGTTAGCAAAAGAACCCCATCAATTATTGACAATTTCGACACAGTTTTGTACATGTACATTGATGTACTGCTCGTAATCGACCGGATATCGTATCGACCCGGTGAAGGTCGTATGCGACCAAATGTCGTTTCGACTAAATTGATTTCAACGAAACGGCGTCCACTTGACGTAATCGAAAATTCACTGATGCTTTTAGCAGTGTCATTACCACTGGCGATTAAATGTCTAAAAAGAGTTGAAGCCGATTGCTCCATCATGTTGAATCCAAAGACTTGTATATATCTGTGGGTTGGGATCGCCGTGGCATGGTTGTAATGCATCAGACTCCGAATCGAGAGGTCATGAGTTCGATCCGCACTGGCGAGACCATGTAAGGCACATTAACTACCCGGTCACAGTACTACTTAATACCCAGGAAACGGTAGCTCCGTCCTGAAATGACTGAAAAATTGGTGACTGGGACGTTCAGCCTCAATACAAACAAACAAATCTGTGGGCAATCATCCCATGAAAACTGCTAACGCCGCTATAAGCTTTTGTTCTGTTTATTAAGCTAGATAATAGGATCTAATATTATCGGATAAGTCTGATTAATCTGAAAAAGAAGCATGAAAATAAACACAAAGCCGAAAATTATGGTCTCAGAAACTTCAAAGCAGTTAAGGCACGAATAAAACACGTAACTTAAACGATTATCATACTAAATTGAAAGGAAAACAAATATTTATACGACTTGAAAAGAAACAAATGCATACAAATTAAAAAAGAAAATAAACAAAACTTTTGTGACTGTCTGGACTTAAACGATAATAATACAAAATTGAAACGAAAACAAAATATTGATACGACTCGAAATGATATAAAAACATCCAAATTGAAACTAAATTTAAACAAATAAAATACTTTTTGTGACTGTCATATTTTTCGCCGCGAAACACCGCGAAACACCGGTCAATTGATTTTTATGCATAATGACAGGTATACTTTTTCGCCGTGTTCCGCCGCGAAATTTCGCCGCGAAATTCCGGATTTCGCGGCGGAATTTCGCGGCGAAATTCCGCCCTGACTTTTATTTTTCACACAATTTCGCCGCGAAATTTTACAATTAGCCGTTAACAAATTAGCCGTTAAAACGGCTAATTTGGGTTTTTAGCCATAACACCACTGTATTTGTCTTATGTCTCTCTACCTGACGTTCCAACTGATATAGCTGTTATAGATGACAATTCGGCTATTGTCACTACTAATAATATGACTCTCGTTATACTGAACACCTCATGGAGGTATTGGTCGTACTGGATGTATGGAAGGCAGATATCAATCAACAAAACAGTGGAGCTACATTACACAGCAGCAGGTGTATGCAGATATAAGGATAAACTTATTGTCACGTGCCCCTCTACTAAGCCACCTTGTGTGAAACTTATTGACCAGACTGGCAGGGAGTACTGGTCCGTGTACAATGGTAGATATGGACGAAAACTCTTCGGAGAGCCTCTTTATGTGTGCTGCCAAATTGACGGTGAAGCATCAACCGTAGTGGTGACCGACAAAGGAAATAACAAACTGTTTCTACTCAATGCTCTGGATGGACAGGTGGTTAAAGTACGTCAGTTAGATGGGAACAAGCGTCCACGTGGTGTCACGGCTGACAAGGATGGCAATGTGTATGTTTGTAACTATAGAACCAACGAGATCACGGTTTTGACAGGAAACCTTAATAATGAAAGAACCCTACTGACGGCCCAAGAAGGTCTGGCTTCTTGTCCGTATGCCATAGCTTATGATGAGAGCGTTGGACAGCTTATTGTGTCCCACTTTCTAAGCAACAAAGTCCATTGCTTTCTGCTGTCCAATGAATAAACAGCAGCAAGAATTGTACCCTATGAGGATATGTTTTGCATTTTTGTAAAGAAAGTGTATAGAGAATCATGAATGTCGCCATGCAAATACGTCGTCAGGTCTTCTGCTCATTTTCGCACTTCCCCCTATTTTCAGGAAGTAGATGGAATAACTTTAATCCATTTATTTTATAGTATATGAACTATATATTTGTGCAAGATAACTTCGCAGTCACAACTTAGACAAGTGTTTAAAAGCAGATAAGTGTGTTAGAAAACATGTATGTGGGTACTTTTGCGGCATGGAAGGAAACACATCAGGAAAACATGTCCGTGAAATGTATACCCCCTTAAACCCCACTTTTATATAACTAGAGTATGCAGGGGTATACCTATTTTTCTTATTTTTGCTCCAAAACATAGATTGTGGGTACTCGTTAGAACCGCCTCGGCGAGGCGGTTATAACGTGTACCCACAATCTATGTTTTGAGCAAAAATAAGAAAAATATCAAACATTTTCTACTGAAGATTTTCAATTTATAAAACTTGGGAAAAATCAATATATTACAAGGACGTGTTTTCGTTACGAGTGCTTCAGAAACACAGGATGGCACACTCGTTCAGAATCTGCCTGTTGCACAAACGAAAGGTCAACAAATTAGGTCAAATGTCACCAGGTGCAAAAAATATGTGAGATGTACTATACACAGTTTTTAAGCTTTGGAAAAGTAGAGTTTTGCTTTTTATATTCATTTCAAACATATGTGCTGAAGCCAAAACTAGTTTATGCCTGAACTACAGATCAATGTTTATGTCAATAAAATGAGGTCAAAGGTCATCAGTTACAGAAAAAGATAAAATGTACCATACACAATTTAAATGTGTAAAAACAAAGGCATCGACCAGCTTCGCAGTAACTGACGAAGCCGCGTCATGTGAAAACAAACATGTTGCATATGCAAAAACAAAGGCGCAGATCAGTTTCGCACGGATACTGCTTAGCTGATCAGCGCCTTTGTTTTCGTTTTCGGTACACGGATAGTACAATTACGCTACCGCTCTCCAGCCATATTCTGAGCTTGTACAGCTCGGTTAGTGGTGGACCTGTTCGGAAACCACATTGTTGTATTTTTTTCATGACGCGGTTCATATATATGTTTACGTTAACAACAAGAACAACCGAACATACTGAACAAATTTTGTCTGAATTCGACGTTAAACCACGTGTACATAATTAAAGTTTGTTGAATAATTCGCCTGCGTTATTTACGTAAGGCACAGTCTCGCAATTGATCCCAACGACGTCCCCGAAGGGGCTGAAAAATGAATTCCGCTCACAGAAATAGCAGAGTATGTGAGATGCGGGATCCTGGCCAGTAGTAGGTACACAACCACGACGGACGTCAGCAGAACTGAGGTTCGGTTCGGTCCGGTGCCCGGCTCATGGCTTGTTGGCGGTATAGCTTGACAATGGTTAGCGGTGTTAGGCTTAGAACGATCACCATTGGTGTGACGACGAACAGGACGGGATTGATCATCAGTAGTGGCGCCGTTTTCATCGTGTCCGTCTTTCCGTCGCCGTTAACGTCAGGTCCCGTCCTTCAAGCAGCTATACATTGCTGAGGGTATAGCGGACATCGCTATGGTAGCCGATAAACAGGCTGCAACAGACATAATGGTGAGCCATTTCGTCAGAAAGTGTCGAGACTTCAGTGGAAAGCATACCACGATGAACATCTCGATGCAAATCAGCAGGATCATCAGTGTCGAGTTGAAAAATGATGTTAGGTATCCGGCGTTGAACAGCTTGCAGGTGAAATTATTCACTAATTTCAGAGCCATCATGTCAACTGGTGATTCCTCACCGAATTCCCTGATACTCAACGTGCTAGACAGCAAGGAAAACGTGTCCGCAATAGCTAAGGACATGATCAGTATATTGTGTGGCTTGAATCTTGTCTGCGACTCCAGCGTTACAGCTAGTGTTATCCCGTTTCCGAACAGCCCAACCACGAAGAAAATACACGCGAGCGTGACAATGGTATAAGACACCCAGGGACTATGGACAGATGTGTCTACGAAACATTCTGTATGGCCAGGTTCTCGTTCCCAAACAATGTAAAATTCGTGGTTCTATTCCTCGCTGGGTTGATGATGTCATTTGTGGCGTTTATTACGTCCATCTCATCAAATCCTGAAAATGACGAATTAAAAGATGAATACGCGCGTATGTACGTATATCAAGTGACTTTGGATAGCTTTTGGCCAACATATACTGAAAGAAACTTAACTGATTACGTCTGGGTCTGCTGAGCATTACGAAAACATGTCCATGCAATACAGTGGACTCGACATTGTCGAACCACTTAGAGGTCAAACACTATTATTTTAAATACGACCATGGGAATGTAATTTTATTTGGTACTAAGAACATCTTACATATCTCAGCTTTACAGGAAAATAATAATTTTAGTTCATTCGATTTCCTAATGGGAGATAACTCTGTTGATATAATACCTCCCGCATTAGACAATGACGAATCAACTCGACGATGGCGAATCAAATAGTCTATAGCCCAAATGAAACCATTTTTAGAAGGTGATTTTTGCACACAAATGGTGCCATCATCATGTGAAACTAAATAGTGTTCGATAATATTGTGTTAATTTGCTTTGGTGCTATACGTTCACTGTCAACAGCAAAGGTCAATTACCTCGATTTAAGCATGTCTTATTGTTTAATGAATCAATGTAAGCGTTAAACCACGACTTGCATCAATAATTATTATTAGTTACGTTATTGACCAAACCAAATTGTTCCTGGGCGAGCCTCCAAAAGGTAGATTATCAGTACTTTGTGCACATTCTTTTTACCACACAAAGTATGATTCGCTATTGTCGAATGTACATATACAACTTTCCACGCTTATATCTACCTTCAATGTCAAAACTTTTATCAAAAACACGCATAAAGTATAACTAGGGATATTAGGCATTAACGGCATTAAAGTAATGCAAAAATGGTCATAATAAAATGCTTAAGAAACGAGGTAAGAAACATTTATCTGAACGTCACTTTTTGTGGAACAATAAACTAGACATCTTAGTTAAGGGATCAAGCGTTTCAGCAACCCTGATTTTATTGTCCAGTGGAATTTTGACTCCATTCTTTTACCAAACCTCAAGGCATAGATGAAAGTAAATGACTGACTTTTTTGTATAATAAATAATATTTTATCTACTGCGTTTACATTATGTTCCCGGCGGCCCCGGCAGCCCCGTTTGCTAGAAACGTAGCGTGCCGTGAAGTTTTGGTAATACATTTCTCTGATTTTCAAGATCTATTACGTTTTGTTACGTTTTCTTACGTTGTATTACGATATCCGTAACAAGCCGTGGTAGTGATAAGCCGGTGTGTCACGGAGGCGCTAAGGTACGTTACGGTTATCCACGATCTATCACGGTTATTAGCACGTTCTATCACGGCCTGTTACGTTCTGTTGCGGTCAGTTGCGTTTTGACCAAGGCGTAACACGTTTTTTCGGTCTGTCAAGGTCAGCTACGTTCGAAACGTAGATACCATACAATATAAAGAACATTTTTTTCCTTTTGTATAAGAATAAGTCATTTAAAATAATAACAACCGCGCTCCTCAACAACCGACTACAGAGTTGATTAAGAAAGTTCGGTATTGTAATTATTCTTCAATTGCATAGTGCAGCGTAAGGTCTGTATTGTTCACTTTAGCGACTGCTCCAATATGAAGGAACTTGTCCCCATGATATGCCTTTTTTATATCTATAAACTTCACGCGCCGTGATAACCGTAACAGAACGTGGCATACGCAGTAGAACGGGGTGAACACCGTCAAAGACCGTAACGCACCGTAACTTAACGCAACAAAACGGGTTGACTATTCCGTAGGAAACGGGACGAGACGTGAGACGACCGTGATCAAACGCAACGGAACGTGGAAGATCCGTAGCATGCCGGGCTATTCACTAGCTTCCCGTTGCACTACGGACATTCTCCACGTTTAGCTACGTCCTGTTACGTTCTGTCACGGTGTGTTACGTTTAACCCGTTTTATCACGGCCCATTACGTTTCTCATTTCCGCCGTGACTGCCGTGGCTGATTTTTAAACTGTCAAAAAATCTGTCACGGTGTCCACGGTTATCAAGGCGTGCTACGTTTGCCTATCCCGTTCCCCTGCGTTGCCTCACGGTTATCCCGTTTTGCTCACGGTTGTCTGAAACGTGGCCGCCGTGACCGCCGGGAACATAGTGTAAACGCAGTATAAGATTCAAGAAATTCTGTAATATCTTTACGAGTGATTCGCCATTGTTGATGATTCTCCATTGTCGAGTTCACTGTATACAGATTTGTTTTTGGTTGTAAAACATCTAAAATTTCATTATGAAAACATGTCTGTGAAATGTATACGCCTCATACCCCACTTTGAACAATTTTTGATCCAAAACATAGATTGTGTATACTCGTTAGAACCGCCTCTTTGAGGCGGTTCTAATGTGTACCCCTAATCATTATTTTGAGCAAAATAATTGAAAATATTAATTTTTTCCCAATGAAATTTTCATTCATCAAAGCAGAAAAAATATCGGCATTTTGTATGGGCATGTTTTCGTAATGTTTGATAGTTTTCTTATTTTTCAAGGTTTAATTAATACTTTGGCAATCTTAATCAGAAATTTCAACAAATTGCGCTTATTCAGTCAGTAATTATAAGCAGTTAAAATTTCATGCTCAGCTGAGCTGAGCATGAAACAAAGTTTTATAACCTCGGGGCCTGGTCTGTACATGTAGTTTCACTGAAGTTGCTGTTCCCTGAGGCTGAAAGGTGATTTCCATATTTTAAGGTATTTGCAAGAAACGTCTTATAATGATGTATCATGTTATTCTACTAGCCAAACGTTTGAATCGATCATTTGCATTTTCATTTACAGACCACCCTCGTTCATTTATTTAATGACCATCTCATACGTTCCTTCATGAGATCACATCCCACACGTTCAAATAAGCTACTCAAGGGATATTATAGGGGAGACCGGGGCTAGTTGGTCCGAAAATTGCATTTTTCCAATGTCTGATTTTAATGTTAATTTGCTGCTATTAGTTTGACATTTTACACTCAGAATGATCATTTTTCTATCTAATTATGTAGATTTTCGTTTATACAATGAAACATTCTAGGAAGTATAGCCGTTTTTCGAGACACGGTAAACCGGACCAACTTGCCCCGATGTCGGGGTAAGTTCGTCCGTGCAGCGGGGTAGGTTGGTCCGAGGTAGTCTGAATGGAAAAAGAACGTAAGTCTCAAACAAACATATTTTAAACTTAAACAACAATAAATAACATGAAACTGTTTTCAAACCGTGCATATCCTCAGTACCACAAACACATACATTCTTAGAAACCGATTCGATGAAAGTTTATGATGACAATCAGGCTTAAAACATCATTTTAGTAAACTACTAGCACATTAAGTAGGGGAGACCCGGGCTAGTTGGTCCAAAAATTGCATATTTCCGAATTCTGATTTTTATATTAATTTACTGCTATCAGTTTGACATTTTATACTCAGAATGATCATTTTTCTATCTAATTATATAGTTTTTAGTTTAAACCATGAAATGTTCTAGCAAATATAGCCGTTTTTTCCAATGGACCAACTTGCCCCGTCGCAAATGGACCAACTTGCCCCGACCATACCGCATTGTAAATCTTCACGCATGACCGGAGCGTCGTTGAATTTAGAAAAAGAAAACACACACGATGGAATACCTTAGGTATTGAGCTTTCACAAAATGTATAACATGTACGTGTTATTTGATACACACACACTGGTATAGGCAAACGCATCGGCTAAAGCACAAACGTATAGGCTAAAGAATTTTAAACGTACAGGCTAAAGAAGAAAATGGCGGAAATGACAGAACATACGCAGGTAGTTGACCTTTTTATATCTTTTATCATGTGCCATCCTGATAAATGCTGCTGGCAATAGCGCAACGGACCGCTCGAATTAGTCAACTATTCACCTACGATGCTGAATTTGCTTACTGCGCATGCCCTAGAACAAACATTTGTGTACCGTGGACTTACCCTGCCACGAAATCTAATTATTTTGTATGAAATACTGAATTTCTTAGATATCATGCGCTTTTTAGCTGTTTAGAGACATACAAATGATAGATCGGACATCTACGAATACGATTTATGAAAAAAATAAAATAAAATTGAAAGCCTTTCAGTGCGAAACCCTACCTGTATTTTTAATACAACGCTAGTGGCTAAAGAACTGGATACAACGCAGATGCTAAGGCTTGAATAACTTGTGTCCGAAAATGGTATCATCTGCTCGCACCACTTGTAAATGTCCTTTTAGAGTAGGTTTTACGGTCTATGAAATGAGTTATGCATAGTTTAGAGCTTCATTTATGACATTTAGAAGCTGGCCTTCACTCCGCTCTTCTTCGGTACCTCGTTCCATTTTCGCCTAGTGTCACGGGAGGTATATCGAAACATCGACGAGAGTATCCTATTTATGCATGCCCATGTCCATCGTTTTTTTTCTAGCAGTACCATTCACTCTTACGGGTAATTTCAAAATATGACCACATACATGGTGATGAGTGGTTGGAAAATCCGATGGTCCGACTTTCGTAATAGCTATCACTTTTTCCCTTGCAGCTGAGTGATAACCGGAAAACGGTTCAACAATGAGGCGAAACCCGCGCTTATGATTAAAGAGACCCAAAGGGTCAAGGCGGTCACGAGTCTCACCAGCTAATGCATTGGGGACGCCTTTCAAAACGCCAGTTCGGAGTGCTAGGAGTACGCCATTCAAAAATGCCTCAAGTAAACGGACATTGACTCCAAAGTCGTCTTCAAAGAAGTCGCATAAGGGTCATTGTGGGTGTTCTCATGCTGCCGCAAATACTCCCGGCTTACAAACCTGGCATTGCACACCTCACATTCGAATCTAACCTCTGTGTGTTTGGCGTCTTTGTGTTTCCACAGTGAGGCAAGGTATTTATAGTTTTTTTTTCCACATATATCTCATTGGAAATAAAAAGGTACGTATTGCCATATAACAGGAATGCGAAATAGAAATTGAACGCAAGTGTCATTAGACGTCGATTATCTAACCTCTCATTGTCGTTAACCAAAGAGACAATGCTTGTTTAATGTATCATCCACAAGCTTGAGTATTAAAGTCTAAAAATAACCCAAAAGTGAGGGTGGTACTGCGAGAAACATAAACGATGGGCATGGACATGCAGAGCATTATAAAAGTTTCTAAGATATAAATCATACATGTGATGAGTTTCAAATTGGAATTAGGGAGATTTTTCTTCCATTTCAGGGAGGTTTTTGAAAAATGTATATGGGTCATTATCAAAAAATGGAGCAATCCTTGTCCCTGATGGTTTTCTCGCAAGCGCAATGTCCGAGGTTTGCTTTTTCCATGTATAATATTATTATCCGCGGTGCTTTACTAGAACCACATGCGATTTCACGTTTCCGAGTATGTTATTTAAAAGAAAAGAGATGCAAGAAGTGCTATTTTATCGATTTTTACCGTGTCCCCGGGTCAGGGTAAGTAGTTTTATTTGTTTTCATTGCAAAAGAAGCTTGACAGAAATCATATTTTCTGTGACCATCTATTGCATATAATGTTATTGAAGTCAAATTCAAAAATTATATGATATATAAAGTGCTATTTAAGAGTGGGGGCACCTATATAGTGTTGTCCCTGGAAAACGTATCAGTGCTGTCACAGTTATTGAAAATCGATTTTGACCAGAGTTACGGATCATTTTCTCAGATCAAAACAATCGCGTTTTGTAGACGACACCAAGCTTAAGAAGTAATGGTAAAAACGTTTGAACAAATCGCATTACTCCGTTCCTATACCATAAAGAAATGTCAAAACTGGAGTGGAAATTTTACAAGCATCAGCACTATCACGTGCATTTTGCCGCTTCTTGCAAATATCACATACATTTTAAAACCATGACTGAATTTCAACTTAGGAGCAGTTAGAATAGACATGCAAAGTTTTCGTTCTGCATTCTGTTGTTAGTCATTAGAATTAAATTTCTGTGTGAAACTCAGTACTGTCACGAACAGTGCTGTCACGGTCGTGACAGTACATGTACTGATGTGACAGCACTGATTTGACTTCTGTCAGCAGGCGTGGATTCAGGTAATTTCCTAGGCTGACAAGAGTTAGGTCGCCTTTCACGAGAGGGTCTCTGCTACTAACGCCAGCAGCCGCAAGAAGTGGCCAATTTATATCTCTTTGAAAATCATTTGAGGTGTGTGTATGGGTGATACAAAACTACAAATTCAAAATGCTTCGTCGACCCCGGTATCCAATTAGCCCCGGGGTGGTACTCCCATAATAATATTGAGACAGTTTGTGTATGTCGCGCGATACATACCATTTTTGTGTAGTCCATTCCAAATTAGATTACCCCTTTTCAGTGAAAAAAATTTTAAGCCCACACTTTATACGGAAAAATCGCCTTTTTGTTTAAAACGCCATCCCTTTCATCGAGGAGTGGGAGGGGCAACTCGGGGTAATGCTGGTACGGATGTGCCGTAAAACCTACCAAATTCATACACCTCGAAAAAAGGGACCCGGTAATATACACACTAGGGGTCTATGGTACATGAAAATACGAAAATTTTAACCTTTGTCTTTCAGTGTGTTAGTATGAAACAACTGCATACCATTACGAAAATGTGTTACCCATGCAATATACAGAGATTGTTTTAGCCTTAAAAATTGAAGAAAAAATATATCTGGTTGTGTACACATTAGAACCGCCTAGGGTCAAAATTAAGAAACAAAAAGAAGTAACATTGTATACCCCATTTTACCCACAGGCGCTCGACGACTGGACTCATTTTTTTTTTTTTTTTTTTTTTTTTTTTTTTTTTTTTTTTGCATTTCACCCGTTTGGAGACCCTTACGATATGTTCATGCAATTATTTTACCTTTAAAACCTTTTCTATCAATCCTCAATCAACCCTCGTCTATGGGCTACTATATAGACAAGGTCGGAAACGCGGTGTCCTAGTTTAATTGGGGTCATGGGATTCCCCGCATCTCAAACTCGTACTTCACCCTTTACCGTTATTTCAATGCTGGGTGTCTACTTATGAGCGACTATGTAAAATGTCTCACCCATTGCCTTCGTCAAAAATAAGCATGGTCGCCCGTAAACTTATATTTTATACCACCACCTGTCTATTTGGATGGGATCCCGAATGTTTTTGTATGGTGACCTTTCGTTTCTAGAAATCAGTGGAAGGTCACTGTAAATATCGTATGAAAGAATCAATCCTACTGGATAATTGTATTGCATTGTTGCCATGACACTAGATCACAAAGTGTTTTGACTGGATATAAATCAAGCAACCTATGAATACCAACGTAACACATATCACGTGCTGGCGTAACACGTCGTGTGACCAGTGTATTTATAGTAATGTCACGGCTAGATTGCCGATTTCATTCGGGATGTCCTCCAATTCTGTTGAATGCTTTAATTGTTAGTTTTTACGGGCGGTGGTGCTTATTTTGAATGAAGGCAATGGGCGAGACCTTTTACAAAGACACTCATGTGTTGACAGCCAGCATTGAAATAACGGTAAAGGGTGAAGTATGAGTTTGAGATGCGGGGAATCCCATGACCCCAATTAAACTAGGACACCGCGTTTCCGACCTTGTCTATATAGTAGCCCATAGACGAGGGTTGATTGAGGATTGATAGAAAAGGTTTTTAAGGTAAAATAATTGCATGAACATATCGTAAGGGTCCCCAAACGGGTGAAAATGCAAAAAAAAAAAAAAAAAAAAAAAAAAAAAAAAAAAAAAAAAAAAAAAATCCAGTCGTCGAGCGCCTGTGATTTTACCCTGTATACCTCACTACATAAAAGTGGGATATAATGGGATATATGTGAAAGCAAATGAGCAGCTCAGCTGCAAGTTAACCTTAATTTGAGGTCCATCCAAACTCACTAAAAGATAAATGACCTTTCTCCCTAGCTCCCTAAAAATCTTTTCCTTGCTCCCAGCTTCCTAAAACCAACAGTGTTCTCTTCTAGTAATCCCCAATTCCCTTCAGTTGTTTTCCAGTTCTCCCAAGCTCCCTAAAAACAAAATGGCCCTGCTACCCAGATCTCTAAAACCCGTGATAAGGTCCCAAATTTAATGCGGTCTTTTGTCGTGAACAATCCTGGTTGTCTCAGACCTGATCGAAAGCCCAAAAGACACATTTTCTCATGCTGCAGCTTAAAATGATAAGATAAATAGCGCTTCTACTGCGCTTTACGTGTTACATCGCGTTTGGTTTGCGTGAAGCGAACGTGCTTTGTTAGAGCATTGGATCTACGCAAAGGTGTCCCTGGTTAGAGCATCAGCATCAATCGTTGGTTGCGACCTTAAGTGAGTCACTGCCCCTAAGCTCATCGGTAAATGGTCAGGAATTAATCATTTCTATATTCTATATGCTCCTATTAATAAAACTATCCCATTAAAAAAGAAAAAATGGACAATTATTTTTTTCCGTTTTGACTTTCTGGATTGCTCCATTTTTTGATAATGACCCATATAATATAGCAGAAAATTCCTGATTCATTTCAGGGAGATTTTGAATTTTTGTCAAAAAGTGGTACTTTTTAAAAGAATTTTTACCAAGTTTATGGCTCATTTCCTGGAGTCTCCCTGATGATGAGGGAGGTATCACATGTATCACATATATCTTTCTTAAATGTCATAAATGAAGCTCTAAACCATGCATGACTCATTTCATGGACCGTAAAACCTACTCTAACAGGACATTTACAAGACTAAGTGGTGCGAGCAGATGATCCCGTTTTCCGACACAAAATATTCGAGTCTTAGCATCTGCGTTGTATCCAGTTCTTTAGCCACTAGCGTTGTATTAACCAGAGGACCAATGGTCCTGTAAACGCTCACCTGAGAGTACCTGAGATATATACCAATAAACTTGTTTGACTAGAATGGTAATATACACTGTACATGTATATAACCCCAGGGCAGGGTCAGAGCAACCTCTGGAGTCATTTTTTTTAAATCATAAAGATTCAGTCCATTTGCCAATTAACTTCAAGTTTTGCCCTTCAAATGACATTGTAACAATTTCCCCCATTCAAATGCATGGGCAACCTAGGTTGACCTTGCCATAAAAAAGGTCATGGTCATCCCAGGGTCATGATTTATATAAACGTTGTAGAGCTCTATTGCCTGATGCTTCATGCCAAGTTTCAAAATCATAGGCCTTCTGGTTCTGGAGAAGAAGATTTTTAAAGGTTTTTGCTATTTATAGCCATGGCGGCCATCTTGGTCATGTGACCTTGACCATTTATATATACTGTAGATCCGGAAATATTCGCGAGAACTTAATTTTCGCTAATATTCGCGAATTGGTTGCCTCGCGAATTCTAAGTTCTCGCTAATAAAGAGTCACAATAAACTCTATAGAATACATGGACACTCACTCGCGAATTCAAGAACTCGCTAATAATTCGGAAGTAGAAAATTCGCGAAATAAAAGTCACGCGAAAAGTTCCGAATTTACAGTACTTTCATTCCCACTTCCTAACAATGCACCTCATAAAGTTTGGCTTTGATTGTCCAAGCGGTTTCAGAGAAGAAGATCTTTGAATATCACTGTAATATACATGTATATTGCCCCGGGGTGGGAGCAGACAGAGCCCTGGGGTCCAAATTTTTTCAGAATCATCAATCTTAAGTCCATTTGCCCATTTCCTGCAAGTTTTTCCCTACAAATGACATTTTAACACTTTTCCCCATTCAAATGCATGAGCGACCTATGTTGACCTTGCCGTAAAATAGGTCAAGGTCATCCCAGGGCCAGGATTTATATAGACTTTGTAGAGCTCCAATCACTGGTGCTTCACACTAAGTTTTAAAATCATTGGCCTTCTGGTTCTGGAGAAGAAGATTTTTAAAGTTTTTTTTTCTATTTATAGCCATGACTGCCATCTTGGTCATGTGACCTTGACCATTTATATAAACTTTCTTTTTCCCTTCTCAAGGATGCTCCATATGAAGTTTGGCTTTGATTGGCTTAGCGGTTTCTGGGGAGAAGATGTTTCATTATTATGGAAATATACATGTATATAGCCCCGGGGCAGGGGCAGACAACCCCCCAGGGGCTAAAATTTTCCATTAACATTAATCTTCTGTCCATTTGCCTATTCCCAGTAAGTTTTACCCATTAAATAGCATTTTACCATTTTTTCCCATTCAAATGCATTGGCGACCTAAGTTGACCTTGCCGTAAAATAGGTCAAGGCCATCCCAGGGTCATGATTTATATATACTATAATGGGCCCGCGTCCCCGATGCTACATACCAAGTTTTGTGGAAATCGGCCCACTGGTTCTGGAGAAGAAGATTTTAAAGGATTTTGCTATTTATAGCCATGGCGGCCATCTTGGTCATGTGACCTAAACCATTTTTATAAACTTTCGTTCCCCCTTCCTAAGGATGCTCCACATGAAGTTTGGCTTTGATTGGCCAAGCGGTTTTAGAGGAGAAGATCTTTGAAATTGTGAACGACGGACGGACGCCGGACGACGGACGGACGCCGGAGCATGGGTATACTATAAGCTCACCTGTGAGCCTTCGGCTCAGGTGAGCTAAAAATACAGGTAGGGTCTCGCACTGCGAGGCTTTTAATTTTATTTTTTTCATTAATCGTATTCGTAGATGTCCGATCTATCATTTGCATGTCTCTAAACAGCTAAAAAGCGCATGATATCTAAGAAATCCAGTATTTCATACAAAATAATTAGATTTCGTGGCAGGGTAAGTCCACGGTACACGAATGTTTGCTCTAGGGCATGCGCAGTAAGCAAATTCAGCATCGTAGGTGAATAGTTGACTAATTCGAGCGGTCCGTTGCGCTATTGCCAGCAGCAGTTATCAGGATGGCACATGATAAAAAATATAAAAAAGGTCAACTACCTGCATATGTTCTGTCATTTCCGCCATTTTCTTCTTTAGCTAGACTGATTACAGCCGTAGATGTTGAAATATATTCCCAAAGTGCCATACCTTATTTTATATTATGCTGATATGCCATACCATACTTTACACTAAGCTGACTCAAACATCTACGACTGATCAAATCTGGCAGACCAGTAGCCGGAATCCTGGCTACTACAAACTTCAAAGCCATTCACAAATGTGTTTCGGTTCCCTAATGGGCATAAAACCATCATCAGTACTGAGTAGGGGTAATATCATTACCATGTAGCAGGTGATTTATTGCTGAAGTAAGGCCAGCACTAGGAGTCGAATGAATAGCCTGTTGCATTTTTTTCAGGCATTGTTGTAAAATTGAACTAATGGCCCTTCTAGATATCTTTTGTCCTAAGAACAACTGAACAGAGGCTTCATAGCCTGGTTTCAGTATGTTAAAAACAGAACATAGCTGAAAACATAATTAAATGTCATCAAATGCTATTCTTGTTGTTTTGTTATCTATATTGCATGCTCATTTTTGTGAATTCATATCAAAACCGGGCCCCAAACATGTTAATCATACTGGGAGATAAAACCCGATTGAGTATGTAAGGTATGGTAACACAGTTTGTAGTTTGTCTTTGCTTGCGCCCAAGCGTCTGCATAGTTTAAGGCCAGCACATTATTTTACCAGATATCAATCATAAGTGAGCACTTGTTAAACCAGTTGTAGCCCAGCGCTAGACAGCCAAACTCTGGAGTGGGAGGTCTATAATTCGAATCCTATAGCTGCTGTATTGTTTCCTTCAGTAAGATATATATTCCAACTTACTACACTGGTTAACGAACCTGGAAGCAGTGAGTCATTCATACACACACATGACTGGAATATTGTTAATTGGGACATTAAACCTCATGCAAATCACCCAATTTACGCAATAAGTTTCAATGTGAAATGGCTTATTAAATTTGAACCATGTCATAATGCACAACTTCATCCTTTTTGGTGGACAAAATGCTATTATACCAGCATTCTGTCTATTTTGTTTCATGTTAATAAGGGACATGCACAAAGTACATGCACATGTATTTTAACTGATTCATGAATTCAAATTACAAGCAATCTTCTCTCAACACAGAATCAAACTTTTATTTCATTTTCACATTTGGAGGAAATGTTTCCAGGGTAATAAATCTCTCTTGTGGCCCGACTAATAGACAGCAGTTGTTAGTATCTGATGGGATCGGTATTAGTGGCCAGTTATTCAAATGATCCATGAAGAAATTTGTTGCATAACCACTAGCCAGATTTGATAAGTCTGATGAGATAGTCAGAGAAGCAGAATCATGACCAAGAAGAATAGAGTCTATGGAGTGGAGTGGACTATGGTATCATATATGTAATTTTAAGATTATATAGGAAAAGACATCATTTCATACTTTATAAGTCTATTCTTTAGCCTGTACGTTTAAAATTCTTTAGCCTATACGTTTGTGCTTTAGCCGATGCGTTTGCCTATACCAGTGTGACACAGGGAAGAAAAAAGCAAAACGATACAGGGGCGAGAAAGTTACTTACGTGATGCAAAATTGGATTTTCTTCTCTAATTTTTTAACGTGATCTCAAGCAGCCATATCGTTTACTTCAGTAAATGTGCCGTAATGAAACGTTCTATTGGGTCATATAACTGTCGTCATAATTGTTGTCAATTTAGAGAAATTGCCCTAGGACCAACTTGCCCCACGGACCAACTAGCCCCGGTCTCCCCTACAGGATTATATCCTGAATGGATGCTTAAAGAAAAGTCATCTTCTCAGCCTTCGTAAAGCTTTGGCATCGTTACGATTTTTTCACATTTCGTAAATAACAAAACCATTCTTGTTAACCATTTTTTGCTAGGAAGACACAATGAAGAAAAATGGGCTAACGATGTTTCTATTTACCCACCATTGGCAGACATGGATGTTCTAATGCGATAAGACGAATCACACCAATTTATGTTGATTGATAAGTTTGGGTCAGTATATTTCAGCTTATAACATGCCTTAATTCATGTGAATACTCGGTCAGTCTTCCCGACACATGCCGATCGAACAATTCGCAAAGTACCGGCAGCAAGACTTTGTTAGTTGTGATACCGGCATTTAATCGACTGTTTTCTGTTTATGATTTGTAGCGGTGTGTTTAAAATATGCATTCAGAATGTGCAACAACCCTATTAATTGCCAAAAACTTGTTATACTTCGCTGCTACACGTCGCGAGACGGCCAAATTTATAACATGCTGTTATCGTTTTGGACATTCAGGTTACATGCATTTGATAAAGATTGAATTATTTTTAGGCTATAAAGTTCACATTCATGATCCCGGTTCATGATTCACTAATTGCATAAACCACGTACATGTATAATCGCCTAATCATCCACAGGCCTACATAGGCCTACACGGCATATTAATCCAGCATTTGTGGCTTCATAGTTGGATGGTGAAGCATCATGACTTCCTCATTTGGTGTCTTTGGGAGAACATCTCAACGTCTGACAACTTTGTGTAGGAAAACTCTACAGGTTCATTTGGAGGATGGTCGCCCCCGCTCACTTGTGCCAAAAGAAATATATGGGCTGTTTGTGCCTCCCGTCAAAGCGTATTCGCTACCAACTGACAATTTGGTTATACTGGTTAAGCGCTCAGGGCTGAACAAGCCCAGGGAAAAATGGTTTCGAGTCAAACCACCGGGTCAAACCATCTAAACAAATAAGCCTCTGTGGCTTACTTGGGTGGCTATTTTTGAAGAATGTTTTGGTTGTGTCTTGACACCTAATTTTGGAGAAAGAAATCCATAAAATGGAGGCAAACCAACCAAACATTCAAACGTTTTATTTGATTATTTCCAACCATTGCTGTCGGGTCAGAATATTGGTCCCCGACCATTGTGGTTGCTTGTGTCTCCAAGCAAAGTGTAGGCCTATAAACTTCTGATTGACCATCTGATTACTGGTAAATTGTTCAGAAAGTTTGAGCCTGCCCAGGAGAAGTGGTTTAAGTCAAACAATCCATACATATAAACATAAGTTTTTTACTTGGGTGGTCATGCTTTCAAGCACAATTTAGGTGTCATGACATCATGATGTAGGATAAAAAGTCCATAAAATGGAGGCAACATCCCTACATGATAATAGCTGTTGACTGGTACGCTACACCACAACATACGTAAACAGACAAAGTTTTGAACATCTTGAATTGTTCTTTCTTTCCCGACTGGTGTGTTTGGAATGGGATTTAAATTTTATTGTTCCAAATCCTACACCTTCTTTTGTAAATTGAAATATCAGTTTCTCCTTGAACCTTCAGATAAATACATGTACATGCACCTAACACAGGGTTGTCGGGTGGGAATATGGGCCCCCGCCCATTGGGACCGTGCTGCTTGTGCCTTCAGACAAAGCTTCTTTGCTACTGACTGACCATCTGATTACTGGTTAACCGCTCAGGTCTGAGCCTACACAGGCAAAGTGGTTCATGTCAAACTATCCATACATAAGCCTTGTTGGTTTAGTCGAGTGGTTAAATTCTAAGCACTTTTTGGATGTCAGGACGTCCTAAATTATGGTAAAAGTCCCATAAAATGGAGATAGCGTCCCGATATGACCATTACTTGCTGACTGGGACGTTAAGCATGCGGGTTCCCGGAGGGTGGCCATAATGTTGAACAACGGCTGCGAGTTGCCCTAATGAAATTGAAATATAGAGAGGGGCTTACATTTCTGCTTGTAAATGTACAGATAAGTTTGCAAATTAAAGAAGGCCGACCATAAAGGTAATTAAATGTTAAATTACAATGAATATCTAATTTGAATTAATGTGACTCTGTATTTGCGGGTAATTAAAACCACGGCACATCTCCGGCACTGCCGGGGCTCGTCTTATGTTAAATCCTAGCACTTTACCTCCACCGTGTCCCCGCTATCCCCGTCGGCGGCCGGAGACACAAATGACAGGAGCATAACTTGTATTTGAAGGGTGGTCGGGTGGGAATATGGGCCCTGCCCATTAGGGCCTAAAGAAATAGATGTGCTGCTTGTGCTTCCAGACAAAGCTTATACGTTGCTGACTGGTTGATTACTGGACAACCGCTCAAGTCTGACCCTGCCCAGAAAAAGTCGTTTCAAGACGAACCATACATTATTGTCAAGCATTATTGGTATAGTTTGGTAGTTATATTTCAAACATTTTTTGGATGTCATGACATCCTAATTTTAGGGTAAAAGTACAATAAACTGGAGGTAACGTTCCGATATGACCATAGCTGTTGCCTGGGGCGTTAAGCATCAATTCAAACAAACTGTAGTTTGTATTTGAACCCGTTCCCTGTAAAAATGTGATAAGAACACATCTGTACCTTTCGCAAATGTCATATTTTACGACAGAAAAGGCATAAAGGAGGCTGGTTTATCTTCGTAACAAGTGCCGACTAGCATCAGGAAAATATAGTGACATAGGGAATTGTCATGCTCTTGATTTAATATTTCTCTATAAAAAGGTACAAGTAGGCAAAGATCAGGAAAAGGCGCAATCAGAAAAAGATTCCCACTCCAAAAACCGAGGTGGGAAAAAACCAAACTAACAATCAGGTACTTATACCATGAAAACATTTCGTAAGCCGAATGAGCAGCTATTTTCCCAATAGGTGGCCACTCAGTTACCTTAACTTAACTAAAAATATGAAAACATACATAAGGCGCCAACAGCACAAAAATATTTTAAACACCAAGACATAAAACAAAAAGAACCACCACAGAAGTATCGACTTGGAACGATCAGTAACACAAAGTTACTGGCGGGTTTAAATCGATTTTACATGGCCATAACCTCACCCTCAGCTTCTGCAGTGGTTCATAACATTTAGTTAGTTCTTCGGTCCTCGTGGTGAATCTCTAACTAGTCAATGAATCATCAAGAACAAACAAATAAATCATGATAAACATCCTGAAGAATCAAAAACCAGGACTCACAGATTGAGTAAGCTGTCCGACGATGGAGATCCCTGGGCGCCGAATAACTTACTAACTCCGGAGCAAAAGAAAAACATCAGTTGGACCCCGGTGGGCCAAGTAACAGACAAGAAGCTCCGGCCCCAACCAACTAAAATGAATAGCTTCAAGTCGGGGCCATCATAGAGTCTGACGCCCGACCCACCGGCGTGCAATTAAAGAAGGCAGCATAGTTATCAACCGTGATTGGGTTAAAAACTAAGCATGCAGACTGTCGCATAATATTCAAGTTATAACCTATACGTCTGTAACGTGTTATGATTTTTCTAAACTGAAAAGAAAAATCATTACTTCCTATAAGTTTCTTAAATTTGTAAACCAAGTCACCATAAAATTCTGGTTCCGAAAGGCCCTCACTTAAAAGCGTCTTTAACCCAACATTATATTTGGAAATCAATTCATAGTGTCTACGATAAAATTTAGAAAAGGTTTTGCGAAGTTTATGATACCGATAGCCCTGTTGGAGAAGTTTGGCCGTTAAACATTTATTTCGAGCGTTGAAGTCTGTAACATGATTGCAGACTCTATATAAGTATAGGTGTTCGGTTGGGAATGTGGGACCCGCCAATTGCGACCGGCTGCTTGTGCCTTCAGGCATTTTTTTTTACTTTCTGACTGACCAACAGGTAAACGTTCAAAAGGTCTGAACCTGCCCAGGAAAAGTGGTTTCAAGTCCAACCATCCATAAATAATAAGCCTTGAATAACATGCATTTCAGTATACCAAATCACAATAATATAATTCATTATTGCATTGAAACTAAATAAATCCAAAAGAGAACATATTATTGTACTGCTACAACTTGATCTTAGACAAAAAGCCGAGAAGCAGTTTTCTGTCTTTCTGTTGCTTCCAATAGCGTATGTTTTACACTCTACTGACTGACCATATAATTAGGCTTAGACCTGAGCGGTTAATCAGTAATCGTATAGCCAGTCAGTAGTGTATAAGTTGTATACGGTACTGACTGACCGTATAATTACTGGTTAACCGCTTAGGTTTGAGCCTGCCCAGGAAAATGGTTCAAGTCGAACCATCCATACATGTAAGCCGTATTGGTTTAGTCGGTTGGTTATATTTGAAGTACTTTTTGGACGTCATGACATTCTTAGTTTGGCTACAAGCGTCACCGGACTCGAACTCCGTCCTTCAGTATAAATTTGAACACTCAGAACAACCCATGACTAAACGATGATAGGATTAATGGAATGATTTAACAACTTCAACCATAGTTGTGTATGCAATGATAATAATATATAGTATGCATGTATATAATATATTATTAAAAATATAATCGTACCAACATAATGGCAAAATAGACAGGTACATACAAGTATAGAACTTAACTGTTTAAGATAATGGCGTAAAGTGCAGCAACAAAATACAGATCAACAATGAATAGTGATATCAACATTTATGAAATATTAAGACATGACGTGCGGATTTATACAACATGATTTTGCAGTTTCAATGCTTATAAAAATTCATTTCACAGCAATATTGAAACACAGAGAAATAAACTAAGGATTTCTTAGTTTCGCGCGCGAGACAAACCCATACATTTGATGTTTAATTACATTTTATTCGAACCATCAGATTACTGGTTAACCGCTCAGTTCTAAGCCTGTCCAGGAAAAGTGGTTCAAGTCAAGCCATCCATACATATAAGAACTATTGGCTTACTTGGGTGGTTATATTTGGCGAACTTTCTGGATATCATGACAACCTAATTTTGGGTAAAAGTCCCATAAGATGGAGGCAAAGTCGCAACATGACCATAGCAGTGTTGACTGGGACGTTAAACATCAATTCAAACAAACAAAACAACCACACACTATTTGGGATATATACATTTGACGGAATATTTCCATCGGTATTCCGTTAAACCTCTCCATACCAGGGAAGTGGAACGAGGTACCGAAGTGGAGCGGTGTGACAGTTAGCCAGCTGATCTATATATACATGTACAATAAAAATCACCAAGATACACGTAGCGCAAAGTCTAGGTCCGGTGACCTTTGTTATATAATTGAATTGCATGACTTAATAGTGAACATAAAGCTTGAAGCGACGTATTGTAACCTATAACGGACCGATTGTAAAATGCTAAAATTCACGAGGAATATTAATGTGTTGAATATGGTGATGATACTTGTAATTGATGATGTTAATACGGCTCTAAATATTGATATCAAAATGCCCATTGCAGTTAAAACACGGACTTGAAAACTTGACATATAACATTGCGTGGTGATGATGATGATGATACATAGTCATATAAAAGATCAACGTTTGATACATATATTGAATGTTTGTCTAGATAATTGTATTCTAAGTAAGAATCGTCTTCCACACCAAAGATCACAAAATTTAAGAAGCCAACAATCAAGCCGACGTTTTAACATAGACATGGCGATATGGTTTGCATTTACATGTATGTTACGATTTTCTAGTAATTTCTTATAAATATGGAAAACCCAAACAGCAAACTCAAAATCTTTCAACAAAATCACATTGTTTCGAAAGTGCATGTAATTCAGATTAGACGGTAATACACCGGGAGCTAATTTGACCTACCTTGCACCCCCAGGACAATTTTTCATGGGTGCCAAATCGTTCATTGGGACCCCAGAAAAGAATTTTGTTCTCAAAGAAAAACTTGTATGCATTATGAAAAAATGCTTGGTTTCCATGGCAACCGTTAACGTGATTCTTAAACATGGAGGTGTACATACAAAATAGGTCATATCTCCGCTATTACTTATCACAGACCACTGAACTTGGTCTCATTTAAAAGCTTAGACATTGTCCTTTCATCACATGGTAAGTAGCCTATTTGCATATTCATGATATTTAATGAAAACATTAAAATGTCAGAAAAATCGTTAAAATCCATAAACAAACTAATTTGAGGCCCAAAATATAATTGTAACACTTTGTTGTTGAACCAATAATATCGTATGACAAATTAATTGATGTCATGAGCCTAAATGACAATTATTTCATTTGCATATTCATGAATATTTATTATAATGTCGAAAATCGAGGAATAACGAGGGATAAACTATAGCAATTGCATGGTTTTGGATGGGTTATAAGATCTATCTTGTATCCCTGAAACTAATTTTCATAGCTGCCAGTGTGGTCAGAAAAAACATCTTAATGCAATAAAATAATATCCTCAACACATTTGCATGATGTAAAGGTACACAGTTTTCACACCCACCCCTAGTGTGATTCTAAAGATTAGGATGTACTCACAAAAATATTCATACAAACAATAGCATGCTCTAGAATAATATAATTCGTCTGATAGTGATGCATGAACTTAGCAATTAAACCTTAATACCTATTATTCAAATCATTGATTTTGCTTATTCATGACAATAAATAAAAAAAAAAACAAGAAATCGGAGAAACATCTTGGATAAAACAGGGGGTATCCATACAAAATCACTTAAACCAGAGCTGTTAACAAACCCTGGATGCTAAAAGAAGTATCAAATGAATGCTATGGCAATGTACTATGACCCTAAAGTCTTATAATAAGAATGATCTCATTTTCAATTTCCTTAATTTTAATGAAAACGTCATAAATAGGAATTTTAAAGTGGTAAAATTAAACCGGTAAACCTACAAAATGGTATGTATCTCGACAACCAAAAGACCTAACATGCTGAAAATGGCATGAAATTATTGCAAGGGCAATATTAAACCATCCTGTAATACAGTATATAAGTCATTTGCTTTTTTGTATTATGAATATTAAAAAAAGCCTTTCGAATTGAGGAGAATTACAGAAAAATTAAGGCGCTATACATAGAAAATCTTATATATCTTGGCTTCTGATTGACATAGAAAGCTATAATTCACCTCGGATATCAAATGATTGCGAGGACAATTTATGGATTTTAACGATTTTTCTGCCATGTTTTCATTGAATTCATGAATATGCAAACTAGATATCTTACGTACTTACCATATGATGAAAGGACAATGTCTAAGCTTTAAAATGAGACCAAGTCCAGTGGTCTATGATAAGTAATGTAAGAATAGAGGGACCAGGAATCGATGCAATTAAATTTAAAGTCCCAACATAGACAGCGGGTGGGAAAGAAAATACATAAAGCACAACAAAACATTTTCCGACAACACACTCGAAAAGCAGAATGACTAGCTCTTTCCCAACAAGGTAGCCATCCGGCTAGATCTCAACTGGAACGAAAGGGAACGAGTACGACAGAGAGGTAGGCACAATAAACAGTAGTATAATGAATATTAACCACTTTTCCTGGGACACCGATTATCGTTCCAACAGGGGACAAGTATGATGAAAACAAATCACTCTATCTGGGACACAACTTAACGATTTTACCAGGCACAACGCCGAAAACCACTTCTCCTGGGGACATTCACGAAATCATAAAGAAAGAAAATTAAATAAAAACAAAAATAGCGTTCAACTGGCGAACACATGCAACAAAAACTTTTGATAAAACCAAGCCAAAATCCCAACCAAATACACCGGAAATACAGCGATTATAATTATCATTAACAAAAACCATTTTCACTGGGACAGCGAAATTACCACATTTATCAGTATAGCGAAAATACACCAGCGACAACCAAAAACGGATCAGAATAAAAAATAAACCAAGATCAATACTGGCTAACATATGTATTACAAATGTTGCTGCAAATAAAGCCAAAATCCTCGACCCAAAGATACTAGGCGGGAAGGAGAGCATTACCACTGCTTCATGAATCAAGATGATAATTCACGAAGCTAAACAAGAGCCCAACAAGAAAGGCAGCAATTCGACCATATTAAGTAAAAACCATCCCGACGAGCACAACAGACAGACAAACGGACAAAACACGCAACATGCATATAAATATCAACAAAACTGCCTTGGAACGGTCAGTAATGAATTACTGGGGGGCTTAAATCGGTTTTACAGAGCTCTTACCTCGCCCTTGTTTGTTGATATTTATCACAGAAATAATTGTTCGATTTAGCCAAAAGCTTCCATATCTCGTTTCAGTGACGTCACTGCGTACATAGTATTAATAAAGTAAGAAATATAAGCAGTTTCTTTCATTTGGACCCTATCGTATGAGAAATTATAATGTAACTGAACGGTGATGAATCGAACATTGATCAATAGTTAAACTACAAGCGCAAGCACCGAACTACACCAAAAACGAGGACTCAACAGTAATATAGACACTGGAATACTGGATCAAAAGAAAGCTTTTGTTTAAATCCCGGTGGACCCGACTAGAGACAAGAGTTTTAGCCCGTTATCCAAACTCAAAGTCAGGTCCCTCCCGTCTGTAAGACAGCTTTAAGTCAGGACCGTCATAGAGTCTGAGGTCCGACCCACCGGCGTGCAACGAAAAAGGAAAGCAAAGCATTTAACCAGGTTCTTGTTAAATTCTAAGCATGCAGTGTGTTGCATTACATTTAAATTGTAGCCGATTCTTTTATACCGATTGATTATCTTTTTAAATGATTTAGAAAAGTTTACTCATTTTACATTTTTATTACAGTTATTCCAAATTTTTCTAAATTTGTACCTCAAGTCTCCATAATACTCGGGTTCCGATATACCTTGAAGTAAAAGTGTTTTCAATCCAACATTATACTTAGACACTAATTCGAAATGACGAAGTTTATGATACCGATAGCCTTGTTTAAGAAGTTTAGCTGTCAAAAACCTATTTCGGTTATTAAAATCAAGAACATGACTAGAAACTCTCGCAAAACGAATAAGTTGAGATATGTAAACTCCATTAGAAGGTGCTCGTGGAATATCTCCATCCAAGAATGGGAAATTTACAATATCAAAATCAAAATCATCACGTTTGTCATAGAATTTGGATGAAACAAAACCATTAGAAATAGACAAATGTAAATCCAGAAATGGGGCCTCGGTCTCAGACCCACTAGCCTTATTTAGTTGAAGCTCAGAAGGATAGATTTGGCTGACAAATCTATCAAAATAGGGATTGTCAATGTTAAGCAGGTCATCTAAATATCGGGAAGTTGAATAACTGAGATATAATAAATTTTGTATGCACACCACCGTCCTCAAGAATCGCGTTAACGGTTGCCATGGAAACCATGCATTTTTTCAGAGTGAAAACAAGTTTTTCTTTGAGGACAAAAATTCTTTACATTTCTGGGGTCCCAATCCAATGAAAAATTGTCCTGGGGGTACTAGGTAGGTCAAATTAGCTTTCGGGGTATAATACAAGACGGAAAGTTCAGAAGGAAGAATTTGTTGATCAGCACCATTGGACAAAAAGGTACAAGTAGGCAAAGATCAGGAAAAGGCGCAATCAGAAAAAGATTCCCACTCCAAAAACCGAGGTGGGAAAAACCAAACTAACAATCAGGTACTTATACCATGAAACATATCGTTAGCCGAATGAGCAGCTATTTTCCCAATAGGTGGCCACTCAGTTACCTTAACTAAAAATATGAAAACATACATAAGGCGCCAACAGCACAAAAAATTCTCAAACACCAAAACACAAAACAAAAATAACCACCACAGAAGTATCGACTTGGAACTATCAGTAACACAAAGTTACTGGCGGGCTTAAACCGGTTTACAGGTACCTAACCTCACCCTCAGCTTCTGCAGTGATTTATAACATTTAGTTAGTTCTTCGGTCCTCGTGGTGAATCTCTAACTAAACAGTTAATCTAGCATAACGATAGTTGACTGCATAAAAGAACAAAAATAGAAGAGGTGAGATAAAGTTTCAAGCGAAGAGTTTTACAAGTTATAGTTGGAAACTTTAGAAATGTTATAAGCAAACAAACAAATAATAATAATAATAATAATAATAATAATAATAAAGGCACGATTACACCACCCAAGAATTTTCTTATTTTATGGTAAAGCAGAGATCCATAGTAAATTGATATTCGGGTACAAGATCAGTGTAAAAACCCGTTATTAATTTTGATAAAGTTTAAATGTTTTGTTCTCTTCGAACACAAATATTGCAAAAGAAGAAAAATGAACATTGCGTTTGCGCACATTTTAAATCTTAAAACGCTCAAGAAAAGAGCTTGCGCACATTTTAAATCTTAAAACGCTCAAGAAAAGATAAGTATTGCACCCTAATAAAATTCATGAAAAATCGTTGCACAACAAAAAAGCCAATATATTGTAATTGAAATCAACAAAAACCCTATGTGTTTAATTGAAAGGGCGAAAACTATTTGTTTCATTTCTTTTATATGTTTGTGCGAGTTAAATGATGAGCTGTTTATAGCGATTTTGAATAGAATTTTAAAGCCGATTTAAATCGTGCCATTGTTTGACAGTTTGCTTATGCATTCCATGTTTTTCCATTAGACGGCACCGAATTAACTCCTGCGATACTCGCCAAAATTTTACATCTAACACATATGTACAAAATAGATATGTATCTGACAATATCACAGTTTGTCCAGACTTCAGAGAAACATATTTGATTGTTGCGTTTCTTTTTTTGTTCAGTTTATTTACACAAGTTTCACATGTAAAATCTCATGTACAGTGCGCCAGGAAACATCTCGAGAAAAAGGTTCAGCAAAATTATTTTGAAACGGTTTCCATACACATGTATTTACAAAATCTAAATGAGGTTGAATGGATTGTATTCTATGATGAGGAGGATGAGAAGAGGATGAAATATATACATCTCTTTAACAGTCAGATTCAGATGATAGTGGGGGAAAGTCCTCCACAAGTGAGTGTTCAATATAGCTGGGTAGCCAATGTATTCTAAATTCCACGACTTGTTTAGAAGTACTAACAACTGGAAAGGATTTGTTCGTAATATACCAACGGTGGTCAATATATCCACCGCCTGCTCATCTGTAACTATGAAATTAAAGGTATTGGAATCCACCTTACAGAGATCAATAATTTCCTCCCCTTCAAGCAATTCACATAAGCCACCAAAAACGTCCTTCAATCCGAAGGCAAAATGTTTCACGCTGAAAGTTCTCTCATACGACAGTCTATCAAAATAACGGAGAGGTATCTCCTCCGTTAATAAAATAACCTGCCATTAAGGCACGGTTAAGAAGTATTCCCTCCGCCGCTGCCTCGCCTGAAACGCCTTGAGTCCCCGTGTCTGTCTCCTGGCTACCTCCTTCGTGCTGCATGTCTTCCCTAAGACGCTTCTCGCTGACTTCTTCCATCTGCCGACTGCCCCCACCTGTCGTCGATTCAGCGTAACAAAGTAGCCCTGACCTCTGTGCCTTAATTACGGGATTGCAGTCTTTTCTGAGATGCCCGACAGTGCAAAACGTTAGAAAAAGAGGTGGAGTATTCCGCCTTTGAAATTTACCACATACGGAAAACTTCTTTTTTCTAAGTTCAGCTGTCTCTAACTTCACACGCCTACGCCCGTTCTCTTAGTGTCATTGGGAGAAAATACTGCAGCGTCCCTCGTCACTGATGTCACTTTCCTGTAGTAACTGAAAAAATCTTCAATGAACGTGTCTGTGACATACGTTGGAAGCCAGTGCACTCTAAATTCTACAACTTGTTTTGAAATACTGATAACTGTAAAAAGTTCTGTCCCTGACCCTGATTCTTACCACGTTTTTCATGATTTCGACCGCCTGCTCATCCTTTAATTTAAAGTAAAGTTAAATGTATTAGAATCAACCTTGCATAAATCGACAATTTCTTCTCCTTCTACCAAACCGCACAGCCCGTCAAAACATCTCGACGACGTAATCCAAACGCTTTAACTTTAAATGCCCTTTCATATGAAAGTTTATCAAAGTAACGGAGGGGAATGTCCCCTCCATTTTACATTCCCCTCCATTTACAAAATACCCGGCCATGCTGGCTAGCTACCGGAAATCCTAAAAACGAAATCCAGAAGCCTTTGAAAAGCGAAAGTCCTGATAATTAATTCAATATGGAATACACAATAAATCCGTTTAAAGAATAACTTAGTATGGAGTAAATCCAATATGCGAATCACATAATATAATCAAATATAATCACTGAATATATATAATCCAAGAAAAGATACTTTTTATTTGTCATAAAACTTTATTCAAATATATACAATAAAAATGTTGGGACGCGCACAGTGCAATGTCTCCGCCCTTGATTTTTTATCCACTAGAATTTGGATATTAAAGCTCATTCGGCTTACAATATGTTTTCATGGTATAGGTACCTGATTTTTTTTTCACACCTCGGGTTTTTGGAGTGGGAATCTTTTGCTGATTGCGCCTTTTCCTGATCTTTGCCTACTTGTACCTTTTTAAACGGTCGCCGTAAATTGAAAGTCGTATGCCCGTATTCATTTCCATTCTGATTTTGTGTTTGAACTTAAACGGGATCAGGAGTACGAGAAGACTCACCTGGCTTGTACGGATCTTCTTCCCATTCTTGATGACAAAGTCAATCAACTCGTCTTCCATCGCCTTGTCGTCTATCGCCAGATCCCACTGGGCCAAATCATCGTCGTCGTGGTCGAATTGCCGCTCCGCAGGAATGATAAAGCCCTGACCAGCATCGCTATACTCCGCCCCACCGACAGCACCACCCGAACCACTGGACCCACTCGAAACATCAGTAGCACCAGAACCGCTAGACCCACTCGAACCATCAGCACCCGGACCGCCTATCAAACCGACACCACCACCAGACAAAAAAGGCCCCAGTATAAGAACGTCGGCTGGATAAATCCGCCTGACAGTCACGTCGAACGTGCACAAGACAGCGACATCGTAAAAATAAAGACTGTCTTTCAGGGAAAGTTATGAACATCGACGGGATTTAAGCCTTCTCTACTTCGTCTTGTCTCCAGTTGGACGACTCTCACGCCGTGTAACGCCGGGAACATACTCCAATAATCAGTCAGCAAACAGTCCAGTTCGTTATCTATGTTTCTTAAAGATAAGATAAAATACTAGGTTCTACCTTTCAGTCGCTTTTGAGACTTCACCCACTCGAGCTCCTCCGTTGTCATTGACGTATCATCAGTATCGTCATCCGCTGGCCGCGTATCCTAGTTGGGCGGAATAGTACTGCCACTATACTGTGTCACGCCTGATAACCCGTACTGCGTGTCATCGCTGTCACCACCCATAGCCCCAACAACCCACGCACCACCACTACCCGTATACCGCTAGCGTTCTGTGATACCTCGGCCCCTTCATCGACATCACATGATTGCCCATCACCGTCACCACCCGTCGCTCCACCTGATGAATCACATTTCGACCTAACAGTATTAAAATACCCTGGAGGATGACAGTCTTTCCGTAGATGTACGATTGATTTACACTTGAGACACAATGGAGGTCGCCCTGGCACCGTTATCAATGTCGTATATCCCCAATAAACGTTTTTACATACTTCTTTCAATCGTTATTTTCGTACATTATTACGTTTAGTAGCGATATGTAAAAACACAGCCTCCTCCCGGAAAAAACAACAACACCGCCTTCCCAAACTTGCTGAAGAATTCCTCTAGGAAAGTATCTTTTACATATGATGGTAGCCAGTGGACACGAAATTCAAACACCTGTTTAGAGATACTGATTATTTTGTGCGATTTGTCCGTGACCTTCATTTGTCCGTACATGTTTAGTAAGTCCGCAGCCTCACGGCTCGCCTCTTCAACATTATACGTATTTGAATCCACTTTTCCAATGTCACAGATGTCACCCTCGTGCAAAATCCCGCTCAATTCCTCAAACATGTCCCTTGAAGAGCAGCCTAGCTCCGACAACCTTGAACGTGAGATCATACGACCGCTTCTCAAGATACCATAGAGGGATATCCCCACCATCAATAAATAATCCAGCCATTGTAGGCGTAAGTAATCAAATCCGAATAAACGCGCACAACAGAGATCTATGAACTTAACATAAAAAGCTTTTGTCAATCCAGCAGGTCCAGGAGATGGATTATCTTTCAGCTGTTTCAGGGAAGTTTCAAATTCTGCCTTAGAGAAGGCCATTTCAAGGGACGAAGAATCATCAGAAGATAATGAAGGTAAGTCTTGCATAAATATTTCAGCAATCTCATAATCAATAGGTTCAGAAGTATACAAATCTTTAAAAAAAGTTTCGAAATCAGTTCAAAATATCCTTTGAATAAATAAAAAAAAAATCACTATTAAGTCAATTTTAGAAATGTTTCTCTTCTATGCTTTGTTTTGTTAAATGTTTGAAAAGAATTGGGAAGGATTTTCTTCATCTTTTAATATTACAATTTTTGCACGAACTTATGAACCAAATACATTTTCGAGTTTTTTCAATTTATGTGCTTCAAGTTTCAACTTGCTCAAAATAATTTTCAGGACTGTTTCTTTTATAATGTTGTAATTTAGAATATTGTGATTGTAAATGTCTGATTTTCTCAATTTTAACTTTTGCTCGTTTCTGACTAAATAATATACAAAGTATTTTATTTTTTCTTTTCAAAATATCCAATGTTTCTAAATTAATATCTAAATATTTTATGTGACAAAGATAAAAGATTCTAAACGCTTGAACAAAGCCATTATCATCAAAAAGTGAATCATTGAATTTTCATTAGCTAGGACCAACTTCTGGTATATCAAAATTTTTAGATTCGAAAGAAAATATATCGTGATCACTGAAAGAAACAGGGTAAAAGTTAAAAACAGCATCATTAGAAATTAAAGAATCTGAAGGACCAAGTCTAGTATGTATATCTTTTGATGAAGGCGCATGCCACGTAGTTACAAACTTATATGGATCTAAATGTCTAAAAATATCTACTAAAATATAATTGTTTCATAAATTCGAAAATTCTTTTGAACCACAATGACCATAAAGTGGATTTGCGTCCTTACCAATTTTAGAGTTGAAGGCATCACTAAAATCACCCCCTAAAATTAAATTTCTGCTTGAAACTAAATGTTTTGCTATTAAAGAATGTTTTCCCATCCTTTCTTCATTCCCGCGGATGGGATTATAAACAGCGGTCCCGTCTCCATATGACCTTAGCGTTGATGGGACGTTAAAACCCAATCATTTTCGATGTTTGGAGCGTATATGTTCACTAATCTCAAGGGAATACTATTTATTTGTATCAACTGATAGAAATCGGTCCAAATCAGTGTCAAACTTTTGAATTTCAGTATCACATGGTGGGAAAATTAGAATAGCTACAACAGCGGAACGATTTGTTCCTAAACTTCAATAAGCATAACAATTTAATTTATGTTCCAGGCTGTTACTCAAAGACATATTATCGACATGAGTTTCTTGAAGAACTTAAACATAGCATTTGTAACTATCCAAAATGTGCATAATCAAAATGTGGGTTGATGGAGTTTTATCCCATTAATATACTCACGGACTTTAAAAACGCAACACTTGCATTATCGATTATTCCTCTCAGAATACAGGATGTTTCCGAAAATAATCTATTAAACTGAAAAGTACAATAAGTCAGCTTAACTTCAATACCAAAACCGAAATGACAGTGTCCGGGATTAACGCTATAACGCATGAAATCAACGGTGACCAAAAAATCAACAACAAATAACTGCATGAAGGGTCATTGGGGACGAAAAAACTTCTTAATGTCCAACACGATTTCTGGAAAGGAACATCAAAACCCATACGAATGTCATTTGCATGAAAAACATGGCAATTACGTCAGTTTAACGTTTATCAAGAAAACGTAATTTTTACGCGTACAATTGAAAGAAATTCAGCTTTTTTTCGAACACATAATATAGGCACAGGACTAACTTAAAAGTTCCATAACGTTTGATGCTGTAATCAAATGCCTAGATGTGTTTTGAGCATATTACTGTTGACGTCAGCGGAAAACGTTAGCGCCTTAAACGACATTGAAAGAAAACACCAACGTTTATTTTGTTTTTTCTTGTGCTGTAGGTAGCTAGCTATCACCAGAGATGTTTTGCTTTCACAAAATCCCTTTCTTGTAGCCACTATTAAGTTTTCTTCAGAAAAATAACGTCTCGATGACGTTGAAGAAAGCAGTTTACGCAAAGAATTCAGCGAACAAAGTTTCATGGATGCATATTGTGTTTGGTGTTAGAATTCAGTTTTCTATGTTTATTTTATGCTTCAGTTCAACTTTAAACCAGTTTTAAGCAAATTATTTCCGATGTAGAGTGTTGCGTTTTTAAAGTCCGTCAGTATATATTCAAAGTTTCTACTTTTATATTTTGTTTTGTCATTATAGTTCTATTTGTATTGTTGTTACATAAAATTATATATAATTTAAAACATTTATCAGGCATCATCAGAACAGTGGTATATACAATCAAAATATTTTCATATATTAAATAATATGACCTGGCAAAGATAACAATATGAACATTTAACAAGGTAAAACCCTTAGAATAGGAAGTCGAGAGACGGTCAGCCGATTGCGTACTCAGACTGGGATCCATTAAGCTATACTTAACGGTCCGCGTCTTGTGCAGACATTTCAAAGTTAACTTAATCTTAAACTTCTTCCCACCAGGTCCGGTTTTGTGGTGAACTGGTCATCATCGATCATGTAGTTATCATCAACATCGTCAACCTCACCATCGGTAAGGTCCCTCATCTTAACGTTGGGGGGATTCGTCGACCCTGTATTTATTTATCGCACGTCTGGTTCTTCTCATAACCACAACCACCATCGGTAGTCACTTATTCTGCTTCCTCTTCGGAAACACCAGTTTCTCGCCATCTCTGCCTGCATCGTTTCCTGAGTGTCTGTGTCCTGATGTGACTCCTCGTCATCAGCGCCCGCACTATGCCCTGCCTCCTACTGGCTTGAATCGGTTGCCTGAGGATAAGTCGCCTTCTTGTCGCTTGTATGAGAAGAATTAATCGGAACACAATTGTTGCGTAATTGACCTATTTGGCGACACCTTTAATATAAGGGAGGTCGACCATCCATGGTGATGAAAGCTGAATATTCCCCGGAAAACATGATAACGTACATGTATTGGATGGTCCGTTTTCTTACTCCGTCCGTCTCCATCATAACTCTTCTCACTCCAGTCCATTTGGTATCATTTAGCGTGAAACCGCTGCGTCACGTGAAACTGATGTTACTTTCCCATAGTGAGGAAAGAAATCTTCGCCAGACTGTCCTTGATATAACTTGGCAACCAGTGCACCCGTAATTCAACTGTCTGTTTTGAAATGCTGACAAGAGGGTTCAATTTGTCTCTGATGCTTAGGATTTCAGCAGCCTGTTTATCTTTAACAGAAATGTTGAAAGTGTTAAGAGTCCATCTTGCAAATATCGGCAACTTCTTCAGAATGCAGTAATTCACACAACGCCAGAAATAAATCCTTCATGGATACACCGAATGCTTTGACCTAAAATGTCCTTTCAGTGGTCTTCTTGTCTAAATAACGGAGAGGGATCTCCCCTCCGTTCACAAGGTACCCTGATATTACGGCAAGGTACAGGTATCCCTAAAACGGAATACTAGTAAAGCCGCACACCGACTATTACCACTGGATGTACGATATTCCCGATACAGAATTACACAAGAATAAACGATGAGTTTCACGGTTATTACCAATAAACATCAAAAAATGAATCTTGTCTATTTTTACCGACTTACTAAATTTTCGTAACCAACGTGACACAGCGTTACATTCCCTCGTTACGACGTAACATCAATGGCGCAACGTCTAATGTGTAAAATATAATTTTTGTCCTTTGCCAATAAGTAATATCTTCAGTTCATTTTCCCCTCCTCATAATAAAATATTTTGATATAATTAATGGAAAAGTAAGTATTCACTCTAAGTACTGCCGATCAACTTAAAGTTTGAAAGACTTTGTGTTGTACTCTAAACAACATTTTAAACATTTTAAATAAAACGCATTGCGATAACTATTGATGATAAGACATAAGATCCCTTTCACATATGAATTATCGAAAATTGTAATAATTATACTCTTTTTGTTTCTTCCTGAACTTCGTTTTCTTCCCTGGGTTTGTCCTTATCTTTGCTCTCGTTCCTTCCCCTCCGTGAGACAAGTAACCAGTGTTCTCTGCTCTGATTTGTCCTTCCCCATCCATGGGATAACTCGGGCGATAACTTACTCGGTCTGTCGATAGCTTGTTCATACCATGAGGTTGTTTTTCAACATTATCATGTGGGCACCGGTTTTGCAGCAATCTACCAGTCAACCAACGTGATACAGCGTTACATTCCCTCGTTACGACGTTACATCAATGACGCAACGTCTAATGTGTAAAATACAATTTTTGTCCTTAGCTAATAAGTAATATCTTCAGTTCAACCATTTATACTCCAGTATGAAATAACACATATAATCCGCACAACAAATAATAATCCAATGCCACAATGAATAAATATATTCCAAATAAGAAGAGATACTTGTTTATCTTTCATAAGATTTAATTCTGTTTATTAACAATAAAAAGCGCCGGGATGCGCGTAGCGCAAACATTTAGCCCGGTGACCTTTTATACACAATTAAATTGCATGACCTAATGATATTAAACTTAAAGCTGGAAGCGGACATATTGTAAATTGTAATTTATCAATAATTTCAAGCTATAATCAAATTCCGTGTTTCGGCCTGAGTCGGCTATCAGTGTATTGAAAGGAAAGAATAAAAACTAAACTTTCACCTTTTACCCATAAGCCCCATGGTGATGTAGTCCTCTAAGTCCTCTTCCAGCATATGCCCGTCTCCGTGGCTGTCCCTAGATAATCATCGTCACTGTTGTCGTTATTCCGCTTTGGCCCGCTGGGAGGAATTTTCGACCCCGTGGAATGCATACTGTCATCGCCCTGCGTCCCGTCTGTTACCGTCTGACCCTGCTCCCGCTCTGATCTTATCTGTCACTTCAGTGCTGTGCGCCGTCAGGTCTTCCCGGCTTTGAGATTCTTCATGTTCCTGGCTACATGTGTATGATCATGGCCACCTTCCGTTGGTTGCGCATACGTTTTTGGTCCCGAATTCGAAGGCTTTGATCCCAACAATCCTTTCTCAAGTGTTCGATTGTTCTGCACTTTAAACACGAAGGAGGCCGTCCCGCCATGATTACCAGCGCCGTATACAGTGATATATACAGTTATACTGATTACGCATACATATACAATATGAAGCGACATGACTTGAAAACAAATGAAACTGATAATGGTGATAATAACAACAGATAGCAGGGTCAAACCCTTAAAATGCACAGTCGATAAACGGTCCTCCAAATGCGAACTCAGTTAAGTGTCTATTTAGCTATAATCAAAGTCCATTTTTCGGTCCGGGTCGGTTATCAATGAATCGAAAGGAAAGAATAAAAACTCTCTTGGTCCTCTTCCAGCATGTGCCCGTCCGCGTGGCTGTTACCTAAATCATCATCATCACTGTTGTCGTGATTCTTCTTTGACCCGTTAGGAGGAATCGTCGATCCCGTCGAATGCATACTCTCATCGCCCTGCGCCCCGTCTTTATCTGCATGACTTTGTTCCCCGCTCTGCTCACGGTGCCGTCCGCCGTCAGATCTTTTTGGCTCTGAAGTTCCTCATGATCCTGGGCAATCCTTCCGCAGATGTCCGATAATCCTGCATTTAAAACACAGCGGAGGGAGACTGGCCGGCCATGGTTAGAAGCCACGATTAAAGTTAATGACAGACGGTAACGACCGCTTCCGCAAGTCATATGTTTTCATCATAACGCGTCTGACACCTGTCCGCTTCGCATCGCGGGTGTGGGGGGGGGGGGGGGGGCGGGTAAATATAGCCGCGTCCCTAGTGACCGACGTAACTAAAAGTATTTTTCTGTTTGACACTAAATATTTAGGTAATGAATTGAAAAATGCTTTCCGAGCTTTTTCAGTCTTTGGAGCATAAATATTAAACAATACGGTATAGAATCAATCAACAAATCAACAAACAAAAACCTACCATCCATATCAGATTTAAATTTTACTACTGTAAAATTAAGAGAAGGAAAACGAAGTTGATGTTTGAAGTTGCAAATATCAGTATTTTCTTTATCATCATGATATTAGAAAAAAATATACATACCTGTAATTTTATTCCCATGGATATAGAAATACATTGTCCTATTAAAACTTGATAAATTGATGCAAAAATAATACTAATGACTTTTACCTTATTCGTTCTTATTAGCGCACATGCTCCAATAAGCGCCACCCTGGCCAGTTGGTTCATAGTGTGCGCTTATTTGAACGATATTTTGTTACCATAACTTAAAATCATTTTGAAAAGGTAAGCGCCCTGTGCGCTTATTAGAACGAATACGGTATGTAAATATTGCAGCCAGTTTGCAATCAGTAAATGTGTTTTGTTGGTTCGTAGTGTGCGCTTATTTGAACGATATTTTGTTACCATAACTTAAAATCATTTTGAAAAGGTAAGCGCCCTGTGCGCTTATTAGAACGAATACGGTATGTAAATAATGCAACCAGTTTGCTTGTTTCATAAACTGACAATTGAACCATGAGACTGATATTTAGAAGAAGCACATACACATGAAATAGACTTTATACTAATAAATCAAATAACTGTGTTCAACTAAATCAATCAAAAATACTAAACATAAATAACCGGATAAGAGGGAACAAAAACCCTTCACCGATTGCGAACTCAAGCCGGGAACGTAATCCAATAATCAAAATCGGTCAACGGTCCGTTTCGTTATACATTCTGTTCATTATAGATTCGATAAAGTATGCTAGGTATTACCTTTCAACCTCTGCTGTAATTTCAGAAGCCCCAACTCATCTGTCGTCATCTGAATCTCATCGTCATCACCACTATCAGCTGGCCGCTTTTCCTGGTTCGGAAGAATTGTACTGCCTGTCGACTGCGTCACGCCATAGCCAGAAAGCCCAAACTGCTGACAACCAGAGCCACCGCCCGTACCCTGCGCTTGCTCGCCAGTCACATCACCAGCTTCGCCTTCACCACCCGAAGCTCCGCCTTCACCGCCAATCGTACCCTCGCTCGCAGCCATATCTACTCCCTTGACGTCTCCCGTACCATGACCAGACCCGCTATCGCTACCGTCAACTGAATGCTCTGCTTCAACGTCAGCGTCAACGTTCGTAGCTCCACCGAGTCCGGAACCGCTTTGGGCTCTGGCTGAATAGGTATTTCCCTGTGGTGTGCAGTCTTTCCACAAGGTTCCTATACATTTGCATTTGAAACAAAGGGGCGGCCGCCCTGGCACAGTAACCATCGCAGTATATCCACCGGTAAACGTTATAACGTAAGGTAACTGTCGTTTCCGCATCTCATCAGTTTCGTTCTTAATTCGTAGAACACTTGTTCCGCTTGAGAAAACTGGGTCCAAACACTACAGCCTCCCGGATCACTGACGTCACTTTACCAATTATAATGAAGAAATCTTCTAAGAAGGTGTCTTTTATGTAAGTGGGCAACCAGTACACCCTGAATACAAACACTTGCTTCTAAATGCTGATGACTTAATACCGCCTGTCCGTAACCTTTATAGAACAATACATATTGAATAAATCAGCCGCCTCTGGACTACTAACAGTTACATTATATGTGTTTTAGCTCATCTTTCCGATATCAATTTTGTCTTCCGCGTGCAGGATTTCACGAAGTCCCTCAGAGAGCTCCTTATGGGATAAACGAGATCCTTTTGATCTTACGACCTTTTGAGAAAGTACTGCAATTGAATTTCTCCACCATCAATAACTAGCCCGGCCATAGTGAACCGTTATCCGATCTTAAATCCAAACGAATAGAATAAACAATCAGTTATCAAACATTTTTCGAAATAGAAACTATATCCAATATTGTGTATCATATTATGAATCGCAAAACAATTGACATTAGCCAAAAGACCGATAGTCAGAGGTGGTCGGGATTCCCGTTCGACTTTGGTGCCGATTTATGGTGACCTATGCCAAATTGCACTTAAGGGTAAAACTAATGAAAATAGGCTGATCACCCATCTAAATTTTACGTCTGAACGGAATGATGACGTCATCAAAATGGCGCATATTGCGTATTTACTACGTATATGTGTTTTCCATTATATCTTATGAGGATCGAGCTCTCTTGCAACCTCCTTATGATTACCGATGCCAAATTGTACCTTTGGAGACTACTAATGATAATTAACAGGATAATAATCTGGATTGTACGTCTGGGCAGAATTGGGACGTCATCAAAATTGTGTATATTACGTATATATGTCATATATGCATTATTCATTAAATACGAGAAGCGATGCTGATTTTGCTGTTGCATTAGGTATTCAAAGAAACAAACTCAAACAAAATCGGTAAACGCATACCAAACAATTGTGCAGTCGTACCTCTTTTCCTCTGCATGTTTTCTCCTTGGCATCAAAACCATACTCCATTCGCTTTCAGACACTGTAAACCAGATGTGTCTGTTTTGTTTTAAGTAGCATTAAGCACGGGATTTCCGCCGAAATGAGTTTTGCTCAATACTACAATACCGGGCCAACCCGTGGCGAGAGCGGAGCAAGCCCCTGACATCTCAACTGTGTTCAAAAGTCAGTTTAATATATGATCAATAGGATCTTTACACAATAAGGTAATATAGGAAAGACGCTGAGATTCTGTCAAAATTACGCGTGAAAGTTTGACTAAAGTTTCACCAATGAGATTAAAGAATTTAACAAAACGTTTTTGTCAATCCATCACGTCCAGAAGATTTATTATCTTTCACCTGTTTCAGGGAAGTTTCAAATTCCGCCAAGGAAAAGTCAATTTCAAGAGACAAAAATCTCAGAAGATAAGGAAGGTAAGTCTTGTAAACCATGAATTGTATGATGAAATGTCAACCCACGTTTTGGCAGAATACAAAGCCATCTTGACTCCACAGTGCCTTAAGGTATGCTTACCTCATAAAGGAACCCACTAGCAAGTTTTGTTCGTAAAACCGTCCTGGTAGAATATTAGTTTTATTGCAAAATAACACTGACATGCTTAGTTTTATATTGTAACAACCGTTTTACTACGAAATTCTAAAATGCATTATGAATGAAAATCGGGGTGTAACTCTGTAAATTGTGCTCATAAAGACACCAAATATTCAGCCGTAATACAAAAATGGCTATTCTTTAATAATTTACAAACAAAATTACAAACCATTAACCATGGTTCCTTGTGGAATCTTTGAAACTCGAATATAAGCGCTTTTTTGTTAAAACTGTTGCTCCATATGTTACGTAATCAATTTAGGCATACAACATCATAAGATCTGGAAGTTTTATTCAGAGTAAACATTTATAGACATACTTAACATATTATATAAACAAAGTCATCCAGTTGTCTATTTCTTGCCAGTGACGAGTGTTCAAAAACAAGACAAGCTGTCAGTTTATTTATGAATATCACAGTGGTATATTAATAAGTGACCGCACCTGTATTTAAAATTCCTTATGTCAATTTTAAACCTTTTATTAACAAGTACATCTCTGACAAATTGCAAACAATCTGGAACGGAGAAAAGGTTGATAAATTGAGGAAAGTTGAACCGATCGTTAAACAACCAAGAGTAATTCATAAACTTTCGAAACGAGAAGAAATCGTTCTCGCTCGTCTCCGAATTGGCCATACAAGAATAACACATTCCCACTTATTTAAGCGAGAAGACCAACCAAAATGCATTGGCTGTGATACACCATTTACAGTTAAACACTTTCTTTTAGAATGCACTGAGTTTTCAGCAGAGCGAATATCTTGTTTTCAAGCTAATAACGTGAAAGAATTGTTCAAAGATGTACCCGTTGGAAAGGTTTTAACATTTCTTAGACAAGTAAATCTGTTTTATAAAATATATTTTTTTTAATCACCAATCTTATAATTTCATATATCGTTTCTGTATAACGACATTTATATCTTATTTAATGTTACTTTAATGTGAGTCGGGCGTCAGACTCTATGATGGCCCCGACTTAAAGCTACCCATTTTAGTTGGTTGGGGCCGGAGCTTCTTGTCTGTTGCTTGGCCCACCGGGGTCCAGCTGGTGTTTTTCTTTTGCTCCGGAGTTAGTAGGTTATTCGGCGCCCAGGGATCTCCATCGTCGGGCAGCTTACTCAATCTGTGAGTCCTGGTTTTTGATTCATCAGGATGTTTATCATGATTTATTTGTTTGCTCTTGATGGTTCATTGACTAGTTAGAGATTCACCACGAGGACCGAAGAACTAACTAAATGTTATGAACCACTGCAGAAGCAAGCTGAGGGTGAGGTTAGGCGCCTGTAAAACCGGTATAAGCCCGCCAGTAACTTTGTGTTACTGATCGTTCCAAGTCGATACTTCTGTGGTGGTTCTTTTTGTTTAATGTCTTGGTGTTTAATTTTTTTTGTGCTGTTGGCGCCTTATGTATGTTTTCATATTTTTAGTTAAGTTAAGGTAACTGAGTGGCCACTTATTGGGAAATTAGCTGCTCATTCGGCTTACGATATGTTTTATAGTATAAGTACCTGATTGTTAGTTTGTTTTTTCCCACCTCGGTTTTTGGAGTGGGAATCTTTTTCTGATTGCGCCTTTTCCTGATCTTTGCCTACTTGTACCTTTTTAATACGAGTTAAATATATTTTTACGTTTTTACCTTGTTCGACGCTAGTGACCAATCAGGATTGATGCGTCGTTAAACAACAAACAAAGAAACGAACAAAGAAACAAACAAAGAAACAAACAAATAAATTTTCATTGCCGAGTTTTTCAATTTGTGAGCGAAGTATTAATACCTGTTCTAGATCATTTCCAGGACTGTTTCTGTCGTGTTGATGTAATTTAGAATATTGTGATCGTAAAATGTCTGATTTTATCAAATTTCTCTTAAGTGCGCTATTTACTAAAGAAAATACAATAATTTGAACCGCAACGCAACAAAAAGTACCTTTGGACATTCTGACGTTACATGTAGAAAACAGCACAAAAGACGGAAAAATATGCAAGTTATGGTTTATAAATAACACTGTATTTTTAATTTTTGAACACCGGGCTACCGAATAAACGAGTTTTAAAACATATTATTTATTTTCAATATTATGAGTTATCTGCCCTTGTTTTTGCTCATAATGTATTTATTTTCCTAAATCTAATGCCCAACGGTAACCATAGCAGCCAAAGTAATACAAAAATAGACAATTTAATTTCGACAGACTGCTTGTAAGGATAATATGTCGATATCTAAACAATAAGTTCCGTTCAATGTTTAAACAATTTGAAGCAAAGACATCGAGTTTTGTAGGCACTACTAACATGCAGTAATACATAACGTAACTTTGACGTCTTTTTTCTTGACAATGACGTCTGTAGGGTTCATTCTGTGAATTAACTTGAATATTACGGTCAAATTAAGACTATAAGACTCAAGAAACATTATACCATCAAAATAAAATTGATTTTTGATTCTCAAAAATTTGTCCGAAGGTATGTTTTCTCGTGTTTTGTCAATTTTTAATTTTTTCTTTCAAAATTGTCCCACGTATTTGAACTGATTTAAAGAGTTCGTGTATGGTATTTAAGGAAATTTCTAAAAGACACAACAAAGTCATCATCATCTAAAAGAGAATCATTAAATTAACAGTACCTCTGACCAATTTCTGACGTATTAAAATTTTTGAATTCAAAAGAAAATATATCGTGATCACTGAAAGAAACGGGGTAGAAATTAAAAACAACATCATTTGAAATTAAAGAATCTGAAACATAAAAACGATCAAGTCTAGTATGTATATCTTAAGAAAGAGGTGCATGCCATGTAGTTGCATATCTAAATGGATTTAAATGTCTAAAAATATCGACAAGATTATAATTGTTACACAAATTTGTTAACTCTTTGGAACCAACATGACCAAAAAGTGGGATAGCACCTTTACAATTTTTATCATATTTTGTATTTAGTATGCAGTTAAAGTTTTAAATCAATTGAAAGAAAACGGCCATCCAAATCTTTGTCAAATTTATCAATGTTTATATCACAATTTGGAAAAATGAATTTAGCTACACCAACTGATCTGGTTGTTCCAAAACTCCAAAATGCTCCAATAAAAATTCTGGTGAGGTGCTCAGTAAATTGAAGTGTAGAAGGTTCCGTGCGACAAGCTTGTCCACATATGATTTTTCTACGCTGTATACACTGTACAACATTACCACATAAATTAATAAAAGAAAAACTTCTGGATTTTATAGAGTGGACCTTCAAAAGGGCATTAAAAACTATGGTTCACTTTATTTGGCATTTAATGACAGAAAGGCTTTTTTCACTTCCTCTGACCAAAGTCGGTATACACTTTGGTCATGTCAGAATGTGTGCGACGCCTTGTCCTATCTCCTTGATAATATTTATATTAGATTTGGGACCAAGTTATACAGACAAATTGTTGGAATTCCGATGGGTACACATTTCGCACCTCTCGTAGCTGATTTATTTTTATACTGCTACGAAAGAGATTGCATGGATTCTCTTAACCATGATAATCAAGCTTATGTTATCGAGGCTTTCGATTCCACATCTAGGTACCTCGATGGCCTTTTGAACATTGACAGCCCTTATTTTGAAGGTATGGTCAATCAAGTTTATCCACCTGAACTACAGTTGAACAAAGCCAATATCTCAGATACCGAAGCCTCCTTTTTAGATCTACATCTTTCTGTTGCAAATGGGTTTGTTTCTTCTAAAATTTATGATAAGCGCGATGACTTTGATTTTGATATAGTAAATTTTCCTTTTTTGGAAGGTGACGTTCCTCGTCGTGCTTCTTGTGGTGTATACATTTCGCAACTTATTAGTTTTGCTAGAGCCTGCAATCATGCTACAAACTTCAACGCTCGAAACTCGAAATAAATGATTAACGGCAAAACTTCTCCAACTGGGCTATCGGTATCATAAACTTCGAAAAACCTTTTCTAAATTTTATCGTAGTCACTATGAATTGATTTCCAAATACAGTGTTGGGTTAAAGACGCTTTTAAGTAAGGGCATTTCGGAACCTGAATTTTATGGTGACTTGGTTTACAAGTTTAAGAAACTTATATGAGTTAATGATTTTTCTTTTCAGTTCAGAAAAATCATAACGCGTTACAGACGTATAGGTTATAACTTGAATGTTATGCGACAGTCTGCATGCTTAGTTTTTAACCCAATCATGGTTGATAACTATGCTGCCTTCTTTAATTGCACGCCGGTGGGTCGGGCGTCAGACTCTATGATGGCCCCGACTTAAAGCTATTCATTTTAGTTGGTTGGGGCCGGAGCTTCTTGTCTGTTGCTTGGCCCACCGGGGTCCAACTGGTGTTTTTTCTTATGCTCCGGAGTAAGTAGGTTATTCGGCGCCCAGGGATCTCCAAAGTCGGGCAGCTTACTCAATCTGTGAGTCCTGGTTTTTGATTCATCAGGATGTTTATCATGATTTATTTGTTTGTTCTTGATGATTCATTGACTAGTTAGAGATTCACCACGAGGACCGAAGAACTAACTAAATGTTATGAACCACTGCAGAAGCTGAGGGTGAGGTTAGGCGCCTGTAAAACCCGTTTAAGCCCGCCAGTAACTTTGTGTTACTGATCGTTCCAAGGCGATACTTCTGTAGTGGTTCTTTTTGTTTTATGTCTTAGTGTTTAAAAAATGAGTGTTGTTGGCGCCTTATGTGTGTTTTAGTTTTAGTTAAGTTAAGGTAACTGAGTGGCCACCTTTTGGGAAAATAGCTGCTCATTCGGCTTACGATATGTTTCATGGTATAAGTACTTGATTGTTAGTTTGTTTTTTTCCCACCTCGGTTTTTGGAGTGGGAATCTTTTTCTGATTGCACCTTTTCCTGATCTTTGCCTATTTGTACCTTTTCACAATTAAATTTACATTTTAAACTATTTCCCAAAGACACATTATCTACATGTGTTTCTTGTATGAGCAATATATCTAAATGGTAGGAATAGATGACACTGAGAAGATATAGTTCTGATACCATTAATATTTAATGTTGTTATCTATTTTCTGATCTGGCATTAAATTTTGGATTAGATTACCTTAAAATATAGATGACATAATTAATAACAAAGTGAATAATGGGAGCAAAATAAATAATAAGATGGTCATTATAGGCCACCATGCAAAGCAAATACTCATTTCCACTTAAAAGATGGTAATTATAAGCCATCATACACTCTTTATGAATGCATGTCAAGACAAATGTCAAACTAGTAGACGTTGAGGAGCCAATAGACCCTGGTGCACCATGCCGGGGATTTTTGTAGGGTATAATTTTCTGAAAGCACATCCAATTCCCTTCAAAATGACACTTGTTAGCACTCTGACCGTTGGGGCGTTTTGACGTAGCGGCCTTTTGAATGCGTTACGTACGTGACATGTTGCCAATTTCATGAGAATCGCCATAAAATCAACATTTGGTATATTTTTTATGAAGTTTTGTGTTAAAAACACACGAAAATTAGCAAACAGGAAAAATATGCAAAAAACAGATGCTTTGCTATGAACATAATTCGTTGTACCACGTATGGTAACGTATGTAACAAAATTTGCAGTAGACGTTCCATATGAAAAAAAATAGTTCATCGAATTCCTAACGCATATAAACAAACTGATTGTGCGGAAACATTTTTGAATAAAGTCTGTTACCGAATTAGTTTACTCAGAAGTTTGTACTTTGTTTGCAGCTGCATGTCATATATTGAAACTTGTATCGTCCCCATTTGCCAGTATACATATATTTACGTGTAAAACTAAATCATACTTAGTCATTCTCAAAGGGACACTGGGGAATAGTACAATTCAGCGATGCATTCTAGTTTAAACTTGACATTGCCTAAATGGTAAACTTATCATAAACCAATGACATCTATTGATTGTTACCGAGTGGTTTGTCATTGGTAACGTAGATAATGGCAAGATACCGTAAGAACATTCTCCGCATACAGAGGGCTGAGGTGAAATAAGTTGTGAGCATTTGCTTCGAAATAATAAATTTAGTGTTTGCAAGTAAGTCTGCTGTCCAAATTATTTAACCAACAATGTTTGGACTTTGTTTGCAACTGTAAGCCGTTGAGTGAAACTTGTATCGTTCTTGTTTGTCTACATACATGTATTTGACATATACATATTTGAAAATACATAATATACTTTCTTGAAGGGTCATTGGGGGAAAAACTCAATTCAATGGCGCATTTTCAGTTTAAATTCGCCATTGTTTTAATGGTTACAAGCTTACTGCTAACACAGCGCCACCTTGATGCATGTCGCCTAGTGTCTTGTTATATGGTAACGTAGATAACGGTAAGTGTCGTAAAGTCATTTCCACTTATACAAAAAGGCTGAGATTCCTAAACGCTTATACCCTAGAATCCAGCCAGGGTAATTTTTGAAGGAGGTGACATCTTCTGCTATAGTTGGTTTGAATGCATTTTTGAATAGTTTTAACCTTCCCATAAATGGTTTAGGTGGGCTGCTCTGGAAATTTTTTTGGCAGATAGGTTTACTCACACCATGTTCTGAGGTACCATGGGAATATACGCATTCCATACAAAGCAGATTTTTACATCATTTATGGGGTCATTGTGCTTTTTTGATAAATAAAACAATGAACATTTATGCAAATACTTTGAATATGAATAACTTCACACAATTCAAAATGTATTTAAAGATCATAAAGTGCCATAAATCCTTTATAATGTAGGGTTTTGTCATGCCAAGTTACCCCACCCACTTTCAAGCAATGTGCGTGTTCGAAATTTATCTATAGCTTTGCGTTTTAGATACTTTTATTTGAAACATTATCATTGATCGAGGTTACACTCTGTCTTTGTGCCTATCTGGGAATTTGTATATACAGCTGACCGTTTTCGGTCTGTTCAAAGTTATTATACTTTCAGCTTCTCACGGTAAAGGCTGGAAATGGTATCGAAAAAAAATGTTGAAACAATGTAAAGTCGGTCACTGTCAGATATATAATCATGAGGCTTAAAGTGTCAAGAAAAAGTTATGAAACAAACTAACAAACAAACAAACAAACAAACAAACACTTACGCAAAATAATGGAAAAAATAAAGAGGTGTACCTACAAAAGTTCTGGTATCTCTGCCTCTGACAGCTCTAAATAGCTGAAATGGTGTTTTATGATTACTTAGACTTGGTTCTATAGGCTGGTTTTCAGATAAATTAATCTTCTGGCTTAAAGTATAATATTTTTGATGAATGCATTGAAAACAGACGAACAATGCGAACAAATAAAAGGTGTATACACAGAAAAGTTCTTGTTTCTAGGCATTCAATGCTCATTTAGAGCTGAAAATAGTGTAAAATAATTGCTGAGATAATTATCTTTTGGTATAAAATCGTATTAATTAATCATTATGATTTAAAAGTTGAAATCTAATATTGAAATCATAGATAATTAAGGAAAAAATGAGGAAAAATAAAAGGGGTATACTTATGAATAGCTGAAAATGGTGTCAAATAATTGCTTTGATTTTGATATATAAGCTTGTATTCATATACATGAATCATGTGACTCTTTAGAGCCTCCATTGTCAAAGTGTTTAACATTACCTCATATTGCCATTTATATGATGGATTGAGTGAGATAAAGTTTGAATTGAATTGAATTGACTCAAAGTTGTAATATTTTTATGAAGGCATAGAAGATATAGGGAAAATGTGGAAAAAGTACAGGGATTTACGCACAAAAAAGCTTGAATCTGGGTCTCTTACGAGCCTGAATATCTGAAAATGGTAACAAATGATTGCTTTGGCGTTCATTACCCGAAATTGTACAATATAGTCCATACTATCTCCTTTTGAATGTTTTTGCTGCTTCCAAAGGATCAAACCTTTATATTTTATTTGCTATTACTGCAGCTGGTGTTGTGCCGTGTGGCGGCCCTAAAAAGTCTCCCCTTACATCATCCATAGTGCAGATTATATTTTTATTTAGGTCCTTTGAGATCAGTAAAGATATTAAGAGTGTTCAAAACACTCATGTTTAGAAACATACTTCTAAGCAATGTTTGAAATTATTTGACCCCGTTTAGGAATATGTCTTTGATGTAGACTTCGTGTTTATTTTCGAAATTACAGTACAATAGTCTGGCTTTCGTCGCCGGTTTTAAAAGGGCTACTGATGAGGGTTCATTACCCGAAATTGTACAATATAGTCCATACTATCTCCCTTTGAATGTTTTTGCTGCTTCCAAAAGGATCAAACCTTTATATTTTATTCTTTAAGCTTGTATTCATATAATATTATATAAATCACATGACTCTAAGTGGTGATAATTTTTATGAAGGCACAGAAGATGGATGAAAAATGTCAGAAAAATAAAGGGGTATTCTTACAAAAGTTCCTGTTTCTAGTCAAACAATGATTATAAAAGAGCAGAAAATGGCATCAAACAATTGTGTAGACAACTATTTATTGGTTTGTTATCAGACAAGTTAATCATATGATTTCAAGTTTCAAAAATATTATTGAAATCATAGATAGTTAAAAGAAAAATAGAGGAAAAAATAAAGGGGTATACTTACTTAAGTTCTTGCATCTCGGCCTCTGGTGGCACAAAATGGCTGAAAATTGTGTTAAATGATTGCTTTGACCAAGGGACGTTGGTTGGTATTCAGATATATAAACCATATGATTAAATGTATTAATGATTTTTATGAATACGTAAAAAATATAGAAGCAAAATGTGGAAACGATGGCAGAGTATACATACAAAAGTCCTTGTATCATGGCATCAGATGACCATAAAAAGCTGAAAATGGTGCTAAATAATTCCTATGACAATTATCTTTTGGTATGAAATCGGATGAATTAATAAAATGATTTCAAGTTTAAAAGTATTATTGAAAACATAGAGAATTAAAGAAAAAGTGAGGGAAATAAAATGGGGTATACCTACAAAAATCTTATATCTTGGCCTCTGATGGGCCGGAATAGTTGAAAGTGGTATCAAAAGATTGCTTTAACTTTGTTCTATAAGTTTGTATTCATATATATAAATCAAAGTGACTCTGAGTGCTAATAATTTATGTAAAGGCATAGAAGATGGAGGGAAATGCGGTAAAAATAAAGGGGTATACTTACATAAGTTCTTGTTTCTAGTCAACCAATGAATATATAGAGCTGAAAATGGCATCAAATGATTGTTTAGACAATTATCTATTTGAGTGTAATAATATAAATTATTAATATGATTTCAAGTTTCAAAAATATTATTGAAAACATAAATACTTAAACAAAAATTGAGAAAAAAATGAAGGGGTATACTAACATAAGTTCTTGTATCTCGGCCTCTGGTGGCCCCAAATAGCTGAAAATGGTGTTGAATGATTGCTTTGACCAAGGCTCATTAGCTGGTTTTCAGATATATTAACCATACGATTAAATGTTTTTTATAATTTTATTCGTGCGTAAAACTTATTGGGAAAAAATGCGAAAACTATAATGGAGTGTACATACAAAAGTCATTCTATCATGGCCTCAAATGGCCATAAAGAGCTGAAAATGGTGCAAAATGATATCCATGACAACTGGTTTTTTGTATATGTTCAAATATTCTCTATTGGTCCATATTCAGATATATAAATCATGCGACTTTATCTTTCAATATTTTTAAGAAATAAGAGCAAAATGCAGACAAATAAGACATTGACTCACAAAATTACCTGTAAATTGGCTGCTAATTGACCTGTAAGGCTTCAAATGGCATCCAATGTATTGCTAAGGCACTGCACAGTTGCCTGTGATATATAATAACATAATAATTATAATTTATAGTTTCATTTAAATGGGAGTAATACTTCGGAAATGTTTAGACAGAGTATCAATAATATGCAGAGTTTTAAAGTTGGTGGGGTAATTCTGTGTGAAATAATGCCATACTTTCAAAAGATCATGAGGTTTTTAGTGTATAATGAGACTGCACTTCATACTTTTGCTTACAAACAATATACAATGCATTGGAAAGTAACTAATAAATAAGAAACAAGAACCAATTTATATACTACATTTTAGCAGACTTTTCATAGGATATATAGCTTTTTGTCATAACACTACCTCCATACATCAATGAATTCGAGCAGTATGCCAAATAAAATGCAAGAGTAGCCAAATTGATCCTTCATCGGGAAGGTGAGGACTACTTAAAAACATTCAAACCAACTATAGCAGATGTCACCTCAAACTCAAAATATGAGAGATACAGGTTTTTGTGTTCTAGGATAAGAGACAATATTTGATTTCAGTGTATAGTAAGGTAAGTATCAGAAATATTCCAAAATAATGCTTAAGCGTCCATACAATTGGTATCTTGTGTTTGTACTGAGCTTGACCATTACCAAATATACCTAAATTGATTTAATATGCATCATTCAGCTCTAAGAAAATGCCACAAACTTCACATTAATTATAGTCTGGATTGTTTTAATGCATTACACCCTCGGTAATTAGTTATGGTCTTGTCGGGCTGTCAGTCGCGTAGCAGCCACCGCTCCTGTGCATAGAGGCAAGTTATCAGTTCTTAGTTCACATTTCTTTTGCCATTAACTTGAATCAGTCATTAAAAGGAAGAATGTCTAATTTAGAAATATTTTCAAACCAAGTATTCACTAGTACAAATGCGCATTTAGTTGATTTTACGCTGTTTGATACCATTGATGCATTTAGGTATAACCTTAAGTATAGGTCCATACAGTTTAGTAAACAGTTTTTATTGCTTTTCAGGCTATTGTTTAAGCATGTTAAAGAGGATAGATTGTTAAAAACAAACTAACCATAAGAAGATTAACATTAAAATCGCATACATGCATATCATTAAGGTGGGTGGGGTAATTTTACATGTTAAGTGGTAAAAATATTAATACAGAAATGTGTTTTAGCAATACAGGTGTTTCATAATTAAATCAATAGTTTTTAAAATTGTTTAAAATACAAAAGCAAGTCATACAGACAGGGAAAATGACTGGATAATGGAAAGGTATGTAGTTGTCTGTTTGTTAGATTTAAAGCTTATTTCATAGCAGTACCATACAACATCGCCTGATTAGACTATCGTGCCAAAAAAATTTCCAGAGCAGCCCACCCAATCCTTCTTAGGGAAGGTTAGGGCTAGCCAAAAATGCATTCAAACCAACTATAGCAGGAGATGTCACCTCATACGCTAAATATGCGAGATACAGGATTTCGGGTTCTAGGGTATTATGAATCTGAACAAAAATAAATTACATCTTAGATTTCAGAATTTGACTCTAAAATGGTTTCAGTGTTTTGGTCAACATTATATATTCTAATCAGTCTTTCAATTAATCAATCAATCAATCAATCAATCAATCAATCAAGAAATTCACTAGATATTACATATTTATGCAAGCAAAATGTGAAGATGGATTGGTTAACTTTAGCTATGGTTATGTGACATAGCCTTACCGCTGGTGTGTAACAAGGCACTATAGGGCTAAACTTGTTGAGGCTACATAAAAATGAGCCTTGCAGATATGTCTATTGACGCCAAGATTGGTGTCATCAAGGCTTTTGAGTGAGTGTGCTATAGCTAATTCAAACGTCATACCATAATCCAAGGGATCGACAAAATGGTGGATTTTTTGTGGGGTTGGCAAGATATTTTTATTTACTTCTATTATGTTAAAACTATTGCGTTCTAAATTGGTATTTTCTGCCGGAAACTACACATGATGTTGTAATGTTAGACCATCATGTGTTTTGTATTACACAGAACTGAAACTCTCATATGTTTGCTTAAATGTGACCGCTGAAAAAATGTTGGCAAAATGTACTTTGTTAGTGAAATTATAAATGATTATACATGTAATTATACCGGACCGATGTGGTAAGACAGAGAGTGTCTGTGCTAAACGAGCGTTCTTCTCCATTGAGAGCAACATTAAGCGCGACTCCTTGAGGCTGTGTTCCTTGAATGGTTAGTGAAAGATGGATACTTGCATGAAATATGCAAAACCCAACATAATTAGGTTGCAAATGATGATAATGTAGTCACTAATGTAGTCACTACTTAATTCTGAACCAAGATACACAGTGGGGAGCGTGGTGGCCTAGTTGTACAGTGTCGAGCACAGGAGTCAGAACTTGGTTGTTCGAAACTTTCTTTACCGTGAATTTTCTACAAGTATACGGCCAAAAACAAAAACGTCAACAAAGGAACAATATTATATCTCCATCTAACATCAAGTAAGAATCACTTTAAATTAATCAGAAGCAAGCAACAATGGTGGGTATGGGACATAAAACACTTAATAGCTGCCCTCTTTATCACGAAAATTTGTCATTTTACTGTCTGCAATAACGCAAGCTATATGTATTTTATTTAAACGGATACGGTTCTGTAGTTTAAATGCATAAGAAAGAACCAGATCAGAACAGAACTTCCGTTTGATATTAATGGGTGAAAGTACTATGGTCACTCTAGCGGTTATATCTTTGATCGCATCTCCTTTGAACTACGGCATAAGCTGCCCTTGAGAACAAGACAAAACATGTTACATGTAAAATGGTGAATTTGTAAGTGTGGCCATTCTATAGCGCCTTCAATATCTTATTCAAACTTCTGTAAGAAGTACATGTCAGGGATGAAAATTCACATTACTGGCGTGTCTGGAAATATTGTTTAAGTAGGCTGGGCTGGGGCCAGACCCTCCGTATGTCTTACTCAGTCCACTGAGGTTCATATGGCAATTTTTTTTTGCTCCAAAGTTTCTTTGTTTGAATTGATGCTCGGCGTCCGAGTCAACAGCTATGGTCATGTCGGGACGTTGCCTCTATTTTATGGGACTTATACCCAAAATTAAGACGTCATGACATCCAAAAATCGCTTCAAATATAACCACCCAACTAAACCATTGAGACTTATATGTATGAATGGCTTGACTTAACCACTTTTCCTGGACAGGCTCAGACCTCAGCGGTTAACCAGTAATCAGATGGTCAGTCAGTAGTTTCAGTTGTATTACCTGTGATCCTAAAAAGGTACACGTAGGCAATGGCCAGGAAAAGGCGCAATCAGAAAGAAATTCACACTCCAAAAACCGAGGTAGGGAAAAAAAACTAAATTGACAATTACATAGGCTCCAATACTAAGAAAACATATAGCAGGCTGTATCTGTGGTGTAGTTTTAGTTTTATTGTGAAAGCATGGTTGCATTTTATGAGCAAATCCACATGAATACACAATTTTACATTGCTTCACAAACGTCCCAATGTTGTATTTCATTTGTGTCCTACATGTATTTGTTTTAGGTTTTGGTGTCGATTTTTGAAGTCACACGGAAGTAGTTAAGTTCAGGTAGTATGGCCACCTTTAATAAAATGGCTGCTCACTCAGCTAATATAATGTTCTTTAGAGCCTTCACTTTATGGTCCATTTGATATTATGGTATATTATACCAATAGTAGTAGATTGACGTCACAGCTTTACACCCCATTAACATTATGAAGGAAGTGAATGTATTTGACAAATCACAACAGGTGAGTCATTCAGTTTTATAACGGTAAATCTGTGACGTGAGTCTACGATCTTAATAGAACTATACAATTATGTGAATACGCAAATTCATAGAATAGCAGAATAGAACCGCAATAAATAAATTTTATTCCATTCCTGTTACTGATTTAATCCTTTTCAGACTTAATTGTTATCAGGTGAGCGAGTGTTGTCCTTTTGGCTCTCATTTCTATCATTTTTAGGACAGATATTCAGTAAATTTAATTTACTAATTGAAATAATTATGGGAGAAGAATGATAATCTGCTATAAATTATAAGTATTTCATCCTTTAGATAAAATACAAAATTGTAACGTACGTTACCATGCCATTACGTAAAATATGTTACCGTTATCATGAAGCATGGTCTGTAGTTGATTTTTGTGTGCTTTTAATACCTTTAAGGACAGATATTCAATAAACTTAATTTCCTAATTGAAATAACTGAGAGAGAAAAATGATAATCTGCAATTAATCATTGAAGTATATGATTCTATAGTGAAAATACAAAAATGTTACATACGTTACCATGACATTACGTAAAATATGTTACCATTATCATGAAGCATAGTCTGTAGTTGATTTTTTAAGTTCTTTTAAGTCCTATGGAAGTTTTATTTTGAAAACTGGGATGTTGTTCAGGAAAGGAAGTGTCTTTGTTCTGTTTCTGTTGGGACATGGTTATTAATGGGCATACTGTTTAAATGGGGATAGGGAAAGACAATGTTGTCAAATATTTGCTTTTTGTCATAAATTTTGGTGATCCCCTTAGCAGCTTGAATTTAAAATTCATACATCGGTAACGTACGTAACACGCTCTGGCACGATAAAGCCCCAGCAGTCAGAGTGCTAACAAGCGGCATTTAGTAGCTTAGGGTACTGGCTTTCAGAAAATATATGTCTACAAAAATCCCCGGCATGGTGCACCTCTGCCTTATACTATGTGATAGCCTATAGGTATACAGGAATCAAATTATATGAATGAATTACTTCTATGAAAACGCAAAACTGACAAAAATAAATGCAATCTATGACATATTTACAATGTTCTATAAATATATGATATGAAACTTGTAGGGTATATACTATAAACAACGAACAGTAAGTATGTATTAACAGGGAAAATCCCTTAGAAAAGAAAGTCGATAGACGGTCCGCCGATTGTGAACTCAGGTTGGGATCCATAAGGCCATGTGCAAAGTCCAGTATACTGTCCCGTGATATTCCATTTTGGCGTTGAAGGTAAAACTAAACCTTTACCTTTTTGCCACCGGGTCCGACTGTAACGAGCTGGCTGTCAATGTCACCCAGCGTCATCCCGTCGTTGATGTCAAGGTCATCGTAAAACTATCGCTGTGATCCCGCTTCTGTTGATTGGGTGGTATCGTAGAACCCGTACTCTCCACAGAACCCTCCATCTCAGTATCAGCATCGCCACCTGCAGCCCCGCCCGAATGTGAACTCTCGTGAAGATCACCACCGGTCTGCTCAACCTCGGTCTACTCAGCCTCGGCCTGTACCTCTTCTTCACCAGTAACACCATCGTCCATACTCTGACTAGGCTTCCTGCGGTCAGCTGCTTGTGCATATGACGTAGGCTTTTCATTTGCATTACTGGGGACACAGTCCTTTAAAAGATGCCCGATCTGCATGCAACGTAAACATAACGGTGGACGTCCAGCCATAGTAATAAGGGCAGAATACCCTCCCGCAAAAGAAACAACATAAGGGATGGTCCTCTTACGTTACTCGTCGGTCTCAATTATGACGCTCCACCCGTGCGTTTTGTGTCATCTTGTGTAAACACAACGGCGTCCCGTGTGACGAAGTCACCTTGCCATGATGTCTGCACATGGCATGTTGTTGCATATCTATAAGGAATCAAATGTCTAAAAATATCAACAATGTTATAGTTATAACACAAATTTGACAATTCTTTTTAACCAACATGACCAAAAAGTGGGTTCGCACCTTTACAATTTTATCATATTTTGTATTAAGAATGCAGTTGAAATCACCCCAAAAATCAAATTTCTACTACTAAAACTTAGAAATACTATTAAAGAAATCTTTTCTTTCTTTTGCATTGTTAGGAGCATATATGTTAATCAATCGAAAAGGAATATTGTCTATTTGTAAATCAATTAAAAGGAAACGGCCATCCATATCTGTATCAAATTTATCAATTTTTGAATCCGAATTTGGAAAAATAATTAATAATTAATTTGGAAAAATAAATATACTTACACCGGCAGATCGATTGGTTCCAAAACTCCAAAATGCTTCGCAGTTAAATTTATGCTTGATACTATTACCCAAAGAAATATTATCAACATGTGTTTCTTGAATAAATAAATACAAATTTATATGTATTTATTATATCTAAAAGATGGCACCGGGCTGCTGAAGTTCTCATCCCATTTATATTCAAAGTTGCAATTTTTATGATTTGTCTTGTCATTACTTTAGTGTGGTAGAAGATAAAACATTTTAATATACACATGATGATCTAATGCTAGGGTGACAAAAATATATACAGTTACACTATGTACACATGGCATATAAAACATAAACATAAATGTAATATTTTTGAAAATAACCATACAATAAACATGTAAATAATGGAAAACAGGGTAAAACCCTTATAAAGCAAAGTTGGTATTCGGTCCACCAATTGCGTATTCATGTTAGGATCCAGAAGGCTAAACTCAAAGTCCATGAAACAGTCCGGCTCTCCAGTTGTGGTAATGGTAAGGAAAGTAAAACTAAGTCTATACCTTCTTCCCATTGGGCCCAATCATGGTGTAGCCCTGCTCCCGTTCAGAATCGATCATGAAATCATTGCCGTGGGTGCCAGTGTCATCGTCATCATCTGTATCATGCAGACACTTTGGACCGTTCGGTGGTATCGTATCCCCCGTACGGTGTAACGTATCGTTGACGTCTCCCTCCGCCACCGCTGCTTCGCCCGAAACACCCTGATCCCCTGTGTCAGTCTCCTGGCTGCTTCCCTCGTAATCTGCTATCAAATTGTCCTGGCTCAGAGCTCCCTGCTGACTGTCGCCTCCACCTGATGCCGTCTGAGCGTAATTCATCGGCCCGGACTTGCTAGCTGGCTTAGAATCCTTTCTTAAATGTCCTATTGTCCGGCACACAGAGGTGACCGGCCCGCCATGGTAACTAAGGCAGTGTATCCTCCCGAAAAGTACACTACATAAGGTATTGACCTCTTTCTGAGTTCATCGGTCTCCATCATGACCCGTCGCACGCCTGTCTGCTTCGTGTCATTGGGAGTAAAAACCGCTGCATCGCGTGTCACAGATGTAACTTTCCCATAATTAGCAAAAAAATCCTCGACAATCGCGTCTTTAATATAACTGGATAACCAGTGCACCCTAAACTCCACAACTTGCTTGGAGATACTGACAATTGGAAAGGATTTGTCCCTTATCCACAAACTACCTACTGTATTCAAAATATCCGCCGCCTGCTCATCCTTAACTGTAAAATTGAAGGTGTTCGAATCTACCTTGCAAAGATCGGTTATTTTATCCCCTTGAAGTAAGCCACATAATCCATCAAATACATCTTTTAAGCTGAACCCAAAAGCTTTCGCTCTAAATGTTCTTTCATAAGAAAGTCTGTCAAAATAACGGAGAGGGATCTCCCCTCCGTTAACAAAATAACTTGCCATAAAGGCAAAGTAAAGACGTATTCCTAAAACGGAATAACTATGTCCGTAAATCCAATATGAATTATCAAATATAATCCGTACAACGAATATCACATATATAATCCAATAGTACAATGAATAAATATAATCCAAATAAGAACATATACTACACTTTGATCTTAGCCAAAAGGCCGAGAAGCGATGCTGACGTTGCTGTTCCATCAGGTCCTGAAAGAAACAAATTTCAAACAAAATCGGTAAACGCATACCAAACAATTGTGCAAGCGTACCTCTTTTCCTCTGCATGGTTTCTCCTTGGCATCAAAACCATACGCCATTCGCTTTCAGAAACTGTAAACCAGGTGTGTCTACTTTGGTTTAACTCACATTAGGCACGGGATTTCCGCCGAAATGGGTTTTGCTCAATAAACACGCTTTGCACGGGCCTTGTGACGTACAACGTACGTTTCTAAACGGCCAAAATTACCTCCCTTACACTCTTCATATTTTTTCTTCTTTCTTTTTTCTTTCTAGACGGCCAAAATTACCTCCCTTAGACCGTTCATATTTTTTCTTTCTTTCTTTTTCTTTTCCTTTTCTTTCGTATCCCGTTATTATTATTATTATTATTATTATTATTATTATGTTTTACCATGCAGCGAAATAGAGATACAACTGTAAGCTTTATGCATTTTTAAAAGCTGTTAGTGCTCTGTGGCTCTGTGCTGTAAAACATCGAACACAAGTTTTTTCATTTATCACCAGAAAGGGCCACATGGAAGATTTGAAAGAAAAACACAACATCATGTATACTTTGATGAAACAATAAAGTATCTGCTCTTATCAGTTTAATATCAATTCGAGTTTGGTCTTGGCATCTTACATTTAGCTGTACAACCATTTATCAAATCTCTTATATGTTTCAGGTGCAAACAATCAAGTTTCAAAGAAATATTCACAACATTCTGACCACCAAGTTTGAAAGGTAAGTACATAGTTGCTCTATTCAAAGGTTCAGATTTACAACTCAAAATAAAACCAAAAACAACTTTCTCAAACAATTTCAAATAATAAGGGGACATCAAATTAGTAGAGCCTAAATACCAGAGTTTGGATAAGGCCAAAGAATTAATAGGATATGTTTTACTTTTAAAACTCATAGATCTGAATTTGAAGTTGTTCAAAGTTTTCTCAATTTTACGCATAGTTTTTGACCATATATCATCATTTGAAACAGAATTACAAAGTATGTTGCCAAGCAGTTTGGGAGATAAAAATTAAAACAGATCCTTTAAGAGCAGTGAAAACATAAATGAGAAAGTAGATGGGCCATACCGCGGTTTCGACTATTGAAGTCTCGTCAGTGACCCTTTAGATTTGGCAACATGGAGCCAAAGAGAACTACTGAAATTTTGCAACTTTCAACAGGGTAGTCAGAAAGACTAGTATTATCTAAATGGGGCCAAATATATTAAAAATTGGTTAAAAAATGAATCTTAACCGATAATAAATGTCTGAGTTCTCAGAATATCCTTGCTGATCTCAAAGGACCAAAAAGAAAATACAACCTGCACTATGGATGATGTACGGGGAGACTGTTTAGGGCCGCCACACGGCACAACACCAGCTGCAGTAATAGCAAATAAAATTAAAACAGATCCTTTAAGAGCAGTGAAAACATAAATGAGAAAGTAGATGGGCCATACCGCGGTTTCGACTATTGAAGTCTCGTCAGTGACCCTTTAGATTTGGCAACATGGAGCCAAAGAGAATTACTGAAATTTTGCAACTTTCAACAGGGTAGTCAGAAAGACTAGTATTATCTAAATGAAAGTATTATAAATGACTAGTATTATCTAAATGAGTCTACCCATGAAATACCAAACGGATGACCCGACCTAGTTTTCCATTTACCCAAAAATATCCCCATTGTCTAAGTCACATTGATTTTCGAACCAGAAGCTCTCTCAAATAATTTACTTTTATTCAATAACCGTTTACAGGAAAGTAGATCAATTAAAATATTAGTTCCATCATCTGCATAATATACACACTTAGTATCTTTTGAGTACCACGGTAAGGAAGCCCATGAATGGCAATCTCACTTGATTAATAAAAGGTTCTAGACATAAAACATACAAAAGAGGACTTAAAGTACAGCCTTGACGAACACCTCTGCAAATATCAAATGGATCTGAAATAAAATGATTAACAAGAACTGAAGATTGAATATCTGAATACAAAATTTTAATCCATCGAATGAAATTTTCTCCAAAAACCATAAGTTTCTTAACATTTAAACAAAATCTCATAAGAGACACGATCGAAAGCTTTCTCTTGATCCAAGTTTAGAAAAATGCACGGTAAGTCTTTCTGCTCGACGTAATCAATGACATTTCGTAAAAGATGTACATTATCAAATATTGATCTACCCTTAACAGCACAAGTTTGATCTTCATGAACTAAAGTTTCAAGTACAGTACTAAGTCGATTAGTGATTGAATTTGAAATGATTTTGTAATCATAGTTCAAAGGAGAAATAGGACGCCAATTTTTCATATTTGAAGCATTATTAGGATCTTTGCACAATAAGGTAATATAAGAAAGACGCTGATTTTCTGTCAAATGTTCATTTTCAAAAATAAGATGTGAAAGTTTAACTAAAGTTTCACCAATGAGATCAAAGAATTTAACATAAAAAGCTTTTGTCAATCCATCGGGTCCAGGAGATTTATTATCTTTCATCTGTTTCAGGGAAGTTTCAAATTCTGCCAAGGAAAAGTCCATTTCAAGCGACGAAGAATCATCAGAAGATAAGGAAGGTAAGTCTTGGAAAAATATTTCAGCTATCTCATCATCAATAGGTTCCGAAGTATACAAATCTTGATAAAAGTTTCGAAAACAGTTCAAAATATCTTTCGAATGAGAAAAAGTTTCGCCATTACAATCAATTTTGATGCATAAAAACGATCAAGTCTAGTATGAATATATACTGATCAAAATAAGTTTATTCCTACTATAATGTTTTGAAAATATTGTGAGATATTAAGCACCTGAAGCAGATTCTCCCTCTCAGAAAGTTAATTTCGTCCCTCCAGATGATTGTTACACAAACAAAACTGCAAAAGATTGGCCGAGACGAGACCTATCGAACCCTGGTTCCAAGTAGGGTCACTATGAAAATTCACACATGAAGCTGCTGAAAAGGCAAGACTTTTCAGCAAGTATGAGATCGGCATTTACGCGGACAAAATTTCATCACTGTATTTAGCATAAAGGAGTACATGTAAAAGTTTTATTTCCGCTTGGAATTTGGTGCATATGAATGCGTGTACGCGTTACAAGTGACGTTAAATGGTAGTGACTGAAAAGGTCATCATTTCGCTTTAGGATCGAGGTTGGAAATCATTTGGGTTCAGGTCAGCGATAAAAACATTTTGTGTTCTCTTTGGTCATTTGAATCATTAAAAGCTGTCTAAATATTGGATTAAGCTAGCAATCAACGACTGATTTCAGCATTACGTGACTGAAACGTCAAAGCTGACGTTAAAAGTAAGGCCGTCCGTGTTCTTTACTGCAAACGTTATTTTGTTATTTAAACACCTCTTTAACAATTTCTGTTGTGTCTCTTTTGAAAAGCAGTGGTTGAGATTTGATTTATTTCAACGTAAACGAACGTCAGTCACGCAAAATTATGCACTATTTTCTTATTCAGTAGACTATCCACAAATGACAGACGAAATTTTTGTCATAATCAGAAGCTCTTGATATAGAGAACAATCATTCAGATAGAAATTTTATAAATTGAGAAGTTTTGAACGTTTTAGTGCACTTTGAAAAATAAGGCTAATTAACGTCAGAATAACGTAGTCTCTCAAGAGTGTCTGAAGAAACAAATTACAAAACTTTGAGCGGATTCTTGTTTCCTTGACACCAAACAGATGATTTAAAGCAAGTTTGGTTGAATGTGACTGCACCTAAAAATGTGGGCACTTGAATGGTATAAATATGGATAAAATGACGTTAAATGACGTCAAGACAATTTTAAAGTAAACTTTTGCCGTAAACCTTTTTTTGAATGTGTTTCTCAAATACTGCATAACACAAATTAAGAAATACCCCACAAATATAAGAATAACCGACAATTTTAAAGTAGGAATAAACTTATTTTGATCAGTATATTTTGATGAAGGCGCATGCCACGTAGTTGCAAACATATGTGGATTTAAATGTCTAAAAATGTCAACAAGGTTATAATTAGAACATAAATTAGATAATTCTTTAGAACCATCATGGCCATAAAGAAGGTTTGCGCCTTTACCAATTTTATCATATTTTGTATTTAGAATGCAGTTGAAGTCACCTCCTAAAATTAAATTCCTACTTGTTACAAGATATTTTGATATACTATTGAAGAAGTTTTTCGTATCTTTTTCTGTATTTGGAAAGTACAAGTAGGCAAAGATCAGGAAAAGGCGCAATCAGAAAAAGACTCCCACTCCAAAAACCAAGGTGGGAAAAAAACCAAACTAACAATCAGGCACTTATACCATGAAAACATTTCGTAAGCCGAATGAGCAGCTATTTTCCCAATAGGTGGCCACTCAGTTACCTTAACTTAACTAAAAATATGCAAACATACATAAGGCGCCAACAGCACAAAAATATTTTAAACACCAAGACATAAAACAAAAAGAACCACCACAGAAGTATCGACTTGGAACGATCAGTAACACAAAGTTACTGGCGGGTTTAAATCGATTTTACACGGCCGTAACCTCACCCTCAGCTTCTTGGAGCATATATGTTAACAAGTCTAAAAGGAATACCATCTATCTTTAAGTCAAGTAAAAGAAAACGCCCATCTAAATCAGTATCAAATTTCTCAATTTCAGTATCACAATTTGGAAAAAATAAAATACCGACACCAGCAGATCGATTTGTTCCTAAACTCCAATAAGCATTACAATTGAATTTACATGTATGTTTCAGACTGTTACCCAAAGACATATTATCGACATGAGTTTCTTGAAGAAATAAAATATCGAATTTGTAAGTATTCAAAACTTGTAATAGATGACACTGGGTTGATGAAGCTTTCATCCCATTAACATTCAACGTTGCAATTTTAATAGTTTGTTGTTTCATTATAATATAATTGTTATTTTTTCAATGTATATTAGACATGCGACATATTTCAGTTTTACAGTGATATATACAGTTACACTATTCACACATACATATACAATATGAAAAGGCATGACCTGAATACAAATGAAACTGACAATGGTGATAATAACAAAAGATAACAGGGTCAAGCCCTTAAATAGCATAGTCGATAAACGGTCCTCCAAATGTGAACTCAGTTTAGTGTCCATAAAGCTATAATCAAAGTCCATATTCCGGTCCGGGTCGGTTATCAGCGATGGAAAAGAAAGAATAAAAACTATACTTTCACCTTCTTCTCATTAGGCCCCATGGTGATGTAGCCCTCTATGTCCGCCTCCAGCAGGTGCCCATCCGCGTGGCTGTCATCATCACTGTTGTCATCATGATTCCGTTTTGGACCGCTGGGAGGAATCGTCGACCCCGTGGAACTCATTGTCTCATCACCCTGCGCCCCGTCTGTACCCGCCTGACCCTGTTCCCCGCTCTCATCTGTCACCTCGGTGCCGTCCGCCGTCAGGTCTTCCTGGCTATGAGTTTCTTCTTGCTCCTGGCTATGAACATTGCCACCACCCGTTGACTGTGCATATATCTTTGGACCTGAATTTGAAGGCTTTGACCCCGGGCAATCTTTCCTCAAGTGTCCAATTGTCCGGCATTTCAAACACAAAGGTGGCCGTCCGGCCATGGTTACCAGCGCCGTATATCCTCCGTTGAAATTTATAACATACGGTAAAGACCGCTTCCTTAACTCATCAGTTTCCATCATTACTCGTCGAACACCTGTCCGTTTCGTATCGTTGGGGGTAAACACAGCCGCGTCCCTCGTTTCCGACGTAACCTTGCCGTAATGACTAAAGAAATCTTCCACAAATGTGTCCTTCACGCAACTAGGCAACCAGTGTACCCTGAATTCAACAGTTTGTTTTGAAATGCTCAACACGGGAAAAGAACTGTCCCTGACACGGATATGAACTGCATTACTGATGATATCTACCGCTTGCTCATCCTTCAGTGTAAAGTTGAATGTGTTCGAGTCCACCTTGCATAAATCCACTATCTCTTCCCCCTCGACCAACTCGCATAGCCCTTCAAAAACATCCCGTAGACTGAGACCGAACGCCTTCACTCGGAAAGTCCGCTCGTAGCTCAACTTATCAAAATAACGGAGAGGAATATCCCCTCCATTCACAAAGTACCCCGCCATGGTAGCGGGATACTACACTGTCATATTCCTACAACGGAATACACAAATAATCCGCACAGCGAATAATTAATCCAATATCACAGATATTATCCAATAAACACTATGAATAAGTAATCCAATATAATCCAACTAAGAACAGATACTACACTTTGATCTTAGCCGTACCTCTTTTCCTCTGCATGTTTTCTCCTTGGCATCAAAACCATACTCCATTCGCTTTGAGAAACTGTAAACCAGGTGTGTCTGTTTTTTTTAACTTGCATTAAGCACGGAATTTCCGCCGAAATTAGTTTTGCTCAATAAACACGCATTGCACGGGCCTTGTGACGTACAGCGTACGTTTCTAAACGGCCAAAATTACCTCCCTTAGACCGTTAAGATTTTCTTTTTTATTATTATGTTTTACCATGCAGCAAAATAGAGGTACAACTGTAAACTTTATGCATTTTAAGCTTTAGCGCTCTGTGGCTTTGTGCTGTAAATCATCGCACATGAGCCTCCATTTGTCACCAGAAAGGGCCACAGGGAAGTATTGAAAGAAAAACATAACTGCATGTATACATTGATGAAAGAATAAAGTATCTGCTCTTATCAGTTAAATACTATTTCGAGTTTGGTCTTGGCATCTTACATTTATTGAATGTTTCTCCCCCAGAAGGGGAGTGGGCCGATCCCGGAACTACTGCAATACCGGGCCAACCCGTGGCGAGAGCGGAGCAAGCCCCTGACATCTCACCTGTGTTCAAAAATCAGTTTAATATCGAAGTCTCCCAATGGGGGACGTATCAGATATTAAGCTGATAAGAACATATACTTTTTTTTGTTTTTCATAAAACTTTGTTCATATATATATACAATAAAAAACGTTGGGATGCGCACAGCGTAATCCCTCCGCCTGGTGACCTTTTCTACAATTGAATGCGGATGACTTAATTTACTTTATACTTTGAACGGTCGCATTGTAATTTAACGTTATATATTATGTTTTAAAAGTAAAATGTTTCATCAGACTGATTGTAAATAAATGCGACTTATATCAAGGTTATTAAATACGTTTACATGTATGTAAAATTGAAAATTGAAATTGAGAGTTGCTGATGATACCTATAATGATGATGATTCTACCGGCTTTAAAAGAATTTAAAGTGTTCATATTTATAAAACTGAGCCGGTTACATATGAAATTGTACATTAACACAGTATATTGCGGGATGAAATGATGATACATATTTCCTAGAGGTCACCGTTTGAAACATATATTTAACGTTTGTCTTAGTAGAGATATGTATTTCCAAGTACAATTTAAAGCAAGTTAGAAAGCTGAACGTTTTCGAAAATTTAGAATTTTACGTATACTGCTATAAAACAGTAGTATAACAATATTAACAGCGTCAACAAACACACTTGAATGAAAAGGTACATGTAGGCAAAGATCAGGAAAAGGCGCAATCAGAAAGAGATTCCCACTCCAAAACCCGAGGTGGGAAAAAACCAAACTAACAATCAGGCACTTATACCATGAAACATATCGTAAGCCGAATGAGCAGCTATTTTCCCAATAGGTGGCCACTCAGTTACCTTGACTTAATTAAAAATATGAAAACATACATAAGGCGCAAACAGCACAAAAAATTTAAACACCAAGACATAAAACAAAAAGAACCACCACAGAAGTATCGCCTTGGAACGATCAGTAACACAAAGTTACTGGCGGGCTTAATCCGGTTTGATCTTTGCCTACTTGTACCTTTTTACAGGATCCTAACCTCACCCTCAGCTTCTGCAGTGGTTCATAACATTTAGTAAGTTCTTCGGTCCTCGTGGTGAATCTCTAACTAGTCAATGAATCATCAAGAACAAACAAATAAATCATGATAAACATCCTGATGAATCAAAAACAAGGACTCACAGATTGAGTAAGCTGCCCGACGATGGAGATCCCTGGGCGCCGAATAACCTACTAACTCCGGAGCAAAAGAAAAACACCAGTTGGACCCCGGTGGGCCAAGCAACAGACAAGAAGCTCCGGCCCCAACCAACTAAAATGAATAGCTTTAAGTCGGGGCCATCATAGAGTCTGACGCCCGACCCACCGGCGTGCAATTAAAGAAGGCAGCATAGTTATCAACCATGATTGGGTTAAAAACTAAGCATGCAGACTGTCGCATAACATTCAAGTTATAACCTATACGTCTGTAACGTGTTATGATTTTTCTGAACTGAAAAGAAATATCATTAATTCCTATAAGTTTCTTAAATTTGTAAACTAAGTCACCATAAAATTCAGGTTCCGAAAGGCCCTCACTTAAAAGCGTCTTTAATCCAGCATTATATTTGGAAATCAATTCATAGTGTCTACGATAAAATTTAGAAAAGGTTTTTCGAAGTTTATGATACCGATAGCCCTGTTGGAGAAGTTTTGCCGTTAATCATTTATTTCGAGCGTTGAAGTCTGTAACATGATTGCAGACTCTAGCAAACCTAATAAGTTGCGTAATGTAAACACCATAAGAAGCACGACGAGGAACGTCACCATCCAAAAAAGGAAAATTAACTATATCAAAATCAAAGTCATCGCGCTTATCATAAATTTTAGAAGAAACAAATCCATTTGCAACAGAAAGATGTAGATCTAAAAAGGGGGCTTCGGTATCTGAGATATTGGCTTTGTTCAACTGAAGTTCAGGTGGATAAATTTGATTGACCATACCTTCAAAATAAGGGTTGTCAATGTTCAAAAGGTCATCGAGGTACCTTGATGTGGAATTAAAAGCCTCGATAACATCAGCTTGATTATCATGGTTAAGAAAATCCATGAAATCTCTTTCGTAGCAGTATAAAAATAAATCAGCTACGAGAGGTGCGCAATTTGTACCCATCGGAATTCCAACAATTTGTCTGTATAACTTGGTCCCAAATCTAATATAAATATTATCCAGGAGATAGGATAAGGCGTCGCATACATTCTGACATGACCAAAGTGTATACCGACTTTGGTCAGAGGAAGTGAAAAAAGCCTTTCTGTCATTACATGTCAAATAAAGTGAACCGTAGTTTTTTTAATGCCCTTTTGAAGGTCCACTCTATCAAATCCAGAAGTTTTTCTTTAATTAGATTATGTGGTAAAGTTGTATACAGAGTAGAAAAATCATATGTGGACAAGCTCGTCGCACGGAACCCTCTACACTTCAATTTATTGAGCACCTCACCAGAATTTTTTATTGACCAAAACCAATTTTTATTTGAAGTTTCAAACACTGCCTCACAGTATCTTATAACATGAGATTTGATAGCAGTAAGACAGGAAGTTAATAATTTAGAAAGTTCAGTAGTAGTACAAGAGCTGGAATTTGCAATAAATCTAGCTTTGTATGGTCTTTTGTGAAGCTAGGTAACCAATACATCGTAGGAAGTTTGTCTTGGCCTTCATTGACACAAACAGAAATCTTAACAGGTAAATCGTTTAAGTGGGCATTAACTACAGACATTTCATCAGTATCTGTCTCCAGATAAGCCCTGGTGCTATCAAGCTCCTGTTTTAAGGTGTTAACATAGTGAAGCCTACAAACAACAACAACATTGTTTGCGGCTTTGTCTGCCGGAACCAAGACATACTTTCTGTGAAACTATTGGATACCCTGCTTCAAATGCCTAAATGACGATTTAGGTTTAGGAGGTAAAAGATTAGTATTTTGTGAATAAAACTTTATACGTTTATCCACGATAGTGAAGATACTTCTTTTCCATTCTTTAAGAGCATTATCCTCAACACCCTCTCGTTTACACCATCGATTACCGAAATCATTCAATGAAGATGCAATCTTCTCTCTACATTTGTCGAAATTGATGTAGGAAGGGAATCTATATTTCGGACCTTTAGAAACAATTTTGCGAATTCTAGAATCCGAAATTATTTTTAAATTTCCAGTAACAATATGTCCGGCTGGTTGATAAACAAATTCAGAATCTTTACAATCTCAAGACTTAGGAGTATTAGCATGGATATCAAGATCAGAAACAAGTTTATTGAAATTAAAAATGATGCGCAGCGCGAGAAAAGGGCCCTTGAGGGTCAAATTTCAGAATTTTAGTTTTTGTTATATTTCAATAGCTATGTGTCTTACCTGTAACTTTGAATGAAAATTTTGGCGAAATTGTGTATAAAAATTGTAAAATATGAGATTTAGAGGCAGTACCCCTTTATAACAATGATGTCAAACCTTGCAAAAATTGACATTAAACATACTTCTCTAAGTATGCTGTTTCTTTAAGGTTTACTGCATATATTTAAATGAACAACAATATAAACTTATCAAATTTGTATTCATGTATCATAATTGATAAATGTTCAAATCAATATTAAGTGATATTCCATGATAACTACAACATAGGTAGTTTTGAACTACTGTCTGTACACCATCTTTCAGAAATTGCATTTTTCAAAATCTCACTTTTTCTGAAACATCAGAAGAAAAATATGACCACTTTTTGCAACCCAAAAGTCGTAAAATGTGCTGCAAATGTTTTGAAAATTAGATCACTAAATAAATAATTATGCCCCAAAATTATTTTGAATAGGTATTTTGGATGTGCAAGGGAGGTAATCCAAACACCTTAAAATTGAAATAAAGCAAATATGAGAAAAATATTTACCTGTTGAGCGCTCAGCTATGCATACAATGCATTTTTGTTTTGGTTTGTTGCATTTTAAATGGAAAAAAAAAATACATTTTAAGATTTTTTTTCTAGAAGAATAGTTACTTCCCTTGCTGAGTCATGCTGACATTATTTACAATTAACGCCATAAAATTTCTATTTGTTGACCGATTGTCAAAATTTTTGTGGCATTTACGACTTTTTGAATGCAAACTAGTGACATGGTAATAAATATTTTTTTCTCGAAGTCTTTAAGAAAAGTGAGATTTTAAAAATGCAGCTGCTGGAAGATGTTGAAAGCCAGTACATGTAAGTCCTGTGTTACGGGTTTTACTCTGACTGATATCTGTAATTAGCCTATTCTTCCAAGGGTGGACAAAGTTCATTTTTGTGCTCCTCTCTGACAAATGGGCGAATCTTCTTGAATAGATACTCCTGTCTGGCCCTGCTGATGCCACCTGCCTGTATAACATCAGGGAAGGAGTCCTCGAAGACATCAGCGTTGACTTGCAGGATGCGAAGACACTGTTCTGGTGAATCAGTCTTCTCCCTCAGAAAGACTTCTCCTGGGTTGGTGGCAGTAAACCGGAAACTCCGTATCTTCCTAAAACATAATAACAAAAAATAAGAGTGTTAATATATGACAACTACTTGCCTAGCATGCAATACAGACTAGTGACAATAGATATGTTGTTAAGTCTTTGATTGTACATGTATTTAATAAAGAGGCGTTATATGCTTTTAAAACATACAGGGTGCCTGAATAAAAACCTTAGATAAATCATTAAACGTCACAAAGTACATAGATACGGTGTTCGTTTTAGACACAGCACTCAATCACATATATGTATGCATTGTTTAATCTCTTAAAATGATGGCTACCTGATACCAGGGTTTGGCCGGAACTTGCCATGGAAGTAGCTCTTCCAATCATGACAATCAAATGTATGAGCTCCATCAGAGGTAGTCATTCTCACCGCCATGTTTGACTTTGCGGAGTTGTTTATTAGTCTCTCTAGATGGGGTAGGCTGTCAACGTCAGAGCTGCAAAAACAGGAGTGCGATACCAGACCAAATAACCAAGACATTAAGCTATACACATAGGTAATTACATGGACAAGTTTGTATGACTATAAACTTGTGTTTATTTGTTTGCTTGAATTGATGCTTAGCGTCCCAGTCAGCAGTTATGGTCAAGTCGGGATGTTGCATCCATTTTAAGGGACTTTTACCCAACATTAGGAAATAATGACATCCAAAAAGTGCTTCAAATATTACTATTACAAAACTAAGCCAATAAGGCTTACATGTATGAATGCTTTGACATGAACCAGTTTTGACTTGAACCAGTTTTCATGAGCTGGCACAGATGAGAGATAAATCAGTAATCAGCTAGTCAGTCAGTAGCGTATAAGTTTTGTGTAATAGTGTATGTATGCTCGCCTTAAAACGATCAGTTTTTGGATAAAGTCAGTGAATCTTTTTCTGATTGCGCCTTTTCCTGATCTTTACCTACCTGTACCTTATTATTCTATAAGCATAGCATTCTAATTTAACATATAATGTGTGTACTTTAATTGAGTCTACACTACTTCTAATGTCTAATGGCGATATTTATGTATCAACTTACCGACGGTATAATTTCTTAATGTAGGCAAACCCTGCATCAACCAAGCATCGTGTATGTCCGGGTATCTGGAAATGTAGAGTAATCTGTCGATGGCGCCCCGTCATCATCCGCCATGCCAGATAAGCCATCATATACCGATGCTTATTCTGCCCTGAAATCAGCGCCTATGTTTTCGCTCATCGGATAGCACATTTCCTCTTCTACTTAAATCCGAAATTTCAAGCTTCAAGCTCTTTTCTGTGCTTGTACAGGTCAGTTTGTGTCGGACCTGTTCGGACACAACATTGTTGGTTTTCCCACCAGGCAGCTCAAATGTCAATTACAGTTTTGCTGTATATTGCAAAAAGCCATTTAATAAAAGCATGTTGTTGTTTTTTAATTCTGTTATTTTCAGAAGTCTTCAACAGTCAATTTTTAGCCAAATAAATGATGAAAAATTAGCCAGCTGTACATTAACAGTTTTAAATTTAACTGCTGAAATTAGAATAAGCAAGGATCAGGAACTGATAGTGAGTGTGCGATGACTAAATGCATTAAATACTAGCTGATGATAAAAATGGCTACTACTGACTTTTACTGCTGATGGCTAATGTACATGCAAAAGTTAATAAACCATTGAATTAGCTTTGCGCTTAATGTTCTAATTACCGCCACAGTTGTCTGCGTGGAGCACACATGCCATCTCACCAAAACCGCTGGTCTCAAGGGCGTGATGTATCATGGATATAACCGAGTTCGGGCCGTGTGTCTGTGTGCCGTCGGTGCCAATAGTTTCACCTTCATCGAGCATGTAGTTCAACTGTTTGTAAATTCCTTCAATGCATACACCAAAGATTTGCACCTTGCGGGGAGTTTCAAAATAAATTGGACCAGCTTGACGTGCGTGTTGTGGCAAGGTCACAGGCTGCGCATAGTCAAATGTGTAGTGGACCTCTGTCAGTTCGTCAGAACATGCCGTTGGATGACTCTGGGCTCTTTCACCATACACTAACATTTCTGATCGCGCGACTTTGACACACTCAGTATAAACAGTTTTAGCATCACTGGCTTCCTTAACATGTTCAATTAAATTGTTACTGGCCAATATTTTCTCTTCAGATGACACTGCAATCTGTACTTTATCCTTAAGCTTTTCACATGTATGGCAGACATCTTTTCTCGGGTTGGGAATGAGTATGTGGGAACAACAGGCACGCCATACATCCTGAAATGAGGTGAGTTTGACAGATTTAAATGAAGCAGCCGTACAACTCTCTAAATAAAGCTGGTGAACTTGCTTTTTAGTTGTTGCAGCAGGGAGAATGATAGGGGGCTCACAGTCTTTCCGGTTGGAAGCTGCTGGTTGTGGTAATCCATATTGCTGGGCATAATTCTTTACAAACTGTACAACTGTCTTTGTATCATCATAGGTCAAGCTCCATTTGAGTTTCCTTCCAGCATTACCATGTGTTCTTGGGGTTAATCCATGTGTCTTAATGTGCTTCAGCAAGTTTTTAAATGCCTTTTCACCAAAGTCATGTGTAAAAAGAAACATTTTCTTGCACACTTCACGGTCATCAAAATAATATGAATATCTCTTCCTTTTTGCTCCAGATTCATCGCCGCCATTGTTTATCCCTTTACACTTTAATTTCCCCATAATATACATGTCCTTTTCTTCCTTCCGTAATTCTCGCATCTGAAGTATATGCTCAAAAATCTCTTGATTCTGAAAATTGGAAATACACTTATTCTGACACCCACAGCCACTTCGCATTTGATGTTGTATGGAACTCATTATTTCATCGTCACCAGACTGCTGTGATGACATATTCTGATCCTGGCTGTTCTGAACGAATTCTTGTATAATGTCAGGTTCTGCAGCTTCATGCTCGTCTGTGCTCTCGTCAGAAGATGACTCAGAATCACTGGAGAGTTCAGGGACCAGGGTAGGAAAATACTCATTGTATAGTTCATCCAATGTCTGCAAAAACAGAGTCATAGTAAGGATGTATGGGGTGCCGTTTTACTATTTATTCCTTATTTATGGATATCCATAATTCATTTATGGATATCCATAATTCATTTATGGATATCCTTAATTCATTTTAGGATATCCTTAAATAATTATGGATATCCCTAATTATTTTAGGATATCCTATATTGATTTAAGGATATCCATAAATGAATAATGGATATCCATATATGAACATAGGATATCCATAATTGAATTTAGGATATCCATAAATGCATTTAAGGATATCCTTAAATCATGCTGAATTCTGGATATCCAAAATTCGATTTAAGGATATCCTTAAATCGAATTATGGATATCCTTAAATCAGCCTATTTAAGGATATCCTTAAATGTATTTAAGGATATCCAGAAATAATCTGGAATTAAGGATATCCATAATTCGATTTATGGATATCCATAATTCAATAATGGATATCCTGAAATAGGCCGATTTAAGGATATCCATAATTCGATTTAAGGATGGACGTCACTTCTGGTTGGGGAGAAGTCATTGTGCCCTATATTATTTTTTTGATTTTAGGATATCCTAAAATGAATAATGGATATCCATAAATACAATCTTATTTAAGGATATCCATAATTCATTTATGGATATCATTAAATCGAATTATGGATATCCAATATTCATACGATTTAAGGATATCCTTGAATAGAATTATGGATATCCTTAAATAGTGTTGTATTTTAGGATATCCATAATTCATTTAAGGATATCCTAAAATCAAATAATGGATATCCATAATTCAGCAGAATTAAGGATATCCATAAATTGATTTAAGGATATCCATAAATGAATTATGGATATCCTTAATTCATTTATGGATATCCATAAATGAATTATGGATATCCTAAAGTGAATTTAGGATATCCATAAATATGGAATAAATAGTAAAACGGCACCCCATAAGGATGATGCTAGCTACGTATGTGTGTGTGTGTGTGTGAGAGAGAGAGAGAGAGAGAGAGAGAGAGGGAGAGAGTTTAAAGATTCATAGTTTGTGTTTTAATAGCTTGTGTTTTTAATCAGTCATACAGAGAGAGTTTAAAGATTTATAGTTATTGTTTTAATAGTTTGTGTTTTAAATGCGCTTGCTACATGCTCGCAAAAATATACCACTGCGTTCATTATCCAATAGTGTGACTTGTGTAAACATAAAATGTCTGGTACCCATCATCACAGAGGCAGTTGCCATGGCGTATTATAAACAAATAAGTGGAGAGTGCCGGTCTCCGTTTACACATCTTGATTTTTCTTCTTTTTCATCTGCTATGATGCTTAGAATAAAATGGCAATTATGAAAATAATATTTCAGCAGCGAATGTGTAGTTTCATGAATATTTTTTGTTACCTTTGTGCGTTCTTCGTCATCGTAATGTGTTTTCGTGACTTGTCGACTGCTACGCTACATCCGTCAATTCTACGTAAAATGTCTGCTTATACATGCGATTAACAATAATGACATTCACGGCAGCTGAAAATATACTGACCGACAAAAGAAACCCGACACTTGTTCATGTTGTATGAAAAGTTTATCCCTTGTGAGGGGTGAATTATTTTTCGTATGTAAGCATCTCTTACTATTGTCTAATGATTCCGAAATCGTTTTTGGCGACAATCATTTGATAAAAACTGTGAACTTGTAAACTGTACTTTAAGCATTATTTGCTCGTGCAATGTAATGGTTGGATGGTTACATGTGAAAGTCTATACATGTTAAGTCTAATGTTAGTCGGACATTTCGCCATGATTATTTCTTTGGAATTCTTTCTTCCACAATTTTTTATCGATCAAAGAAGTCCGGCCGTTTGAACATTTTCAGCCGGTCTTGCAGCCTAATGTTATTCGACGTGTTTTTCAACCAGTACGGTCTCGTTACGACGCCGTATTTGTTGATTTAGGTGCCCAGATACACTTTGAAGAATTTTACCACTTCCACTTTGGACGATTCGTTCGTATCACGTGTTTATCCATTCGGGGTGCATTTCTTATTTTCACGTGTTTTTCCATGTAACATGCCTTTTTGAAGTCATTAGAAGAAATTCAGGATGCGGTCGCAACGGCCAATGCATAACAATTGTTTTATTTCCGCTTAAATTTACTGCGTAATGGTTATGACTTTGATTTGTGATTTTTGAAATGACCCCCTTGCTTTAATCTTTGTGCATTACAGAAAGGGAATTAATTGAAAACGCGGATTCTTGCAACCAAATGGTGTGGAAATGATTTGCCTTCCATGCTGTATAAATCTGTATTTTATTGCACATCTGGTTTTGCGATTATGAATCCAAATGTAAGTGTCGGGTTTCTTTTGTCGCTCAGTATACAAACCTCAATGTCGTTTTGCTCCATTTTATCTGATGTATTATGGTTTCTTGTGATGCGAAATCAAAGCCGACATCTTGACTTCCTGGTTTGATTGTCACAGTAAAGACACGTGTACGCGTGAAAATAATGCCGCGACTTTGACGTCGTTTATATCGTAACGTCGTTTAGAACGTTAAGGGCCTTTTTCTCGCGTTGCGCATCAAATAGTATTTCTGATTGGTTTATTATATTTGTAACAAATAATAGGAGGCTCTGAATTTTGGAAGTACGTAGGTATAGACTGTATCACTGATTTATCCTGGAATATGCTTGGTAAATCAATAAAGTCAATTCCTTTATTAATGAAAGGAATTTTAATAAAACTTCTAATGTGATTAGATTCGGAATCGATAAATGGACGAAGAGCATGCTGAGTATAACATCTTGTTAACAGTGCAGCGTCATACATTTGATGATTTCTATAGTAAAATCTATTAGCCTCTGTGTCCAAGGAACGTAATACAGCAATAGGTAGAGAACTGAGATAAGACAGCATTGGATGTCGACCGTGAATCCTTAGTTTAACAGCTAAATCATTAAGAGAAGTATTCAATTTCATTGTAGCGCACCGTTTACGTTTGTCATTACCCTTTTTCCGTATACCATGAGATCTATAGCAGCTTATTCATAAAATATTTTCGTGTGCCACACCACAAGTAGTATAGGTAATTGAATCGGTGCACTTTGACGAGTGAAGTGTCCTTGTATACAGCATATAGTTTCAGGTACAAGCGTCCCGGTCACAAGTGGAAATAACAGTTCAACATGAAGTGCACTCATGGACAGCTCAGGTAAGTATAGTATGGTATGGTGGCACAGAAGCATCATGACAGTCAACAGCAATACATCAAACAAAAACTTCTGAAAAAGATAAAACTCAACAAGTACCATAGTATATGACAACAGCTACCCAAGACAGCGCGCAAAGCAGGAGCGACACTCCTTCAACATGACCTGTTGAAACAGCACCACCCCAGCGTCACGCAATGGCAAAGGCAGACATACATATGTTGTTTAAATAAAGAAAGCTAACTCTCCATTTTCTGTTAATTCACAAAAATTAGTTGGTCGGAGCCAGTAATTAGAGAAGGTTTCACGATTCATTCGCTTAAAATCTGCCTGGATTCTTAATTTCATTCTATTTAAGATAAACAACATAATATATTTTGAGTCAATACGTCTACTCTCAAATTTCGTCAGATTACGGCACATCCAAATAGCAAATTTACATTCAGTTAAAAGATATAATATTAAGGATTCAGTTTATTTATCAACTTGTACAGGTATTATGTGATACAGCATTAAAGCTACTGAAGGTAAAATGCGAATACGTAACACATCAGCAGCTGCAGACAAGTAGTCAGTTATAAACTCATATACAGGCGTAACCATAGGACAACTATAAAATAAATGCTCAATAGACTCAAGCGGAAAATTGCACAGTGAACATTCTTGAACTTTTGATATTTTATACTTACACAGAAGCTGTTGTACAGGAATAATTTCATGAGCTATTTTCCATGAGACGTCTCTAGCAAATGGGTCAAGAAATTTATTATTTAAAGATTTCCAAATAAGAGGGTAAGATACATTTTTATGAACAGATTCAATTCTAGGATGCGTTTTATTACTATTCAATAAGATTGTGTACATTTCTTTGCATGACAAATTTCCAAGTAAAACGTTAGGTAAAGATTCAAATTCACGTAAAATATCTAAACATTTCTTATAAAAAGGTGGAATATAGTCACTATGAGGAATTTTCAAACTAGCAAATTCCGAGTTGTATTTTCTAAGGTACATCCCGATCCAATAAATGGCAAAATATGTCCATTTGGCTTTATTACCTGCAATCAAAGATTATACATGTTTCAGTAACAGAGTTTTGAGTTTCCAATCGATATTCACAATATTTTGTCCACCAGGTTTGAAATGCAAATACATTGTGTCTCTAGACAAGTGCTCAGATTTACTATTCCATAAAAACTCAAATACGCATTTTCTGAAAAGTTTCAAATAATGTCCATGCATGATAGTTGTAGATCCTAAATACCAAAGTTTTGAACATGCTAAACAGTTAATGATATAAGATTTCATTCGAAGAGACAACTTCCTAGTTTTACAGTTATTCAAAAGTTTTTGTAGCTTACTAAAAGTTGAAAACCAAATTTTATCATCTGATAACATATTTCCCAGTTTTGTTCCAAGCAATTTCATTGAATCAATCCAAGAAATTCCAAAAGGGTGATCTTCTCGAGTTTTCCACTTTCCTAAGAACATTCCTTTAGTTTTTGTCATATTGAGTTTTGCACCAGAAGCTTTGCCGAATAATCTACTCAGTTTCAAAACATTGCAAACAGACTCATTATCAGATAAAGTGAAGTTCGAATCATCTGCGTATAATATCAACTTAGAAGTTTCTTTCGAACCAGGAAGAGATATGCCTTTGATTGATGGATCTAAGCGAACTTTATTTGCAAATGGCTCTAAACAGAGGACATACAGAAGAGGACTAAGTGCACAGCCTTGTCTCACACCACGTTGGATTGCAAATGGAGAAGAGATAAAATTATTCACAATGACTGAAGTTTGGATATTAGTATATAATATCTTAATCCATCGAATAAAGTTGTCGCCAAAACCGAAAGTATGCAAACATTTAAACAAGAAATCGTAAGAAACTCTATCGAAAGCTTTTTCTTGGTCTAAACTAAGAAAAATGCATGGCAAATCTTTTTGGTTTACATAATCAATAATATTTCGTAAAAGGTGAAGGTAATCAAAAATAGATCGACTTTTAACAGAGCAAGTTTGGTCCTCATGTACAATGGTTTCTATAACTGTACTTAGTCGATTTGTAATAGATTTAGAAATTATTTTATAATCGTAGTTTAGAAGTGAAATCGGGCGCCAAATTTTCATCAAATGAGAATTCTGTTCATCTTTACATAATAATGTAATATACGAAAGGCGTTGTGATTCAGTCAAACATTAGTGATTAAAAATAACATTTGTTAATTTGGTAAGCGTTGGGCCAATTAAATCGAAAGATTTCATGTAAAAAGCTTTGGTTAAACCATCAGAACCAGGAGACTTTCCATCTTGCAAATGTTGTAATGATTCAAATAATTCATTCAAGGACAAAGAAGATTCTAAAGATTCTGAATCTGCTTCAGACAAGTGCGGCAAATCTTTCATAAAGGTATCTGCAATTTCATCATCAATACTTTCATCAGAAAATAAATCAATGTAAAAATCCCGAAAACAATTTAATATTATCTTTTGTTTCTGTAAAATTTTGGCCATTATGTTCTATTGTATTAATTGTCTTCTTTTTAGCATGGCGCTTTTCCATTTTGTTGAAATAGTTTGAAGGTTTTTCTTCGTCTTCTAAAATCTCAACTTTAGATCTAATTCGAGATCCAAAATATGCTTGGTCATGTAAAGGTTTGATTCGAATGCGTAAAGTTTCAAGCTGTTCAAAATATTTGCCAGGATCTTGCTTTTCACATTGAGCTAAAATAGAATATTCAGAATTTAATTTACGCAACAATTGAAAGTTTTCTTTACTCTTATTTTTGCTGTATAAAATACAAAAATTCTTTATTTTATCTTTCAGGGTATCCCAGAAGTGTAAATCAACATCTTTGTTCTCGGAATGGTAAGTATAAAATAGTCTAAACGTTTCGACAAAATCTTTATCTTGTAAAAGGCTGTCATTAAATTTCCAGTAACTAGGACCGAATGAAGATGACTTATTAAGTTTCATGCTAAAAACAAAAATATCATGATCACTACAAGCAAAAGGATAGAAATCAAATTTGGTTTCTTTATTGATAAAATGTCTAGAAATGTAAAACCTATCTAATCGAGTATGTATATCTTTAGTAACTGGGGAGTGCCAAGTAGCTGCATATCTGTATGGGAAAAGATGTCTAAAAATATCAACCAGAGAATAATCATTACAAAGAGAGGTAAGTTCTTTTGAACCAACAGTGCCATAGTCCAAATTGGCCCCCTTACCCATTTTGTCATATTTCGGATTTAGGACACAATTAAAATCACCACCCATGATAATATTTCGATTGCAAACAACATATTTTGGTAAATCATTGAAAAAGTCCTTTCTTTCGCATTCCTTATTTGGGGCATATACATTTATCAACCTAAAAGCAACATTATCAATTAATACATCTAGAAATAAAAATCTACCATTCACGTCAAATTCAAATTTTTCAACAGTAAAATTCAGTTTGTTGGATACAAAAATCGCTACCCCAGAAGACCTATTGCTACCTAAACTCCAAAAGGTTTCATAGTTATATTTATCTTTTAAAACATTTGCCAAAGACATGCTATCTACATGTGTTTCTTGTAAAAATACAATGTCGAAGTGGTAGGTATTTAACATATGTTTAAGTTCGTTTTGGGTAGTAAGAGCCTTCATCCCATTGATGTTCAAAGTTGCTATGTTTAAATTATTTCTTTCCATCATGAAAATATGAGGTAAGTATATGTAAACAGACACTATATGTAGAAAATATTAATAAGGTAAGTATGAGCCACCTTACAAAATGTACTGAGACACTGAGGTCGCATATGCATGACTTGTTTTGATGAACAAACAACCTTGAGATTTGTAGATAACTAAAGACTTTTTTATGTATATATTTACAACTGATTTCTTTACCCACATAATTATACATGTTTTATCAATACTACATGTAGCGTGAAAATATGATCCATTTTTACAGCTGTGATATTTACATTGTATGAAATTTGAAATATATATACACAGTGAATCAACATATGTTGTAAAACAACTAGCACAAAGGGATAAACCCTTAAAATAGAAAGTCCATAAACGTTCCACCAAATGCGAACTCAGTCGGGCGCCGTAAATCAAAAATCGTAAGTCCATATCCATTTCCAGTCTGATCTTGTTTGATTTAAACGGGGTTAGAAGGTTGAGAAGACGGACTCACCTGGCTCGTCCGGATTTTCTTGCCATTTTTAATGACGAAGTCCATCCCCTCTACCAAACCGTCTTCCATCGCGTCGTCGATCACGAGATCCCCCGGGACCAAGTCATCATCCTGTTCGAACTGCCTCTTCTCCGCAGGAGCAGGAGTGGTAGAGCCCTGTCCAGAATCCTCGCTAGGCTCCGCCCCACCGACAGCACCACCCGAACCACTGGACCCCTTCGAAACGTCAGAGCCGCTAGACCCACCAGTGCCGCTGGACCCACTCGAACCACTAGATCCACTGGAACCGCTTGACCCACTCGAACCACTCGAACCTGGACCGCCCGTCAAACCGCCACCGCCGCCAGACAAAAAGGCCCCAGCATAGGAACGTCGGCTTGACAAATCTGCCTGACAGTCACGTCGAACGTGTCCAAGACATCGGCAGCGTAAGCACAAAAGCTGTCTTCCCGGGAAAGTTACCAACATAGACTGTCCCCCAGCAAACGACACAAGGTATGGTATTTTGGCCTTCTTAACCTCATCGGTCTCCAACTGAACAATCCTGACGCCGTTACGCCGCGTAACGTCACCGTTAATGACCGCCGCCTCTCGCTTTACCTCCAATACCTTCCCATAGCCACTGAAGAAGTCACTGATAAATACGTCCCGAATATACGCAGGTAACCAGTGAAGTTTAATAGTAATCACTTGCTTGCCAACATTCGAAATGGTTAACACCTGGTCCTTGATCCGCAAGCAATTCGTCGCATCCAACAGTTTCACCGCCGCCTCTGAATTGACACTAAGGTGATAAGTGTTCGAATCCACCTTACACAAATCTCCGATATCGTCCGCGTCTACAATCCGAGCCACACCTTCAAACATTTCCCGATACCCCACTTTGGGGGCAAAGATACGGTAAGTCCGACAAAGCAAGCTTGTGTCGTAATACCGCAGGGGGATCTCTCCCACCTGCATCACATAAGACATCGTGTATTATCCCTCGCGCGCGAGAAGAACAGATACTACACTTTGATCTTAGCCAAAAGGCCGAGAAGCGATGCTGATGTTGCTGTTCCATCAGGTCCTGAAAGAAACAAATTTCAAACAAAATCGGTAAACGCATACCAAACAATTGTGCAGTCGTACCTCTTTTCCTCTGCATGTTTTCTCCTTGGCATCAAAACCATACTCCATTCGCTTTGAGAAACTGTAAACCAGGTGTGTCTGTTTTGTTTTAACTTGCATTAAGCACGGAATTTCCGCCGAAATGAGTTTTGCTCAATAAACACGCATTGCACGGGCCTTGTGACGTACAGCGTACGTTTCTAAACGGCCAAAATTACCTCCCTTAGACCGTTAAGATTTTCTTTTTTATTATTATGTTTTACCATGCAGCAAAATAGAGGTACAACTGTAAACTTTATGCATTTAAAGCTTTAGCGCTCTGTGGCTTTGTGCTGTAAATCATCGCACATAAGCCTCCATTTGTCACCAGAAAGGGCCACAGGGAAGTATTGAAAGAAAAACACAACTGCATGTATACATTGATGAAAGAATAAAGTATCTGCTCTTATCAGTTAAATACTATTTCGAGTTTGGTCTTGGCATCTTACATTTATTGAATGTTTCTCCCCCAGAGGGGAGTGGGCCGATCCCGGAAGTACTGCAATACCGGGCCAACCCGTGGCGAGAGCGGAGCAAGCCCCTGACATCTCACCTGTGTTCAAAAATCAGTTTAATATCGAAGTCCCCCAATGGGGGACGTATCAGATATTAAGCTGATAAGAACAGATACTACACTTTGATCTTAGCCAAAAGGCCGAGAAGCGATGCTGATGTTGCTGTTCCATCAGGTCCTGAATATTAAGCTGATAAGGACAGATACTTTTTTTATATTTCATAAAATTTTATTCAGTTTATTTACAAGAAAAAGCGCCGGGATACGCACAGCGCAAACCCTTTGCCAGTTGACCTTTGATATATAATTTGAATTGCATGACCTAATAATGAGGAACCAAAAGCTTATAGCGGACGTATTGTAAATTATAATCTATCGATAATTTTAAAAGTGAAAGCTAATAGCGGACTGATTGTAGAAATGCTCACAATTTGCCATGAAATTCACGAGGATTATTTAATTTAAAGGTGTTCAAAGACTTTCATATTAAAATGCAACTGATTTACTGTGTTGAATATGATGATGATACTTGAAATTAATGATGATATAACGGCTCTAAAATAATATTAAAATGTCCATTGAAGTTAAAAACATGAGCCGATCAAATTAAACTTAAACCATAACATATAACATTGCATGATGATTTGATGATACATAGCCTAACGGCTGTATTCTCAACCTACACTCGAGGCATACTCCACTCAAACTCATTAAGATAATCTGATCATTCACTCGTGTGAGTGCATAACTGTTCGATTCGGTATGCACATGTCCCACTCACACTCGAACTCAACTCAAATTTCGAGTAAACGTTGAGTGAAGGCGACACCTCACTCGAGCGCTACTCGAAAATTTTTGGACCCTTATTTCTCCACATTTTCTTCGAAAAAGCCCAATAATAGCAGATTACATATATCACCCGGACCAAGCTATATGCTCGGGACAAATATTTTCTTGAGAGGGGTCGCGAATTTTAGAACAGATTTCGATTTTCCCAAGGCATGTCATTTGCGACTATTTTGAACATGAAAAGGAATGATCTATATTCTAGGTGAGTGATCAACATTGTACATCCAGATGCAGACGCATTTGTGCCTTTACGCTAGATATCGCTGTCACAGACTCACCCCCTCCACCCCCACGCACGCCCATCTCCTCACCCAACCACCCCACAGAGAGAGACAGAGAGAGAGAGAGAGAGAGAGAGAGAGAGAGAAATTAAACAACAAGCAAGCAGAGAGAGAGAGAGCAACACAGAAAGAAAGACAAATAAATAAACAAACAAACAGACAAACAAACAATAAAGAAGGAATGAGTATAAGCAAATACGATACCATGCCTGCACATCAAAATAAGATAACAGGTCACCGCAATATGCGGCGTCTAGTCAGAGTCTTTGCTGCTAATTTGATGGTAGAATAATAACATCAAATGTCTATAAGATTTCAAAGTTCTTTGTTTTATAATGAAAATCTGACACTCAAGTGAGTGATGGTTGAGTGACTGTTGTGCATACCAAATCTATACTCCACTCACACTCATTTTAATCCCACTCGACTCATACTCCAGCCATACTCTCGCGAGTTGAGTTCGAGTTTGAGTTTGAGTGACGGAAGAGAATATAGCCGTAAAAGGTCACCGTTTGATACATATATCTAACGTTTGTCTAGATAAAAGTATATTAAAATCAAAGCTTAACGAGATGATGAAAAATTTCGACTGAATTTAGAAATTTCGTATACTGCTATAAAGCAGTAAAATAACAAAATTAACAAGGTTAACAAACAAACTTGAATAACCTCATTAAATTGTGAAATGCCAAAGGGCCAAGGCAAATAAGATAAAACAACAACAAACACCGTGATAAGTTTGCGACGAAGGCGACCGTGCAGTACCAACCGGTAACCTTAGACCCAATCTGATCACATACCCCACCCCCTATAACCCTTAAATACTCAATCAAGACAAACGCTTTACAAACATATACAATATATAAGCTGCATGAAAGTGTAATAAGCAACGCCCAAGGGACTTGCGCATTCACACAAGACCCTTGATCGCAGCTTATTATAGGTAGTAAATGAAAACATAAGGCAACATGTTTATAGAAAAGCAGCTTATTAAATAAATGTGCCACATATAATGTGTCCACAGACAGAAATAAAATATGATGCGTTGGTGCTGGATATGCGTATCTATAATGTTGTTTCGAATGTCTATTTCAGTTTCCATAGTAACAAGTAACAGATAGCACCAGCGAACAGTGGACATCAACAGGTAGGTATAACAGTAGTGGCACGTAGAACAGCAAAGGTAAGTGGATGAAACTTCTGAAAATAGAAACTAGACAGCAGAAATCTATTCATGGTAAAAACAAAGGCCGAAAGGAGGACTGCAGTGGAGAGCGAAAGACACCGTGTCATTTCGCTACCCAGCACACCCCTCCCTTGTGCCTACACAACAATTTGATGTTTCAGAATAGACAGGGATGAAAAGAACAGAAGACAGGTAGAACAGGCTAACTGGAGAAAGGTAAGTATATATGTTTTCGATAGCTTATTTTAACATTAAAAGTTGAAATCTAACTTAGAATCGTCCTCTTCGTCTAAATCACAAAATACATAAGGCGATATCCAACAATCATGAAATACTGAGAACGGTAATCTTTTAAAATCACATTATATTCTAAATTTCAGACGATTATTCATAGACATGACAATATAGTTTGAATTTATGTTGCGATTTTTAAATTTCTTCAAATTACGACAAGTCCAGACAGTAAATTTAAAATCCATCAACAAGTATAAAATAACATCTTTTGCATGCGCAGGTAATTTCAGGTTAGGCGGTAAAACATGATACAAGACAAAAGATTCAGACGGCAGAATTTGCTCATCAGCAACAAAGGATATATAGTCAAACAGTAAATCTAACATAGGTTGTATTAAAGGACAAGAATAGAAAAGGTGAGGTATAGTTTCTAGAGAAGAGTTACACAAGTTACAGTTATGAATTTTAGAAATTTATGTTTACATAGTAAATGTTGAACAGGTAAAATCTCATGTACAATGCGCCAGGAAACATCGCGAGAAAAAGGATCAACAAACTTGTTTAGAAAAGGTTTCCATATATTTACAAAATCTAAATGAGGATGGATTGATTCTATTCTAGGATGAAGAGGATGAGTAGAAGATGATAACAGATACATATCTTTAACAGTCAGATTCTTTAATTCTTTATTATTTGTCAATTCATTAAATGTTCTAAGTAAATCTAAACAATGTTTATAAAATGGAGGCATAAAATCACTATGTGGTATACTTAAAGTAGAAAACTGTAGGTTATAATTTCTAAGATACAAACCAATCCAATATATAGCAAAATATGTCCATTTAGCAGTACAATCATTAATCAAATCCCTTATACAATGAAAAAAAGTTATAAGAGGCCACTTTTCAAACTCATTTTTTGTTTCTAAGCCATGTTCAAAACTGCACGATTTTTTGCCAAAAGACGTGTCTTTCAAGTTAGTAAAGTTCCAAAGTGTTAAGAAATAATTTTCTTTTACTAAAGGCGTTTTTGGAGTAAAAATGCAAAAATCAATGTTTTCAAATAAAAAAATTAGATACAGCACACCATTTATTGAAATTAGGAACGGGTGTCATCAACGGCTCGGAAAAAAACAACAAACATTTGATTTTTCTCTACTGGTAGAATTTTTATGCATTTTTAAAAATCGCCAATTTTGAGATTTTTTGAAAAATTCATAAATGTGCCTTTTAAACATGTTGACCCCTGTTAAATTCACTTGATGAGGCCTGGAAACGAGAGATATAACTCGACTGAACTGCTTTAGACCATTTTCGAGGACCAACAGGTCAAGGCTGCCGCAAACTTCCGGTTTCAATGCCAATTTTTAACGAACAAAATAACAAAATTTGTGGACGATTTTTTTAATTTTCAAAGTTTATCAGAGTCTAGTATTTGACCTAAATAATCACTGAAAATTTCAATGCCGTGCTGCTGATAATAACGCAACTGGAGAAGAACAAAGTTGGTATGCAAATTGCATACAAAAGCTGAATTCCTGTTATTCAGGTTGTTGTCTTCTTGCATGTACAAAACAGAAACGAAGATTCTTATTGCAGCAACACTTTTGACTTAATTTTATCTAGCATCATGGCAGTCAGTAGCACTTTCAAATAAATTAAAATGTAAAAACACAACGTCATAAAATGACATTTAATTTGATGTTAATAAAGTGTGACTTTTTGAAATAGGGTACCTTTACACATGCTTCGTCTGTGTGAGAAGTATCACGCATTTTGGAATGCAGAAACTCACAGAGCCACTGTTAGACATTGGTTTATTCATATGATCATGAATTTTAATTGATCGTATTTTACTTTCTGAACTAGAAGAAAAAATATGAGGTGGCCTCTTATAACTTTTTTTCAGTGTATGTTTCAGGTGCAAACAATCAAGTTTCAAAGAAATATTAACAACATTCTGACCACCAAGCTTAAAAGGTAAGTACATAGTTTCTCTATTCAAAGGTTCAGATTTACAGCTCCAAATAAAACCAAAAACAACTTTCTCAAACAATTTCAAATAATGAGGAGACATCAAATTAGTAGAGCCTAAGTACCAAAGTTTGGATAAGGCCAAAGAATTGATAGTATATGTTTTACTCTTAAAACTCATAGATCTGAATTTAAAGCTGTTCAAAGTTTTCTCAATTTTACCCAAAGTTTTTGACCAAACATCATCATTTGAAACAAAATTACCAAGTATGTTACCAAGCAGTTTGGAGGAGTCTACCCATGAAATACCAAACGGATGATCCGACCTGGTTTTCCATTTACCAAAAAATATTCCTCTAGTCTTAGTTACATTGATTTTCGAACCAGAAGCTCTCTCAAATAATTTACTTTTATTCAATACACGCTTACAGGAAAGAAGATTAATCAAAATATTAGTTCCATCATCTGCATAATATACACACTTAGCTATCTTATGAGTACCAGGCAAAGAAAGACCATGAATGTCATCATCCAATCTCACTTGATTTATAAAAGGTTCTAGACATAAAACATACAAAAGAGGACTTAAAGCACAGCCTTGACGAACACCTCTGCAAATATCAAATGGATCTGAGATAAATTGATTAACAAGAACTGAAGATTGAATATCTGAATACAAAATTTTAATCCATCGAATGAAATTTTCTCCAAAACCATAAGTTTCTAAACATTTAAACAAAAACTCATAAGAGACACGATCGAAAGCTTTCTCTTGATCCAAGTTTAGGAAAATGCACGGTAAGTCTTTCTGCTCGACGTAATCAATGACATTTCGTAAAAGATGTACATTATCAAATATTGATCTACCCTTAACAGCACAAGTTTGATCTTCATGAACTAAAGTTTCAAGTACAGTACTAAGTCGATTAGTGATTGATTTTGAAATGATTTTGTAATCATAATTCAGAAGAGAAATAGGACGCCAATTTTTCATATTTGAAGCATTATTAGGATCTTTACACAATAAGGTAATATAGGAAAGACGCTGAGATTCTGTCAAATGTTCATTTTCAAAAATAACACGTGAAAGTTTAACTAAAGTTTCACCAATGAGATCAAAGAATTTAACATAAAAAGCTTTTGTCAAACCATCAGGTCCAGGAGATTTATTATCTTTCATCTGTTTCAGGGAAGTTTCAAATTCTGCCAAAGAGAAGTCCATTTCAAGAGACGAAGAATCATCAGACGATAAGGAAGGTAAGTCTTGCAAAAATATTTCAGCAATCTTATCATCAATAGGTTCAGAGGTATACAAATCTTGATAAAAGTTTCGAAAACAGTTCAAAATGTCCTTCGAATGAGTAAAAGTTTCGCCATTACAGTCAATCTTAGAAAAAGTTTTCTTCTTAGCTTTATTTTGTTCAATTTTGGAAAAGAATTGTGAAGGATTTTCTTCATCTTTTAATATTTCAAGTTTTGCACGAACTTTGGAACCAAATAAATTTTCATTTTCGAGTTTTTCAATTTGTGCGCGTAAAGTTTCAGCTTGTTCAAAACAATTTCCTGGACTGTTTCTTTCATGTTGTTGTAATTTAGAATATTGTGAACGTAAATGTTTGATTTTCTCAAATTTTTCTTTTGCTCGTTTCTGACTAAATAATATACAGAAATTTTTAAAAATATCCCATGTTTCTAAATTAATATCTAAATGTTTTATGTGATAAAGATAAAAGTTCCTAAATGCCTGAACAAACTCACTATCATCTAAAAGGGAATCATTGAATTTCCAGTAACTAGGACCAACTTCTGGTGTATTAAAATTTTTGAATTCGAAAGAAACAAGAAAAAGCAGCAAAGCTGCGGGAGTTTAAATACTCTGATTCATCCAGAGTTTAGGCAAAAACCAAAAACGGGTATCAGAAACACCATTCCTAATGCACCAGTCATTTGTATCCCCGGCTCCCCTAGGGCCGGGGATAGCGGGGCCACAGCGGGGCTAAAGTGCTGGGTTTTAACCTCTAATGAGTCCCGGCCGTGCCAAGGATAAGCCAGGGTTTTTTTAATTTCCCGCCAATACAGAGTCGTGAACATTAATTCAAATTAGATAATAGTTGTATTTCAACATTTTATTACTTCTATGGTCCTTATTTAATGTAAAGTGAATGACCCAGTACATTTACATGCAGAAATTCAAACTCCTCTCTCAAATTCTTTTTCAATAGAACAACTACCAACTGTTGTTCCACATTTTTGGCAGCCTTTGGGGAGCGGGGGCTTTTAGCAGGGATTTTACCACAAATCTGACCCCTCAATGCCGGGCTTCAAAAACTGAAAAATTAAATGCCTTGCTATTCCCTGGCCCCAGTGGGGCAGTGGATACAAATGACTTGTGTATAAGAACAATTTCAGTGTTTAAAGCATGTCAGCAATCAGATTTGGTATGCTCATCACTGATATGAAGGTATAAGTACACATGGAGTTGGCTATATGCCGGATTGTCCTCAAGGACGCCCGATCATTGCTATACTTAAAGTTCACCCTGTGAGCCTAACGGCTCAGGTGAGCTATTATGGGTGCAGAAAGTTTCAATCATGTCAGGGCGAAGCCCCATCTCCCTGGATATTTACCAGTACTCTTGGGATTTAATGTGTTGCTCAATGACATAAACATGGCACATCAAGTGTGGATCTAACCTAGGACCTCTTGATTCAGAGCCCGATGCTCTACCACTAGGCCACCATGTTTCCCTTTTAAAGTGATCTTATTTTTTAATTATGTAGACAGAACATAGCTTTTTAGTGTGTTTATTTTATAACCTGATCTTCATGACAGTAATGTGCTGTCTGTGGGAATGATTGTCAGGCCCATTTCATTATGATTCGGACACTATTAATATGCAGTCGAGAATGTCGCACTCCTGCATACACAATTTAGAAAATAAAACAAATGAATGAGGAACGCCGATTGTTTCTCTGTGGTTTTAATAATGTTTGTGTTTTATTATTCAAACAAATACATGTAACAAACTCAATTTAGTCACAATGTAGTTCCAATTGATATATAAAAGTTATAAAACACAACGAACTGGTTTTCCAATAAGAGTCAAGAAGGAAATCCTTCCTAACACTAAAGTTATGAGTCACTTATTAACACACAAACGGAATAGTCCAGTTTGACACAGAAAATTAGTTGGCAATCCAAACTAAAAGAGCAGACGGCAGTTTCCAGTCTGAGTTCTTAATTTTATGAATGCTAAACTCTAATTGAATTGTCCTTACAGTTTCAAACTTAGCTTTTATACAAGTTTACTTATCAAGCAATCATACAGATAAAATACTGGTTTTGACACTTCCTGTCTTTTACAATATGATTATCAAAGATAACGATCACTGCCAAAGATGCAGACAATGAATCTGTTGCTATCAAATGGTCTTCGCCTTTGATGGCAGATTTCCTGTCAAAACTGTTTGAATGCGCATCTTCTTTATAAGATATTATTTCAATCAAATAGCCTTTAGCAGTAAAATGTTAAAGATATATAACAATTATCATACTGTAGGACAGAAAGAAGATTTATTTAAAACATGCAATTTTACTTTTATATTTTCTAATTTTGTAGAGTTTTATGCAAAAATATATGCAGCATAAAAGCTCTCCCCTTCTTTAAAAACTTTGCTCCGAAAAGTTTAGTATTTATTTAACAGCTATTACCTATTGTTCCTATTAGTAGCCGTACACATCGTAACGTTTTATAGGACAGAATATTGGAAAATGACCAATATATTCACAGTAATTATCAAAATAGTTGCCAGCGGGACATTCACCAATTGACTCATGTCCAACTTTGGAACCACAGCCGTCGCAACCAATTTGCGGACAATCTATGATGTGGTGTCCTTTAGCTAGGCATCCTTCACATATTTGGTTACTAATACGGCAATGAGAAGCTGTATGAGTCAAACTAAGTCCGTTATTAGCACACACTGGATTCTCACATGGAGTTTCTGTATGTTCTATAGAGACACTCTGGGGAGGTTTTGTCTCCTCCTTTTCTTTTCGTTTCTTTGGACCAGCTTTTTTCCTTTCCCTGTCGTTCTTTTTGTTTCCCTGTATTGATTCACTAAAAGAATTTACATGTATTCCTTTATTGAGTTTGTCTGACTGTGGCGGCAAAGTTTGTTCTGTGCTCAAAGTTTGTTCTGTGCTCGCTAACTCTTAAACATTTATTATATTTGCTTCCTCTGTATTTGGTACACAAACCCTCATTTCTTGGAGATGGTGAATTTTAAGGTCCGCTTCACTTAATTTACTGTGTTCTACACAAAGTTCCTGCTTTAAATTGCTTATGACTGAATTAGCTGCGTTCAGTTTCTTTTCCTCCTCTATCACTTTAGTCCTGAGATCTGATATTGTTGCTTCAGCACAGGTAATTTTGTTGTTTTTCTCATTTATTTGGTTTTCTTGACTGGTAATTCTGGATTTTAAATTCATAGTTTCCTGTTTTAACTTTTTGATCTCCGACCGATAAAACTGTGCTTGTTTAATTTTTTGCGTTGAAGTCGGCGTTGGTATAATTTCCTTAATTTCTTTATTGTCCAGTGAATAAAATGGCAAATTTGAACAAGTTGTCTTACTTTCTATGAAATTGTCCATTCTTTTTTGATCTCGTTGTTGCTGTTTTCTGCTTCTCCATCTCCTCTGAGTTTGATTATCCTTCCATTGTCCTTGGTGGGTAACATTTGGTAAAGTCAAGTACAAGATAATTGGTACCACAGAATTGTTTCGGCGATCATTGAAGTTTCCACTAAAGTGACGCTCCATAACTATCTTGTGTGTTTTACTATAAGGGAATTTCGCTTTGCTGTAATTAATAGAATGTTCCGTTCACGTACCCCTGCCCAGATTCTCCACCAACTAATATGCAGTCGAGAATGTCGCACTCCTGCATACACAATTTAGAAAATAAAACAAATGAATGAGGAACGCCGATTGTTTCTCTGTGGTTTTAATAATGTTTGTGTTTTATTATTCAAACAAATACATGTAACAAACTCAATTTAGTCACAATGTAGTTCCAATTGATATATAAAAGTTATAAAACACAACGAACTGGTTTTCCAATAAGAGTCAAGAAGGAAATCCTTCCTAACACTAAAGTTATGAGTCACTTATTAACACACAAACGGAATAGTCCAGTTTGACACAGAAAATTAGTTGGCAATCCAAACTAAAAGAGCAGACGGCAGTTTCCAGTCTGAGTTCTTAATTTTATGAATGCTAAACTCTAATTGAATTGTCCTTACAGTTTCAAACTTAGCTTTTATACAAGTTTACTTATCAAGCAATCATACAGATAAAATACTGGTTTTGACACTTCCTGTCTTTTACAATATGATTATCAAAGATAACGATCACTGCCAAAGATGCAGACAATGAATCTGTCGCTATCAAATGGTCTTCGCCTTTGATGGCAGATTTCCTGTCAAAACTGTTTGAATGCGCATCTTCTTTATAAGATATTATTTCAATCAAATAGCCTTTAGCAGTAAAATGTTAAAGATATATAACAATTATCATACTGTAGGACAGAAAGAAGATTTATTTAATATCATGCAATTTTACTTTTATATTTTCTAATTTTGTAGAGTTTTATGCAAAAATATATGCAGCATAAAACTATCATCCAAGCTATAGCACCCCCTAAGATATAAACAGAACAATTATTCTTATTCTTAAAGCCTTTTGTTGGTTTAGTTTTGTATGGCAGAATATCATTATTTTCTGTCATGTGGTGTTAGGACCAGCCATTTCTGAGTATATAACAAATGAGCCGCATCGTGAGAAAACCAGATTTTTGCCTATATGAAAACAAAGGCGCAGATCAGCTTCACAGTAACTGAGAAGCTGATCAGAGCCTTTGTTTTTGCTACACAGATAGTACAATTTCTCTTCTTCCTAAAATTTCAAGCTTCTAGCCTGCTTCTGTGACTGTACAGGTTTGTGCCAAACCTTGTCGGAAACTCCAAAGACCGGTTTTCTCATGCCAGGGCTCAGATATTTTTAGAGCTCAAGGACACTGCGCTGCAAATGTATGGAACCCAGAACCTCTAGCTCTGTAATTGGCTACTCTACCACCAGGCCATTGCTGTACCGTAAAATACCAAATTCCATGCATATCCTTTGTGATTTTTATAAAGCCTGTTGGGTGCATCTATTTGGTTGTTAGCCCCTTTGAAAGAGGTCTGGTGTAAAACATAACCATGCACATCAATACTAAATGTGTACATGTAGGGTGTAGCTGTGATGTTTTCACATAAAACAGACAATATTGCACTCTATTCTTTTATTAATTTCTGTTTTCACAATCACTGACTGTGTCTAGAGAAGATCTTTGCTTTGTGGTTAACATTATAAAACCATTTTCATTCTTAATTCAACTGAGCATAAAAATATCAGCATTAATTTATCAGCAGTACTGTTTATTACATTTATCAGCTAGGACAACTGGCTGGCTTTGGTGATTTACATCCCACAGACTTTGGCTAGTCCAATATTTATGGAGCAGAAAAATTTAAACTTGGTTGAGCTGTGCTTGTTATGGTGTCCTTCTTCATTTATACAGTTGATAAATTTTTTCATGATTTATCATCAGAGACCAATAATCTGTCTTTAAGCTTTCTGGTTTGTGGAGTGAGTCATGGATGATTACATCCCCTGCCTCTGAGCATGGTTATGCTGAAAGACAATAGAAATCATGCATAAGAAAGTGTTTGAGATGAAGGCACATTTTTATATTTATAAATCAATCTTCAAACACAATCTTCATCACTTCATGCAGACTACATCAATTTCACAACTTTTTTTAAACATAATCTTCATAAGTTGTATTATTTCATATATATGCAGCCTGGTTTAAATTGTTCTTTGTCGCAAACCTCGAAGACAAAGCTCATGTAAGCAGCCACTGTACTGATAAAAGTGTGTATTTTGCAGATGCAGAAAACACTGTATCAATACATTTCAACAACACAGTAACTTCATAGAGCTATGATCAGTGGTACAGATCAGTGGTACATCACATTTCTACATAAATTTATCAAATTCAAACCCTTGCTACTGAGTTTCAAAGCTTAAAATCATGAAGTTTTGCAGTTTATTCCCAATATAGATAAAAAATGGTACATGTATTATAAATACCAAAGAAAGTGTCTGATTTGGAGTGGTTTCTGTCAATTTGCATATGTGGTTCTTGGTTTGGAAAATGTAAGTGTAATGGCTGGTCAACACTCTAGCAGCCCATCTATTTATCAAATTTTCACAGCCTGAGGGTGACAGTATGTTTTTCAAAGGTGTTATTTTACAAACTTTACAAAAGGATTTAAGTTTCTTTATTAAACTGCTATAAAAGTATTTAAAGTATAGAAAAGTTACATACATACCTAAAATACTGCTCAATGAATCACAAAACTGATGAGCTAGCTGTCCTGAGTACCCCATCAGCTTTGCATCTTTCAACCATCCTTCCCAACCATTGGCCATAATATTAATTTACTGAAATAAAGACAGGAAACCTTTTTAATAAGAGCCATATCATGAGAAAACATTTTATGCATGCTAAAGTCGAGACTTAGATAAGCTGCAGCAGCAGGATAAACACAGCTACACAATCAATGAAGTCTTGTTTAAACAAAAAGATAGTACATTTCCACTGCTTACTGTACTCAATCCTATACTTCATGCATCTACCCAGTGCCTGTGGTTTTGTCTAACCGGGTTTTCTTTGTATGTTATAATGTTGCTTAATGTCCAGTCAACAGCAAAGCTCATGTCAGAATGCATACATGTGGCATCTTCCTTAGTATGTGTCTTTTCTATGTATTTGTTCGGCATGTGGCAGAAAAAAAAACCCAAAGATACTTCAGAGAGAGAATGGGAAAACAAACTGCTGCCCATACACAATATTTCAGAAACTATGTTTTTCAGAATCTCACTTTTCTGAAACACCTCAAGAAAAAAAAGGAAAAGAAAATCGGTCCACTAATAAAAAAAAAAGAAAATCAATGGGTGATTCTTCTGTATGGTAGACATTGAATAGGGTGGAGCCCTGGTATTGCGGTCTAGCAGATGACGTATTTAGAAAAGACATAAAACATAGTTTCTGGAAGATGGTGTATGGACAGTAAAGACACAGGCTGGTTGAGCTGCCTGCAGCAGCTGGTGTATTTAGAAAAGACACAAAACACTGGAGGATGGTGTATGGACAGTAAAGACAGGGACCCACACCCCGACCCACCAGCCTGTGGTATTTAGAAAAGACACAAAACATAGTTTCTGGAGAAAGGTGAACCAGTGATTTTTTTCAGCATTTTGGGAACGGTACCAGTACCGGTTCAATTGGGAAAAACAGCCTAATTTTACCATCAATTAAGAAAATCTTAAGACCAGTAAAAATGTCATGATAAGTGTTACCATGATTTGTTTTCTAAAAGTAAAACATCATATGACTATGACACATGAAAATTAGCATTATGCAATGTCACAAATATAACAGTACATGTTTAATTAAATTATGGTTGCAGTTGTAAGCCTGATTGGGAAACTTTCTCAGATTGGGAATTTTTAACCATGCATTTGGGAAAAAAAGATAATTTTTGCCATTGGGAACGACTCCTAAAACCGGAGTCTGTTTTATATCGAAAAAAAATCACAGTGAACGGACAGTAAAGCCAATGACCAGCGACCATGGCTGGTCGAGCTGCCTGTGGCTAGTGTAATTAGAAATTTTCAAAAGATACAAAACATATATATATATATATATATATATATATATATATATATATATATATATATATATATATATATATATATGGGCCACAACGTGAGAAAATGTACATTCGGACAATTTTTTGAGTATTAGAAAAACAAAGTTACTTTGAATGTATGATGTTTCTAGAGACTGTTAGTCTTTATTTGACCAAATTATCCCAGTTATTTTGTGAGATATGACCGATTTACTATATGGACCCTACAGACGTCATTTTCCTGAAAAATGACGTCTAAATTGCGTAATGCATTTCTGCATGTTAGTACAGCTTACAAAACTCGATGCTTTTGCTTAAAACTGTTTAAGCACTGGTCAGAACCTATTGTTAAGATAGAAGCATACCATCCTTACAGGCAATCTGACGTAAATATTTTGTCTATTATTATGATGATGCAGTTGCTATGGTTACCGTTTCACGATAGATATAGCAAAATTATGTGTATTATGGGTTAAACAAGGGCAGATAACTCCAAATATTGAAAATAAATATGTTTGAAAACTCATTCATTTGGTAGCCCAGTGTTCAAAGGTAACAAATACAGTGTTATTTCTAAAACGTATATTTCATCAGTTTTCTGTTTTTTGCTGCTTGCTACTAGTAATGTCAGAATGTCCGAAGGTACATTTTGTCGCGTTGAGGTTCATATATATATATATATAGTTTCTGGAGGATGGTGTTTGGCGATGCACGACATTTCGTCGAAAATGTGTTTTGTAGAAAATGTTGTAACTTCAAACATATTCACCACAAAATTTTTACATTTATTCCGTAGAAGACGAGCCTATAGGTTCACACTTTGAGCCACCAACCACTAGGGTTAGGCTAAAGATCTGGGCTGATGATGGGGACATTTTCGACAAATGTAATTTTCGACGAAATGTCGCGGAGGCGTTGTTTGGGAATCCGCGACATTTCGTCGAAAATTACATTTGTCGAAAATGTCCCCATGCCCAGACAAAACACATTTTCTGAAAGGAAATGTCGTGCATCGGGTGTTTGGGCAGTAAAGACATTAAGAGCTGCCTGCTTGATAAAACTTGTGATTCACTGACTGGTGTATTTAGAAGAGCTGGTTTATTTTAGAAGAGACACAAAACATAGTTTTTGGAGGATGGTGTATGAACAATCAAGACACCAACCAGCCTGTGGCTGGTGGAGCTGCCTGCGGCAGCTAGTGTTTAAAAAGTTTAGAAATTTTCAAAAGACACAAAACATAGTTTTTGGAGGATGGTGTATGGACAGTATTTAAAACACAGACCAGCCACAGGCTGGAGCTGCTGGCTGGTCGAGCTGCCTGCTTGATAAAACTTGAGAGTCTTTTGGGTTGTGTATTGTCTAGTCTGTTAAGCATTTTACTTTGGTTTGAGCCTCTGCAGAATTATTCATTGACATTTCTTCTTTCACTTTCCGAATATCTTTCATTGGTATTTCTGTCAGGCTAAGTCACTTCCTGTTTGACTAATATCCGGAATTAAAAGGTTCCGAACTTCAATTTTATAGCTGCTCAATACAGAAAGCTTTGCAAAAAGCTTTATATATGGATTTGTGGGTTTGTGCTGCCGCATGTCAGGCTTCTTTAGAATTTAAGAACTTTGTTGTCGCTAAAGAGACCCGGAAGCGCTCTGGTACTCAGTTTTTGAGAATCGATAAACTGGTTAAAACAAAACAGAACTGACTTCTGGCAGTTAACACACTTTGATAGACAGTGAGGCCATCAGTCTCAGCAACCGAAAGACACTTTGACAGACAGTGAGGACATCCATCTCAGGAACTGAAAACTGTCTTCCAGTTAGCCATGAGTCTCATGAACCCAAAACTGCCTACCGGTAGTAAAGACACTCTGAAAGACAGTGAGGCCATTCCTCTTGGGAACAGAAAACTGATAAGACTGACGCCAACCGTCTCAGAGGCAGTGAGGCCATCTGTCTCAGAAACCGAAAACTGCCTACAGGCAGTTAAGAAACTTTGATCTGAATTTGAACGGATCTGACTTTGAAACTTAGAATGGAAAATTGCCTACCGGCAGTTTTAAAAGAAACTTTGATAGACATTGATGCCAACCGTCTCAGCAACCGAAAACTGCCTTACGGCAGTTAAAACACTTTGATAGACAGTGAGGACAACCATCTCAGAAACCGAAAACCGAAAACTGCCTATGGCAGTTAAGACACAAATTGATAGACAGTGACACCAACTGTCTCTGTGAAGCCACCCATCTAAGTAACCGAAAACTGCCTACGGCAGTTAAAACACTTTGATAGGCAGTGATGCCATCCATCTCAGAAACCGAAAACTGCCTACGGCGGTTAAGGCACTTTGATAGGCAGTGACGCCAACTGTCTCAGTGAAGCCACCCATCTCAGGAACAGAAAACTGCCTACGGCAGTTAAGACACTTTGATAGAGAGTAATGCCATCCATCTCAGAAACCGAAAACTGCCTACGGCAGTTAAGACACTTTGATAGACAGTGATGCCAACTGTCTCAGAAACCGAAAACTGCCTATGGCAGTTAAGACACTTCAAGATAGACAGTGACGCCAACTGTCTCATTGAAGCCACCCATCTCAGGAACCGAAAACTGTCTACGGCAGTTTCCGGTTTCTGAGATGGATGGCATCACTGCCTATCAAAGTGTCTTATTGAAGCCACCCATCAACTGTCTCATTAAAGCCACGGCCCATCTCAGGAACCGAAAACTGCCTACGGCAGTTAAGACACTTTGATAGACAGTGACGCCATCCGAGATTATCAGAAACCGAAAACTGCCTACGGCAGTTAAGACACTTTGATAGGCAGTGATGCCATCCATCTCAGAAACCGAAAACTGCCTACGGCAGTTAAGACACTTTGATAGACAGTGAAGCCAACCAAAATAGGAACACAAAACTTTGGTCGTGCTGGCTGTGGCAGCTAGTGAATGTAGAAAAAGTAAAACTTGTTTGTGTTACACTTACACCTGTACTTTCACTTTCGAATGACGACTTCCTCCTAAATTTGTTTCACGTTAAAAGTTAAATTCCTGATTTTACAACTTGTTTCTACGTCAGTTATCACTTTAAAGTCTCCGGCATCTGTAATTACAACTGTCCAACAGCGAGCGACTCCAAATAGGTCTTGAAATCGCGAGAAACGTTCATCATTTGCTGCATTGCGTTACATATTCAATAATTTTAGAACCTTGCCGTTGCTACGGAGACCCGAAAACGCTATGGTACCCGCGTTTCGCATAACGTGAGATTCGATAAGCTGGTGAAAAAAAAATATGATGGATCCATTCCAAAACAATATGGCCACCCAGTTCGGTCGATTCCGTATTTTATTTAGAAAATCATTTATTGAAAATGTATACATAAATATTTTGAAAAACAAATTTTTCTGCAATTCATTTTATTTGATCATTTTTAAAACACCTTCGGTGTTTTTTTACGAACGCCTACGGCGTTCGTATTTGTTCGGCATGTGGCGGAAACAGCCGAAGACACTTCGGAAGGACAATGTGTTTACATACTAAAGACACCTCGACCGGCCAGCCTGCCTACGGCTGGCCGGTCGAAGCTGCCTTCGGCAGCTGGTGTCTTTAGAAAAATATCATGATCACTGAAAGAAACAGGGTAAAAGTTAAAAACAACATCATCAGAAATTAAAGAATCTGAAACATAAAACCGATCAAGTCTAGTATGAATATCTTTTGATGAAGGCGCATGCCACGTAGTTGCAAACATATATGGATTTAAATGTCTAAAGATATTTACAAGATTATAATTGTTACATAAATTTAATAATTCTTTTGAACCAACATGACCAAAAAGTTGATTTGCGCCTTTACCAATTTTATCATATTTTGTGTTTAAGATGCAATTAAAATCACCCCCTAAAATCAAATTTCTGCTTGTAACTAAATATTTTGATATGCTATTAAAGAACGATTTCCTATTCTTTTCTATGTTTGGAGCGTATATGTTAACTAATCTAAATGGAATACTATCTATTTTTAAATCAAGTAAAAGAAATCGGCCATCCAAATCAGTGTCAAACTTTTGAATTTCAGTATCACAATGTGGAAAAATTAAAATAGCTACACCAGCAGATCGATTTGTTCCTAAACTCCAATAAGCATTACAATTAAATTTATGTTTCAGACTGTTACCCAAAGACATATTATCGACATGAGTTTCTTGAAGAAATAAAATATCAAAACTGTAAGTATCCAAAATTTGCATAAGATGACACTGAGTTGATGGAGTTTTCATCCCATTAATATTCAAAGTTGCTATTTTTATATTTTGCTTTGTCATTATTGTTCTATTTGTATTAATGTTACATAAATAAATTTGTTATATAATTTGTTTAAGTAAACCTTCAGGTATTAACAAGATAATGGTTATAATTAAACATTTATCAGACATCATCAAAACAGTTGTATATACAATCAAAATATTTACATATGTAATATAATATGACATGACAAACATGACAATATGAACAGTTAACAGGGTAAAACCAGAAAGGGCCACAGGGAAGTATTGAAAGAAAAACACAACTGCACGTATACATTGATGAAAGAATAAAGTATCTGCTCTTATCAGTTAAATACTATTTCGAGTTTGGTCTTGGCATCTTACATTTATTGAATGTTTTTTCCCCCAGAGGGGAGTGGGCCGATCCCGGAAGTACTGCAATACCGGGCCAACCCGTGGCGAGAGCGGAGCAAGCCCCTGACATCCCACCTGTGTTCAAAAATCAGTTTAATATCGAAGTCCCCCAATGGGGGACGTATCAGATATTAAGCTGATAAGAACAGATACTTTTTTTTTATCTTTCATAAAATTTTATTCAGTTTAAAATAAAAAGCGCCGGGATGCGCACAGCGCAAACCCATTGCCCGGTGACCTTTGATATATAATTTGAATGGCATGACCTAATAATTAGAAACCTAAAGCTTATAGCGGACGTATTGTAAGTTATAATTTATCGATAATTTTAAAAGTGAAAGCTAATAACGGACTGATTATAGAAATGCTCATAATTTGCCATGAATTTCACGAGGATTATTAATTTTAAAGGTGTTCAAAGACTTTCATATTAAAATGCAATTGATTTACTGTGTTGAATATGATGATGATTCTTGAAATTAATGATGATATAACGGCTTTAAAATAATATTAAAATGTCCATTGAAGTTAAAAACATGAGCCGATCAAATTAAACTTAAACCTTAACATATAACATTGCCTGATGATTTGATGATACATAGCCTAAAAGGTCACCGTTTGATACATATATTTAACGTTTGTCTAGATAAAAGTATATTAAAATCAAAGCTTAACGAGATGATGAAAAATTTCGACTGAATTTAGAAATTTCGTATACTGCTATAAAGCAGTAAAATAACAAAATAAACAAGGTTAACAAACAAACTTGAATAACCTCATTAAATTGTGAAATGCCAAAGGGCCAAGACCAATAAGATAAAACAACAACAAACACCGTGATAAGTTTGCGACGAAGGCGACCGTGCAGTACCAACCGGTAACCTTGGACCCAGCCTGATCACATACCCCACCCCCTATAACCCTTAAATACTCAATGAAGAGAAACGTTTTACAAACATATACAATATATAAGCTGCATGAAAGTGTAATAAGCGACGCTCAAAGGACTTGCGCATTCACACAAGACCCTTGATCGCAGCTTATTATAAGTGTAAATGAAATCATAAGATAACATGTTTATAGAAAAGCAGCTTATTAAACAAATGTGCCACATGTAATGTCTCCACAGACAGAAATATAATATGATGCGTTGGTGCTGGATATGTGTATCTATAATGTTGTTTCGATTGTCTATTTCAGTTTCCATGGTAACAAGTAACAGGTAGCACCAGAGAACAGTGGACATCAACATGTAGGTATAACAGTAGTGGCACGTAGAACAGCAAAGGCAAGTGGATAAAACTTCTGAAAATAGAAACTAAACAGCAGAAATCCATTCATAGTAAAACTAAGGCCTAAAGGAGGACTGCAGTGGAGAGCAAAAGACGGCGTGTCATATCGCTACCCAGTACACTCCTCCCTTGTGCCTATACAACAATTTGATGTTTCAGGATAGACAGGGATGAAAAGAACAGAAGACAGGTAGAACAGGCTAACTGGAGAAAGGTAAGTATATATGTTTTCGATAGCTTATTTAAACATTAAAAGTTGAAATCTAACTTAGAATCGTCCTCTTCGTCTAAATCACAAAATACATAAGGCGATATCCAACAATCATGAAATACTGAGAACGGTAATCTTTTAAAATCACATTCTATTCTAAATTTCAGACGATTATTCATAGACATGACAATATAGTTTGAATTTATGTTGCGATTTTCGAATTTCTTCAAATTACGACAAGTCCAGACAATAAATTTAAAATCCATCAACAAGTATAAAATAACATCTTTTGCATGCGCAGGTAATTTCAGGTTAGGTGGTAAAACATGATACAAGACTGAAATTTCAGACGGAAGAATTCGCTCATCAGCAACAAAGGATATATAGTCAAACAGTAGATCTAACATAGGTTGTATTAAAGGACAAGAATAGAAGAGGTGAGATATAGTTTCTAGTGAAGAGTTACATAAGTTACAGTTATGAATTTTAGAAATTTTATATTTACATAGTAAATGTTGAACAGGTAAAATCTCATGTACAATGCGCCAGGAAACATCTCGAGAAAAAGGATTAACAAACTTATTTTGAAAAGGTTTCCATATATTTACAAAATCTAAATGAGGATGAATTGATTCGATTCTAGGATGAGGAGGATGAGAAGAAGATGATAACATATACATATCTTTAACAGTCAGATTCTTTAATTCTTTATTATTTGTCAAATTATTAAATGTTTTAAGTAAATCTAAACAATGTTTATAAAATGGAGGAATAAAATCACTATGTGGTATACTTAAAGAAGAAAACTGTGGGTTATAATTCCTAAGATACAAACCAATCCAATATATAGCAAAATATGTCCATTTAGCAGTACAACCATTTATCAAATCTCTTATATGTTTCAGGTGCAAACAATTGAGTTTCAAAGAAATATTCACAACATTCTGACCACCAAGTTTGACAGGTAAGTACATAGTTTCTCTATTTAAAGGTTCAGATTTACAACTCCAAATAAAACCAAAAACAACTTTCTCAAACAATTTCAAATAATGAGGGGACATCAAATTAGTAGAGCCTAAATACCAGAGTTTGGATAATGCTAAAGAATTAATAGCATATGTTTTACTTTTAAAACTGATAGATCTGAATTTGAAGTTGTTCAAAGTTTTCTCAATTTTACCCAAAGTTTTTGACCATATATCATCATTTGAAACACAATTACCAAGTATGTTACCAAGCAGTTTGGAAGAGTCTACCCATGAAATACCAAACGGATGATCCGACCTAGTTTTCCATTTACCCAAAAATATCCCCCTTGTCTTAGTTACATTAATTTTCGAACCAGAAGCTCTCTCAAATAATTTACTTTTATTCAATAAACGTTTACAGGAAAGAAAATCAATCAAAATATTAGTTCCATCATCTGCATAATATACACACTTAGCTAACTTCTGAGTACCAGGTAAAGAAAGCCCATGAATATCATTGTCTAATCTCACTTGATTTATAAAAGGTTCTAGACATAAAACATACAAAAGAGGACTTAAAGCACAGTCTTGACGAACACCTCTGCAAATATCAAATGGTTCTGAGATAAATTGATTAACAAGAACTGAAGATTGAATATCTGAATACAAAATCTTAATCCATCTAATAAAATTTTCTCCAAAACCATAAGTTTCCAAACATTTAAACAAAAACTCATAAGAGACACGATCGAAAGCTTTCTCTTGATCCAAGTTTAGGAAAATGCACGGTAAGTCTTTCTGCTCGACATAATCAATGACATTTCGTAAAAGATGTACATTATCAAATATTGATCTACCCTTAACAGCACAAGTTTGATCTTCATGAACTAAAGTTTCAAGTACAGTACTAAGTCGATTAGTGATTGATTTTGAAATGATTTTGTAATCATAATTCAGAAGAGAAATAGGACGCCAATTTTTCATATTTGAAACATTATTAGGATCTTTACACAATAAGGTAATATAGGAAAGACGCTGAGATTCTGTCAAATGTTCATTTTCAAAAATAACACGTGAAAGTTTAACTAAAGTTTCACCAATGAGATCAAAGAATTTAACATAAAAAGCTTTTGTCAAACCATCAGGTCCAGGAGATTTATTATCTTTCATCTGTTTCAAGGAAGTTTCAAATTCTGCCAAAGAGAAGTCCATTTCAAGAGACGAAGAATCATCATAAGATAAGGAAGGTAAGTCTTGCAAAAAAATTTCAGCAATCTTATCATCAATAGGTTCAGAGGTATACAAATCTTGATAAAAGTTTCGAAAACAGTTCAAAATGTCCTTCGAATGAGTAAAAGTTTCGCCATTACAGTCAATCTTAGAAATAGTTTTCTTCTTAGCTTTATTTTGTTCAATTTTGGAAAAGAATTGTGAAGGATTTTCTTCATCTTTTAATATTTCAATTTTTGCACGAACTTTGGAACCAAATAAATTTTCATTTTCGAGTTTTTCAATTTGTGCGCGTAAAGTTTCAGCTTGTTCAAAACAATTTCCTGGACTGTTTCTTTCTCGTTGTTGTAATTTAGAATATTCTGAACGTAAATGTCTGATTTTCTCAAATTTTTCTTTTGCTCGTTTCTGACTAAATAATATACAGAAATTTTTAATTTTTCTTTTCAAAATATCCCATGTTTCTAAATTAATATCTAAATGTTTTATGTGATAAAGATAAAAGTTCCTAAATGCCTGAACAAACTCACTATCATCTAAAAGGGAATCATTGAATTTCCAGTAACTAGGGCTAACTTCTGGTGTATTAAAATTTTTGAATTCGAAAGAAAAAATATCATGATCACGGAAAGAAACAGGGTAAAAGTTAAAAACAACATCATCAGAAATCAAAGAATCTGAAACATAAAAACGATCAAGTCTAGTATGAATATCTTTTGATGAAGGCGCATGCCACGTAGTTGCAAACATATATGGATTTAAATGTCTAAAGATATCGACAAGATAATAATTGTTACATAAATTTGATAATTCTTTTGAACCAACATGACCAAAAAGTGGATTTGCGCCTTTACCAATTTTATCATATTTTGTGTTTAAGATGCAATTAAAATCACCCCCTAAAATCAAATTTCTGCTTGTAACTAAATATTTTGATATGCTATTAAAGAATGATTTCCTATCCTTTTCTATGTTTGGAGCGTATATGTTAACTAATCTAAATGGAATACCATCTATTTTTAAATCAAGTAAAAGAAATCGGCCATCCAAATCAGTGTCAAACTTTTGAATTTCAGTATCACAATGTGGAAAAATTAAAATAGCTACACCAGCAGATCGATTTGTTATTAAACTCCAATAAGCATTACAATTGAATTTATGTTTCAGACTGTTACCCAAAGACATATTATCGACATGAGTTTCTTGAAGAAATAAAATATCAAAACTGTAAGTATCCAAAATTTGCATAAGATGACACTGAGTTGATGGAGTTTTCATCCCATTAATATTCAAAGTTGCTATTTTTATATTTTGCTTTGTCATTATTGTTCTATTTGTATTAATGTTACATAAATAAATTTGTTATATAATTTGTTTAAGTAAACCTTCAGGTATTAACAAGATAATGGGTATAATTAAACATTTATCAGACATCATCAAAACAGTTGTATATACAATCAAAATATTTACATATGTAATATAATATGACATGACAAACATGACCATATGAACAGTTAACAGGGTAAAACCCTTAGAATAGGAAGTCGAGAGACGGTCAGCCGATTGCGTACTCAGATTGGGATCCATGAAGCTATACTCAAAGTCGATTATACGGTCCGCGTCTTGTTCAGCCATTTGAACGATACCAAGGAAAAAAATACTAAGATTTTAACTTCTTCCCACCTGGTCCGACTGTGGTGAACTGGTCATCATCAATCATGTAATTATCGTCATCATCATCAGCCTCACCATCGCTGAGGTCCCTCTTCTGAACATTGGGAGGAATCGTGGACCCTTTACTGTCTAACGTCTGGTTCCCTTCATCACCACCACCACCGGTTGCCCCTTGCTCTGCTCCCTCCTCGGACATACCAGAGTGTCCCACCACCTCTGCCTGCATCGTTTCCTGGGATTCTGTTTCCTGGTGTGGCTCCTCGTCATCAGCGGTTGCACTATGTCCAGCCCCTTGCTGCCTCGAACCGGTTGCCTGGGAATACGTTGCCTTTTTATCGCTTGTCTGTGAAGAATTGATCGGCACACAGTCCTTGCGTAGGTGGCCTATTTGGCGACACCTTAAACATAACGGAGGTCGGCCTGCCATGGTGATAAGTGCTGAATAGCCCCCGGAAAAAGTAATGACGTATGGTATGGTCCGTTTTCTCAGCTCATCTGTCTCCATCATAACTCGGCGTACACCCGTTCGCTTTGTATCGTTTGGTGTGAAAACCGCGGCATCCCGGGTAACGGATGTTACCTTCCCATAGTGGGAAAAGAAATCTTCTACAAAACTGTCCTTTATGTAACTTGGCAGCCAATGAACGCGAAACTCAACGGTCTGTTTAGAAATACTGATGAGGGGGTACAGTTTATCCTTGATTCTCAAACGACCGACATTATTAAGGATTTCAGCAGCCTGTTCATCCTTAACAGAGATGTTAAAAGTGTTAGAATCAACCTTACAAATATCCACAACTTCCTCAGAATGAAGCAACTCGCACAAAGCTAAGAATAAATCCTTCATGGATACACCAAAAGCCTTGACCTTGAATGTCCTTTCATAGGTCGTACGGTCAAAATAATGGAGGGGGATCTCCCCTCCATTCACAAAGTACCCTGCCATAACGGAAAGGTACACGTATTCCTAAAACGGAATACTAGTTAATCCGCACAGCGAATATTATCACATATAATCCAATATGGAATGGCACATATAATCCGGAAAACGAATATCAATATATAATCCAATAACACAATGAATAAATATAATCCAGATAAGAACAGATACTACACTTTGATCTTAGCCAAAAGGCCGAGAAGCGATGCTGATGTTGCTGTTCCATCAGGTCCTGAAAGAAACAAATTTCAAACAAAATCGGTAAACGCATACCAAACAATTGTGCAGTCGTACCTCTTTTCCTCTGCATGCTTTCTCCTTGGCATCAAAACCATACTCCATTCGCGTTAAGAAACTGTAAACCAGGTGTGTCTGTTTTGTTTAAACTTGCATTAAGCACGGAATTTCCGCCGAAATGAGTTTTGCAAAATAAACACGCATTGCACGGGCCTTGTGACGTACAGCGTACGTTTCTAAACGGCCAAAATTACCTCCCTTAGACCGTTAAGATTTTCTTTTTTATTATTATGTTTTACCATGCAGCAAAATAGAGGTACAACTGTAAACTTTATGCATTTTAAGCTTTAGCGCTCTGTGGCTTTGTGCTGTAAATCATCGCACATAAGCCTCCATTTGTCACCAGAAAGGGCCACAGGGAAGTATTGAAAGAAAAACACAACTGCATGTATACATTGATGAAAGAATAAAGTATCTGCTCTTATCAGTTAATACTATTTCGAGTTTGGTCTTGGCATCTTACATTTATTGAATGTTTCTCCCCCAGAGGGGAGTGGGCCGATCCCGGAAGTACTGCAATACCGGGCCAACCCGTGGCGAGAGCGGAGCAAGCCCCTGACATCTCACCTGTGTTCAAAAATCAGTTTAATATCGAAGTCCCCCAATGGGGGACGTATCAGATATTAAGCTGATAAGAACAGATACTACACTTTGATCTTAGCCAAAAGGCCGAGAAGCGATGCTGATGTTGCTGTTCCATCAGGTCCTGAAAGAAACAAATTTCAAACAAAATCGGTAAACGCATACCAAACAATTGTGCAGTCGTACCTATTTTCCTCTGCATGCTTTCTCCTTGGCATCAAAACCATACTCCATTCGCGTTAAGAAACTGTAAACCAGGTGTGTCTGTTTTGTTTAAGCTTGCATTAAGCACGGAATTTCCGCCGAAATGAGTTTTGCAAAATAAACACGCATTGCACGGGCCTTGTGACGTACAGCGTACGTTTCTAAACGGCCAAAATTACCTCCCTTAGACCGTTAAGATTTTCTTTTTTATTATTATGTTTTACCATGCAGCAAAATAGAGGTACAACTGTAAACTTTATGCATTTTAAGCGTTAGCGCTCTGTGGCTTTGTGCTGTAAATCATCGCACATAAGCCTCCATTTGTCACCAGAAAGGGCCACAGGGAAGTATTGAAAGAAAAACACAACTGCATGTATACATTGATGAAAGAATAAAGTATCTGCTCTTATCAGTTAAATACTATTTCGAGTTTGGTCTTGGCATCTTACATTTATTGAATGTTTCTCCCCCAGAGGGGAGTGGGCCGATCCCGGAAGTACTGCAATACCGGGCCAACCCGTGGCGAGAGCGGAGCAAGCCCCTGACATCTCACCTGTGTTCAAAAATCAGTTTAATATCGAAGTCCCCCAATGGGGGACGTATCAGATATTAAGCTGATAAGAACAGATACTACACTTTGATCTTAGCCAAAAGGCCGAGAAGCGATGCTGATGTTGCTGTTCCATCAGGTCCTGAAAGAAACAAATTTCAAACAAAATCGGTAAACGCATACCAAACAATTGTGCAGTCGTACCTCTTTTCCTCTGCATGCTTTCTCCTTGGCATCAAAACCATACTCCATTCGCGTTAAGAAACTGTAAACCAGGTGTGTCTGTTTTGTTTAAACTTGCATTAAGCACGGAATTTCCGCCGAAATGAGTTTTGCAAAATAAACACGCATTGCACGGGCCTTGTGACGTACAGCGTACGTTTCTAAACGGCCAAAATTACCTCCCTTAGACCGTTAAGATTTTCTTTTTTATTATTATGTTTTACCATGCAGCAAAATAGAGGTACAACTCTAAACTTTATGCATTTTAAGCTTTAGCGCTCTGTGGCTTTGTGCTGTAAATCATCGCACATAAGCCTCCATTTGTCACCAGAAAGGGCCACAGGGAAGTATTGAAAGAAAAACACAACTGCATGTATACATTGATGAAAGAATAAAGTATCTGCTCTTATCAGTTAAATACTATTTCGAGTTTGGTCTTGGCATCTTACATTTATTGAATGTTTCTCCCCCAGAGGGGAGTGGGCCGATCCCGGAAGTACTGCAATACCGGGCCAACCCGTGGCGAGAGCGGAGCAAGCCCCTGACATCTCACCTGTGTTCAAAAATCAGTTTAATATCGAAGTCTCCCAATGGGGGACGTATCAGATATTAAGCTGATAAGAACAGATACTTTTTTTTTATCTTTCATAAAATTTTATTCAGTTTATTTACAATAAAAAGCGCCGGGTTGCGCACAGCGCAAACCCTTTGCCCGGTGACCTTTGATATATAATTTGAATTGCATGACCTAATAATGAGAAACCTAAAGCTTATAGCGGACGTATTGTAAATTGTAATTTATCGATAATTTTAAAAGTGAAAGCTAATAACGGACTGATTGTAGAAATGCTCATAATTTGCCATGAATTTCACGAGGATTATTAATTTTAAAGGTGTTCAAAGACTTTCATATTAAAATGCAACTGATTTACTGTGTTGAATATCATAATGATTCTTGAAATTAATGATGATATAACGGCTCTAAAATAATATTAAAATGTCCATTGAAGTTAAAAACATGAGCCGATCAAATTAAACTTAAACCTTAACATATAACATTGCATGATGATTTGATGATACATAGCCTAAAAGGTCACCGTTTGATACATATATTTAACGTTTGTCTAGATAAAAGTATATTAAAATCAAAGCTTAACGAGATGATGAAAAATTTCGACTGAATTTAGAAATTTCGTATACTGCTATAAAGCAGTAAAATAACAAAATTAACAAGGTTAACAAACAAACTTGAATAACCTCATTAAATTGTGAAATGCCAAAGGGCCAAGACCAATAAGATAAAACAACAACAAACACCGTGATAAGTTTGCGACGAAGGCGACCGTGCAGTACCAACCGGTAACCTTGGACCCAACCTGATCACATACCCCACCCCCTATAACCCTTAAATACTCAGTGAAGACAAACGTTTTACAAACATATACAATATATAAGCTGCATGAAAGTGTAATAAGCGACGCTCAAAGGACTTGCGCATTCACACAAGACCCTTGATCACCGCTTATTATAAGTGTAAATGAAATCATAAGATAACATGTTTATAGAAAAGCAGCTTATTAAACAAATGTGCCACATGTAATGTGTCCACAGACAGAAATATAATATGATGCGTTGGTGCTGGATATGTGTATCTATAATGTTGTTTCGATTGTCTATTTCAGTTTCCATGGTAACAAGTAACAGGTAGCACCAGAGAACAGTGGACATCAACATGTAGGTATAACAGTAGTGGCACGTAGAACAGCAAAAGCAAGTGGATAAAACTTCTGAAAATAGAAACTAAACAGCAGAAATCCATTCATAGTAAAACTAAGGCCCAAAGGAGGACTGCAGTGGAGAGCGAAAGACGGCGTGTCATATCGCTACCCAGTACACTCCTCCCTTGTGCCTATACAACAATTTGATGTTTCAGGATAGACAGGGATGAAAAGAACAGAAGACAGGTAGAACAGGCTAACTGGAGAAAGGTAAGTATATATGTTTTCGATAGCTTATTTAAACATTAAAAGTTGAAATCTAACTTAGAATCGTCCTCTTCGTCTAAATCACAAAATACATAAGGCGATATCCAACAATCATGAAATACTGAGAACGGTAATCTTTTAAAATCACATTCTATTCTAAATTTCAGACGATTATTCATAGACATGACAATATAGTTTGAATTTATGTTGCGATTTTCGAATTTCTTCAAATTACGACAAGTCCAGACAATAAATTTAAAATCCATCAACAAGTATAAAATAACATCTTTTGCATGCGCAGGTAATTTCAGGTTAGGTGGTAAAACATGATACAAGACTGAAATTTCAGACGGAAGAATTCGCTCATCAGCAACAAAGGATATATAGTCAAACAGTAGATCTAACATAGGTTGTATTAAAGGACAAGAATAGAAGAGGTGAGATATAGTTTCTAGTGAAGAGTTACATAAGTTACAGTTATGAATTTTAGAAATTTTATATTTACATAGTAAATGTTGAACAGGTAAAATCTCATGTACAATGCGCCAGGAAACATCTCGAGAGAAAGGATTAACAAACTTATTTTGAAAAGGTTTCCATATATTTACAAAATCTAAATGAGGATGAATTGATTCGATTCTAGGATGAGGAGGATGAGAAGAAGATGATAACATGTACATATCTTTAACAGTCAGATTCTTTAATTCTTTATTATTTGTCAAATCATTAAATGTTTTAAGTAAATCTAAACAATGTTTATAAAATGGAGGAATAAAATCACTATGTGGTATACTTAAAGAAGAAAACTGTGGGTTATAATTCCTAAGATACAAACCAATCCAATATATAGCAAGATATGTCCATTTAGCAGTACAACCATTTATCAAATCTCTTATATGTTTCAGGTGCAAACAATCGAGTTTCAAAGAAATATTCACAACATTCTGACCACCAAGTTTGACAGGTAAGTACATAGTTTCTCTATTCAAAGGTTCAGATTTACAACTCCAAATAAAACCAAAAACAACTTTCTCAAACAATTTCAAATAATGAGGGGACATCAAATTAGTAGAGCCTAAATACCAGAGTTTGGATAATGCTAAAGAATTAATAGCATATGTTTTACTTTTAAAACTGATAGATCTGAATTTGAAGTTGTTCAAAGTTTTCTAAATTTTACCCAAAGTTTTTGACCATATATCATCATTTGAAACACAATTACCAAGTATGTTACCAAGCAGTTTGGAAGAGTCTACCCATGAAATACCAAACGGATGATCCGACCTAGTTTTCCATTTACCCAAAAATATCCCCCTTGTCTTAGTTACATTAATTTTCGAACCAGAAGCTCTCTCAAATAATTTACTTTTATTCAATAAACGTTTACAGGAAAGAAAATCAATCAAAATATTAGTTCCATCATCTGCATAATATACACACTTAGCTATCTTCTGAGTACCAGGTAAAGAAAGCCCATGAATATCATTGTCTAATCTCACTTGATTTATAAAAGGTTCTAGACATAAAACATACAAAAGAGGACTTAAAGCACAGCCTTGACGAACACCTCTGCAAATATCAAATGGTTCTGAGATAAATTGATTAACAAGAACTGAAGATTGAATATCTGAATACAAAATCTTAATCCATCTAATAAAATTTTCTCCAAAACCATAAGTTTCCAAACATTTAAACAAAAACTCATAAGAGACACGATCGAAAGCTTTCTCTTGATCCAAGTTTAGAAAAATGCACGGTAAGTCTTTCTGCTCGACATAATCAATGACATTTCGTAAAAGATGTACATTATCAAATATTGATCTACCCTTAACAGCACAAGTTTGATCTTCATGAACTAAAGTTTCAAGTACAGTACTAAGTCGATTAGTGATTGATTTCGAAATGATTTTGTAATCATAATTCAGAAGAGAAATAGGACGCCAATTTTTCATATTTGAAGCATTATTAGGATCTTTACACAATAAGGTAATATAGGAAAGACGCTGAGATTCTGTCAAATGTTCATTTTCAAAAATAACACGTGAAAGTTTAACTAAAGTTTCACCAATGAGATCAAAGAATTTAACATAAAAAGCTTTTGTCAATCCATCAGGTCCAGGAGATTTATTATCTTTCATCTGTTTCAGGGAAGTTTCAAATTCTGCCATAGAGAAGTCCATTTCAAGAGACGAAGAATCATCAGAAGATAAGGAAGGTAAGTCTTGCAAAAATATTTCAGCTATCTCATCATCAATAGGTTCAGAAGTATACAAATCTTGATAAAAGTTTCGAAAACAATGCAAAATATCTTTCGAATGAGTAAAAGTTTCACCATTACAATCAATTTTAGAAATAGTTTTCCTCTTTGCTTTGCTTTTTTCAGTTTTGGAAAAGAAAGTAGACGGATTTTCTTCATCTTTTAACATTTCAATTTTCGCGCGAATTTTAGAGCCAAATAAATTTTCGTTTTCAAGTTTTGCAATTTCTAAACGTAAAGCTTCTAACTTTTCAGAATAGTTTCCAGGACTGTTTCTTTCATGTTGAACTAAAACCGAATAATTTGAACGTAATTTTCTGATTTTCTCAAATTTTTCTTTTGCGCGTTTTTGACTAAATATGATGCAAAAATTTTTTATTTTTCTTTTCAAAATATCCCAAGTTTCCAAAGTTATATCTAAATGTTTAATGTGATAAAGATAAAAGTTCCGAAATGCCTTCACAAAATCATTATCATCTAACAGTGAATCATTGAATTTCCAGTAATTAGGACCAACTTCGGGTGTATTAAAATTTTTAAATTCGAAAGAAAATATATCATGATCACTGAAAGAAACAGGGTAAAAATTAAAAACAACATCATCAGAAATTAGAGAATCTGATACATTAAAACGATCAAGTCTAGTATGAATATCTTTTGATGAAGGCGCATGCCACGTAGTTGCAAACATATATGGATTTAAATGTCTAAATATATCAACAAGATTATAATTAGAACATAAATTTGATAATTCTTTAGAACCAACATGACCAAAAAGTGGGTTTGCGCCTTTACCAATTTTATCATATTTTGTATTTAGAATGCAGTTAAAGTCACCTCCTAAAATTAAATTTCTACTTGTTACTAGATATTTTGATATATTATTGAAGAAGTTTTTCCTATCTTTTTCTGTATTTGGAGCATATATGTTAACAAGTCTAAAAGGAATACCATCTATCTTTAAGTCAAGTAAAAGAAAACGCCCATCTAGATCAGTATCAAATTTCTCAATTTCAGAGTCACAATTTTGAAAAATTAAAATACCTACACCAGCAGATCGATTTGTTCCTAAACTCCAATAAGCATTACAATTGAATTTATGTTTCAGACTGTTACCCAAAGACATATTATCGACATGAGTTTCTTGAAGAAATAAAATATCAAATTTGTAAGTATTCAAAACTTGTAATAAATGATACTGGGTTGATGAAGCTTTCATCCCATTAACATTCAAAGTTGCTATTTTAATAGTTTGTTGTTTCATTATATTATAATTGTTATTTTTTCAATGTATATTAGACATGCGACATAATTTAGTTTTACAGTGATATATACATATACAATATGAAATGACATGACTTGAATACAAATGAAACTGACAATGGTGGTAATAACAAAAGATAACAGGGTCAAGCCCTTAAATAGCATAGTCGATAAACGGTCCTCCAAATGTGAACTCAGTTTAGTGTCCATTAAGCTATAATCAAAGTCCATATTCCGGTCCGGGTCGGTTATCAGCGATGGAAAAGAAAGAATAAAAACTATACATTAACCTTCTTCCCATTAGGCCTCATGGTGATGTAGCCCTCGATGTCCTCCTCCAGCATGTGCCCGTCTGCATGGCTGTCCCCTAGATCATCATCACTGTTGTCATCATGATTCCGTTTTGGTCCGTTCGGAGGAATCGTCGACCCTGTGGAACTCATTGTCTCATCACCTTGCGCCCCGTCTGTACTCGCCTGACCCTGTTCCCCGCTCTCATCTGTCACCTCGGTGCCGTCCGCCGTCATGTCTTCCTGGCTATGAGTTTCTTCTTGTTCCTGGCTATGAACATGGCCACCACCCGTTGACTGTGCATATGTCTTTGGACCTGAATTTGAAGGCTTTGACCCCGGGCAATCTTTCCTCAAGTGTCCAATTGTTCGGCATTTCAAACACAAAGGTGGCCGTCCGGCCATGGTTACCAGCGCCGTATATCCTCCGTTGAAATTTATAACATACGGTAAAGACCGCTTCCTTAACTCATCAGTTTCCATCATTACTCGTCGAACACCTGTCCGTTTCGTATCGTTGGGGGAAAACACAGCTGCATCCCTCGTGACCGACGTAACCTTGCCGTAATGACTAAAGAAATCTTCCACAAACGTGTCCTTCACGTAACTAGGCAACCAGTGTACCCTGAATTCAACAGTTTGTTTTGAAATGCTCACCACGGGAAAAGACCTGTCCCTGACACGGATATGACCTGCATTACTGATGATATCTACCGCTTGCTCATCCTTTAGTGTAAAGTTGAATGTGTTCGAGTCCACCTTGAATAAATCCACTATCTCTTCCCCCTCGACCAACTCGCATAGCCCTTCAAAAACATCCCGTAGACTGAGACCGAACGCCTTCACTCGGAAAGTCCGCTCGTAGCTCAACTTATCAAAATAACGGAGAGGAATATCCCCGCCATTCACAAAGTACCCCGCCATGGTAGCGGGATACTACACTGTAATATTCCTACAACGGAATACACAAATAATCCGCACAGCGAATAATTAATCCAATATCACAGATATTATCCAATATACACTATGAATAAATAATCCAATATAATCCAAACAAAGCACAGATACTACACTTTGATCTTAGCCAAAAGGCCGAGAAGCGATGCTGATGTTGCTGTTCCATCAGGTCCTGAAAGAAACAAATTTCAAACAAAATCGGTAAACGCATACCAAACAATTGTGCAGTCGTACCTCTTTTCCTCTGCATGTTTTCTCCTTGGCATCAAAACCATACTCCATTCGCTTAAAGAAACTGTAAACCAGGTGTGTCTGTTTTGTTTTAACTTACATTAAGCACGGAATTTCCGCCGAAATGAGTTTTGCTCAATAAACACGCATTACACGGGCCTTGTGACGTACAGCGTACGTTTCTAAACGGCCAAAATTACCTCCCTTAGACCGTTAAGATTTTCTTTTTTATTATGATGTTTTACCATGCAGCAAAATAGAGGTACAACTGTAAACTTTATGCATTTAAAGCTTTAGCGCTCTGTGGCTTTGTGCTGTAAATCATCGCACATAAGCCTCCATTTGTCACCAGAAAGGGCCACAGGATAGTATTGAAAGAAAAACACAACTGCACGTATACATTGATGAAAGAATAACGTATCTGCTCTTATCAGTTAAATACTATTTCGAGTTTGGTCTTGGCATCTTACATTTATTGAATGTTTCTCCCCCAGAGGGGAGTGGGCCGATCCCGGAAGTACTGCAATACCGGGCCAACCCGTGGCGAGAGCGGAGCAAGCCCCTGACATCTCACCTGTGTTCAAAAATCAGTTTAATATCGAAGTCCCCCAATGGGGGACGTATCAGATATTAAGCTGATAAGAACAGATACTACACTTTGATCTTAGCCAAAAGGCCGAGAAGCGATGCTGATGTTGCTGTTCCATCAGGTCCTGAAAGAAACAAATTTCAAACAAAATCGGTAAACGCATACCAAACAATTGTGCAGTCGTACCTCTTTTCCTCTGCATGTTTTCTCCTTGGCATCAAAACCATACTCCATTCGCTTTAAGAAACTGTAAACCAGGTGTGTCTGTTTTGTTTTAACTTGCATTAAGCACGGAATTTCCGCCGAAATGAGTTTTGCTCAATAAACACGCATTGCACGGGCCTTGTGACGTACAGCGTACGTTTCTAAACGGCCAAAATTACCTCCCTTAGACCGTTAAGATTTTCTTTTTTATTATGATGTTTTACCATGCAGCAAAATAGAGGTACAACTGTAAACTTTATGCATTTAAAGCTTTAGCGCTCTGTGGCTTTGTGCTGTAAATCATCGCACATAAGCCTCCATTTGTCACCAGAAAGGGCCACAGGATAGTATTGAAAGAAAAACACAACTGCACGTATACATTGATGAAAGAATAACGTATCTGCTCTTATCAGTTAAATACTATTTCGAGTTTGGTCTTGGCATCTTACATTTATTGAATGTTTCTCCCCCAGAGGGGAGTGGGCCGATCCCGGAAGTACTGCAATACCGGGCCAACCCGTGGCGAGAGCGGAGCAAGCCCCTGACATCTCACCTGTGTTCAAAAATCAGTTTAATATCGAAGTCCCCCAATGGGGGACGTATCAGATATTAAGCTGATAAGAACAGATACTACACTTTGATCTTAGCCAAAAGGCCGAGAAGCGATGCTGATGTTGCTGTTCCATCAGGTCCTGAAAGAAACAAATTTCAAACAAAATCGGTAAACGCATACCAAACAATTGTGCAGTCGTACCTCTTTTCCTCTGCATGTTTTCTCCTTGGCATCAAAACCATACTCCATTCGCTTTAAGAAACTGTAAACCAGGTGTGTCTGTTTTGTTTTAACTTGCATTAAGCACGGAATTTCCGCCGAAATGAGTTTTGCTCAATAAACACGCATTGCACGGGCCTTGTGACGTACAGCGTACGTTTCTAAACGGCCAAAATTACCTCCCTTAGACCGTTAAGATTTTCTTTTTTATTATGATGTTTTACCATGCAGCAAAATAGAGGTACAACTGTAAACTTTATGCATTTAAAGCTTTAGCGCTCTGTGGCTTTGTGCTGTAAATCATCGCACATAAGCCTCCATTTGTCACCAGAAAGGGCCACAGGATAGTATTGAAAGAAAAACACAACTGCACGTATACATTGATGAAAGAATAACGTATCTGCTCTTATCAGTTAAATACTATTTCGAGTTTGGTCTTGGCATCTTACATTTATTGAATGTTTCTCCCCCAGAGGGGAGTGGGCCGATCCCGGAAGTACTGCAATACCGGGCCAACCCGTGGCGAGAGCGGAGCAAGCCCCTGACATCTCACCTGTGTTCAAAAATCAGTTTAATATCGAAGTCCCCCAATGGGGGACGTATCAGATATTAAGCTGATAAGAACAGATACTACACTTTGATCTTAGCCAAAAGGCCGAGAAGCGATGCTGATGTTGCTGTTCCATCAGGTCCTGAAAGAAACAAATTTCAAACAAAATCGGTAAACGCATACCAAACAATTGTGCAGTCGTACCTCTTTTCCTCTGCATGTTTTCTCCTTGGCATCAAAACCATACTCCATTCGCTTTAAGAAACTGTAAACCAGGTGTGTCTGTTTTGTTTTAACTTGCATTAAGCACGGAATTTCCGCCGAAATGAGTTTTGCTCAATAAACACGCATTGCACGGGCCTTGTGACGTACAGCGTACGTTTCTAAACGGCCAAAATTACCTCCCTTAGACCGTTAAGATTTTCTTTTTTATTATGATGTTTTACCATGCAGCAAAATAGAGGTACAACTGTAAACTTTATGCATTTAAAGCTTTAGCGCTCTGTGGCTTTGTGCTGTAAATCATCGCACATAAGCCTCCATTTGTCACCAGAAAGGGCCACAGGATAGTATTGAAAGAAAAACACAACTGCACGTATACATTGATGAAAGAATAACGTATCTGCTCTTATCAGTTAAATACTATTTCGAGTTTGGTCTTGGCATCTTACATTTATTGAATGTTTCTCCCCCAGAGGGGAGTGGGCCGATCCCGGAAGTACTGCAATACCGGGCCAACCCGTGGCGAGAGCGGAGCAAGCCCCTGACATCTCACCTGTGTTCAAAAATCAGTTTAATATCGAAGTCCCCCAATGGGGGACGTATCAGATATTAAGCTGATAAGAACAGATACTTTTTTTTTGTTTTTCATAAAACTTTATTCATATATATATACAATAAAAAACGTTGGGACGCGCACAGCGCAATCCCTCCGCCCGGTGACCTTTTCTACAATTGAATGCGGATGACTTAATTTACTTTATACTTTGAACGGTCGCATTGTAATTTAACGTTATATATTATGTTTTAAAAGTAAAATGTTACATCGGATTAATTGTAAATAATGCGACTTATAATTAAGGTTATTAAAGACGTTTGCATGTATGTAAAATTGAAAATTGAAATCGAGAATTGCTGATGATACCTATAATGATGATGATTCTACCGGCTTTTAAAGACTTTAAAGTGTTCATATTTATAAAACTGAGCCGGTTACATATTAAATTGCACCGTAACACAGTATATTGCGGGATGAAATGATGATACATATTTCCTAGAGGTCACCGTTTGAAACATATATTTAACGTTTGTCTTAGTAGAGATATGTATTTCCAAGCAAAATTTAAAGCAAGGTTTAAAGATGAACGCTTTCGAAAATTTAGAATTTAAGGTATACTGCTATAAAACAGTAGTATAACAAAATTAACAGCGTCAACAAACACACTTGAATGACTCTGTCAAATTGTGAACACCCAAAATACCAAAATATAGACATAGACCAGTAACCACCGTGATACGTTTGTGACGAAGGCGACCGTGCAGTACCAACCGGTAACCTTTGACCCAACCAGATCACATACCCCACCCCTTACGACCCTTAAATATCTTACGGAGACAAACGTTTTACAATAGTACACATTATAAGCTGCATGACAAAACGGAATCAAGTAACCAGCATTGGCGTACGTCAAAGCGCACGACCCCTGCTGACTGCTTGTTTCCACAAAATTACAAATGTATACATGACAGACTTCGGACAACAGACGACAGACTCAGAGAGGAATGCAAAATAAAGAGCAGCTTATTCATAAAATATTTTCGTGTGCCACACCACAAGTAGTATAGGTAATATTGAATCGGTGCACTTTGACGAGTATAGTGTCCTTGTATATAGCATATAGTCCTTTCAGGTACAAGCGTCCCGGTCACAAGTGGAGATAACAGTTCAACATGAAGTGCACTCGTGGACAGCTCAGGTAAGTATAGTATGGTATGGTGGCACAGAAGCATCATGACAATCAACAGCAATACATAAAACAAAACTTCTGAAAAAGATAAAACTCAACAAGTACCATAGTATATGACAACAGCTACCCAAGACAGCGCGCAAAGCAGGAGCAACACTCCTTCAACATGACCTGTTGAAACAGCACCACCCCAGCGCCACGCAATGTCAAAGGTAAACATACATATATTGTTTAAATAAAGAAATCTAATTCTCCGTTATTTGTTAATTCACAAAAATTAGTCGGTCGGAGCCAGTAATTAGAGAAGGTTTCACGATTCATTCGCTTAAAATCTGCCTGAATTCTTAATTTTATTCTATTTAAGATAAATAATATTATATAATTTGAGTTAATACGTCTACTTTCAAATTTCTTCAGATTACGGCACATCCAAATAGCAAATTTACATTCAGTTAAAAGATATAATATTAAGGATTCAGCATATTTATCAACTTGTACAGGTATTATGTGATACAGCATTAAAGCTACTGAAGGTAAAATGCGAATACGTAACACATCAGCAGCTGCAGACAAGTAGTCAGTTATAAACTCATATACAGGCGTAACCATAGGACAACTATAAAATAAATGCTCAATAGACTCAAGTGGAAAATTGCACAGTGAACATTCTGGAACTTTTGATATTTTATACTTACACAGAAGCTGTTGTACAGGAATAATTTCATGAGCTATTTTCCATGAGACGTCTCTAGCAAATGGGTCAAGAAATTTGTTATTTAAAGATTTCCAAATAAGAGGGTAAGATACATTTGTATGAACAGATTCAATTCTAGGATGCGTTATATTACTATTCAATAAGATTGTGTACATTTCTTTGCATGACAAATTTCCAAGTAAAACGTTAGGTAAAGATTCAAATTCACGTAAAATATCTAAACATTTCTTATAAAAAGATGGAATATAGTCACTATGAGGAATTTTCAAACTAGCAAATTCCGAGTTGTATTTTCTAAGGTACATCCCGATCCAATAAATGGCAAAATATGTCCATTTGGCTTTATTACCTGCAATCAAAGATTGTACATGTTTCAGTAACAAAGTTTTGAGTTTCCAATCTATATTCACAATATTTTGTCCACCAAGTTTGAAATGCAAATACATTGTGTCTCTAGACAAGTGCTCAGATTTACTATTCCATAAAAACTCAAATACGCATCTTCTGAAAAGTTTCAAATAATGTCCAGGCATGATAGTTGTAGATCCTAAATACCAAAGTTTTGAACATGCTAAACAGTTAATGACATAAGATTTCATGCGAAGAGACAACTTCCTAGTTTTACAGTTATTCAAAAGTTTTTGTAGCTTACTAAAAGTTGAAAACCAAATTTCATCATCTGATAACATATTTCCCAGTTTTGTTCCAAGCAATTTCATTGAATCAATCCAAGAAATTCCAAAAGGGTGATCTTCTCGAGTTTTCCACTTTCCTAAGAACATTCCTTTAGTTTTTGTCATATTGAGTTTTGCACCAGAAGCTTTGCCGAATAATCTACTCAGTTTCAAAACATTGCAAACAGACTCATTATCAGATAAAGTGAAGTTCGAATCATCTGCGTATAATATCAACTTAGAAGTTTCTTTCGAACCAGGAAGAGATATGCCGTTGATTGATGGATCTAAGCGAACTTTATTTGCAAATGGCTCTAAACAGAGGACATACAGAAGAGGACTAAGTGCACAGCCTTGTCTCACACCACGTTGGATTGCAAATGGAGAAGAGATAAAATTATTCACAATGACTGAAGATTGGATATTAGTATACAATATCTTAATCCATCGGATAAAGTTGTCGCCAAAACCGAAAGTATGCAAACATTTAAACAAGAAATCGTAAGAAACTCTATCGAAAGCTTTTTCTTGGTCTAAACTAAGAAAAATGCATGACAAATCTTTTTGGTTTACATAATCAATAATATTTCGTAAAAGGTGAACGTTATCAAAAATAGATCGACCTTTAACAGAGCAAGTTTGGTCCTCATGTACAATGGTTTCTATAACTGTACTTAGTCGATTTGTAATAGATTTAGAAATTATTTTGTAATCGTAGTTTAGAAGTGAAATCGGGCGCCAATTTTTCATCAAATGAGAATTCTGTTCATCTTTACATAATAATGTAATATACGAAAGGCGTTGTGATTCAGTCAAACATTGGTGATTAAAAATAACATTTGTTAATTTGGTAAGCGTTGGGCCAATTAAATCGAAAAATTTCATATAAAAAGCTTTGGTTAAACCATCAGAACCAGGAGACTTTCCATCTTGCATATGTTGTAATGATTCAAATAATTCATTCAAGGACAAAAAAGATTCTAAAGATTCTGAATCTGCTTCAGACAAGCGCGGCAAATCTTTCATAAAGGTATCTGCAATTTCATGATCAATACTTTCATAAGAAAATAAATCAATGTAAAAATCCCGAAAACAATTTAATATATCTTTTGTTTCTGTAAACTTTTGGCCATTATGTTCTATTGTATTAATTGTCTTCTTTTTAGCATGACGCTTTTCCATTTTGTTAAAATAGTTTGAAGGTTTTTCTTCGTCTTCTAAAATCTCAACTTTAGATCTAATTCGAGATCCAAAATATGCTTGGTCATGTAAAGTTTTGATTCGAATGCGTAAAGTTTCAAGCTGTTCAAAATATTTGCCAGGATCTTGCTTTTCACATTGAGCTAAAATAGAATATTCAGAATTTAATTTACGCAACAATTGAAAATTTTCTTTACTCTTATTTTTGCTGTATAAAATACAAAAATTCTTTATTTTATCTTTCAGGGTATCCCAGAAGTGTAAATCAACATCTTTGTTCTCGGTATGGTAAGTATAAAACAGTCTAAACGTTTCGACAAAATCTTTATCTTGTAAAAGGCTATCATTAAATTTCCAGTAACTAGGACCGAATGAAGATGACTTATTAAATTTCATGCTAAAAACAAAAATATCATGATCACTACAAGCAAAAGGATAGAAATCAAATTTGGTTTCTTTATTGATTAAATGTCTAGAAATGTAAAACCTATCTAATCGAGTATGTATATCTTTAGTAACTGGGGAGTGCCAAGTAGCTGCATATCTGTATGGGAAAAGATGTCTAAAAATATCAACAAGAGAATAATCATTACAAAGAGAGGTAAGTTCTTTTGAACCAACAGTGCCATAGTCCAAATTGGCCCCCTTACCCATTTTGTCATATTTCGGATTTAGGACACAATTAAAATCACCACCCATGATAATATTTCGATTGCAAACAACATATTTTGGTAAATCATTGAAAAAGTCCTTTCTTTCGCATTCCTTATTTGGGGCATAAACATTTATCAACCTAAAAGCAACATTATCAATTAATACATCTAGAAATAAAAATCTACCATTCACGTCAAATTCAAATTTTTCAACAGTAAAATTCAGTTTGTTGGATACAAAAATCGCTACCCCAGAAGACCTATTGCTACCTAAACTCCAAAAGGTTTCATAGTTATATTTATCTTTTAAAGCATTTGCCAAAGACATGCTATCTACATGTGTTTCTTGTAAAAATAAAATGTCGAAGTGGTAGGTATTTAACATGTGTTTAAGTTCGTTTTGGGTAGTAAGAGCCTTCATCCCATTGATGTTCAAAGTTGCTATGTTTAAATTATTTCTTTCCATCATGAAATTATAAGGTAAGTATATGTAAACAGACACTATATGTAGAAAATATTAATAAGGTAAGTATGAGCCACCTTACAAAATGTACTGAGACGCTGAGGTCGCATATGCATGACTTGTTTTGATGAACAAACAACCTTGAGATTTGTAGATAACTAAAGACTTTTATGTATATATTTACAACTGATTTCTTTACCCACATTATTATACATGTTTTATCAATACTACATGTAGCGTGAAAATACGATCCATTTTTACAGCTGTGATATTTACATTGTATAAAATTTGAAATATATATACACAGTGAAACAACATATGTTGTAAAACAACTAGCACACAGGGATAAACCCTTAAAATAGAAAGTCCATAAACGTTCCACCAAATGCGAACTCAGTCGGGCGCCGTAAATCAAAAATCGTAAGTCCATATCCATTTCCAGTCTGATATTGTTTGATTTAAACGGGGTTAGAAGGTTGAGAAGACGGACTCACCTGGCTCGTCCGGATTTTCTTGCCATTTTTAATGACGAAGTCCATCCCCTCTACCAAACCGTCTTCCATCGCGTCGTCGATCACGAGATCCCCCGGGACCAAGTCATCATCCTGTTCGAACTGCCTCTTCTCCGCAGGAGCAGGAGTGGTAGAGCCCTGCCCAGGATCATCGCTAGGCTCCGCCCCACCGACAGCACCACCCGAACCACTAGACCCCTTTGAAACGTCAGAGCCGCTAGACCCACCAGTACCGCTGGACCCACTCGAACCACTAGATCCACTGGAACCGCTTGACCCACTCGAACCACTCGAACCTGGACCGCCCATCAAACCGCCACCACCGCCAGACAAAAAGGCCCCAGCATAGGAACGTCGGCTTGACAAATCTGCCTGACAGTCACGTCGAACGTGTCCAAGACACCGGCAACGTAAGCACAAAGGCTGTCTTCCCGGGAAAGTTACCAACATAGACTGTCCCCCAGCAAACGACACAAGGTATGGTATCTTGGCCTTTTTGACCTCATCGGTCTCCAACTGAACGATCCTCACGCCGTTACGCCGTGTAACGTCACCGTTAATGACCGCCGCCTCTCGCTTTACCTCTAATACCTTCCCATAGCCACTAAAGAAGTCACTAATAAATACGTCCCGAATATACGCAGGTAACCAGTGAAGTTTGATGGTAATCACTTGCTTGCCAACATTTGAAATCGTCAACACCTGATCCTTGATCCGTAAGCTTTTCGTCGCATCCAACAGTTTCACCGCCGCCTCTGAATTGACACTAAGGTGATAAGTGTTCGAATCCACCTTACACAAATCTCCAATATCGTCCGCGTCTACGATCCGAGCCACACCCTCAAACATTTCCCGATACCCCACCTTGGGGGCAAAGATACGGTAAGTCCGACATAGCAAGCTTGTGTCGTAATACCGCAGGGGGATCTCTCCCACCTGCATCACATAAGACATCGTGTATTATCCCTCGCGCGCGAGAAGAACAGATACTACACTTTGATCTTAGCCAAAAGGCCGAGAAGCGATGCTGATGTTGCTGTTCCATCAGGTCCTGAAAGAAACAAATTTCAAACAAAATCGGTAAACGCATACCAAACAATTGTGCAGTCGTACCTCTTTTCCTCTGCATGTTTTCTCCTTGGCATCAAAACCATACTCCATTCGCTTTAAGAAACTGTAAACCAGGTGTGTCTGTTTTGTTTTAACTTGCATTAAGCACGGAATTTCCGCCGAAATGAGTTTTGCTCAATAAACACGCATTGCACGGGCCTTGTGACGTACAGCGTACGTTTCTAAACGGCCAAAATTACCTCCCTTAGACCGTTAAGATTTTCTTTTTTATTATGATGTTTTACCATGCAGCAAAATAGAGGTACAACTGTAAACTTTATGCATTTAAAGCTTTAGCGCTCTGTGGCTTTGTGCTGTAAATCATCGCACATAAGCCTCCATTTGTCACCAGAAAGGGCCACAGGATAGTATTGAAAGAAAAACACAACTGCACGTATACATTGATGAAAGAATAACGTATCTGCTCTTATCAGTTAAATACTATTTCGAGTTTGGTCTTGGCATCTTACATTTATTGAATGTTTCTCCCCCAGAGGGGAGTGGGCCGATCCCGGAAGTACTGCAATACCGGGCCAACCCGTGGCGAGAGCGGAGCAAGCCCCTGACATCTCACCTGTGTTCAAAAATCAGTTTAATATCGAAGTCCCCCAATGGGGGACGTATCAGATATTAAGCTGATAAGATCAGATACTACACTTTGATCTTAGCCAAAAGGCCGAGAAGCGATGCTGATGTTGCTGTTCCATCAGGTCCTGAAAGAAACAAATTTCAAACAAAATCGGTAAACGCATACCAAACAATTGTGCAGTCGTACCTCTTTTCCTCTGCATGTTTTCTCCTTGGCATCAAAACCATACTCCATTCGCTTTAAGAAACTGTAAACCAGGTGTGTCTGTTTTGTTTTAACTTGCATTAAGCACGGAATTTCCGCCGAAATGAGTTTTGCTCAATAAACACGCATTGCACGGGCCTTGTGACGTACAGCGTACGTTTCTAAACGGCCAAAATTACCTCCCTTAGACCGTTAAGATTTTCTTTTTTATTATGATGTTTTACCATGCAGCAAAATAGAGGTACAACTGTAAACTTTATGCATTTAAAGCTTTAGCGCTCTGTGGCTTTGTGCTGTAAATCATCGCACATAAGCCTCCATTTGTCACCAGAAAGGGCCACAGGATAGTATTGAAAGAAAAACACAACTGCACGTATACATTGATGAAAGAATAACGTATCTGCTCTTATCAGTTAAGCAGTCCTAACCACAGCCTCAGATTCCCTCAAAAACAAGAAAACATGCAGTTCATAAAAGATAATTAAGTGGCTACTTATCACAGCATGTTGTTCTGTTCTGGGAATATGTTAATTAGGACATACCTATTTAGTGACTGCATGTGGTCAAGACCATATGGCATAGATAAAGCTGCCCTTTCAGTTTATAATCTATACCTGGTTCTGTTTGCATGAACATGCATTTCAGAAGACAAATATTTTATTTTTTAATTTGATAAACATAATAAAATGATGCCACCCTAAAACATGGGACTTATCACAACACACACACACACACACACACACACACACACACACACACTGCTTTCTGCTTGTTAATTACTCTGAACTATTGTCATCGCATATAAAAATACATTTGCTCATGAGAATCTTGAAAGTGATCGAATGGCCCCATTTTCTTTGGGTAAGGACATTACACCGTTTTTGTCCCCCGCCTTTTCGAAGAAAAGCGGAGGGACATAGTTTTTGGCTTTCTGTCATTCCGTCCGTCCTTCCGTCCCCCTATAGGAGTATGTGCCTTGTGCAGGCAACTCCTCCTACAGTTTTATTCCGATTCTTTTGAAACTTTACAGATGTCTTGACCATGTTTTGAAGATATGCATGTAATTTGGATATAATCCTCAGGTTAATTTTTGACACTTTTTTTGCAATTTGAACTTAGTCATTTTTTCGGACATTTTGACAATGAAAGTGAATGGACTGTGGGTACCTTGTGCAAGCAACTCCTCCTACACTTTTATTCTGATTCTTTTGTTACTTTACAGATGTTTTAATCATGCTTTGAAGATCTGCATGTGATTTGAATATAATCCTCAGATCAATTTTTGACACTTTTTTTTTAGCAATTTGAACTAAAAGTCATTTTTTCGTACATTTTGACAATGAAAGTGCATGGACAGTGGGTACCTTGTGCAAGCAACTCCTCCTTCAGTTATATTTCGATTCTTTTGAAACTTTACAGATGTCTTGACCATGCTTTAAAGATACGCATTTTGTTTGGATATAATCCTCACTTTAATCACTTTTTCGAAATTTGAACTTAAGTCATTTTTCAGGCATTTACACAAAGAAAGAGCATGCGGTTTGGTTTGGTATTCTAAGATTACATTTGTGTAACTAAACTATCAAGGCGGGGGACATAAATTCTCTGTGCTTGTTGAATACATACTAGCGCACATATTCCAATAAGCGCTCACCAATGTTTGAGAAATGTCATGTGAAAACCAACAATGTGCTTTTCGAACAGGTCCGACACAAACTGCAGTACAAGCACAGAAGATGGCTACAGGCTGGAAAGACTTAGGGGATTTAAGGCCTGATTTCGGCCTCATGTTTTGGTAAACAAATGAATTAAAGTAGTGGTTTTAATTGAGTCTTACTCAAAAAGTGCTGTACACTAAAGCCCCTGATATGAAACATACTTTTCATGAATACCAAAACATTACTTGGTACCTACCCTTGGTTTCACATTATGCAAACATTAAATGAGCCACTGCATGAGAAAACCAACAATTTGGGGTTTCGACCAGGTCTGAAACAAACCATCTTTACAGTCACAGAAGCAGGCTAGAAGCTTGAATTTTCGGAGTAAGAAAGAATGGTCATTGTACTATCTGTGTAGCGAAAACAAAGACGCTGATCTACAAAGCAGTTACTGCACAGCTGATCTGCGCCTTTGTTTTCGACTATGCCTGTTGTTTGTTTTCTTATGCGGTGGCTCAAATATTTTTAATTATGACAGCTTATTTATTGGAAAACTGTGTTTAAGCTGTCATTTTACTAAAATGTAGAACGAACGTACATGTGTACCCATTAAACTTATCAATTTCTGCAGATATTTCACCTGTTAAAACTGTTTATTTGTATTTTAAATAGAAAACATGAATGTGTTTGTTGATTTAGATGACATATATTTTTTTTTTCATATGAAATGATACTATCTATACAATAAAATGCTAATTAATTACAGATAGTGTATCTCAGTATCTTCCTTCCAGTACAGTCCAAGAGGTCCTAATTAATGACCACATTGTGAGGCAATGATATGCATATCCCTGCTGGGATTATTAACTTCTGCCAATTATCTCATGAGGCTCAAAAATGAGCCAGGTATTGAGGCTGTGGTTAGGACTGTAAATACTATTTCGAGTTTGGTCTTGGCATCTTACATTTATTGAATGTTTCTCCCCCAGAGGGGAGTGGGCCGATCCCGGAAGTACTGCAATACCGGGCCAACCCGTGGCGAGAGCGGAGCAAGCCCCTGACATCTCACCTGTGTTCAAAAATCAGTTTAATATCGAAGTCCCCCAATGGGGGACGTATCAGATATTAAGCTGATAAGAACAGATACTACACTTTGATCTTAGCCAAAAGGCCGAGAAGCGATGCTGATGTTGCTGTTCCATCAGGTCCTGAAAGAAACAAATTTCAAACAAAATCGGTAAACGCATACCAAACAATTGTGCAGTCGTACCTCTTTTCCTCTGCATGTTTTCTCCTTGGCATCAAAACCATACTCCATTCGCTTTAAGAAACTGTAAACCAGGTGTGTCTGTTTTGTTTTAACTTGCATTAAGCACGGAATTTCCGCCGAAATGAGTTTTGCTCAATAAACACGCATTGCACGGGCCTTGTGACGTACAGCGTACGTTTCTAAACGGCCAAAATTACCTCCCTTAGACCGTTAAGATTTTCTTTTTTATTATGATGTTTTACCATGCAGCAAAATAGAGGTACAACTGTAAACTTTATGCATTTAAAGCTTTAGCGCTCTGTGGCTTTGTGCTGTAAATCATCGCACATAAGCCTCCATTTGTCACCAGAAAGGGCCACAGGATAGTATTGAAAGAAAAACACAACTGCACGTATACATTGATGAAAGAATAACGTATCTGCTCTTATCAGTTAAATACTATTTCGAGTTTGGTCTTGGCATCTTACATTTATTGAATGTTTCTCCCCCAGAGGGGAGTGGGCCGATCCCGGAAGTACTGCAATACCGGGCCAACCCGTGGCGAGAGCGGAGCAAGCCCCTGACATCTCACCTGTGTTCAAAAATCAGTTTAATATCGAAGTCCCCCAATGGGGGACGTATCAGATATTAAGCTGATAAGAACAGATACTACACTTTGATCTTAGCCAAAAGGCCGAGAAGCGATGCTGATGTTGCTGTTCCATCAGGTCCTGAAAGAAACAAATTTCAAACAAAATCGGTAAACGCATACCAAACAATTGTGCAGTCGTACCTCTTTTCCTCTGCATGTTTTCTCCTTGGCATCAAAACCATACTCCATTCGCTTTAAGAAACTGTAAACCAGGTGTGTCTGTTTTGTTTTAACTTGCATTAAGCACGGAATTTCCGCCGAAATGAGTTTTGCTCAATAAACACGCATTGCACGGGCCTTGTGACGTACAGCGTACGTTTCTAAACGGCCAAAATTACCTCCCTTAGACCGTTAAGATTTTCTTTTTTATTATGATGTTTTACCATGCAGCAAAATAGAGGTACAACTGTAAACTTTATGCATTTAAAGCTTTAGCGCTCTGTGGCTTTGTGCTGTAAATCATCGCACATAAGCCTCCATTTGTCACCAGAAAGGGCCACAGGATAGTATTGAAAGAAAAACACAACTGCACGTATACATTGATGAAAGAATAACGTATCTGCTCTTATCAGTTAAATACTATTTCGAGTTTGGTCTTGGCATCTTACATTTATTGAATGTTTCTCCCCCAGAGGGGAGTGGGCCGATCCCGGAAGTACTGCAATACCGGGCCAACCCGTGGCGAGAGCGGAGCAAGCCCCTGACATCTCACCTGTGTTCAAAAATCAGTTTAATATCGAAGTCCCCCAATGGGGGACGTATCAGATATTAAGCTGATAAGAACAGATACTACACTTTGATCTTAGCCAAAAGGCCGAGAAGCGATGCTGATGTTGCTGTTCCATCAGGTCCTGAAAGAAACAAATTTCAAACAAAATCGGTAAACGCATACCAAACAATTGTGCAGTCGTACCTCTTTTCCTCTGCATGTTTTCTCCTTGGCATCAAAACCATACTCCATTCGCTTTAAGAAACTGTAAACCAGGTGTGTCTGTTTTGTTTTAACTTGCATTAAGCACGGAATTTCCGCCGAAATGAGTTTTGCTCAATAAACACGCATTGCACGGGCCTTGTGACGTACAGCGTACGTTTCTAAACGGCCAAAATTACCTCCCTTAGACCGTTAAGATTTTCTTTTTTATTATGATGTTTTACCATGCAGCAAAATAGAGGTACAACTGTAAACTTTATGCATTTAAAGCTTTAGCGCTCTGTGGCTTTGTGCTGTAAATCATCGCACATAAGCCTCCATTTGTCACCAGAAAGGGCCACAGGATAGTATTGAAAGAAAAACACAACTGCACGTATACATTGATGAAAGAATAACGTATCTGCTCTTATCAGTTAAATACTATTTCGAGTTTGGTCTTGGCATCTTACATTTATTGAATGTTTCTCCCCCAGAGGGGAGTGGGCCGATCCCGGAAGTACTGCAATACCGGGCCAACCCGTGGCGAGAGCGGAGCAAGCCCCTGACATCTCACCTGTGTTCAAAAATCAGTTTAATATCGAAGTCCCCCAATGGGGGACGTATCAGATATTAAGCTGATAAGAACAGATACTACACTTTGATCTTAGCCAAAAGGCCGAGAAGCGATGCTGATGTTGCTGTTCCATCAGGTCCTGAAAGAAACAAATTTCAAACAAAATCGGTAAACGCATACCAAACAATTGTGCAGTCGTACCTCTTTTCCTCTGCATGTTTTCTCCTTGGCATCAAAACCATACTCCATTCGCTTTAAGAAACTGTAAACCAGGTGTGTCTGTTTTGTTTTAACTTGCATTAAGCACGGAATTTCCGCCGAAATGAGTTTTGCTCAATAAACACGCATTGCACGGGCCTTGTGACGTACAGCGTACGTTTCTAAACGGCCAAAATTACCTCCCTTAGACCGTTAAGATTTTCTTTTTTATTATGATGTTTTACCATGCAGCAAAATAGAGGTACAACTGTAAACTTTATGCATTTAAAGCTTTAGCGCTCTGTGGCTTTGTGCTGTAAATCATCGCACATAAGCCTCCATTTGTCACCAGAAAGGGCCACAGGATAGTATTGAAAGAAAAACACAACTGCACGTATACATTGATGAAAGAATAACGTATCTGCTCTTATCAGTTAAATACTATTTCGAGTTTGGTCTTGGCATCTTACATTTATTGAATGTTTCTCCCCCAGAGGGGAGTGGGCCGATCCCGGAAGTACTGCAATACCGGGCCAACCCGTGGCGAGAGCGGAGCAAGCCCCTGACATCTCACCTGTGTTCAAAAATCAGTTTAATATCGAAGTCCCCCAATGGGGGACGTATCAGATATTAAGCTGATAAGAACAGATACTACACTTTGATCTTAGCCAAAAGGCCGAGAAGCGATGCTGATGTTGCTGTTCCATCAGGTCCTGAAAGAAACAAATTTCAAACAAAATCGGTAAACGCATACCAAACAATTGTGCAGTCGTACCTCTTTTCCTCTGCATGTTTTCTCCTTGGCATCAAAACCATACTCCATTCGCTTTAAGAAACTGTAAACCAGGTGTGTCTGTTTTGTTTTAACTTGCATTAAGCACGGAATTTCCGCCGAAATGAGTTTTGCTCAATAAACACGCATTGCACGGGCCTTGTGACGTACAGCGTACGTTTCTAAACGGCCAAAATTACCTCCCTTAGACCGTTAAGATTTTCTTTTTTATTATGATGTTTTACCATGCAGCAAAATAGAGGTACAACTGTAAACTTTATGCATTTAAAGCTTTAGCGCTCTGTGGCTTTGTGCTGTAAATCATCGCACATAAGCCTCCATTTGTCACCAGAAAGGGCCACAGGATAGTATTGAAAGAAAAACACAACTGCACGTATACATTGATGAAAGAATAACGTATCTGCTCTTATCAGTTAAATACTATTTCGAGTTTGGTCTTGGCATCTTACATTTATTGAATGTTTCTCCCCCAGAGGGGAGTGGGCCGATCCCGGAAGTACTGCAATACCGGGCCAACCCGTGGCGAGAGCGGAGCAAGCCCCTGACATCTCACCTGTGTTCAAAAATCAGTTTAATATCGAAGTCCCCCAATGGGGGACGTATCAGATATTAAGCTGATAAGAACAGATACTACACTTTGATCTTAGCCAAAAGGCCGAGAAGCGATGCTGATGTTGCTGTTCCATCAGGTCCTGAAAGAAACAAATTTCAAACAAAATCGGTAAACGCATACCAAACAATTGTGCAGTCGTACCTCTTTTCCTCTGCATGTTTTCTCCTTGGCATCAAAACCATACTCCATTCGCTTTAAGAAACTGTAAACCAGGTGTGTCTGTTTTGTTTTAACTTGCATTAAGCACGGAATTTCCGCCGAAATGAGTTTTGCTCAATAAACACGCATTGCACGGGCCTTGTGACGTACAGCGTACGTTTCTAAACGGCCAAAATTACCTCCCTTAGACCGTTAAGATTTTCTTTTTTATTATGATGTTTTACCATGCAGCAAAATAGAGGTACAACTGTAAACTTTATGCATTTAAAGCTTTAGCGCTCTGTGGCTTTGTGCTGTAAATCATCGCACATAAGCCTCCATTTGTCACCAGAAAGGGCCACAGGATAGTATTGAAAGAAAAACACAACTGCACGTATACATTGATGAAAGAATAACGTATCTGCTCTTATCAGTTAAATACTATTTCGAGTTTGGTCTTGGCATCTTACATTTATTGAATGTTTCTCCCCCAGAGGGGAGTGGGCCGATCCCGGAAGTACTGCAATACCGGGCCAACCCGTGGCGAGAGCGGAGCAAGCCCCTGACATCTCACCTGTGTTCAAAAATCAGTTTAATATCGAAGTCCCCCAATGGGGGACGTATCAGATATTAAGCTGATAAGAACAGATACTACACTTTGATCTTAGCCAAAAGGCCGAGAAGCGATGCTGATGTTGCTGTTCCATCAGGTCCTGAAAGAAACAAATTTCAAACAAAATCGGTAAACGCATACCAAACAATTGTGCAGTCGTACCTCTTTTCCTCTGCATGTTTTCTCCTTGGCATCAAAACCATACTCCATTCGCTTTAAGAAACTGTAAACCAGGTGTGTCTGTTTTGTTTTAACTTGCATTAAGCACGGAATTTCCGCCGAAATGAGTTTTGCTCAATAAACACGCATTGCACGGGCCTTGTGACGTACAGCGTACGTTTCTAAACGGCCAAAATTACCTCCCTTAGACCGTTAAGATTTTCTTTTTTATTATGATGTTTTACCATGCAGCAAAATAGAGGTACAACTGTAAACTTTATGCATTTAAAGCTTTAGCGCTCTGTGGCTTTGTGCTGTAAATCATCGCACATAAGCCTCCATTTGTCACCAGAAAGGGCCACAGGATAGTATTGAAAGAAAAACACAACTGCACGTATACATTGATGAAAGAATAACGTATCTGCTCTTATCAGTTAAATACTATTTCGAGTTTGGTCTTGGCATCTTACATTTATTGAATGTTTCTCCCCCAGAGGGGAGTGGGCCGATCCCGGAAGTACTGCAATACCGGGCCAACCCGTGGCGAGAGCGGAGCAAGCCCCTGACATCTCACCTGTGTTCAAAAATCAGTTTAATATCGAAGTCCCCCAATGGGGGACGTATCAGATATTAAGCTGATAAGAACAGATACTACACTTTGATCTTAGCCAAAAGGCCGAGAAGCGATGCTGATGTTGCTGTTCCATCAGGTCCTGAAAGAAACAAATTTCAAACAAAATCGGTAAACGCATACCAAACAATTGTGCAGTCGTACCTCTTTTCCTCTGCATGTTTTCTCCTTGGCATCAAAACCATACTCCATTCGCTTTAAGAAACTGTAAACCAGGTGTGTCTGTTTTGTTTTAACTTGCATTAAGCACGGAATTTCCGCCGAAATGAGTTTTGCTCAATAAACACGCATTGCACGGGCCTTGTGACGTACAGCGTACGTTTCTAAACGGCCAAAATTACCTCCCTTAGACCGTTAAGATTTTCTTTTTTATTATGATGTTTTACCATGCAGCAAAATAGAGGTACAACTGTAAACTTTATGCATTTAAAGCTTTAGCGCTCTGTGGCTTTGTGCTGTAAATCATCGCACATAAGCCTCCATTTGTCACCAGACAGGGCCACAGGATAGTATTGAAAGAAAAACACAACTGCACGTATACATTGATGAAAGAATAACGTATCTGCTCTTATCAGTTAAATACTATTTCGAGTTTGGTCTTGGCATCTTACATTTATTGAATGTTTCTCCCCCAGAGGGGAGTGGGCCGATCCCGGAAGTACTGCAATACCGGGCCAACCCGTGGCGAGAGCGGAGCAAGCCCCTGACATCTCACCTGTGTTCAAAAATCAGTTTAATATCGAAGTCCCCCAATGGGGGACGTATCAGATATTAAGCTGATAAGAACAGATACTACACTTTGATCTTAGCCAAAAGGCCGAGAAGCGATGCTGATGTTGCTGTTCCATCAGGTCCTGAAAGAAACAAATTTCAAACAAAATCGGTAAACGCATACCAAACAATTGTGCAGTCGTACCTCTTTTCCTCTGCATGTTTTCTCCTTGGCATCAAAACCATACTCCATTCGCTTTAAGAAACTGTAAACCAGGTGTGTCTGTTTTGTTTTAACTTGCATTAAGCACGGAATTTCCGCCGAAATGAGTTTTGCTCAATAAACACGCATTGCACGGGCCTTGTGACGTACAGCGTACGTTTCTAAACGGCCAAAATTACCTCCCTTAGACCGTTAAGATTTTCTTTTTTATTATGATGTTTTACCATGCAGCAAAATAGAGGTACAACTGTAAACTTTATGCATTTAAAGCTTTAGCGCTCTGTGGCTTTGTGCTGTAAATCATCGCACATAAGCCTCCATTTGTCACCAGAAAGGGCCACAGGATAGTATTGAAAGAAAAACACAACTGCACGTATACATTGATGAAAGAATAACGTATCTGCTCTTATCAGTTAAATACTATTTCGAGTTTGGTCTTGGCATCTTACATTTATTGAATGTTTCTCCCCCAGAGGGGAGTGGGCCGATCCCGGAAGTACTGCAATACCGGGCCAACCCGTGGCGAGAGCGGAGCAAGCCCCTGACATCTCACCTGTGTTCAAAAATCAGTTTAATATCGAAGTCCCCCAATGGGGGACGTATCAGATATTAAGCTGATAAGAACAGATACTACACTTTGATCTTAGCCAAAAGGCCGAGAAGCGATGCTGATGTTGCTGTTCCATCAGGTCCTGAAAGAAACAAATTTCAAACAAAATCGGTAAACGCATACCAAACAATTGTGCAGTCGTACCTCTTTTCCTCTGCATGTTTTCTCCTTGGCATCAAAACCATACTCCATTCGCTTTAAGAAACTGTAAACCAGGTGTGTCTGTTTTGTTTTAACTTGCATTAAGCACGGAATTTCCGCCGAAATGAGTTTTGCTCAATAAACACGCATTGCACGGGCCTTGTGACGTACAGCGTACGTTTCTAAACGGCCAAAATTACCTCCCTTAGACCGTTAAGATTTTCTTTTTTATTATGATGTTTTACCATGCAGCAAAATAGAGGTACAACTGTAAACTTTATGCATTTAAAGCTTTAGCGCTCTGTGGCTTTGTGCTGTAAATCATCGCACATAAGCCTCCATTTGTCACCAGAAAGGGCCACAGGATAGTATTGAAAGAAAAACACAACTGCACGTATACATTGATGAAAGAATAACGTATCTGCTCTTATCAGTTAAATACTATTTCGAGTTTGGTCTTGGCATCTTACATTTATTGAATGTTTCTCCCCCAGAGGGGAGTGGGCCGATCCCGGAAGTACTGCAATACCGGGCCAACCCGTGGCGAGAGCGGAGCAAGCCCCTGACATCTCACCTGTGTTCAAAAATCAGTTTAATATCGAAGTCCCCCAATGGGGGACGTATCAGATATTAAGCTGATAAGAACAGATACTACACTTTGATCTTAGCCAAAAGGCCGAGAAGCGATGCTGATGTTGCTGTTCCATCAGGTCCTGAAAGAAACAAATTTCAAACAAAATCGGTAAACGCATACCAAACAATTGTGCAGTCGTACCTCTTTTCCTCTGCATGTTTTCTCCTTGGCATCAAAACCATACTCCATTCGCTTTAAGAAACTGTAAACCAGGTGTGTCTGTTTTGTTTTAACTTGCATTAAGCACGGAATTTCCGCCGAAATGAGTTTTGCTCAATAAACACGCATTGCACGGGCCTTGTGACGTACAGCGTACGTTTCTAAACGGCCAAAATTACCTCCCTTAGACCGTTAAGATTTTCTTTTTTATTATGATGTTTTACCATGCAGCAAAATAGAGGTACAACTGTAAACTTTATGCATTTAAAGCTTTAGCGCTCTGTGGCTTTGTGCTGTAAATCATCGCACATAAGCCTCCATTTGTCACCAGAAAGGGCCACAGGATAGTATTGAAAGAAAAACACAACTGCACGTATACATTGATGAAAGAATAACGTATCTGCTCTTATCAGTTAAATACTATTTCGAGTTTGGTCTTGGCATCTTACATTTATTGAATGTTTCTCCCCCAGAGGGGAGTGGGCCGATCCCGGAAGTACTGCAATACCGGGCCAACCCGTGGCGAGAGCGGAGCAAGCCCCTGACATCTCACCTGTGTTCAAAAATCAGTTTAATATCGAAGTCCCCCAATGGGGGACGTATCAGATATTAAGCTGATAAGAACAGATACTACACTTTGATCTTAGCCAAAAGGCCGAGAAGCGATGCTGATGTTGCTGTTCCATCAGGTCCTGAAAGAAACAAATTTCAAACAAAATCGGTAAACGCATACCAAACAATTGTGCAGTCGTACCTCTTTTCCTCTGCATGTTTTCTCCTTGGCATCAAAACCATACTCCATTCGCTTTAAGAAACTGTAAACCAGGTGTGTCTGTTTTGTTTTAACTTGCATTAAGCACGGAATTTCCGCCGAAATGAGTTTTGCTCAATAAACACGCATTGCACGGGCCTTGTGACGTACAGCGTACGTTTCTAAACGGCCAAAATTACCTCCCTTAGACCGTTAAGATTTTCTTTTTTATTATGATGTTTTACCATGCAGCAAAATAGAGGTACAACTGTAAACTTTATGCATTTAAAGCTTTAGCGCTCTGTGGCTTTGTGCTGTAAATCATCGCACATAAGCCTCCATTTGTCACCAGACAGGGCCACAGGATAGTATTGAAAGAAAAACACAACTGCACGTATACATTGATGAAAGAATAACGTATCTGCTCTTATCAGTTAAATACTATTTCGAGTTTGGTCTTGGCATCTTACATTTATTGAATGTTTCTCCCCCAGAGGGGAGTGGGCCGATCCCGGAAGTACTGCAATACCGGGCCAACCCGTGGCGAGAGCGGAGCAAGCCCCTGACATCTCACCTGTGTTCAAAAATCAGTTTAATATCGAAGTCCCCCAATGGGGGACATATCAGATATTAAGCTGATAAGAACAGATACTACACTTTGATCTTAGCCAAAAGGCCGAGAAGCGATGCTGATGTTGCTGTTCCATCAGGTCCTGAAAGAAACAAATTTCAAACAAAATCGGTAAACGCATACCAAACAATTGTGCAGTCGTACCTCTTTTCCTCTGCATGTTTTCTCCTTGGCATCAAAACCATACTCCATTCGCTTTAAGAAACTGTAAACCAGGTGTGTCTGTTTTGTTTTAACTTGCATTAAGCACGGAATTTCCGCCGAAATGAGTTTTGCTCAATAAACACGCATTGCACGGGCCTTGTGACGTACAGCGTACGTTTCTAAACGGCCAAAATTACCTCCCTTAGACCGTTAAGATTTTCTTTTTTATTATGATGTTTTACCATGCAGCAAAATAGAGGTACAACTGTAAACTTTATGCATTTAAAGCTTTAGCGCTCTGTGGCTTTGTGCTGTAAATCATCGCACATAAGCCTCCATTTGTCACCAGACAGGGCCACAGGATAGTATTGAAAGAAAAACACAACTGCACGTATACATTGATGAAAGAATAACGTATCTGCTCTTATCAGTTAAATACTATTTCGAGTTTGGTCTTGGCATCTTACATTTATTGAATGTTTCTCCCCCAGAGGGGAGTGGGCCGATCCCGGAAGTACTGCAATACCGGGCCAACCCGTGGCGAGAGCGGAGCAAGCCCCTGACATCTCACCTGTGTTCAAAAATCAGTTTAATATCGAAGTCCCCCAATGGGGGACGTATCAGATATTAAGCTGATAAGAACAGATACTACACTTTGATCTTAGCCAAAAGGCCGAGAAGCGATGCTGATGTTGCTGTTCCATCAGGTCCTGAAAGAAACAAATTTCAAACAAAATCGGTAAACGCATACCAAACAATTGTGCAGTCGTACCTCTTTTCCTCTGCATGTTTTCTCCTTGGCATCAAAACCATACTCCATTCGCTTTAAGAAACTGTAAACCAGGTGTGTCTGTTTTGTTTTAACTTGCATTAAGCACGGAATTTCCGCCGAAATGAGTTTTGCTCAATAAACACGCATTGCACGGGCCTTGTGACGTACAGCGTACGTTTCTAAACGGCCAAAATTACCTCCCTTAGACCGTTAAGATTTTCTTTTTTATTATGATGTTTTACCATGCAGCAAAATAGAGGTACAACTGTAAACTTTATGCATTTAAAGCTTTAGCGCTCTGTGGCTTTGTGCTGTAAATCATCGCACATAAGCCTCCATTTGTCACCAGAAAGGGCCACAGGATAGTATTGAAAGAAAAACACAACTGCACGTATACATTGATGAAAGAATAACGTATCTGCTCTTATCAGTTAAATACTATTTCGAGTTTGGTCTTGGCATCTTACATTTATTGAATGTTTCTCCCCCAGAGGGGAGTGGGCCGATCCCGGAAGTACTGCAATACCGGGCCAACCCGTGGCGAGAGCGGAGCAAGCCCCTGACATCTCACCTGTGTTCAAAAATCAGTTTAATATCGAAGTCCCCCAATGGGGGACGTATCAGATATTAAGCTGATAAGAACAGATACTACACTTTGATCTTAGCCAAAAGGCCGAGAAGCGATGCTGATGTTGCTGTTCCATCAGGTCCTGAAAGAAACAAATTTCAAACAAAATCGGTAAACGCATACCAAACAATTGTGCAGTCGTACCTCTTTTCCTCTGCATGTTTTCTCCTTGGCATCAAAACCATACTCCATTCGCTTTAAGAAACTGTAAACCAGGTGTGTCTGTTTTGTTTTAACTTGCATTAAGCACGGAATTTCCGCCGAAATGAGTTTTGCTCAATAAACACGCATTGCACGGGCCTTGTGACGTACAGCGTACGTTTCTAAACGGCCAAAATTACCTCCCTTAGACCGTTAAGATTTTCTTTTTTATTATGATGTTTTACCATGCAGCAAAATAGAGGTACAACTGTAAACTTTATGCATTTAAAGCTTTAGCGCTCTGTGGCTTTGTGCTGTAAATCATCGCACATAAGCCTCCATTTGTCACCAGACAGGGCCACAGGATAGTATTGAAAGAAAAACACAACTGCACGTATACATTGATGAAAGAATAACGTATCTGCTCTTATCAGTTAAATACTATTTCGAGTTTGGTCTTGGCATCTTACATTTATTGAATGTTTCTCCCCCAGAGGGGAGTGGGCCGATCCCGGAAGTACTGCAATACCGGGCCAACCCGTGGCGAGAGCGGAGCAAGCCCCTGACATCTCACCTGTGTTCAAAAATCAGTTTAATATCGAAGTCCCCCAATGGGGGACGTATCAGATATTAAGCTGATAAGAACAGATACTACACTTTGATCTTAGCCAAAAGGCCGAGAAGCGATGCTGATGTTGCTGTTCCATCAGGTCCTGAAAGAAACAAATTTCAAACAAAATCGGTAAACGCATACCAAACAATTGTGCAGTCGTACCTCTTTTCCTCTGCATGTTTTCTCCTTGGCATCAAAACCATACTCCATTCGCTTTAAGAAACTGTAAACCAGGTGTGTCTGTTTTGTTTTAACTTGCATTAAGCACGGAATTTCCGCCGAAATGAGTTTTGCTCAATAAACACGCATTGCACGGGCCTTGTGACGTACAGCGTACGTTTCTAAACGGCCAAAATTACCTCCCTTAGACCGTTAAGATTTTCTTTTTTATTATGATGTTTTACCATGCAGCAAAATAGAGGTACAACTGTAAACTTTATGCATTTAAAGCTTTAGCGCTCTGTGGCTTTGTGCTGTAAATCATCGCACATAAGCCTCCATTTGTCACCAGACAGGGCCACAGGATAGTATTGAAAGAAAAACACAACTGCACGTATACATTGATGAAAGAATAACGTATCTGCTCTTATCAGTTAAATACTATTTCGAGTTTGGTCTTGGCATCTTACATTTATTGAATGTTTCTCCCCCAGAGGGGAGTGGGCCGATCCCGGAAGTACTGCAATACCGGGCCAACCCGTGGCGAGAGCGGAGCAAGCCCCTGACATCTCACCTGTGTTCAAAAATCAGTTTAATATCGAAGTCCCCCAATGGGGGACGTATCAGATATTAAGCTGATAAGAACAGATACTACACTTTGATCTTAGCCAAAAGGCCGAGAAGCGATGCTGATGTTGCTGTTCCATCAGGTCCTGAAAGAAACAAATTTCAAACAAAATCGGTAAACGCATACCAAACAATTGTGCAGTCGTACCTCTTTTCCTCTGCATGTTTTCTCCTTGGCATCAAAACCATACTCCATTCGCTTTAAGAAACTGTAAACCAGGTGTGTCTGTTTTGTTTTAACTTGCATTAAGCACGGAATTTCCGCCGAAATGAGTTTTGCTCAATAAACACGCATTGCACGGGCCTTGTGACGTACAGCGTACGTTTCTAAACGGCCAAAATTACCTCCCTTAGACCGTTAAGATTTTCTTTTTTATTATGATGTTTTACCATGCAGCAAAATAGAGGTACAACTGTAAACTTTATGCATTTAAAGCTTTAGCGCTCTGTGGCTTTGTGCTGTAAATCATCGCACATAAGCCTCCATTTGTCACCAGAAAGGGCCACAGGATAGTATTGAAAGAAAAACACAACTGCACGTATACATTGATGAAAGAATAACGTATCTGCTCTTATCAGTTAAATACTATTTCGAGTTTGGTCTTGGCATCTTACATTTATTGAATGTTTCTCCCCCAGAGGGGAGTGGGCCGATCCCGGAAGTACTGCAATACCGGGCCAACCCGTGGCGAGAGCGGAGCAAGCCCCTGACATCTCACCTGTGTTCAAAAATCAGTTTAATATCGAAGTCCCCCAATGGGGGACGTATCAGATATTAAGCTGATAAGAACAGATACTACACTTTGATCTTAGCCAAAAGGCCGAGAAGCGATGCTGATGTTGCTGTTCCATCAGGTCCTGAAAGAAACAAATTTCAAACAAAATCGGTAAACGCATACCAAACAATTGTGCAGTCGTACCTCTTTTCCTCTGCATGTTTTCTCCTTGGCATCAAAACCATACTCCATTCGCTTTAAGAAACTGTAAACCAGGTGTGTCTGTTTTGTTTTAACTTGCATTAAGCACGGAATTTCCGCCGAAATGAGTTTTGCTCAATAAACACGCATTGCACGGGCCTTGTGACGTACAGCGTACGTTTCTAAACGGCCAAAATTACCTCCCTTAGACCGTTAAGATTTTCTTTTTTATTATGATGTTTTACCATGCAGCAAAATAGAGGTACAACTGTAAACTTTATGCATTTAAAGCTTTAGCGCTCTGTGGCTTTGTGCTGTAAATCATCGCACATAAGCCTCCATTTGTCACCAGAAAGGGCCACAGGATAGTATTGAAAGAAAAACACAACTGCACGTATACATTGATGAAAGAATAACGTATCTGCTCTTATCAGTTAAATACTATTTCGAGTTTGGTCTTGGCATCTTACATTTATTGAATGTTTCTCCCCCAGAGGGGAGTGGGCCGATCCCGGAAGTACTGCAATACCGGGCCAACCCGTGGCGAGAGCGGAGCAAGCCCCTGACATCTCACCTGTGTTCAAAAATCAGTTTAATATCGAAGTCCCCCAATGGGGGACGTATCAGATATTAAGCTGATAAGAACAGATACTACACTTTGATCTTAGCCAAAAGGCCGAGAAGCAATGCTGATGTTGCTGTTCCATCAGGTCCTGAAAGAAACAAATTTCAAACAAAATCGGTAAACGCATACCAAACAATTGTGCAGTCGTACCTCTTTTCCTCTGCATGTTTTCTCCTTGGCATCAAAACCATACTCCATTCGCTTTAAGAAACTGTAAACCAGGTGTGTCTGTTTTGTTTTAACTTGCATTAAGCACGGAATTTCCGCCGAAATGAGTTTTGCTCAATAAACACGCATTGCACGGGCCTTGTGACGTACAGCGTACGTTTCTAAACGGCCAAAATTACCTCCCTTAGACCGTTAAGATTTTCTTTTTTATTATGATGTTTTACCATGCAGCAAAATAGAGGTACAACTGTAAACTTTATGCATTTAAAGCTTTAGCGCTCTGTGGCTTTGTGCTGTAAATCATCGCACATAAGCCTCCATTTGTCACCAGAAAGGGCCACAGGATAGTATTGAAAGAAAAACACAACTGCACGTATACATTGATGAAAGAATAACGTATCTGCTCTTATCAGTTAAATACTATTTCGAGTTTGGTCTTGGCATCTTACATTTATTGAATGTTTCTCCCCCAGAGGGGAGTGGGCCGATCCCGGAAGTACTGCAATACCGGGCCAACCCGTGGCGAGAGCGGAGCAAGCCCCTGACATCTCACCTGTGTTCAAAAATCAGTTTAATATCGAAGTCCCCCAATGGGGGACGTATCAGATATTAAGCTGATAAGAACAGATACTACACTTTGATCTTAGCCAAAAGGCCGAGAAGCGATGCTGATGTTGCTGTTCCATCAGGTCCTGAAAGAAACAAATTTCAAACAAAATCGGTAAACGCATACCAAACAATTGTGCAGTCGTACCTCTTTTCCTCTGCATGTTTTCTCCTTGGCATCAAAACCATACTCCATTCGCTTTTAGAAACTGTAAACCAGGTGTGTCTGTTTTGTTTTAACTTGCATTAAGCACGGAATTTCCGCCGAAATGAGTTTTGCTCAATAAACACGCATTGCACGGGCCTTGTGACGTACAGCGTACGTTTCTAAACGGCCAAAATTACCTCCCTTAGACCGTTAAGATTTTCTTTTTTATTATGATGTTTTACCATGCAGCAAAATAGAGGTACAACTGTAAACTTTATGCATTTAAAGCTTTAGCGCTCTGTGGCTTTGTGCTGTAAATCATCGCACATAAGCCTCCATTTGTCACCAGACAGGGCCACAGGATAGTATTGAAAGAAAAACACAACTGCACGTATACATTGATGAAAGAATAACGTATCTGCTCTTATCAGTTAAATACTATTTCGAGTTTGGTCTTGGCATCTTACATTTATTGAATGTTTCTCCCCCAGAGGGGAGTGGGCCGATCCCGGAAGTACTGCAATACCGGGCCAACCCGTGGCGAGAGCGGAGCAAGCCCCTGACATCTCACCTGTGTTCAAAAATCAGTTTAATATCGAAGTCCCCCAATGGGGGACGTATCAGATATTAAGCTGATAAGAACAGATACTACACTTTGATCTTAGCCAAAAGGCCGAGAAGCGATGCTGATGTTGCTGTTCCATCAGGTCCTGAAAGAAACAAATTTCAAACAAAATCGGTAAACGCATACCAAACAATTGTGCAGTCGTACCTCTTTTCCTCTGCATGTTTTCTCCTTGGCATCAAAACCATACTCCATTCGCTTTAAGAAACTGTAAACCAGGTGTGTCTGTTTTGTTTTAACTTGCATTAAGCACGGAATTTCCGCCGAAATGAGTTTTGCTCAATAAACACGCATTGCACGGGCCTTGTGACGTACAGCGTACGTTTCTAAACGGCCAAAATTACCTCCCTTAGACCGTTAAGATTTTCTTTTTTATTATGATGTTTTACCATGCAGCAAAATAGAGGTACAACTGTAAACTTTATGCATTTAAAGCTTTAGCGCTCTGTGGCTTTGTGCTGTAAATCATCGCACATAAGCCTCCATTTGTCACCAGACAGGGCCACAGGATAGTATTGAAAGAAAAACACAACTGCACGTATACATTGATGAAAGAATAACGTATCTGCTCTTATCAGTTAAATACTATTTCGAGTTTGGTCTTGGCATCTTACATTTATTGAATGTTTCTCCCCCAGAGGGGAGTGGGCCGATCCCGGAAGTACTGCAATACCGGGCCAACCCGTGGCGAGAGCGGAGCAAGCCCCTGACATCTCACCTGTGTTCAAAAATCAGTTTAATATCGAAGTCCCCCAATGGGGGACGTATCAGATATTAAGCTGATAAGAACAGATACTACACTTTGATCTTAGCCAAAAGGCCGAGAAGCGATGCTGATGTTGCTGTTCCATCAGGTCCTGAAAGAAACAAATTTCAAACAAAATCGGTAAACGCATACCAAACAATTGTGCAGTCGTACCTCTTTTCCTCTGCATGTTTTCTCCTTGGCATCAAAACCATACTCCATTCGCTTTAAGAAACTGTAAACCAGGTGTGTCTGTTTTGTTTTAACTTGCATTAAGCACGGAATTTCCGCCGAAATGAGTTTTGCTCAATAAACACGCATTGCACGGGCCTTGTGACGTACAGCGTACGTTTCTAAACGGCCAAAATTACCTCCCTTAGACCGTTAAGATTTTCTTTTTTATTATGATGTTTTACCATGCAGCAAAATAGAGGTACAACTGTAAACTTTATGCATTTAAAGCTTTAGCGCTCTGTGGCTTTGTGCTGTAAATCATCGCACATAAGCCTCCATTTGTCACCAGAAAGGGCCACAGGATAGTATTGAAAGAAAAACACAACTGCACGTATACATTGATGAAAGAATAACGTATCTGCTCTTATCAGTTAAATACTATTTCGAGTTTGGTCTTGGCATCTTACATTTATTGAATGTTTCTCCCCCAGAGGGGAGTGGGCCGATCCCGGAAGTACTGCAATACCGGGCCAACCCGTGGCGAGAGCGGAGCAAGCCCCTGACATCTCACCTGTGTTCAAAAATCAGTTTAATATCGAAGTCCCCCAATGGGGGACGTATCAGATATTAAGCTGATAAGAACAGATACTACACTTTGATCTTAGCCAAAAGGCCGAGAAGCGATGCTGATGTTGCTGTTCCATCAGGTCCTGAAAGAAACAAATTTCAAACAAAATCGGTAAACGCATACCAAACAATTGTGCAGTCGTACCTCTTTTCCTCTGCATGTTTTCTCCTTGGCATCAAAACCATACTCCATTCGCTTTAAGAAACTGTAAACCAGGTGTGTCTGTTTTGTTTTAACTTGCATTAAGCACGGAATTTCCGCCGAAATGAGTTTTGCTCAATAAACACGCATTGCACGGGCCTTGTGACGTACAGCGTACGTTTCTAAACGGCCAAAATTACCTCCCTTAGACCGTTAAGATTTTCTTTTTTATTATGATGTTTTACCATGCAGCAAAATAGAGGTACAACTGTAAACTTTATGCATTTAAAGCTTTAGCGCTCTGTGGCTTTGTGCTGTAAATCATCGCACATAAGCCTCCATTTGTCACCAGAAAGGGCCACAGGATAGTATTGAAAGAAAAACACAACTGCACGTATACATTGATGAAAGAATAACGTATCTGCTCTTATCAGTTAAATACTATTTCGAGTTTGGTCTTGGCATCTTACATTTATTGAATGTTTCTCCCCCAGAGGGGAGTGGGCCGATCCCGGAAGTACTGCAATACCGGGCCAACCCGTGGCGAGAGCGGAGCAAGCCCCTGACATCTCACCTGTGTTCAAAAATCAGTTTAATATCGAAGTCCCCCAATGGGGGACGTATCAGATATTAAGCTGATAAGAACAGATACTACACTTTGATCTTAGCCAAAAGGCCGAGAAGCGATGCTGATGTTGCTGTTCCATCAGGTCCTGAAAGAAACAAATTTCAAACAAAATCGGTAAACGCATACCAAACAATTGTGCAGTCGTACCTCTTTTCCTCTGCATGTTTTCTCCTTGGCATCAAAACCATACTCCATTCGCTTTAAGAAACTGTAAACCAGGTGTGTCTGTTTTGTTTTAACTTGCATTAAGCACGGAATTTCCGCCGAAATGAGTTTTGCTCAATAAACACGCATTGCACGGGCCTTGTGACGTACAGCGTACGTTTCTAAACGGCCAAAATTACCTCCCTTAGACCGTTAAGATTTTCTTTTTTATTATGATGTTTTACCATGCAGCAAAATAGAGGTACAACTGTAAACTTTATGCATTTAAAGCTTTAGCGCTCTGTGGCTTTGTGCTGTAAATCATCGCACATAAGCCTCCATTTGTCACCAGAAAGGGCCACAGGATAGTATTGAAAGAAAAACACAACTGCACGTATACATTGATGAAAGAATAACGTATCTGCTCTTATCAGTTAAATACTATTTCGAGTTTGGTCTTGGCATCTTACATTTATTGAATGTTTCTCCCCCAGAGGGGAGTGGGCCGATCCCGGAAGTACTGCAATACCGGGCCAACCCGTGGCGAGAGCGGAGCAAGCCCCTGACATCTCACCTGTGTTCAAAAATCAGTTTAATATCGAAGTCCCCCAATGGGGGACGTATCAGATATTAAGCTGATAAGAACAGATACTACACTTTGATCTTAGCCAAAAGGCCGAGAAGCGATGCTGATGTTGCTGTTCCATCAGGTCCTGAAAGAAACAAATTTCAAACAAAATCGGTAAACGCATACCAAACAATTGTGCAGTCGTACCTCTTTTCCTCTGCATGTTTTCTCCTTGGCATCAAAACCATACTCCATTCGCTTTAAGAAACTGTAAACCAGGTGTGTCTGTTTTGTTTTAACTTGCATTAAGCACGGAATTTCCGCCGAAATGAGTTTTGCTCAATAAACACGCATTGCACGGGCCTTGTGACGTACAGCGTACGTTTCTAAACGGCCAAAATTACCTCCCTTAGACCGTTAAGATTTTCTTTTTTATTATGATGTTTTACCATGCAGCAAAATAGAGGTACAACTGTAAACTTTATGCATTTAAAGCTTTAGCGCTCTGTGGCTTTGTGCTGTAAATCATCGCACATAAGCCTCCATTTGTCACCAGACAGGGCCACAGGATAGTATTGAAAGAAAAACACAACTGCACGTATACATTGATGAAAGAATAACGTATCTGCTCTTATCAGTTAAATACTATTTCGAGTTTGGTCTTGGCATCTTACATTTATTGAATGTTTCTCCCCCAGAGGGGAGTGGGCCGATCCCGGAAGTACTGCAATACCGGGCCAACCCGTGGCGAGAGCGGAGCAAGCCCCTGACATCTCACCTGTGTTCAAAAATCAGTTTAATATCGAAGTCCCCCAATGGGGGACGTATCAGATATTAAGCTGATAAGAACAGATACTACACTTTGATCTTAGCCAAAAGGCCGAGAAGCGATGCTGATGTTGCTGTTCCATCAGGTCCTGAAAGAAACAAATTTCAAACAAAATCGGTAAACGCATACCAAACAATTGTGCAGTCGTACCTCTTTTCCTCTGCATGTTTTCTCCTTGGCATCAAAACCATACTCCATTCGCTTTAAGAAACTGTAAACCAGGTGTGTCTGTTTTGTTTTAACTTGCATTAAGCACGGAATTTCCGCCGAAATGAGTTTTGCTCAATAAACACGCATTGCACGGGCCTTGTGACGTACAGCGTACGTTTCTAAACGGCCAAAATTACCTCCCTTAGACCGTTAAGATTTTCTTTTTTATTATGATGTTTTACCATGCAGCAAAATAGAGGTACAACTGTAAACTTTATGCATTTAAAGCTTTAGCGCTCTGTGGCTTTGTGCTGTAAATCATCGCACATAAGCCTCCATTTGTCACCAGACAGGGCCACAGGATAGTATTGAAAGAAAAACACAACTGCACGTATACATTGATGAAAGAATAACGTATCTGCTCTTATCAGTTAAATACTATTTCGAGTTTGGTCTTGGCATCTTACATTTATTGAATGTTTCTCCCCCAGAGGGGAGTGGGCCGATCCCGGAAGTACTGCAATACCGGGCCAACCCGTGGCGAGAGCGGAGCAAGCCCCTGACATCTCACCTGTGTTCAAAAATCAGTTTAATATCGAAGTCCCCCAATGGGGGACGTATCAGATATTAAGCTGATAAGAACAGATACTTTTTTTGTTTTTCATAAAACTTTATTCATATATATATACAATAAAAAACGTTGGGACGCGCACAGCGCAATCCCTCCGCCCGGTGACCTTTTCTACAATTGAATGCGGATGACTTAATTTACTTTATACTTTGAACGGTCGCATTGTAATTTAACGTTATATATTATGTTTTAAAAGTAAAATGTTACATCGGATTAATTGTAAATAATGCGACTTATAATTAAGGTTATTAAAGACGTTTGCATGTATGTAAAATTGAAAATTGAAATCGAGAATTGCTGATGATACCTATAATGATGATGATTCTACCGGCTTTTAAAGACTTTAAAGTGTTCATATTTATAAAACTGAGCCGGTTACATATTAAATTGCACCGTAACACAGTATATTGCGGGATGAAATGATGATACATATTTCCTAGAGGTCACCGTTTGAAACATATATTTAACGTTTGTCTTAGTAGAGATATGTATTTCCAAGCAAAATTTAAAGCAAGGTTTAAAGATGAACGCTTTCGAAAATTTAGAATTTAAGGTATACTGCTATAAAACAGTAGTATAACAAAATTAACAGCGTCAACAAACACACTTGAATGACTCTGTCAAATTGTGAACACCCAAAATACCAAAATATAGACATAGACCAGTAACCACCGTGATACGTTTGTGACGAAGGCGACCGTGCAGTACCAACCGGTAACCTTTGACCCAACCAGATCACATACCCCACCCCTTACGACCCTTAAATATCTTACGGAGACAAACGTTTTACAATAGTACACATTATAAGCTGCATGACAAAACGGAATCAAGTAACCAGCATTGGCGTACGTCAAAGCGCACGACCCCTGCTGACTGCTTGTTTCCACAAAATTACAAATGTATACATGACAGACTTCGGACAACAGACGACAGACTCAGAGAGGAATGCAAAATAAAGAGCAGCTTATTCATAAAATATTTTCGTGTGCCACACCACAAGTAGTATAGGTAATATTGAATCGGTGCACTTTGACGAGTATAGTGTCCTTGTATATAGCATATAGTCCTTTCAGGTACAAGCGTCCCGGTCACAAGTGGAGATAACAGTTCAACATGAAGTGCACTCGTGGACAGCTCAGGTAAGTATAGTATGGTATGGTGGCACAGAAGCATCATGACAATCAACAGCAATACATAAAACAAAACTTCTGAAAAAGATAAAACTCAACAAGTACCATAGTATATGACAACAGCTACCCAAGACAGCGCGCAAAGCAGGAGCAACACTCCTTCAACATGACCTGTTGAAACAGCACCACCCCAGCGCCACGCAATGTCAAAGGTAAACATACATATGTTGTTTAAATAAAGAAATCTAATTCTCCGTTATTTGTTAATTCACAAAAATTAGTCGGTCGGAGCCAGTAATTAGAGAAGGTTTCACGATTCATTCGCTTAAAATCTGCCTGAATTCTTAATTTTATTCTATTTAAGATAAATAATATTATATAATTTGAGTTAATACGTCTACTTTCAAATTTCTTCAGATTACGGCACATCCAAATAGCAAATTTACATTCAGTTAAAAGATATAATATTAAGGATTCAGCATATTTATCAACTTGTACAGGTATTATGTGATACAGCATTAAAGCTACTGAAGGTAAAATGCGAATACGTAACACATCAGCAGCTGCAGACAAGTAGTCAGTTATAAACTCATATACAGGCGTAACCATAGGACAACTATAAAATAAATGCTCAATAGACTCAAGTGGAAAATTGCACAGTGAACATTCTGGAACTTTTGATATTTTATACTTACACAGAAGCTGTTGTACAGGAATAATTTCATGAGCTATTTTCCATGAGACGTCTCTAGCAAATGGGTCAAGAAATTTGTTATTTAAAGATTTCCAAATAAGAGGGTAAGATACATTTGTATGAACAGATTCAATTCTAGGATGCGTTATATTACTATTCAATAAGATTGTGTACATTTCTTTGCATGACAAATTTCCAAGTAAAACGTTAGGTAAAGATTCAAATTCACGTAAAATATCTAAACATTTCTTATAAAAAGATGGAATATAGTCACTATGAGGAATTTTCAAACTAGCAAATTCCGAGTTGTATTTTCTAAGGTACATCCCGATCCAATAAATGGCAAAATATGTCCATTTGGCTTTATTACCTGCAATCAAAGATTGTACATGTTTCAGTAACAAAGTTTTGAGTTTCCAATCTATATTCACAATATTTTGTCCACCAAGTTTGAAATGCAAATACATTGTGTCTCTAGACAAGTGCTCAGATTTACTATTCCATAAAAACTCAAATACGCATCTTCTGAAAAGTTTCAAATAATGTCCAGGCATGATAGTTGTAGATCCTAAATACCAAAGTTTTGAACATGCTAAACAGTTAATGACATAAGATTTCATGCGAAGAGACAACTTCCTAGTTTTACAGTTATTCAAAAGTTTTTGTAGCTTACTAAAAGTTGAAAACCAAATTTCATCATCTGATAACATATTTCCCAGTTTTGTTCCAAGCAATTTCATTGAATCAATCCAAGAAATTCCAAAAGGGTGATCTTCTCGAGTTTTCCACTTTCCTAAGAACATTCCTTTAGTTTTTGTCATATTGAGTTTTGCACCAGAAGCTTTGCCGAATAATCTACTCAGTTTCAAAACATTGCAAACAGACTCATTATCAGATAAAGTGAAGTTCGAATCATCTGCGTATAATATCAACTTAGAAGTTTCTTTCGAACCAGGAAGAGATATGCCGTTGATTGATGGATCTAAGCGAACTTTATTTGCAAATGGCTCTAAACAGAGGACATACAGAAGAGGACTAAGTGCACAGCCTTGTCTCACACCACGTTGGATTGCAAATGGAGAAGAGATAAAATTATTCACAATGACTGAAGATTGGATATTAGTATACAATATCTTAATCCATCGGATAAAGTTGTCGCCAAAACCGAAAGTATGCAAACATTTAAACAAGAAATCGTAAGAAACTCTATCGAAAGCTTTTTCTTGGTCTAAACTAAGAAAAATGCATGACAAATCTTTTTGGTTTACATAATCAATAATATTTCGTAAAAGGTGAACGTTATCAAAAATAGATCGACCTTTAACAGAGCAAGTTTGGTCCTCATGTACAATGGTTTCTATAACTGTACTTAGTCGATTTGTAATAGATTTAGAAATTATTTTGTAATCGTAGTTTAGAAGTGAAATCGGGCGCCAATTTTTCATCAAATGAGAATTCTGTTCATCTTTACATAATAATGTAATATACGAAAGGCGTTGTGATTCAGTCAAACATTGGTGATTAAAAATAACATTTGTTAATTTGGTAAGCGTTGGGCCAATTAAATCGAAAAATTTCATATAAAAAGCTTTGGTTAAACCATCAGAACCAGGAGACTTTCCATCTTGCATATGTTGTAATGATTCAAATAATTCATTCAAGGACAAAGAAGATTCTAAAGATTCTGAATCTGCTTCAGACAAGCGCGGCAAATCTTTCATAAAGGTATCTGCAATTTCATCATCAATACTTTCATAAGAAAATAAATCAATGTAAAAATCCCGAAAACAATTTAATATATCTTTTGTTTCTGTAAACTTTTGGCCATTATGTTCTATTGTATTAATTGTCTTCTTTTTAGCATGACGCTTTTCCATTTTGTTAAAATAGTTTGAAGGTTTTTCTTCGTCTTCTAAAATCTCAACTTTAGATCTAATTCGAGATCCAAAATATGCTTGGTCATGTAAAGTTTTGATTCGAATGCGTAAAGTTTCAAGCTGTTCAAAATATTTGCCAGGATCTTGCTTTTCACATTGAGCTAAAATAGAATATTCAGAATTTAATTCACGCAACAATTGAAAATTTTCTTTACTCTTATTTTTGCTGTATAAAATACAAAAATTCTTTATTTTATCTTTCAGGGTATCCCAGAAGTGTAAATCAACATCTTTGTTCTCGGTATGGTAAGTTTAAAACAGTCTAAACGTTTCGACAAAATCTTTATCTTGTAAAAGGCTATCATTAAATTTCCAGTAACTAGGACCGAATGAAGATGACTTATTAAATTTCATGCTAAAAACAAAAATATCATGATCACTACAAGCAAAAGGATAGAAATCAAATTTGGTTTCTTTATTGATTAAATGTCTAGAAATGTAAAACCTATCTAATCGAGTATGTATATCTTTAGTAACTGGGGAGTGCCAAGTAGCTGCATATCTGTATGGGAAAAGATGTCTAAAAATATCAACAAGAGAATAATCATTACAAAGAGAGGTAAGTTCTTTTGAACCAACAGTGCCATAGTCCAAATTGGCCCCCTTACCCATTGTGTCATATTTCGGATTTAGGACACAATTAAAATCACCACCCATGATAATATTTCGATTGCAAACAACATATTTTGGTAAATCATTGAAAAAGTCCTTTCTTTCGCATTCCTTATTTGGGGCATAAACATTTATCAACCTAAAAGCAACATTATCAATTAATACATCTAGAAATAAAAATCTACCATTCACGTCAAATTCAAATTTTTCAACAGTAAAATTCAGTTTGTTGGATACAAAAATCGCTACCCCAGAAGACCTATTGCTACCTAAACTCCAAAAGGTTTCATAGTTATATTTATCTTTTAAAGCATTTGCCAAAGACATGCTATCTACATGTGTTTCTTGTAAAAATAAAATGTCGAAGTGGTAGGTATTTAACATGTGTTTAAGTTCGTTTTGGGTAGTAAGAGCCTTCATCCCATTGATGTTCAAAGTTGCTATGTTTAAATTATTTCTTTCCATCATGAAATTATAAGGTAAGTATATGTAAACAGACACTATATGTAGAAAATATTAATAAGGTAAGTATGAGCCACCTTACAAAATGTACTGAGACGCTGAGGTCGCATATGCATGACTTGTTTTGATGAACAAACAACCTTGAGATTTGTAGATAACTAAAGACTTTTATGTATATATTTACAACTGATTTCTTTACCCACATTATTATACATGTTTTATCAATACTACATGTAGCGTGAAAATACGATCCATTTTTACAGCTGTGATATTTACATTGTATAAAATTTGAAATATATATACACAGTGAAACAACATATGTTGTAAAACAACTAGCACACAGGGATAAACCCTTAAAATAGAAAGTCCATAAACGTCCATAAACGTTCCACCAAATGCGAACTCAGTCGGGCGCCGTAAATCAAAAATCGTAAGTCCATATCCATTTCCAGTCTGATATTGTTTGATTTAAACGGGGTTAGAAGGTTGAGAAGACGGACTCACCTGGCTCGTCCGGATTTTCTTGCCATTTTTAATGACGAAGTCCATCCCCTCTACCAAACCGTCTTCCATCGCGTCGTCGATCACGAGATCCCCCGGGACCAAGTCATCATCCTGTTCGAACTGCCTCTTCTCCGCAGGAGCAGGAGTGGTAGAGCCCTGCCCAGGATCATCGCTAGGCTCCGCCCCACCGACAGCACCACCCGAACCACTAGACCCCTTTGAAACGTCAGAGCCGCTAGACCCACCAGTACCGCTGGACCCACTCGAACCACTAGATCCACTGGAACCGCTTGACCCACTCGAACCACTCGAACCTGGACCGCCCATCAAACCGCCACCACCGCCAGACAAAAAGGCCCCAGCATAGGAACGTCGGCTTGACAAATCTGCCTGACAGTCACGTCGAACGTGTCCAAGACACCGGCAACGTAAGCACAAAGGCTGTCTTCCCGGGAAAGTTACCAACATAGACTGTCCCCCAGCAAACGACACAAGGTATGGTATCTTGGCCTTTTTGACCTCATCGGTCTCCAACTGAACGATCCTCACGCCGTTACGCCGTGTAACGTCACCGTTAATGACCGCCGCCTCTCGCTTTACCTCTAATACCTTCCCATAGCCACTAAAGAAGTCACTAATAAATACGTCCCGAATATACGCAGGTAACCAGTGAAGTTTGATGGTAATCACTTGCTTGCCAACATTTGAAATCGTCAACACCTGATCCTTGATCCGTAAGCTTTTCGTCGCATCCAACAGTTTCACCGCCGCCTCTGAATTGACACTAAGGTGATAAGTGTTCGAATCCACCTTACACAAATCTCCAATATCGTCCGCGTCTACGATCCGAGCCACACCCTCAAACATTTCCCGATACCCCACCTTGGGGGCAAAGATACGGTAAGTCCGACATAGCAAGCTTGTGTCGTAATACCGCAGGGGGATCTCTCCCACCTGCATCACATAAGACATCGTGTATTATCCCTCGCGCGCGAGAAGAACAGATACTTTTTTTTGTTTTTCATAAAACTTTATTCATATATATATACAATAAAAAACGTTGGGACGCGCACAGCGCAATCCCTCCGCCCGGTGACCTTTTCTACAATTGAATGCGGATGACTTAATTTACTTTATACTTTGAACGGTCGCATTGTAATTTAACGTTATATATTATGTTTTAAAAGTAAAATGTTACATCGGATTAATTGTAAATAATGCGACTTATAATTAAGGTTATTAAAGACGTTTGCATGTATGTAAAATTGAAAATTGAAATCGAGAATTGCTGATGATACCTATAATGATGATGATTCTACCGGCTTTTAAAGACTTTAAAGTGTTCATATTTATAAAACTGAGCCGGTTACATATTAAATTGCACCGTAACACAGTATATTGCGGGATGAAATGATGATACATATTTCCTAGAGGTCACCGTTTGAAACATATATTTAACGTTTGTCTTAGTAGAGATATGTATTTCCAAGCAAAATTTAAAGCAAGGTTTAAAGATGAACGCTTTCGAAAATTTAGAATTTAAGGTATACTGCTATAAAACAGTAGTATAACAAAATTAACAGCGTCAACAAACACACTTGAATGACTCTGTCAAATTGTGAACACCCAAAATACCAAAATATAGACATAGACCAGTAACCACCGTGATACGTTTGTGACGAAGGCGACCGTGCAGTACCAACCGGTAACCTTTGACCCAACCAGATCACATACCCCACCCCTTACGACCCTTAAATATCTTACGGAGACAAACGTTTTACAATAGTACACATTATAAGCTGCATGACAAAACGGAATCAAGTAACCAGCATTGGCGTACGTCAAAGCGCACGACCCCTGCTGACTGCTTGTTTCCACAAAATTACAAATGTATACATGACAGACTTCGGACAACAGACGACAGACTCAGAGAGGAATGCAAAATAAAGAGCAGCTTATTCATAAAATATTTTCGTGTGCCACACCACAAGTAGTATAGGTAATATTGAATCGGTGCACTTTGACGAGTATAGTGTCCTTGTATATAGCATATAGTCCTTTCAGGTACAAGCGTCCCGGTCACAAGTGGAGATAACAGTTCAACATGAAGTGCACTCGTGGACAGCTCAGGTAAGTATAGTATGGTATGGTGGCACAGAAGCATCATGACAATCAACAGCAATACATAAAACAAAACTTCTGAAAAAGATAAAACTCAACAAGTACCATAGTATATGACAACAGCTACCCAAGACAGCGCGCAAAGCAGGAGCAACACTCCTTCAACATGACCTGTTGAAACAGCACCACCCCAGCGCCACGCAATGTCAAAGGTAAACATACATATGTTGTTTAAATAAAGAAATCTAATTCTCCGTTATTTGTTAATTCACAAAAATTAGTCGGTCGGAGCCAGTAATTAGAGAAGGTTTCACGATTCATTCGCTTAAAATCTGCCTGAATTCTTAATTTTATTCTATTTAAGATAAATAATATTATATAATTTGAGTTAATACGTCTACTTTCAAATTTCTTCAGATTACGGCACATCCAAATAGCAAATTTACATTCAGTTAAAAGATATAATATTAAGGATTCAGCATATTTATCAACTTGTACAGGTATTATGTGATACAGCATTAAAGCTACTGAAGGTAAAATGCGAATACGTAACACATCAGCAGCTGCAGACAAGTAGTCAGTTATAAACTCATATACAGGCGTAACCATAGGACAACTATAAAATAAATGCTCAATAGACTCAAGTGGAAAATTGCACAGTGAACATTCTGGAACTTTTGATATTTTATACTTACACAGAAGCTGTTGTACAGGAATAATTTCATGAGCTATTTTCCATGAGACGTCTCTAGCAAATGGGTCAAGAAATTTGTTATTTAAAGATTTCCAAATAAGAGGGTAAGATACATTTGTATGAACAGATTCAATTCTAGGATGCGTTATATTACTATTCAATAAGATTGTGTACATTTCTTTGCATGACAAATTTCCAAGTAAAACGTTAGGTAAAGATTCAAATTCACGTAAAATATCTAAACATTTCTTATAAAAAGATGGAATATAGTCACTATGAGGAATTTTCAAACTAGCAAATTCCGAGTTGTATTTTCTAAGGTACATCCCGATCCAATAAATGGCAAAATATGTCCATTTGGCTTTATTACCTGCAATCAAAGATTGTACATGTTTCAGTAACAAAGTTTTGAGTTTCCAATCTATATTCACAATATTTTGTCCACCAAGTTTGAAATGCAAATACATTGTGTCTCTAGACAAGTGCTCAGATTTACTATTCCATAAAAACTCAAATACGCATCTTCTGAAAAGTTTCAAATAATGTCCAGGCATGATAGTTGTAGATCCTAAATACCAAAGTTTTGAACATGCTAAACAGTTAATGACATAAGATTTCATGCGAAGAGACAACTTCCTAGTTTTACAGTTATTCAAAAGTTTTTGTAGCTTACTAAAAGTTGAAAACCAAATTTCATCATCTGATAACATATTTCCCAGTTTTGTTCCAAGCAATTTCATTGAATCAATCCAAGAAATTCCAAAAGGGTGATCTTCTCGAGTTTTCCACTTTCCTAAGAACATTCCTTTAGTTTTTGTCATATTGAGTTTTGCACCAGAAGCTTTGCCGAATAATCTACTCAGTTTCAAAACATTGCAAACAGACTCATTATCAGATAAAGTGAAGTTCGAATCATCTGCGTATAATATCAACTTAGAAGTTTCTTTCGAACCAGGAAGAGATATGCCGTTGATTGATGGATCTAAGCGAACTTTATTTGCAAATGGCTCTAAACAGAGGACATACAGAAGAGGACTAAGTGCACAGCCTTGTCTCACACCACGTTGGATTGCAAATGGAGAAGAGATAAAATTATTCACAATGACTGAAGATTGGATATTAGTATACAATATCTTAATCCATCGGATAAAGTTGTCGCCAAAACCGAAAGTATGCAAACATTTAAACAAGAAATCGTAAGAAACTCTATCGAAAGCTTTTTCTTGGTCTAAACTAAGAAAAATGCATGACAAATCTTTTTGGTTTACATAATCAATAATATTTCGTAAAAGGTGAACGTTATCAAAAATAGATCGACCTTTAACAGAGCAAGTTTGGTCCTCATGTACAATGGTTTCTATAACTGTACTTAGTCGATTTGTAATAGATTTAGAAATTATTTTGTAATCGTAGTTTAGAAGTGAAATCGGGCGCCAATTTTTCATCAAATGAGAATTCTGTTCATCTTTACATAATAATGTAATATACGAAAGGCGTTGTGATTCAGTCAAACATTGGTGATTAAAAATAACATTTGTTAATTTGGTAAGCGTTGGGCCAATTAAATCGAAAAATTTCATATAAAAAGCTTTGGTTAAACCATCAGAACCAGGAGACTTTCCATCTTGCATATGTTGTAATGATTCAAATAATTCATTCAAGGACAAAAAAGATTCTAAAGATTCTGAATCTGCTTCAGACAAGCGCGGCAAATCTTTCATAAAGGTATCTGCAATTTCATGATCAATACTTTCATAAGAAAATAAATCAATGTAAAAATCCCGAAAACAATTTAATATATCTTTTGTTTCTGTAAACTTTTGGCCATTATGTTCTATTGTATTAATTGTCTTCTTTTTAGCATGACGCTTTTCCATTTTGTTAAAATAGTTTGAAGGTTTTTCTTCGTCTTCTAAAATCTCAACTTTAGATCTAATTCGAGATCCAAAATATGCTTGGTCATGTAAAGTTTTGATTCGAATGCGTAAAGTTTCAAGCTGTTCAAAATATTTGCCAGGATCTTGCTTTTCACATTGAGCTAAAATAGAATATTCAGAATTTAATTTACGCAACAATTGAAAATTTTCTTTACTCTTATTTTTGCTGTATAAAATACAAAAATTCTTTATTTTATCTTTCAGGGTATCCCAGAAGTGTAAATCAACATCTTTGTTCTCGGTATGGTAAGTATAAAACAGTCTAAACGTTTCGACAAAATCTTTATCTTGTAAAAGGCTATCATTAAATTTCCAGTAACTAGGACCGAATGAAGATGACTTATTAAATTTCATGCTAAAAACAAAAATATCATGATCACTACAAGCAAAAGGATAGAAATCAAATTTGGTTTCTTTATTGATTAAATGTCTAGAAATGTAAAACCTATCTAATCGAGTATGTATATCTTTAGTAACTGGGGAGTGCCAAGTAGCTGCATATCTGTATGGGAAAAGATGTCTAAAAATATCAACAAGAGAATAATCATTACAAAGAGAGGTAAGTTCTTTTGAACCAACAGTGCCATAGTCCAAATTGGCCCCCTTACCCATTTTGTCATATTTCGGATTTAGGACACAATTAAAATCACCACCCATGATAATATTTCGATTGCAAACAACATATTTTGGTAAATCATTGAAAAAGTCCTTTCTTTCGCATTCCTTATTTGGGGCATAAACATTTATCAACCTAAAAGCAACATTATCAATTAATACATCTAGAAATAAAAATCTACCATTCACGTCAAATTCAAATTTTTCAACAGTAAAATTCAGTTTGTTGGATACAAAAATCGCTACCCCAGAAGACCTATTGCTACCTAAACTCCAAAAGGTTTCATAGTTATATTTATCTTTTAAAGCATTTGCCAAAGACATGCTATCTACATGTGTTTCTTGTAAAAATAAAATGTCGAAGTGGTAGGTATTTAACATGTGTTTAAGTTCGTTTTGGGTAGTAAGAGCCTTCATCCCATTGATGTTCAAAGTTGCTATGTTTAAATTATTTCTTTCCATCATGAAATTATAAGGTAAGTATATGTAAACAGACACTATATGTAGAAAATATTAATAAGGTAAGTATGAGCCACCTTACAAAATGTACTGAGACGCTGAGGTCGCATATGCATGACTTGTTTTGATGAACAAACAACCTTGAGATTTGTAGATAACTAAAGACTTTTATGTATATATTTACAACTGATTTCTTTACCCACATTATTATACATGTTTTATCAATACTACATGTAGCGTGAAAATACGATCCATTTTTACAGCTGTGATATTTACATTGTATAAAATTTGAAATATATATACACAGTGAAACAACATATGTTGTAAAACAACTAGCACACAGGGATAAACCCTTAAAATAGAAAGTCCATAAACGTTCCACCAAATGCGAACTCAGTCGGGCGCCGTAAATCAAAAATCGTAAGTCCATATCCATTTCCAGTCTGATATTGTTTGATTTAAACGGGGTTAGAAGGTTGAGAAGACGGACTCACCTGGCTCGTCCGGATTTTCTTGCCATTTTTAATGACGAAGTCCATCCCCTCTACCAAACCGTCTTCCATCGCGTCGTCGATCACGAGATCCCCCGGGACCAAGTCATCATTCTGTTCGAACTGCCTCTTCTCCGCAGGAGCAGGAGTGGTAGAGCCCTGCCCAGGATCATCGCTAGGCTCCGCCCCACCGACAGCACCACCCGAACCACTAGACCCCTTTGAAACGTCAGAGCCGCTAGACCCACCAGTACCGCTGGACCCACTCGAACCACTAGATCCACTGGAACCGCTTGACCCACTCGAACCACTCGAACCTGGACCGCCCATCAAACCGCCACCACCGCCAGACAAAAAGGCCCCAGCATAGGAACGTCGGCTTGACAAATCTGCCTGACAGTCACGTCGAACGTGTCCAAGACACCGGCAACGTAAGCACAAAGGCTGTCTTCCCGGGAAAGTTACCAACATAGACTGTCCCCCAGCAAACGACACAAGGTATGGTATCTTGGCCTTTTTGACCTCATCGGTCTCCAACTGAACGATCCTCACGCCGTTACGCCGTGTAACGTCACCGTTAATGACCGCCGCCTCTCGCTTTACCTCTAATACCTTCCCATAGCCACTAAAGAAGTCACTAATAAATACGTCCCGAATATACGCAGGTAACCAGTGAAGTTTGATGGTAATCACTTGCTTGCCAACATTTGAAATCGTCAACACCTGATCCTTGATCCGTAAGCTTTTCGTCGCATCCAACAGTTTCACCGCCGCCTCTGAATTGACACTAAGGTGATAAGTGTTCGAATCCACCTTACACAAATCTCCAATATCGTCCGCGTCTACGATCCGAGCCACACCCTCAAACATTTCCCGATACCCCACCTTGGGGGCAAAGATACGGTAAGTCCGACATAGCAAGCTTGTGTCGTAATACCGCAGGGGGATCTCTCCCACCTGCATCACATAAGACATCGTGTATTATCCCTCGCGCGCGAGAAGAACAGATACTACACTTTGATCTTAGCCAAAAGGCCGAGAAGCGATGCTGATGTTGCTGTTCCATCAGGTCCTGAAAGAAACAAATTTCAAACAAAATCGGTAAACGCATACCAAACAATTGTGCAGTCGTACCTCTTTTCCTCTGCATGTTTTCTCCTTGGCATCAAAACCATACTCCATTCGCTTTAAGAAACTGTAAACCAGGTGTGTCTGTTTTGTTTTAACTTGCATTAAGCACGGAATTTCCGCCGAAATGAGTTTTGCTCAATAAACACGCATTGCACGGGCCTTGTGACGTACAGCGTACGTTTCTAAACGGCCAAAATTACCTCCCTTAGACCGTTAAGATTTTCTTTTTTATTATGATGTTTTACCATGCAGCAAAATAGAGGTACAACTGTAAACTTTATGCATTTAAAGCTTTAGCGCTCTGTGGCTTTGTGCTGTAAATCATCGCACATAAGCCTCCATTTGTCACCAGAAAGGGCCACAGGATAGTATTGAAAGAAAAACACAACTGCACGTATACATTGATGAAAGAATAACGTATCTGCTCTTATCAGTTAAATACTATTTCGAGTTTGGTCTTGGCATCTTACATTTATTGAATGTTTCTCCCCCAGAGGGGAGTGGGCCGATCCCGGAAGTACTGCAATACCGGGCCAACCCGTGGCGAGAGCGGAGCAAGCCCCTGACATCTCACCTGTGTTCAAAAATCAGTTTAATATCGAAGTCCCCCAATGGGGGACGTATCAGATATTAAGCTGATAAGAACAGATACTACACTTTGATCTTAGCCAAAAGGCCGAGAAGCGATGCTGATGTTGCTGTTCCATCAGGTCCTGAAAGAAACAAATTTCAAACAAAATCGGTAAACGCATACCAAACAATTGTGCAGTCGTACCTCTTTTCCTCTGCATGTTTTCTCCTTGGCATCAAAACCATACTCCATTCGCTTTAAGAAACTGTAAACCAGGTGTGTCTGTTTTGTTTTAACTTGCATTAAGCACGGAATTTCCGCCGAAATGAGTTTTGCTCAATAAACACGCATTGCACGGGCCTTGTGACGTACAGCGTACGTTTCTAAACGGCCAAAATTACCTCCCTTAGACCGTTAAGATTTTCTTTTTTATTATGATGTTTTACCATGCAGCAAAATAGAGGTACAACTGTAAACTTTATGCATTTAAAGCTTTAGCGCTCTGTGGCTTTGTGCTGTAAATCATCGGACATAAGCCTCCATTTGTCACCAGAAAGGGCCACAGGATAGTATTGAAAGAAAAACACAACTGCACGTATACATTGATGAAAGAATAACGTATCTGCTCTTATCAGTTAAATACTATTTCGAGTTTGGTCTTGGCATCTTACATTTATTGAATGTTTCTCCCCCAGAGGGGAGTGGGCCGATCCCGGAAGTACTGCAATACCGGGCCAACCCGTGGCGAGAGCGGAGCAAGCCCCTGACATCTCACCTGTGTTCAAAAATCAGTTTAATATCGAAGTCCCCCAATGGGGGACGTATCAGATATTAAGCTGATAAGAACAGATACTACACTTTGATCTTAGCCAAAAGGCCGAGAAGCGATGCTGATGTTGCTGTTCCATCAGGTCCTGAAAGAAACAAATTTCAAACAAAATCGGTAAACGCATACCAAACAATTGTGCAGTCGTACCTCTTTTCCTCTGCATGTTTTCTCCTTGGCATCAAAACCATACTCTATTCGCTTTAAGAAACTGTAAACCAGGTGTGTCTGTTTTGTTTTAACTTGCATTAAGCACGGAATTTCCGCCGAAATGAGTTTTGCTCAATAAACACGCATTGCACGGGCCTTGTGACGTACAGCGTACGTTTCTAAACGGCCAAAATTACCTCCCTTAGACCGTTAAGATTTTCTTTTTTATTATGATGTTTTACCATGCAGCAAAATAGAGGTACAACTGTAAACTTTATGCATTTAAAGCTTTAGCGCTCTGTGGCTTTGTGCTGTAAATCATCGCACATAAGCCTCCATTTGTCACCAGACAGGGCCACAGGATAGTATTGAAAGAAAAACACAACTGCACGTATACATTGATGAAAGAATAACGTATCTGCTCTTATCAGTTAAATACTATTTCGAGTTTGGTCTTGGCATCTTACATTTATTGAATGTTTCTCCCCCAGAGGGGAGTGGGCCGATCCCGGAAGTACTGCAATACCGGGCCAACCCGTGGCGAGAGCGGAGCAAGCCCCTGACATCTCACCTGTGTTCAAAAATCAGTTTAATATCGAAGTCCCCCAATGGGGGACGTATCAGATATTAAGCTGATAAGAACAGATACTACACTTTGATCTTAGCCAAAAGGCCGAGAAGCGATGCTGATGTTGCTGTTCCATCAGGTCCTGAAAGAAACAAATTTCAAACAAAATCGGTAAACGCATACCAAACAATTGTGCAGTCGTACCTCTTTTCCTCTGCATGTTTTCTCCTTGGCATCAAAACCATACTCCATTCGCTTTAAGAAACTGTAAACCAGGTGTGTCTGTTTTGTTTTAACTTGCATTAAGCACGGAATTTCCGCCGAAATGAGTTTTGCTCAATAAACACGCATTGCACGGGCCTTGTGACGTACAGCGTACGTTTCTAAACGGCCAAAATTACCTCCCTTAGACCGTTAAGATTTTCTTTTTTATTATGATGTTTTACCATGCAGCAAAATAGAGGTACAACTGTAAACTTTATGCATTTAAAGCTTTAGCGCTCTGTGGCTTTGTGCTGTAAATCATCGCACATAAGCCTCCATTTGTCACCAGACAGGGCCACAGGATAGTATTGAAAGAAAAACACAACTGCACGTATACATTGATGAAAGAATAACGTATCTGCTCTTATCAGTTAAATACTATTTCGAGTTTGGTCTTGGCATCTTACATTTATTGAATGTTTCTCCCCCAGAGGGGAGTGGGCCGATCCCGGAAGTACTGCAATACCGGGCCAACCCGTGGCGAGAGCGGAGCAAGCCCCTGACATCTCACCTGTGTTCAAAAATCAGTTTAATATCGAAGTCCCCCAATGGGGGACGTATCAGATATTAAGCTGATAAGAACAGATACTACACTTTGATCTTAGCCAAAAGGCCGAGAAGCGATGCTGATGTTGCTGTTCCATCAGGTCCTGAAAGAAACAAATTTCAAACAAAATCGGTAAACGCATACCAAACAATTGTGCAGTCGTACCTCTTTTCCTCTGCATGTTTTCTCCTTGGCATCAAAACCATACTCCATTCGCTTTAAGAAACTGTAAACCAGGTGTGTCTGTTTTGTTTTAACTTGCATTAAGCACGGAATTTCCGCCGAAATGAGTTTTGCTCAATAAACACGCATTGCACGGGCCTTGTGACGTACAGCGTACGTTTCTAAACGGCCAAAATTACCTCCCTTAGACCGTTAAGATTTTCTTTTTTATTATGATGTTTTACCATGCAGCAAAATAGAGGTACAACTGTAAACTTTATGCATTTAAAGCTTTAGCGCTCTGTGGCTTTGTGCTGTAAATCATCGCACATAAGCCTCCATTTGTCACCAGACAGGGCCACAGGATAGTATTGAAAGAAAAACACAACTGCACGTATACATTGATGAAAGAATAACGTATCTGCTCTTATCAGTTAAATACTATTTCGAGTTTGGTCTTGGCATCTTACATTTATTGAATGTTTCTCCCCCAGAGGGGAGTGGGCCGATCCCGGAAGTACTGCAATACCGGGCCAACCCGTGGCGAGAGCGGAGCAAGCCCCTGACATCTCACCTGTGTTCAAAAATCAGTTTAATATCGAAGTCCCCCAATGGGGGACGTATCAGATATTAAGCTGATAAGAACAGATACTACACTTTGATCTTAGCCAAAAGGCCGAGAAGCGATGCTGATGTTGCTGTTCCATCAGGTCCTGAAAGAAACAAATTTCAAACAAAATCGGTAAACGCATACCAAACAATTGTGCAGTCGTACCTCTTTTCCTCTGCATGTTTTCTCCTTGGCATCAAAACCATACTCCATTCGCTTTAAGAAACTGTAAACCAGGTGTGTCTGTTTTGTTTTAACTTGCATTAAGCACGGAATTTCCGCCGAAATGAGTTTTGCTCAATAAACACGCATTGCACGGGCCTTGTGACGTACAGCGTACGTTTCTAAACGGCCAAAATTACCTCCCTTAGACCGTTAAGATTTTCTTTTTTATTATGATGTTTTACCATGCAGCAAAATAGAGGTACAACTGTAAACTTTATGCATTTAAAGCTTTAGCGCTCTGTGGCTTTGTGCTGTAAATCATCGGACATAAGCCTCCATTTGTCACCAGAAAGGGCCACAGGATAGTATTGAAAGAAAAACACAACTGCACGTATACATTGATGAAAGAATAACGTATCTGCTCTTATCAGTTAAATACTATTTCGAGTTTGGTCTTGGCATCTTACATTTATTGAATGTTTCTCCCCCAGAGGGGAGTGGGCCGATCCCGGAAGTACTGCAATACCGGGCCAACCCGTGGCGAGAGCGGAGCAAGCCCCTGACATCTCACCTGTGTTCAAAAATCAGTTTAATATCGAAGTCCCCCAATGGGGGACGTATCAGATATTAAGCTGATAAGAACAGATACTACACTTTGATCTTAGCCAAAAGGCCGAGAAGCGATGCTGATGTTGCTGTTCCATCAGGTCCTGAAAGAAACAAATTTCAAACAAAATCGGTAAACGCATACCAAACAATTGTGCAGTCGTACCTCTTTTCCTCTGCATGTTTTCTCCTTGGCATCAAAACCATACTCCATTCGCTTTAAGAAACTGTAAACCAGGTGTGTCTGTTTTGTTTTAACTTGCATTAAGCACGGAATTTCCGCCGAAATGAGTTTTGCTCAATAAACACGCATTGCACGGGCCTTGTGACGTACAGCGTACGTTTCTAAACGGCCAAAATTACCTCCCTTAGACCGTTAAGATTTTCTTTTTTATTATGATGTTTTACCATGCAGCAAAATAGAGGTACAACTGTAAACTTTATGCATTTAAAGCTTTAGCGCTCTGTGGCTTTGTGCTGTAAATCATCGCACATAAGCCTCCATTTGTCACCAGACAGGGCCACAGGATAGTATTGAAAGAAAAACACAACTGCACGTATACATTGATGAAAGAATAACGTATCTGCTCTTATCAGTTAAATACTATTTCGAGTTTGGTCTTGGCATTAGTAGAGGAAAAAATCCAAGATAAGTCGCTTAGTTTTCGATTCTATGCTCCCCGAGAGTAAAATGGACTTTGATTACACCATTGGTTACAGAAAACATTGAAGTTTATCGTATCACTGGAATTAATTTTCTAACCGGGTCCAGTTTTATGATATTTTGGTGAAAAGTTCATTTTTGAGAATAAAATTGCGAATTTCTGAAATTTCTATTTGCTTTGAAATACTAATGCCACGTAGATTTTTTCTTATCAAACCCATGCCTAAAATATTGCCCACATTGTGTTCTTAGTTTCCAATGTGTTTTCATCCAGCCAAAGCTATTCAGTTTTGGGGAAAATCATGTTTTTTATGACAAAAATCACGATTTTTTGAAATTCACCTTAAAAAGTTTTCTGTCTGAAAACTACACAACTGCTGTCCAGTAAAATGATATAGTAATCATAGACACCATTATTCGGGCTTTTCATTTTATTTGAAATCGCACTTGTATTGAGATCCAATGAAGCTGGGTATCAGAAAATAGCAATTGGGTGTATTTTGAGAAATATATGGCATACGAGGTGTAACTGTTTTTCTAGGCAGAAATTTGGCTTATTAAAGTGTATTTGAAACTTAAAATGGTTATAAAAAGCAACTAGAATAGTTTTATAGGTATTTGCAAGATTGAAAATGTGTTCTCCAGCGTTCAATTTTGGGGTAAATGATGATGTTCAACAGAAAAATCGCGAATTATTGAAAACCACCATATAAACGTCTCTGCATTAAAACTATACAATTGCTGTCCAGTAAATGAAATACAAAAGCCAGAGAAGTGTCATTCAAGCTACCCTTTTAGCCCGACAGCAGGAATTGCAATGGCGACAAAGGTGGTTTTTAGCAGAAAATTGCGAATCAACCACCTAATAAAGTTCTCTGCATGAAAACTATACAAATGCAACTGAACTAGCTTTCTAGTTTTTGCAATGTGTTTTCTAGAGTTCAAGTTTTGGGTAAATGATGGGGGAATTGTCGCGTTAGGTTTTAATCAAGAACTCTGGTTTCCATGACAACATATAGCTCCCCTAGATAAAAAATGGGAAAACATAAAAAAATCTTCTTCTCCGAAACCACAAGACCCAGATGTTTAATATTGTGTGTGTAGCAATGTACATTACTCTATAAATCCTACCAAATATGCACCTAGGGCCCATAAAGACTCCACCCAGGGCGACATTATCTATTATAGCCTTAAAATGGGAAATAAACTCTGAAACTACAAAACCAAAAGCTTCAATATTTGGTATGCAGCATTGTTATGTGGAGCTTAGTGTAAATCATGCAAAGCAGCCCCTGGGGCCAAGAAGGGCCCCATGAGTTCATTAGATACCTTAGCATTACAATCGGAAAAAACACAAAAGCAATCTTTTCTGAAATCACAAGGGCCAGAGCATTTACATTTTATGTGTAGCTATGTATAGCGACCCTCTTTGCAAATCCTGCCACCAGTGCTCCTTGGGCTCGTACAGACCACACCCCGAAGTGTGGTTATCTGTCATAGGCTTAAATGGGGAAATATTCTTCTCTAAAACCACAATGCCCAAAGCTTGTATGTTTGTATGCAGCAATATTATAATTAGGTATACATAAATCCTGTCATTCACGCCCCTGAGTTGAAAGATGGTCCCTCCCCGGGGTCATTAGTTCTCATAGACTTTGACTAAGAAAAAAAATCTTCTTCTCTGAAAGGCCCAGAACGTTTATAATTTGTGTGTAGCAATGAATAGTAATCCTCGTTATATCAACCATACCCATGCGCCCCATACAGGTCCCGCTCCGTGGGCGTCATTATCTGCTAAAGTGTAAAATTACTCCGGTGTGTAAATATACTGCGGTGTGCAAATCTACCTGTGAGTAAATTTAAATTGCGTTTGCATGGGTTGTATCGCCAGGCGTATTTTGTATGTAAATAAATCATTTCTGAATTAAAACCAGTCCTGTTCATTTAAGTTTTCTGTATTTGCAAAACAAGAAGAGGCTGCTTTAAGGTATTCTTGTAGGGCTGTGGCAGCAGAGGAGAATCTTATAATGGTCAGGCTTAAATTTTGTAGCAGTTATACAGTTCTCTATTATCATCCTTTCACAAGGAATTGTTATTAAAATGCCCCAAGAATCCTCACCAAGAGTGATCAAGAAATAGTGTGGCTGTTTGCCCTCCATATGATCTAAAATGTGTTGAATGGCAATAAACTCTTATGTAGCAACAATGTCAACAGTTTCGGAAACTGTCATATAATCAGTTAAGAACAAAAATGAGAAAATTCATCATCTAAAAGCCGAATATTGACTTGAAATAAAAATACTCATAGGTAAATTTTACTTGGCGTTCGCATGGGACAGAATAGTAAATTTACACGTGTGTATTTGTAAAAATAAAATTTGCATCTGGTCAGACCCAGGAGTAAATTTACCCATATGTAAATATACTCTGGTGTGTATTTGCGTTCGCATGCGCCATTTGCTTACCCCGTGTAAAATTTGCACACCGGGGCATATTTACACGCGTGTATTTTTGGCGCATGCAAATTGGACTTAACATTGGGAAATACGTGTCTGCATTACTTTTTTGACCACCCACGTAACTATATCACTACGTAATTTTACTCTTCGGTAGCATAGAATCGAAATTGAACGACTTGTCGTGGATTTTTATCATCAATTTGATATATGGATTTGATTCATCAACGCCAGTGCATTTTTGTTTTATTTTTCTCTCTAAATTGTATCTGTAAAATACCCGAAGTCGTAGAATTCTTGCGATTTTATAATGATATTATAAATATTCTTTTCGGTGTATAATACTTTGGGTATGTGTATTACCTTTATTTCTGAAAATACACACGACTGTCAATTTCTGGTACCAACTCGACTTGTAACCCAAAGCATCATGCTCATATATCGTTTTGCCTTTACTGAACCATCAAATTAGGTCACAGTGACCTATAACTACTGTTGGATGAAAGTTCTGGTCAAAATCACTCATAATGTGAAAGGAGTATGCTCATACACTATGGTCAAAGGTCTGGTCATTTACTCATATGGTGTAAAAAGTATGCTCATATACTAATTGAGTGTCAAGATATAAGGCAAAATCTCTGGACTATGGACATTAGGTCAACCCAGCCTTAACTTCGTGAGACACACGTCAGTGTCACAAATTAAAAGATGACCGACTGACCATCTTCCTTAGTTGTTCTTATTTAGAAATAAAAAGAAACACAATATTTTAAGGTGTTCTAGATTTTCAACTCTAGCCCAAGCCCTGGCTCGGACCCAGTGGTCCGATGTCGCGGAGCCTAAAGTGCATGAAGTATGAATGCTTTATGATAAGTTGATGTCAAGATATGGTCTCTTAGTAAAAGCTACACACCAATGCATCCAATTTTACAGTGTTCTAGCTTTTAACCTCTAGCCCCACCCCCAGGCATGGACCTAGTGATCCGATGCCATGAACTGAAATGCAACCAACCCTACATGGTTCGTACCAACATCCCTACTATGAATGCTGCATTATAATCGGTTTTCAATATATAGATTTGTAGACAACTTTAACACAGATAGGACAAATTCCATGGTGTTCTAGATTTGAACCTTCGCCCCACCCCCAGCAAAGACTCAGGAATTTGATGTCATGAAGTAAAAGCCAACACTTCCGGGCACCAACGGTTCATGTATCAATACTTTCTAATAAGGGTTTGTCAATATTTAAACTTCTAGAAAGCTTTAACATAGAAAAAGCAATTTCGAAGGTGTTCTAGATTTTAACCTCTAGACCCACCCCGGGGCATGGACCCATGGACCCGATGCCATGAAAAGAAATCCAACTGTACAGGTTAACTATGGTCCAAGTATAAATGCATTCAGGTCAGTATCTGTCAAGTTACGGACTTCTAAAAACTTGAACGCAAGTGTGACACGCATGGGTACTGGAACGCGTATGCGCACGAGAACATGGACGACCGAGGTGTCTAGAATAACTCTATGCACTTCATGCAGTCGTGCTGAAAATAAGAAGTTGTTTGGCTCAGTATTTCATTTTTCTGGAAAGCAATTGTATATAAAGAAAACTTAATGTGGTGGTTTACAAAAATTCGAGATTTTCTGCTAGAATTTCATCATTTACCCCAAAATTGAACACCGGAAAACACAATGTCAATCATGTTAACACCTACAAAACAATTTTAGTTGCTTTTACAACCCATATAAGTTTTAAAAAAAACAACTTTTGACGCCGAATTATGCCTCGCACTCGTATGGCATATGTTTCTGAAAATACACCCCAGTGCTAATTTCTGGTACCCAGCTTCATTGGAACTTGATAGAAGTGCAATTTCAAATAAAATGAAAAGCCTGAATAATGATGTCTATGATTACTATACCATTTTACTGGAAAGCGATTGTATAGTTTTCAGACAGAAAACTTTTTAAGGTGAATTTCTAAAAAACACGATTTTTTTTCTTAAAAACCATAATTTTCCCCAAAACTGAATGGCTTTGGTTGGATGAAAACACATTGAAAACAAAGAACACAGTGTTGGCAATATTTTAGGCATGGATTTGATAAGAAAAATTCTACGTGGCATTAGTATTTTGAAGCAAATAGAAATTTCAGAAATTCGAAATTTTAGCCTCAAAAATGAACTTTTCACCAAAATATTATAAAACTGTACCCGGTTAGAAAATTAATTCCAGTGATACGATAAACTTCAATGTTTTCTGTAATCAATAGTGTAATCAAAGTCCATTTTACTCTCGGGGAGCATAGAACTCTCTGATTTCGCCAAATTTTCCTCAGGTACATCTTACATTTATTGAATGTTTCTCCCCCAGAGGGGAGTGGGCCGATCCCGGAAGTACTGCAATACCGGGCCAACCCGTGGCGAGAGCGGAGCAAGCCCCTGACATCTCACCTGTGTTCAAAAATCAGTTTAATATCGAAGTCCCCCAATGGGGGACGTATCAGATATTAAGCTGATAAGAACAGATACTACACTTTGATCTTAGCCAAAAGGCCGAGAAGCGATGCTGATGTTGCTGTTCCATCAGGTCCTGAAAGAAACAAATTTCAAACAAAATCGGTAAACGCATACCAAACAATTGTGCAGTCGTACCTCTTTTCCTCTGCATGTTTTCTCCTTGGCATCAAAACCATACTCCATTCGCTTTAAGAAACTGTAAACCAGGTGTGTCTGTTTTGTTTTAACTTGCATTAAGCACGGAATTTCCGCCGAAATGAGTTTTGCTCAATAAACACGCATTGCACGGGCCTTGTGACGTACAGCGTACGTTTCTAAACGGCCAAAATTACCTCCCTTAGACCGTTAAGATTTTCTTTTTTATTATGATGTTTTACCATGCAGCAAAATAGAGGTACAACTGTAAACTTTATGCATTTAAAGCTTTAGCGCTCTGTGGCTTTGTGCTGTAAATCATCGCACATAAGCCTCCATTTGTCACCAGAAAGGGCCACAGGATAGTATTGAAAGAAAAACACAACTGCACGTATACATTGATGAAAGAATAACGTATCTGCTCTTATCAGTTAAATACTATTTCGAGTTTGGTCTTGGCATCTTACATTTATTGAATGTTTCTCCCCCAGAGGGGAGTGGGCCGATCCCGGAAGTACTGCAATACCGGGCCAACCCGTGGCGAGAGCGGAGCAAGCCCCTGACATCTCACCTGTGTTCAAAAATCAGTTTAATATCGAAGTCCCCCAATGGGGGACGTATCAGATATTAAGCTGATAAGAACAGATACTACACTTTGATCTTAGCCAAAAGGCCGAGAAGCGATGCTGATGTTGCTGTTCCATCAGGTCCTGAAAGAAACAAATTTCAAACAAAATCGGTAAACGCATACCAAACAATTGTGCAGTCGTACCTCTTTTCCTCTGCATGTTTTCTCCTTGGCATCAAAACCATACTCCATTCGCTTTAAGAAACTGTAAACCAGGTGTGTCTGTTTTGTTTTAACTTGCATTAAGCACGGAATTTCCGCCGAAATGAGTTTTGCTCAATAAACACGCATTGCACGGGCCTTGTGACGTACAGCGTACGTTTCTAAACGGCCAAAATTACCTCCCTTAGACCGTTAAGATTTTCTTTTTTATTATGATGTTTTACCATGCAGCAAAATAGAGGTACAACTGTAAACTTTATGCATTTAAAGCTTTAGCGCTCTGTGGCTTTGTGCTGTAAATCATCGCACATAAGCCTCCATTTGTCACCAGAAAGGGCCACAGGATAGTATTGAAAGAAAAACACAACTGCACGTATACATTGATGAAAGAATAACGTATCTGCTCTTATCAGTTAAATACTATTTCGAGTTTGGTCTTGGCATCTTACATTTATTGAATGTTTCTCCCCCAGAGGGGAGTGGGCCGATCCCGGAAGTACTGCAATACCGGGCCAACCCGTGGCGAGAGCGGAGCAAGCCCCTGACATCTCACCTGTGTTCAAAAATCAGTTTAATATCGAAGTCCCCCAATGGGGGACGTATCAGATATTAAGCTGATAAGAACAGATACTACACTTTGATCTTAGCCAAAAGGCCGAGAAGCGATGCTGATGTTGCTGTTCCATCAGGTCCTGAAAGAAACAAATTTCAAACAAAATCGGTAAACGCATACCAAACAATTGTGCAGTCGTACCTCTTTTCCTCTGCATGTTTTCTCCTTGGCATCAAAACCATACTCCATTCGCTTTAAGAAACTGTAAACCAGGTGTGTCTGTTTTGTTTTAACTTGCATTAAGCACGGAATTTCCGCCGAAATGAGTTTTGCTCAATAAACACGCATTGCACGGGCCTTGTGACGTACAGCGTACGTTTCTAAACGGCCAAAATTACCTCCCTTAGACCGTTAAGATTTTCTTTTTTATTATGATGTTTTACCATGCAGCAAAATAGAGGTACAACTGTAAACTTTATGCATTTAAAGCTTTAGCGCTCTGTGGCTTTGTGCTGTAAATCATCGCACATAAGCCTCCATTTGTCACCAGACAGGGCCACAGGATAGTATTGAAAGAAAAACACAACTGCACGTATACATTGATGAAAGAATAACGTATCTGCTCTTATCAGTTAAATACTATTTCGAGTTTGGTCTTGGCATCTTACATTTATTGAATGTTTCTCCCCCAGAGGGGAGTGGGCCGATCCCGGAAGTACTGCAATACCGGGCCAACCCGTGGCGAGAGCGGAGCAAGCCCCTGACATCTCACCTGTGTTCAAAAATCAGTTTAATATCGAAGTCCCCCAATGGGGGACGTATCAGATATTAAGCTGATAAGAACAGATACTACACTTTGATCTTAGCCAAAAGGCCGAGAAGCGATGCTGATGTTGCTGTTCCATCAGGTCCTGAAAGAAACAAATTTCAAACAAAATCGGTAAACGCATACCAAACAATTGTGCAGTCGTACCTCTTTTCCTCTGCATGTTTTCTCCTTGGCATCAAAACCATACTCCATTCGCTTTAAGAAACTGTAAACCAGGTGTGTCTGTTTTGTTTTAACTTGCATTAAGCACGGAATTTCCGCCGAAATGAGTTTTGCTCAATAAACACGCATTGCACGGGCCTTGTGACGTACAGCGTACGTTTCTAAACGGCCAAAATTACCTCCCTTAGACCGTTAAGATTTTCTTTTTTATTATGATGTTTTACCATGCAGCAAAATAGAGGTACAACTGTAAACTTTATGCATTTAAAGCTTTAGCGCTCTGTGGCTTTGTGCTGTAAATCATCGCACATAAGCCTCCATTTGTCACCAGACAGGGCCACAGGATAGTATTGAAAGAAAAACACAACTGCACGTATACATTGATGAAAGAATAACGTATCTGCTCTTATCAGTTAAATACTATTTCGAGTTTGGTCTTGGCATCTTACATTTATTGAATGTTTCTCCCCCAGAGGGGAGTGGGCCGATCCCGGAAGTACTGCAATACCGGGCCAACCCGTGGCGAGAGCGGAGCAAGCCCCTGACATCTCACCTGTGTTCAAAAATCAGTTTAATATCGAAGTCCCCCAATGGGGGACGTATCAGATATTAAGCTGATAAGAACAGATACTACACTTTGATCTTAGCCAAAAGGCCGAGAAGCGATGCTGATGTTGCTGTTCCATCAGGTCCTGAAAGAAACAAATTTCAAACAAAATCGGTAAACGCATACCAAACAATTGTGCAGTCGTACCTCTTTTCCTCTGCATGTTTTCTCCTTGGCATCAAAACCATACTCCATTCGCTTTAAGAAACTGTAAACCAGGTGTGTCTGTTTTGTTTTAACTTGCATTAAGCACGGAATTTCCGCCGAAATGAGTTTTGCTCAATAAACACGCATTGCACGGGCCTTGTGACGTACAGCGTACGTTTCTAAACGGCCAAAATTACCTCCCTTAGACCGTTAAGATTTTCTTTTTTATTATGATGTTTTACCATGCAGCAAAATAGAGGTACAACTGTAAACTTTATGCATTTAAAGCTTTAGCGCTCTGTGGCTTTGTGCTGTAAATCATCGCACATAAGCCTCCATTTGTCACCAGACAGGGCCACAGGATAGTATTGAAAGAAAAACACAACTGCACGTATACATTGATGAAAGAATAACGTATCTGCTCTTATCAGTTAAATACTATTTCGAGTTTGGTCTTGGCATCTTACATTTATTGAATGTTTCTCCCCCAGAGGGGAGTGGGCCGATCCCGGAAGTACTGCAATACCGGGCCAACCCGTGGCGAGAGCGGAGCAAGCCCCTGACATCTCACCTGTGTTCAAAAATCAGTTTAATATCGAAGTCCCCCAATGGGGGACGTATCAGATATTAAGCTGATAAGAACAGATACTACACTTTGATCTTAGCCAAAAGGCCGAGAAGCGATGCTGATGTTGCTGTTCCATCAGGTCCTGAAAGAAACAAATTTCAAACAAAATCGGTAAACGCATACCAAACAATTGTGCAGTCGTACCTCTTTTCCTCTGCATGTTTTCTCCTTGGCATCAAAACCATACTCCATTCGCTTTAAGAAACTGTAAACCAGGTGTGTCTGTTTTGTTTTAACTTGCATTAAGCACGGAATTTCCGCCGAAATGAGTTTTGCTCAATAAACACGCATTGCACGGGCCTTGTGACGTACAGCGTACGTTTCTAAACGGCCAAAATTACCTCCCTTAGACCGTTAAGATTTTCTTTTTTATTATGATGTTTTACCATGCAGCAAAATAGAGGTACAACTGTAAACTTTATGCATTTAAAGCTTTAGCGCTCTGTGGCTTTGTGCTGTAAATCATCGCACATAAGCCTCCATTTGTCACCAGACAGGGCCACAGGATAGTATTGAAAGAAAAACACAACTGCACGTATACATTGATGAAAGAATAACGTATCTGCTCTTATCAGTTAAATACTATTTCGAGTTTGGTCTTGGCATCTTACATTTATTGAATGTTTCTCCCCCAGAGGGGAGTGGGCCGATCCCGGAAGTACTGCAATACCGGGCCAACCCGTGGCGAGAGCGGAGCAAGCCCCTGACATCTCACCTGTGTTCAAAAATCAGTTTAATATCGAAGTCCCCCAATGGGGGACGTATCAGATATTAAGCTGATAAGAACAGATACTTTTTTTGTTTTTCATAAAACTTTATTCATATATATATACAATAAAAAACGTTGGGACGCGCACAGCGCAATCCCTCCGCCCGGTGACCTTTTCTACAATTGAATGCGGATGACTTAATTTACTTTATACTTTGAACGGTCGCATTGTAATTTAACGTTATATATTATGTTTTAAAAGTAAAATGTTACATCGGATTAATTGTAAATAAAGCGACTTATAATTAAGGTTATTAAAGACGTTTGCATGTATGTAAAATTGAAAATTGAAATCGAGAATTGCTGATGATACCTATAATGATGATGATTCTACCGGCTTTTAAAGACTTTAAAGTGTTCATATTTATAAAACTGAGCCGGTTACATATTAAATTGCACCGTAACACAGTATATTGCGGGATGAAATGATGATACATATTTCCTAGAGGTCACCGTTTGAAACATATATTTAACGTTTGTCTTAGTAGAGATATGTATTTCCAAGCAAAATTTAAAGCAAGGTTTAAAGATGAACGCTTTCGAAAATTTAGAATTTAAGGTATACTGCTATAAAACAGTAGTATAACAAAATTAACAGCGTCAACAAACACACTTGAATGACTCTGTCAAATTGTGAACACCCAAAATACCAAAATATAGACATAGACCAGTAACCACCGTGATACGTTTGTGACGAAGGCGACCGTGCAGTACCAACCGGTAACCTTTGACCCAACCAGATCACATACCCCACCCCTTACGACCCTTAAATATCTTACGGAGACAAACGTTTTACAATAGTACACATTATAAGCTGCATGACAAAACGGAATCAAGTAACCAGCATTGGCGTACGTCAAAGCGCACGACCCCTGCTGACTGCTTGTTTCCACAAAATTACAAATGTATACATGACAGACTTCGGACAACAGACGACAGACTCAGAGAGGAATGCAAAATAAAGAGCAGCTTATTCATAAAATATTTTCGTGTGCCACACCACAAGTAGTATAGGTAATATTGAATCGGTGCACTTTGACGAGTATAGTGTCCTTGTATATAGCATATAGTCCTTTCAGGTACAAGCGTCCCGGTCACAAGTGGAGATAACAGTTCAACATGAAGTGCACTCGTGGACAGCTCAGGTAAGTATAGTATGGTATGGTGGCACAGAAGCATCATGACAATCAACAGCAATACATAAAACAAAACTTCTGAAAAAGATAAAACTCAACAAGTACCATAGTATATGACAACAGCTACCCAAGACAGCGCGCAAAGCAGGAGCAACACTCCTTCAACATGACCTGTTGAAACAGCACCACCCCAGCGCCACGCAATGTCAAAGGTAAACATACATATGTTGTTTAAATAAAGAAATCTAATTCTCCGTTATTTGTTAATTCACAAAAATTAGTCGGTCGGAGCCAGTAATTAGAGAAGGTTTCACGATTCATTCGCTTAAAATCTGCCTGAATTCTTAATTTTATTCTATTTAAGATAAATAATATTATATAATTTGAGTTAATACGTCTACTTTCAAATTTCTTCAGATTACGGCACATCCAAATAGCAAATTTACATTCAGTTAAAAGATATAATATTAAGGATTCAGCATATTTATCAACTTGTACAGGTATTATGTGATACAGCATTAAAGCTACTGAAGGTAAAATGCGAATACGTAACACATCAGCAGCTGCAGACAAGTAGTCAGTTATAAACTCATATACAGGCGTAACCATAGGACAACTATAAAATAAATGCTCAATAGACTCAAGTGGAAAATTGCACAGTGAACATTCTGGAACTTTTGATATTTTATACTTACACAGAAGCTGTTGTACAGGAATAATTTCATGAGCTATTTTCCATGAGACGTCTCTAGCAAATGGGTCAAGAAATTTGTTATTTAAAGATTTCCAAATAAGAGGGTAAGATACATTTGTATGAACAGATTCAATTCTAGGATGCGTTATATTACTATTCAATAAGATTGTGTACATTTCTTTGCATGACAAATTTCCAAGTAAAACGTTAGGTAAAGATTCAAATTCACGTAAAATATCTAAACATTTCTTATAAAAAGATGGAATATAGTCACTATGAGGAATTTTCAAACTAGCAAATTCCGAGTTGTATTTTCTAAGGTACATCCCGATCCAATAAATGGCAAAATATGTCCATTTGGCTTTATTACCTGCAATCAAAGATTGTACATGTTTCAGTAACAAAGTTTTGAGTTTCCAATCTATATTCACAATATTTTGTCCACCAAGTTTGAAATGCAAATACATTGTGTCTCTAGACAAGTGCTCAGATTTACTATTCCATAAAAACTCAAATACGCATCTTCTGAAAAGTTTCAAATAATGTCCAGGCATGATAGTTGTAGATCCTAAATACCAAAGTTTTGAACATGCTAAACAGTTAATGACATAAGATTTCATGCGAAGAGACAACTTCCTAGTTTTACAGTTATTCAAAAGTTTTTGTAGCTTACTAAAAGTTGAAAACCAAATTTCATCATCTGATAACATATTTCCCAGTTTTGTTCCAAGCAATTTCATTGAATCAATCCAAGAAATTCCAAAAGGGTGATCTTCTCGAGTTTTCCACTTTCCTAAGAACATTCCTTTAGTTTTTGTCATATTGAGTTTTGCACCAGAAGCTTTGCCGAATAATCTACTCAGTTTCAAAACATTGCAAACAGACTCATTATCAGATAAAGTGAAGTTCGAATCATCTGCGTATAATATCAACTTAGAAGTTTCTTTCGAACCAGGAAGAGATATGCCGTTGATTGATGGATCTAAGCGAACTTTATTTGCAAATGGCTCTAAACAGAGGACATACAGAAGAGGACTAAGTGCACAGCCTTGTCTCACACCACGTTGGATTGCAAATGGAGAAGAGATAAAATTATTCACAATGACTGAAGATTGGATATTAGTATACAATATCTTAATCCATCGGATAAAGTTGTTGCCAAAACCGAAAGTATGCAAACATTTAAACAAGAAATCGTAAGAAACTCTATCGAAAGCTTTTTCTTGGTCTAAACTAAGAAAAATGCATGACAAATCTTTTTGGTTTACATAATCAATAATATTTCGTAAAAGGTGAACGTTATCAAAAATAGATCGACCTTTAACAGAGCAAGTTTGGTCCTCATGTACAATGGTTTCTATAACTGTACTTAGTCGATTTGTAATAGATTTAGAAATTATTTTGTAATCGTAGTTTAGAAGTGAAATCGGGCGCCAATTTTTCATCAAATGAGAATTCTGTTCATCTTTACATAATAATGTAATATACGAAAGGCGTTGTGATTCAGTCAAACATTGGTGATTAAAAATAACATTTGTTAATTTGGTAAGCGTTGGGCCAATTAAATCGAAAAATTTCATATAAAAAGCTTTGGTTAAACCATCAGAACCAGGAGACTTTCCATCTTGCATATGTTGTAATGATTCAAATAATTCATTCAAGGACAAAGAAGATTCTAAAGATTCTGAATCTGCTTCAGACAAGCGCGGCAAATCTTTCATAAAGGTATCTGCAATTTCATCATCAATACTTTCATAAGAAAATAAATCAATGTAAAAATCCCGAAAACAATTTAATATATCTTTTGTTTCTGTAAACTTTTGGCCATTATGTTCTATTGTATTAATTGTCTTCTTTTTAGCATGACGCTTTTCCATTTTGTTAAAATAGTTTGAAGGTTTTTCTTCGTCTTCTAAAATCTCAACTTTAGATCTAATTCGAGATCCAAAATATGCTTGGTCATGTAAAGTTTTGATTCGAATGCGTAAAGTTTCAAGCTGTTCAAAATATTTGCCAGGATCTTGCTTTTCACATTGAGCTAAAATAGAATATTCAGAATTTAATTTACGCAACAATTGAAAATTTTCTTTACTCTTATTTTTGCTGTATAAAATACAAAAATTCTTTATTTTATCTTTCAGGGTATCCCAGAAGTGTAAATCAACATCTTTGTTCTCGGTATGGTAAGTATAAAACAGTCTAAACGTTTCGACAAAATCTTTATCTTGTAAAAGGCTATCATTAAATTTCCAGTAACTAGGACCGAATGAAGATGACTTATTAAATTTCATGCTAAAAACAAAAATATCATGATCACTACAAGCAAAAGGATAGAAATCAAATTTGGTTTCTTTATTGATTAAATGTCTAGAAATGTAAAACCTATCTAATCGAGTATGTATATCTTTAGTAACTGGGGAGTGCCAAGTAGCTGCATATCTGTATGGGAAAAGATGTCTAAAAATATCAACAAGAGAATAATCATTACAAAGAGAGGTAAGTTCTTTTGAACCAACAGTGCCATAGTCCAAATTGGCCCCCTTACCCATTTTGTCATATTTCGGATTTAGGACACAATTAAAATCACCACCCATGATAATATTTCGATTGCAAACAACATATTTTGGTAAATCATTGAAAAAGTCCTTTCTTTCGCATTCCTTATTTGGGGCATAAACATTTATCAACCTAAAAGCAACATTATCAATTAATACATCTAGAAATAAAAATCTACCATTCACGTCAAATTCAAATTTTTCAACAGTAAAATTCAGTTTGTTGGATACAAAAATCGCTACCCCAGAAGACCTATTGCTACCTAAACTCCAAAAGGTTTCATAGTTATATTTATCTTTTAAAGCATTTGCCAAAGACATGCTATCTACATGTGTTTCTTGTAAAAATAAAATGTCGAAGTGGTAGGTATTTAACATGTGTTTAAGTTCGTTTTGGGTAGTAAGAGCCTTCATCCCATTGATGTTCAAAGTTGCTATGTTTAAATTATTTCTTTCCATCATGAAATTATAAGGTAAGTATATGTAAACAGACACTATATGTAGAAAATATTAATAAGGTAAGTATGAGCCACCTTACAAAATGTACTGAGACGCTGAGGTCGCATATGCATGACTTGTTTTGATGAACAAACAACCTTGAGATTTGTAGATAACTAAAGACTTTTATGTATATATTTACAACTGATTTCTTTACCCACATTATTATACATGTTTTATCAATACTACATGTAGCGTGAAAATACGATCCATTTTTACAGCTGTGATATTTACATTGTATAAAATTTGAAATATATATACACAGTGAAACAACATATGTTGTAAAACAACTAGCACACAGGGATAAACCCTTAAAATAGAAAGTCCATAAACGTTCCACCAAATGCGAACTCAGTCGGGCGCCGTAAATCAAAAATCGTAAGTCCATATCCATTTCCAGTCTGATATTGTTTGATTTAAACGGGGTTAGAAGGTTGAGAAGACGGACTCACCTGGCTCGTCCGGATTTTCTTGCCATTTTTAATGACGAAGTCCATCCCCTCTACCAAACCGTCTTCCATCGCGTCGTCGATCACGAGATCCCCCGGGACCAAGTCATCATTCTGTTCGAACTGCCTCTTCTCCGCAGGAGCAGGAGTGGTAGAGCCCTGCCCAGGATCATCGCTAGGCTCCGCCCCACCGACAGCACCACCCGAACCACTAGACCCCTTTGAAACGTCAGAGCCGCTAGACCCACCAGTACCGCTGGACCCACTCGAACCACTAGATCCACTGGAACCGCTTGACCCACTCGAACCACTCGAACCTGGACCGCCCATCAAACCGCCACCACCGCCAGACAAAAAGGCCCCAGCATAGGAACGTCGGCTTGACAAATCTGCCTGACAGTCACGTCGAACGTGTCCAAGACACCGGCAACGTAAGCACAAAGGCTGTCTTCCCGGGAAAGTTACCAACATAGACTGTCCCCCAGCAAACGACACAAGGTATGGTATCTTGGCCTTTTTGACCTCATCGGTCTCCAACTGAACGATCCTCACGCCGTTACGCCGTGTAACGTCACCGTTAATGACCGCCGCCTCTCGCTTTACCTCTAATACCTTCCCATAGCCACTAAAGAAGTCACTAATAAATACGTCCCGAATATACGCAGGTAACCAGTGAAGTTTGATGGTAATCACTTGCTTGCCAACATTTGAAATCGTCAACACCTGATCCTTGATCCGTAAGCTTTTCGTCGCATCCAACAGTTTCACCGCCGCCTCTGAATTGACACTAAGGTGATAAGTGTTCGAATCCACCTTACACAAATCTCCAATATCGTCCGCGTCTACGATCCGAGCCACACCCTCAAACATTTCCCGATACCCCACCTTGGGGGCAAAGATACGGTAAGTCCGACATAGCAAGCTTGTGTCGTAATACCGCAGGGGGATCTCTCCCACCTGCATCACATAAGACATCGTGTATTATCCCTCGCGCGCGAGAAGAACAGATACTACACTTTGATCTTAGCCAAAAGGCCGAGAAGCGATGCTGATGTTGCTGTTCCATCAGGTCCTGAAAGAAACAAATTTCAAACAAAATCGGTAAACGCATACCAAACAATTGTGCAGTCGTACCTCTTTTCCTCTGCATGTTTTCTCCTTGGCATCAAAACCATACTCCATTCGCTTTAAGAAACTGTAAACCAGGTGTGTCTGTTTTGTTTTAACTTGCATTAAGCACGGAATTTCCGCCGAAATGAGTTTTGCTCAATAAACACGCATTGCACGGGCCTTGTGACGTACAGCGTACGTTTCTAAACGGCCAAAATTACCTCCCTTAGACCGTTAAGATTTTCTTTTTTATTATGATGTTTTACCATGCAGCAAAATAGAGGTACAACTGTAAACTTTATGCATTTAAAGCTTTAGCGCTCTGTGGCTTTGTGCTGTAAATCATCGCACATAAGCCTCCATTTGTCACCAGAAAGGGCCACAGGATAGTATTGAAAGAAAAACACAACTGCACGTATACATTGATGAAAGAATAACGTATCTGCTCTTATCAGTTAAATACTATTTCGAGTTTGGTCTTGGCATCTTACATTTATTGAATGTTTCTCCCCCAGAGGGGAGTGGGCCGATCCCGGAAGTACTGCAATACCGGGCCAACCCGTGGCGAGAGCGGAGCAAGCCCCTGACATCTCACCTGTGTTCAAAAATCAGTTTAATATCGAAGTCCCCCAATGGGGGACGTATCAGATATTAAGCTGATAAGAACAGATACTACACTTTGATCTTAGCCAAAAGGCCGAGAAGCGATGCTGATGTTGCTGTTCCATCAGGTCCTGAAAGAAACAAATTTCAAACAAAATCGGTAAACGCATACCAAACAATTGTGCAGTCGTACCTCTTTTCCTCTGCATGTTTTCTCCTTGGCATCAAAACCATACTCCATTCGCTTTAAGAAACTGTAAACCAGGTGTGTCTGTTTTGTTTTAACTTGCATTAAGCACGGAATTTCCGCCGAAATGAGTTTTGCTCAATAAACACGCATTGCACGGGCCTTGTGACGTACAGCGTACGTTTCTAAACGGCCAAAATTACCTCCCTTAGACCGTTAAGATTTTCTTTTTTATTATGATGTTTTACCATGCAGCAAAATAGAGGTACAACTGTAAACTTTATGCATTTAAAGCTTTAGCGCTCTGTGGCTTTGTGCTGTAAATCATCGCACATAAGCCTCCATTTGTCACCAGACAGGGCCACAGGATAGTATTGAAAGAAAAACACAACTGCACGTATACATTGATGAAAGAATAACGTATCTGCTCTTATCAGTTAAATACTATTTCGAGTTTGGTCTTGGCATCTTACATTTATTGAATGTTTCTCCCCCAGAGGGGAGTGGGCCGATCCCGGAAGTACTGCAATACCGGGCCAACCCGTGGCGAGAGCGGAGCAAGCCCCTGACATCTCACCTGTGTTCAAAAATCAGTTTAATATCGAAGTCCCCCAATGGGGGACGTATCAGATATTAAGCTGATAAGAACAGATACTACACTTTGATCTTAGCCAAAAGGCCGAGAAGCGATGCTGATGTTGCTGTTCCATCAGGTCCTGAAAGAAACAAATTTCAAACAAAATCGGTAAACGCATACCAAACAATTGTGCAGTCGTACCTCTTTTCCTCTGCATGTTTTCTCCTTGGCATCAAAACCATACTCCATTCGCTTTAAGAAACTGTAAACCAGGTGTGTCTGTTTTGTTTTAACTTGCATTAAGCACGGAATTTCCGCCGAAATGAGTTTTGCTCAATAAACACGCATTGCACGGGCCTTGTGACGTACAGCGTACGTTTCTAAACGGCCAAAATTACCTCCCTTAGACCGTTAAGATTTTCTTTTTTATTATGATGTTTTACCATGCAGCAAAATAGAGGTACAACTGTAAACTTTATGCATTTAAAGCTTTAGCGCTCTGTGGCTTTGTGCTGTAAATCATCGCACATAAGTCTCCATTTGTCACCAGAAAGGGCCACAGGATAGTATTGAAAGAAAAACACAACTGCACGTATACATTGATGAAAGAATAACGTATCTGCTCTTATCAGTTAAATACTATTTCGAGTTTGGTCTTGGCATCTTACATTTATTGAATGTTTCTCCCCCAGAGGGGAGTGGGCCGATCCCGGAAGTACTGCAATACCGGGCCAACCCGTGGCGAGAGCGGAGCAAGCCCCTGACATCTCACCTGTGTTCAAAAATCAGTTTAATATCGAAGTCCCCCAATGGGGGACGTATCAGATATTAAGCTGATAAGAACAGATACTACACTTTGATCTTAGCCAAAAGGCCGAGAAGCGATGCTGATGTTGCTGTTCCATCAGGTCCTGAAAGAAACAAATTTCAAACAAAATCGGTAAACGCATACCAAACAATTGTGCAGTCGTACCTCTTTTCCTCTGCATGTTTTCTCCTTGGCATCAAAACCATACTCCATTCGCTTTAAGAAACTGTAAACCAGGTGTGTCTGTTTTGTTTTAACTTGCATTAAGCACGGAATTTCCGCCGAAATGAGTTTTGCTCAATAAACACGCATTGCACGGGCCTTGTGACGTACAGCGTACGTTTCTAAACGGCCAAAATTACCTCCCTTAGACCGTTAAGATTTTCTTTTTTATTATGATGTTTTACCATGCAGCAAAATAGAGGTACAACTGTAAACTTTATGCATTTAAAGCTTTAGCGCTCTGTGGCTTTGTGCTGTAAATCATCGCACATAAGCCTCCATTTGTCACCAGAAAGGGCCACAGGATAGTATTGAAAGAAAAACACAACTGCACGTATACATTGATGAAAGAATAACGTATCTGCTCTTATCAGTTAAATACTATTTCGAGTTTGGTCTTGGCATCTTACATTTATTGAATGTTTCTCCCCCAGAGGGGAGTGGGCCGATCCCGGAAGTACTGCAATACCGGGCCAACCCGTGGCGAGAGCGGAGCAAGCCCCTGACATCTCACCTGTGTTCAAAAATCAGTTTAATATCGAAGTCCCCCAATGGGGGACGTATCAGATATTAAGCTGATAAGAACAGATACTACACTTTGATCTTAGCCAAAAGGCCGAGAAGCGATGCTGATGTTGCTGTTCCATCAGGTCCTGAAAGAAACAAATTTCAAACAAAATCGGTAAACGCATACCAAACAATTGTGCAGTCGTACCTCTTTTCCTCTGCATGTTTTCTCCTTGGCATCAAAACCATACTCCATTCGCTTTAAGAAACTGTAAACCAGGTGTGTCTGTTTTGTTTTAACTTGCATTAAGCACGGAATTTCCGCCGAAATGAGTTTTGCTCAATAAACACGCATTGCACGGGCCTTGTGACGTACAGCGTACGTTTCTAAACGGCCAAAATTACCTCCCTTAGACCGTTAAGATTTTCTTTTTTATTATGATGTTTTACCATGCAGCAAAATAGAGGTACAACTGTAAACTTTATGCATTTAAAGCTTTAGCGCTCTGTGGCTTTGTGCTGTAAATCATCGCACATAAGCCTCCATTTGTCACCAGACAGGGCCACAGGATAGTATTGAAAGAAAAACACAACTGCACGTATACATTGATGAAAGAATAACGTATCTGCTCTTATCAGTTAAATACTATTTCGAGTTTGGTCTTGGCATCTTACATTTATTGAATGTTTCTCCCCCAGAGGGGAGTGGGCCGATCCCGGAAGTACTGCAATACCGGGCCAACCCGTGGCGAGAGCGGAGCAAGCCCCTGACATCTCACCTGTGTTCAAAAATCAGTTTAATATCGAAGTCCCCCAATGGGGGACGTATCAGATATTAAGCTGATAAGAACAGATACTACACTTTGATCTTAGCCAAAAGGCCGAGAAGCGATGCTGATGTTGCTGTTCCATCAGGTCCTGAAAGAAACAAATTTCAAACAAAATCGGTAAACGCATACCAAACAATTGTGCAGTCGTACCTCTTTTCCTCTGCATGTTTTCTCCTTGGCATCAAAACCATACTCCATTCGCTTTAAGAAACTGTAAACCAGGTGTGTCTGTTTTGTTTTAACTTGCATTAAGCACGGAATTTCCGCCGAAATGAGTTTTGCTCAATAAACACGCATTGCACGGGCCTTGTGACGTACAGCGTACGTTTCTAAACGGCCAAAATTACCTCCCTTAGACCGTTAAGATTTTCTTTTTTATTATGATGTTTTACCATGCAGCAAAATAGAGGTACAACTGTAAACTTTATGCATTTAAAGCTTTAGCGCTCTGTGGCTTTGTGCTGTAAATCATCGCACATAAGCCTCCATTTGTCACCAGACAGGGCCACAGGATAGTATTGAAAGAAAAACACAACTGCACGTATACATTGATGAAAGAATAACGTATCTGCTCTTATCAGTTAAATACTATTTCGAGTTTGGTCTTGGCATCTTACATTTATTGAATGTTTCTCCCCCAGAGGGGAGTGGGCCGATCCCGGAAGTACTGCAATACCGGGCCAACCCGTGGCGAGAGCGGAGCAAGCCCCTGACATCTCACCTGTGTTCAAAAATCAGTTTAATATCGAAGTCCCCCAATGGGGGACGTATCAGATATTAAGCTGATAAGAACAGATACTACACTTTGATCTTAGCCAAAAGGCCGAGAAGCGATGCTGATGTTGCTGTTCCATCAGGTCCTGAAAGAAACAAATTTCAAACAAAATCGGTAAACGCATACCAAACAATTGTGCAGTCGTACCTCTTTTCCTCTGCATGTTTTCTCCTTGGCATCAAAACCATACTCCATTCGCTTTAAGAAACTGTAAATCAGGTGTGTCTGTTTTGTTTTAACTTGCATTAAGCACGGAATTTCCGCCGAAATGAGTTTTGCTCAATAAACACGCATTGCACGGGCCTTGTGACGTACAGCGTACGTTTCTAAACGGCCAAAATTACCTCCCTTAGACCGTTAAGATTTTCTTTTTTATTATGATGTTTTACCATGCAGCAAAATAGAGGTACAACTGTAAACTTTATGCATTTAAAGCTTTAGCGCTCTGTGGCTTTGTGCTGTAAATCATCGCACATAAGCCTCCATTTGTCACCAGACAGGGCCACAGGATAGTATTGAAAGAAAAACACAACTGCACGTATACATTGATGAAAGAATAACGTATCTGCTCTTATCAGTTAAATACTATTTCGAGTTTGGTCTTGGCATCTTACATTTATTGAATGTTTCTCCCCCAGAGGGGAGTGGGCCGATCCCGGAAGTACTGCAATACCGGGCCAACCCGTGGCGAGAGCGGAGCAAGCCCCTGACATCTCACCTGTGTTCAAAAATCAGTTTAATATCGAAGTCCCCCAATGGGGGACGTATCAGATATTAAGCTGATAAGAACAGATACTACACTTTGATCTTAGCCAAAAGGCCGAGAAGCGATGCTGATGTTGCTGTTCCATCAGGTCCTGAAAGAAACAAATTTCAAACAAAATCGGTAAACGCATACCAAACAATTGTGCAGTCGTACCTCTTTTCCTCTGCATGTTTTCTCCTTGGCATCAAAACCATACTCCATTCGCTTTAAGAAACTGTAAACCAGGTGTGTCTGTTTTGTTTTAACTTGCATTAAGCACGGAATTTCCGCCGAAATGAGTTTTGCTCAATAAACACGCATTGCACGGGCCTTGTGACGTACAGCGTACGTTTCTAAACGGCCAAAATTACCTCCCTTAGACCGTTAAGATTTTCTTTTTTATTATGATGTTTTACCATGCAGCAAAATAGAGGTACAACTGTAAACTTTATGCATTTAAAGCTTTAGCGCTCTGTGGCTTTGTGCTGTAAATCATCGCACATAAGCCTCCATTTGTCACCAGAAAGGGCCACAGGATAGTATTGAAAGAAAAACACAACTGCACGTATACATTGATGAAAGAATAACGTATCTGCTCTTATCAGTTAAATACTATTTCGAGTTTGGTCTTGGCATCTTACATTTATTGAATGTTTCTCCCCCAGAGGGGAGTGGGCCGATCCCGGAAGTACTGCAATACCGGGCCAACCCGTGGCGAGAGCGGAGCAAGCCCCTGACATCTCACCTGTGTTCAAAAATCAGTTTAATATCGAAGTCCCCCAATGGGGGACGTATCAGATATTAAGCTGATAAGAACAGATACTACACTTTGATCTTAGCCAAAAGGCCGAGAAGCGATGCTGATGTTGCTGTTCCATCAGGTCCTGAAAGAAACAAATTTCAAACAAAATCGGTAAACGCATACCAAACAATTGTGCAGTCGTACCTCTTTTCCTCTGCATGTTTTCTCCTTGGCATCAAAACCATACTCCATTCGCTTTAAGAAACTGTAAACCAGGTGTGTCTGTTTTGTTTTAACTTGCATTAAGCACGGAATTTCCGCCGAAATGAGTTTTGCTCAATAAACACGCATTGCACGGGCCTTGTGACGTACAGCGTACGTTTCTAAACGGCCAAAATTACCTCCCTTAGACCGTTAAGATTTTCTTTTTTATTATGATGTTTTACCATGCAGCAAAATAGAGGTACAACTGTAAACTTTATGCATTTAAAGCTTTAGCGCTCTGTGGCTTTGTGCTGTAAATCATCGCACATAAGCCTCCATTTGTCACCAGAAAGGGCCACAGGATAGTATTGAAAGAAAAACACAACTGCACGTATACATTGATGAAAGAATAACGTATCTGCTCTTATCAGTTAAATACTATTTCGAGTTTGGTCTTGGCATCTTACATTTATTGAATGTTTCTCCCCCAGAGGGGAGTGGGCCGATCCCGGAAGTACTGCAATACCGGGCCAACCCGTGGCGAGAGCGGAGCAAGCCCCTGACATCTCACCTGTGTTCAAAAATCAGTTTAATATCGAAGTCCCCCAATGGGGGACGTATCAGATATTAAGCTGATAAGAACAGATACTACACTTTGATCTTAGCCAAAAGGCCGAGAAGCGATGCTGATGTTGCTGTTCCATCAGGTCCTGAAAGAAACAAATTTCAAACAAAATCGGTAAACGCATACCAAACAATTGTGCAGTCGTACCTCTTTTCCTCTGCATGTTTTCTCCTTGGCATCAAAACCATACTCCATTCGCTTTAAGAAACTGTAAACCAGGTGTGTCTGTTTTGTTTTAACTTGCATTAAGCACGGAATTTCCGCCGAAATGAGTTTTGCTCAATAAACACGCATTGCACGGGCCTTGTGACGTACAGCGTACGTTTCTAAACGGCCAAAATTACCTCCCTTAGACCGTTAAGATTTTCTTTTTTATTATGATGTTTTACCATGCAGCAAAATAGAGGTACAACTGTAAACTTTATGCATTTAAAGCTTTAGCGCTCTGTGGCTTTGTGCTGTAAATCATCGCACATAAGCCTCCATTTGTCACCAGACAGGGCCACAGGATAGTATTGAAAGAAAAACACAACTGCACGTATACATTGATGAAAGAATAACGTATCTGCTCTTATCAGTTAAATACTATTTCGAGTTTGGTCTTGGCATCTTACATTTATTGAATGTTTCTCCCCCAGAGGGGAGTGGGCCGATCCCGGAAGTACTGCAATACCGGGCCAACCCGTGGCGAGAGCGGAGCAAGCCCCTGACATCTCACCTGTGTTCAAAAATCAGTTTAATATCGAAGTCCCCCAATGGGGGACGTATCAGATATTAAGCTGATAAGAACAGATACTACACTTTGATCTTAGCCAAAAGGCCGAGAAGCGATGCTGATGTTGCTGTTCCATCAGGTCCTGAAAGAAACAAATTTCAAACAAAATCGGTAAACGCATACCAAACAATTGTGCAGTCGTACCTCTTTTCCTCTGCATGTTTTCTCCTTGGCATCAAAACCATACTCCATTCGCTTTAAGAAACTGTAAACCAGGTGTGTCTGTTTTGTGTTAACTTGCATTAAGCACGGAATTTCCGCCGAAATGAGTTTTGCTCAATAAACACGCATTGCACGGGCCTTGTGACGTACAGCGTACGTTTCTAAACGGCCAAAATTACCTCCCTTAGACCGTTAAGATTTTCTTTTTTATTATGATGTTTTACCATGCAGCAAAATAGAGGTACAACTGTAAACTTTATGCATTTAAAGCTTTAGCGCTCTGTGGCTTTGTGCTGTAAATCATCGCACATAAGCCTCCATTTGTCACCAGAAAGGGCCACAGGATAGTATTGAAAGAAAAACACAACTGCACGTATACATTGATGAAAGAATAACGTATCTGCTCTTATCAGTTAAATACTATTTCGAGTTTGGTCTTGGCATCTTACATTTATTGAATGTTTCTCCCCCAGAGGGGAGTGGGCCGATCCCGGAAGTACTGCAATACCGGGCCAACCCGTGGCGAGAGCGGAGCAAGCCCCTGACATCTCACCTGTGTTCAAAAATCAGTTTAATATCGAAGTCCCCCAATGGGGGACGTATCAGATATTAAGCTGATAAGAACAGATACTACACTTTGATCTTAGCCAAAAGGCCGAGAAGCGATGCTGATGTTGCTGTTCCATCAGGTCCTGAAAGAAACAAATTTCAAACAAAATCGGTAAACGCATACCAAACAATTGTGCAGTCGTACCTCTTTTCCTCTGCATGTTTTCTCCTTGGCATCAAAACCATACTCCATTCGCTTTAAGAAACTGTAAACCAGGTGTGTCTGTTTTGTTTTAACTTGCATTAAGCACGGAATTTCCGCCGAAATGAGTTTTGCTCAATAAACACGCATTGCACGGGCCTTGTGACGTACAGCGTACGTTTCTAAACGGCCAAAATTACCTCCCTTAGACCGTTAAGATTTTCTTTTTTATTATGATGTTTTACCATGCAGCAAAATAGAGGTACAACTGTAAACTTTATGCATTTAAAGCTTTAGCGCTCTGTGGCTTTGTGCTGTAAATCATCGCACATAAGCCTCCATTTGTCACCAGACAGGGCCACAGGATAGTATTGAAAGAAAAACACAACTGCACGTATACATTGATGAAAGAATAACGTATCTGCTCTTATCAGTTAAATACTATTTCGAGTTTGGTCTTGGCATCTTACATTTATTGAATGTTTCTCCCCCAGAGGGGAGTGGGCCGATCCCGGAAGTACTGCAATACCGGGCCAACCCGTGGCGAGAGCGGAGCAAGCCCCTGACATCTCACCTGTGTTCAAAAATCAGTTTAATATCGAAGTCCCCCAATGGGGGACGTATCAGATATTAAGCTGATAAGAACAGATACTACACTTTGATCTTAGCCAAAAGGCCGAGAAGCGATGCTGATGTTGCTGTTCCATCAGGTCCTGAAAGAAACAAATTTCAAACAAAATCGGTAAACGCATACCAAACAATTGTGCAGTCGTACCTCTTTTCCTCTGCATGTTTTCTCCTTGGCATCAAAACCATACTCCATTCGCTTTAAGAAACTGTAAACCAGGTGTGTCTGTTTTGTTTTAACTTGCATTAAGCACGGAATTTCCGCCGAAATGAGTTTTGCTCAATAAACACGCATTGCACGGGCCTTGTGACGTACAGCGTACGTTTCTAAACGGCCAAAATTACCTCCCTTAGACCGTTAAGATTTTCTTTTTTATTATGATGTTTTACCATGCAGCAAAATAGAGGTACAACTGTAAACTTTATGCATTTAAAGCTTTAGCGCTCTGTGGCGTTGTGCTGTAAATCATCGCACATAAGCCTCCATTTGTCACCAGACAGGGCCACAGGATAGTATTGAAAGAAAAACACAACTGCACGTATACATTGATGAAAGAATAACGTATCTGCTCTTATCAGTTAAATACTATTTCGAGTTTGGTCTTGGCATCTTACATTTATTGAATGTTTCTCCCCCAGAGGGGAGTGGGCCGATCCCGGAAGTACTGCAATACCGGGCCAACCCGTGGCGAGAGCGGAGCAAGCCCCTGACATCTCACCTGTGTTCAAAAATCAGTTTAATATCGAAGTCCCCCAATGGGGGACGTATCAGATATTAAGCTGATAAGAACAGATACTACACTTTGATCTTAGCCAAAAGGCCGAGAAGCGATGCTGATGTTGCTGTTCCATCAGGTCCTGAAAGAAACAAATTTCAAACAAAATCGGTAAACGCATACCAAACAATTGTGCAGTCGTACCTCTTTTCCTCTGCATGTTTTCTCCTTGGCATCAAAACCATACTCCATTCGCTTTAAGAAACTGTAAACCAGGTGTGTCTGTTTTGTTTTAACTTGCATTAAGCACGGAATTTCCGCCGAAATGAGTTTTGCTCAATAAACACGCATTGCACGGGCCTTGTGACGTACAGCGTACGTTTCTAAACGGCCAAAATTACCTCCCTTAGACCGTTAAGATTTTCTTTTTTATTATGATGTTTTACCATGCAGCAAAATAGAGGTACAACTGTAAACTTTATGCATTTAAAGCTTTAGCGCTCTGTGGCTTTGTGCTGTAAATCATCGCACATAAGCCTCCATTTGTCACCAGACAGGGCCACAGGATAGTATTGAAAGAAAAACACAACTGCACGTATACATTGATGAAAGAATAACGTATCTGCTCTTATCAGTTAAATACTATTTCGAGTTTGGTCTTGGCATCTTACATTTATTGAATGTTTCTCCCCCAGAGGGGAGTGGGCCGATCCCGGAAGTACTGCAATACCGGGCCAACCCGTGGCGAGAGCGGAGCAAGCCCCTGACATCTCACCTGTGTTCAAAAATCAGTTTAATATCGAAGTCCCCCAATGGGGGACGTATCAGATATTAAGCTGATAAGAACAGATACTACACTTTGATCTTAGCCAAAAGGCCGAGAAGCGATGCTGATGTTGCTGTTCCATCAGGTCCTGAAAGAAACAAATTTCAAACAAAATCGGTAAACGCATACCAAACAATTGTGCAGTCGTACCTCTTTTCCTCTGCATGTTTTCTCCTTGGCATCAAAACCATACTCCATTCGCTTTAAGAAACTGTAAACCAGGTGTGTCTGTTTTGTTTTAACTTGCATTAAGCACGGAATTTCCGCCGAAATGAGTTTTGCTCAATAAACACGCATTGCACGGGCCTTGTGACGTACAGCGTACGTTTCTAAACGGCCAAAATTACCTCCCTTAGACCGTTAAGATTTTCTTTTTTATTATGATGTTTTACCATGCAGCAAAATAGAGGTACAACTGTAAACTTTATGCATTTAAAGCTTTAGCGCTCTGTGGCTTTGTGCTGTAAATCATCGCACATAAGCCTCCATTTGTCACCAGACAGGGCCACAGGATAGTATTGAAAGAAAAACACAACTGCACGTATACATTGATGAAAGAATAACGTATCTGCTCTTATCAGTTAAATACTATTTCGAGTTTGGTCTTGGCATCTTACATTTATTGAATGTTTCTCCCCCAGAGGGGAGTGGGCCGATCCCGGAAGTACTGCAATACCGGGCCAACCCGTGGCGAGAGCGGAGCAAGCCCCTGACATCTCACCTGTGTTCAAAAATCAGTTTAATATCGAAGTCCCCCAATGGGGGACGTATCAGATATTAAGCTGATAAGAACAGATACTACACTTTGATCTTAGCCAAAAGGCCGAGAAGCGATGCTGATGTTGCTGTTCCATCAGGTCCTGAAAGAAACAAATTTCAAACAAAATCGGTAAACGCATACCAAACAATTGTGCAGTCGTACCTCTTTTCCTCTGCATGTTTTCTCCTTGGCATCAAAACCATACTCCATTCGCTTTAAGAAACTGTAAACCAGGTGTGTCTGTTTTGTTTTAACTTGCATTAAGCACGGAATTTCCGCCGAAATGAGTTTTGCTCAATAAACACGCATTGCACGGGCCTTGTGACGTACAGCGTACGTTTCTAAACGGCCAAAATTACCTCCCTTAGACCGTTAAGATTTTCTTTTTTATTATGATGTTTTACCATGCAGCAAAATAGAGGTACAACTGTAAACTTTATGCATTTAAAGCTTTAGCGCTCTGTGGCTTTGTGCTGTAAATCATCGCACATAAGCCTCCATTTGTCACCAGACAGGGCCACAGGATAGTATTGAAAGAAAAACACAACTGCACGTATACATTGATGAAAGAATAACGTATCTGCTCTTATCAGTTAAATACTATTTCGAGTTTGGTCTTGGCATCTTACATTTATTGAATGTTTCTCCCCCAGAGGGGAGTGGGCCGATCCCGGAAGTACTGCAATACCGGGCCAACCCGTGGCGAGAGCGGAGCAAGCCCCTGACATCTCACCTGTGTTCAAAAATCAGTTTAATATCGAAGTCCCCCAATGGGGGACGTATCAGATATTAAGCTGATAAGAACAGATACTACACTTTGATCTTAGCCAAAAGGCCGAGAAGCGATGCTGATGTTGCTGTTCCATCAGGTCCTGAAAGAAACAAATTTCAAACAAAATCGGTAAACGCATACCAATCAATTGTGCAGTCGTACCTCTTTTCCTCTGCATGTTTTCTCCTTGGCATCAAAACCATACTCCATTCGCTTTAAGAAACTGTAAACCAGGTGTGTCTGTTTTGTTTTAACTTGCATTAAGCACGGAATTTCCGCCGAAATGAGTTTTGCTCAATAAACACGCATTGCACGGGCCTTGTGACGTACAGCGTACGTTTCTAAACGGCCAAAATTACCTCCCTTAGACCGTTAAGATTTTCTTTTTTAGTATGATGTTTTACCATGCAGCAAAATAGAGGTACAACTGTAAACTTTATGCATTTAAAGCTTTAGCGCTCTGTGGCTTTGTGCTGTAAATCATCGCACATAAGCCTCCATTTGTCACCAGACAGGGCCACAGGATAGTATTGAAAGAAAAACACAACTGCACGTATACATTGATGAAAGAATAACGTATCTGCTCTTATCAGTTAAATACTATTTCGAGTTTGGTCTTGGCATCTTACATTTATTGAATGTTTCTCCCCCAGAGGGGAGTGGGCCGATCCCGGAAGTACTGCAATACCGGGCCAACCCGTGGCGAGAGCGGAGCAAGCCCCTGACATCTCACCTGTGTTCAAAAATCAGTTTAATATCGAAGTCCCCCAATGGGGGACGTATCAGATATTAAGCTGATAAGAACAGATACTACACTTTGATCTTAGCCAAAAGGCCGAGAAGCGATGCTGATGTTGCTGTTCCATCAGGTCCTGAAAGAAACAAATTTCAAACAAAATCGGTAAACGCATACCAAACAATTGTGCAGTCGTACCTCTTTTCCTCTGCATGTTTTCTCCTTGGCATCAAAACCATACTCCATTCGCTTTAAGAAACTGTAAACCAGGTGTGTCTGTTTTAACTTGCATTAAGCACGGAATTTCCGCCGAAATGAGTTTTGCTCAATAAACACGCATTGCACGGGCCTTGTGACGTACAGCGTACGTTTCTAAACGGCCAAAATTACCTCCCTTAGACCGTTAAGATTTTCTTTTTTATTATGATGTTTTACCATGCAGCAAAATAGAGGTACAACTGTAAACTTTATGCATTTAAAGCTTTAGCGCTCTGTGGCTTTGTGCTGTAAATCATCGCACATAAGCCTCCATTTGTCACCAGAAAGGGCCACAGGATAGTATTGAAAGAAAAACACAACTGCACGTATACATTGATGAAAGAATAACGTATCTGCTCTTATCAGTTAAATACTATTTCGAGTTTGGTCTTGGCATCTTACATTTATTGAATGTTTCTCCCCCAGAGGGGAGTGGGCCGATCCCGGAAGTACTGCAATACCGGGCCAACCCGTGGCGAGAGCGGAGCAAGCCCCTGACATCTCACCTGTGTTCAAAAATCAGTTTAATATCGAAGTCCCCCAATGGGGGACGTATCAGATATTAAGCTGATAAGAACAGATACTACACTTTGATCTTAGCCAAAAGGCCGAGAAGCGATGCTGATGTTGCTGTTCCATCAGGTCCTGAAAGAAACAAATTTCAAACAAAATCGGTAAACGCATACCAAACAATTGTGCAGTCGTACCTCTTTTCCTCTGCATGTTTTCTCCTTGGCATCAAAACCATACTCCATTCGCTTTAAGAAACTGTAAACCAGGTGTGTCTGTTTTGTTTTAACTTGCATTAAGCACGGAATTTCCGCCGAAATGAGTTTTGCTCAATAAACACGCATTGCACGGGCCTTGTGACGTACAGCGTACGTTTCTAAACGGCCAAAATTACCTCCCTTAGACCGTTAAGATTTTCTTTTTTATTATGATGTTTTACCATGCAGCAAAATAGAGGTACAACTGTAAACTTTATGCATTTAAAGCTTTAGCGCTCTGTGGCTTTGTGCTGTAAATCATCGCACATAAGCCTCCATTTGTCACCAGAAAGGGCCACAGGATAGTATTGAAAGAAAAACACAACTGCACGTATACATTGATGAAAGAATAACGTATCTGCTCTTATCAGTTAAATACTATTTCGAGTTTGGTCTTGGCATCTTACATTTATTGAATGTTTCTCCCCCAGAGGGGAGTGGGCCGATCCCGGAAGTACTGCAATACCGGGCCAACCCGTGGCGAGAGCGGAGCAAGCCCCTGACATCTCACCTGTGTTCAAAAATCAGTTTAATATCGAAGTCCCCCAATGGGGGACGTATCAGATATTAAGCTGATAAGAACAGATACTACACTTTGATCTTAGCCAAAAGGCCGAGAAGCGATGCTGATGTTGCTGTTCCATCAGGTCCTGAAAGAAACAAATTTCAAACAAAATCGGTAAACGCATACCAAACAATTGTGCAGTCGTACCTCTTTTCCTCTGCATGTTTTCTCCTTGGCATCAAAACCATACTCCATTCGCTTTAAGAAACTGTAAACCAGGTGTGTCTGTTTTGTTTTAACTTGCATTAAGCACGGAATTTCCGCCGAAATGAGTTTTGCTCAATAAACACGCATTGCACGGGCCTTGTGACGTACAGCGTACGTTTCTAAACGGCCAAAATTACCTCCCTTAGACCGTTAAGATTTTCTTTTTTATTATGATGTTTTACCATGCAGCAAAATAGAGGTACAACTGTAAACTTTATGCATTTAAAGCTTTAGCGCTCTGTGGCTTTGTGCTGTAAATCATCGCACATAAGCCTCCATTTGTCACCAGAAAGGGCCACAGGATAGTATTGAAAGAAAAACACAACTGCACGTATACATTGATGAAAGAATAACGTATCTGCTCTTATCAGTTAAATACTATTTCGAGTTTGGTCTTGGCATCTTACATTTATTGAATGTTTCTCCCCCAGAGGGGAGTGGGCCGATCCCGGAAGTACTGCAATACCGGGCCAACCCGTGGCGAGAGCGGAGCAAGCCCCTGACATCTCACCTGTGTTCAAAAATCAGTTTAATATCGAAGTCCCCCAATGGGGGACGTATCAGATATTAAGCTGATAAGAACAGATACTACACTTTGATCTTAGCCAAAAGGCCGAGAAGCGATGCTGATGTTGCTGTTCCATCAGGTCCTGAAAGAAACAAATTTCAAACAAAATCGGTAAACGCATACCAAACAATTGTGCAGTCGTACCTCTTTTCCTCTGCATGTTTTCTCCTTGGCATCAAAACCATACTCCATTCGCTTTAAGAAACTGTAAACCAGGTGTGTCTGTTTTGTTTTAACTTGCATTAAGCACGGAATTTCCGCCGAAATGAGTTTTGCTCAATAAACACGCATTGCACGGGCCTTGTGACGTACAGCGTACGTTTCTAAACGGCCAAAATTACCTCCCTTAGACCGTTAAGATTTTCTTTTTTATTATGATGTTTTACCATGCAGCAAAATAGAGGTACAACTGTAAACTTTATGCATTTAAAGCTTTAGCGCTCTGTGGCTTTGTGCTGTAAATCATCGCACATAAGCCTCCATTTGTCACCAGACAGGGCCACAGGATAGTATTGAAAGAAAAACACAACTGCACGTATACATTGATGAAAGAATAACGTATCTGCTCTTATCAGTTAAATACTATTTCGAGTTTGGTCTTGGCATCTTACATTTATTGAATGTTTCTCCCCCAGAGGGGAGTGGGCCGATCCCGGAAGTACTGCAATACCGGGCCAACCCGTGGCGAGAGCGGAGCAAGCCCCTGACATCTCACCTGTGTTCAAAAATCAGTTTAATATCGAAGTCCCCCAATGGGGGACGTATCAGATATTAAGCTGATAAGAACAGATACTACACTTTGATCTTAGCCAAAAGGCCGAGAAGCGATGCTGATGTTGCTGTTCCATCAGGTCCTGAAAGAAACAAATTTCAAACAAAATCGGTAAACGCATACCAAACAATTGTGCAGTCGTACCTCTTTTCCTCTGCATGTTTTCTCCTTGGCATCAAAACCATACTCCATTCGCTTTAAGAAACTGTAAACCAGGTGTGTCTGTTTTGTTTTAACTTGCATTAAGCACGGAATTTCCGCCGAAATGAGTTTTGCTCAATAAACACGCATTGCACGGGCCTTGTGACGTACAGCGTACGTTTCTAAACGGCCAAAATTACCTCCCTTAGACCGTTAAGATTTTCTTTTTTATTATGATGTTTTACCATGCAGCAAAATAGAGGTACAACTGTAAACTTTATGCATTTAAAGCTTTAGCGCTCTGTGGCTTTGTGCTGTAAATCATCGCACATAAGCCTCCATTTGTCACCAGACAGGGCCACAGGATAGTATTGAAAGAAAAACACAACTGCACGTATACATTGATGAAAGAATAACGTATCTGCTCTTATCAGTTAAATACTATTTCGAGTTTGGTCTTGGCATCTTACATTTATTGAATGTTTCTCCCCCAGAGGGGAGTGGGCCGATCCCGGAAGTACTGCAATACCGGGCCAACCCGTGGCGAGAGCGGAGCAAGCCCCTGACATCTCACCTGTGTTCAAAAATCAGTTTAATATCGAAGTCCCCCAATGGGGGACGTATCAGATATTAAGCTGATAAGAACAGATACTACACTTTGATCTTAGCCAAAAGGCCGAGAAGCGATGCTGATGTTGCTGTTCCATCAGGTCCTGAAAGAAACAAATTTCAAACAAAATCGGTAAACGCATACCAAACAATTGTGCAGTCGTACCTCTTTTCCTCTGCATGTTTTCTCCTTGGCATCAAAACCATACTCCATTCGCTTTAAGAAACTGTAAACCAGGTGTGTCTGTTTTGTTTTAACTTGCATTAAGCACGGAATTTCCGCCGAAATGAGTTTTGCTCAATAAACACGCATTGCACGGGCCTTGTGACGTACAGCGTACGTTTCTAAACGGCCAAAATTACCTCCCTTAGACCGTTAAGATTTTCTTTTTTATTATGATGTTTTACCATGCAGCAAAATAGAGGTACAACTGTAAACTTTATGCATTTAAAGCTTTAGCGCTCTGTGGCTTTGTGCTGTAAATCATCGCACATAAGCCTCCATTTGTCACCAGACAGGGCCACAGGATAGTATTGAAAGAAAAACACAACTGCACGTATACATTGATGAAAGAATAACGTATCTGCTCTTATCAGTTAAATACTATTTCGAGTTTGGTCTTGGCATCTTACATTTATTGAATGTTTCTCCCCCAGAGGGGAGTGGGCCGATCCCGGAAGTACTGCAATACCGGGCCAACCCGTGGCGAGAGCGGAGCAAGCCCCTGACATCTCACCTGTGTTCAAAAATCAGTTTAATATCGAAGTCCCCCAATGGGGGACGTATCAGATATTAAGCTGATAAGAACAGATACTACACTTTGATCTTAGCCAAAAGGCCGAGAAGCGATGCTGATGTTGCTGTTCCATCAGGTCCTGAAAGAAACAAATTTCAAACAAAATCGGTAAACGCATACCAAACAATTGTGCAGTCGTACCTCTTTTCCTCTGCATGTTTTCTCCTTGGCATCAAAACCATACTCCATTCGCTTTAAGAAACTGTAAACCAGGTGTGTCTGTTTTGTTTTAACTTGCATTAAGCACGGAATTTCCGCCGAAATGAGTTTTGCTCAATAAACACGCATTGCACGGGCCTTGTGACGTACAGCGTACGTTTCTAAACGGCCAAAATTACCTCCCTTAGACCGTTAAGATTTTCTTTTTTATTATGATGTTTTACCATGCAGCAAAATAGAGGTACAACTGTAAACTTTATGCATTTAAAGCTTTAGCGCTCTGTGGCTTTGTGCTGTAAATCATCGCACATAAGCCTCCATTTGTCACCAGAAAGGGCCACAGGATAGTATTGAAAGAAAAACACAACTGCACGTATACATTGATGAAAGAATAACGTATCTGCTCTTATCAGTTAAATACTATTTCGAGTTTGGTCTTGGCATCTTACATTTATTGAATGTTTCTCCCCCAGAGGGGAGTGGGCCGATCCCGGAAGTACTGCAATACCGGGCCAACCCGTGGCGAGAGCGGAGCAAGCCCCTGACATCTCACCTGTGTTCAAAAATCAGTTTAATATCGAAGTCCCCCAATGGGGGACGTATCAGATATTAAGCTGATAAGAACAGATACTACACTTTGATCTTAGCCAAAAGGCCGAGAAGCGATGCTGATGTTGCTGTTCCATCAGGTCCTGAAAGAAACAAATTTCAAACAAAATCGGTAAACGCATACCAAACAATTGTGCAGTCGTACCTCTTTTCCTCTGCATGTTTTCTCCTTGGCATCAAAACCATACTCCATTCGCTTTAAGAAACTGTAAACCAGGTGTGTCTGTTTTGTTTTAACTTGCATTAAGCACGGAATTTCCGCCGAAATGAGTTTTGCTCAATAAACACGCATTGCACGGGCCTTGTGACGTACAGCGTACGTTTCTAAACGGCCAAAATTACCTCCCTTAGACCGTTAAGATTTTCTTTTTTATTATGATGTTTTACCATGCAGCAAAATAGAGGTACAACTGTAAACTTTATGCATTTAAAGCTTTAGCGCTCTGTGGCTTTGTGCTGTAAATCATCGCACATAAGCCTCCATTTGTCACCAGACAGGGCCACAGGATAGTATTGAAAGAAAAACACAACTGCACGTATACATTGATGAAAGAATAACGTATCTGCTCTTATCAGTTAAATACTATTTCGAGTTTGGTCTTGGCATCTTACATTTATTGAATGTTTCTCCCCCAGAGGGGAGTGGGCCGATCCCGGAAGTACTGCAATACCGGGCCAACCCGTGGCGAGAGCGGAGCAAGCCCCTGACATCTCACCTGTGTTCAAAAATCAGTTTAATATCGAAGTCCCCCAATGGGGGACGTATCAGATATTAAGCTGATAAGAACAGATACTACACTTTGATCTTAGCCAAAAGGCCGAGAAGCGATGCTGATGTTGCTGTTCCATCAGGTCCTGAAAGAAACAAATTTCAAACAAAATCGGTAAACGCATACCAAACAATTGTGCAGTCGTACCTCTTTTCCTCTGCATGTTTTCTCCTTGGCATCAAAACCATACTCCATTCGCTTTAAGAAACTGTAAACCAGGTGTGTCTGTTTTGTTTTAACTTGCATTAAGCACGGAATTTCCGCCGAAATGAGTTTTGCTCAATAAACACGCATTGCACGGGCCTTGTGACGTACAGCGTACGTTTCTAAACGGCCAAAATTACCTCCCTTAGACCGTTAAGATTTTCTTTTTTATTATGATGTTTTACCATGCAGCAAAATAGAGGTACAACTGTAAACTTTATGCATTTAAAGCTTTAGCGCTCTGTGGCTTTGTGCTGTAAATCATCGCACATAAGCCTCCATTTGTCACCAGAAAGGGCCACAGGATAGTATTGAAAGAAAAACACAACTGCACGTATACATTGATGAAAGAATAACGTATCTGCTCTTATCAGTTAAATACTATTTCGAGTTTGGTCTTGGCATCTTACATTTATTGAATGTTTCTCCCCCAGAGGGGAGTGGGCCGATCCCGGAAGTACTGCAATACCGGGCCAACCCGTGGCGAGAGCGGAGCAAGCCCCTGACATCTCACCTGTGTTCAAAAATCAGTTTAATATCGAAGTCCCCCAATGGGGGACGTATCAGATATTAAGCTGATAAGAACAGATACTACACTTTGATCTTAGCCAAAAGGCCGAGAAGCGATGCTGATGTTGCTGTTCCATCAGGTCCTGAAAGAAACAAATTTCAAACAAAATCGGTAAACGCATACCAAACAATTGTGCAGTCGTACCTCTTTTCCTCTGCATGTTTTCTCCTTGGCATCAAAACCATACTCCATTCGCTTTAAGAAACTGTAAACCAGGTGTGTCTGTTTTGTTTTAACTTGCATTAAGCACGGAATTTCCGCCGAAATGAGTTTTGCTCAATAAACACGCATTGCACGGGCCTTGTGACGTACAGCGTACGTTTCTAAACGGCCAAAATTACCTCCCTTAGACCGTTAAGATTTTCTTTTTTATTATGATGTTTTACCATGCAGCAAAATAGAGGTACAACTGTAAACTTTATGCATTTAAAGCTTTAGCGCTCTGTGGCTTTGTGCTGTAAATCATCGCACATAAGCCTCCATTTGTCACCAGAAAGGGCCACAGGATAGTATTGAAAGAAAAACACAACTGCACGTATACATTGATGAAAGAATAACGTATCTGCTCTTATCAGTTAAATACTATTTCGAGTTTGGTCTTGGCATCTTACATTTATTGAATGTTTCTCCCCCAGAGGGGAGTGGGCCGATCCCGGAAGTACTGCAATACCGGGCCAACCCGTGGCGAGAGCGGAGCAAGCCCCTGACATCTCACCTGTGTTCAAAAATCAGTTTAATATCGAAGTCCCCCAATGGGGGACGTATCAGATATTAAGCTGATAAGAACAGATACTACACTTTGATCTTAGCCAAAAGGCCGAGAAGCGATGCTGATGTTGCTGTTCCATCAGGTCCTGAAAGAAACAAATTTCAAACAAAATCGGTAAACGCATACCAAACAATTGTGCAGTCGTACCTCTTTTCCTCTGCATGTTTTCTCCTTGGCATCAAAACCATACTCCATTCGCTTTAAGAAACTGTAAACCAGGTGTGTCTGTTTTGTTTTAACTTGCATTAAGCACGGAATTTCCGCCGAAATGAGTTTTGCTCAATAAACACGCATTGCACGGGCCTTGTGACGTACAGCGTACGTTTCTAAACGGCCAAAATTACCTCCCTTAGACCGTTAAGATTTTCTTTTTTATTATGATGTTTTACCATGCAGCAAAATAGAGGTACAACTGTAAACTTTATGCATTTAAAGCTTTAGCGCTCTGTGGCTTTGTGCTGTAAATCATCGCACATAAGCCTCCATTTGTCACCAGAAAGGGCCACAGGATAGTACTGAAAGAAAAACACAACTGCACGTATACATTGATGAAAGAATAACGTATCTGCTCTTATCAGTTAAATACTATTTCGAGTTTGGTCTTGGCATCTTACATTTATTGAATGTTTCTCCCCCAGAGGGGAGTGGGCCGATCCCGGAAGTACTGCAATACCGGGCCAACCCGTGGCGAGAGCGGAGCAAGCCCCTGACATCTCACCTGTGTTCAAAAATCAGTTTAATATCGAAGTCCCCCAATGGGGGACGTATCAGATATTAAGCTGATAAGAACAGATACTACACTTTGATCTTAGCCAAAAGGCCGAGAAGCGATGCTGATGTTGCTGTTCCATCAGGTCCTGAAAGAAACAAATTTCAAACAAAATCGGTAAACGCATACCAAACAATTGTGCAGTCGTACCTCTTTTCCTCTGCATGTTTTCTCCTTGGCATCAAAACCATACTCCATTCGCTTTAAGAAACTGTAAACCAGGTGTGTCTGTTTTGTTTTAACTTGCATTAAGCACGGAATTTCCGCCGAAATGAGTTTTGCTCAATAAACACGCATTGCACGGGCCTTGTGACGTACAGCGTACGTTTCTAAACGGCCAAAATTACCTCCCTTAGACCGTTAAGATTTTCTTTTTTATTATGATGTTTTACCATGCAGCAAAATAGAGGTACAACTGTAAACTTTATGCATTTAAAGCTTTAGCGCTCTGTGGCTTTGTACTGTAAATCATCGCACATAAGCCTCCATTTGTCACCAGACAGGGCCACAGGATAGTATTGAAAGAAAAACACAACTGCACGTATACATTGATGAAAGAATAACGTATCTGCTCTTATCAGTTAAATACTATTTCGAGTTTGGTCTTGGCATCTTACATTTATTGAATGTTTCTCCCCCAGAGGGGAGTGGGCCGATCCCGGAAGTACTGCAATACCGGGCCAACCCGTGGCGAGAGCGGAGCAAGCCCCTGACATCTCACCTGTGTTCAAAAATCAGTTTAATATCGAAGTCCCCCAATGGGGGACGTATCAGATATTAAGCTGATAAGAACAGATACTACACTTTGATCTTAGCCAAAAGGCCGAGAAGCGATGCTGATGTTGCTGTTCCATCAGGTCCTGAAAGAAACAAATTTCAAACAAAATCGGTAAACGCATACCAAACAATTGTGCAGTCGTACCTCTTTTCCTCTGCATGTTTTCTCCTTGGCATCAAAACCATACTCCATTCGCTTTAAGAAACTGTAAACCAGGTGTGTCTGTTTTGTTTTAACTTGCATTAAGCACGGAATTTCCGCCGAAATGAGTTTTGCTCAATAAACACGCATTGCACGGGCCTTGTGACGTACAGCGTACGTTTCTAAACGGCCAAAATTACCTCCCTTAGACCGTTAAGATTTTCTTTTTTATTATGATGTTTTACCATGCAGCAAAATAGAGGTACAACTGTAAACTTTATGCATTTAAAGCTTTAGCGCTCTGTGGCTTTGTGCTGTAAATCATCGCACATAAGCCTCCATTTGTCACCAGAAAGGGCCACAGGATAGTATTGAAAGAAAAACACAACTGCACGTATACATTGATGAAAGAATAACGTATCTGCTCTTATCAGTTAAATACTATTTCGAGTTTGGTCTTGGCATCTTACATTTATTGAATGTTTCTCCCCCAGAGGGGAGTGGGCCGATCCCGGAAGTACTGCAATACCGGGCCAACCCGTGGCGAGAGCGGAGCAAGCCCCTGACATCTCACCTGTGTTCAAAAATCAGTTTAATATCGAAGTCCCCCAATGGGGGACGTATCAGATATTAAGCTGATAAGAACAGATACTACACTTTGATCTTAGCCAAAAGGCCGAGAAGCGATGCTGATGTTGCTGTTCCATCAGGTCCTGAAAGAAACAAATTTCAAACAAAATCGGTAAACGCATACCAAACAATTGTGCAGTCGTACCTCTTTTCCTCTGCATGTTTTCTCCTTGGCATCAAAACCATACTCCATTCGCTTTAAGAAACTGTAAACCAGGTGTGTCTGTTTTGTTTTAACTTGCATTAAGCACGGAATTTCCGCCGAAATGAGTTTTGCTCAATAAACACGCATTGCACGGGCCTTGTGACGTACAGCGTACGTTTCTAAACGGCCAAAATTACCTCCCTTAGACCGTTAAGATTTTCTTTTTTATTATGATGTTTTACCATGCAGCAAAATAGAGGTACAACTGTAAACTTTATGCATTTAAAGCTTTAGCGCTCTGTGGCTTTGTGCTGTAAATCATCGCACATAAGCCTCCATTTGTCACCAGACAGGGCCACAGGATAGTATTGAAAGAAAAACACAACTGCACGTATACATTGATGAAAGAATAACGTATCTGCTCTTATCAGTTAAATACTATTTCGAGTTTGGTCTTGGCATCTTACATTTATTGAATGTTTCTCCCCCAGAGGGGAGTGGGCCGATCCCGGAAGTACTGCAATACCGGGCCAACCCGTGGCGAGAGCGGAGCAAGCCCCTGACATCTCACCTGTGTTCAAAAATCAGTTTAATATCGAAGTCCCCCAATGGGGGACGTATCAGATATTAAGCTGATAAGAACAGATACTACACTTTGATCTTAGCCAAAAGGCCGAGAAGCGATGCTGATGTTGCTGTTCCATCAGGTCCTGAAAGAAACAAATTTCAAACAAAATCGGTAAACGCATACCAAACAATTGTGCAGTCGTACCTCTTTTCCTCTGCATGTTTTCTCCTTGGCATCAAAACCATACTCCATTCGCTTTAAGAAACTGTAAACCAGGTGTGTCTGTTTTGTTTTAACTTGCATTAAGCACGGAATTTCCGCCGAAATGAGTTTTGCTCAATAAACACGCATTGCACGGGCCTTGTGACGTACAGCGTACGTTTCTAAACGGCCAAAATTACCTCCCTTAGACCGTTAAGATTTTCTTTTTTATTATGATGTTTTACCATGCAGCAAAATAGAGGTACAACTGTAAACTTTATGCATTTAAAGCTTTAGCGCTCTGTGGCTTTGTGCTGTAAATCATCGCACATAAGCCTCCATTTGTCACCAGAAAGGGCCACAGGATAGTATTGAAAGAAAAACACAACTGCACGTATACATTGATGAAAGAATAACGTATCTGCTCTTATCAGTTAAATACTATTTCGAGTTTGGTCTTGGCATCTTACATTTATTGAATGTTTCTCCCCCAGAGGGGAGTGGGCCGATCCCGGAAGTACTGCAATACCGGGCCAACCCGTGGCGAGAGCGGAGCAAGCCCCTGACATCTCACCTGTGTTCAAAAATCAGTTTAATATCGAAGTCCCCCAATGGGGGACGTATCAGATATTAAGCTGATAAGAACAGATACTACACTTTGATCTTAGCCAAAAGGCCGAGAAGCGATGCTGATGTTGCTGTTCCATCAGGTCCTGAAAGAAACAAATTTCAAACAAAATCGGTAAACGCATACCAAACAATTGTGCAGTCGTACCTCTTTTCCTCTGCATGTTTTCTCCTTGGCATCAAAACCATACTCCATTCGCTTTAAGAAACTGTAAACCAGGTGTGTCTGTTTTGTTTTAACTTGCATTAAGCACGGAATTTCCGCCGAAATGAGTTTTGCTCAATAAACACGCATTGCACGGGCCTTGTGACGTACAGCGTACGTTTCTAAACGGCCAAAATTACCTCCCTTAGACCGTTAAGATTTTCTTTTTTATTATGATGTTTTACCATGCAGCAAAATAGAGGTACAACTGTAAACTTTATGCATTTAAAGCTTTAGCGCTCTGTGGCTTTGTGCTGTAAATCATCGCACATAAGCCTCCATTTGTCACCAGAAAGGGCCACAGGATAGTATTGAAAGAAAAACACAACTGCACGTATACATTGATGAAAGAATAACGTATCTGCTCTTATCAGTTAAATACTATTTCGAGTTTGGTCTTGGCATCTTACATTTATTGAATGTTTCTCCCCCAGAGGGGAGTGGGCCGATCCCGGAAGTACTGCAATACCGGGCCAACCCGTGGCGAGAGCGGAGCAAGCCCCTGACATCTCACCTGTGTTCAAAAATCAGTTTAATATCGAAGTCCCCCAATGGGGGACGTATCAGATATTAAGCTGATAAGAACAGATACTACACTTTGATCTTAGCCAAAAGGCCGAGAAGCGATGCTGATGTTGCTGTTCCATCAGGTCCTGAAAGAAACAAATTTCAAACAAAATCGGTAAACGCATACCAAACAATTGTGCAGTCGTACCTCTTTTCCTCTGCATGTTTTCTCCTTGGCATCAAAACCATACTCCATTCGCTTTAAGAAACTGTAAACCAGGTGTGTCTGTTTTGTTTTAACTTGCATTAAGCACGGAATTTCCGCCGAAATGAGTTTTGCTCAATAAACACGCATTGCACGGGCCTTGTGACGTACAGCGTACGTTTCTAAACGGCCAAAATTACCTCCCTTAGACCGTTAAGATTTTCTTTTTTATTATGATGTTTTACCATGCAGCAAAATAGAGGTACAACTGTAAACTTTATGCATTTAAAGCTTTAGCGCTCTGTGGCTTTGTGCTGTAAATCATCGCACATAAGCCTCCATTTGTCACCAGAAAGGGCCACAGGATAGTATTGAAAGAAAAACACAACTGCACGTATACATTGATGAAAGAATAACGTATCTGCTCTTATCAGTTAAATACTATTTCGAGTTTGGTCTTGGCATCTTACATTTATTGAATGTTTCTCCCCCAGAGGGGAGTGGGCCGATCCCGGAAGTACTGCAATACCGGGCCAACCCGTGGCGAGAGCGGAGCAAGCCCCTGACATCTCACCTGTGTTCAAAAATCAGTTTAATATCGAAGTCCCCCAATGGGGGACGTATCAGATATTAAGCTGATAAGAACAGATACTACACTTTGATCTTAGCCAAAAGGCCGAGAGAGCGATGCTGATGTTGCTGTTCCATCAGGTCCTGAAAGAAACAAATTTCAAACAAAATCGGTAAACGCATACCAAACAATTGTGCAGTCGTACCTCTTTTCCTCTGCATGTTTTCTCCTTGGCATCAAAACCATACTCCATTCGCTTTAAGAAACTGTAAACCAGGTGTGTCTGTTTTGTTTTAACTTGCATTAAGCACGGAATTTCCGCCGAAATGAGTTTTGCTCAATAAACACGCATTGCACGGGCCTTGTGACGTACAGCGTACGTTTCTAAACGGCCAAAATTACCTCCCTTAGACCGTTAAGATTTTCTTTTTTATTATGATGTTTTACCATGCAGCAAAATAGAGGTACAACTGTAAACTTTATGCATTTAAAGCTTTAGCGCTCTGTGGCTTTGTACTGTAAATCATCGCACATAAGCCTCCATTTGTCACCAGACAGGGCCACAGGATAGTATTGAAAGAAAAACACAACTGCACGTATACATTGATGAAAGAATAACGTATCTGCTCTTATCAGTTAAATACTATTTCGAGTTTGGTCTTGGCATCTTACATTTATTGAATGTTTCTCCCCCAGAGGGGAGTGGGCCGATCCCGGAAGTACTGCAATACCGGGCCAACCCGTGGCGAGAGCGGAGCAAGCCCCTGACATCTCACCTGTGTTCAAAAATCAGTTTAATATCGAAGTCCCCCAATGGGGGACGTATCAGATATTAAGCTGATAAGAACAGATACTACACTTTGATCTTAGCCAAAAGGCCGAGAAGCGATGCTGATGTTGCTGTTCCATCAGGTCCTGAAAGAAACAAATTTCAAACAAAATCGGTAAACGCATACCAAACAATTGTGCAGTCGTACCTCTTTTCCTCTGCATGTTTTCTCCTTGGCATCAAAACCATACTCCATTCGCTTTAAGAAACTGTAAACCAGGTGTGTCTGTTTTGTTTTAACTTGCATTAAGCACGGAATTTCCGCCGAAATGAGTTTTGCTCAATAAACACGCATTGCACGGGCCTTGTGACGTACAGCGTACGTTTCTAAACGGCCAAAATTACCTCCCTTAGACCGTTAAGATTTTCTTTTTTATTATGATGTTTTACCATGCAGCAAAATAGAGGTACAACTGTAAACTTTATGCATTTAAAGCTTTAGCGCTCTGTGGCTTTGTGCTGTAAATCATCGCACATAAGCCTCCATTTGTCACCAGAAAGGGCCACAGGATAGTATTGAAAGAAAAACACAACTGCACGTATACATTGATGAAAGAATAACGTATCTGCTCTTATCAGTTAAATACTATTTCGAGTTTGGTCTTGGCATCTTACATTTATTGAATGTTTCTCCCCCAGAGGGGAGTGGGCCGATCCCGGAAGTACTGCAATACCGGGCCAACCCGTGGCGAGAGCGGAGCAAGCCCCTGACATCTCACCTGTGTTCAAAAATCAGTTTAATATCGAAGTCCCCCAATGGGGGACGTATCAGATATTAAGCTGATAAGAACAGATACTACACTTTGATCTTAGCCAAAAGGCCGAGAAGCGATGCTGATGTTGCTGTTCCATCAGGTCCTGAAAGAAACAAATTTCAAACAAAATCGGTAAACGCATACCAAACAATTGTGCAGTCGTACCTCTTTTCCTCTGCATGTTTTCTCCTTGGCATCAAAACCATACTCCATTCGCTTTAAGAAACTGTAAACCAGGTGTGTCTGTTTTGTTTTAACTTGCATTAAGCACGGAATTTCCGCCGAAATGAGTTTTGCTCAATAAACACGCATTGCACGGGCCTTGTGACGTACAGCGTACGTTTCTAAACGGCCAAAATTACCTCCCTTAGACCGTTAAGATTTTCTTTTTTATTATGATGTTTTACCATGCAGCAAAATAGAGGTACAACTGTAAACTTTATGCATTTAAAGCTTTAGCGCTCTGTGGCTTTGTGCTGTAAATCATCGCACATAAGCCTCCATTTGTCACCAGAAAGGGCCACAGGATAGTATTGAAAGAAAAACACAACTGCACGTATACATTGATGAAAGAATAACGTATCTGCTCTTATCAGTTAAATACTATTTCGAGTTTGGTCTTGGCATCTTACATTTATTGAATGTTTCTCCCCCAGAGGGGAGTGGGCCGATCCCGGAAGTACTGCAATACCGGGCCAACCCGTGGCGAGAGCGGAGCAAGCCCCTGACATCTCACCTGTGTTCAAAAATCAGTTTAATATCGAAGTCCCCCAATGGGGGACGTATCAGATATTAAGCTGATAAGAACAGATACTACACTTTGATCTTAGCCAAAAGGCCGAGAAGCGATGCTGATGTTGCTGTTCCATCAGGTCCTGAAAGAAACAAATTTCAAACAAAATCGGTAAACGCATACCAAACAATTGTGCAGTCGTACCTCTTTTCCTCTGCATGTTTTCTCCTTGGCATCAAAACCATACTCCATTCGCTTTAAGAAACTGTAAACCAGGTGTGTCTGTTTTGTTTTAACTTGCATTAAGCACGGAATTTCCGCCGAAATGAGTTTTGCTCAATAAACACGCATTGCACGGGCCTTGTGACGTACAGCGTACGTTTCTAAACGGCCAAAATTACCTCCCTTAGACCGTTAAGATTTTCTTTTTTATTATGATGTTTTACCATGCAGCAAAATAGAGGTACAACTGTAAACTTTATGCATTTAAAGCTTTAGCGCTCTGTGGCTTTGTGCTGTAAATCATCGCACATAAGCCTCCATTTGTCACCAGAAAGGGCCACAGGATAGTATTGAAAGAAAAACACAACTGCACGTATACATTGATGAAAGAATAACGTATCTGCTCTTATCAGTTAAATACTATTTCGAGTTTGGTCTTGGCATCTTACATTTATTGAATGTTTCTCCCCCAGAGGGGAGTGGGCCGATCCCGGAAGTACTGCAATACCGGGCCAACCCGTGGCGAGAGCGGAGCAAGCCCCTGACATCTCACCTGTGTTCAAAAATCAGTTTAATATCGAAGTCCCCCAATGGGGGACGTATCAGATATTAAGCTGATAAGAACAGATACTACACTTTGATCTTAGCCAAAAGGCCGAGAAGCGATGCTGATGTTGCTGTTCCATCAGGTCCTGAAAGAAACAAATTTCAAACAAAATCGGTAAACGCATACCAAACAATTGTGCAGTCGTACCTCTTTTCCTCTGCATGTTTTCTCCTTGGCATCAAAACCATACTCCATTCGCTTTAAGAAACTGTAAACCAGGTGTGTCTGTTTTGTTTTAACTTGCATTAAGCACGGAATTTCCGCCGAAATGAGTTTTGCTCAATAAACACGCATTGCACGGGCCTTGTGACGTACAGCGTACGTTTCTAAACGGCCAAAATTACCTCCCTTAGACCGTTAAGATTTTCTTTTTTATTATGATGTTTTACCATGCAGCAAAATAGAGGTACAACTGTAAACTTTATGCATTTAAAGCTTTAGCGCTCTGTGGCTTTGTGCTGTAAATCATCGCACATAAGCCTCCATTTGTCACCAGAAAGGGCCACAGGATAGTATTGAAAGAAAAACACAACTGCACGTATACATTGATGAAAGAATAACGTATCTGCTCTTATCAGTTAAATACTATTTCGAGTTTGGTCTTGGCATCTTACATTTATTGAATGTTTCTCCCCCAGAGGGGAGTGGGCCGATCCCGGAAGTACTGCAATACCGGGCCAACCCGTGGCGAGAGCGGAGCAAGCCCCTGACATCTCACCTGTGTTCAAAAATCAGTTTAATATCGAAGTCCCCCAATGGGGGACGTATCAGATATTAAGCTGATAAGAACAGATACTTTTTTGTTTTTCATAAAACTTTATTCATATATATATACAATAAAAAACGTTGGGACGCGCACAGCGCAATCCCTCCGCCCGGTGACCTTTTCTACAATTGAATGCGGATGACTTAATTTACTTTATACTTTGAACGGTCGCATTGTAATTTAACGTTATATATTATGTTTTAAAAGTAAAATGTTACATCGGATTAATTGTAAATAATGCGACTTATAATTAAGGTTATTAAAGACGTTTGCATGTATGTAAAATTGAAAATTGAAATCGAGAATTGCTGATGATACCTATAATGATGATGATTCTACCGGCTTTTAAAGACTTTAAAGTGTTCATATTTATAAAACTGAGCCGGTTACATATTAAATTGCACCGTAACACAGTATATTGCGGGATGAAATGATGATACATATTTCCTAGAGGTCACCGTTTGAAACATATATTTAACGTTTGTCTTAGTAGAGATATGTATTTCCAAGCAAAATTTAAAGCAAGGTTTAAAGATGAACGCTTTCGAAAATTTAGAATTTAAGGTATACTGCTATAAAACAGTAGTATAACAAAATTAACAGCGTCAACAAACACACTTGAATGACTCTGTCAAATTGTGAACACCCAAAATACCAAAATATAGACATAGACCAGTAACCACCGTGATACGTTTGTGACGAAGGCGACCGTGCAGTACCAACCGGTAACCTTTGACCCAACCAGATCACATACCCCACCCCTTACGACCCTTAAATATCTTACGGAGACAAACGTTTTACAATAGTACACATTATAAGCTGCATGACAAAACGGAATCAAGTAACCAGCATTGGCGTACGTCAAAGCGCACGACCCCTGCTGACTGCTTGTTTCCACAAAATTACAAATGTATACATGACAGACTTCGGACAACAGACGACAGACTCAGAGAGGAATGCAAAATAAAGAGCAGCTTATTCATAAAATATTTTCGTGTGCCACACCACAAGTAGTATAGGTAATATTGAATCGGTGCACTTTGACGAGTATAGTGTCCTTGTATATAGCATATAGTCCTTTCAGGTACAAGCGTCCCGGTCACAAGTGGAGATAACAGTTCAACATGAAGTGCACTCGTGGACAGCTCAGGTAAGTATAGTATGGTATGGTGGCACAGAAGCATCATGACAATCAACAGCAATACATAAAACAAAACTTCTGAAAAAGATAAAACTCAACAAGTACCATAGTATATGACAACAGCTACCCAAGACAGCGCGCAAAGCAGGAGCAACACTCCTTCAACATGACCTGTTGAAACAGCACCACCCCAGCGCCACGCAATGTCAAAGGTAAACATACATATGTTGTTTAAATAAAGAAATCTAATTCTCCGTTATTTGTTAATTCACAAAAATTAGTCGGTCGGAGCCAGTAATTAGAGAAGGTTTCACGATTCATTCGCTTAAAATCTGCCTGAATTCTTAATTTTATTCTATTTAAGATAAATAATATTATATAATTTGAGTTAATACGTCTACTTTCAAATTTCTTCAGATTACGGCACATCCAAATAGCAAATTTACATTCAGTTAAAAGATATAATATTAAGGATTCAGCATATTTATCAACTTGTACAGGTATTATGTGATACAGCATTAAAGCTACTGAAGGTAAAATGCGAATACGTAACACATCAGCAGCTGCAGACAAGTAGTCAGTTATAAACTCATATACAGGCGTAACCATAGGACAACTATAAAATAAATGCTCAATAGACTCAAGTGGAAAATTGCACAGTGAACATTCTGGAACTTTTGATATTTTATACTTACACAGAAGCTGTTGTACAGGAATAATTTCATGAGCTATTTTCCATGAGACGTCTCTAGCAAATGGGTCAAGAAATTTGTTATTTAAAGATTTCCAAATAAGAGGGTAAGATACATTTGTATGAACAGATTCAATTCTAGGATGCGTTATATTACTATTCAATAAGATTGTGTACATTTCTTTGCATGACAAATTTCCAAGTAAAACGTTAGGTAAAGATTCAAATTCACGTAAAATATCTAAACATTTCTTATAAAAAGATGGAATATAGTCACTATGAGGAATTTTCAAACTAGCAAATTCCGAGTTGTATTTTCTAAGGTACATCCCGATCCAATAAATGGCAAAATATGTCCATTTGGCTTTATTACCTGCAATCAAAGATTGTACATGTTTCAGTAACAAAGTTTTGAGTTTCCAATCTATATTCACAATATTTTGTCCACCAAGTTTGAAATGCAAATACATTGTGTCTCTAGACAAGTGCTCAGATTTACTATTCCATAAAAACTCAAATACGCATCTTCTGAAAAGTTTCAAATAATGTCCAGGCATGATAGTTGTAGATCCTAAATACCAAAGTTTTGAACATGCTAAACAGTTAATGACATAAGATTTCATGCGAAGAGACAACTTCCTAGTTTTACAGTTATTCAAAAGTTTTTGTAGCTTACTAAAAGTTGAAAACCAAATTTCATCATCTGATAACATATTTCCCAGTTTTGTTCCAAGCAATTTCATTGAATCAATCCAAGAAATTCCAAAAGGGTGATCTTCTCGAGTTTTCCACTTTCCTAAGAACATTCCTTTAGTTTTTGTCATATTGAGTTTTGCACCAGAAGCTTTGCCGAATAATCTACTCAGTTTCAAAACATTGCAAACAGACTCATTATCAGATAAAGTGAAGTTCGAATCATCTGCGTATAATATCAACTTAGAAGTTTCTTTCGAACCAGGAAGAGATATGCCGTTGATTGATGGATCTAAGCGAACTTTATTTGCAAATGGCTCTAAACAGAGGACATACAGAAGAGGACTAAGTGCACAGCCTTGTCTCACACCACGTTGGATTGCAAATGGAGAAGAGATAAAATTATTCACAATGACTGAAGATTGGATATTAGTATACAATATCTTAATCCATCGGATAAAGTTGTCGCCAAAACCGAAAGTATGCAAACATTTAAACAAGAAATCGTAAGAAACTCTATCGAAAGCTTTTTCTTGGTCTAAACTAAGAAAAATGCATGACAAATCTTTTTGGTTTACATAATCAATAATATTTCGTAAAAGGTGAACGTTATCAAAAATAGATCGACCTTTAACAGAGCAAGTTTGGTCCTCATGTACAATGGTTTCTATAACTGTACTTAGTCGATTTGTAATAGATTTAGAAATTATTTTGTAATCGTAGTTTAGAAGTGAAATCGGGCGCCAATTTTTCATCAAATGAGAATTCTGTTCATCTTTACATAATAATGTAATATACGAAAGGCGTTGTGATTCAGTCAAACATTGGTGATTAAAAATAACATTTGTTAATTTGGTAAGCGTTGGGCCAATTAAATCGAAAAATTTCATATAAAAAGCTTTGGTTAAACCATCAGAACCAGGAGACTTTCCATCTTGCATATGTTGTAATGATTCAAATAATTCATTCAAGGACAAAGAAGATTCTAAAGATTCTGAATCTGCTTCAGACAAGCGCGGCAAATCTTTCATAAAGGTATCTGCAATTTCATCATCAATACTTTCATAAGAAAATAAATCAATGTAAAAATCCCGAAAACAATTTAATATATCTTTTGTTTCTGTAAACTTTTGGCCATTATGTTCTATTGTATTAATTGTCTTCTTTTTAGCATGACGCTTTTCCATTTTGTTAAAATAGTTTGAAGGTTTTTCTTCGTCTTCTAAAATCTCAACTTTAGATCTAATTCGAGATCCAAAATATGCTTGGTCATGTAAAGTTTTGATTCGAATGCGTAAAGTTTCAAGCTGTTCAAAATATTTGCCAGGATCTTGCTTTTCACATTGAGCTAAAATAGAATATTCAGAATTTAATTTACGCAACAATTGAAAATTTTCTTTACTCTTATTTTTGCTGTATAAAATACAAAAATTCTTTATTTTATCTTTCAGGGTATCCCAGAAGTGTAAATCAACATCTTTGTTCTCGGTATGGTAAGTATAAAACAGTCTAAACGTTTCGACAAAATCTTTATCTTGTAAAAGGCTATCATTAAATTTCCAGTAACTAGGACCGAATGAAGATGACTTATTAAATTTCATGCTAAAAACAAAAATATCATGATCACTACAAGCAAAAGGATAGAAATCAAATTTGGTTTCTTTATTGATTAAATGTCTAGAAATGTAAAACCTATCTAATCGAGTATGTATATCTTTAGTAACTGGGGAGTGCCAAGTAGCTGCATATCTGTATGGGAAAAGATGTCTAAAAATATCAACAAGAGAATAATCATTACAAAGAGAGGTAAGTTCTTTTGAACCAACAGTGCCATAGTCCAAATTGGCCCCCTTACCCATTTTGTCATATTTCGGATTTAGGACACAATTAAAATCACCACCCATGATAATATTTCGATTGCAAACAACATATTTTGGTAAATCATTGAAAAAGTCCTTTCTTTCGCATTCCTTATTTGGGGCATAAACATTTATCAACCTAAAAGCAACATTATCAATTAATACATCTAGAAATAAAAATCTACCATTCACGTCAAATTCAAATTTTTCAACAGTAAAATTCAGTTTGTTGGATACAAAAATCGCTACCCCAGAAGACCTATTGCTACCTAAACTCCAAAAGGTTTCATAGTTATATTTATCTTTTAAAGCATTTGCCAAAGACATGCTATCTACATGTGTTTCTTGTAAAAATAAAATGTCGAAGTGGTAGGTATTTAACATGTGTTTAAGTTCGTTTTGGGTAGTAAGAGCCTTCATCCCATTGATGTTCAAAGTTGCTATGTTTAAATTATTTCTTTCCATCATGAAATTATAAGGTAAGTATATGTAAACAGACACTATATGTAGAAAATATTAATAAGGTAAGTATGAGCCACCTTACAAAATGTACTGAGACGCTGAGGTCGCATATGCATGACTTGTTTTGATGAACAAACAACCTTGAGATTTGTAGATAACTAAAGACTTTTATGTATATATTTACAACTGATTTCTTTACCCACATTATTATACATGTTTTATCAATACTACATGTAGCGTGAAAATACGATCCATTTTTACAGCTGTGATATTTACATTGTATAAAATTTGAAATATATATACACAGTGAAACAACATATGTTGTAAAACAACTAGCACACAGGGATAAACCCTTAAAATAGAAAGTCCATAAACGTTCCACCAAATGCGAACTCAGTCGGGCGCCGTAAATCAAAAATCGTAAGTCCATATCCATTTCCAGTCTGATATTGTTTGATTTAAACGGGGTTAGAAGGTTGAGAAGACGGACTCACCTGGCTCGTCCGGATTTTCTTGCCATTTTTAATGACGAAGTCCATCCCCTCTACCAAACCGTCTTCCATCGCGTCGTCGATCACGAGATCCCCCGGGACCAAGTCATCATCCTGTTCGAACTGCCTCTTCTCCGCAGGAGCAGGAGTGGTAGAGCCCTGCCCAGGATCATCGCTAGGCTCCGCCCCACCGACAGCACCACCCGAACCACTAGACCCCTTTGAAACGTCAGAGCCGCTAGACCCACCAGTACCGCTGGACCCACTCGAACCACTAGATCCACTGGAACCGCTTGACCCACTCGAACCACTCGAACCTGGACCGCCCATCAAACCGCCACCACCGCCAGACAAAAAGGCCCCAGCATAGGAACGTCGGCTTGACAAATCTGCCTGACAGTCACGTCGAACGTGTCCAAGACACCGGCAACGTAAGCACAAAGGCTGTCTTCCCGGGAAAGTTACCAACATAGACTGTCCCCCAGCAAACGACACAAGGTATGGTATCTTGGCCTTTTTGACCTCATCGGTCTCCAACTGAACGATCCTCACGCCGTTACGCCGTGTAACGTCACCGTTAATGACCGCCGCCTCTCGCTTTACCTCTAATACCTTCCCATAGCCACTAAAGAAGTCACTAATAAATACGTCCCGAATATACGCAGGTAACCAGTGAAGTTTGATGGTAATCACTTGCTTGCCAACATTTGAAATCGTCAACACCTGATCCTTGATCCGTAAGCTTTTCGTCGCATCCAACAGTTTCACCGCCGCCTCTGAATTGACACTAAGGTGATAAGTGTTCGAATCCACCTTACACAAATCTCCAATATCGTCCGCGTCTACGATCCGAGCCACACCCTCAAACATTTCCCGATACCCCACCTTGGGGGCAAAGATACGGTAAGTCCGACATAGCAAGCTTGTGTCGTAATACCGCAGGGGGATCTCTCCCACCTGCATCACATAAGACATCGTGTATTATCCCTCGCGCGCGAGAAGAACAGATACTACACTTTGATCTTAGCCAAAAGGCCGAGAAGCGATGCTGATGTTGCTGTTCCATCAGGTCCTGAAAGAAACAAATTTCAAACAAAATCGGTAAACGCATACCAAACAATTGTGCAGTCGTACCTCTTTTCCTCTGCATGTTTTCTCCTTGGCATCAAAACCATACTCCATTCGCTTTAAGAAACTGTAAACCAGGTGTGTCTGTTTTGTTTTAACTTGCATTAAGCACGGAATTTCCGCCGAAATGAGTTTTGCTCAATAAACACGCATTGCACGGGCCTTGTGACGTACAGCGTACGTTTCTAAACGGCCAAAATTACCTCCCTTAGACCGTTAAGATTTTCTTTTTTATTATGATGTTTTACCATGCAGCAAAATAGAGGTACAACTGTAAACTTTATGCATTTAAAGCTTTAGCGCTCTGTGGCTTTGTACTGTAAATCATCGCACATAAGCCTCCATTTGTCACCAGACAGGGCCACAGGATAGTATTGAAAGAAAAACACAACTGCACGTATACATTGATGAAAGAATAACGTATCTGCTCTTATCAGTTAAATACTATTTCGAGTTTGGTCTTGGCATCTTACATTTATTGAATGTTTCTCCCCCAGAGGGGAGTGGGCCGATCCCGGAAGTACTGCAATACCGGGCCAACCCGTGGCGAGAGCGGAGCAAGCCCCTGACATCTCACCTGTGTTCAAAAATCAGTTTAATATCGAAGTCCCCCAATGGGGGACGTATCAGATATTAAGCTGATAAGAACAGATACTACACTTTGATCTTAGCCAAAAGGCCGAGAAGCGATGCTGATGTTGCTGTTCCATCAGGTCCTGAAAGAAACAAATTTCAAACAAAATCGGTAAACGCATACCAAACAATTGTGCAGTCGTACCTCTTTTCCTCTGCATGTTTTCTCCTTGGCATCAAAACCATACTCCATTCGCTTTAAGAAACTGTAAACCAGGTGTGTCTGTTTTGTTTTAACTTGCATTAAGCACGGAATTTCCGCCGAAATGAGTTTTGCTCAATAAACACGCATTGCACGGGCCTTGTGACGTACAGCGTACGTTTCTAAACGGCCAAAATTACCTCCCTTAGACCGTTAAGATTTTCTTTTTTATTATGATGTTTTACCATGCAGCAAAATAGAGGTACAACTGTAAACTTTATGCATTTAAAGCTTTAGCGCTCTGTGGCTTTGTGCTGTAAATCATCGCACATAAGCCTCCATTTGTCACCAGAAAGGGCCACAGGATAGTATTGAAAGAAAAACACAACTGCACGTATACATTGATGAAAGAATAACGTATCTGCTCTTATCAGTTAAATACTATTTCGAGTTTGGTCTTGGAATCTTACATTTATTGAATGTTTCTCCCCCAGAGGGGAGTGGGCCGATCCCGGAAGTACTGCAATACCGGGCCAACCCGTGGCGAGAGCGGAGCAAGCCCCTGACATCTCACCTGTGTTCAAAAATCAGTTTAATATCGAAGTCCCCCAATGGGGGACGTATCAGATATTAAGCTGATAAGAACAGATACTACACTTTGATCTTAGCCAAAAGGCCGAGAAGCGATGCTGATGTTGCTGTTCCATCAGGTCCTGAAAGAAACAAATTTCAAACAAAATCGGTAAACGCATACCAAACAATTGTGCAGTCGTACCTCTTTTCCTCTGCATGTTTTCTCCTTGGCATCAAAACCATACTCCATTCGCTTTAAGAAACTGTAAACCAGGTGTGTCTGTTTTGTTTTAACTTGCATTAAGCACGGAATTTCCGCCGAAATGAGTTTTGCTCAATAAACACGCATTGCACGGGCCTTGTGACGTACAGCGTACGTTTCTAAACGGCCAAAATTACCTCCCTTAGACCGTTAAGATTTTCTTTTTTATTATGATGTTTTACCATGCAGCAAAATAGAGGTACAACTGTAAACTTTATGCATTTAAAGCTTTAGCGCTCTGTGGCTTTGTGCTGTAAATCATCGCACATAAGCCTCCATTTGTCACCAGAAAGGGCAACAGGATAGTATTGAAAGAAAAACACAACTGCACGTATACATTGATGAAAGAATAACGTATCTGCTCTTATCAGTTAAATACTATTTCGAGTTTGGTCTTGGCATCTTACATTTATTGAATGTTTCTCCCCCAGAGGGGAGTGGGCCGATCCCGGAAGTACTGCAATACCGGGCCAACCCGTGGCGAGAGCGGAGCAAGCCCCTGACATCTCACCTGTGTTCAAAAATCAGTTTAATATCGAAGTCCCCCAATGGGGGACGTATCAGATATTAAGCTGATAAGAACAGATACTACACTTTGATCTTAGCCAAAAGGCCGAGAAGCGATGCTGATGTTGCTGTTCCATCAGGTCCTGAAAGAAACAAATTTCAAACAAAATCGGTAAACGCATACCAAACAATTGTGCAGTCGTACCTCTTTTCCTCTGCATGTTTTCTCCTTGGCATCAAAACCATACTCCATTCGCTTTAAGAAACTGTAAACCAGGTGTGTCTGTTTTGTTTTAACTTGCATTAAGCACGGAATTTCCGCCGAAATGAGTTTTGCTCAATAAACACGCATTGCACGGGCCTTGTGACGTACAGCGTACGTTTCTAAACGGCCAAAATTACCTCCCTTAGACCGTTAAGATTTTCTTTTTTATTATGATGTTTTACCATGCAGCAAAATAGAGGTACAACTGTAAACTTTATGCATTTAAAGCTTTAGCGCTCTGTGGCTTTGTGCTGTAAATCATCGCACATAAGCCTCCATTTGTCACCAGACAGGGCCACAGGATAGTATTGAAAGAAAAACACAACTGCACGTATACATTGATGAAAGAATAACGTATCTGCTCTTATCAGTTAAATACTATTTCGAGTTTGGTCTTGGCATCTTACATTTATTGAATGTTTCTCCCCCAGAGGGGAGTGGGCCGATCCCGGAAGTACTGCAATACCGGGCCAACCCGTGGCGAGAGCGGAGCAAGCCCCTGACATCTCACCTGTGTTCAAAAATCAGTTTAATATCGAAGTCCCCCAATGGGGGACGTATCAGATATTAAGCTGATAAGAACAGATACTACACTTTGATCTTAGCCAAAAGGCCGAGAAGCGATGCTGATGTTGCTGTTCCATCAGGTCCTGAAAGAAACAAATTTCAAACAAAATCGGTAAACGCATACCAAACAATTGTGCAGTCGTACCTCTTTTCCTCTGCATGTTTTCTCCTTGGCATCAAAACCATACTCCATTCGCTTTAAGAAACTGTAAACCAGGTGTGTCTGTTTTGTTTTAACTTGCATTAAGCACGGAATTTCCGCCGAAATGAGTTTTGCTCAATAAACACGCATTGCACGGGCCTTGTGACGTACAGCGTACGTTTCTAAACGGCCAAAATTACCTCCCTTAGACCGTTAAGATTTTCTTTTTTATTATGATGTTTTACCATGCAGCAAAATAGAGGTACAACTGTAAACTTTATGCATTTAAAGCTTTAGCGCTCTGTGGCTTTGTGCTGTAAATCATCGCACATAAGCCTCCATTTGTCACCAGAAAGGGCCACAGGATAGTATTGAAAGAAAAACACAACTGCACGTATACATTGATGAAAGAATAACGTATCTGCTCTTATCAGTTAAATACTATTTCGAGTTTGGTCTTGGCATCTTACATTTATTGAATGTTTCTCCCCCAGAGGGGAGTGGGCCGATCCCGGAAGTACTGCAATACCGGGCCAACCCGTGGCGAGAGCGGAGCAAGCCCCTGACATCTCACCTGTGTTCAAAAATCAGTTTAATATCGAAGTCCCCCAATGGGGGACGTATCAGATATTAAGCTGATAAGAACAGATACTACACTTTGATCTTAGCCAAAAGGCCGAGAAGCGATGCTGATGTTGCTGTTCCATCAGGTCCTGAAAGAAACAAATTTCAAACAAAATCGGTAAACGCATACCAAACAATTGTGCAGTCGTACCTCTTTTCCTCTGCATGTTTTCTCCTTGGCATCAAAACCATACTCCATTCGCTTTAAGAAACTGTAAACCAGGTGTGTCTGTTTTGTTTTAACTTGCATTAAGCACGGAATTTCCGCCGAAATGAGTTTTTCTCAATAAACACGCATTGCACGGGCCTTGTGACGTACAGCGTACGTTTCTAAACGGCCAAAATTACCTCCCTTAGACCGTTAAGATTTTCTTTTTTATTATGATGTTTTACCATGCAGCAAAATAGAGGTACAACTGTAAACTTTATGCATTTAAAGCTTTAGCGCTCTGTGGCTTTGTGCTGTAAATCATCGCACATAAGCCTCCATTTGTCACCAGAAAGGGCCACAGGATAGTATTGAAAGAAAAACACAACTGCACGTATACATTGATGAAAGAATAACGTATCTGCTCTTATCAGTTAAATACTATTTCGAGTTTGGTCTTGGCATCTTACATTTATTGAATGTTTCTCCCCCAGAGGGGAGTGGGCCGATCCCGGAAGTACTGCAATACCGGGCCAACCCGTGGCGAGAGCGGAGCAAGCCCCTGACATCTCACCTGTGTTCAAAAATCAGTTTAATATCGAAGTCCCCCAATGGGGGACGTATCAGATATTAAGCTGATAAGAACAGATACTACACTTTGATCTTAGCCAAAAGGCCGAGAAGCGATGCTGATGTTGCTGTTCCATCAGGTCCTGAAAGAAACAAATTTCAAACAAAATCGGTAAACGCATACCAAACAATTGTGCAGTCGTACCTCTTTTCCTCTGCATGTTTTCTCCTTGGCATCAAAACCATACTCCATTCGCTTTAAGAAACTGTAAACCAGGTGTGTCTGTTTTGTTTTAACTTGCATTAAGCACGGAATTTCCGCCGAAATGAGTTTTGCTCAATAAACACGCATTGCACGGGCCTTGTGACGTACAGCGTACGTTTCTAAACGGCCAAAATTACCTCCCTTAGACCGTTAAGATTTTCTTTTTTATTATGATGTTTTACCATGCAGCAAAATAGAGGTACAACTGTAAACTTTATGCATTTAAAGCTTTAGCGCTCTGTGGCTTTGTGCTGTAAATCATCGCACATAAGCCTCCATTTGTCACCAGAAAGGGCCACAGGATAGTATTGAAAGAAAAACACAACTGCACGTATACATTGATGAAAGAATAACGTATCTGCTCTTATCAGTTAAATACTATTTCGAGTTTGGTCTTGGCATCTTACATTTATTGAATGTTTCTCCCCCAGAGGGGAGTGGGCCGATCCCGGAAGTACTGCAATACCGGGCCAACCCGTGGCGAGAGCGGAGCAAGCCCCTGACATCTCACCTGTGTTCAAAAATCAGTTTAATATCGAAGTCCCCCAATGGGGGACGTATCAGATATTAAGCTGATAAGAACAGATACTACACTTTGATCTTAGCCAAAAGGCCGAGAAGCGATGCTGATGTTGCTGTTCCATCAGGTCCTGAAAGAAACAAATTTCAAACAAAATCGGTAAACGCATACCAAACAATTGTGCAGTCGTACCTCTTTTCCTCTGCATGTTTTCTCCTTGGCATCAAAACCATACTCCATTCGCTTTAAGAAACTGTAAACCAGGTGTGTCTGTTTTGTTTTAACTTGCATTAAGCACGGAATTTCCGCCGAAATGAGTTTTTCTCAATAAACACGCATTGCACGGGCCTTGTGACGTACAGCGTACGTTTCTAAACGGCCAAAATTACCTCCCTTAGACCGTTAAGATTTTCTTTTTTATTATGATGTTTTACCATGCAGCAAAATAGAGGTACAACTGTAAACTTTATGCATTTAAAGCTTTAGCGCTCTGTGGCTTTGTGCTGTAAATCATCGCACATAAGCCTCCATTTGTCACCAGAAAGGGCCACAGGATAGTATTGAAAGAAAAACACAACTGCACGTATACATTGATGAAAGAATAACGTATCTGCTCTTATCAGTTAAATACTATTTCGAGTTTGGTCTTGGCATCTTACATTTATTGAATGTTTCTCCCCCAGAGGGGAGTGGGCCGATCCCGGAAGTACTGCAATACCGGGCCAACCCGTGGCGAGAGCGGAGCAAGCCCCTGACATCTCACCTGTGTTCAAAAATCAGTTTAATATCGAAGTCCCCCAATGGGGGACGTATCAGATATTAAGCTGATAAGAACAGATACTACACTTTGATCTTAGCCAAAAGGCCGAGAAGCGATGCTGATGTTGCTGTTCCATCAGGTCCTGAAAGAAACAAATTTCAAACAAAATCGGTAAACGCATACCAAACAATTGTGCAGTCGTACCTCTTTTCCTCTGCATGTTTTCTCCTTGGCATCAAAACCATACTCCATTCGCTTTAAGAAACTGTAAACCAGGTGTGTCTGTTTTGTTTTAACTTGCATTAAGCACGGAATTTCCGCCGAAATGAGTTTTGCTCAATAAACACGCATTGCACGGGCCTTGTGACGTACAGCGTACGTTTCTAAACGGCCAAAATTACCTCCCTTAGACCGTTAAGATTTTCTTTTTTATTATGATGTTTTACCATGCAGCAAAATAGAGGTACAACTGTAAACTTTATGCATTTAAAGCTTTAGCGCTCTGTGGCTTTGTACTGTAAATCATCGCACATAAGCCTCCATTTGTCACCAGACAGGGCCACAGGATAGTATTGAAAGAAAAACACAACTGCACGTATACATTGATGAAAGAATAACGTATCTGCTCTTATCAGTTAAATACTATTTCGAGTTTGGTCTTGGCATCTTACATTTATTGAATGTTTCTCCCCCAGAGGGGAGTGGGCCGATCCCGGAAGTACTGCAATACCGGGCCAACCCGTGGCGAGAGCGGAGCAAGCCCCTGACATCTCACCTGTGTTCAAAAATCAGTTTAATATCGAAGTCCCCCAATGGGGGACGTATCAGATATTAAGCTGATAAGAACAGATACTACACTTTGATCTTAGCCAAAAGGCCGAGAAGCGATGCTGATGTTGCTGTTCCATCAGGTCCTGAAAGAAACAAATTTCAAACAAACTCGGTAAACGCATACCAAACAATTGTGCAGTCGTACCTCTTTTCCTCTGCATGTTTTCTCCTTGGCATCAAAACCATACTCCATTCGCTTTAAGAAACTGTAAACCAGGTGTGTCTGTTTTGTTTTAACTTGCATTAAGCACGGAATTTCCGCCGAAATGAGTTTTGCTCAATAAACACGCATTGCACGGGCCTTGTGACGTACAGCGTACGTTTCTAAACGGCCAAAATTACCTCCCTTAGACCGTTAAGATTTTCTTTTTTATTATGATGTTTTACCATGCAGCAAAATAGAGGTACAACTGTAAACTTTATGCATTTAAAGCTTTAGCGCTCTGTGGCTTTGTGCTGTAAATCATCGCACATAAGCCTCCATTTGTCACCAGAAAGGGCCACAGGATAGTATTGAAAGAAAAACACAACTGCACGTATACATTGATGAAAGAATAACGTATCTGCTCTTATCAGTTAAATACTATTTCGAGTTTGGTCTTGGCATCTTACATTTATTGAATGTTTCTCCCCCAGAGGGGAGTGGGCCGATCCCGGAAGTACTGCAATACCGGGCCAACCCGTGGCGAGAGCGGAGCAAGCCCCTGACATCTCACCTGTGTTCAAAAATCAGTTTAATATCGAAGTCCCCCAATGGGGGACGTATCAGATATTAAGCTGATAAGAACAGATACTACACTTTGATCTTAGCCAAAAGGCCGAGAAGCGATGCTGATGTTGCTGTTCCATCAGGTCCTGAAAGAAACAAATTTCAAACAAAATCGGTAAACGCATACCAAACAATTGTGCAGTCGTACCTCTTTTCCTCTGCATGTTTTCTCCTTGGCATCAAAACCATACTCCATTCGCTTTAAGAAACTGTAAACCAGGTGTGTCTGTTTTGTTTTAACTTGCATTAAGCACGGAATTTCCGCCGAAATGAGTTTTGCTCAATAAACACGCATTGCACGGGCCTTGTGACGTACAGCGTACGTTTCTAAACGGCCAAAATTACCTCCCTTAGACCGTTAAGATTTTCTTTTTTATTATGATGTTTTACCATGCAGCAAAATAGAGGTACAACTGTAAACTTTATGCATTTAAAGCTTTAGCGCTCTGTGGCTTTGTACTGTAAATCATCGCACATAAGCCTCCATTTGTCACCAGACAGGGCCACAGGATAGTATTGAAAGAAAAACACAACTGCACGTATACATTGATGAAAGAATAACGTATCTGCTCTTATCAGTTAAATACTATTTCGAGTTTGGTCTTGGCATCTTACATTTATTGAATGTTTCTCCCCCAGAGGGGAGTGGGCCGATCCCGGAAGTACTGCAATACCGGGCCAACCCGTGGCGAGAGCGGAGCAAGCCCCTGACATCTCACCTGTGTTCAAAAATCAGTTTAATATCGAAGTCCCCCAATGGGGGACGTATCAGATATTAAGCTGATAAGAACAGATACTACACTTTGATCTTAGCCAAAAGGCCGAGAAGCGATGCTGATGTTGCTGTTCCATCAGGTCCTGAAAGAAACAAATTTCAAACAAAATCGGTAAACGCATACCAAACAATTGTGCAGTCGTACCTCTTTTCCTCTGCATGTTTTCTCCTTGGCATCAAAACCATACTCCATTCGCTTTAAGAAACTGTAAACCAGGTGTGTCTGTTTTGTTTTAACTTGCATTAAGCACGGAATTTCCGCCGAAATGAGTTTTGCTCAATAAACACGCATTGCACGGGCCTTGTGACGTACAGCGTACGTTTCTAAACGGCCAAAATTACCTCCCTTAGACCGTTAAGATTTTCTTTTTTATTATGATGTTTTACCATGCAGCAAAATAGAGGTACAACTGTAAACTTTATGCATTTAAAGCTTTAGCGCTCTGTTGCTTTGTGCTGTAAATCATCGCACATAAGCCTCCATTTGTCACCAGAAAGGGCCACAGGATAGTATTGAAAGAAAAACACAACTGCACGTATACATTGATGAAAGAATAACGTATCTGCTCTTATCAGTTAAATACTATTTCGAGTTTGGTCTTGGCATCTTACATTTATTGAATGTTTCTCCCCCAGAGGGGAGTGGGCCGATCCCGGAAGTACTGCAATACCGGGCCAACCCGTGGCGAGAGGGAGCAAGCCCCTGACATCTCACCTGTGTTCAAAAATCAGTTTAATATCGAAGTCCCCCAATGGGGGACGTATCAGATATTAAGCTGATAAGAACAGATACTACACTTTGATCTTAGCCAAAAGGCCGAGAAGCGATGCTGATGTTGCTGTTCCATCAGGTCCTGAAAGAAACAAATTTCAAACAAAATCGGTAAACGCATACCAAACAATTGTGCAGTCGTACCTCTTTTCCTCTGCATGTTTTCTCCTTGGCATCAAAACCATACTCCATTCGCTTTAAGAAACTGTAAACCAGGTGTGTCTGTTTTGTTTTAACTTGCATTAAGCACGGAATTTCCGCCGAAATGAGTTTTGCTCAATAAACACGCATTGCACGGGCCTTGTGACGTACAGCGTACGTTTCTAAACGGCCAAAATTACCTCCCTTAGACCGTTAAGATTTTCTTTTTTATTATGATGTTTTACCATGCAGCAAAATAGAGGTACAACTGTAAACTTTATGCATTTAAAGCTTTAGCGCTCTGTGGCTTTGTGCTGTAAATCATCGCACATAAGCCTCCATTTGTCACCAGAAAGGGCAACAGGATAGTATTGAAAGAAAAACACAACTGCACGTATACATTGATGAAAGAATAACGTATCTGCTCTTATCAGTTAAATACTATTTCGAGTTTGGTCTTGGCATCTTACATTTATTGAATGTTTCTCCCCCAGAGGGGAGTGGGCCGATCCCGGAAGTACTGCAATACCGGGCCAACCCGTGGCGAGAGCGGAGCAAGCCCCTGACATCTCACCTGTGTTCAAAAATCAGTTTAATATCGAAGTCCCCCAATGGGGGACGTATCAGATATTAAGCTGATAAGAACAGATACTACACTTTGATCTTAGCCAAAAGGCCGAGAAGCGATGCTGATGTTGCTGTTCCATCAGGTCCTGAAAGAAACAAATTTCAAACAAAATCGGTAAACGCATACCAAACAATTGTGCAGTCGTACCTCTTTTCCTCTGCATGTTTTCTCCTTGGCATCAAAACCATACTCCATTCGCTTTAAGAAACTGTAAACCAGGTGTGTCTGTTTTGTTTTAACTTGCATTAAGCACGGAATTTCCGCCGAAATGAGTTTTGCTCAATAAACACGCATTGCACGGGCCTTGTGACGTACAGCGTACGTTTCTAAACGGCCAAAATTACCTCCCTTAGACCGTTAAGATTTTCTTTTTTATTATGATGTTTTACCATGCAGCAAAATAGAGGTACAACTGTAAACTTTATGCATTTAAAGCTTTAGCGCTCTGTGGCTTTGTGCTGTAAATCATCGCACATAAGCCTCCATTTGTCACCAGACAGGGCCACAGGATAGTATTGAAAGAAAAACACAACTGCACGTATACATTGATGAAAGAATAACGTATCTGCTCTTATCAGTTAAATACTATTTCGAGTTTGGTCTTGGCATCTTACATTTATTGAATGTTTCTCCCCCAGAGGGGAGTGGGCCGATCCCGGAAGTACTGCAATACCGGGCCAACCCGTGGCGAGAGCGGAGCAAGCCCCTGACATCTCACCTGTGTTCAAAAATCAGTTTAATATCGAAGTCCCCCAATGGGGGACGTATCAGATATTAAGCTGATAAGAACAGATACTACACTTTGATCTTAGCCAAAAGGCCGAGAAGCGATGCTGATGTTGCTGTTCCATCAGGTCCTGAAAGAAACAAATTTCAAACAAAATCGGTAAACGCATACCAAACAATTGTGCAGTCGTACCTCTTTTCCTCTGCATGTTTTCTCCTTGGCATCAAAACCATACGCCATTCGCTTTAAGAAACTGTAAACCAGGTGTGTCTGTTTTGTTTTAACTTGCATTAAGCACGGAATTTCCGCCGAAATGAGTTTTTCTCAATAAACACGCATTGCACGGGCCTTGTGACGTACAGCGTACGTTTCTAAACGGCCAAAATTACCTCCCTTAGACCGTTAAGATTTTCTTTTTTATTATGATGTTTTACCATGCAGCAAAATAGAGGTACAACTGTAAACTTTATGCATTTAAAGCTTTAGCGCTCTGTGGCTTTGTGCTGTAAATCATCGCACATAAGCCTCCATTTGTCACCAGAAAGGGCCACAGGATAGTATTGAAAGAAAAACACAACTGCACGTATACATTGATGAAAGAATAACGTATCTGCTCTTATCAGTTAAATACTATTTCGAGTTTGGTCTTGGCATCTTACATTTATTGAATGTTTCTCCCCCAGAGGGGAGTGGGCCGATCCCGGAAGTACTGCAATACCGGGCCAACCCGTGGCGAGAGCGGAGCAAGCCCCTGACATCTCACCTGTGTTCAAAAATCAGTTTAATATCGAAGTCCCCCAATGGGGGACGTATCAGATATTAAGCTGATAAGAACAGATACTACACTTTGATCTTAGCCAAAAGGCCGAGAAGCGATGCTGATGTTGCTGTTCCATCAGGTCCTGAAAGAAACAAATTTCAAACAAAATCGGTAAACGCATACCAAACAATTGTGCAGTCGTACCTCTTTTCCTCTGCATGTTTTCTCCTTGGCATCAAAACCATACTCCATTCGCTTTAAGAAACTGTAAACCAGGTGTGTCTGTTTTGTTTTAACTTGCATTAAGCACGGAATTTCCGCCGAAATGAGTTTTGCTCAATAAACACGCATTGCACGGGCCTTGTGACGTACAGCGTACGTTTCTAAACGGCCAAAATTACCTCCCTTAGACCGTTAAGATTTTCTTTTTTATTATGATGTTTTACCATGCAGCAAAATAGAGGTACAACTGTAAACTTTATGCATTTAAAGCTTTAGCGCTCTGTGGCTTTGTGCTGTAAATCATCGCACATAAGCCTCCATTTGTCACCAGACAGGGCCACAGGATAGTATTGAAAGAAAAACACAACTGCACGTATACATTGATGAAAGAATAACGTATCTGCTCTTATCAGTTAAATACTATTTCGAGTTTGGTCTTGGCATCTTACATTTATTGAATGTTTCTCCCCCAGAGGGGAGTGGGCCGATCCCGGAAGTACTGCAATACCGGGCCAACCCGTGGCGAGAGCGGAGCAAGCCCCTGACATCTCACCTGGGTTCAAAAATCAGTTTAATATCGAAGTCCCCCAATGGGGGACGTATCAGATATTAAGCTGATAAGAACAGATACTACACTTTGATCTTAGCCAAAAGGCCGAGAAGCGATGCTGATGTTGCTGTTCCATCAGGTCCTGAAAGAAACAAATTTCAAACAAAATCGGTAAACGCATACCAAACAATTGTGCAGTCGTACCTCTTTTCCTCTGCATGTTTTCTCCTTGGCATCAAAACCATACTCCATTCGCTTTAAGAAACTGTAAACCAGGTGTGTCTGTTTTGTTTTAACTTGCATTAAGCACGGAATTTCCGCCGAAATGAGTTTTGCTCAATAAACACGCATTGCACGGGCCTTGTGACGTACAGCGTACGTTTCTAAACGGCCAAAATTACCTCCCTTAGACCGTTAAGATTTTCTTTTTTATTATGATGTTTTACCATGCAGCAAAATAGAGGTACAACTGTAAACTTTATGCATTTAAAGCTTTAGCGCTCTGTGGCTTTGTGCTGTAAATCATCGCACATAAGCCTCCATTTGTCACCAGAAAGGGCCACAGGATAGTATTGAAAGAAAAACACAACTGCACGTATACATTGATGAAAGAATAACGTATCTGCTCTTATCAGTTAAATACTATTTCGAGTTTGGTCTTGGCATCTTACATTTATTGAATGTTTCTCCCCCAGAGGGGAGTGGGCCGATCCCGGAAGTACTGCAATACCGGGCCAACCCGTGGCGAGAGCGGAGCAAGCCCCTGACATCTCACCTGTGTTCAAAAATCAGTTTAATATCGAAGTCCCCCAATGGGGGACGTATCAGATATTAAGCTGATAAGAACAGATACTACACTTTGATCTTAGCCAAAAGGCCGAGAAGCGATGCTGATGTTGCTGTTCCATCAGGTCCTGAAAGAAACAAATTTCAAACAAAATCGGTAAACGCATACCAAACAATTGTGCAGTCGTACCTCTTTTCCTCTGCATGTTTTCTCCTTGGCATCAAAACCATACTCCATTCGCTTTAAGAAACTGTAAACCAGGTGTGTCTGTTTTGTTTTAACTTGCATTAAGCACGGAATTTCCGCCGAAATGAGTTTTGCTCAATAAACACGCATTGCACGGGCCTTGTGACGTACAGCGTACGTTTCTAAACGGCCAAAATTACCTCCCTTAGACCGTTAAGATTTTCTTTTTTATTATGATGTTTTACCATGCAGCAAAATAGAGGTACAACTGTAAACTTTATGCATTTAAAGCTTTAGCGCTCTGTGGCTTTGTGCTGTAAATCATCGCACATAAGCCTCCATTTGTCACCAGAAAGGGCCACAGGATAGTATTGAAAGAAAAACACAACTGCACGTATACATTGATGAAAGAATAACGTATCTGCTCTTATCAGTTAAATACTATTTCGAGTTTGGTCTTGGCATCTTACATTTATTGAATGTTTCTCCCCCAGAGGGGAGTGGGCCGATCCCGGAAGTACTGCAATACCGGGCCAACCCGTGGCGAGAGCGGAGCAAGCCCCTGACATCTCACCTGTGTTCAAAAATCAGTTTAATATCGAAGTCCCCCAATGGGGGACGTATCAGATATTAAGCTGATAAGAACAGATACTACACTTTGATCTTAGCCAAAAGGCCGAGAAGCGATGCTGATGTTGCTGTTCCATCAGGTCCTGAAAGAAACAAATTTCAAACAAAATCGGTAAACGCATACCAAACAATTGTGCAGTCGTACCTCTTTTCCTCTGCATGTTTTCTCCTTGGCATCAAAACCATACTCCATTCGCTTTAAGAAACTGTAAACCAGGTGTGTCTGTTTTGTTTTAACTTGCATTAAGCACGGAATTTCCGCCGAAATGAGTTTTGCTCAATAAACACGCATTGCACGGGCCTTGTGACGTACAGCGTACGTTTCTAAACGGCCAAAATTACCTCCCTTAGACCGTTAAGATTTTCTTTTTTATTATGATGTTTTACCATGCAGCAAAATAGAGGTACAACTGTAAACTTTATGCATTTAAAGCTTTAGCGCTCTGTGGCTTTGTGCTGTAAATCATCGCACATAAGCCTCCATTTGTCACCAGAAAGGGCAACAGGATAGTATTGAAAGAAAAACACAACTGCACGTATACATTGATGAAAGAATAACGTATCTGCTCTTATCAGTTAAATACTATTTCGAGTTTGGTCTTGGCATCTTACATTTATTGAATGTTTCTCCCCCAGAGGGGAGTGGGCCGATCCCGGAAGTACTGCAATACCGGGCCAACCCGTGGCGAGAGCGGAGCAAGCCCCTGACATCTCACCTGTGTTCAAAAATCAGTTTAATATCGAAGTCCCCCAATGGGGGACGTATCAGATATTAAGCTGATAAGAACAGATACTACACTTTGATCTTAGCCAAAAGGCCGAGAAGCGATGCTGATGTTGCTGTTCCATCAGGTCCTGAAAGAAACAAATTTCAAACAAAATCGGTAAACGCATACCAAACAATTGTGCAGTCGTACCTCTTTTCCTCTGCATGTTTTCTCCTTGGCATCAAAACCATACTCCATTCGCTTTAAGAAACTGTAAACCAGGTGTGTCTGTTTTGTTTTAACTTGCATTAAGCACGGAATTTCCGCCGAAATGAGTTTTGCTCAATAAACACGCATTGCACGGGCCTTGTGACGTACAGCGTACGTTTCTAAACGGCCAAAATTACCTCCCTTAGACCGTTAAGATTTTCTTTTTTATTATGATGTTTTACCATGCAGCAAAATAGAGGTACAACTGTAAACTTTATGCATTTAAAGCTTTAGCGCTCTGTGGCTTTGTGCTGTAAATCATCGCACATAAGCCTCCATTTGTCACCAGACAGGGCCACAGGATAGTATTGAAAGAAAAACACAACTGCACGTATACATTGATGAAAGAATAACGTATCTGCTCTTATCAGTTAAATACTATTTCGAGTTTGGTCTTGGCATCTTACATTTATTGAATGTTTCTCCCCCAGAGGGGAGTGGGCCGATCCCGGAAGTACTGCAATACCGGGCCAACCCGTGGCGAGAGCGGAGCAAGCCCCTGACATCTCACCTGTGTTCAAAAATCAGTTTAATATCGAAGTCCCCCAATGGGGGACGTATCAGATATTAAGCTGATAAGAACAGATACTACACTTTGATCTTAGCCAAAAGGCCGAGAAGCGATGCTGATGTTGCTGTTCCATCAGGTCCTGAAAGAAACAAATTTCAAACAAAATCGGTAAACGCATACCAAACAATTGTGCAGTCGTACCTCTTTTCCTCTGCATGTTTTCTCCTTGGCATCAAAACCATACTCCATTCGCTTTAAGAAACTGTAAACCAGGTGTGTCTGTTTTGTTTTAACTTGCATTAAGCACGGAATTTCCGCCGAAATGAGTTTTGCTCAATAAACACGCATTGCACGGGCCTTGTGACGTACAGCGTACGTTTCTAAACGGCCAAAATTACCTCCCTTAGACCGTTAAGATTTTCTTTTTTATTATGATGTTTTACCATGCAGCAAAATAGAGGTACAACTGTAAACTTTATGCATTTAAAGCTTTAGCGCTCTGTGGCTTTGTGCTGTAAATCATCGCACATAAGCCTCCATTTGTCACCAGACAGGGCCACAGGATAGTATTGAAAGAAAAACACAACTGCACGTATACATTGATGAAAGAATAACGTATCTGCTCTTATCAGTTAAATACTATTTCGAGTTTGGTCTTGGCATCTTACATTTATTGAATGTTTCTCCCCCAGAGGGGAGTGGGCCGATCCCGGAAGTACTGCAATACCGGGCCAACCCGTGGCGAGAGCGGAGCAAGCCCCTGACATCTCACCTGTGTTCAAAAATCAGTTTAATATCGAAGTCCCCCAATGGGGGACGTATCAGATATTAAGCTGATAAGAACAGATACTACACTTTGATCTTAGCCAAAAGGCCGAGAAGCGATGCTGATGTTGCTGTTCCATCAGGTCCTGAAAGAAACAAATTTCAAACAAAATCGGTAAACGCATACCAAACAATTGTGCAGTCGTACCTCTTTTCCTCTGCATGTTTTCTCCTTGGCATCAAAACCATACTCCATTCGCTTTAAGAAACTGTAAACCAGGTGTGTCTGTTTTGTTTTAACTTGCATTAAGCACGGAATTTCCGCCGAAATGAGTTTTGCTCAATAAACACGCATTGCACGGGCCTTGTGACGTACAGCGTACGTTTCTAAACGGCCAAAATTACCTCCCTTAGACCGTTAAGATTTTCTTTTTTATTATGATGTTTTACCATGCAGCAAAATAGAGGTACAACTGTAAACTTTATGCATTTAAAGCTTTAGCGCTCTGTGGCTTTGTGCTGTAAATCATCGCACATAAGCCTCCATTTGTCACCAGAAAGGGCCACAGGATAGTATTGAAAGAAAAACACAACTGCACGTATACATTGATGAAAGAATAACGTATCTGCTCTTATCAGTTAAATACTATTTCGAGTTTGGTCTTGGCATCTTACATTTATTGAATGTTTCTCCCCCAGAGGGGAGTGGGCCGATCCCGGAAGTACTGCAATACCGGGCCAACCCGTGGCGAGAGCGGAGCAAGCCCCTGACATCTCACCTGTGTTCAAAAATCAGTTTAATATCGAAGTCCCCCAATGGGGGACGTATCAGATATTAAGCTGATAAGAACAGATACTACACTTTGATCTTAGCCAAAAGGCCGAGAAGCGATGCTGATGTTGCTGTTCCATCAGGTCCTGAAAGAAACAAATTTCAAACAAAATCGGTAAACGCATACCAAACAATTGTGCAGTCGTACCTCTTTTCCTCTGCATGTTTTCTCCTTGGCATCAAAACCATACTCCATTCGCTTTAAGAAACTGTAAACCAGGTGTGTCTGTTTTGTTTTAACTTGCATTAAGCACGGAATTTCCGCCGAAATGAGTTTTGCTCAATAAACACGCATTGCACGGGCCTTGTGACGTACAGCGTACGTTTCTAAACGGCCAAAATTACCTCCCTTAGACCGTTAAGATTTTCTTTTTTATTATGATGTTTTACCATGCAGCAAAATAGAGGTACAACTGTAAACTTTATGCATTTAAAGCTTTAGCGCTCTGTGGCTTTGTACTGTAAATCATCGCACATAAGCCTCCATTTGTCACCAGACAGGGCCACAGGATAGTATTGAAAGAAAAACACAACTGCACGTATACATTGATGAAAGAATAACGTATCTGCTCTTATCAGTTAAATACTATTTCGAGTTTGGTCTTGGCATCTTACATTTATTGAATGTTTCTCCCCCAGAGGGGAGTGGGCCGATCCCGGAAGTACTGCAATACCGGGCCAACCCGTGGCGAGAGCGGAGCAAGCCCCTGACATCTCACCTGTGTTCAAAAATCAGTTTAATATCGAAGTCCCCCAATGGGGGACGTATCAGATATTAAGCTGATAAGAACAGATACTACACTTTGATCTTAGCCAAAAGGCCGAGAAGCGATGCTGATGTTGCTGTTCCATCAGGTCCTGAAAGAAACAAATTTCAAACAAAATCGGTAAACGCATACCAAACAATTGTGCAGTCGTACCTCTTTTCCTCTGCATGTTTTCTCCTTGGCATCAAAACCATACTCCATTCGCTTTAAGAAACTGTAAACCAGGTGTGTCTGTTTTGTTTTAACTTGCATTAAGCACGGAATTTCCGCCGAAATGAGTTTTGCTCAATAAACACGCATTGCACGGGCCTTGTGACGTACAGCGTACGTTTCTAAACGGCCAAAATTACCTCCCTTAGACCGTTAAGATTTTCTTTTTTATTATGATGTTTTACCATGCAGCAAAATAGAGGTACAACTGTAAACTTTATGCATTTAAAGCTTTAGCGCTCTGTGGCTTTGTGCTGTAAATCATCGCACATAAGCCTCCATTTGTCACCAGAAAGGGCAACAGGATAGTATTGAAAGAAAAACACAACTGCACGTATACATTGATGAAAGAATAACGTATCTGCTCTTATCAGTTAAATACTATTTCGAGTTTGGTCTTGGCATCTTACATTTATTGAATGTTTCTCCCCCAGAGGGGAGTGGGCCGATCCCGGAAGTACTGCAATACCGGGCCAACCCGTGGCGAGAGCGGAGCAAGCCCCTGACATCTCACCTGTGTTCAAAAATCAGTTTAATATCGAAGTCCCCCAATGGGGGACGTATCAGATATTAAGCTGATAAGAACAGATACTACACTTTGATCTTAGCCAAAAGGCCGAGAAGCGATGCTGATGTTGCTGTTCCATCAGGTCCTGAAAGAAACAAATTTCAAACAAAATCGGTAAACGCATACCAAACAATTGTGCAGTCGTACCTCTTTTCCTCTGCATGTTTTCTCCTTGGCATCAAAACCATACTCCATTCGCTTTAAGAAACTGTAAACCAGGTGTGTCTGTTTTGTTTTAACTTGCATTAAGCACGGAATTTCCGCCGAAATGAGTTTTGCTCAATAAACACGCATTGCACGGGCCTTGTGACGTACAGCGTACGTTTCTAAACGGCCAAAATTACCTCCCTTAGACCGTTAAGATTTTCTTTTTTATTATGATGTTTTACCATGCAGCAAAATAGAGGTACAACTGTAAACTTTATGCATTTAAAGCTTTAGCGCTCTGTGGCTTTGTGCTGTAAATCATCGCACATAAGCCTCCATTTGTCACCAGACAGGGCCACAGGATAGTATTGAAAGAAAAACACAACTGCACGTATACATTGATGAAAGAATAACGTATCTGCTCTTATCAGTTAAATACTATTTCGAGTTTGGTCTTGGCATCTTACATTTATTGAATGTTTCTCCCCCAGAGGGAAGTGGGCCGATCCCGGAAGTACTGCAATACCGGGCCAACCCGTGGCGAGAGCGGAGCAAGCCCCTGACATCTCACCTGTGTTCAAAAATCAGTTTAATATCGAAGTCCCCCAATGGGGGACGTATCAGATATTAAGCTGATAAGAACAGATACTACACTTTGATCTTAGCCAAAAGGCCGAGAAGCGATGCTGATGTTGCTGTTCCATCAGGTCCTGAAAGAAACAAATTTCAAACAAAATCGGTAAACGCATACCAAACAATTGTGCAGTCGTACCTCTTTTCCTCTGCATGTTTTCTCCTTGGCATCAAAACCATACTCCATTCGCTTTAAGAAACTGTAAACCAGGTGTGTCTGTTTTGTTTTAACTTGCATTAAGCACGGAATTTCCGCCGAAATGAGTTTTGCTCAATAAACACGCATTGCACGGGCCTTGTGACGTACAGCGTACGTTTCTAAACGGCCAAAATTACCTCCCTTAGACCGTTAAGATTTTCTTTTTTATTATGATGTTTTACCATGCAGCAAAATAGAGGTACAACTGTAAACTTTATGCATTTAAAGCTTTAGCGCTCTGTGGCTTTGTGCTGTAAATCATCGCACATAAGCCTCCATTTGTCACCAGAAAGGGCCACAGGATAGTATTGAAAGAAAAACACAACTGCACGTATACATTGATGAAAGAATAACGTATCTGCTCTTATCAGTTAAATACTATTTCGAGTTTGGTCTTGGCATCTTACATTTATTGAATGTTTCTCCCCCAGAGGGGAGTGGGCCGATCCCGGAAGTACTGCAATACCGGGCCAACCCGTGGCGAGAGCGGAGCAAGCCCCTGACATCTCACCTGTGTTCAAAAATCAGTTTAATATCGAAGTCCCCCAATGGGGGACGTATCAGATATTAAGCTGATAAGAACAGATACTACACTTTGATCTTAGCCAAAAGGCCGAGAAGCGATGCTGATGTTGCTGTTCCATCAGGTCCTGAAAGAAACAAATTTCAAACAAAATCGGTAAACGCATACCAAACAATTGTGCAGTCGTACCTCTTTTCCTCTGCATGTTTTCTCCTTGGCATCAAAACCATACTCCATTCGCTTTAAGAAACTGTAAACCAGGTGTGTCTGTTTTGTTTTAACTTGCATTAAGCACGGAATTTCCGCCGAAATGAGTTTTTCTCAATAAACACGCATTGCACGGGCCTTGTGACGTACAGCGTACGTTTCTAAACGGCCAAAATTACCTCCCTTAGACCGTTAAGATTTTCTTTTTTATTATGATGTTTTACCATGCAGCAAAATAGAGGTACAACTGTAAACTTTATGCATTTAAAGCTTTAGCGCTCTGTGGCTTTGTGCTGTAAATCATCGCACATAAGCCTCCATTTGTCACCAGAAAGGGCCACAGGATAGTATTGAAAGAAAAACACAACTGCACGTATACATTGATGAAAGAATAACGTATCTGCTCTTATCAGTTAAATACTATTTCGAGTTTGGTCTTGGCATCTTACATTTATTGAATGTTTCTCCCCCAGAGGGGAGTGGGCCGATCCCGGAAGTACTGCAATACCGGGCCAACCCGTGGCGAGAGCGGAGCAAGCCCCTGACATCTCACCTGTGTTCAAAAATCAGTTTAATATCGAAGTCCCCCAATGGGGGACGTATCAGATATTAAGCTGATAAGAACAGATACTACACTTTGATCTTAGCCAAAAGGCCGAGAAGCGATGCTGATGTTGCTGTTCCATCAGGTCCTGAAAGAAACAAATTTCAAACAAAATCGGTAAACGCATACCAAACAATTGTGCAGTCGTACCTCTTTTCCTCTGCATGTTTTCTCCTTGGCATCAAAACCATACTCCATTCGCTTTAAGAAACTGTAAACCAGGTGTGTCTGTTTTGTTTTAACTTGCATTAAGCACGGAATTTCCGCCGAAATGAGTTTTGCTCAATAAACACGCATTGCACGGGCCTTGTGACGTACAGCGTACGTTTCTAAACGGCCAAAATTACCTCCCTTAGACCGTTAAGATTTTCTTTTTTATTATGATGTTTTACCATGCAGCAAAATAGAGGTACAACTGTAAACTTTATGCATTTAAAGCTTTAGCGCTCTGTGGCTTTGTGCTGTAAATCATCGCACATAAGCCTCCATTTGTCACCAGAAAGGGCCACAGGATAGTATTGAAAGAAAAACACAACTGCACGTATACATTGATGAAAGAATAACGTATCTGCTCTTATCAGTTAAATACTATTTCGAGTTTGGTCTTGGCATCTTACATTTATTGAATGTTTCTCCCCCAGAGGGGAGTGGGCCGATCCCGGAAGTACTGCAATACCGGGCCAACCCGTGGCGAGAGCGGAGCAAGCCCCTGACATCTCACCTGTGTTCAAAAATTAGTTTAATATCGAAGTCCCCCAATGGGGGACGTATCAGATATTAAGCTGATAAGAACAGATACTACACTTTGATCTTAGCCAAAAGGCCGAGAAGCGATGCTGATGTTGCTGTTCCATCAGGTCCTGAAAGAAACAAATTTCAAACAAAATCGGTAAACGCATACCAAACAATTGTGCAGTCGTACCTCTTTTCCTCTGCATGTTTTCTCCTTGGCATCAAAACCATACTCCATTCGCTTTAAGAAACTGTAAACCAGGTGTGTCTGTTTTGTTTTAACTTGCATTAAGCACGGAATTTCCGCCGAAATGAGTTTTTCTCAATAAACACGCATTGCACGGGCCTTGTGACGTACAGCGTACGTTTCTAAACGGCCAAAATTACCTCCCTTAGACCGTTAAGATTTTCTTTTTTATTATGATGTTTTACCATGCAGCAAAATAGAGGTACAACTGTAAACTTTATGCATTTAAAGCTTTAGCGCTCTGTGGCTTTGTGCTGTAAATCATCGCACATAAGCCTCCATTTGTCACCAGAAAGGGCCACAGGATAGTATTGAAAGAAAAACACAACTGCACGTATACATTGATGAAAGAATAACGTATCTGCTCTTATCAGTTAAATACTATTTCGAGTTTGGTCTTGACATCTTACATTTATTGAATGTTTCTCCCCCAGAGGGGAGTGGGCCGATCCCGGAAGTACTGCAATACCGGGCCAACCCGTGGCGAGAGCGGAGCAAGCCCCTGACATCTCACCTGTGTTCAAAAATCAGTTTAATATCGAAGTCCCCCAATGGGGGACGTATCAGATATTAAGCTGATAAGAACAGATACTACACTTTGATCTTAGCCAAAAGGCCGAGAAGCGATGCTGATGTTGCTGTTCCATCAGGTCCTGAAAGAAACAAATTTCAAACAAAATCGGTAAACGCATACCAAACAATTGTGCAGTCGTACCTCTTTTCCTCTGCATGTTTTCTCCTTGGCATCAAAACCATACTCCATTCGCTTTAAGAAACTGTAAACCAGGTGTGTCTGTTTTGTTTTAACTTGCATTAAGCACGGAATTTCCGCCGAAATGAGTTTTGCTCAATAAACACGCATTGCACGGGCCTTGTGACGTACAGCGTACGTTTCTAAACGGCCAAAATTACCTCCCTTAGACCGTTAAGATTTTCTTTTTTATTATGATGTTTTACCATGCAGCAAAATAGAGGTACAACTGTAAACTTTATGCATTTAAAGCTTTAGCGCTCTGTGGCTTTGTACTGTAAATCATCGCACATAAGCCTCCATTTGTCACCAGACAGGGCCACAGGATAGTATTGAAAGAAAAACACAACTGCACGTATACATTGATGAAAGAATAACGTATCTGCTCTTATCAGTTAAATACTATTTCGAGTTTGGTCTTGGCATCTTACATTTATTGAATGTTTCTCCCCCAGAGGGGAGTGGGCCGATCCCGGAAGTACTGCAATACCGGGCCAACCCGTGGCGAGAGCGGAGCAAGCCCCTGACATCTCACCTGTGTTCAAAAATCAGTTTAATATCGAAGTCCCCCAATGGGGGACGTATCAGATATTAAGCTGATAAGAACAGATACTACACTTTGATCTTAGCCAAAAGGCCGAGAAGCGATGCTGATGTTGCTGTTCCATCAGGTCCTGAAAGAAACAAATTTCAAACAAAATCGGTAAACGCATACCAAACAATTGTGCAGTCGTACCTCTTTTCCTCTGCATGTTTTCTCCTTGGCATCAAAACCATACTCCATTCGCTTTAAGAAACTGTAAACCAGGTGTGTCTGTTTTGTTTTAACTTGCATTAAGCACGGAATTTCCGCCGAAATGAGTTTTGCTCAATAAACACGCATTGCACGGGCCTTGTGACGTACAGCGTACGTTTCTAAACGGCCAAAATTACCTCCCTTAGACCGTTAAGATTTTCTTTTTTATTATGATGTTTTACCATGCAGCAAAATAGAGGTACAACTGTAAACTTTATGCATTTAAAGCTTTAGCGCTCTGTGGCTTTGTGCTGTAAATCATCGCACATAAGCCTCCATTTGTCACCAGAAAGGGCCACAGGATAGTATTGAAAGAAAAACACAACTGCACGTATACATTGATGAAAGAATAACGTATCTGCTCTTATCAGTTAAATACTATTTCGAGTTTGGTCTTGGCATCTTACATTTATTGAATGTTTCTCCCCCAGAGGGGAGTGGGCCGATCCCGGAAGTACTGCAATACCGGGCCAACCCGTGGCGAGAGCGGAGCAAGCCCCTGACATCTCACCTGTGTTCAAAAATCAGTTTAATATCGAAGTCCCCCAATGGGGGACGTATCAGATATTAAGCTGATAAGAACAGATACTACACTTTGATCTTAGCCAAAAGGCCGAGAAGCGATGCTGATGTTGCTGTTCCATCAGGTCCTGAAAGAAACAAATTTCAAACAAAATCGGTAAACGCATACCAAACAATTGTGCAGTCGTACCTCTTTTCCTCTGCATGTTTTCTCCTTGGCATCAAAACCATACTCCATTCGCTTTAAGAAACTGTAAACCAGGTGTGTCTGTTTTGTTTTAACTTGCATTAAGCACGGAATTTCCGCCGAAATGAGTTTTGCTCAATAAACACGCATTGCACGGGCCTTGTGACGTACAGCGTACGTTTCTAAACGGCCAAAATTACCTCCCTTAGACCGTTAAGATTTTCTTTTTTATTATGATGTTTTACCATGCAGCAAAATAGAGGTACAACTGTAAACTTTATGCATTTAAAGCTTTAGCGCTCTGTGGCTTTGTACTGTAAATCATCGCACATAAGCCTCCATTTGTCACCAGACAGGGCCACAGGATAGTATTGAAAGAAAAACACAACTGCACGTATACATTGATGAAAGAATAACGTATCTGCTCTTATCAGTTAAATACTATTTCGAGTTTGGTCTTGGCATCTTACATTTATTGAATGTTTCTCCCCCAGAGGGGAGTGGGCCGATCCCGGAAGTACTGCAATACCGGGCCAACCCGTGGCGAGAGCGGAGCAAGCCCCTGACATCTCACCTGTGTTCAAAAATCAGTTTAATATCGAAGTCCCCCAATGGGGGACGTATCAGATATTAAGCTGATAAGAACAGATACTACACTTTGATCTTAGCCAAAAGGCCGAGAAGCGATGCTGATGTTGCTGTTCCATCAGGTCCTGAAAGAAACAAATTTCAAACAAAATCGGTAAACGCATACCAAACAATTGTGCAGTCGTACCTCTTTTCCTCTGCATGTTTTCTCCTTGGCATCAAAACCATACTCCATTCGCTTTAAGAAACTGTAAACCAGGTGTGTCTGTTTTGTTTTAACTTGCATTAAGCACGGAATTTCCGCCGAAATGAGTTTTGCTCAATAAACACGCATTGCACGGGCCTTGTGACGTACAGCGTACGTTTCTAAACGGCCAAAATTACCTCCCTTAGACCGTTAAGATTTTCTTTTTTATTATGATGTTTTACCATGCAGCAAAATAGAGGTACAACTGTAAACTTTATGCATTTAAAGCTTTAGCGCTCTGTGGCTTTGTGCTGTAAATCATCGCACATAAGCCTCCATTTGTCACCAGAAAGGGCCACAGGATAGTATTGAAAGAAAAACACAACTGCACGTATACATTGATGAAAGAATAACGTATCTGCTCTTATCAGTTAAATACTATTTCGAGTTTGGTCTTGGCATCTTACATTTATTGAATGTTTCTCCCCCAGAGGGGAGTGGGCCGATCCCGGAAGTACTGCAATACCGGGCCAACCCGTGGCGAGAGCGGAGCAAGCCCCTGACATCTCACCTGTGTTCAAAAATCAGTTTAATATCGAAGTCCCCCAATGGGGGACGTATCAGATATTAAGCTGATAAGAACAGATACTACACTTTGATCTTAGCCAAAAGGCCGAGAAGCGATGCTGATGTTGCTGTTCCATCAGGTCCTGAAAGAAACAAATTTCAAACAAAATCGGTAAACGCATACCAAACAATTGTGCAGTCGTACCTCTTTTCCTCTGCATGTTTTCTCCTTGGCATCAAAACCATACTCCATTCGCTTTAAGAAACTGTAAACCAGGTGTGTCTGTTTTGTTTTAACTTGCATTAAGCACGGAATTTCCGCCGAAATGAGTTTTGCTCAATAAACACGCATTGCACGGGCCTTGTGACGTACAGCGTACGTTTCTAAACGGCCAAAATTACCTCCCTTAGACCGTTAAGATTTTCTTTTTTATTATGATGTTTTACCATGCAGCAAAATAGAGGTACAACTGTAAACTTTATGCATTTAAAGCTTTAGCGCTCTGTGGCTTTGTGCTGTAAATCATCGCACATAAGCCTCCATTTGTCACCAGAAAGGGCAACAGGATAGTATTGAAAGAAAAACACAACTGCACGTATACATTGATGAAAGAATAACGTATCTGCTCTTATCAGTTAAATACTATTTCGAGTTTGGTCTTGGCATCTTACATTTATTGAATGTTTCTCCCCCAGAGGGGAGTGGGCCGATCCCGGAAGTACTGCAATACCGGGCCAACCCGTGGCGAGAGCGGAGCAAGCCCCTGACATCTCACCTGTGTTCAAAAATCAGTTTAATATCGAAGTCCCCCAATGGGGGACGTATCAGATATTAAGCTGATAAGAACAGATACTACACTTTGATCTTAGCCAAAAGGCCGAGAAGCGATGCTGATGTTGCTGTTCCATCAGGTCCTGAAAGAAACAAATTTCAAACAAAATCGGTAAACGCATACCAAACAATTGTGCAGTCGTACCTCTTTTCCTCTGCATGTTTTCTCCTTGGCATCAAAACCATACTCCATTCGCTTTAAGAAACTGTAAACCAGGTGTGTCTGTTTTGTTTTAACTTGCATTAAGCACGGAATTTCCGCCGAAATGAGTTTTGCTCAATAAACACGCATTGCACGGGCCTTGTGACGTACAGCGTACGTTTCTAAATGGCCAAAATTACCTCCCTTAGACCGTTAAGATTTTCTTTTTTATTATGATGTTTTACCATGCAGCAAAATAGAGGTACAACTGTAAACTTTATGCATTTAAAGCTTTAGCGCTCTGTGGCTTTGTGCTGTAAATCATCGCACATAAGCCTCCATTTGTCACCAGACAGGGCCACAGGATAGTATTGAAAGAAAAACACAACTGCACGTATACATTGATGAAAGAATAACGTATCTGCTCTTATCAGTTAAATACTATTTCGAGTTTGGTCTTGGCATCTTACATTTATTGAATGTTTCTCCCCCAGAGGGGAGTGGGCCGATCCCGGAAGTACTGCAATACCGGGCCAACCCGTGGCGAGAGCGGAGCAAGCCCCTGACATCTCACCTGTGTTCAAAAATCAGTTTAATATCGAAGTCCCCCAATGGGGGACGTATCAGATATTAAGCTGATAAGAACAGATACTACACTTTGATCTTAGCCAAAAGGCCGAGAAGCGATGCTGATGTTGCTGTTCCATCAGGTCCTGAAAGAAACAAATTTCAAACAAAATCGGTAAACGCATACCAAACAATTGTGCAGTCGTACCTCTTTTCCTCTGCATGTTTTCTCCTTGGCATCAAAACCATACTCCATTCGCTTTAAGAAACTGTAAACCAGGTGTGTCTGTTTTGTTTTAACTTGCATTAAGCACGGAATTTCCGCCGAAATGAGTTTTGCTCAATAAACACGCATTGCACGGGCCTTGTGACGTACAGCGTACGTTTCTAAACGGCCAAAATTACCTCCCTTAGACCGTTAAGATTTTCTTTTTTATTATGATGTTTTACCATGCAGCAAAATAGAGGTACAACTGTAAACTTTATGCATTTAAAGCTTTAGCGCTCTGTGGCTTTGTACTGTAAATCATCGCACATAAGCCTCCATTTGTCACCAGACAGGGCCACAGGATAGTATTGAAAGAAAAACACAACTGCACGTATACATTGATGAAAGAATAACGTATCTGCTCTTATCAGTTAAATACTATTTCGAGTTTGGTCTTGGCATCTTACATTTATTGAATGTTTCTCCCCCAGAGGGGAGTGGGCCGATCCCGGAAGTACTGCAATACCGGGCCAACCCGTGGCGAGAGAGGAGCAAGCCCCTGACATCTCACCTGTGTTCAAAAATCAGTTTAATATCGAAGTCCCCCAATGGGGGACGTATCAGATATTAAGCTGATAAGAACAGATACTACACTTTGATCTTAGCCAAAAGGCCGAGAAGCGATGCTGATGTTGCTGTTCCATCAGGTCCTGAAAGAAACAAATTTCAAACAAAATCGGTAAACGCATACCAAACAATTGTGCAGTCGTACCTCTTTTCCTCTGCATGTTTTCTCCTTGGCATCAAAACCATACTCCATTCGCTTTAAGAAACTGTAAACCAGGTGTGTCTGTTTTGTTTTAACTTGCATTAAGCACGGAATTTCCGCCGAAATGAGTTTTGCTCAATAAACACGCATTGCACGGGCCTTGTGACGTACAGCGTACGTTTCTAAACGGCCAAAATTACCTCCCTTAGACCGTTAAGATTTTCTTTTTTATTATGATGTTTTACCATGCAGCAAAATAGAGGTACAACTGTAAACTTTATGCATTTAAAGCTTTAGCGCTCTGTGGCTTTGTGCTGTAAATCATCGCACATAAGCCTCCATTTGTCACCAGAAAGGGCCACAGGATAGTATTGAAAGAAAAACACAACTGCACGTATACATTGATGAAAGAATAACGTATCTGCTCTTATCAGTTAAATACTATTTCGAGTTTGGTCTTGGCATCTTACATTTATTGAATGTTTCTCCCCCAGAGGGGAGTGGGCCGATCCCGGAAGTACTGCAATACCGGGCCAACCCGTGGCGAGAGCGGAGCAAGCCCCTGACATCTCACCTGTGTTCAAAAATCAGTTTAATATCGAAGTCCCCCAATGGGGGACGTATCAGATATTAAGCTGATAAGAACAGATACTACACTTTGATCTTAGCCAAAAGGCCGAGAAGCGATGCTGATGTTGCTGTTCCATCAGGTCCTGAAAGAAACAAATTTCAAACAAAATCGGTAAACGCATACCAAACAATTGTGCAGTCGTACCTCTTTTCCTCTGCATGTTTTCTCCTTGGCATCAAAACCATACTCCATTCGCTTTAAGAAACTGTAAACCAGGTGTGTCTGTTTTGTTTTAACTTGCATTAAGCACGGAATTTCCGCCGAAATGAGTTTTGCTCAATAAACACGCATTGCACGGGCCTTGTGACGTACAGCGTACGTTTCTAAACGGCCAAAATTACCTCCCTTAGACCGTTAAGATTTTCTTTTTTATTATGATGTTTTACCATGCAGCAAAATAGAGGTACAACTGTAAACTTTATGCATTTAAAGCTTTAGCGCTCTGTGGCTTTGTGCTGTAAATCATCGCACATAAGCCTCCATTTGTCACCAGAAAGGGCAACAGGATAGTATTGAAAGAAAAACACAACTGCACGTATACATTGATGAAAGAATAACGTATCTGCTCTTATCAGTTAAATACTATTTCGAGTTTGGTCTTGGCATCTTACATTTATTGAATGTTTCTCCCCCAGAGGGGAGTGGGCCGATCCCGGAAGTACTGCAATACCGGGCCAACCCGTGGCGAGAGCGGAGCAAGCCCCTGACATCTCACCTGTGTTCAAAAATCAGTTTAATATCGAAGTCCCCCAATGGGGGACGTATCAGATATTAAGCTGATAAGAACAGATACTACACTTTGATCTTAGCCAAAAGGCCGAGAAGCGATGCTGATGTTGCTGTTCCATCAGGTCCTGAAAGAAACAAATTTCAAACAAAATCGGTAAACGCATACCAAACAATTGTGCAGTCGTACCTCTTTTCCTCTGCATGTTTTCTCCTTGGCATCAAAACCATACTCCATTCGCTTTAAGAAACTGTAAACCAGGTGTGTCTGTTTTGTTTTAACTTGCATTAAGCACGGAATTTCCGCCGAAATGAGTTTTGCTCAATAAACACGCATTGCACGGGCCTTGTGACGTACAGCGTACGTTTCTAAACGGCCAAAATTACCTCCCTTAGACCGTTAAGATTTTCTTTTTTATTATGATGTTTTACCATGCAGCAAAATAGAGGTACAACTGTAAACTTTATGCATTTAAAGCTTTAGCGCTCTGTGGCTTTGTGCTGTAAATCATCGCACATAAGCCTCCATTTGTCACCAGAAAGGGCCACAGGATAGTATTGAAAGAAAAACACAACTGCACGTATACATTGATGAAAGAATAACGTATCTGCTCTTATCAGTTAAATACTATTTCGAGTTTGGTCTTGGCATCTTACATTTATTGAATGTTTCTCCCCCAGAGGGGAGTGGGCCGATCCCGGAAGTACTGCAATACCGGGCCAACCCGTGGCGAGAGCGGAGCAAGCCCCTGACATCTCACCTGTGTTCAAAAATCAGTTTAATATCGAAGTCCCCCAATGGGGGACGTATCAGATATTAAGCTGATAAGAACAGATACTACACTTTGATCTTAGCCAAAAGGCCGAGAAGCGATGCTGATGTTGCTGTTCCATCAGGTCCTGAAAGAAACAAATTTCAAACAAAATCGGTAAACGCATACCAAACAATTGTGCAGTCGTACCTCTTTTCCTCTGCATGTTTTCTCCTTGGCATCAAAACCATACTCCATTCGCTTTAAGAAACTGTAAACCAGGTGTGTCTGTTTTGTTTTAACTTGCATTAAGCACGGAATTTCCGCCGAAATGAGTTTTGCTCAATAAACACGCATTGCACGGGCCTTGTGACGTACAGCGTACGTTTCTAAACGGCCAAAATTACCTCCCTTAGACCGTTAAGATTTTCTTTTTTATTATGATGTTTTACCATGCAGCAAAATAGAGGTACAACTGTAAACTTTATGCATTTAAAGCTTTAGCGCTCTGTGGCTTTGTGCTGTAAATCATCGCACATAAGCCTCCATTTGTCACCAGAAAGGGCCACAGGATAGTATTGAAAGAAAAACACAACTGCACGTATACATTGATGAAAGAATAACGTATCTGCTCTTATCAGTTAAATACTATTTCGAGTTTGGTCTTGGCATCTTACATTTATTGAATGTTTCTCCCCCAGAGGGGAGTGGGCCGATCCCGGAAGTACTGCAATACCGGGCCAACCCGTGGCGAGAGCGGAGCAAGCCCCTGACATCTCACCTGTGTTCAAAAATCAGTTTAATATCGAAGTCCCCCAATGGGGGACGTATCAGATATTAAGCTGATAAGAACAGATACTACACTTTGATCTTAGCCAAAAGGCCGAGAAGCGATGCTGATGTTGCTGTTCCATCAGGTCCTGAAAGAAACAAATTTCAAACAAAATCGGTAAACGCATACCAAACAATTGTGCAGTCGTACCTCTTTTCCTCTGCATGTTTTCTCCTTGGCATCAAAACCATACTCCATTCGCTTTAAGAAACTGTAAACCAGGTGTGTCTGTTTTGTTTTAACTTGCATTAAGCACGGAATTTCCGCCGAAATGAGTTTTGCTCAATAAACACGCATTGCACGGGCCTTGTGACGTACAGCGTACGTTTCTAAACGGCCAAAATTACCTCCCTTAGACCGTTAAGATTTTCTTTTTTATTATGATGTTTTACCATGCAGCAAAATAGAGGTACAACTGTAAACTTTATGCATTTAAAGCTTTAGCGCTCTGTGGCTTTGTGCTGTAAATCATCGCACATAAGCCTCCATTTGTCACCAGAAAGGGCCACAGGATAGTATTGAAAGAAAAACACAACTGCACGTATACATTGATGAAAGAATAACGTATCTGCTCTTATCAGTTAAATACTATTTCGAGTTTGGTCTTGGCATCTTACATTTATTGAATGTTTCTCCCCCAGAGGGGAGTGGGCCGATCCCGGAAGTACTGCAATACCGGGCCAACCCGTGGCGAGAGCGGAGCAAGCCCCTGACATCTCACCTGTGTTCAAAAATCAGTTTAATATCGAAGTCCCCCAATGGGGGACGTATCAGATATTAAGCTGATAAGAACAGATACTACACTTTGATCTTAGCCAAAAGGCCGAGAAGCGATGCTGATGTTGCTGTTCCATCAGGTCCTGAAAGAAACAAATTTCAAACAAAATCGGTAAACGCATACCAAACAATTGTGCAGTCGTACCTCTTTTCCTCTGCATGTTTTCTCCTTGGCATCAAAACCATACTCCATTCGCTTTAAGAAACTGTAAACCAGGTGTGTCTGTTTTGTTTTAACTTGCATTAAGCACGGAATTTCCGCCGAAATGAGTTTTGCTCAATAAACACGCATTGCACGGGCCTTGTGACGTACAGCGTACGTTTCTAAACGGCCAAAATTACCTCCCTTAGACCGTTAAGATTTTCTTTTTTATTATGATGTTTTACCATGCAGCAAAATAGAGGTACAACTGTAAACTTTATGCATTTAAAGCTTTAGCGCTCTGTGGCTTTGTGCTGTAAATCATCGCACATAAGCCTCCATTTGTCACCAGAAAGGGCAACAGGATAGTATTGAAAGAAAAACACAACTGCACGTATACATTGATGAAAGAATAACGTATCTGCTCTTATCAGTTAAATACTATTTCGAGTTTGGTCTTGGCATCTTACATTTATTGAATGTTTCTCCCCCAGAGGGGAGTGGGCCGATCCCGGAAGTACTGCAATACCGGGCCAACCCGTGGCGAGAGCGGAGCAAGCCCCTGACATCTCACCTGTGTTCAAAAATCAGTTTAATATCGAAGTCCCCCAATGGGGGACGTATCAGATATTAAGCTGATAAGAACAGATACTACACTTTGATCTTAGCCAAAAGGCCGAGAAGCGATGCTGATGTTGCTGTTCCATCAGGTCCTGAAAGAAACAAATTTCAAACAAAATCGGTAAACGCATACCAAACAATTGTGCAGTCGTACCTCTTTTCCTCTGCATGTTTTCTCCTTGGCATCAAAACCATACTCCATTCGCTTTAAGAAACTGTAAACCAGGTGTGTCTGTTTTGTTTTAACTTGCATTAAGCACGGAATTTCCGCCGAAATGAGTTTTGCTCAATAAACACGCATTGCACGGGCCTTGTGACGTACAGCGTACGTTTCTAAACGGCCAAAATTACCTCCCTTAGACCGTTAAGATTTTCTTTTTTATTATGATGTTTTACCATGCAGCAAAATAGAGGTACAACTGTAAACTTTATGCATTTAAAGCTTTAGCGCTCTGTGGCTTTGTGCTGTAAATCATCGCACATAAGCCTCCATTTGTCACCAGACAGGGCCACAGGATAGTATTGAAAGAAAAACACAACTGCACGTATACATTGATGAAAGAATAACGTATCTGCTCTTATCAGTTAAATACTATTTCGAGTTTGGTCTTGGCATCTTACATTTATTGAATGTTTCTCCCCCAGAGGGGAGTGGGCCGATCCCGGAAGTACTGCAATACCGGGCCAACCCGTGGCGAGAGCGGAGCAAGCCCCTGACATCTCACCTGTGTTCAAAAATCAGTTTAATATCGAAGTCCCCCAATGGGGGACGTATCAGATATTAAGCTGATAAGAACAGATACTACACTTTGATCTTAGCCAAAAGGCCGAGAAGCGATGCTGATGTTGCTGTTCCATCAGGTCCTGAAAGAAACAAATTTCAAACAAAATCGGTAAACGCATACCAAACAATTGTGCAGTCGTACCTCTTTTCCTCTGCATGTTTTCTCCTTGGCATCAAAACCATACTCCATTCGCTTTAAGAAACTGTAAACCAGGTGTGTCTGTTTTGTTTTAACTTGCATTAAGCACGGAATTTCCGCCGAAATGAGTTTTGCTCAATAAACACGCATTGCACGGGCCTTGTGACGTACAGCGTACGTTTCTAAACGGCCAAAATTACCTCCCTTAGACCGTTAAGATTTTCTTTTTTATTATGATGTTTTACCATGCAGCAAAATAGAGGTACAACTGTAAACTTTATGCATTTAAAGCTTTAGCGCTCTGTGGCTTTGTGCTGTAAATCATCGCACATAAGCCTCCATTTGTCACCAGAAAGGGCCACAGGATAGTATTGAAAGAAAAACACAACTGCACGTATACATTGATGAAAGAATAACGTATCTGCTCTTATCAGTTAAATACTATTTCGAGTTTGGTCTTGGCATCTTACATTTATTGAATGTTTCTCCCCCAGAGGGGAGTGGGCCGATCCCGGAAGTACTGCAATACCGGGCCAACCCGTGGCGAGAGCGGAGCAAGCCCCTGACATCTCACCTGTGTTCAAAAATCAGTTTAATATCGAAGTCCCCCAATGGGGGACGTATCAGATATTAAGCTGATAAGAACAGATACTACACTTTGATCTTAGCCAAAAGGCCGAGAAGCGATGCTGATGTTGCTGTTCCATCAGGTCCTGAAAGAAACAAATTTCAAACAAAATCGGTAAACGCATACCAAACAATTGTGCAGTCGTACCTCTTTTCCTCTGCATGTTTTCTCCTTGGCATCAAAACCATACTCCATTCGCTTTAAGAAACTGTAAACCAGGTGTGTCTGTTTTGTTTTAACTTGCATTAAGCACGGAATTTCCGCCGAAATGAGTTTTTCTCAATAAACACGCATTGCACGGGCCTTGTGACGTACAGCGTACGTTTCTAAACGGCCAAAATTACCTCCCTTAGACCGTTAAGATTTTCTTTTTTATTATGATGTTTTACCATGCAGCAAAATAGAGGTACAACTGTAAACTTTATGCATTTAAAGCTTTAGCGCTCTGTGGCTTTGTGCTGTAAATCATCGCACATAAGCCTCCATTTGTCACCAGAAAGGGCCACAGGATAGTATTGAAAGAAAAACACAACTGCACGTATACATTGATGAAAGAATAACGTATCTGCTCTTATCAGTTAAATACTATTTCGAGTTTGGTCTTGGCATCTTACATTTATTGAATGTTTCTCCCCCAGAGGGGAGTGGGCCGATCCCGGAAGTACTGCAATACCGGGCCAACCCGTGGCGAGAGCGGAGCAAGCCCCTGACATCTCACCTGTGTTCAAAAATCAGTTTAATATCGAAGTCCCCCAATGGGGGACGTATCAGATATTAAGCTGATAAGAACAGATACTACACTTTGATCTTAGCCAAAAGGCCGAGAAGCGATGCTGATGTTGCTGTTCCATCAGGTCCTGAAAGAAACAAATTTCAAACAAAATCGGTAAACGCATACCAAACAATTGTGCAGTCGTACCTCTTTTCCTCTGCATGTTTTCTCCTTGGCATCAAAACCATACTCCATTCGCTTTAAGAAACTGTAAACCAGGTGTGTCTGTTTTGTTTTAACTTGCATTAAGCACGGAATTTCCGCCGAAATGAGTTTTGCTCAATAAACACGCATTGCACGGGCCTTGTGACGTACAGCGTACGTTTCTAAACGGCCAAAATTACCTCCCTTAGACCGTTAAGATTTTCTTTTTTATTATGATGTTTTACCATGCAGCAAAATAGAGGTACAACTGTAAACTTTATGCATTTAAAGCTTTAGCGCTCTGTGGCTTTGTGCTGTAAATCATCGCACATAAGCCTCCATTTGTCACCAGAAAGGGCAACAGGATAGTATTGAAAGAAAAACACAACTGCACGTATACATTGATGAAAGAATAACGTATCTGCTCTTATCAGTTAAATACTATTTCGAGTTTGGTCTTGGCATCTTACATTTATTGAATGTTTCTCCCCCAGAGGGGAGTGGGCCGATCCCGGAAGTACTGCAATACCGGGCCAACCCGTGGCGAGAGCGGAGCAAGCCCCTGACATCTCACCTGTGTTCAAAAATCAGTTTAATATCGAAGTCCCCCAATGGGGGACGTATCAGATATTAAGCTGATAAGAACAGATACTACACTTTGATCTTAGCCAAAAGGCCGAGAAGCGATGCTGATGTTGCTGTTCCATCAGGTCCTGAAAGAAACAAATTTCAAACAAAATCGGTAAACGCATACCAAACAATTGTGCAGTCGTACCTCTTTTCCTCTGCATGTTTTCTCCTTGGCATCAAAACCATACTCCATTCGCTTTAAGAAACTGTAAACCAGGTGTGTCTGTTTTGTTTTAACTTGCATTAAGCACGGAATTTCCGCCGAAATGAGTTTTGCTCAATAAACACGCATTGCACGGGCCTTGTGACGTACAGCGTACGTTTCTAAACGGCCAAAATTACCTCCCTTAGACCGTTAAGATTTTCTTTTTTATTATGATGTTTTACCATGCAGCAAAATAGAGGTACAACTGTAAACTTTATGCATTTAAAGCTTTAGCGCTCTGTGGCTTTGTGCTGTAAATCATCGCACATAAGCCTCCATTTGTCACCAGAAAGGGCCACAGGATAGTATTGAAAGAAAAACACAACTGCACGTATACATTGATGAAAGAATAACGTATCTGCTCTTATCAGTTAAATACTATTTCGAGTTTGGTCTTGGCATCTTACATTTATTGAATGTTTCTCCCCCAGAGGGAAGTGGGCCGATCCCGGAAGTACTGCAATACCGGGCCAACCCGTGGCGAGAGCGGAGCAAGCCCCTGACATCTCACCTGTGTTCAAAAATCAGTTTAATATCGAAGTCCCCCAATGGGGGACGTATCAGATATTAAGCTGATAAGAACAGATACTACACTTTGATCTTAGCCAAAAGGCCGAGAAGCGATGCTGATGTTGCTGTTCCATCAGGTCCTGAAAGAAACAAATTTCAAACAAAATCGGTAAACGCATACCAAACAATTGTGCAGTCGTACCTCTTTTCCTCTGCATGTTTTCTCCTTGGCATCAAAACCATACTCCATTCGCTTTAAGAAACTGTAAACCAGGTGTGTCTGTTTTGTTTTAACTTGCATTAAGCACGGAATTTCCGCCGAAATGAGTTTTTCTCAATAAACACGCATTGCACGGGCCTTGTGACGTACAGCGTACGTTTCTAAACGGCCAAAATTACCTCCCTTAGACCGTTAAGATTTTCTTTTTTATTATGATGTTTTACCATGCAGCAAAATAGAGGTACAACTGTAAACTGTATGCATTTAAAGCTTTAGCGCTCTGTGGCTTTGTGCTGTAAATCATCGCACATAAGCCTCCATTTGTCACCAGAAAGGGCCACAGGATAGTATTGAAAGAAAAACACAACTGCACGTATACATTGATGAAAGAATAACGTATCTGCTCTTATCAGTTAAATACTATTTCGAGTTTGGTCTTGGCATCTTACATTTATTGAATGTTTCTCCCCCAGAGGGGAGTGGGCCGATCCCGGAAGTACTGCAATACCGGGCCAACCCGTGGCGAGAGCGGAGCAAGCCCCTGACATCTCACCTGTGTTCAAAAATCAGTTTAATATCGAAGTCCCCCAATGGGGGACGTATCAGATATTAAGCTGATAAGAACAGATACTACACTTTGATCTTAGCCAAAAGGCCGAGAAGCGATGCTGATGTTGCTGTTCCATCAGGTCCTGAAAGAAACAAATTTCAAACAAAATCGGTAAACGCATACCAAACAATTGTGCAGTCGTACCTCTTTTCCTCTGCATGTTTTCTCCTTGGCATCAAAACCATACTCCATTCGCTTTAAGAAACTGTAAACCAGGTGTGTCTGTTTTGTTTTAACTTGCATTAAGCACGGAATTTCCGCCGAAATGAGTTTTGCTCAATAAACACGCATTGCACGGGCCTTGTGACGTACAGCGTACGTTTCTAAACGGCCAAAATTACCTCCCTTAGACCGTTAAGATTTTCTTTTTTATTATGATGTTTTACCATGCAGCAAAATAGAGGTACAACTGTAAACTTTATGCATTTAAAGCTTTAGCGCTCTGTGGCTTTGTGCTGTAAATCATCGCACATAAGCCTCCATTTGTCACCAGAAAGGGCCACAGGATAGTATTGAAAGAAAAACACAACTGCACGTATACATTGATGAAAGAATAACGTATCTGCTCTTATCAGTTAAATACTATTTCGAGTTTGGTCTTGGCATCTTACATTTATTGAATGTTTCTCCCCCAGAGGGGAGTGGGCCGATCCCGGAAGTACTGCAATACCGGGCCAACCCGTGGCGAGAGCGGAGCAAGCCCCTGACATCTCACCTGTGTTCAAAAATCAGTTTAATATCGAAGTCCCCCAATGGGGGACGTATCAGATATTAAGCTGATAAGAACAGATACTACACTTTGATCTTAGCCAAAAGGCCGAGAAGCGATGCTGATGTTGCTGTTCCATCAGGTCCTGAAAGAAACAAATTTCAAACAAAATCGGTAAACGCATACCAAACAATTGTGCAGTCGTACCTCTTTTCCTCTGCATGTTTTCTCCTTGGCATCAAAACCATACTCCATTCGCTTTAAGAAACTGTAAACCAGGTGTGTCTGTTTTGTTTTAACTTGCATTAAGCACGGAATTTCCGCCGAAATGAGTTTTTCTCAATAAACACGCATTGCACGGGCCTTGTGACGTACAGCGTACGTTTCTAAACGGCCAAAATTACCTCCCTTAGACCGTTAAGATTTTCTTTTTTATTATGATGTTTTACCATGCAGCAAAATAGAGGTACAACTGTAAACTTTATGCATTTAAAGCTTTAGCGCTCTGTGGCTTTGTGCTGTAAATCATCGCACATAAGCCTCCATTTGTCACCAGAAAGGGCCACAGGATAGTATTGAAAGAAAAACACAACTGCACGTATACATTGATGAAAGAATAACGTATCTGCTCTTATCAGTTAAATACTATTTCGAGTTTGGTCTTGGCATCTTACATTTATTGAATGTTTCTCCCCCAGAGGGGAGTGGGCCGATCCCGGAAGTACTGCAATACCGGGCCAACCCGTGGCGAGAGCGGAGCAAGCCCCTGACATCTCACCTGTGTTCAAAAATCAGTTTAATATCGAAGTCCCCCAATGGGGGACGTATCAGATATTAAGCTGATAAGAACAGATACTACACTTTGATCTTAGCCAAAAGGCCGAGAAGCGATGCTGATGTTGCTGTTCCATCAGGTCCTGAAAGAAACAAATTTCAAACAAAATCGGTAAACGCATACCAAACAATTGTGCAGTCGTACCTCTTTTCCTCTGCATGTTTTCTCCTTGGCATCAAAACCATACTCCATTCGCTTTAAGAAACTGTAAACCAGGTGTGTCTGTTTTGTTTTAACTTGCATTAAGCACGGAATTTCCGCCGAAATGAGTTTTGCTCAATAAACACGCATTGCACGGGCCTTGTGACGTACAGCGTACGTTTCTAAACGGCCAAAATTACCTCCCTTAGACCGTTAAGATTTTCTTTTTTATTATGATGTTTTACCATGCAGCAAAATAGAGGTACAACTGTAAACTTTATGCATTTAAAGCTTTAGCGCTCTGTGGCTTTGTACTGTAAATCATCGCACATAAGCCTCCATTTGTCACCAGACAGGGCCACAGGATAGTATTGAAAGAAAAACACAACTGCACGTATACATTGATGAAAGAATAACGTATCTGCTCTTATCAGTTAAATACTATTTCGAGTTTGGTCTTGGCATCTTACATTTATTGAATGTTTCTCCCCCAGAGGGGAGTGGGCCGATCCCGGAAGTACTGCAATACCGGGCCAACCCGTGGCGAGAGCGGAGCAAGCCCCTGACATCTCACCTGTGTTCAAAAATCAGTTTAATATCGAAGTCCCCCAATGGGGGACGTATCAGATATTAAGCTGATAAGAACAGATACTACACTTTGATCTTAGCCAAAAGGCCGAGAAGCGATGCTGATGTTGCTGTTCCATCAGGTCCTGAAAGAAACAAATTTCAAACAAAATCGGTAAACGCATACCAAACAATTGTGCAGTCGTACCTCTTTTCCTCTGCATGTTTTCTCCTTGGCATCAAAACCATACTCCATTCGCTTTAAGAAACTGTAAACCAGGTGTGTCTGTTTTGTTTTAACTTGCATTAAGCACGGAATTTCCGCCGAAATGAGTTTTGCTCAATAAACACGCATTGCACGGGCCTTGTGACGTACAGCGTACGTTTCTAAACGGCCAAAATTACCTCCCTTAGACCGTTAAGATTTTCTTTTTTATTATGATGTTTTACCATGCAGCAAAATAGAGGTACAACTGTAAACTTTATGCATTTAAAGCTTTAGCGCTCTGTGGCTTTGTGCTGTAAATCATCGCACATAAGCCTCCATTTGTCACCAGAAAGGGCCACAGGATAGTATTGAAAGAAAAACACAACTGCACGTATACATTGATGAAAGAATAACGTATCTGCTCTTATCAGTTAAATACTATTTCGAGTTTGGTCTTGGCATCTTACATTTATTGAATGTTTCTCCCCCAGAGGGGAGTGGGCCGATCCCGGAAGTACTGCAATACCGGGCCAACCCGTGGCGAGAGCGGAGCAAGCCCCTGACATCTCACCTGTGTTCAAAAATCAGTTTAATATCGAAGTCCCCCAATGGGGGACGTATCAGATATTAAGCTGATAAGAACAGATACTACACTTTGATCTTAGCCAAAAGGCCGAGAAGCGATGCTGATGTTGCTGTTCCATCAGGTCCTGAAAGAAACAAATTTCAAACAAAATCGGTAAACGCATACCAAACAATTGTGCAGTCGTACCTCTTTTCCTCTGCATGTTTTCTCCTTGGCATCAAAACCATACTCCATTCGCTTTAAGAAACTGTAAACCAGGTGTGTCTGTTTTGTTTTAACTTGCATTAAGCACGGAATTTCCGCCGAAATGAGTTTTGCTCAATAAACACGCATTGCACGGGCCTTGTGACGTACAGCGTACGTTTCTAAACGGCCAAAATTACCTCCCTTAGACCGTTAAGATTTTCTTTTTTATTATGATGTTTTACCATGCAGCAAAATAGAGGTACAACTGTAAACTTTATGCATTTAAAGCTTTAGCGCTCTGTGGCTTTGTACTGTAAATCATCGCACATAAGCCTCCATTTGTCACCAGACAGGGCCACAGGATAGTATTGAAAGAAAAACACAACTGCACGTATACATTGATGAAAGAATAACGTATCTGCTCTTATCAGTTAAATACTATTTCGAGTTTGGTCTTGGCATCTTACATTTATTGAATGTTTCTCCCCCAGAGGGGAGTGGGCCGATCCCGGAAGTACTGCAATACCGGGCCAACCCGTGGCGAGAGCGGAGCAAGCCCCTGACATCTCACCTGTGTTCAAAAATCAGTTTAATATCGAAGTCCCCCAATGGGGGACGTATCAGATATTAAGCTGATAAGAACAGATACTACACTTTGATCTTAGCCAAAAGGCCGAGAAGCGATGCTGATGTTGCTGTTCCATCAGGTCCTGAAAGAAACAAATTTCAAACAAAATCGGTAAACGCATACCAAACAATTGTGCAGTCGTACCTCTTTTCCTCTGCATGTTTTCTCCTTGGCATCAAAACCATACTCCATTCGCTTTAAGAAACTGTAAACCAGGTGTGTCTGTTTTGTTTTAACTTGCATTAAGCACGGAATTTCCGCCGAAATGAGTTTTGCTCAATAAACACGCATTGCACGGGCCTTGTGACGTACAGCGTACGTTTCTAAACGGCCAAAATTACCTCCCTTAGACCGTTAAGATTTTCTTTTTTATTATGATGTTTTACCATGCAGCAAAATAGAGGTACAACTGTAAACTTTATGCATTTAAAGCTTTAGCGCTCTGTGGCTTTGTGCTGTAAATCATCGCACATAAGCCTCCATTTGTCACCAGAAAGGGCCACAGGATAGTATTGAAAGAAAAACACAACTGCACGTATACATTGATGAAAGAATAACGTATCTGCTCTTATCAGTTAAATACTATTTCGAGTTTGGTCTTGGCATCTTACATTTATTGAATGTTTCTCCCCCAGAGGGGAGTGGGCCGATCCCGGAAGTACTGCAATACCGGGCCAACCCGTGGCGAGAGCGGAGCAAGCCCCTGACATCTCACCTGTGTTCAAAAATCAGTTTAATATCGAAGTCCCCCAATGGGGGACGTATCAGATATTAAGCTGATAAGAACAGATACTACACTTTGATCTTAGCCAAAAGGCCGAGAAGCGATGCTGATGTTGCTGTTCCATCAGGTCCTGAAAGAAACAAATTTCAAACAAAATCGGTAAACGCATACCAAACAATTGTGCAGTCGTACCTCTTTTCCTCTGCATGTTTTCTCCTTGGCATCAAAACCATACTCCATTCGCTTTAAGAAACTGTAAACCAGGTGTGTCTGTTTTGTTTTAACTTGCATTAAGCACGGAATTTCCGCCGAAATGAGTTTTGCTCAATAAACACGCATTGCACGGGCCTTGTGACGTACAGCGTACGTTTCTAAACGGCCAAAATTACCTCCCTTAGACCGTTAAGATTTTCTTTTTTATTATGATGTTTTACCATGCAGCAAAATAGAGGTACAACTGTAAACTTTATGCATTTAAAGCTTTAGCGCTCTGTGGCTTTGTGCTGTAAATCATCGCACATAAGCCTCCATTTGTCACCAGAAAGGGCAACAGGATAGTATTGAAAGAAAAACACAACTGCACGTATACATTGATGAAAGAATAACGTATCTGCTCTTATCAGTTAAATACTATTTCGAGTTTGGTCTTGGCATCTTACATTTATTGAATGTTTCTCCCCCAGAGGGGAGTGGGCCGATCCCGGAAGTACTGCAATACCGGGCCAACCCGTGGCGAGAGCGGAGCAAGCCCCTGACATCTCACCTGTGTTCAAAAATCAGTTTAATATCGAAGTCCCCCAATGGGGGACGTATCAGATATTAAGCTGATAAGAACAGATACTACACTTTGATCTTAGCCAAAAGGCCGAGAAGCGATGCTGATGTTGCTGTTCCATCAGGTCCTGAAAGAAACAAATTTCAAACAAAATCGGTAAACGCATACCAAACAATTGTGCAGTCGTACCTCTTTTCCTCTGCATGTTTTCTCCTTGGCATCAAAACCATACTCCATTCGCTTTAAGAAACTGTAAACCAGGTGTGTCTGTTTTGTTTTAACTTGCATTAAGCACGGAATTTCCGCCGAAATGAGTTTTGCTCAATAAACACGCATTGCACGGGCCTTGTGACGTACAGCGTACGTTTCTAAACGGCCAAAATTACCTCCCTTAGACCGTTAAGATTTTCTTTTTTATTATGATGTTTTACCATGCAGCAAAATAGAGGTACAACTGTAAACTTTATGCATTTAAAGCTTTAGCGCTCTGTGGCTTTGTGCTGTAAATCATCGCACATAAGCCTCCATTTGTCACCAGACAGGGCCACAGGATAGTATTGAAAGAAAAACACAACTGCACGTATACATTGATGAAAGAATAACGTATCTGCTCTTATCAGTTAAATACTATTTCGAGTTTGGTCTTGGCATCTTACATTTATTGAATGTTTCTCCCCCAGAGGGGAGTGGGCCGATCCCGGAAGTACTGCAATACCGGGCCAACCCGTGGCGAGAGCGGAGCAAGCCCCTGACATCTCACCTGTGTTCAAAAATCAGTTTAATATCGAAGTCCCCCAATGGGGGACGTATCAGATATTAAGCTGATAAGAACAGATACTACACTTTGATCTTAGCCAAAAGGCCGAGAAGCGATGCTGATGTTGCTGTTCCATCAGGTCCTGAAAGAAACAAATTTCAAACAAAATCGGTAAACGCATACCAAACAATTGTGCAGTCGTACCTCTTTTCCTCTGCATGTTTTCTCCTTGGCATCAAAACCATACTCCATTCGCTTTAAGAAACTGTAAACCAGGTGTGTCTGTTTTGTTTTAACTTGCATTAAGCACGGAATTTCCGCCGAAATGAGTTTTGCTCAATAAACACGCATTGCACGGGCCTTGTGACGTACAGCGTACGTTTCTAAACGGCCAAAATTACCTCCCTTAGACCGTTAAGATTTTCTTTTTTATTATGATGTTTTACCATGCAGCAAAATAGAGGTACAACTGTAAACTTTATGCATTTAAAGCTTTAGCGCTCTGTGGCTTTGTGCTGTAAATCATCGCACATAAGCCTCCATTTGTCACCAGAAAGGGCCACAGGATAGTATTGAAAGAAAAACACAACTGCACGTATACATTGATGAAAGAATAACGTATCTGCTCTTATCAGTTAAATACTATTTCGAGTTTGGTCTTGGCATCTTACATTTATTGAATGTTTCTCCCCCAGAGGGGAGTGGGCCGATCCCGGAAGTACTGCAATACCGGGCCAACCCGTGGCGAGAGCGGAGCAAGCCCCTGACATCTCACCTGTGTTCAAAAATCAGTTTAATATCGAAGTCCCCCAATGGGGGACGTATCAGATATTAAGCTGATAAGAACAGATACTACACTTTGATCTTAGCCAAAAGGCCGAGAAGCGATGCTGATGTTGCTGTTCCATCAGGTCCTGAAAGAAACAAATTTCAAACAAAATCGGTAAACGCATACCAAACAATTGTGCAGTCGTACCTCTTTTCCTCTGCATGTTTTCTCCTTGGCATCAAAACCATACTCCATTCGCTTTAAGAAACTGTAAACCAGGTGTGTCTGTTTTGTTTTAACTTGCATTAAGCACGGAATTTCCGCCGAAATGAGTTTTGCTCAATAAACACGCATTGCACGGGCCTTGTGACGTACAGCGTACGTTTCTAAACGGCCAAAATTACCTCCCTTAGACCGTTAAGATTTTCTTTTTTATTATGATGTTTTACCATGCAGCAAAATAGAGGTACAACTGTAAACTTTATGCATTTAAAGCTTTAGCGCTCTGTGGCTTTGTGCTGTAAATCATCGCACATAAGCCTCCATTTGTCACCAGAAAGGGCCACAGGATAGTATTGAAAGAAAAACACAACTGCACGTATACATTGATGAAAGAATAACGTATCTGCTCTTATCAGTTAAATACTATTTCGAGTTTGGTCTTGGCATCTTACATTTATTGAATGTTTCTCCCCCAGAGGGGAGTGGGCCGATCCCGGAAGTACTGCAATACCGGGCCAACCCGTGGCGAGAGCGGAGCAAGCCCCTGACATCTCACCTGTGTTCAAAAATCAGTTTAATATCGAAGTCCCCCAATGGGGGACGTATCAGATATTAAGCTGATAAGAACAGATACTACACTTTGATCTTAGCCAAAAGGCCGAGAAGCGATGCTGATGTTGCTGTTCCATCAGGTCCTGAAAGAAACAAATTTCAAACAAAATCGGTAAACGCATACCAAACAATTGTGCAGTCGTACCTCTTTTCCTCTGCATGTTTTCTCCTTGGCATCAAAACCATACTCCATTCGCTTTAAGAAACTGTAAACCAGGTGTGTCTGTTTTGTTTTAACTTGCATTAAGCACGGAATTTCCGCCGAAATGAGTTTTTCTCAATAAACACGCATTGCACGGGCCTTGTGACGTACAGCGTACGTTTCTAAACGGCCAAAATTACCTCCCTTAGACCGTTAAGATTTTCTTTTTTATTATGATGTTTTACCATGCAGCAAAATAGAGGTACAACTGTAAACTTTATGCATTTAAAGCTTTAGCGCTCTGTGGCTTTGTGCTGTAAATCATCGCACATAAGCCTCCATTTGTCACCAGAAAGGGCCACAGGATAGTATTGAAAGAAAAACACAACTGCACGTATACATTGATGAAAGAATAACGTATCTGCTCTTATCAGTTAAATACTATTTCGAGTTTGGTCTTGGCATCTTACATTTATTGAATGTTTCTCCCCCAGAGGGGAGTGGGCCGATCCCGGAAGTACTGCAATACCGGGCCAACCCGTGGCGAGAGCGGAGCAAGCCCCTGACATCTCACCTGTGTTCAAAAATCAGTTTAATATCGAAGTCCCCCAATGGGGGACGTATCAGATATTAAGCTGATAAGAACAGATACTACACTTTGATCTTAGCCAAAAGGCCGAGAAGCGATGCTGATGTTGCTGTTCCATCAGGTCCTGAAAGAAACAAATTTCAAACAAAATCGGTAAACGCATACCAAACAATTGTGCAGTCGTACCTCTTTTCCTCTGCATGTTTTCTCCTTGGCATCAAAACCATACTCCATTCGCTTTAAGAAACTGTAAACCAGGTGTGTCTGTTTTGTTTTAACTTGCATTAAGCACGGAATTTCCGCCGAAATGAGTTTTGCTCAATAAACACGCATTGCACGGGCCTTGTGACGTACAGCGTACGTTTCTAAACGGCCAAAATTACCTCCCTTAGACCGTTAAGATTTTCTTTTTTATTATGATGTTTTACCATGCAGCAAAATAGAGGTACAACTGTAAACTTTATGCATTTAAAGCTTTAGCGCTCTGTGGCTTTGTACTGTAAATCATCGCACATAAGCCTCCATTTGTCACCAGACAGGGCCACAGGATAGTATTGAAAGAAAAACACAACTGCACGTATACATTGATGAAAGAATAACGTATCTGCTCTTATCAGTTAAATACTATTTCGAGTTTGGTCTTGGCATCTTACATTTATTGAATGTTTCTCCCCCAGAGGGGAGTGGGCCGATCCCGGAAGTACTGCAATACCGGGCCAACCCGTGGCGAGAGCGGAGCAAGCCCCTGACATCTCACCTGTGTTCAAAAATCAGTTTAATATCGAAGTCCCCCAATGGGGGACGTATCAGATATTAAGCTGATAAGAACAGATACTACACTTTGATCTTAGCCAAAAGGCCGAGAAGCGATGCTGATGTTGCTGTTCCATCAGGTCCTGAAAGAAACAAATTTCAAACAAAATCGGTAAACGCATACCAAACAATTGTGCAGTCGTACCTCTTTTCCTCTGCATGTTTTCTCCTTGGCATCAAAACCATACTCCATTCGCTTTAAGAAACTGTAAACCAGGTGTGTCTGTTTTGTTTTAACTTGCATTAAGCACGGAATTTCCGCCGAAATGAGTTTTGCTCAATAAACACGCATTGCACGGGCCTTGTGACGTACAGCGTACGTTTCTAAACGGCCAAAATTACCTCCCTTAGACCGTTAAGATTTTCTTTTTTATTATGATGTTTTACCATGCAGCAAAATAGAGGTACAACTGTAAACTTTATGCATTTAAAGCTTTAGCGCTCTGTGGCTTTGTGCTGTAAATCATCGCACATAAGCCTCCATTTGTCACCAGAAAGGGCCACAGGATAGTATTGAAAGAAAAACACAACTGCACGTATACATTGATGAAAGAATAACGTATCTGCTCTTATCAGTTAAATACTATTTCGAGTTTGGTCTTGGCATCTTACATTTATTGAATGTTTCTCCCCCAGAGGGGAGTGGGCCGATCCCGGAAGTACTGCAATACCGGGCCAACCCGTGGCGAGAGCGGAGCAAGCCCCTGACATCTCACCTGTGTTCAAAAATCAGTTTAATATCGAAGTCCCCCAATGGGGGACGTATCAGATATTAAGCTGATAAGAACAGATACTACACTTTGATCTTAGCCAAAAGGCCGAGAAGCGATGCTGATGTTGCTGTTCCATCAGGTCCTGAAAGAAACAAATTTCAAACAAAATCGGTAAACGCATACCAAACAATTGTGCAGTCGTACCTCTTTTCCTCTGCATGTTTTCTCCTTGGCATCAAAACCATACTCCATTCGCTTTAAGAAACTGTAAACCAGGTGTGTCTGTTTTGTTTTAACTTGCATTAAGCACGGAATTTCCGCCGAAATGAGTTTTGCTCAATAAACACGCATTGCACGGGCCTTGTGACGTACAGCGTACGTTTCTAAACGGCCAAAATTACCTCCCTTAGACCGTTAAGATTTTCTTTTTTATTATGATGTTTTACCATGCAGCAAAATAGAGGTACAACTGTAAACTTTATGCATTTAAAGCTTTAGCGCTCTGTGGCTTTGTGCTGTAAATCATCGCACATAAGCCTCCATTTGTCACCAGAAAGGGCCACAGGATAGTATTGAAAGAAAAACACAACTGCACGTATACATTGATGAAAGAATAACGTATCTGCTCTTATCAGTTAAATACTATTTCGAGTTTGGTCTTGGCATCTTACATTTATTGAATGTTTCTCCCCCAGAGGGGAGTGGGCCGATCCCGGAAGTACTGCAATACCGGGCCAACCCGTGGCGAGAGCGGAGCAAGCCCCTGACATCTCACCTGTGTTCAAAAATCAGTTTAATATCGAAGTCCCCCAATGGGGGACGTATCAGATATTAAGCTGATAAGAACAGATACTACACTTTGATCTTAGCCAAAAGGCCGAGAAGCGATGCTGATGTTGCTGTTCCATCAGGTCCTGAAAGAAACAAATTTCAAACAAAATCGGTAAACGCATACCAAACAATTGTGTAGTCGTACCTCTTTTCCTCTGCATGTTTTCTCCTTGGCATCAAAACCATACTCCATTCGCTTTAAGAAACTGTAAACCAGGTGTGTCTGTTTTGTTTTAACTTGCATTAAGCACGGAATTTCCGCCGAAATGAGTTTTTCTCAATAAACACGCATTGCACGGGCCTTGTGACGTACAGCGTACGTTTCTAAACGGCCAAAATTACCTCCCTTAGACCGTTAAGATTTTCTTTTTTATTATGATGTTTTACCATGCAGCAAAATAGAGGTACAACTGTAAACTTTATGCATTTAAAGCTTTAGCGCTCTGTGGCTTTGTGCTGTAAATCATCGCACATAAGCCTCCATTTGTCACCAGAAAGGGCCACAGGATAGTATTGAAAGAAAAACACAACTGCACGTATACATTGATGAAAGAATAACGTATCTGCTCTTATCAGTTAAATACTATTTCGAGTTTGGTCTTGGCATCTTACATTTATTGAATGTTTCTCCCCCAGAGGGGAGTGGGCCGATCCCGGAAGTACTGCAATACCGGGCCAACCCGTGGCGAGAGCGGAGCAAGCCCCTGACATCTCACCTGTGTTCAAAAATCAGTTTAATATCGAAGTCCCCCAATGGGGGACGTATCAGATATTAAGCTGATAAGAACAGATACTACACTTTGATCTTAGCCAAAAGGCCGAGAAGCGATGCTGATGTTGCTGTTCCATCAGGTCCTGAAAGAAACAAATTTCAAACAAAATCGGTAAACGCATACCAAACAATTGTGCAGTCGTACCTCTTTTCCTCTGCATGTTTTCTCCTTGGCATCAAAACCATACTCCATTCGCTTTAAGAAACTGTAAACCAGGTGTGTCTGTTTTGTTTTAACTTGCATTAAGCACGGAATTTCCGCCGAAATGAGTTTTGCTCAATAAACACGCATTGCACGGGCCTTGTGACGTACAGCGTACGTTTCTAAACGGCCAAAATTACCTCCCTTAGACCGTTAAGATTTTCTTTTTTATTATGATGTTTTACCATGCAGCAAAATAGAGGTACAACTGTAAACTTTATGCATTTAAAGCTTTAGCGCTCTGTGGCTTTGTACTGTAAATCATCGCACATAAGCCTCCATTTGTCACCAGACAGGGCCACAGGATAGTATTGAAAGAAAAACACAACTGCACGTATACATTGATGAAAGAATAACGTATCTGCTCTTATCAGTTAAATACTATTTCGAGTTTGGTCTTGGCATCTTACATTTATTGAATGTTTCTCCCCCAGAGGGGAGTGGGCCGATCCCGGAAGTACTGCAATACCGGGCCAACCCGTGGCGAGAGCGGAGCAAGCCCCTGACATCTCACCTGTGTTCAAAAATCAGTTTAATATCGAAGTCCCCCAATGGGGGACGTATCAGATATTAAGCTGATAAGAACAGATACTACACTTTGATCTTAGCCAAAAGGCCGAGAAGCGATGCTGATGTTGCTGTTCCATCAGGTCCTGAAAGAAACAAATTTCAAACAAAATCGGTAAACGCATACCAAACAATTGTGCAGTCGTACCTCTTTTCCTCTGCATGTTTTCTCCTTGGCATCAAAACCATACTCCATTCGCTTTAAGAAACTGTAAACCAGGTGTGTCTGTTTTGTTTTAACTTGCATTAAGCACGGAATTTCCGCCGAAATGAGTTTTGCTCAATAAACACGCATTGCACGGGCCTTGTGACGTACAGCGTACGTTTCTAAACGGCCAAAATTACCTCCCTTAGACCGTTAAGATTTTCTTTTTTATTATGATGTTTTACCATGCAGCAAAATAGAGGTACAACTGTAAACTTTATGCATTTAAAGCTTTAGCGCTCTGTGGCTTTGTGCTGTAAATCATCGCACATAAGCCTCCATTTGTCACCAGAAAGGGCCACAGGATAGTATTGAAAGAAAAACACAACTGCACGTATACATTGATGAAAGAATAACGTATCTGCTCTTATCAGTTAAATACTATTTCGAGTTTGGTCTTGGCATCTTACATTTATTGAATGTTTCTCCCCCAGAGGGGAGTGGGCCGATCCCGGAAGTACTGCAATACCGGGCCAACCCGTGGCGAGAGCGGAGCAAGCCCCTGACATCTCACCTGTGTTCAAAAATCAGTTTAATATCGAAGTCCCCCAATGGGGGACGTATCAGATATTAAGCTGATAAGAACAGATACTACACTTTGATCTTAGCCAAAAGGCCGAGAAGCGATGCTGATGTTGCTGTTCCATCAGGTCCTGAAAGAAACAAATTTCAAACAAAATCGGTAAACGCATACCAAACAATTGTGCAGTCGTACCTCTTTTCCTCTGCATGTTTTCTCCTTGGCATCAAAACCATACTCCATTCGCTTTAAGAAACTGTAAACCAGGTGTGTCTGTTTTGTTTTAACTTGCATTAAGCACGGAATTTCCGCCGAAATGAGTTTTGCTCAATAAACACGCATTGCACGGGCCTTGTGACGTACAGCGTACGTTTCTAAACGGCCAAAATTACCTCCCTTAGACCGTTAAGATTTTCTTTTTTATTATGATGTTTTACCATGCAGCAAAATAGAGGTACAACTGTAAACTTTATGCATTTAAAGCTTTAGCGCTCTGTGGCTTTGTGCTGTAAATCATCGCACATAAGCCTCCATTTGTCACCAGAAAGGGCCACAGGATAGTATTGAAAGAAAAACACAACTGCACGTATACATTGATGAAAGAATAACGTATCTGCTCTTATCAGTTAAATACTATTTCGAGTTTGGTCTTGGCATCTTACATTTATTGAATGTTTCTCCCCCAGAGGGGAGTGGGCCGATCCCGGAAGTACTGCAATACCGGGCCAACCCGTGGCGAGAGCGGAGCAAGCCCCTGACATCTCACCTGTGTTCAAAAATCAGTTTAATATCGAAGTCCCCCAATGGGGGACGTATCAGATATTAAGCTGATAAGAACAGATACTACACTTTGATCTTAGCCAAAAGGCCGAGAAGCGATGCTGATGTTGCTGTTCCATCAGGTCCTGAAAGAAACAAATTTCAAACAAAATCGGTAAACGCATACCAAAAAATTGTGCAGTCGTACCTCTTTTCCTCTGCATGTTTTCTCCTTGGCATCAAAACCATACTCCATTCGCTTTAAGAAACTGTAAACCAGGTGTGTCTGTTTTGTTTTAACTTGCATTAAGCACGGAATTTCCGCCGAAATGAGTTTTGCTCAATAAACACGCATTGCACGGGCCTTGTGACGTACAGCGTACGTTTCTAAACGGCCAAAATTACCTCCCTTAGACCGTTAAGATTTTCTTTTTTATTATGATGTTTTACCATGCAGCAAAATAGAGGTACAACTGTAAACTTTATGCATTTAAAGCTTTAGCGCTCTGTGGCTTTGTGCTGTAAATCATCGCACATAAGCCTCCATTTGTCACCAGAAAGGGCCACAGGATAGTATTGAAAGAAAAACACAACTGCACGTATACATTGATGAAAGAATAACGTATCTGCTCTTATCAGTTAAATACTATTTCGAGTTTGGTCTTGGCATCTTACATTTATTGAATGTTTCTCCCCCAGAGGGGAGTGGGCCGATCCCGGAAGTACTGCAATACCGGGCCAACCCGTGGCGAGAGCGGAGCAAGCCCCTGACATCTCACCTGTGTTCAAAAATCAGTTTAATATCGAAGTCCCCCAATGGGGGACGTATCAGATATTAAGCTGATAAGAACAGATACTACACTTTGATCTTAGCCAAAAGGCCGAGAAGCGATGCTGATGTTGCTGTTCCATCAGGTCCTGAAAGAAACAAATTTCAAACAAAATCGGTAAACGCATACCAAACAATTGTGCAGTCGTACCTCTTTTCCTCTGCATGTTTTCTCCTTGGCATCAAAACCATACTCCATTCGCTTTAAGAAACTGTAAACCAGGTGTGTCTGTTTTGTTTTAACTTGCATTAAGCACGGAATTTCCGCCGAAATGAGTTTTGCTCAATAAACACGCATTGCACGGGCCTTGTGACGTACAGCGTACGTTTCTAAACGGCCAAAATTACCTCCCTTAGACCGTTAAGATTTTCTTTTTTATTATGATGTTTTACCATGCAGCAAAATAGAGGTACAACTGTAAACTTTATGCATTTAAAGCTTTAGCGCTCTGTGGCTTTGTGCTGTAAATCATCGCACATAAGCCTCCATTTGTCACCAGAAAGGGCCACAGGATAGTATTGAAAGAAAAACACAACTGCACGTATACATTGATGAAAGAATAACGTATCTGCTCTTATCAGTTAAATACTATTTCGAGTTTGGTCTTGGCATCTTACATTTATTGAATGTTTCTCCCCCAGAGGGGAGTGGGCCGATCCCGGAAGTACTGCAATACCGGGCCAACCCGTGGCGAGAGCGGAGCAAGCCCCTGACATCTCACCTGTGTTCAAAAATCAGTTTAATATCGAAGTCCCCCAATGGGGGACGTATCAGATATTAAGCTGATAAGAACAGATACTACACTTTGATCTTAGCCAAAAGGCCGAGAAGCGATGCTGATGTTGCTGTTCCATCAGGTCCTGAAAGAAACAAATTTCAAACAAAATCGGTAAACGCATACCAAACAATTGTGCAGTCGTACCTCTTTTCCTCTGCATGTTTTCTCCTTGGCATCAAAACCATACTCCATTCGCTTTAAGAAACTGTAAACCAGGTGTGTCTGTTTTGTTTTAACTTGCATTAAGCACGGAATTTCCGCCGAAATGAGTTTTTCTCAATAAACACGCATTGCACGGGCCTTGTGACGTACAGCGTACGTTTCTAAACGGCCAAAATTACCTCCCTTAGACCGTTAAGATTTTCTTTTTTATTATGATGTTTTACCATGCAGCAAAATAGAGGTACAACTGTAAACTTTATGCATTTAAAGCTTTAGCGCTCTGTGGCTTTGTGCTGTAAATCATCGCACATAAGCCTCCATTTGTCACCAGAAAGGGCCACAGGATAGTATTGAAAGAAAAACACAACTGCACGTATACATTGATGAAAGAATAACGTATCTGCTCTTATCAGTTAAATACTATTTCGAGTTTGGTCTTGGCATCTTACATTTATTGAATGTTTCTCCCCCAGAGGGGAGTGGGCCGATCCCGGAAGTACTGCAATACCGGGCCAACCCGTGGCGAGAGCGGAGCAAGCCCCTGACATCTCACCTGTGTTCAAAAATCAGTTTAATATCGAAGTCCCCCAATGGGGGACGTATCAGATATTAAGCTGATAAGAACAGATACTACACTTTGATCTTAGCCAAAAGGCCGAGAAGCGATGCTGATGTTGCTGTTCCATCAGGTCCTGAAAGAAACAAATTTCAAACAAAATCGGTAAACGCATACCAAACAATTGTGCAGTCGTACCTCTTTTCCTCTGCATGTTTTCTCCTTGGCATCAAAACCATACTCCATTCGCTTTAAGAAACTGTAAACCAGGTGTGTCTGTTTTGTTTTAACTTGCATTAAGCACGGAATTTCCGCCGAAATGAGTTTTGCTCAATAAACACGCATTGCACGGGCCTTGTGACGTACAGCGTACGTTTCTAAACGGCCAAAATTACCTCCCTTAGACCGTTAAGATTTTCTTTTTTATTATGATGTTTTACCATGCAGCAAAATAGAGGTACAACTGTAAACTTTATGCATTTAAAGCTTTAGCGCTCTGTGGCTTTGTACTGTAAATCATCGCACATAAGCCTCCATTTGTCACCAGACAGGGCCACAGGATAGTATTGAAAGAAAAACACAACTGCACGTATACATTGATGAAAGAATAACGTATCTGCTCTTATCAGTTAAATACTATTTCGAGTTTGGTCTTGGCATCTTACATTTATTGAATGTTTCTCCCCCAGAGGGGAGTGGGCCGATCCCGGAAGTACTGCAATACCGGGCCAACCCGTGGCGAGAGCGGAGCAAGCCCCTGACATCTCACCTGTGTTCAAAAATCAGTTTAATATCGAAGTCCCCCAATGGGGGACGTATCAGATATTAAGCTGATAAGAACAGATACTACACTTTGATCTTAGCCAAAAGGCCGAGAAGCGATGCTGATGTTGCTGTTCCATCAGGTCCTGAAAGAAACAAATTTCAAACAAAATCGGTAAACGCATACCAAACAATTGTGCAGTCGTACCTCTTTTCCTCTGCATGTTTTCTCCTTGGCATCAAAACCATACTCCATTCGCTTTAAGAAACTGTAAACCAGGTGTGTCTGTTTTGTTTTAACTTGCATTAAGCACGGAATTTCCGCCGAAATGAGTTTTTCTCAATAAACACGCATTGCACGGGCCTTGTGACGTACAGCGTACGTTTCTAAACGGCCAAAATTACCTCCCTTAGACCGTTAAGATTTTCTTTTTTATTATGATGTTTTACCATGCAGCAAAATAGAGGTACAACTGTAAACTTTATGCATTTAAAGCTTTAGCGCTCTGTGGCTTTGTGCTGTAAATCATCGCACATAAGCCTCCATTTGTCACCAGAAAGGGCCACAGGATAGTATTGAAAGAAAAACACAACTGCACGTATACATTGATGAAAGAATAACGTATCTGCTCTTATCAGTTAAATACTATTTCGAGTTTGGTCTTGGCATCTTACATTTATTGAATGTTTCTCCCCCAGAGGGGAGTGGGCCGATCCCGGAAGTACTGCAATACCGGGCCAACCCGTGGCGAGAGCGGAGCAAGCCCCTGACATCTCACCTGTGTTCAAAAATCAGTTTAATATCGAAGTCCCCCAATGGGGGACGTATCAGATATTAAGCTGATAAGAACAGATACTACACTTTGATCTTAGCCAAAAGGCCGAGAAGCGATGCTGATGTTGCTGTTCCATCAGGTCCTGAAAGAAACAAATTTCAAACAAAATCGGTAAACGCATACCAAACAATTGTGCAGTCGTACCTCTTTTCCTCTGCATGTTTTCTCCTTGGCATCAAAACCATACTCCATTCGCTTTAAGAAACTGTAAACCAGGTGTGTCTGTTTTGTTTTAACTTGCATTAAGCACGGAATTTCCGCCGAAATGAGTTTTGCTCAATAAACACGCATTGCACGGGCCTTGTGACGTACAGCGTACGTTTCTAAACGGCCAAAATTACCTCCCTTAGACCGTTAAGATTTTCTTTTTTATTATGATGTTTTACCATGCAGCAAAATAGAGGTACAACTGTAAACTTTATGCATTTAAAGCTTTAGCGCTCTGTGGCTTTGTACTGTAAATCATCGCACATAAGCCTCCATTTGTCACCAGACAGGGCCACAGGATAGTATTGAAAGAAAAACACAACTGCACGTATACATTGATGAAAGAATAACGTATCTGCTCTTATCAGTTAAATACTATTTCGAGTTTGGTCTTGGCATCTTACATTTATTGAATGTTTCTCCCCCAGAGGGGAGTGGGCCGATCCCGGAAGTACTGCAATACCGGGCCAACCCGTGGCGAGAGCGGAGCAAGCCCCTGACATCTCACCTGTGTTCAAAAATCAGTTTAATATCGAAGTCCCCCAATGGGGGACGTATCAGATATTAAGCTGATAAGAACAGATACTACACTTTGATCTTAGCCAAAAGGCCGAGAAGCGATGCTGATGTTGCTGTTCCATCAGGTCCTGAAAGAAACAAATTTCAAACAAAATCGGTAAACGCATACCAAACAATTGTGCAGTCGTACCTCTTTTCCTCTGCATGTTTTCTCCTTGGCATCAAAACCATACTCCATTCGCTTTAAGAAACTGTAAACCAGGTGTGTCTGTTTTGTTTTAACTTGCATTAAGCACGGAATTTCCGCCGAAATGAGTTTTGCTCAATAAACACGCATTGCACGGGCCTTGTGACGTACAGCGTACGTTTCTAAACGGCCAAAATTACCTCCCTTAGACCGTTAAGATTTTCTTTTTTATTATGATGTTTTACCATGCAGCAAAATAGAGGTACAACTGTAAACTTTATGCATTTAAAGCTTTAGCGCTCTGTGGCTTTGTGCTGTAAATCATCGCACATAAGCCTCCATATGTCACCAGAAAGGGCCACAGGATAGTATTGAAAGAAAAACACAACTGCACGTATACATTGATGAAAGAATAACGTATCTGCTCTTATCAGTTAAATACTATTTCGAGTTTGGTCTTGGCATCTTACATTTATTGAATGTTTCTCCCCCAGAGGGGAGTGGGCCGATCCCGGAAGTACTGCAATACCGGGCCAACCCGTGGCGAGAGCGGAGCAAGCCCCTGACATCTCACCTGTGTTCAAAAATCAGTTTAATATCGAAGTCCCCCAATGGGGGACGTATCAGATATTAAGCTGATAAGAACAGATACTACACTTTGATCTTAGCCAAAAGGCCGAGAAGCGATGCTGATGTTGCTGTTCCATCAGGTCCTGAAAGAAACAAATTTCAAACAAAATCGGTAAACGCATACCAAACAATTGTGCAGTCGTACCTCTTTTCCTCTGCATGTTTTCTCCTTGGCATCAAAACCATACTCCATTCGCTTTAAGAAACTGTAAACCAGGTGTGTCTGTTTTGTTTTAACTTGCATTAAGCACGGAATTTCCGCCGAAATGAGTTTTGCTCAATAAACACGCATTGCACGGGCCTTGTGACGTACAGCGTACGTTTCTAAACGGCCAAAATTACCTCCCTTAGACCGTTAAGATTTTCTTTTTTATTATGATGTTTTACCATGCAGCAAAATAGAGGTACAACTGTAAACTTTATGCATTTAAAGCTTTAGCGCTCTGTGGCTTTGTGCTGTAAATCATCGCACATAAGCCTCCATTTGTCACCAGAAAGGGCCACAGGATAGTATTGAAAGAAAAACACAACTGCACGTATACATTGATGAAAGAATAACGTATCTGCTCTTATCAGTTAAATACTATTTCGAGTTTGGTCTTGGCATCTTACATTTATTGAATGTTTCTCCCCCAGAGGGGAGTGGGCCGATCCCGGAAGTACTGCAATACCGGGCCAACCCGTGGCGAGAGCGGAGCAAGCCCCTGACATCTCACCTGTGTTCAAAAATCAGTTTAATATCGAAGTCCCCCAATGGGGGACGTATCAGATATTAAGCTGATAAGAACAGATACTACACTTTGATCTTAGCCAAAAGGCCGAGAAGCGATGCTGATGTTGCTGTTCCATCAGGTCCTGAAAGAAACAAATTTCAAACAAAATCGGTAAACGCATACCAAACAATTGTGCAGTCGTACCTCTTTTCCTCTGCATGTTTTCTCCTTGGCATCAAAACCATACTCCATTCGCTTTAAGAAACTGTAAACCAGGTGTGTCTGTTTTGTTTTAACTTGCATTAAGCACGGAATTTCCGCCGAAATGAGTTTTGCTCAATAAACACGCATTGCACGGGCCTTGTGACGTACAGCGTACGTTTCTAAACGGCCAAAATTACCTCCCTTAGACCGTTAAGATTTTCTTTTTTATTATGATGTTTTACCATGCAGCAAAATAGAGGTACAACTGTAAACTTTATGCATTTAAAGCTTTAGCGCTCTGTGGCTTTGTACTGTAAATCATCGCACATAAGCCTCCATTTGTCACCAGACAGGGCCACAGGATAGTATTGAAAGAAAAACACAACTGCACGTATACATTGATGAAAGAATAACGTATCTGCTCTTATCAGTTAAATACTATTTCGAGTTTGGTCTTGGCATCTTACATTTATTGAATGTTTCTCCCCCAGAGGGGAGTGGGCCGATCCCGGAAGTACTGCAATACCGGGCCAACCCGTGGCGAGAGCGGAGCAAGCCCCTGACATCTCACCTGTGTTCAAAAATCAGTTTAATATCGAAGTCCCCCAATGGGGGACGTATCAGATATTAAGCTGATAAGAACAGATACTTTTTTTTGTTTTTCATAAAATTTTATTCAGTTTATTTACAATAAAAAGCGCCGGGATGCGCACAGCGCAAACCCTTTGCCCGGTGACCTTTGATATATAATTGAATTGCATGACCTAATAATTTGTAACCTAAAGCTTAAAGCGGACGTATTGTAAATTGTAATGCATCGATAATTTTAAAAGTTAAAGCTAATAGCGGACTGATTGTAGAAATGCTCACAATTTGCCATGAAATTCACGGGGATTATTAATTTTAAAGGTGTTCAAAGACTTTCATATTAAAATGCAACTGATTTACTGTGTTGAATATGATGATGATACTTGAAATTGATGACGATATTACGGCTCTAAAACAATATTAAAATGTCCATTGTAATTAAAACATGAGCCGATCAAATTAAACTTAAACCCTAACATTATAACATTGCATGATGATTTGATGATACATAGCCTAAAAGGTCACCGTTTGATACATATATTTAACGTTTGTCTAGATAAAAGTATATTAAAATCAAAGCTTAACAAGATGAAGAAAATTTCGACTGAATTTAGAATTTTCGTATACTGCTATAAAGCAGTAAAATAACAAAATTAACAAGGTTAACAAACAAACTTGAATAACCTCATTAAATTGTGAAATGTCAAAGGGCCAAAATAAGATAAAGTAACAACAACAAACACCGTGATAAGTTTGCGACGAAGGCGACCGTGCAGTACCAACCGGTAACCTTGGACCCAACCTGATCACATACCCCACCCCCTATAACCCTTAAATACTCAATCAAGACAAACGTTTTACAAACATATACAATATATAAGCTGCATGAAATGGTAATAAGCAACGCTCAAGGGACTTGCGCATTCACACAAGACCCTTGATCACCGCTTATTATAAGTAGTAAAATAAAACATAAGAGATGACATGTCTATAGAAAAGCAGCTTATTAAATAAACGTGCCACATAAAATATGTCCACAGATAGAAGTATATTATATCATGCGTTGGTGCTGGATATATGTATTTAATGTTGTTTCGAATGTCTATTTCAGTTTCCATGGTAACACGCAACAGGTAGCACCAGAGAACAGTGGACATCAACAGGTAGGTATGACAGTAGTGGCACGTAGAACAGCAAAGGTAAGTGGACAAAACTTCTGAAAATATAAACTAGACAGCAGAAATCTATTCATGGTAATAAAAACAAAGGCCCAAAGGAGGACTGCAGTGGAGAGCGAAAGACGCCGTGTCATATCGCTACCCAGTACACCCCTCCCTTGTGCCTACACAACAATTTGATGTTTCAGGATAGACAGGGATGAACAGAACAGAAGACAGGTAGAACAGGCTAACTGGAGAAAGGCAAGTATTTATGTTTTCGATAGCTTATTTTAACATTAAAAGTTGAAATCTAACTTAGAATCGTCCTCTTCGTCTAAATCACAAAATACATAAGGCGATATCCAACAATCATGAAATACTGAGAACGGTAATCTTTTAAAATCACATTCTATTCTAAATTTCAGACGATTATTCATAGACATGACAATATAGTTTGAATTTATGTTGCGATTTTCAAATTTCTTCAAATTACGACAAGTCCAGACAGTTAATTTAAAATCCATCAACAAGTATAAAATAACATCTTTTGCATGCGCAGGTAATTTCAGGTTAGGCGGTAAAACATGATACAAGACAGAAGATTCAGACGGCAGAATTCGCTCATCAGCAACAAAGGATATATAGTCAAACAGTAAATCTAACATAGGTTGTATTAAAGGACAATAATAGAAAAGGTGAGGTATAGTTTCTAGAGAAGAGTTACACAAGTTACAGTTATGAATTTTAGAAATTTTATATTTACATAGTAAATGTTGAACAGGTAAAATCTCATGTACAATGCGCCAGGAAACATCGCGAGAAAAAGGATCAACAAACTTATTTAGAAAAGGTTTCCATATATTTACAAAATCTAAATGAGGATGGATTGATTCTATTCTAGGATGAAGAGGATGAGTAGAAGATGATAACAGATACATATCTTTAACAGTCAGATTCTTTAATTCTTTATTATTTGTCAATTCATTAAATGTTCTAAGTAAATCTAAACAATGTTTATAAAATGGAGGAATAAAATCACTATGTGGTATACTTAAAGAAGAAAACTGTGGGTTATAATTTCTAAGATACAAACCAATCCAATATATAGCAAAATATGTCCATTTAGCAGTACAATCATTAATCAAATCTCTTATATGTTTCAGGTGCAAACAATCAAGTTTCAAAGAAATATTAACAACATTCTGACCACCAAGCTTAAAAGGTAAGTACATAGTTTCTCTATTCAAAGGTTCAGATTTACAGCTCCAAATAAAACCAAAAACAACTTTCTCAAACAATTTCAAATAATGAGGAGACATCAAATTAGTAGAGCCTAAGTACCAAAGTTTGGATAAGGCCAAAGAATTGATAGCATATGTTTTACTCTTAAAACTCATAGATCTGAATTTAAAGCTGTTCAAAGTTTTCTCAATTTTACCCAAAGTTTTTGACCAAACATCATCATTTGAAACAAAATTACCAAGTATGTTACCAAGCAGTTTGGAAGAGTCTACCCATGAAATACCAAACGGATGATCCGACCTAGTTTTCCATTTACCCAAAAATATTCCTCTAGTCTTAGTTACATTGATTTTCGAACCAGAAGCTCTCTCAAATAATTTACTTTTATTCAATACACGCTTACAGGAAAGAAGATCAATCAAAATATTAGTTCCATCATCTGCATAATATACACACTTAGCTATCTTATGAGTACCAGGCAAAGAAAGACCATGAATGTCATCATCCAGTCTCACTTGATTTATAAAAGGTTCTAGACATAAAACATACAAAAGAGGACTTAAAGCACAGCCTTGACGAACACCTCTGCAAATATCAAATGGATCTGAGATAAATTGATTAACAAGAACTGAAGATTGAATATCTGAATACAAAATTTTAATCCATCGAATGAAATTTTCTCCAAAACCATAAGTTTCTAAACATTTAAACAAAAACTCATAAGAGACACGATCGAAAGCTTTCTCTTGATCCAAGTTTAGGAAAATGCACGGTAAGTCTTTCTGCTCGACATAATCAATGACATTTCGTAAAAGATGTACATTATCAAATATTGATCTACCCTTAACAGCACAAGTTTGATCTTCATGAACTAAAGTTTCAAGTACAGTACTAAGTCGATTAGTGATTGATTTTGAAATGATTTTGTAATCATAATTCAGAAGAGAAATAGGACGCCAATTTTTCATATTTGAAGCATTATTAGGATCTTTACACAATAAGGTAATATAGGAAAGACGCTGAGATTCTGTCAAATGTTCATTTTCAAAAATAACACGTGAAAGTTTAACTAAAGTTTCACCAATGAGATCAAAGAATTTAACATAAAAAGCTTTTGTCAAACCATCAGGTCCAGGAGATTTATTATCTTTCATCTGTTTCAGGGAAGTTTCAAATTCTGCCAAAGAGAAGTCCATTTCCAGAGACGAAGAATCATCAGAAGATAAGGAAGGTAAGTCTTGCAAAAATATTTCAGCAATCTTATCATCAATAGGTTCAGAGGTATACAAATCTTGATAAAAGTTTCGAAAACAGTTCAAAATGTCCTTCGAATGAGTAAAAGTTTCGCCATTACAGTCAATCTTAGAAATAGTTTTCTTCTTAGCTTTATTTTGTTCAATTTTGGAAAAGAATTGTGAAGGATTTTCTTCATCTTTTAATATTTCAATTTTTGCACGAACTTTGGAGCCAAATAAATTTTCATTTTCGAGTTTTTCAATTTGTGCGCGTAAAGTTTCAGCTTGTTCAAAACAATTTCCTGGACTGTTTCTTTCATGTTGTTGTAATTTAGAATATTGTGAACGTAAATGTCTGATTTTCTCAAATTTTTCTTTTGCTCGTTTCTGACTAAATAATATACAGAAATTTTTAATTTTTCTTTTCAAAATATCCCATGTTTCTAAATTAATATCTAAATGTTTTATGTGATAAAGATAAAAGTTCCTAAATGCCTGAACAAACTCACTGTCATCTAAAAGGGAATCATTGAATTTCCAGTAACTAGGGCCAACTTCTGGTATATTAAAATTTTTGAATTCGAAAGAAAAAATATCATGATCACTGAAAGAAACAGGGTAAAAGTTAAAAACAACATCATCAGAAATTAAAGAATCTGAAACATAAAACCGATCAAGTCTAGTATGAATATCTTTTGATGAAGGCGCATGCCACGTTGTTGCAAACATATATGGATTTAAATGTCTAAAGATATCGACAAGATTATAATTGTTACATAAATTTAATAATTCTTTTGAACCAACATGACCAAAAAGTTGATTTGCGCCTTTACCAATTTTATCATATTTTGTGTTTAAGATGCAATTAAAATCACCCCCTAAAATCAAATTTCTGCTTGTAACTAAATATTTTGATATGCTATTAAAGAATGATTTCCTATCCTTTTCTATGTTTGGAGCGTATATGTTAACTAATCTGAATGGAATACTATCTATTTTTAAATCAACTAAAAGAAATCGGCCATCCAAATCAGTGTCAAACATTTGAATTTCAGTATCACAATGTGGAAAAATTAAAATAGCTACACCAGCAGATCGATTTGTTCCTAAACTCCAATAAGCATTACAATTGAATTTATGTTTCAGACTGTTACCCAAAGACATATTATCGACATGAGTTTCTTGAAGAAACAAAATATCAAAACTGTAAGTATCCAAAATTTGCATAAGATGACACTGGGTTGATGGAGTTTTCATCCCATTAATATTCAAAGTTGCTATTTTTATATTTTGCTTTGTCATTATTGTTCTATTTGTATTAATGTTACATAAATAAATTTGTTATATAATTTGTTTAAGTAAACCTTCAGGTATTAACAAGATAATGGGTATAATTAAATATTTATCAGACATCATCAAAACAGTTGTATATACAATCAAAATATTTACATATGTAATATAATATGACATGACAAACATGACAATATGAACAGTTAACAGGGTAAAACCCTTAGAATAGGAAGTCGAGAGACGGTCAGCCGATTGCGTACTCAGATTGGGATCCATGAAGCTATACTCAAAGTCGATTATACGGTCCGCGTCTTGTTCAGCCATTTGAACGATACCAAGGAAAAAGATACTAAGATTTTAACTTCTTCCCACCTGGTCCGATTGTGGTGAACTGGTCATCATCAATCATGTAATTATCGTCATCATCATCAGCCTCACCATCGCTGAGGTCCCTCTTCTGAACATTGGGAGGAATCGTGGACCCTATACTGTCTAACGTCTGATTCCCTTCATCACCACCACCACCGGTTGCCCCTTGCTCTGCTCCCTCCTCGGAAATACCAGAGTGTCCCACCACCTCTGCCTGCATCGTTTCCTGGGATTCTGTTTCCTGGTGTGGCTCCTCGTCATCAGCGGTTGCACTTTGTCCAGCCCCTTGCTGCCTCGAACCGGTTGCCTGGGAATACGTTGCCTTTTTATCGCTTGTCTGTGAAGAATTGATCGGCACACAGTCCTTACGTAGGTGGCCTATTTGGCGACACCTTAAACATAACGGAGGTCGGCCTGCCATGGTGATAAGTGCTGAATAGCCCCCGGAAAAAGTAATGACGTATGGTATGGTCCGTTTTCTCAGCTCATCTGTCTCCATCATAACTCGGCGTACACCTGTTCGCTTTGTATCGTTTGGTGTGAAAACCGCGGCATCCCGGGTAACGGATGTTACCTTCCCATAGTGGGAAAAGAAATCTTCTACAAAACTGTCCTTTATGTAACTTGGCAGCCAATGAACGCGAAACTCAACGGTCTGTTTAGAAATACTGATGAGGGGGTACACTTTATCCTTGATTCTCAAACGACCGACATTATTAAGGATTTCAGCAGCCTGTTCATCCTTAACAGAGATGTTAAAAGTGTTAGAATCAACCTTACAAATATCCACAACTTCCTCAGAATGAAGCAACTCGCACAAAGCTAAGAATAAATCCTTCATGGATACACCAAAAGCCTTGACCTTGAATGTCCTTTCATAGGTCGTACGGTCAAAATAACGGAGGGGGATCTCCCCTCCATTCACAAAGTACCCTGCCATAACGGCAAGGTACACGTATTCCTAAAACGGAATACTAGGTAATCCGCACAGCGAATATTATCACATATAATCCAATATGGAATGGCACATATAATCCGGAAAACGAATATCAATATATAATCCAATAACACAATGACTAAATATAATCCAGATAAGAACAGATACTACACTTTGATCTTAGCCAAAAGGCCGAGAAGCGATGCTGATGTTGCTGTTCCATCAGGTCCTGAAAGAAACAAATTTCAAACAAAATCGGTAAACGCATACCAAACAATTGTGCAGTCGTACCTCTTTTCCTCTGCATGTTTTCTCCTTGGCATCAAAACCATACTCCATTCGCTTTAAGAAACTGTAAACCAGGTGTGTCTGTTTTGTTTTAACTTGCATTAAGCACGGAATTTCCGCCGAAATGAGTTTTGCTCAATAAACACGCATTGCACGGGCCTTGTGACGTACAGCGTACGTTTCTAAACGGCCAAAATTACCTCCCTTAGACCGTTAAGATTTTCTTTTTTATTATGATGTTTTACCATGCAGCAAAATAGAGGTACAACTGTAAACTTTATGCATTTAAAGCTTTAGCGCTCTGTGGCTTTGTGCTGTAAATCATCGCACATAAGCCTCCATTTGTCACCAGAAAGGGCCACAGGATAGTATTGAAAGAAAAACACAACTGCACGTATACATTGAAGAAAGAATAACGTATCTGCTCTTCAAGGGGGACAAAAGTCGTACTAGCAAGTCTACAGGTATTGGTCAATTTATTGTATACGGCATATAGGAAATAATTTTTTATCTTTTCATAACTTTCTTAATTCTTGCGATATTTTTGCATCACGAACGGCATTAGAAAGAACAATTCTTTATCTTTGACATGGTTTTTAATTTTTTGTAGTAGCACTATTATAAGATGGTCTGTTTGGGTTAGGTAACCTAGTAGTGCGCAAAATAATTAAATATATAGTGAAATTTCCGTAAAAAGTGGTAAAAATTGTCATGGTACATGACTTCAACGGCAAGTTTAGGACATAATAGTTAAAAAATGTTATACGTCACAAACGGTCTAGTTTAGAGGAAAGAATATATTTTCAACTGGTGCAACTTTTGTTTTTGTAGCACAACGAAAAAATGGTCTGTTTGAGTATTCAGCAAAATAATATAAATATTTTTTTTTCTCCCTTGATTTTCCGTGCATCTCCGTAAAATGCTCCGATAAGACCCGACCAAGCTTCAAGGTAATAATGCCGCGGGCGAAGATTATCGCTCATACATGTACTGTATATGGAAATGACACACTTGTAAAAGACAGAATATTGTAATTCATGTAGATATTTTTATGTAAATGAATAAATAGGCCCTGATGTATTTAGAAAATATGACACATATTTTGGAAAAATACATTTTCATTATGATCTTATGTCTGTTATATTTGCATACGTATAGAAAAAAATATTTCTATTCTTATGATTATCTTATCATAATTGGTAATTAAATATTTTCGTATTGCTATTCATCATAATCATATTTGTTTAATGAAATTCTTAAAGCAAATATAATTGTAAATTCGCACAGCCTGTGAATGCAACGAATTCAAATATTAAACGTCAATTACATGTTGTGCGATTTAACAATGACGCAGGTCTGCATTGCAGTAATTGCGAAAATACAATTTTAACGTCTCAAAGTAGACCACAGAAAACACTTATTATTATTTGATTACTAAGATTATGATAATAGAATAAAATATGCACTTTAAGCCAATGCGTGAGAAAACAAACATTCTTAATATGCCGAAACAAAGGTGCAGATACGCTGTCCAATAAGTGCACAGCTCTTATCGCCATTAACTCGTTCCAAAATGAAAAGGGAATTTCCAGTTGTTTCCCCTTTTCGCGACCTTATTCTACATTTTAGATGTAAGAAAATTCAGACCAGCTGGCTCAATTGTTTCTAAAATAGCAACAGCACGCATAGCATACTCGGTTGCTATAGATCATACCAATAAAATGTATGAAATTTCATACAATTTCTTTAACCAGTAGTGAGTATCAATGCAGTTTTGTTCTACAATTGTGTGAAATTTCATACATTTATTTTCGAAATTATACAAATAAGCAACTTTCATTTTGTTTATGTATGTACAAAACTTTTAAACAGTAATCATACAATTTAATTTGTCAGAAACTTCGCACATTCTGGTGAAAATCCCAAAAATGAATGTGTCAATGTGTGAAATTTCATACAACTTTATTGTAACGCCAAACTAAAGGTTGGAGTAAAATTTATTATAGGTATTATCTGTCTGAAATTTGTATGAAATTTCTTACATTTTTGGTGAATAAAACTGACTGAACATCGAACGTCGAGAGTTATAAAACGGCTATTTTCATTCAGAGAGAGACTAAATGTGTGAAATTTCATAGTCCAATTATTTCCAATAAAACAAAAGTGATTTGTATGAAATTTCTTACATTTTTGATGAATAAAACTTGCTGAGCAGCTAACGCCGAGAGAAATAAAACGGCTTTCATTCAGAGAGAGACTAAATGTGTGAAATTTCATACATATTTCGTCCAATCATTTCCAATTAAAGATAGATTTGTATGAAATTTCTTACATTTTTGATGAATAAAACGCTGAGCAGCAGCTAACGCCGAGAGATACATAACGGATATTTTCATTCAGAGAGAGACTGTGTGAAATTTCATACAGATTCAGTACAATCATTCCCGATAAAAATAGAAGAGAGAATCATAATATTCTTTATAATTGACCTACAAATGTATAAAATGTCTTACAAAATCGCTTTAAAATTGTGATTTCTATACATTTTGTAATATAACAGAGAATAGGAGGTTTTTTTGTTTACAGTACCTTATTACAGCAAGTGTTCGATACAGTTTGTAAGAAATTTCATACAATCTGCGCAGCCTACTATCATGAAAATCCACTATTTGTTCATTATATCAGATCCTGAACAAATATTTTCAGCGTGAAATTTAATGCAAAACGTAACGCCAAAATCGAAGGTTAGAAGAAATCGTATAATACTCATTTTCTCTTTAAATTTGTATGAAATTTCTTACAATTTTTTTTCTAGGTTGAACTTTGAACATAGTCGCGACATAATTGTATGAAATTTCATACAAAAATAATGTAACACAAAACTCAAAGGTTAGAATAAATCGTATACTATCCCTTACGTAGCATTATCTAAATTTGTATGATTTTTGTACATTTTTTCTTAGTCGCTAAATAATTGTGTGAAATTTCATACATTTTTAATATCATAAAAAGATAAACAACATATCTTAAAACAGTAAGCATTCAATTCAGTTTGTATGAAATTTCATACATTTTTGTTTGCATTGATGAGTGTGATGAACAAAACTTGCTGAACAGCTTACGCCGAGATATATATATATAGAACCGCTATTTTCATTGAGAGAGAGAGAGAGAGAGAGAGAGAGAGAGAGAGAGAGAGAGAGAGAGAGAGAGTCTAAATGTGTGAAATTTCTTACAAATTTAGTCCAATCATTTCCAATAAAATAGAAGAGAGATTCAGAATATACTTCATTATTGACCTACAAATATAAGAAATTTCTTACAATATTTCCATCGTATTTAACGTTCATAACGTCGCTTTATGATTGTAAAACATTTTCATAGCTCCATGAACAACAGAAAAATTAAACTCATTGCTTATATTTACATTCATTTCTCTATATCGCTTGTTGAAAAATTACCAAGGCGGTCACATTTACCAGCAAACAGAGAATCTACACACAGTGTGTGTTGAAACAGCGGAACGGCGTCGACGTTTACAACGTCCAATCAGATTGGCGAGATTCATGTTTTTTGACATCAAGTTTGGATTACGTCACGTCGCGTGACACAATGTTGTTCATGGAAGTATGAACACAGATGAACATCTAATGGTTCATCTAAGGAGGTTTTAGAAAAATGAAAATATTCCGAAAATGAATGTGTGAAATTTCATACAAAATTAATGCAGCGCTAAAACCAAGAGTAAATCGTATTATATTCAATATACGTAAATCCGAATTTGTATGAATTTTCGTACAATCTTTCTTCTAAGTTTAACTTTGAGCATATTCGGTACATAATTATGTGAGATTTCATACATTCCTTTCATTATAAAAAAGATGTTCATTATGTTTATAGGTGTACAATACCTTATACTTGCTGAATTTCTAAAGCTTTCAGATAAAAATCGTTTTATGCAGAAAGAGATTCATGTGTGAAATTTCATACAAACTTAGTCTAATTATTTTCCAACAAGGTAGCAGTGAGAATCAGGATATTCTTGATTCAGTATTGACCTACAATGGTATGAAATTTCTTACAATCTTGGTCATACCAAGGCATATCATCCCTCTATCATTACATGCCTATACAATATACAGATAACTCTTTTTCAGCTTAGATTCTAAAGTTGCAATAAATAACATTTTGTCGCTATGCATGCAGAGCATCCACATCTAATTGAAAGCATAGGGTTTGCTAGTGCCAAAGCTCGTTTGAAACTGATGCCAGCTTGTCTTTATGGTCATGGTCGACGTGCTAAACGTTATGTTGAACAGTTCCGCTTTCACGTCGTTGTTTGCATTTTAAGCATATCGTTTAAACAAAAATAAAAGTTCCTTTTAGAAGGAAGGCTCGTCCATCTTTGAAAGATAGCAGTCGTTTCTCTGGTTAGTGGTAAATTGAAAGTCAGTTATCAGGTTGTTTTGTTCTCTTGAACACTGTTCATTTAGCTCCGTTCACATGCACAATTTTCGCGATGAATAATTTCATTCTGCCCTCTCCACATGCACATTCGGTCTATTGATTAATTGCGATCGATCGAGTGATTTGTTGATTGAGTGATTGATTGATTCTATTTGATTTTATTTCGTGATTGATCGATCGAGTGACTGATCGATCGATCGATTTCTTAAATGATCGATCAAGTGATCTATTGATTGATCGATCGATTGATCTTTTGATTGATCGATCACGTGATCAATCGCGATTGATCGAGTGATTGATCAATCGATTGATTAATCGATTGATTGAGCGATTGATCGATCGATTAAGTGGATGATTGGTAATTAGAATTCTCACGACCGATTGACTGATCGATCGAGTAATCGTAATCGATCGAGTGATTAATCAATTTAGTGACTGATTGATTTATTGATTGATCGATCAAGTTATTGATTGATCGATCGCGATCGATCGATTTAGTGACCGATCGCGAGTCTTTGATCAATTGACTTATCCATAGATTGATCGATATCGTTCGCGATCGATCGAGTGATCGATGTATTGACTGATCGATAGCGATTGATGTATTGATTTGATCGATCGATTGTTCACGATCGATTAATCTATTGATCGACCGAGTGATTGATCGCGATCAATCGAATGATTGGTCAATTGATTGATTGATCCATCAGGTGATTGATTGATACATTGTAGTTCGAAAGATTGATCGATCGAGTGGACTGATCGCGAACCAATTCTGACATAAGCTGATTCGGACCTTATTAAACAGATTCGGACCTTATTAAACAGAATTGGCTAATTTGAATTTATTTCAAAATAAACATTGGTCAGTTCCGACCTCGATTTTGCGGGGTCCGAACTGACCAGTGGAAGAGGTCTGAATTAGTCCGGTGGCGTAGTGGTAGAGCGTCGGACTCAGAATCGAGAGGTCCTGGGTTCGTTCCCCACAGGCGTCACCGTGTTGTGTCCTTGAGCAAGACACATCAACACCCTACAGTACTGGTTATACCCAGGAAGAGTTGGCTCCGTCCCGACATGACTGAAAATTTGTTGACTGGGTCGTTAAGCCTCAATGCAAACAATAGTCCGAATTAGCAGAGGCCCGAATTGTCCACAGCAGAGGTCCAAATCAGGTTCCAATTAGCCAAGATCCAAATTAGCCAAGGTCCGAATCGTCAACGTACCATTGGTTTGATATTGATTTGATATAAACTTGAAAATTAAGAAGTTTTGATTGAAAAAACAAATGCTGAATGGCATGGGCATGACCTTTCGGGAAAGCCTTCCCATAAATCCTCTAGCTTCCAACAACTCTTGGTCATTAAACCACTCTAATACAGCCAGAAAGTGCAGTTATAAATTAGCGTATAAGACAAATAATGAATATGCCCCCCGTCCATTTGGGCCTAGGAAAAGTAGATTCAGGGCTGCTCGTGCCTCCAGGCTAAGCTTCAAAACTATTGACCAACCATCAACCGTTCAAGTCTAAGCCTGCCTAGGGAATGTAGTTTAGACAAACCATCCATACATATCGGTTTGCTTGGGTGGTTATATTTATGAAGCATATTTTGAGTCTCATGATTTCCTAATTTTGGGTAAAGGTACCATAAAATGGAGAGAATTCCCGACATGACCCTTACTGCTGACTGGGATATTATGCATCAATTATGCATCAATTCAAAAAAAAAAAAAAAAAAAAAAAAAAAAAAAAAAATATTCTGGCACGCGCAATGGGCGTATAAGAATCTCAACCCGCTGAAAGTGTTCAAGTACTCGTACGTTTATATTACGTCCCAGACACGAAAAGCGCACGCTATGCGCGAATCAAAACCGGTGCGCGTCTCCAACATGCTTGGGGCACGTTACTGACGCGTTCGGCAAGCCCCCAATAAAACCAATATCTCGTAAAATCGTAACACACATGCAGTTGTTAACGTGTCTACGGAAACCATTACGATAACACGTCCATGCAATATACAGAGATTTTTTAGGCTGTAAAAACTGAAATTTTCAAATGGAGTTTTTTTTTATTATTTTTAATACATGTATTTTTGCTCATAACATACGTTGTGGGTACACGTTAGAACTGCCTCGCCGAGGCGGTTCTTACGAGTACCCTTAATGTATGCTTTTGATCAAAAATAAGAAAATTAGGTATACCCCTGCAAACCCTAGATTTTCTATATAAAACTGGGGATCAAGGGGGTATACGTTTTCCTGATGGTGTGTCTGATACGCTAATTCGTGACTGCACTTGAACGGTAGAAAATGCGATGCGGTTGTACATATATATAAGCATTTGACAACATAAAATTGCTAATATAGACATGTTAACTATAGTAGTACATGTGCTACCGCAGATTGAAAGATTGAAACATTAGGATTCAAAATTTAGGCTTTCTAATGAAAAGTTAAATTTCTATACAAAATGTTGATTTGGTGCAAGTGTTATAACTATGATTTTCTTTTGGCTCAGAAATATTGCTAGTTTGGAAAGTTTTTAGTTGTAATACATGTAAGATAAATTTTAGACATATATATTCACCATTTGAAATGGAAACAGAATTATGTCGTTTTCCTTTACATGCATTTCTTTACATATAATATTTGAGCCTTCGAATGAGAAAACCAACCAACTGGGTTTTCGATCAGGTCCGACACAAACCGGGCTGCACAGTCAAAGACATGAGTCAAAGACATGACCTAGAAGCTTGAATTTACGGATCTATTTTTAGTAAGAAGAGTGGTTGTACTATCCCTGTAGCGAAAACAAAGGCGCTAATCACTGTGTAGTTACAGCCTGCACAGTTCAGTGATCTGCGCCTTTGTTTTTCGCATATGCAGATCGTTTGTTTTCTGATGCAGTACTTTAATTATTAGTTCAGGTTTGTTACGTGCTAGTCCCTGAATCGTAGTCGTCTGCAAGATTTGTAAAATGCTTTCAAGTCTTCTGCTTTCTTCATAAATTTGCCTATCGGGGTCAAAGAAATGACCTCACAATAGCGAAGCACAGTGGGATTGGGCCTTCGATTACGTATATTTGAATGCATTATGCACATGTATCGTTATGAAAACTTGCCCATGCAATACATTTCTTCTTATTCTTTGCTCAAAGCATAGATTGTGGGTTCTAACGAGTACCCACAATCTATGTTTTGGAGCAAAAGTAAGAAAAATATGTCTACCCCAGTTTTGCTTTTAAATTATAAAAGTGGGGTTCAAGGGGGTATACATTACGCGAACTAGTTTTCATGACGTGAAAGTAGCGTCGCAAAATAAAGCAGTCAAAACAGAAACGGCTTTGGATTTGCGAAACCCAACCGGTGGGCGAAAAAAGTCACAGGAAAAACAGTCACGAAAAAAAAGTCACGGAGCCAAGCTCAGGCATAAACGCAGAAATCTTGCAGGTTCCAAGAACCAAAACGGAAAACATGAAACAGAGATACGTACCATGTGCAGACTCATCAGGATAACATGTCCGTGTAATGTATACCCCCTTAAACCCAACTCTTATATAACAAAACAGGGGTTCATAGGGGTAAACCTACTTTTTTCTTTCTTTTTTTTTATTTTTTTCTCCAAAACATAGATTGTGGGTACTCGTTAGAAACGCCTCGACGAAGCGGTTCTAACGTGTACCCACAATCTATGTTTTGAGCAGAAAAAAAGAAAAATAAAAAAATCATATATTTTTTTTCAACTTTTAAAGATAAAAAAATCTCTGTTTATTGCATGGGCAAGTTTTCGCAATGTTTAGAGAACTAATCTCAACTTCTTACATTCATTTTTTCTATGCATGAATATTGATATTTGCTGACACGTATTGACAGGTACATTAAATTTTACATTTACATTATGATTATCATTCTTTACAGAAAATAATTATGTTTACAATAATAATAATAATAATAATAATAATAATAATTAAAGTAATAAATTCCAATAATCCTTCATGATTTAACCCTCTAGTGCCTAAACACCTTTTTGCTGAGCAGAAAATTATTATTTCATGATAGTGGGCTATGACCATGGAATGTATTATAAAAATGTGAATTTTTAATAAATTTGTACATCCGATGCGATTTTATGGCATGTATCATATATGATACATTGGGCATTATGTTCTGGTGTATCATATATGATACATTTTTAAAAACTCAAAATGGCTGATAATATCATTTCATTTGTTAAACAGAAATATTTAATTTGTTTTTAAATGTAACAAAACGACTTCTGGAACACTAAACTGTAACAAGTGAACAGCAACAAAACCAAAATACAATAACGAAATGCATCTCCTCACCTAAATGTGTGATGATATGTCATTGTAAAAGTTATTTATTGAATTTATATTTATAAGTTGAGATCATCTGTGAGGATTAGTCGAACAGTATATTATTCAACATAAACAGCTTCCACTAAATCGTCTGTATATGTTCGTAGGTTTACGGAGAATTGATTTTGGACCATTTCCATATATGGAAAGTTAATTGATTGATTAGTGTAATGCTGACACGTGTTGAAACGTCACACTGATGTCAAATTCAAAATGGCTGACAGACGTCATTTGTAGAAATACGTGTAGATCATTGGAAAAGACCAAATCTTGACCTTTCAACTGGAATAAATTTATGTTCGCCGTCAGATTCCGTAAATTTGGCATATGTTTTGGGCTCTTCCGGAAACGGGAAGAAATTAAGAACATAAATGACAATAGCTGTAGAAATGAATTTAATTTCAAAAAGAAGACACAGAATTGTGTAGAGAAACAACATCCAACAAGTCTTTTACAGCTTTAGCAGCTCTTTTGGGTTGTTTTTTTTTGGAGATTCATCCTACATGAAAATTTGGGTTCTTTTAATGCCCGATGTAGCATATATGCTACATAAATCAAACTGTGGCTAATGCATGTTCAGGCTCAAATTAATAAGGATAAACACAATGTTTTCACTTAAAACCATGTTTGTAACAAACATGTAGCATAATTGTGTATATACATGCATTTTGTGAGTCAGGAAACTAGATAAAATTGATGTTGGACTGTGTTGCTCATTGTATCATATATGATACATTTCATTTTTTGCCCGATGTAGCAAATATGCTACATCAAAATTTGAACGCAAGTTCTGCATTTTTCAGGTAACATCTATATTTAAAATGTATTTATTTATTGTTTTTAACATATAAATAATCATATTAAGCAAGTTTTACATTTTGTACATACCTGCTTAGGATCTTTTCATTTAATTTAAATGACCATCGATTAACGTTTCTACACGTTTATGGCGGCGGCCATTTTGAAAGGAAGATAAAAGTCACGTGACACAAAGCTAGACAAAACTACCACAATTTCTGGAAACACTGCAACATATATATTTACAATCAAAGAAAAGCAAGTCAATTTATCAGTGTTTTAACAAGTTATTGCTTTCTAAAAACCATGTAGCATATATGCTACACCGGGCACTAGAGGGTTAAACATAGTCCATATCGGTTTCAAAACACTAACTGTCAAGTGCAAACCGGTGACGACAGCGGCGCCTGCGGCAGGTTAGGTAGAAGCGTGTCTGGTTTTACTTCAAAGATGCCGCAGCATCAAAATTTGTCAAGGCTACTTTACAGTGTCACGAGAAATTCTGATTGTTGGACATGCAAAACTTATGCGCAGATTAGCTATGCTTTTATTGCACAGCTTTTCAGCGTCTTTGTTTTTACTAAGAAGTTTACAAAAATGCCTTTATTTCCCCTAATCCCAAAATTTCTTCAAATGTACATCTAGGTTCGTTTAAGACCTATGTCGGGGCCCAAAAGGCACACTTTCCAGCGCGTTATCAAATAGGCGTAAACCTAAACACAGCGACTCATTTGGCAAAAAGTGAAAGAATAGTGAGTTGTGATTTTCAATGGACTATTCGTTTTAATATACCGAGTGTTTATTTATTTATTTATTTATTTATTTATTTATTTATTTATTCTTCGTAACAGACACGCAATATGATTTTAATTTCGGAAACAGAAATCTTATATTCATTTTTATACAGATTACCATTATATAAATGCGCTGGCGAAAAACATTTATTTATAATTTGAAAGAATGCATGATTTCAAAATGTTAAAAAACATAGCAAATTATATATTTTGAGAAGCGGATTGACGCATATAGCATACGATTTTTCGGATATTTCATTAGAACATGACGGTAACCGAATCTTCACAAAAAATTTAATATTCATAAGAGAGAGAGAGAGAGAGAGAGAGAGAGAGAGAGAGAGAGAGAGAGAGAGAGAGAGAGAGAGAATGTGTATAGTTAATTTAAAGCCATAACATTACCAGTAAGGGCATTTCAGGGCATGCCCCATGAATTTTGGACATGCGCCAAATCACCCAAACACGATCAACACATTTCAGCTACTTGTACATACAGGAGGCAAAATCTTGCGTTTTAGGCTAACCGACACGGCTTGAGCAGCACAAGTTGCTCTTTACGCTCGTGCTAGCTTTAAAGTGACTCGGATCCAAAATAGCTATATCGGATCAGACCGGTTTGATTTAAATTCGAAATAATTCTACATAGTCAATTAAGAATGTTCGTTCCGAAGAAGCTAACCAACGCATTCGGGAGTGTGAAAGAATTTAAACAAATGATAAATTTTCTATGAACCTATTGCTTTTCTTTTTCGTTTTCTTTATTTCTTTCTTTTCTTTTTCCTTCTTTCTTTTTTCTTTTTTTTTTTTTCATTTCTGTGTGATAAAATTTAGCGGTTCAAACGCTGTTGCGGTAGTAAATTGCGTCTCAATTTTTTATGTTTTATGACTGAAATTTAAACATTTTAGAATCATGCGATTGGATCTTTCGAAAAATTAAACATGATTGTCGTCTAAATATTATTCTATTTGAAATTGCTCAATAATAAATCGAAACAATCTTAATCCAGGTGTCAAATTATGCTCCGCCCATATTTACCTGTTTAACCAAAGAAGCAAAATTCTCTGAAATTTGATTGGCTAACGTTTATCAGGGGTGGAAAGTTGTATAAGGTCATGTTATTGACCTTATCATTCATTTGATTATGAAAATTATTGCACAAATTGAATCCAAGTCACAGAACATTTCTTTGTTCTTATTTCAAGTTTTATTTAATCGTTTTTACTACGCAGGAAATGTGTTGCGCGTTTCATAATGACAACTTGCCCTTTCCATTTACAGACATTTCTTTCAGCAGTAAAAATGGAAAATTTCATAGGATTTGTTTATGTATATTTTCTTATTTTTGCCCAAAATATAGATTGTAGGTACACGTTAGAACCGCCTCACCGAGGCGGTTCTAATTTATACCACTTATTTATGTTTTGGAGCAAAAATAAGAAAAAATAGGTATGCCCCTGTATACCCCAGTTGTTCGGGTATAAGGCGGTTTGATATTCGAATAACATTGGCAAACATTTATTTACATGTACATATATCTGGTATAAGCGTTTTTGGCAATGTTCAAAGACTTGCGACTTTTGCTGCATTAAAATGTAGAATGGAGTTAGTTACATGTACATGAATTTGGAACATATATAGAATAATAAGACGGCTTAAACTTTCAATTTTGGAAACCGACTGTCATGTATATTGGGCATAATCTGAAATATACGTGACGATCGACAAATGCACGCGTCAATACAATAGCCCGAAGCTCGTTAGTTTAAACATATTTATTCAAATAAATCACATACATATATAAATCATACATTTACATGTAATACAAATTAGGATTAGAATGGAAGCTTAAAGCTTATTTAATTCTTCTCCTGACACATATGAGGAAATAACAAACATGATGGCGAGCGGTTTAACGTATGTTGTGTTTTCCAACAAAGTGTATGTGTATATAATGAAATATGTAAACAAATATTTTATAGTTCTAAGAATTTAACTGAGCATAAATGTGTAGACATTTAGGATTAGTCTAATAATTCAGTGTTAAATCATGTTAAATATTTCCGTAAACAGCTTATGAATAAATTCATCGAAGCTCGTTAGAAAACATGGGGCACTTCATCACAAGGAATTTTGCAATCATGTTAGCAATCAAAACATTATTTCTTGAAATTTATTTGTATTTTGCAATGATAAGGTTTACATACTATCAATTAGACATACTTTCAAAACATTGATTCTATTTTGCGATGATGCATGCATTTATTTTATTTTGTAAACCTACTTTGTTCGGAAAAAAAATGATGCCAAATGCCATTCATCAATTCTAATTCTATTTCTTTGAATTTCAACATTAATCATGCATTTTCGGTTTTACGTCCGCTATCGAGAGAAGCACGAACGAAAACACTCGCATGTTCCACATGTGGCCTGAGCGGGGCTCGATGCCACGTGGATGGAATATAGGGACACATGATAGGCATGTACATGTACCTCTGAAATCAGACGAAGTCTATAATTTCTTTTAAAGGCAAAGGCAAAACGCATACTGCACTTGTGAGGATCAGAGTTGCATAACTTGCACATACCGGCTAGTACAAGACAAATATATTATAATATTGAGATAGGAATGATAACGTATTGATAAACTTTTATTTTGCACGAATAAATCTACATTCTAAAGGTCTCGAGTCGGTTTGTTTTGTTCAACAAAGTTCTGTCCATTCGGCTTACGCCGGTATTAGCCCAGTCTTCTGTTTCATATTGTATGCCCATGCTCAACGCATAACAACAAACAAACAAAAATAAATAAATAAATAAATAAATAAATAAATAAATAAATAAATAAATAAATAAATAAATAAATAAATAAATAAATAAAATTAATTGTTACATGTAGCTACATGTGTGTCGAAAGGCTTGGAATTATTTCGTTCGTTTCGTTCGAAAGCAAAACTGAACATTTCAATTCTTTCTGACGACGATATTTCAAAATGACTTGTGATTCGTCATAACATGTCTAGTCTATCCAATTAAAACTTCACTTTTAGATGTTATGAACACAAGTGTATTCACCGTGACTTTTGTGGGAATTCGTAATGTCAATACCGACGTCCGGAACAAGAACGTAAATTGTCATTGCTTATGATTCAGTAGGACCGACACCTAAATGAAAACCTCTCTTCACTTTATGACGAGTTTAGATATGCAGCAACTATTTTCATCACAAGCATAAATGCAGAAAAAAAGGAAATTCATACAAATTTAGATAGATAATGAATTGATATAAGATTTAAGATACAGAATGTGTGAACTTTCCTATAATCGAATGCCTACTATTTATCAGGCATTGTACACCTGTAACGACGATAAAAGTTGCGTATTGTTTTCCCACTGAAATATAAATTATGTGAAATTTCACACATTTATATAGCGACAGAGGAAAGATTGTAGGACATTTCGTACAATTGCACGTCGACAAGTACCTATAATCTGATTTTCTCTTCGTTTTTCATTGGAAAGTATAGGACTGGATTTGTATGAAATTTCACACATTCACTCTCTCTTTTGAATGGAACTAACCGTTCTGTATCTGACGGCTTTAGGAATTTATGATCAAGTATTTTCACCACGCGCATAGATGCAAATAACAAATTATAGGAAATTTCAAACAAATTTAAGGCAGATAATGTTAGAGATAAACAAAGACGTCACTGGCTATCTTCTGTAGTATAATGAAAACAAAATATATGAAGTTTCTCACAAATATAAAGCGACTATGTTCAAAGTTAAACACTGAAGAGAGATTGTAAGAAATTTCATACAAATTCAGAAAGATACTTTTTATCATACGATTAACTCTGAATTTTGAATTTTAAATATAGTAGGCTGCACAGAATGGGTGAAATTTCTTACAAATTGTATTAGATAATTACTATTTAAAGATATCGTACACAAATAAACAAATTTATAGTTGTTTATTGTTATTATACTGAAAAAATGTATGAAATTTCACACAATTGTATATGTGTTACAGTCGCATTGATTCTAGTTTAAGAAACTGTATGAAATTTCATACGTTTTATTAAGAGACCATGCTTAAGATGAAATTTAAGAAATTTCTTACAATTGTATATGTAACAGTCGCATTGATACTAGTTCACGAAACTGTATGAAAATTCATACATTTTATTAAGAGGCAAGAAATGTAAGAAAAATTGTAAGAAATTTGTTACAATTGTATATGTAACAAAGTTGCGTTGATAGTAGTTCACGAAATAGTATGAAATTTCATACATTTTATTAAGAGGCCATGACTAAGATGAAAAATAGGAACGATTGTATGAAATTTCTTACAATTGGTAAAAAGAAATACATTTTATTAAGATGCCATGCTTAAGACAAAAAGTAAGACAAATGTAAGAAATTTCTTACAAATGTGTATGTAACAAAGTCGCATTGATACTAGTTCACGAAACTGTACGGTATGTAATTTCATACATTTTATTGAGAGACTATGCTTAAGATGAAATGTAAGACAAATGTAAGAAATTTCTTACAATTGTATATTTAACAAAGTCGCATTGATACTAGTTCACGAAAGTGTATGGAATTTCATACATTTTATTAAGAGTCCATGACTAAGATTAAATATAGGAACGATTGTATGAAATTTCTTACATTTGGTAATAAGACATACATTTTCATCTGGCGCATAAATGCAAAAACAAATTGTCACTGCTTATCATAATGAACAAAGATGTATGAAATTTCATACAATTATGTAGCGAATATGTTTACAGAAGAGAAATTGTAAGAGATATTTCAAACAAATTTAATTAGATATATGAACACAATGATAGTTGCTTTTTTATTATATTGAAAAACATGTGTATGAAATTTCACACATTGGTATATGTATAACAAAGTTGCATTGACACTTCTTCAAGAAATTGTATGAAATTTCATACATTTTATTTAGAGGTCATGCTTAAGATTAAACATAGGAAAAACGTAAGAAATTTCTTACAATCGATAATAAGTAATACATTTTGCAGAGAAAAGATTGTCTTTATTTCAACTTCACGTACAAGTTGGTTGAATGCATGGCAACCGCGTAAGCGTGATGTTGCTATTTTTGAAACAAATGAGCCAACTGGTCAGAATTTTCTTACATCGAAAATGCAGAATAAGGTCGCGAAAAGGGGAAACAACTGGAAATTCCCTTTTTATTTTGGAAAGCGTTCATTGTTTTCGCTACACAGATATGTTGACCTCTCTTCCAGTTAAATCGGAAATTTCAAGCTTCTAGCTTGCTCTATCTGTAATGTAATGTAATAAACCGGTGTCGGTCCTGGTCGGAAAACCAGACTGTTTGTTTTCTCACGCGAAGGCTCATAGGTTAGCAACCGTCTTGCCAGTATTGAGAAAATCATTGTTTTGCATATCAAAACTAATGCCTATAATTATATGATCTTAGCGGTAACTATCAAAATGTGTGTTTGCTGTAAATGTACATTGTAAACGTACATTTTTTTCATAAATGGGGAAATGCTTTTTCAGCAATGAACTTATCTTCTGTCTTTATTCGTGTCGATTTGGTCAAAATTTGGAAACACCAAAGGCAGGTTTGCGTGCGACGCGGCCCACTTTATCGGGTCATTAAGAGAGGTGTCAAAACTTTATAATATGTTTTTATAACGCTTGCCTTTCAAGCCATTCAGCGAAATACTGGCGCGTGCCTGGGATAGCTACTTAAGACATTTTCCCACAAAGTGTACTGTTCGAACAAAATCAGTATCATATTGGATTGGATCAGAAAATAAAAATAACAAAAATATTTATTATAATAATAATGATAAACGAATTAACATAAATATGTGTTTTTTTTTTGTTTTTTTTTTTTTTTTTTTTTCATTTTTTTGTTTCTCAAAGAATAGGTTAACATTTGTGCATGCTGATCCGTATGAATTTTTGACGCACATGTAGTTTTGTCATGAAAAGACTTTTTCACAGATAGGGGCATCGTATCGAGCAAGATAGTGCGGATTAAGATAATGTTCGAAAGAAATAGAAAATAAGACTTGTGCTCAAAAACAACTTTTTCAATTATGTAATTGCAATTTTAATGATGTTTTTTGCAACGAAAAAAAAACCCAACAACAATAATCAACTAGTAGCAAGGTGGTCGACCCGTCGATTATAGGCACAGGTAAAGTCCCTCAGTAAAAACTTAAGATTTTTTTAAATTGCATATTTTTCATAAAGATACACGTGCATCAACAATCACAGTTTTCGTTAAAACGGTAATTCCTTCCTTCCTTCCTTCGTTCCTTCCCTACTTCCTTCCTTCCTTCCTTCATTCATTCATTCATAAAAGAAAGAAAGGCATATTTTTGTTAGCTTTATGTACAGATATGTAAGCATTTCGCTGTGCGTCATAATTGAATATTTCTGTCATCCATGTTGTCAGAACTGGTCCGATGAAAAATGTAACTTCACAACCACGTCCATTGCAAATTATTAAATTTTAACTCGGTTTATGAAATCGGCGACCTAAACCACTCAACCAAGACAGCTAAGGAATCAACAATTGATTTATATCGATAAGACAACTGTCCCCAGGCATTGACATTACCTGGACAGATTAGCCGGATGATAATCGAATATAGCCGGCCAATATCGGATATCATCGGAAAGTCTCCGTAAATTTACCTGAGCATTAGTTAAAATCGATTGTTTGCATCTGGGCCTACCTTGAAATACGAGATAAGTTCGGGATGATCAGTTAAATACTATTTCGAGTTTGGTCTTGGCATCTTACATTTATTGAATGTTTCTCCCCCAGAGGGGAGTGGGCCGATCCCGGAAGTACTGCAATACCGGGCCAACCCGTGGCGAGAGCGGAGCAAGCCCCTGACATCTCACCTGTGTTCAAAAATCAGTTTAATATCGAAGTCCCCCAATGGGGGACGTATCAGATATTAAGCTGATAAGAACAGATACTACACTTTGATCTTAGCCAAAAGGCCGAGAAGCGATGCTGATGTTGCTGTTCCATCAGGTCCTGAAAGAAACAAATTTCAAACAAAATCGGTAAACGCATACCAAACAATTGTGCAGTCGTACCTCTTTTCCTCTGCATGTTTTCTCCTTGGCATCAAAACCATACTCCATTCGCTTTAAGAAACTGTAAACCAGGTGTGTCTGTTTTGTTTTAACTTGCATTAAGCACGGAATTTCCGCCGAAATGAGTTTTTCTCAATAAACACGCATTGCACGGGCCTTGTGACGTACAGCGTACGTTTCTAAACGGCCAAAATTACCTCCCTTAGACCGTTAAGATTTTCTTTTTTATTATGATGTTTTACCATGCAGCAAAATAGAGGTACAACTGTAAACTTTATGCATTTAAAGCTTTAGCGCTCTGTGGCTTTGTGCTGTAAATCATCGCACATAAGCCTCCATTTGTCACCAGAAAGGGCCACAGGATAGTATTGAAAGAAAAACACAACTGCACGTATACATTGATGAAAGAATAACGTATCTGCTCTTATCAGTTAAATACTATTTCGAGTTTGGTCTTGGCATCTTACATTTATTGAATGTTTCTCCCCCAGAGGGGAGTGGGCCGATCCCGGAAGTACTGCAATACCGGGCCAACCCGTGGCGAGAGCGGAGCAAGCCCCTGACATCTCACCTGTGTTCAAAAATCAGTTTAATATCGAAGTCCCCCAATGGGGGACGTATCAGATATTAAGCTGATAAGAACAGATACTACACTTTGATCTTAGCCAAAAGGCCGAGAAGCGATGCTGATGTTGCTGTTCCATCAGGTCCTGAAAGAAACAAATTTCAAACAAAATCGGTAAACGCATACCAAACAATTGTGCAGTCGTACCTCTTTTCCTCTGCATGTTTTCTCCTTGGCATCAAAACCATACTCCATTCGCTTTAAGAAACTGTAAACCAGGTGTGTCTGTTTTGTTTTAACTTGCATTAAGCACGGAATTTCCGCCGAAATGAGTTTTGCTCAATAAACACGCATTGCACGGGCCTTGTGACGTACAGCGTACGTTTCTAAACGGCCAAAATTACCTCCCTTAGACCGTTAAGATTTTCTTTTTTATTATGATGTTTTACCATGCAGCAAAATAGAGGTACAACTGTAAACTTTATGCATTTAAAGCTTTAGCGCTCTGTGGCTTTGTACTGTAAATCATCGCACATAAGCCTCCATTTGTCACCAGACAGGGCCACAGGATAGTATTGAAAGAAAAACACAACTGCACGTATACATTGATGAAAGAATAACGTATCTGCTCTTATCAGTTAAATACTATTTCGAGTTTGGTCTTGGCATCTTACATTTATTGAATGTTTCTCCCCCAGAGGGGAGTGGGCCGATCCCGGAAGTACTGCAATACCGGGCCAACCCGTGGCGAGAGCGGAGCAAGCCCCTGACATCTCACCTGTGTTCAAAAATCAGTTTAATATCGAAGTCCCCCAATGGGGGACGTATCAGATATTAAGCTGATAAGAACAGATACTACACTTTGATCTTAGCCAAAAGGCCGAGAAGCGATGCTGATGTTGCTGTTCCATCAGGTCCTGAAAGAAACAAATTTCAAACAAAATCGGTAAACGCATACCAAACAATTGTGCAGTCGTACCTCTTTTCCTCTGCATGTTTTCTCCTTGGCATCAAAACCATACTCCATTCGCTTTAAGAAACTGTAAACCAGGTGTGTCTGTTTTGTTTTAACTTGCATTAAGCACGGAATTTCCGCCGAAATGAGTTTTGCTCAATAAACACGCATTGCACGGGCCTTGTGACGTACAGCGTACGTTTCTAAACGGCCAAAATTACCTCCCTTAGACCGTTAAGATTTTCTTTTTTATTATGATGTTTTACCATGCAGCAAAATAGAGGTACAACTGTAAACTTTATGCATTTAAAGCTTTAGCGCTCTGTGGCTTTGTGCTGTAAATCATCGCACATAAGCCTCCATTTGTCACCAGAAAGGGCCACAGGATAGTATTGAAAGAAAAACACAACTGCACGTATACATTGATGAAAGAATAACGTATCTGCTCTTATCAGTTAAATACTATTTCGAGTTTGGTCTTGGCATCTTACATTTATTGAATGTTTCTCCCCCAGAGGGGAGTGGGCCGATCCCGGAAGTACTGCAATACCGGGCCAACCCGTGGCGAGAGCGGAGCAAGCCCCTGACATCTCACCTGTGTTCAAAAATCAGTTTAATATCGAAGTCCCCCAATGGGGGACGTATCAGATATTAAGCTGATAAGAACAGATACTACACTTTGATCTTAGCCAAAAGGCCGAGAAGCGATGCTGATGTTGCTGTTCCATCAGGTCCTGAAAGAAACAAATTTCAAACAAAATCGGTAAACGCATACCAAACAATTGTGCAGTCGTACCTCTTTTCCTCTGCATGTTTTCTCCTTGGCATCAAAACCATACTCCATTCGCTTTAAGAAACTGTAAACCAGGTGTGTCTGTTTTGTTTTAACTTGCATTAAGCACGGAATTTCCGCCGAAATGAGTTTTGCTCAATAAACACGCATTGCACGGGCCTTGTGACGTACAGCGTACGTTTCTAAACGGCCAAAATTACCTCCCTTAGACCGTTAAGATTTTCTTTTTTATTATGATGTTTTACCATGCAGCAAAATAGAGGTACAACTGTAAACTTTATGCATTTAAAGCTTTAGCGCTCTGTGGCTTTGTACTGTAAATCATCGCACATAAGCCTCCATTTGTCACCAGACAGGGCCACAGGATAGTATTGAAAGAAAAACACAACTGCACGTATACATTGATGAAAGAATAACGTATCTGCTCTTATCAGTTAAATACTATTTCGAGTTTGGTCTTGGCATCTTACATTTATTGAATGTTTCTCCCCCAGAGGGGAGTGGGCCGATCCCGGAAGTACTGCAATACCGGGCCAACCCGTGGAGAGAGCGGAGCAAGCCCCTGACATCTCACCTGTGTTCAAAAATCAGTTTAATATCGAAGTCCCCCAATGGGGGACGTATCAGATATTAAGCTGATAAGAACAGATACTACACTTTGATCTTAGCCAAAAGGCCGAGAAGCGATGCTGATGTTGCTGTTCCATCAGGTCCTGAAAGAAACAAATTTCAAACAAAATCGGTAAACGCATACCAAACAATTGTGCAGTCGTACCTCTTTTCCTCTGCATGTTTTCTCCTTGGCATCAAAACCATACTCCATTCGCTTTAAGAAACTGTAAACCAGGTGTGTCTGTTTTGTTTTAACTTGCATTAAGCACGGAATTTCCGCCGAAATGAGTTTTGCTCAATAAACACGCATTGCACGGGCCTTGTGACGTACAGCGTACGTTTCTAAACGGCCAAAATTACCTCCCTTAGACCGTTAAGATTTTCTTTTTTATTATGATGTTTTACCATGCAGCAAAATAGAGGTACAACTGTAAACTTTATGCATTTAAAGCTTTAGCGCTCTGTGGCTTTGTGCTGTAAATCATCGCACATAAGCCTCCATTTGTCACCAGAAAGGGCCACAGGATAGTATTGAAAGAAAAACACAACTGCACGTATACATTGATGAAAGAATAACGTATCTGCTCTTATCAGTTAAATACTATTTCGAGTTTGGTCTTGGCATCTTACATTTATTGAATGTTTCTCCCCCAGAGGGGAGTGGGCCGATCCCGGAAGTACTGCAATACCGGGCCAACCCGTGGCGAGAGCGGAGCAAGCCCCTGACATCTCACCTGTGTTCAAAAATCAGTTTAATATCGAAGTCCCCCAATGGGGGACGTATCAGATATTAAGCTGATAAGAACAGATACTACACTTTGATCTTAGCCAAAAGGCCGAGAAGCGATGCTGATGTTGCTGTTCCATCAGGTCCTGAAAGAAACAAATTTCAAACAAAATCGGTAAACGCATACCAAACAATTGTGCAGTCGTACCTCTTTTCCTCTGCATGTTTTCTCCTTGGCATCAAAACCATACTCCATTCGCTTTAAGAAACTGTAAACCAGGTGTGTCTGTTTTGTTTTAACTTGCATTAAGCACGGAATTTCCGCCGAAATGAGTTTTGCTCAATAAACACGCATTGCACGGGCCTTGTGACGTACAGCGTACGTTTCTAAACGGCCAAAATTACCTCCCTTAGACCGTTAAGATTTTCTTTTTTATTATGATGTTTTACCATGCAGCAAAATAGAGGTACAACTGTAAACTTTATGCATTTAAAGCTTTAGCGCTCTGTGGCTTTGTACTGTAAATCATCGCACATAAGCCTCCATTTGTCACCAGACAGGGCCACAGGATAGTATTGAAAGAAAAACACAACTGCACGTATACATTGATGAAAGAATAACGTATCTGCTCTTATCAGTTAAATACTATTTCGAGTTTGGTCTTGGCATCTTACATTTATTGAATGTTTCTCCCCCAGAGGGGAGTGGGCCGATCCCGGAAGTACTGCAATACCGGGCCAACCCGTGGCGAGAGCGGAGCAAGCCCCTGACATCTCACCTGTGTTCAAAAATCAGTTTAATATCGAAGTCCCCCAATGGGGGACGTATCAGATATTAAGCTGATAAGAACAGATACTACACTTTGATCTTAGCCAAAAGGCCGAGAAGCGATGCTGATGTTGCTGTTCCATCAGGTCCTGAAAGAAACAAATTTCAAACAAAATCGGTAAACGCATACCAAACAATTGTGCAGTCGTACCTCTTTTCCTCTGCATGTTTTCTCCTTGGCATCAAAACCATACTCCATTCGCTTTAAGAAACTGTAAACCAGGTGTGTCTGTTTTGTTTTAACTTGCATTAAGCACGGAATTTCCGCCGAAATGAGTTTTGCTCAATAAACACGCATTGCACGGGCCTTGTGACGTACAGCGTACGTTTCTAAACGGCCAAAATTACCTCCCTTAGACCGTTAAGATTTTCTTTTTTATTATGATGTTTTACCATGCAGCAAAATAGAGGTACAACTGTAAACTTTATGCATTTAAAGCTTTAGCGCTCTGTGGCTTTGTGCTGTAAATCATCGCACATAAGCCTCCATTTGTCACCAGAAAGGGCCACAGGATAGTATTGAAAGAAAAACACAACTGCACGTATACATTGATGAAAGAATAACGTATCTGCTCTTATCAGTTAAATACTATTTCGAGTTTGGTCTTGGCATCTTACATTTATTGAATGTTTCTCCCCCAGAGGGGAGTGGGCCGATCCCGGAAGTACTGCAATACCGGGCCAACCCGTGGCGAGAGCGGAGCAAGCCCCTGACATCTCACCTGTGTTCAAAAATCAGTTTAATATCGAAGTCCCCCAATGGGGGACGTATCAGATATTAAGCTGATAAGAACAGATACTACACTTTGATCTTAGCCAAAAGGCCGAGAAGCGATGCTGATGTTGCTGTTCCATCAGGTCCTGAAAGAAACAAATTTCAAACAAAATCGGTAAACGCATACCAAACAATTGTGCAGTCGTACCTCTTTTCCTCTGCATGTTTTCTCCTTGGCATCAAAACCATACTCCATTCGCTTTAAGAAACTGTAAACCAGGTGTGTCTGTTTTGTTTTAACTTGCATTAAGCACGGAATTTCCGCCGAAATGAGTTTTTCTCAATAAACACGCATTGCACGGGCCTTGTGACGTACAGCGTACGTTTCTAAACGGCCAAAATTACCTCCCTTAGACCGTTAAGATTTTCTTTTTTATTATGATGTTTTACCATGCAGCAAAATAGAGGTACAACTGTAAACTTTATGCATTTAAAGCTTTAGCGCTCTGTGGCTTTGTGCTGTAAATCATCGCACATAAGCCTCCATTTGTCACCAGAAAGGGCCACAGGATAGTATTGAAAGAAAAACACAACTGCACGTATACATTGATGAAAGAATAACGTATCTGCTCTTATCAGTTAAATACTATTTCGAGTTTGGTCTTGGCATCTTACATTTATTGAATGTTTCTCCCCCAGAGGGGAGTGGGCCGATCCCGGAAGTACTGCAATACCGGGCCAACCCGTGGCGAGAGCGGAGCAAGCCCCTGACATCTCACCTGTGTTCAAAAATCAGTTTAATATCGAAGTCCCCCAATGGGGGACGTATCAGATATTAAGCTGATAAGAACAGATACTACACTTTGATCTTAGCCAAAAGGCCGAGAAGCGATGCTGATGTTGCTGTTCCATCAGGTCCTGAAAGAAACAAATTTCAAACAAAATCGGTAAACGCATACCAAACAATTGTGCAGTCGTACCTCTTTTCCTCTGCATGTTTTCTCCTTGGCATCAAAACCATACTCCATTCGCTTTAAGAAACTGTAAACCAGGTGTGTCTGTTTTGTTTTAACTTGCATTAAGCACGGAATTTCCGCCGAAATGAGTTTTGCTCAATAAACACGCATTGCACGGGCCTTGTGACGTACAGCGTACGTTTCTAAACGGCCAAAATTACCTCCCTTAGACCGTTAAGATTTTCTTTTTTATTATGATGTTTTACCATGCAGCAAAATAGAGGTACAACTGTAAACTTTATGCATTTAAAGCTTTAGCGCTCTGTGGCTTTGTGCTGTAAATCATCGCACATAAGCCTCCATTTGTCACCAGAAAGGGCCACAGGATAGTATTGAAAGAAAAACACAACTGCACGTATACATTGATGAAAGAATAACGTATCTGCTCTTATCAGTTAAATACTATTTCGAGTTTGGTCTTGGCATCTTACATTTATTGAATGTTTCTCCCCCAGAGGGGAGTGGGCCGATCCCGGAAGTACTGCAATACCGGGCCAACCCGTGGCGAGAGCGGAGCAAGCCCCTGACATCTCACCTGTGTTCAAAAATCAGTTTAATATCGAAGTCCCCCAATGGGGGACGTATCAGATATTAAGCTGATAAGAACAGATACTACACTTTGATCTTAGCCAAAAGGCCGAGAAGCGATGCTGATGTTGCTGTTCCATCAGGTCCTGAAAGAAACAAATTTCAAACAAAATCGGTAAACGCATACCAAACAATTGTGCAGTCGTACCTCTTTTCCTCTGCATGTTTTCTCCTTGGCATCAAAACCATACTCCATTCGCTTTAAGAAACTGTAAACCAGGTGTGTCTGTTTTGTTTTAACTTGCATTAAGCACGGAATTTCCGCCGAAATGAGTTTTGCTCAATAAACACGCATTGCACGGGCCTTGTGACGTACAGCGTACGTTTCTAAACGGCCAAAATTACCTCCCTTAGACCGTTAAGATTTTCTTTTTTATTATGATGTTTTACCATGCAGCAAAATAGAGGTACAACTGTAAACTTTATGCATTTAAAGCTTTAGCGCTCTGTGGCTTTGTACTGTAAATCATCGCACATAAGCCTCCATTTGTCACCAGACAGGGCCACAGGATAGTATTGAAAGAAAAACACAACTGCACGTATACATTGATGAAAGAATAACGTATCTGCTCTTATCAGTTAAATACTATTTCGAGTTTGGTCTTGGCATCTTACATTTATTGAATGTTTCTCCCCCAGAGGGGAGTGGGCCGATCCCGGAAGTACTGCAATACCGGGCCAACCCGTGGCGAGAGCGGAGCAAGCCCCTGACATCTCACCTGTGTTCAAAAATCAGTTTAATATCGAAGTCCCCCAATGGGGGACGTATCAGATATTAAGCTGATAAGAACAGATACTACACTTTGATCTTAGCCAAAAGGCCGAGAAGCGATGCTGATGTTGCTGTTCCATCAGGTCCTGAAAGAAACAAATTTCAAACAAAATCGGTAAACGCATACCAAACAATTGTGCAGTCGTACCTCTTTTCCTCTGCATGTTTTCTCCTTGGCATCAAAACCATACTCCATTCGCTTTAAGAAACTGTAAACCAGGTGTGTCTGTTTTGTTTTAACTTGCATTAAGCACGGAATTTCCGCCGAAATGAGTTTTGCTCAATAAACACGCATTGCACGGGCCTTGTGACGTACAGCGTACGTTTCTAAACGGCCAAAATTACCTCCCTTAGACCGTTAAGATTTTCTTTTTTATTATGATGTTTTACCATGCAGCAAAATAGAGGTACAACTGTAAACTTTATGCATTTAAAGCTTTAGCGCTCTGTGGCTTTGTGCTGTAAATCATCGCACATAAGCCTCCATTTGTCACCAGAAAGGGCCACAGGATAGTATTGAAAGAAAAACACAACTGCACGTATACATTGATGAAAGAATAACGTATCTGCTCTTATCAGTTAAATACTATTTCGAGTTTGGTCTTGGCATCTTACATTTATTGAATGTTTCTCCCCCAGAGGGGAGTGGGCCGATCCCGGAAGTACTGCAATACCGGGCCAACCCGTGGCGAGAGCGGAGCAAGCCCCTGACATCTCACCTGTGTTCAAAAATCAGTTTAATATCGAAGTCCCCCAATGGGGGACGTATCAGATATTAAGCTGATAAGAACAGATACTACACTTTGATCTTAGCCAAAAGGCCGAGAAGCGATGCTGATGTTGCTGTTCCATCAGGTCCTGAAAGAAACAAATTTCAAACAAAATCGGTAAACGCATACCAAACAATTGTGCAGTCGTACCTCTTTTCCTCTGCATGTTTTCTCCTTGGCATCAAAACCATACTCCATTCGCTTTAAGAAACTGTAAACCAGGTGTGTCTGTTTTGTTTTAACTTGCATTAAGCACGGAATTTCCGCCGAAATGAGTTTTTCTCAATAAACACGCATTGCACGGGCCTTGTGACGTACAGCGTACGTTTCTAAACGGCCAAAATTACCTCCCTTAGACCGTTAAGATTTTCTTTTTTATTATGATGTTTTACCATGCAGCAAAATAGAGGTACAACTGTAAACTTTATGCATTTAAAGCTTTAGCGCTCTGTGGCTTTGTGCTGTAAATCATCGCACATAAGCCTCCATTTGTCACCAGAAAGGGCCACAGGATAGTATTGAAAGAAAAACACAACTGCACGTATACATTGATGAAAGAATAACGTATCTGCTCTTATCAGTTAAATACTATTTCGAGTTTGGTCTTGGCATCTTACATTTATTGAATGTTTCTCCCCCAGAGGGGAGTGGGCCGATCCCGGAAGTACTGCAATACCGGGCCAACCCGTGGCGAGAGCGGAGCAAGCCCCTGACATCTCACCTGTGTTCAAAAATCAGTTTAATATCGAAGTCCCCCAATGGGGGACGTATCAGATATTAAGCTGATAAGAACAGATACTTTTTTTTTTTGTTTTTCATAAAACTTTATTCATATATATATACAATAAAAAACGTTGGGACGCGCACAGCGCAATCCCTCCGCCCGGTGACCTTTTCTACAATTGAATGCGGATGACTTAATTTACTTTATACTTTGAACGGTCGCATTGTAATTTAACGTTATATATTATGTTTTAAAAGTAAAATGTTACATCGGATTAATTGTAAATAATGCGACTTATAATTAAGGTTATTAAAGACGTTTGCATGTATGTAAAATTGAAAATTGAAATCGAGAATTGCTGATGATACCTATAATGATGATGATTCTACCGGCTTTTAAAGACTTTAAAGTGTTCATATTTATAAAACTGAGCCGGTTACATATTAAATTGCACCGTAACACAGTATATTGCGGGATGAAATGATGATACATATTTCCTAGAGGTCACCGTTTGAAACATATATTTAACGTTTGTCTTAGTAGAGATATGTATTTCCAAGCAAAATTTAAAGCAAGGTTTAAAGATGAACGCTTTCGAAAATTTAGAATTTAAGGTATACTGCTATAAAACAGTAGTATAACAAAATTAACAGCGTCAACAAACACACTTGAATGACTCTGTCAAATTGTGAACACCCAAAATACCAAAATATAGACATAGACCAGTAACCACCGTGATACGTTTGTGACGAAGGCGACCGTGCAGTACCAACCGGTAACCTTTGACCCAACCAGATCACATACCCCACCCCTTACGACCCTTAAATATCTTACGGAGACAAACGTTTTACAATAGTACACATTATAAGCTGCATGACAAAACGGAATCAAGTAACCAGCATTGGCGTACGTCAAAGCGCACGACCCCTGCTGACTGCTTGTTTCCACAAAATTACAAATGTATACATGACAGACTTCGGACAACAGACGACAGACTCAGAGAGGAATGCAAAATAAAGAGCAGCTTATTCATAAAATATTTTCGTGTGCCACACCACAAGTAGTATAGGTAATATTGAATCGGTGCACTTTGACGAGTATAGTGTCCTTGTATATAGCATATAGTCCTTTCAGGTACAAGCGTCCCGGTCACAAGTGGAGATAACAGTTCAACATGAAGTGCACTCGTGGACAGCTCAGGTAAGTATAGTATGGTATGGTGGCACAGAAGCATCATGACAATCAACAGCAATACATAAAACAAAACTTCTGAAAAAGATAAAACTCAACAAGTACCATAGTATATGACAACAGCTACCCAAGACAGCGCGCAAAGCAGGAGCAACACTCCTTCAACATGACCTGTTGAAACAGCACCACCCCAGCGCCACGCAATGTCAAAGGTAAACATACATATGTTGTTTAAATAAAGAAATCTAATTCTCCGTTATTTGTTAATTCACAAAAATTAGTCGGTCGGAGCCAGTAATTAGAGAAGGTTTCACGATTCATTCGCTTAAAATCTGCCTGAATTCTTAATTTTATTCTATTTAAGATAAATAATATTATATAATTTGAGTTAATACGTCTACTTTCAAATTTCTTCAGATTACGGCACATCCAAATAGCAAATTTACATTCAGTTAAAAGATATAATATTAAGGATTCAGCATATTTATCAACTTGTACAGGTATTATGTGATACAGCATTAAAGCTACTGAAGGTAAAATGCGAATACGTAACACATCAGCAGCTGCAGACAAGTAGTCAGTTATAAACTCATATACAGGCGTAACCATAGGACAACTATAAAATAAATGCTCAATAGACTCAAGTGGAAAATTGCACAGTGAACATTCTGGAACTTTTGATATTTTATACTTACACAGAAGCTGTTGTACAGGAATAATTTCATGAGCTATTTTCCATGAGACGTCTCTAGCAAATGGGTCAAGAAATTTGTTATTTAAAGATTTCCAAATAAGAGGGTAAGATACATTTGTATGAACAGATTCAATTCTAGGATGCGTTATATTACTATTCAATAAGATTGTGTACATTTCTTTGCATGACAAATTTCCAAGTAAAACGTTAGGTAAAGATTCAAATTCACGTAAAATATCTAAACATTTCTTATAAAAAGATGGAATATAGTCACTATGAGGAATTTTCAAACTAGCAAATTCCGAGTTGTATTTTCTAAGGTACATCCCGATCCAATAAATGGCAAAATATGTCCATTTGGCTTTATTACCTGCAATCAAAGATTGTACATGTTTCAGTAACAAAGTTTTGAGTTTCCAATCTATATTCACAATATTTTGTCCACCAAGTTTGAAATGCAAATACATTGTGTCTCTAGACAAGTGCTCAGATTTACTATTCCATAAAAACTCAAATACGCATCTTCTGAAAAGTTTCAAATAATGTCCAGGCATGATAGTTGTAGATCCTAAATACCAAAGTTTTGAACATGCTAAACAGTTAATGACATAAGATTTCATGCGAAGAGACAACTTCCTAGTTTTACAGTTATTCAAAAGTTTTTGTAGCTTACTAAAAGTTGAAAACCAAATTTCATCATCTGATAACATATTTCCCAGTTTTGTTCCAAGCAATTTCATTGAATCAATCCAAGAAATTCCAAAAGGGTGATCTTCTCGAGTTTTCCACTTTCCTAAGAACATTCCTTTAGTTTTTGTCATATTGAGTTTTGCACCAGAAGCTTTGCCGAATAATCTACTCAGTTTCAAAACATTGCAAACAGACTCATTATCAGATAAAGTGAAGTTCGAATCATCTGCGTATAATATCAACTTAGAAGTTTCTTTCGAACCAGGAAGAGATATGCCGTTGATTGATGGATCTAAGCGAACTTTATTTGCAAATGGCTCTAAACAGAGGACATACAGAAGAGGACTAAGTGCACAGCCTTGTCTCACACCACGTTGGATTGCAAATGGAGAAGAGATAAAATTATTCACAATGACTGAAGATTGGATATTAGTATACAATATCTTAATCCATCGGATAAAGTTGTCGCCAAAACCGAAAGTATGCAAACATTTAAACAAGAAATCGTAAGAAACTCTATCGAAAGCTTTTTCTTGGTCTAAACTAAGAAAAATGCATGACAAATCTTTTTGGTTTACATAATCAATAATATTTCGTAAAAGGTGAACGTTATCAAAAATAGATCGACCTTTAACAGAGCAAGTTTGGTCCTCATGTACAATGGTTTCTATAACTGTACTTAGTCGATTTGTAATAGATTTAGAAATTATTTTGTAATCGTAGTTTAGAAGTGAAATCGGGCGCCAATTTTTCATCAAATGAGAATTCTGTTCATCTTTACATAATAATGTAATATACGAAAGGCGTTGTGATTCAGTCAAACATTGGTGATTAAAAATAACATTTGTTAATTTGGTAAGCGTTGGGCCAATTAAATCGAAAAATTTCATATAAAAAGCTTTGGTTAAACCATCAGAACCAGGAGACTTTCCATCTTGCATATGTTGTAATGATTCAAATAATTCATTCAAGGACAAAGAAGATTCTAAAGATTCTGAATCTGCTTCAGACAAGCGCGGCAAATCTTTCATAAAGGTATCTGCAATTTCATCATCAATACTTTCATAAGAAAATAAATCAATGTAAAAATCCCGAAAACAATTTAATATATCTTTTGTTTCTGTAAACTTTTGGCCATTATGTTCTATTGTATTAATTGTCTTCTTTTTAGCATGACGCTTTTCCATTTTGTTAAAATAGTTTGAAGGTTTTTCTTCGTCTTCTAAAATCTCAACTTTAGATCTAATTCGAGATCCAAAATATGCTTGGTCATGTAAAGTTTTGATTCGAATGCGTAAAGTTTCAAGCTGTTCAAAATATTTGCCAGGATCTTGCTTTTCACATTGAGCTAAAATAGAATATTCAGAATTTAATTTACGCAACAATTGAAAATTTTCTTTACTCTTATTTTTGCTGTATAAAATACAAAAATTCTTTATTTTATCTTTCAGGGTATCCCAGAAGTGTAAATCAACATCTTTGTTCTCGGTATGGTAAGTATAAAACAGTCTAAACGTTTCGACAAAATCTTTATCTTGTAAAAGGCTATCATTAAATTTCCAATAACTAGGACCGAATGAAGATGACTTATTAAATTTCATGCTAAAAACAAAAATATCATGATCACTACAAGCAAAAGGATAGAAATCAAATTTGGTTTCTTTATTGATTAAATGTCTAGAAATGTAAAACCTATCTAATCGAGTATGTATATCTTTAGTAACTGGGGAGTGCCAAGTAGCTGCATATCTGTATGGGAAAAGATGTCTAAAAATATCAACAAGAGAATAATCATTACAAAGAGAGGTAAGTTCTTTTGAACCAACAGTGCCATAGTCCAAATTGGCCCCCTTACCCATTTTGTCATATTTCGGATTTAGGACACAATTAAAATCACCACCCATGATAATATTTCGATTGCAAACAACATATTTTGGTAAATCATTGAAAAAGTCCTTTCTTTCGCATTCCTTATTTGGGGCATAAACATTTATCAACCTAAAAGCAACATTATCAATTAATACATCTAGAAATAAAAATCTACCATTCACGTCAAATTCAAATTTTTCAACAGTAAAATTCAGTTTGTTGGATACAAAAATCGCTACCCCAGAAGACCTATTGCTACCTAAACTCCAAAAGGTTTCATAGTTATATTTATCTTTTAAAGCATTTGCCAAAGACATGCTATCTACATGTGTTTCTTGTAAAAATAAAATGTCGAAGTGGTAGGTATTTAACATGTGTTTAAGTTCGTTTTGGGTAGTAAGAGCCTTCATCCCATTGATGTTCAAAGTTGCTATGTTTAAATTATTTCTTTCCATCATGAAATTATAAGGTAAGTATATGTAAACAGACACTATATGTAGAAAATATTAATAAGGTAAGTATGAGCCACCTTACAAAATGTACTGAGACGCTGAGGTCGCATATGCATGACTTGTTTTGATGAACAAACAACCTTGAGATTTGTAGATAACTAAAGACTTTTATGTATATATTTACAACTGATTTCTTTACCCACATTATTATACATGTTTTATCAATACTACATGTAGCGTGAAAATACGATCCATTTTTACAGCTGTGATATTTACATTGTATAAAATTTGAAATATATATACACAGTGAAACAACATATGTTGTAAAACAACTAGCACACAGGGATAAACCCTTAAAATAGAAAGTCCATAAACGTTCCACCAAATGCGAACTCAGTCGGGCGCCGTAAATCAAAAATCGTAAGTCCATATCCATTTCCAGTCTGATATTGTTTGATTTAAACGGGGTTAGAAGGTTGAGAAGACGGACTCACCTGGCTCGTCCGGATTTTCTTGCCATTTTTAATGACGAAGTCCATCCCCTCTACCAAACCGTCTTCCATCGCGTCGTCGATCACGAGATCCCCCGGGACCAAGTCATCATCCTGTTCGAACTGCCTCTTCTCCGCAGGAGCAGGAGTGGTAGAGCCCTGCCCAGGATCATCGCTAGGCTCCGCCCCACCGACAGCACCACCCGAACCACTAGACCCCTTTGAAACGTCAGAGCCGCTAGACCCACCAGTACCGCTGGACCCACTCGAACCACTAGATCCACTGGAACCGCTTGACCCACTCGAACCACTCGAACCTGGACCGCCCATCAAACCGCCACCACCGCCAGACAAAAAGGCCCCAGCATAGGAACGTCGGCTTGACAAATCTGCCTGACAGTCACGTCGAACGTGTCCAAGACACCGGCAACGTAAGCACAAAGGCTGTCTTCCCGGGAAAGTTACCAACATAGACTGTCCCCCAGCAAACGACACAAGGTATGGTATCTTGGCCTTTTTGACCTCATCGGTCTCCAACTGAACGATCCTCACGCCGTTACGCCGTGTAACGTCACCGTTAATGACCGCCGCCTCTCGCTTTACCTCTAATACCTTCCCATAGCCACTAAAGAAGTCACTAATAAATACGTCCCGAATATACGCAGGTAACCAGTGAAGTTTGATGGTAATCACTTGCTTGCCAACATTTGAAATCGTCAACACCTGATCCTTGATCCGTAAGCTTTTCGTCGCATCCAACAGTTTCACCGCCGCCTCTGAATTGACACTAAGGTGATAAGTGTTCGAATCCACCTTACACAAATCTCCAATATCGTCCGCGTCTACGATCCGAGCCACACCCTCAAACATTTCCCGATACCCCACCTTGGGGGCAAAGATACGGTAAGTCCGACATAGCAAGCTTGTGTCGTAATACCGCAGGGGGATCTCTCCCACCTGCATCACATAAGACATCGTGTATTATCCCTCGCGCGCGAGAAGAACAGATACTACACTTTGATCTTAGCCAAAAGGCCGAGAAGCGATGCTGATGTTGCTGTTCCATCAGGTCCTGAAAGAAACAAATTTCAAACAAAATCGGTAAACGCATACCAAACAATTGTGCAGTCGTACCTCTTTTCCTCTGCATGTTTTCTCCTTGGCATCAAAACCATACTCCATTCGCTTTAAGAAACTGTAAACCAGGTGTGTCTGTTTTGTTTTAACTTGCATTAAGCACGGAATTTCCGCCGAAATGAGTTTTGCTCAATAAACACGCATTGCACGGGCCTTGTGACGTACAGCGTACGTTTCTAAACGGCCAAAATTACCTCCCTTAGACCGTTAAGATTTTCTTTTTTATTATGATGTTTTACCATGCAGCAAAATAGAGGTACAACTGTAAACTTTATGCATTTAAAGCTTTAGCGCTCTGTGGCTTTGTACTGTAAATCATCGCACATAAGCCTCCATTTGTCACCAGACAGGGCCACAGGATAGTATTGAAAGAAAAACACAACTGCACGTATACATTGATGAAAGAATAACGTATCTGCTCTTATCAGTTAAATACTATTTCGAGTTTGGTCTTGGCATCTTACATTTATTGAATGTTTCTCCCCCAGAGGGGAGTGGGCCGATCCCGGAAGTACTGCAATACCGGGCCAACCCGTGGCGAGAGCGGAGCAAGCCCCTGACATCTCACCTGTGTTCAAAAATCAGTTTAATATAGAAGTCCCCCAATGGGGGACGTATCAGATATTAAGCTGATAAGAACAGATACTTTTTTTGTTTTTCATAAAACTTTATTCATATATATATACAATAAAAAACGTTGGGACGCGCACAGCGCAATCCCTCCGCCCGGTGACCTTTTCTACAATTGAATGCGGATGACTTAATTTACTTTATACTTTGAACGGTCGCATTGTAATTTAACGTTATATATTATGTTTTAAAAGTAAAATGTTACATCGGATTAATTGTAAATAATGCGACTTATAATTAAGGTTATTAAAGACGTTTGCATGTATGTAAAATTGAAAATTGAAATCGAGAATTGCTGATGATACCTATAATGATGATGATTCTACCGGCTTTTAAAGACTTTAAAGTGTTCATATTTATAAAACTGAGCCGGTTACATATTAAATTGCACCGTAACACAGTATATTGCGGGATGAAATGATGATACATATTTCCTAGAGGTCACCGTTTGAAACATATATTTAACGTTTGTCTTAGTAGAGATATGTATTTCCAAGCAAAATTTAAAGCAAGGTTTAAAGATGAACGCTTTCGAAAATTTAGAATTTAAGGTATACTGCTATAAAACAGTAGTATAACAAAATTAACAGCGTCAACAAACACACTTGAATGACTCTGTCAAATTGTGAACACCCAAAATACCAAAATATAGACATAGACCAGTAACCACCGTGATACGTTTGTGACGAAGGCGACCGTGCAGTACCAACCGGTAACCTTTGACCCAACCAGATCACATACCCCACCCCTTACGACCCTTAAATATCTTACGGAGACAAACGTTTTACAATAGTACACATTATAAGCTGCATGACAAAACGGAATCAAGTAACCAGCATTGGCGTACGTCAAAGCGCACGACCCCTGCTGACTGCTTGTTTCCACAAAATTACAAATGTATACATGACAGACTTCGGACAACAGACGACAGACTCAGAGAGGAATGCAAAATAAAGAGCAGCTTATTCATAAAATATTTTCGTGTGCCACACCACAAGTAGTATAGGTAATATTGAATCGGTGCACTTTGACGAGTATAGTGTCCTTGTATATAGCATATAGTCCTTTCAGGTACAAGCGTCCCGGTCACAAGTGGAGATAACAGTTCAACATGAAGTGCACTCGTGGACAGCTCAGGTAAGTATAGTATGGTATGGTGGCACAGAAGCATCATGACAATCAACAGCAATACATAAAACAAAACTTCTGAAAAAGATAAAACTCAACAAGTACCATAGTATATGACAACAGCTACCCAAGACAGCGCGCAAAGCAGGAGCAACACTCCTTCAACATGACCTGTTGAAACAGCACCACCCCAGCGCCACGCAATGTCAAAGGTAAACATACATATGTTGTTTAAATAAAGAAATCTAATTCTCCGTTATTTGTTAATTCACAAAAATTAGTCGGTCGGAGCCAGTAATTAGAGAAGGTTTCACGATTCATTCGCTTAAAATCTGCCTGAATTCTTAATTTTATTCTATTTAAGATAAATAATATTATATAATTTGAGTTAATACGTCTACTTTCAAATTTCTTCAGATTACGGCACATCCAAATAGCAAATTTACATTCAGTTAAAAGATATAATATTAAGGATTCAGCATATTTATCAACTTGTACAGGTATTATGTGATACAGCATTAAAGCTACTGAAGGTAAAATGCGAATACGTAACACATCAGCAGCTGCAGACAAGTAGTCAGTTATAAACTCATATACAGGCGTAACCATAGGACAACTATAAAATAAATGCTCAATAGACTCAAGTGGAAAATTGCACAGTGAACATTCTGGAACTTTTGATATTTTATACTTACACAGAAGCTGTTGTACAGGAATAATTTCATGAGCTATTTTCCATGAGACGTCTCTAGCAAATGGGTCAAGAAATTTGTTATTTAAAGATTTCCAAATAAGAGGGTAAGATACATTTGTATGAACAGATTCAATTCTAGGATGCGTTATATTACTATTCAATAAGATTGTGTACATTTCTTTGCATGACAAATTTCCAAGTAAAACGTTAGGTAAAGATTCAAATTCACGTAAAATATCTAAACATTTCTTATAAAAAGATGGAATATAGTCACTATGAGGAATTTTCAAACTAGCAAATTCCGAGTTGTATTTTCTAAGGTACATCCCGATCCAATAAATGGCAAAATATGTCCATTTGGCTTTATTACCTGCAATCAAAGATTGTACATGTTTCAGTAACAAAGTTTTGAGTTTCCAATCTATATTCACAATATTTTGTCCACCAAGTTTGAAATGCAAATACATTGTGTCTCTAGACAAGTGCTCAGATTTACTATTCCATAAAAACTCAAATACGCATCTTCTGAAAAGTTTCAAATAATGTCCAGGCATGATAGTTGTAGATCCTAAATACCAAAGTTTTGAACATGCTAAACAGTTAATGACATAAGATTTCATGCGAAGAGACAACTTCCTAGTTTTACAGTTATTCAAAAGTTTTTGTAGCTTACTAAAAGTTGAAAACCAAATTTCATCATCTGATAACATATTTCCCAGTTTTGTTCCAAGCAATTTCATTGAATCAATCCAAGAAATTCCAAAAGGGTGATCTTCTCGAGTTTTCCACTTTCCTAAGAACATTCCTTTAGTTTTTGTCATATTGAGTTTTGCACCAGAAGCTTTGCCGAATAATCTACTCAGTTTCAAAACATTGCAAACAGACTCATTATCAGATAAAGTGAAGTTCGAATCATCTGCGTATAATATCAACTTAGAAGTTTCTTTCGAACCAGGAAGAGATATGCCGTTGATTGATGGATCTAAGCGAACTTTATTTGCAAATGGCTCTAAACAGAGGACATACAGAAGAGGACTAAGTGCACAGCCTTGTCTCACACCACGTTGGATTGCAAATGGAGAAGAGATAAAATTATTCACAATGACTGAAGATTGGATATTAGTATACAATATCTTAATCCATCGGATAAAGTTGTCGCCAAAACCGAAAGTATGCAAACATTTAAACAAGAAATCGTAAGAAACTCTATCGAAAGCTTTTTCTTGGTCTAAACTAAGAAAAATGCATGACAAATCTTTTTGGTTTACATAATCAATAATATTTCGTAAAAGGTGAACGTTATCAAAAATAGATCGACCTTTAACAGAGCAAGTTTGGTCCTCATGTACAATGGTTTCTATAACTGTACTTAGTCGATTTGTAATAGATTTAGAAATTATTTTGTAATCGTAGTTTAGAAGTGAAATCGGGCGCCAATTTTTCATCAAATGAGAATTCTGTTCATCTTTACATAATAATGTAATATACGAAAGGCGTTGTGATTCAGTCAAACATTGGTGATTAAAAATAACATTTGTTAATTTGGTAAGCGTTGGGCCAATTAAATCGAAAAATTTCATATAAAAAGCTTTGGTTAAACCATCAGAACCAGGAGACTTTCCATCTTGCATATGTTGTAATGATTCAAATAATTCATTCAAGGACAAAGAAGATTCTAAAGATTCTGAATCTGCTTCAGACAAGCGCGGCAAATCTTTCATAAAGGTATCTGCAATTTCATCATCAATACTTTCATAAGAAAATAAATCAATGTAAAAATCCCGAAAACAATTTAATATATCTTTTGTTTCTGTAAACTTTTGGCCATTATGTTCTATTGTATTAATTGTCTTCTTTTTAGCATGACGCTTTTCCATTTTGTTAAAATAGTTTGAAGGTTTTTCTTCGTCTTCTAAAATCTCAACTTTAGATCTAATTCGAGATCCAAAATATGCTTGGTCATGTAAAGTTTTGATTCGAATGCGTAAAGTTTCAAGCTGTTCAAAATATTTGCCAGGATCTTGCTTTTCACATTGAGCTAAAATAGAATATTCAGAATTTAATTTACGCAACAATTGAAAATTTTCTTTACTCTTATTTTTGCTGTATAAAATACAAAAATTCTTTATTTTATCTTTCAGGGTATCCCAGAAGTGTAAATCAACATCTTTGTTCTCGGTATGGTAAGTATAAAACAGTCTAAACGTTTCGACAAAATCTTTATCTTGTAAAAGGCTATCATTAAATTTCCAGTAACTAGGACCGAATGAAGATGACTTATTAAATTTCATGCTAAAAACAAAAATATCATGATCACTACAAGCAAAAGGATAGAAATCAAATTTGGTTTCTTTATTGATTAAATGTCTAGAAATGTAAAACCTATCTAATCGAGTATGTATATCTTTAGTAACTGGGGAGTGCCAAGTAGCTGCATATCTGTATGGGAAAAGATGTCTAAAAATATCAACAAGAGAATAATCATTACAAAGAGAGGTAAGTTCTTTTGAACCAACAGTGCCATAGTCCAAATTGGCCCCCTTACCCATTTTGTCATATTTCGGATTTAGGACACAATTAAAATCACCACCCATGATAATATTTCGATTGCAAACAACATATTTTGGTAAATCATTGAAAAAGTCCTTTCTTTCGCATTCCTTATTTGGGGCATAAACATTTATCAACCTAAAAGCAACATTATCAATTAATACATCTAGAAATAAAAATCTACCATTCACGTCAAATTCAAATTTTTCAACAGTAAAATTCAGTTTGTTGGATACAAAAATCGCTACCCCAGAAGACCTATTGCTACCTAAACTCCAAAAGGTTTCATAGTTATATTTATCTTTTAAAGCATTTGCCAAAGACATGCTATCTACATGTGTTTCTTGTAAAAATAAAATGTCGAAGTGGTAGGTATTTAACATGTGTTTAAGTTCGTTTTGGGTAGTAAGAGCCTTCATCCCATTGATGTTCAAAGTTGCTATGTTTAAATTATTTCTTTCCATCATGAAATTATAAGGTAAGTATATGTAAACAGACACTATATGTAGAAAATATTAATAAGGTAAGTATGAGCCACCTTACAAAATGTACTGAGACGCTGAGGTCGCATATGCATGACTTGTTTTGATGAACAAACAACCTTGAGATTTGTAGATAACTAAAGACTTTTATGTATATATTTACAACTGATTTCTTTACCCACATTATTATACATGTTTTATCAATACTACATGTAGCGTGAAAATACGATCCATTTTTACAGCTGTGATATTTACATTGTATAAAATTTGAAATATATATACACAGTGAAACAACATATGTTGTAAAACAACTAGCACACAGGGATAAACCCTTAAAATAGAAAGTCCATAAACGTTCCACCAAATGCGAACTCAGTCGGGCGCCGTAAATCAAAAATCGTAAGTCCATATCCATTTCCAGTCTGATATTGTTTGATTTAAACGGGGTTAGAAGGTTGAGAAGACGGACTCACCTGGCTCGTCCGGATTTTCTTGCCATTTTTAATGACGAAGTCCATCCCCTCTACCAAACCGTCTTCCATCGCGTCGTCGATCACGAGATCCCCCGGGACCAAGTCATCATCCTGTTCGAACTGCCTCTTCTCCGCAGGAGCAGGAGTGGTAGAGCCCTGCCCAGGATCATCGCTAGGCTCCGCCCCACCGACAGCACCACCCGAACCACTAGACCCCTTTGAAACGTCAGAGCCGCTAGACCCACCAGTACCGCTGGACCCACTCGAACCACTAGATCCACTGGAACCGCTTGACCCACTCGAACCACTCGAACCTGGACCGCCCATCAAACCGCCACCACCGCCAGACAAAAAGGCCCCAGCATAGGAACGTCGGCTTGACAAATCTGCCTGACAGTCACGTCGAACGTGTCCAAGACACCGGCAACGTAAGCACAAAGGCTGTCTTCCCGGGAAAGTTACCAACATAGACTGTCCCCCAGCAAACGACACAAGGTATGGTATCTTGGCCTTTTTGACCTCATCGGTCTCCAACTGAACGATCCTCACGCCGTTACGCCGTGTAACGTCACCGTTAATGACCGCCGCCTCTCGCTTTACCTCTAATACCTTCCCATAGCCACTAAAGAAGTCACTAATAAATACGTCCCGAATATACGCAGGTAACCAGTGAAGTTTGATGGTAATCACTTGCTTGCCAACATTTGAAATCGTCAACACCTGATCCTTGATCCGTAAGCTTTTCGTCGCATCCAACAGTTTCACCGCCGCCTCTGAATTGACACTAAGGTGATAAGTGTTCGAATCCACCTTACACAAATCTCCAATATCGTCCGCGTCTACGATCCGAGCCACACCCTCAAACATTTCCCGATACCCCACCTTGGGGGCAAAGATACGGTAAGTCCGACATAGCAAGCTTGTGTCGTAATACCGCAGGGGGATCTCTCCCACCTGCATCACATAAGACATCGTGTATTATCCCTCGCGCGCGAGAAGAACAGATACTACACTTTGATCTTAGCCAAAAGGCCGAGAAGCGATGCTGATGTTGCTGTTCCATCAGGTCCTGAAAGAAACAAATTTCAAACAAAATCGGTAAACGCATACCAAACAATTGTGCAGTCGTACCTCTTTTCCTCTGCATGTTTTCTCCTTGGCATCAAAACCATACTCCATTCGCTTTAAGAAACTGTAAACCAGGTGTGTCTGTTTTGTTTTAACTTGCATTAAGCACGGAATTTCCGCCGAAATGAGTTTTGCTCAATAAACACGCATTGCACGGGCCTTGTGACGTACAGCGTACGTTTCTAAACGGCCAAAATTACCTCCCTTAGACCGTTAAGATTTTCTTTTTTATTATGATGTTTTACCATGCAGCAAAATAGAGGTACAACTGTAAACTTTATGCATTTAAAGCTTTAGCGCTCTGTGGCTTTGTGCTGTAAATCATCGCACATAAGCCTCCATTTGTCACCAGAAAGGGCCACAGGATAGTATTGAAAGAAAAACACAACTGCACGTATACATTGATGAAAGAATAACGTATCTGCTCTTATCAGTTAAATACTATTTCGAGTTTGGTCTTGGCATCTTACATTTATTGAATGTTTCTCCCCCAGAGGGGAGTGGGCCGATCCCGGAAGTACTGCAATACCGGGCCAACCCGTGGCGAGAGCGGAGCAAGCCCCTGACATCTCACCTGTGTTCAAAAATCAGTTTAATATCGAAGTCCCCCAATGGGGGACGTATCAGATATTAAGCTGATAAGAACAGATACTTTTTTTTGTTTTTCATAAAATTTTATTCAGTTTATTTACAATAAAAAGCGCCGGGATGCGCACAGCGCAAACCCTTTGCCCGGTGACCTTTGATATATAATTGAATTGCATGACCTAATAATTTGTAACCTAAAGCTTAAAGCGGACGTATTGTAAATTGTAATGCATCGATAATTTTAAAAGTTAAAGCTAATAGCGGACTGATTGTAGAAATGCTCACAATTTGCCATGAAATTCACGGGGATTATTAATTTTAAAGGTGTTCAAAGACTTTCATATTAAAATGCAACTGATTTACTGTGTTGAATATGATGATGATACTTGAAATTGATGACGATATTACGGCTCTAAAACAATATTAAAATGTCCATTGTAATTAAAACATGAGCCGATCAAATTAAACTTAAACCCTAACATATAACATTGCATGATGATTTGATGATACATAGCCTAAAAGGTCACCGTTTGATACATATATTTAACGTTTGTCTAGATAAAAGTATATTAAAATCAAAGCTTAACAAGATGAAGAAAATTTCGACTGAATTTAGAATTTTCGTATACTGCTATAAAGCAGTAAAATAACAAAATTAACAAGGCTAACAAACAAACTTGAATAACCTCATTAAATTGTGAAATGTCAAAGGGCCAAAATAAGATAAAGTAAACAACAACAAACACCGTGATAAGTTTGCGACGAAGGCGACCGTGCAGTACCAACCGGTAACCTTGGACCCAACCTGATCACATACCCCACCCCCTATAACCCTTAAATACTCAATCAAGACAAACGTTTTACAAACATATACAATATATAAGCTGCATGAAATGGTAATAAGCAACGCTCAAGGGACTTGCGCATTCACACAAGACCCTTGATCACCGCTTATTATAAGTAGTAAAATAAAACATAAGAGATGACATGTCTATAGAAAAGCAGCTTATTAAATAAACGTACCACATAAAATATGTCCACAGATAGAAGTATATTATATCATGCGTTGGTGCTGGATATATGTATTTAATGTTGTTTCGAATGTCTATTTCAGTTTCCATGGTAACACGCAACAGGTAGCACCAGAGAACAGTGGACATCAACAGGTAGGTATGACAGTAGTGGCACGTAGAACAGCAAAGGTAAGTGGACAAAACTTCTGAAAATATAAACTAGACAGCAGAAATCTATTCATGGTAATAAAAACAAAGGCCCAAAGGAGGACTGCAGTGGAGAGCGAAAGACGCCGTGTCATATCGCTACCCAGTACACCCCTCCCTTGTGCCTACACAACAATTTGATGTTTCAGGATAGACAGGGATGAACAGAACAGAAGACAGGTAGAACAGGCTAACTGGAGAAAGGTAAGTATTTATGTTTTCGATAGCTTATTTTAACATTAAAAGTTGAAATCTAACTTAGAATCGTCCTCTTCGTCTAAATCACAAAATACATAAGGCGATATCCAACAATCATGAAATACTGAGGACGGTAATCTTTTAAAATCACATTCTATTCTAAATTTCAGACGATTATTCATAGACATGACAATATAGTTTGAATTTATGTTGCGATTTTCAAATTTCTTCAAATTACGACAAGTCCAGACAGTTAATTTAAAATCCATCAACAAGTATAAAATAACATCTTTTGCATGCGCAGGTAATTTCAGGTTAGGCGGTAAAACATGATACAAGACAGAAGATTCAGACGGCAGAATTCGCTCATCAGCAACAAAGGATATATAGTCAAACAGTAAATCTAACATAGGTTGTATTAAAGGACAATAATAGAAAAGGTGAGGTATAGTTTCCAGAGAAGAGTTACACAAGTTACAGTTATGAATTTTAGAAATTTTATATTTACATAGTAAATGTTGAACAGGTAAAATCTCATGTACAATGCGCCAGGAAACATCGCGAGAAAAAGGATCAACAAACTTATTTAGAAAAGGTTTCCATATATTTACAAAATCTAAATGAGGATGGATTGATTCTATTCTAGGATGAAGAGGATGAGTAGAAGATGATAACAGATACATATCTTTAACAGTCAGATTCTTTAATTCTTTATTATTTGTCAATTCATTAAATGTTCTAAGTAAATCTAAGCAATGTTTATAAAATGGAGGAATAAAATCACTATGTGGTATACTTAAAGAAGAAAACTGTGGGTTATAATTTCTAAGATACAAACCAATCCAATATATAGCAAAATATGTCCATTTAGCAGTACAATCATTAATCAAATCTCTTATATGTTTCAGGTGCAAACAATCAAGTTTCAAAGAAATATTAACAACATTCTGACCACCAAGCTTAAAAGGTAAGTACATAGTTTCTCTATTCAAAGGTTCAGATTTACAGCTCCAAATAAAACCAAAAACAACTTTCTCAAACAATTTCAAATAATGAGGAGACATCAAATTAGTAGAGCCTAAGTACCAAAGTTTGGATAAGGCCAAAGAATTGATAGCATATGTTTTACTCTTAAAACTCATAGATCTGAATTTAAAGCTGTTCAAAGTTTTCTCAATTTTACCCAAAGTTTTTGACCAAACATCATCATTTGAAACAAAATTACCAAGTATGTTACCAAGCAGTTTGGAAGAGTCTACCCATGAAATACCAAACGGATGATCCGACCTAGTTTTCCATTTACCCAAAAATATTCCTCTAGTCTTAGTTACATTGATTTTCGAACCAGAAGCTCTCTCAAATAATTTACTTTTATTCAATACACGCTTACAGGAAAGAAGATCAATCAAAATATTAGTTCCATCATCTGCATAATATACACACTTAGCTATCTTATGAGTACCAGGCAAAGAAAGACCATGAATGTCATCATCCAATCTCACTTGATTTATAAAAGGTTCTAGACATAAAACATACAAAAGAGGACTTAAAGCACAGCCTTGACGAACACCTCTGCAAATATCAAATGGATCTGAGATAAATTGATTAACAAGAACTGAAGATTGAATATCTGAGTACAAAATTTTAATCCATCGAATGAAATTTTCTCCAAAACCATAAGTTTCTAAACATTTAAACAAAAACTCATAAGAGACACGATCGAAAGCTTTCTCTTGATCCAAGTTTAGGAAAATGCACGGTAAGTCTTTCTGCTCGACATAATCAATGACATTTCGTAAAAGATGTACATTATCAAATATTGATCTACCCTTAACAGCACAAGTTTGATCTTCATGAACTAAAGTTTCAAGTACAGTACTAAGTCGATTAGTGATTGATTTTGAAATGATTTTGTAATCATAATTCAGAAGAGAAATAGGACGCCAATTTTTCATATTTGAAGCATTATTAGGATCTTTACACAATAAGGTAATATAGGAAAGACGCTGAGATTCTGTCAAATGTTCATTTTCAAAAATAACACGTGAAAGTTTAACTAAAGTTTCACCAATGAGATCAAAGAATTTAACATAAAAAGCTTTTGTCAAACCATCAGGTCCAGGAGATTTATTATCTTTCATCTGTTTCAGGGAAGTTTCAAATTCTGCCAAAGAGAAGTCCATTTCAAGAGACGAAGAATCATCAGAAGATAAGGAAGGTAAGTCTTGCAAAAATATTTCAGCAATCTTATCATCAATAGGTTCAGAGGTATACAAATCTTGATAAAAGTTTCGAAAACAGTTCAAAATGTCCTTCGAATGAGTAAAAGTTTCGCCATTACAGTCAATCTTAGAAATAGTTTTCTTCTTAGCTTTATTTTGTTCAATTTTGGAAAAGAATTGTGAAGGATTTTCTTCATCTTTTAATATTTCAATTTTTGCACGAACTTTGGAGCCAAATAAATTTTCATTTTCGAGTTTTTCAATTTGTGCGCGTAAAGTTTCAGCTTGTTCAAAACAATTTCCTGGACTGTTTCTTTCATGTTGTTGTAATTTAGAATATTGTGAACGTAAATGTCTGATTTTCTCAAATTTTTCTTTTGCTCGTTTCTGACTAAATAATATACAGAAATTTTTAATTTTTCTTTTCAAAATATCCCATGTTTCTAAATTAATATCTAAATGTTTTATGTGATAAAGATAAAAGTTCCTAAATGCCTGAACAAACTCACTGTCATCTAAAAGGGAATCATTGAATTTCCAGTAACTAGGGCCAACTTCTGGTGTATTAAAATTTTTGAATTCGAAAGAAAAAATATCATGATCACTGAAAGAAACAGGGTAAAAGTTAAAAACAACATCATCAGAAATTAAAGAATCTGAAACATAAAACCGATCAAGTCTAGTATGAATATCTTTTGATGAAGGCGCATGCCACGTTGTTGCAAACATATATGGATTTAAATGTCTAAAGATATCGACAAGATTATAATTGTTACATAAATTTAATAATTCTTTTGAACCAACATGACCAAAAAGTTGATTTGCGCCTTTACCAATTTTATCATATTTTGTGTTTAAGATGCAATTAAAATCACCCCCTAAAATCAAATTTCTGCTTGTAACTAAATATTTTGATATTCTATTAAAGAATGATTTCCTATCCTTTTCTATGTTTGGAGCGTATATGTTAACTAATCTGAATGGAATACTATCTATTTTTAAATCAACTAAAAGAAATCGGCCATCTAAATCAGTGTCAAACATTTGAATTTCAGTATCACAATGTGGAAAAATTAAAATAGCTACACCAGCAGATCGATTTGTTCCTAAACTCCAATAAGCATTACAATTGAATTTATGTTTCAGACTGTTACCCAAAGACATATTATCGACATGAGTTTCTTGAAGAAACAAAATATCAAAACTGTAAGTATCCAAAATTTGCATAAGATGACACTGGGTTGATGGAGTTTTCATCCCATTAATATTCAAAGTTGCTATTTTTATATTTTGCTTTGTCATTATTGTTCTATTTGTATTAATGTTACATAAATAAATTTGTTATATAATTTGTTTAAGTAAACCTTCAGGTATTAACAAGATAATGGGTATAATTAAACATTTATCAGACATCATCAAAACAGTTGTATATACAATCAAAATATTTACATATGTAATATAATATGACATGACAAACATGACAATATGAACAGTTAACAGGGTAAAACCCTTAGAATAGGAAGTCGAGAGACGGTCAGCCGATTGCGTACTCAGATTGGGATCCATGAAGCTATACTCAAAGTCGATTATACGGTCCGCGTCTTGTTCAGCCATTTGAACGATACCAAGGAAAAAGATACTAAGATTTTAACTTCTTCCCACCTGGTCCGACTGTGGTGAACTGGTCATCATCAATCATGTAATTATCGTCATCATCATCAGCCTCACCATCGCTGAGGTCCCTCTTCTGAACATTGGGAGGAATCGTGGACCCTATACTGTCTAACGTCTGGTTCCCTTCATCACCACCACCACCGGTTGCCCCTTGCTCTGCTCCCTCCTCGGAAATACCAGAGTGTCCCACCACCTCTGCCTGCATCGTTTCCTGGGATTCTGTTTCCTGGTGTGGCTCCTCGTCATCAGCGGTTGCACTTTGTCCAGCCCCTTGCTGCCTCGAACCGGTTGCCTGGGAATACGTTGCCTTTTTATCGCTTGTCTGTGAAGAATTGATCGGCACACAGTCCTTACGTAGGTGGCCTATTTGGCGACACCTTAAACATAACGGAGGTCGGCCTGCCATGGTGATAAGTGCTGAATAGCCCCCGGAAAAAGTAATGACGTATGGTATGGTCCGTTTTCTCAGCTCATCTGTCTCCATCATAACTCGGCGTACACCTGTTCGCTTTGTATCGTTTGGTGTGAAAACCGCGGCATCCCGGGTAACGGATGTTACCTTCCCATAGTGGGAAAAGAAATCTTCTACAAAACTGTCCTTTATGTAACTTGGCAGCCAATGAACGCGAAACTCAACGGTCTGTTTAGAAATACTGATGAGGGGGTACACTTTATCCTTGATTCTCAAACGACCGACATTATTAAGGATTTCAGCAGCCTGTTCATCCTTAACAGAGATGTTAAAAGTGTTAGAATCAACCTTACAAATATCCACAACTTCCTCAGAATGAAGCAACTCGCACAAAGCTAAGAATAAATCCTTCATGGATACACCAAAAGCCTTGACCTTGAATGTCCTTTCATAGGTCGTACGGTCAAAATAACGGAGGGGGATCTCCCCTCCATTCACAAAGTACCCTGCCATAACGGCAAGGTACACGTATTCCTAAAACGGAATACTAGGTAATCCGCACAGCGAATATTATCACATATAATCCAATATGGAATGGCACATATAATCCGGAAAACGAATATCAATATATAATCCAATAACACAATGACTAAATATAATCCAGATAAGAACAGATACTACACTTTGATCTTAGCCAAAAGGCCGAGAAGCGATGCTGATGTTGCTGTTCCATCAGGTCCTGAAAGAAACAAATTTCAAACAAAATCGGTAAACGCATACCAAACAATTGTGCAGTCGTACCTCTTTTCCTCTGCATGTTTTCTCCTTGGCATCAAAACCATACTCCATTCGCTTTAAGAAACTGTAAACCAGGTGTGTCTGTTTTGTTTTAACTTGCATTAAGCACGGAATTTCCGCCGAAATGAGTTTTGCTCAATAAACACGCATTGCACGGGCCTTGTGACGTACAGCGTACGTTTCTAAACGGCCAAAATTACCTCCCTTAGACCGTTAAGATTTTCTTTTTTATTATGATGTTTTACCATGCAGCAAAATAGAGGTACAACTGTAAACTTTATGCATTTAAAGCTTTAGCGCTCTGTGGCTTTGTACTGTAAATCATCGCACATAAGCCTCCATTTGTCACCAGACAGGGCCACAGGATAGTATTGAAAGAAAAACACAACTGCACGTATACATTGATGAAAGAATAACGTATCTGCTCTTATCAGTTAAATACTATTTCGAGTTTGGTCTTGGCATCTTACATTTATTGAATGTTTCTCCCCCAGAGGGGAGTGGGCCGATCCCGGAAGTACTGCAATACCGGGCCAACCCGTGGCGAGAGCGGAGCAAGCCCCTGACATCTCACCTGTGTTCAAAAATCAGTTTAATATCGAAGTCCCCCAATGGGGGACGTATCAGATATTAAGCTGATAAGAACAGATACTACACTTTGATCTTAGCCAAAAGGCCGAGAAGCGATGCTGATGTTGCTGTTCCATCAGGTCCTGAAAGAAACAAATTTCAAACAAAATCGGTAAACGCATACCAAACAATTGTGCAGTCGTACCTCTTTTCCTCTGCATGTTTTCTCCTTGGCATCAAAACCATACTCCATTCGCTTTAAGAAACTGTAAACCAGGTGTGTCTGTTTTGTTTTAACTTGCATTAAGCACGGAATTTCCGCCGAAATGAGTTTTGCTCAATAAACACGCATTGCACGGGCCTTGTGACGTACAGCGTACGTTTCTAAACGGCCAAAATTACCTCCCTTAGACCGTTAAGATTTTCTTTTTTATTATGATGTTTTACCATGCAGCAAAATAGAGGTACAACTGTAAACTTTATGCATTTAAAGCTTTAGCGCTCTGTGGCTTTGTGCTGTAAATCATCGCACATAAGCCTCCATTTGTCACCAGAAAGGGCCACAGGATAGTATTGAAAGAAAAACACAACTGCACGTATACATTGATGAAAGAATAACGTATCTGCTCTTATCAGTTAAATACTATTTCGAGTTTGGTCTTGGCATCTTACATTTATTGAATGTTTCTCCCCCAGAGGGGAGTGGGCCGATCCCGGAAGTACTGCAATACCGGGCCAACCCGTGGCGAGAGCGGAGCAAGCCCCTGACATCTCACCTGTGTTCAAAAATCAGTTTAATATCGAAGTCCCCCAATGGGGGACGTATCAGATATTAAGCTGATAAGAACAGATACTACACTTTGATCTTAGCCAAAAGGCCGAGAAGCGATGCTGATGTTGCTGTTCCATCAGGTCCTGAAAGAAACAAATTTCAAACAAAATCGGTAAACGCATACCAAACAATTGTGCAGTCGTACCTCTTTTCCTCTGCATGTTTTCTCCTTGGCATCAAAACCATACTCCATTCGCTTTAAGAAACTGTAAACCAGGTGTGTCTGTTTTGTTTTAACTTGCATTAAGCACGGAATTTCCGCCGAAATGAGTTTTTCTCAATAAACACGCATTGCACGGGCCTTGTGACGTACAGCGTACGTTTCTAAACGGCCAAAATTACCTCCCTTAGACCGTTAAGATTTTCTTTTTTATTATGATGTTTTACCATGCAGCAAAATAGAGGTACAACTGTAAACTTTATGCATTTAAAGCTTTAGCGCTCTGTGGCTTTGTGCTGTAAATCATCGCACATAAGCCTCCATTTGTCACCAGAAAGGGCCACAGGATAGTATTGAAAGAAAAACACAACTGCACGTATACATTGATGAAAGAATAACGTATCTGCTCTTATCAGTTAAATACTATTTCGAGTTTGGTCTTGGCATCTTACATTTATTGAATGTTTCTCCCCCAGAGGGGAGTGGGCCGATCCCGGAAGTACTGCAATACCGGGCCAACCCGTGGCGAGAGCGGAGCAAGCCCCTGACATCTCACCTGTGTTCAAAAATCAGTTTAATATCGAAGTCCCCCAATGGGGGACGTATCAGATATTAAGCTGATAAGAACAGATACTACACTTTGATCTTAGCCAAAAGGCCGAGAAGCGATGCTGATGTTGCTGTTCCATCAGGTCCTGAAAGAAACAAATTTCAAACAAAATCGGTAAACGCATACCAAACAATTGTGCAGTCGTACCTCTTTTCCTCTGCATGTTTTCTCCTTGGCATCAAAACCATACTCCATTCGCTTTAAGAAACTGTAAACCAGGTGTGTCTGTTTTGTTTTAACTTGCATTAAGCACGGAATTTCCGCCGAAATGAGTTTTGCTCAATAAACACGCATTGCACGGGCCTTGTGACGTACAGCGTACGTTTCTAAACGGCCAAAATTACCTCCCTTAGACCGTTAAGATTTTCTTTTTTATTATGATGTTTTACCATGCAGCAAAATAGAGGTACAACTGTAAACTTTATGCATTTAAAGCTTTAGCGCTCTGTGGCTTTGTGCTGTAAATCATCGCACATAAGCCTCCATTTGTCACCAGAAAGGGCCACAGGATAGTATTGAAAGAAAAACACAACTGCACGTATACATTGATGAAAGAATAACGTATCTGCTCTTATCAGTTAAATACTATTTCGAGTTTGGTCTTGGCATCTTACATTTATTGAATGTTTCTCCCCCAGAGGGGAGTGGGCCGATCCCGGAAGTACTGCAATACCGGGCCAACCCGTGGCGAGAGCGGAGCAAGCCCCTGACATCTCACCTGTGTTCAAAAATCAGTTTAATATCGAAGTCCCCCAATGGGGGACGTATCAGATATTAAGCTGATAAGAACAGATACTACACTTTGATCTTAGCCAAAAGGCCGAGAAGCGATGCTGATGTTGCTGTTCCATCAGGTCCTGAAAGAAACAAATTTCAAACAAAATCGGTAAACGCATACCAAACAATTGTGCAGTCGTACCTCTTTTCCTCTGCATGTTTTCTCCTTGGCATCAAAACCATACTCCATTCGCTTTAAGAAACTGTAAACCAGGTGTGTCTGTTTTGTTTTAACTTGCATTAAGCACGGAATTTCCGCCGAAATGAGTTTTTCTCAATAAACACGCATTGCACGGGCCTTGTGACGTACAGCGTACGTTTCTAAACGGCCAAAATTACCTCCCTTAGACCGTTAAGATTTTCTTTTTTATTATGATGTTTTACCATGCAGCAAAATAGAGGTACAACTGTAAACTTTATGCATTTAAAGCTTTAGCGCTCTGTGGCTTTGTGCTGTAAATCATCGCACATAAGCCTCCATTTGTCACCAGAAAGGGCCACAGGATAGTATTGAAAGAAAAACACAACTGCACGTATACATTGATGAAAGAATAACGTATCTGCTCTTATCAGTTAAATACTATTTCGAGTTTGGTCTTGGCATCTTACATTTATTGAATGTTTCTCCCCCAGAGGGGAGTGGGCCGATCCCGGAAGTACTGCAATACCGGGCCAACCCGTGGCGAGAGCGGAGCAAGCCCCTGACATCTCACCTGTGTTCAAAAATCAGTTTAATATCGAAGTCCCCCAATGGGGGACGTATCAGATATTAAGCTGATAAGAACAGATACTACACTTTGATCTTAGCCAAAAGGCCGAGAAGCGATGCTGATGTTGCTGTTCCATCAGGTCCTGAAAGAAACAAATTTCAAACAAAATCGGTAAACGCATACCAAACAATTGTGCAGTCGTACCTCTTTTCCTCTGCATGTTTTCTCCTTGGCATCAAAACCATACTCCATTCGCTTTAAGAAACTGTAAACCAGGTGTGTCTGTTTTGTTTTAACTTGCATTAAGCACGGAATTTCCGCCGAAATGAGTTTTGCTCAATAAACACGCATTGCACGGGCCTTGTGACGTACAGCGTACGTTTCTAAACGGCCAAAATTACCTCCCTTAGACCGTTAAGATTTTCTTTTTTATTATGATGTTTTACCATGCAGCAAAATAGAGGTACAACTGTAAACTTTATGCATTTAAAGCTTTAGCGCTCTGTGGCTTTGTACTGTAAATCATCGCACATAAGCCTCCATTTGTCACCAGACAGGGCCACAGGATAGTATTGAAAGAAAAACACAACTGCACGTATACATTGATGAAAGAATAACGTATCTGCTCTTATCAGTTAAATACTATTTCGAGTTTGGTCTTGGCATCTTACATTTATTGAATGTTTCTCCCCCAGAGGGGAGTGGGCCGATCCCGGAAGTACTGCAATACCGGGCCAACCCGTGGCGAGAGCGGAGCAAGCCCCTGACATCTCACCTGTGTTCAAAAATCAGTTTAATATCGAAGTCCCCCAATGGGGGACGTATCAGATATTAAGCTGATAAGAACAGATACTACACTTTGATCTTAGCCAAAAGGCCGAGAAGCGATGCTGATGTTGCTGTTCCATCAGGTCCTGAAAGAAACAAATTTCAAACAAAATCGGTAAACGCATACCAAACAATTGTGCAGTCGTACCTCTTTTCCTCTGCATGTTTTCTCCTTGGCATCAAAACCATACTCCATTCGCTTTAAGAAACTGTAAACCAGGTGTGTCTGTTTTGTTTTAACTTGCATTAAGCACGGAATTTCCGCCGAAATGAGTTTTGCTCAATAAACACGCATTGCACGGGCCTTGTGACGTACAGCGTACGTTTCTAAACGGCCAAAATTACCTCCCTTAGACCGTTAAGATTTTCTTTTTTATTATGATGTTTTACCATGCAGCAAAATAGAGGTACAACTGTAAACTTTATGCATTTAAAGCTTTAGCGCTCTGTGGCTTTGTACTGTAAATCATCGCACATAAGCCTCCATTTGTCACCAGACAGGGCCACAGGATAGTATTGAAAGAAAAACACAACTGCACGTATACATTGATGAAAGAATAACGTATCTGCTCTTATCAGTTCAATACTATTTCGAGTTTGGTCTTGGCATCTTACATTTATTGAATGTTTCTCCCCCAGAGGGGAGTGGGCCGATCCCGGAAGTACTGCAATACCGGGCCAACCCGTGGCGAGAGCGGAGCAAGCCCCTGACATCTCACCTGTGTTCAAAAATCAGTTTAATATCGAAGTCCCCCAATGGGGGACGTATCAGATATTAAGCTGATAAGAACAGATACTACACTTTGATCTTAGCCAAAAGGTGTGTCACTATTGGTAGGGAGTGAGTTTCGAGTAAGAAAAGCGAGTTTCTGGTAAGAAAAGTGAGTTTCGAGTTAAAAAAGTGAGTTTCGAGTTAAAAAAAAAGCGAGTTTCAAGTTAAAAAAGTGAGTTTCGAGTTAGAAAAGCGAGTTTCAAGTTAAAAAAGTGAGTTTCGAGTTAGAAAAGTGAGTTTCGAGTTAAAAAAGTGAGTTTCGAGTTAAAAAAGTGAGTTTCGAGTTAGAAAAGTGAGTTTCGAGTTAAAAAATCGAGTTTCGAGTTAAAAAAGTGAGTTTCGAGTTAAAAAAAGTGAGTTTCGAGTTAAAATAGCGAGTTTCGAGTTAGAAAAGTGAGTTTCGAGTTAGAAAAATGAGTTTCGAGTTAGAAAAGTGAGTTTCGAGTTAAAAAGTGAGTTTCGAGTTAAAAGAGAGAGTTTCTAGTTAATATATAAAAAAATGAGTTTCGTGTTAAAAAGCGAGTTTAGAGTTAACAAAGCGAGTAGCAGGAACGTCACACGTACGTGGTATATACTTCGAACAAAATACGCTTCAGACCTCGGCTTTTCGAAATTCTCACAGATACGCGAGCGATGCGCCGCTGATACATGAATGTATGACAGAGCTGAGCCGCTGATACGTGAATGTATGACAGAGCTGCTATTATTATTATTAATATTGTTTCTTTTTAGTAAGAATTTAGCCACATCTTCTTTGACTTGACTAATTGTTAAATTGAAATAGTCAAATGGTCACCATTTTATAGGTCCATTTTCATAAATAACAGAATTCTTTAGAATATTAAACATAAACCTTCTGATACGGAAACTGAGGCCCTAAGAAGAAAGTAAGATCTGGTTTTATTGCAGCCTCGATCTGACCCCAGACATGCAGGATGTCTCCCATACAGTGACGAAGTTCTTGATCACATTCTCAAATTATTTTTTATCAAAAGTCAGCTTATTTTTGTTTTTGTGCACGAAAACAGCTTTTACATGGTGGAATCAGATATTATCGTGAAAGAAATTATTATTAAGTGTTGGAAGCTAGTTTTGACAGCTCTTGCAGGTTTAGTAACTGTTGAAAGTTTTAATTGTTGTTATTCTCCAAATTTGTTTCATATTAAGTGTCCCTATATGAGTGATTAATTGGTTACAATGTTTCTGTGATGCTGAGTCTCCAAGTAGTCATTTTTGATCGTATCAAATAGAAACAGACAACTGCCAATTTAGACATTTCTGATTTACTGTGTTCCAAGATTTTGAATACAGGACTGCAATTGACTTTTGTTTATTTTTGGGCGTTTCCCTAAAGGAATACAACAAAGAGCCAGATATATATGTATACATTTTTGCCTTATATATTACGGCTCTTCTGGTCCTGGCTATCGGTGTACCGTGTTTAAACATGAACAATGATTTTTCAAGATGGGTAGTATGTATGCAAGTTTGTGGGACATACCATGGTGTTGTTTTTTATTTTAGGTCATTTTGGTCATTTACAAGTCTGCTGCGATTGGGGTTACTTAAATCTGAGGCAAACGATTATAAAGTTGCAACGTATATCAAATACTTTATATGAAGCCACGCCAGGTCACGTGTTGTAAAACATACCAAATTGCAGCTGTAAGACAGAAAATGAAAAGGGTGGGATACATTTAATTGAAAATCATTTGGCTTCACAACCCTCGGACTATCGGGCCCTCGGATTAACGGGCCCTAGGACTATTGGGCCCTCGGACTATCGGAATAAAAAAACAAAAACTTTAACACAAAATCCTCGGACTATCGGAATAAAAAAACAAAAACTTTAACACAAAATTTCTAAGTCCATGACCTTGACCTCAAGGTCACCCAGGGTTGGTCATGACGGTACTGCATAAAACTTCGGACCAATTCTACCAACATGCAAAGTATCTACTTTATCCATCAACAGGACCAAGAGATATATAGACTTATAAAAACTTTAACCAAAAACTTAAACACAAAATTTCTAAGTCCGTACCCACGGATGACCTTATCCCCAAAAAACAGGCTGTGTAGGAATCAGCACTCCTTGGCATTTCATATACCCTCAGCAAGTACAAATGCCTATTTGCATAGCTTTTTCCTCCAGACTCATCGGGAAAACATGTCCATACAATATATACCCCCTTACACCCCACTTTTATATAGCAAAACTGGGGTATGCAGGGGTATACCTATTTTTCTTAAGTTTTTGATCCAAAACATAGATTGTGGGTACTCGTTAGAACCGCCTCGGCGAGGCTGTTTTAACGTGTACCCACAATCAATGTTTTGAGCAAAAATACTAAAAATATCAAGTTTTCCAATGAAACTTTCAATTTTTGCTGCTGAAAAATATCATATTGCATGGGCAAGTTTACGTAATGTATTAAAGATTGGAATGAACTCCCTGATTCTCTGATCTCCTCTGCTGAAATTTCGGATGATTGTGTGCCTAAATTTACTTCTCTTGTGAGAGCTCGGGACTAATCCCCTCCGGTCAAACCCCATCCTCCTGGTGTGGTATTGTCAGGTTGACGTTTCGCCAATAAACTATTCTAATTCTGATGTCGTGACAAATGTCAGATTGGTTCCGTTAACTAAAAAAGTTAAAACGGATTTCAGTCGGTCACGAGGAGGCGACAACAAACAATGCAAGGATTATACCAACCAGAGGACCAATGGTCCTGTAAATGCTCACCTGAGATCTGGGATATATACCAATAAACTTGGCAGACAACCACCGTGGGGTAATTTTTTTTACATAAACATAAATCTTCTGTCCATTTGCTCACTTCAAGCAAGTTTCCTGCCATTAAATGACATTTTCCCAGTTTTACCCATTCAAATGCGTAGGCATCCTAAGTTGACCTTGCTGTGAAAGGTCAAGGTCACCACAGGGTCATAATTTACAAAAAAAAAATTGTAGAGCTCCATTCAGTGATGCTTCAAGGCAAGTTTCAAAATCATAGGCCTTAGAAGATTTTTAAAGGAATTTGCTATTTATAGCCATGATGGGTCATCTTGGTCATACGACCTTGACCATTCATACAAACTTTCATTCCTCCTTCCTAACGATGCTTCAAATAAAGTTTGGCTTTAATTGGCCAAGCGGTTTTAGAGAAGATGTTTGAAATTGTGGACGACGGACGGACGCCGGAGCATGGGTGTACTGTAACTTCGGCTCAGGTGAGCTACAGCAATCGATTTCACAAAGGCACGACGAAAGCGGTGATGCAAACATGAGAAAACTAGACCTGTCAATGAAATATTTTAGGTCACGAGATCAAATTGTACTAATGCGGAAGTCAAAAATACACATCAAACGAATTCTTTCTGATTGAAGTTTGTTCTTAGTGCAGTAAATGGTCATGTCCAGAAAAAAGGAAATTAAATATCAATGAATTTATCAATGTTTTTTCTTGATTTACATCATTATCATAAACTTAGAGGCAATCAATTAGATACAGATCAGTTATAGGGTAGATTTATTATAGAACATTGTGACTGCAATGAGATAAACTGTCCAGTCAAAAACGATTATTGGAAAATCAACGTCTTTTCGCATGACACAGCTCTGTACTAATGACCTTTCCTTTTTAAAAGTGTATCATTTTCGGAAAACACGCTCACTGACCTTGGTTCAAAATATTTGGATTGACGCAATATGAATCGTCGTGGTGCACAGAAATTGATTGTAAAAAGCGCGTTTTTTAACATTGCGTCAGCACACCAATGACACACATAAAAATATCAAGGTTACATGTGATTTGCATAAATATTACATCAGTTTTATGTCCCCAAGGTCGAATTCAAATCATGTCAGAAACATGATATATGTCACGTACCAACATCAAAAAACCGGATGTTAGTCAATCAATAAACCCAATCTTCGATGATTGTCAACCGAAAGTACATGTCATTCGAATTAAAGAGTATTTCTTCGATTGGTTAGCATAGAGATCATCTAACTCCTCTGCAAGAGATCATCTATCGCCATTTTTCTAGTTAAAATTTTCGAGTTTCTAGTTAAAATTTTCGAGTTTCGAGTCAAAATTTTCTAGTTTCGAGTTAAAATTTTCGAGTTTCGAGTCAAAATTTTCTAGTTTCGAGTTAAAATTTTCGAGTTTCGAGTTACAATTTTCGAGTTAAAATTTTCGAGTCAAAATTTTCGAGTCAAAATTTTCGAGTTACAATTTTCGAGTTAAAATTTTCGAGTTTCGAGTTAAAAAGTCAGATTCTATGGGCCCGTTTTAGGGTCGTTCCAGAATTAACCATATGGGGGGGGGGTGTGGGAGGCAGTTTTTTTCAAGCCCCACCACCAATAAAAAAAAAAGAAATCAGCCCCCACCATGCACAATTTTGAATAAAAATTCAAACCCACCACCCATAATAAAAAAAAAATGCTTGCCTACCCACCTAGCATTAAAAAGAATGATTGTGGAACCCCCACCTGGTACAAAATAAAATAAAAAACCTTTTTTCGTCTGTTTAACATTAAACATCACTATTTGGTCTGGTGGTAGTACTGTCGATTTAAAGCTGCATGGTAATGAGTGTAAACAACAACTGACCGCTTGATCGGTCAATGGCGTGGTTTTCGCGAGTCTATAGGTCAATTCGGTCATGTATGTTACGCGGTTTTATAGAGAGAGAGAGAGCAGTTTTCTTACAGTTTCTCTTTATGGTAAGAGAGAGAGAGAGAGAGAGAGAGAGAGAGAGAGAGAGAGAGATTGTCAGGCGTTCGCCAAGGTGCAATTTTCTTACAGTTTCTCTTTATGATATTATGATACAATGAAACCAATATATATTATCTTTTGCACATTTTAAAAGGGAAAGATCGCGTTTTCTAGAAGATCAAGAATAGAACTTTATTGTGATACAAAATCTCAGACCACACGCAGGTGGTATATGAGAAAATCAGAAAATCGAAATTAAAGTGTAACATGGCAACTGAATCTGTCCCGGATACGAGAGATGAGCATGTACGCGTCACGCTAGCCTACGCTTATTTATTTACCGTGTTAGGTGCACAGTCTGATCCGGATGTGCGGCACAACGGCTCGACATTTTTAAAAGGCAAATTTTTCAACCATCTCCTAGGGGGGAGTCACATGCACATCTTTCGTAATCGGGTTATAGAAATTAATACCGTATTACCTGCATGTTTTGGGACTAAAAAAAATAATTAGATCTCTGGCTGTCTCAATTTAAAAAAAGTTAGAAAAAAAAAACTGTGTCCGAACTGTTAAGGTAATTACCATTCCTTCCCAGGTTAGCGACAATGTTTCTATGTTTGCATCCAAATTCCTTCGCGGGAAATGGATGCGAGAGAGAGAGTTTTGCTGTGTGCAGTGCAGGGGTCCCTCCCGCAAGGAACCGTCTGTAATACGGTATCCTATAAGCTTTCTGACAAAAAGTATCTGTACATTGATATTATTGTTCTTAAATTTTAAGTCTTGAAGGTGTAGAAGACTTCCGCATCTTTTTTGGTGAAATGTTGTTATACCTTCACAAGGGAGCATTTCCCCTTTGCATTTTTTTGTGTAATTATCGGCTAATTACCAAACTAATATGTTGTTATTTGAAGGCCCATTTACCTGACTAATTTGGTCATGTTGGTGAAGAACTGCACTGGTATCCATATAAAACGTTGGTTATACGTTTTCAAGGGAAATAACTCATGACTTACTTTGTGTATCTTGCCCATGCATTGAATTGCAATACGAAAACAAACGGGACCAAAATCGGTTTGCTTTTGAAGACTGTAGATACAGGATATGCTGCACATATTTGTTTTATATGCACAGGGCTTCGGATCAGTGTCATGACGGTAAGGGTCGTTTGAACTACTTTCCATGGTTCAGTGATTTTGCCTTATATCTTGACACTCAATTAGTATATTTTCTTACTTCTTTCAGATTATGAGTGAGTATGACCAGACCTTTGACCCCAATATACTTATAGGTCACTGTGACCTAATTTCACGGTTCAGTGATTTTGCCTTATATCTCGGTACTCAAATGGTTTATGAACAAACTTCTTTCAAAGTATGTTTGCGTATGACAAGACCTTTGACCCTGAAGTAGTCCTAGGTCACTGTGACCTAATTTCACGGTTCAGTGATTTTGCCTTATATCTTGACACTCAATTAGTATATTTTCATACTTTTTTTCAGATTATGAGTGAGTATGACCAGACCTTTGACCCCAATATACTTATAGGTCACTGTGACCTAATTTCACGGTTCAGTGACTAAGTGGTTTATGAACATACTTCTTTCACACTATGTTTGCGTATGACAAGACCTTTGACCTAAAGTAGTCCTAGGTCACTGTGACCTAATTTCACAGTTCAGTGATTTTCCTTTATATCTCGGCACTCAATTGCTATATGGACATACTTCTTGCACGATATGTATGAGTATGACAAGACCTTTGACCGTAAAGTATTCCTGGGTCACTGTGACCTAATTTCATGGTTCAGTGATTTTGCCTTATTTCTCGACACTCAGTTGGTATTTTTTCATACTTCTTTCTGATTATGAATGAGTATGACCAGACCTTTAACCCAAACATACTTATAGGTCACTATGACCTAATTTCATGGTTCAGTGATTTTGCTTTATATCTCAACACTGAATGGGTATATGATCATATTTCTTTCACATTATGAGTAAGTATCACTAGACCTTATAGGTCAGTGTGACCTTATTTCTCGGTTCAGTGATTTTGCATTGTGTTGGTATATGAACAATATGAGTGAGACCTCTAAATCTTAGGTAGTTATAGTTAACTTTCATAGTTCAGTGATTTTGCCTTATTGCATCAAGGCAAAAAGATGTATGAGCATAATGCTTTGGGTTACTGGTCGGGTTTGACCTTATGTTTGACAAAGGTCAGAAGCAGTCGAGCACGCTGTCCTGCGACAGCTCTTATTTTTTATCGAAATTCTCTCTGACATTTTTCAAATCATTTCAGGACCCTTCTTACAAAGAGGTACAAGTAGGCAAAGATCAGGAAAAGGCGCAATCAGAAAGAGATTCCCACTCCAAAAACCGAGGTGGGAAAAAAAACCAAACTAACAATCAGGCACTTATACCATGAAACATATCGTAAGCCAAATGAGCAGCTATTTTCCCAATAGGTGGCCACTCAGTTACCTTAACTTAATTGAAAACATACATAAGGCGCCAACAGCACAAAAAATTTGAAACACCAAGACATAAAACAAAAAGAACCACCACAGAAGTATCGCCTTGGAACGATCAGTAACACAAAGTTACTGGCGGGCTTAAACCGGTTTTACAGGATCCTAACCTCACCCTCAGCTTCTGCAGTGGTTCATAACATTTAATAAGTTCTTCGGTCCTCGTGGTGAATCTCTAACTAGTCAATGAATCATCAAGAACAAACAAATAAATTATGACAAACGTCCTGATGAATCAAAAACAAGGACTCACAGATTGAGTAAGCTGCCCAACGATGGAGATCCCTGGGCGCCGAATAACCTACTAACTCCGGAGCAAAAGAAAAACACCATTTGGACCCCGGTGGGCCAAGCAACAGACAAGAAGCTCCGGCCCAAACCAACTAAAATGAATAGCTTTAAGTCGGGGCCATCATAGAGTCTGACGCCCGACCCACCGGCGTGCAATTTAAGAAGGCAGCATAGTTATCAACCATGATTGGGTTAAAAACTAAGCATGCAGACTGTCGCATAACATTCAAGTTATAACCTATACGTCTGTAATGTGTTATGATTTTTCTGAACTGAAAAGAAAAATCTTCAAACACTTCTTCTTTGACCTCAGTGACCATGCTTATAAACATAGAATTGACCTCATTCTAAATAGGCTTTGAAACCTATTGCAAAAGTTCAAACCTATTCTTACCTGGTCACACCTTTACAGATTAACTAATAAACAGGTGTCATATGGGTTGTGTTGTCAAAACACCCTGGAACAAGTTGGTGACAATAAACAAAAGATTAAGGGAATCGATCTCCCCCTATCTGTAGAGAGGCCATGACAGAGAGTGATATTACCAAATTCAGTGATGTCAAAACATAATTTTAGATCTCACGATGATGTGTGTGTGTGTTTATAATTTGGGTAACAACTCCAAATTAGATAAAAAAAAAATGCCAATTGATTAGAGTGTTGCAGTAATTTTGATCAATCAATCTTAAGATAAAGTGCCCAATACACCTAGATGATTCTTATATGCCAATATAATACCATATACAGTTAAATCATAACTGCTTAATTCAAGACTGGCTAGATTATAAATGCAAAACTAATCGATTGATTATTCTTGCATAGATATCTATGTGCATAGCTGTTTGAGGCCGATTTCGATTGGTCGAAAGCCGTGTTCAAACAGCAAAACCCATGTTCAAATCATGAAATTCACGTGCCGTTTGAACATGGGTTTTGGGCGACGTCATTGGTCAATGCGACGTGACGTCATGTGTCTCGTAGAAACAAAATGGCCGACGTTGAAGAAGCTCCGCTGTTTTCGGTGAGTTTTTACGTTGCTAATGTTATTTTCAAGAGATTTTAAGTGGATTAGTGTGAAAATGCAAGAATAGCGATCAACCATGGTTTGTTTCAGTGTTCAAACATTCGATGGATCACGAGGAAGGTGTTTGAACACAAGGCCGCATTTACATTTGCAAATCATTTGTTATTGTAATCGATTAAATTCAGGAAAAAATATTTTTAATCGTAATCGTTAATCGTAAGATTGAAATTAATTGTAATCGTTAGTGATTAACTTTGAAAGTAATCGATAACAGGTCTGGTGGACAAAATGGCGGGGTAAACTAAACTGATACCCTGAGAGCTCGGGACTAATCCCCTCCGGTCAAGCCCCATCCCCCTGGTGTGGTATTGTCAGGTTGACGTTTCACCAATATACTATATTCTGATTCTGATGTCATGGCAAATGTCAGATTGGTTCCGTTAACTAAAAAAGTTAAAGCGGGTTTCAGTCGGTCATGGGGAGGTGACAACAAACAATGCAAGGATTATTCCAACCAGAGGACCAATTGTCCTGTAAACGCTCACCTGAGATCTGGGATATATACCAATAAACTTGGCAGACAACCACCGTGGGATATTTTTACATAAGCATAAATCTTCTGTCCATTTGCTCATTTCAAGCAAGTTTCCTGCCATTAAATGACATTTTCCCACAAAATCATAGGCCTTAGAATATTTTTTATAGGAATTTGCTATTTATAGCCATGATGGGTCATCTTGGCCATGCGACCTTGACCATTTATGCAAACTTTCATTCCTCCTTCCTAACGATGCTTCAAATAAAGTTTGGCTTTGATTGGCCAAGCGGTTTTAGAGAAGAAGATCATTACGAACACGTGTTCATGCAATAGGCTTTAAAAATTGAAAATTTTCAGCTGAATAAATTTCATATGTTTCTAATTTTGCTCAAAACATAGAATGTGGATACACTATAGAACCGCCTCGCTGAGTCGGTTCTAACGAGTACCCGCAATCTATGCTTTGGAGCAAAAATAAGAAAAATAGGTACATTACGAAACTTTGCCCATGCAATACACAGAGATTTTTTTTCAGTTGTAAAAAATGAAAATTTCTTCAGAAAAATCTTGATATTTTTGCTCAAAACGTAGATTGTGGGTACACGTTAGAACCGCCTCGGCGAGGCGGTTCTAATGAGTACCCACAATCTATGTTTTGGAGCAAAAATAAGAAAAATAGATATACCCCTGCATACCCCAGTTTTACTATGTAAAAGTGGGGTTTGAGGGGGTATACTTTACACGGACTTGTTTTCCTGATGCACCCATGCATACGCCAGTTTTGCATTATAATAAAAGTGGGGTTTAAGGGGGCATAAATTGCATGGACATGTTTGCCTGATGTGTTTGAGACGGACGCCGGAGCATGTGTATACTGTAACTTCGGCTCAGCTGAAAAGGTCGTTTTTAAACATTGCGTCAGCACATCAATGACACACATAAAAATTTCAAGGTTACATGCGATTTGCATAAATATCACATCAGTTTTATGTCCCCAAGGTCGAATTCAAATCATGTCAGAAACATGATATCTGTCACGTACCAACATCAAAAAACCGGATGTAAGTCAATCAATAAACCCACGATGATTGTTTTCCGCGAAAGTCATCCGAATTAAATAGTATTTCTTCGATTGGTTAGCTAAGAGATCATCAAACTCCTCTGCAAGAGATCATCTATTGCCATTTTTCTATTTTTCAAGTTAAAATTTTCGAGTTTCGAGTCAAAATTTTCGAGTTTCGAGTTACAATTTTCGAGTTTCGAGTCAAAATTTTCGAGTTTCAAGTTAAAATTTTCGAGTTTCGAGTCAAAATTTTCGAGTTTCGAGTCAAAATTTTCGAGTTTCGAGTTACAATTTTCGAGTTTCGAGTCAAAATTTTCGAGTTTCGAGTTAAAATTTTCGAGTTTCGAGTCAAAATTTTCGAGTTTCGAGTTACAATTTTCGAGTTTCGAGTTACAAATTTCGAGTTTCGAGTCAACATTTTCGAGTTTCGAGTTAAAATTTTCGAGTTTCGAGTCAAAATTTTCGAGTTTCGAGTTACTATTTTCGAGTTTCGAGTTAAAATTTTCGAGCTTCGAGTTAAAATTTTCGAGTTTCGAGTTAAAAAATTCAGTTTCTATAGGGTGCCGTTTTACTATTTATTCATCATTTTAGGATATCCATAATTCAAAATCACTTAATCAAGCTGAATTACGGAAATTTAGGATATCCATAAATCGAATTTTGGATATCCAACAATCAGCCTGAATTTTGGAAATCCAAAATTTGACTTATGGACATCCATAATACGATTTATGAATATCCATAATTTGACTTATTCATATCATTAAATCAGTTTGATTTATGGGTATCTATAAATACAATTATGGATATTATAAGTTGATGGATAGCAACTAATCAATGCAAATCTTCACGCATATTTGGAAACTTTCATACTTCAAATTGGCTTTATTATGTACATTGATGTCGGTCAAGGATGATAGTTTATTAACGATTATTTACTCAAAACAGAAGGGCTACTTATATTAAGCGAAATCCATTAACCAGTTTATGGTGAATGGACTTTCCCATCGTTATCATTTGGGTAAGTCCACTGTCATTTTGAGGGGAATCGGTTTTGATTTTTATGTTTTATTTAATTTTTCAATGACATTTTCTTTCAGCAAACAGAAAAGCCCCAGATGTGTGCGTGTGTATGGTTGCGAGGAGTGGACCTTTTTTCAATGCTACGTAATGAAATTTGAGAATAAATATTACTTAAACCAGTTTTTGGAATTTTTTTTTTTAAATAAGCCACTTTTTAACTCGAAACTCACTTTTTTTAACTCGAAACTCACTTTTTAACTCGAAACTCACCTTTTTAACTCGAAACTCACTTTTTTAACTCGAAACTCGCTTTTTTAACTCGAAACTCGCTTTTTTAACTCGAAACTCACCTTTTTAACTCGAAACTCACCTTTTTAACTCGAAACTCACTTTTTTTAACTCGAAACTCGCTTTTTTAACTCGAAACTCGCTTTTTTAACTCGAAACTCGCTTTTTTAACTCGAAACTCGAAACTCACTTTTTTAAACTCGAAACTCACTTTTTTGACTCGAAACTCACTTTTTTGACTCGAAACTCACTTTTCTAACTCGAAACTCGCTTTTGTTACTCGAAACTCACTACTCGAAAAAAAGAACTCCTCAGCCAAAAGGCCGAGAAGCGATGCTGATGTTGCTGTTCCATCAGGTCCTGAAAGAAACAAATTTCAAACAAAATCGGTAAACGCATACCAAACAATTGTGCAGTCGTACCTCTTTTCCTCTGCATGTTTTCTCCTTGGCATCAAAACCATACTCCATTCGCTTTAAGAAACTGTAAACCAGGTGTGTCTGTTTTGTTTTAACTTGCATTAAGCACGGAATTTCCGCCGAAATGAGTTTTGCTCAATAAACACGCATTGCACGGGCCTTGTGACGTACAGCGTACGTTTCTAAACGGCCAAAATTACCTCCCTTAGACCGTTAAGATTTTCTTTTTTATTATGATGTTTTACCATGCAGCAAAATAGAGGTACAACTGTAAACTTTATGCATTTAAAGCTTTAGCGCTCTGTGGCTTTGTGCTGTAAATCATCGCACATAAGCCTCCATTTGTCACCAGAAAGGGCCACAGGATAGTATTGAAAGAAAAACACAACTGCACGTATACATTGATGAAAGAATAACGTATCTGCTCTTATCAGTTAAATACTATTTCGAGTTTGGTCTTGGCATCTTACATTTATTGAATGTTTCTCCCCCAGAGGGGAGTGGGCCGATCCCGGAAGTACTGCAATACCGGGCCAACCCGTGGCGAGAGCGGAGCAAGCCCCTGACATCTCACCTGTGTTCAAAAATCAGTTTAATATCGAAGTCCCCCAATGGGGGACGTATCAGATATTAAGCTGATAAGAACAGATACTACACTTTGATCTTAGCCAAAAGGCCGAGAAGCGATGCTGATGTTGCTGTTCCATCAGGTCCTGAAAGAAACAAATTTCAAACAAAATCGGTAAACGCATACCAAACAATTGTGCAGTCGTACCTCTTTTCCTCTGCATGTTTTCTCCTTGGCATCAAAACCATACTCCATTCGCTTTAAGAAACTGTAAACCAGGTGTGTCTGTTTTGTTTTAACTTGCATTAAGCACGGAATTTCCGCCGAAATGAGTTTTTCTCAATAAACACGCATTGCACGGGCCTTGTGACGTACAGCGTACGTTTCTAAACGGCCAAAATTACCTCCCTTAGACCGTTAAGATTTTCTTTTTTATTATGATGTTTTACCATGCAGCAAAATAGAGGTACAACTGTAAACTTTATGCATTTAAAGCTTTAGCGCTCTGTGGCTTTGTGCTGTAAATCATCGCACATAAGCCTCCATTTGTCACCAGAAAGGGCCACAGGATAGTATTGAAAGAAAAACACAACTGCACGTATACATTGATGAAAGAATAACGTATCTGCTCTTATCAGTTAAATACTATTTCGAGTTTGGTCTTGGCATCTTACATTTATTGAATGTTTCTCCCCCAGAGGGGAGTGGGCCGATCCCGGAAGTACTGCAATACCGGGCCAACCCGTGGCGAGAGCGGAGCAAGCCCCTGACATCTCACCTGTGTTCAAAAATCAGTTTAATATCGAAGTCCCCCAATGGGGGACGTATCAGATATTAAGCTGATAAGAACAGATACTACACTTTGATCTTAGCCAAAAGGCCGAGAAGCGATGCTGATGTTGCTGTTCCATCAGGTCCTGAAAGAAACAAATTTCAAACAAAATCGGTAAACGCATACCAAACAATTGTGCAGTCGTACCTCTTTTCCTCTGCATGTTTTCTCCTTGGCATCAAAACCATACTCCATTCGCTTTAAGAAACTGTAAACCAGGTGTGTCTGTTTTGTTTTAACTTGCATTAAGCACGGAATTTCCGCCGAAATGAGTTTTGCTCAATAAACACGCATTGCACGGGCCTTGTGACGTACAGCGTACGTTTCTAAACGGCCAAAATTACCTCCCTTAGACCGTTAAGATTTTCTTTTTTATTATGATGTTTTACCATGCAGCAAAATAGAGGTACAACTGTAAACTTTATGCATTTAAAGCTTTAGCGCTCTGTGGCTTTGTACTGTAAATCATCGCACATAAGCCTCCATTTGTCACCAGACAGGGCCACAGGATAGTATTGAAAGAAAAACACAACTGCACGTATACATTGATGAAAGAATAACGTATCTGCTCTTATCAGTTAAATACTATTTCGAGTTTGGTCTTGGCATCTTACATTTATTGAATGTTTCTCCCCCAGAGGGGAGTGGGCCGATCCCGGAAGTACTGCAATACCGGGCCAACCCGTGGCGAGAGCGGAGCAAGCCCCTGACATCTCACCTGTGTTCAAAAATCAGTTTAATATAGAAGTCCCCCAATGGGGGACGTATCAGATATTAAGCTGATAAGAACAGATACTACACTTTGATCTTAGCCAAAAGGCCGAGAAGCGATGCTGATGTTGCTGTTCCATCAGGTCCTGAAAGAAACAAATTTCAAACAAAATCGGTAAACGCATACCAAACAATTGTGCAGTCGTACCTCTTTTCCTCTGCATGTTTTCTCCTTGGCATCAAAACCATACTCCATTCGCTTTAAGAAACTGTAAACCAGGTGTGTCTGTTTTGTTTTAACTTGCATTAAGCACGGAATTTCCGCCGAAATGAGTTTTGCTCAATAAACACGCATTGCACGGGCCTTGTGACGTACAGCGTACGTTTCTAAACGGCCAAAATTACCTCCCTTAGACCGTTAAGATTTTCTTTTTTATTATGATGTTTTACCATGCAGCAAAATAGAGGTACAACTGTAAACTTTATGCATTTAAAGCTTTAGCGCTCTGTGGCTTTGTGCTGTAAATCATCGCACATAAGCCTCCATTTGTCACCAGAAAGGGCCACAGGATAGTATTGAAAGAAAAACACAACTGCACGTATACATTGATGAAAGAATAACGTATCTGCTCTTATCAGTTAAATACTATTTCGAGTTTGGTCTTGGCATCTTACATTTATTGAATGTTTCTCCCCCAGAGGGGAGTGGGCCGATCCCGGAAGTACTGCAATACCGGGCCAACCCGTGGCGAGAGCGGAGCAAGCCCCTGACATCTCACCTGTGTTCAAAAATCAGTTTAATATCGAAGTCCCCCAATGGGGGACGTATCAGATATTAAGCTGATAAGAACAGATACTACACTTTGATCTTAGCCAAAAGGCCGAGAAGCGATGCTGATGTTGCTGTTCCATCAGGTCCTGAAAGAAACAAATTTCAAACAAAATCGGTAAACGCATACCAAACAATTGTGCAGTCGTACCTCTTTTCCTCTGCATGTTTTCTCCTTGGCATCAAAACCATACTCCATTCGCTTTAAGAAACTGTAAACCAGGTGTGTCTGTTTTGTTTTAACTTGCATTAAGCACGGAATTTCCGCCGAAATGAGTTTTGCTCAATAAACACGCATTGCACGGGCCTTGTGACGTACAGCGTACGTTTCTAAACGGCCAAAATTACCTCCCTTAGACCGTTAAGATTTTCTTTTTTATTATGATGTTTTACCATGCAGCAAAATAGAGATACAACTGTAAACTTTATGCATTTAAAGCTTTAGCGCTCTGTGGCTTTGTACTGTAAATCATCGCACATAAGCCTCCATTTGTCACCAGACAGGGCCACAGGATAGTATTGAAAGAAAAACACAACTGCACGTATACATTGATGAAAGAATAACGTATCTGCTCTTATCAGTTAAATACTATTTCGAGTTTGGTCTTGGCATCTTACATTTATTGAATGTTTCTCCCCCAGAGGGGAGTGGGCCGATCCCGGAAGTACTGCAATACCGGGCCAACCCGTGGCGAGAGCGGAGCAAGCCCCTGACATCTCACCTGTGTTCAAAAATCAGTTTAATATCGAAGTCCCCCAATGGGGGACGTATCAGATATTAAGCTGATAAGAACAGATACTACACTTTGATCTTAGCCAAAAGGCCGAGAAGCGATGCTGATGTTGCTGTTCCATCAGGTCCTGAAAGAAACAAATTTCAAACAAAATCGGTAAACGCATACCAAACAATTGTGCAGTCGTACCTCTTTTCCTCTGCATGTTTTCTCCTTGGCATCAAAACCATACTCCATTCGCTTTAAGAAACTGTAAACCAGGTGTGTCTGTTTTGTTTTAACTTGCATTAAGCACGGAATTTCCGCCGAAATGAGTTTTGCTCAATAAACACGCATTGCACGGGCCTTGTGACGTACAGCGTACGTTTCTAAACGGCCAAAATTACCTCCCTTAGACCGTTAAGATTTTCTTTTTTATTATGATGTTTTACCATGCAGCAAAATAGAGGTACAACTGTAAACTTTATGCATTTAAAGCTTTAGCGCTCTGTGGCTTTGTGCTGTAAATCATCGCACATAAGCCTCCATTTGTCACCAGAAAGGGCCACAGGATAGTATTGAAAGAAAAACACAACTGCACGTATACATTGATGAAAGAATAACGTATCTGCTCTTATCAGTTAAATACTATTTCGAGTTTGGTCTTGGCATCTTACATTTATTGAATGTTTCTCCCCCAGAGGGGAGTGGGCCGATCCCGGAAGTACTGCAATACCGGGCCAACCCGTGGCGAGAGCGGAGCAAGCCCCTGACATCTCACCTGTGTTCAAAAATCAGTTTAATATCGAAGTCCCCCAATGGGGGACGTATCAGATATTAAGCTGATAAGAACAGATACTACACTTTGATCTTAGCCAAAAGGCCGAGAAGCGATGCTGATGTTGCTGTTCCATCAGGTCCTGAAAGAAACAAATTTCAAACAAAATCGGTAAACGCATACCAAACAATTGTGCAGTCGTACCTCTTTTCCTCTGCATGTTTTCTCCTTGGCATCAAAACCATACTCCATTCGCTTTAAGAAACTGTAAACCAGGTGTGTCTGTTTTGTTTTAACTTGCATTAAGCACGGAATTTCCGCCGAAATGAGTTTTGCTCAATAAACACGCATTGCACGGGCCTTGTGACGTACAGCGTACGTTTCTAAACGGCCAAAATTACCTCCCTTAGACCGTTAAGATTTTCTTTTTTATTATGATGTTTTACCATGCAGCAAAATAGAGGTACAACTGTAAACTTTATGCATTTAAAGCTTTAGCGCTCTGTGGCTTTGTGCTGTAAATCATCGCACATAAGCCTCCATTTGTCACCAGAAAGGGCCACAGGATAGTATTGAAAGAAAAACACAACTGCACGTATACATTGATGAAAGAATAACGTATCTGCTCTTATCAGTTAAATACTATTTCGAGTTTGGTCTTGGCATCTTACATTTATTGAATGTTTCTCCCCCAGAGGGGAGTGGGCCGATCCCGGAAGTACTGCAATACCGGGCCAACCCGTGGCGAGAGCGGAGCAAGCCCCTGACATCTCACCTGTGTTCAAAAATCAGTTTAATATCGAAGTCCCCCAATGGGGGACGTATCAGATATTAAGCTGATAAGAACAGATACTACACTTTGATCTTAGCCAAAAGGCCGAGAAGCGATGCTGATGTTGCTGTTCCATCAGGTCCTGAAAGAAACAAATTTCAAACAAAATCGGTAAACGCATACCAAACAATTGTGCAGTCGTACCTCTTTTCCTCTGCATGTTTTCTCCTTGGCATCAAAACCATACTCCATTCGCTTTAAGAAACTGTAAACCAGGTGTGTCTGTTTTGTTTTAACTTGCATTAAGCACGGAATTTCCGCCGAAATGAGTTTTGCTCAATAAACACGCATTGCACGGGCCTTGTGACGTACAGCGTACGTTTCTAAACGGCCAAAATTACCTCCCTTAGACCGTTAAGATTTTCTTTTTTATTATGATGTTTTACCATGCAGCAAAATAGAGATACAACTGTAAACTTTATGCATTTAAAGCTTTAGCGCTCTGTGGCTTTGTACTGTAAATCATCGCACATAAGCCTCCATTTGTCACCAGACAGGGCCACAGGATAGTATTGAAAGAAAAACACAACTGCACGTATACATTGATGAAAGAATAACGTATCTGCTCTTATCAGTTAAATACTATTTCGAGTTTGGTCTTGGCATCTTACATTTATTGAATGTTTCTCCCCCAGAGGGGAGTGGGCCGATCCCGGAAGTACTGCAATACCGGGCCAACCCGTGGCGAGAGCGGAGCAAGCCCCTGACATCTCACCTGTGTTCAAAAATCAGTTTAATATCGAAGTCCCCCAATGGGGGACGTATCAGATATTAAGCTGATAAGAACAGATACTACACTTTGATCTTAGCCAAAAGGCCGAGAAGCGATGCTGATGTTGCTGTTCCATCAGGTCCTGAAAGAAACAAATTTCAAACAAAATCGGTAAACGCATACCAAACAATTGTGCAGTCGTACCTCTTTTCCTCTGCATGTTTTCTCCTTGGCATCAAAACCATACTCCATTCGCTTTAAGAAACTGTAAACCAGGTGTGTCTGTTTTGTTTTAACTTGCATTAAGCACGGAATTTCCGCCGAAATGAGTTTTGCTCAATAAACACGCATTGCACGGGCCTTGTGACGTACAGCGTACGTTTCTAAACGGCCAAAATTACCTCCCTTAGACCGTTAAGATTTTCTTTTTTATTATGATGTTTTACCATGCAGCAAAATAGAGGTACAACTGTAAACTTTATGCATTTAAAGCTTTAGCGCTCTGTGGCTTTGTGCTGTAAATCATCGCACATAAGCCTCCATTTGTCACCAGAAAGGGCCACAGGATAGTATTGAAAGAAAAACACAACTGCACGTATACATTGATGAAAGAATAACGTATCTGCTCTTATCAGTTAAATACTATTTCGAGTTTGGTCTTGGCATCTTACATTTATTGAATGTTTCTCCCCCAGAGGGGAGTGGGCCGATCCCGGAAGTACTGCAATACCGGGCCAACCCGTGGCGAGAGCGGAGCAAGCCCCTGACATCTCACCTGTGTTCAAAAATCAGTTTAATATCGAAGTCCCCCAATGGGGGACGTATCAGATATTAAGCTGATAAGAACAGATACTACACTTTGATCTTAGCCAAAAGGCCGAGAAGCGATGCTGATGTTGCTGTTCCATCAGGTCCTGAAAGAAACAAATTTCAAACAAAATCGGTAAACGCATACCAAACAATTGTGCAGTCGTACCTCTTTTCCTCTGCATGTTTTCTCCTTGGCATCAAAACCATACTCCATTCGCTTTAAGAAACTGTAAACCAGGTGTGTCTGTTTTGTTTTAACTTGCATTAAGCACGGAATTTCCGCCGAAATGAGTTTTGCTCAATAAACACGCATTGCACGGGCCTTGTGACGTACAGCGTACGTTTCTAAACGGCCAAAATTACCTCCCTTAGACCGTTAAGATTTTCTTTTTTATTATGATGTTTTACCATGCAGCAAAATAGAGGTACAACTGTAAACTTTATGCATTTAAAGCTTTAGCGCTCTGTGGCTTTGTGCTGTAAATCATCGCACATAAGCCTCCATTTGTCACCAGAAAGGGCCACAGGATAGTATTGAAAGAAAAACACAACTGCACGTATACATTGATGAAAGAATAACGTATCTGCTCTTATCAGTTAAATACTATTTCGAGTTTGGTCTTGGCATCTTACATTTATTGAATGTTTCTCCCCCAGAGGGGAGTGGGCCGATCCCGGAAGTACTGCAATACCGGGCCAACCCGTGGCGAGAGCGGAGCAAGCCCCTGACATCTCACCTGTGTTCAAAAATCAGTTTAATATCGAAGTCCCCCAATGGGGGACGTATCAGATATTAAGCTGATAAGAACAGATACTACACTTTGATCTTAGCCAAAAGGCCGAGAAGCGATGCTGATGTTGCTGTTCCATCAGGTCCTGAAAGAAACAAATTTCAAACAAAATCGGTAAACGCATACCAAACAATTGTGCAGTCGTACCTCTTTTCCTCTGCATGTTTTCTCCTTGGCATCAAAACCATACTCCATTCGCTTTAAGAAACTGTAAACCAGGTGTGTCTGTTTTGTTTTAACTTGCATTAAGCACGGAATTTCCGCCGAAATGAGTTTTGCTCAATAAACACGCATTGCACGGGCCTTGTGACGTACAGCGTACGTTTCTAAACGGCCAAAATTACCTCCCTTAGACCGTTAAGATTTTCTTTTTTATTATGATGTTTTACCATGCAGCAAAATAGAGGTACAACTGTAAACTTTATGCATTTAAAGCTTTAGCGCTCTGTGGCTTTGTACTGTAAATCATCGCACATAAGCCTCCATTTGTCACCAGACAGGGCCACAGGATAGTATTGAAAGAAAAACACAACTGCACGTATACATTGATGAAAGAATAACGTATCTGCTCTTATCAGTTAAATACTATTTCGAGTTTGGTCTTGGCATCTTACATTTATTGAATGTTTCTCCCCCAGAGGGGAGTGGGCCGATCCCGGAAGTACTGCAATACCGGGCCAACCCGTGGCGAGAGCGGAGCAAGCCCCTGACATCTCACCTGTGTTCAAAAATCAGTTTAATATCGAAGTCCCCCAATGGGGGACGTATCAGATATTAAGCTGATAAGAACAGATACTACACTTTGATCTTAGCCAAAAGGCCGAGAAGCGATGCTGATGTTGCTGTTCCATCAGGTCCTGAAAGAAACAAATTTCAAACAAAATCGGTAAACGCATACCAAACAATTGTGCAGTCGTACCTCTTTTCCTCTGCATGTTTTCTCCTTGGCATCAAAACCATACTCCATTCGCTTTAAGAAACTGTAAACCAGGTGTGTCTGTTTTGTTTTAACTTGCATTAAGCACGGAATTTCCGCCGAAATGAGTTTTGCTCAATAAACACGCATTGCACGGGCCTTGTGACGTACAGCGTACGTTTCTAAACGGCCAAAATTACCTCCCTTAGACCGTTAAGATTTTCTTTTTTATTATGATGTTTTACCATGCAGCAAAATAGAGGTACAACTGTAAACTTTATGCATTTAAAGCTTTAGCGCTCTGTGGCTTTGTGCTGTAAATCATCGCACATAAGCCTCCATTTGTCACCAGAAAGGGCCACAGGATAGTATTGAAAGAAAAACACAACTGCACGTATACATTGATGAAAGAATAACGTATCTGCTCTTATCAGTTAAATACTATTTCGAGTTTGGTCTTGGCATCTTACATTTATTGAATGTTTCTCCCCCAGAGGGGAGTGGGCCGATCCCGGAAGTACTGCAATACCGGGCCAACCCGTGGCGAGAGCGGAGCAAGCCCCTGACATCTCACCTGTGTTCAAAAATCAGTTTAATATCGAAGTCCCCCAATGGGGGACGTATCAGATATTAAGCTGATAAGAACAGATACTACACTTTGATCTTAGCCAAAAGGCCGAGAAGCGATGCTGATGTTGCTGTTCCATCAGGTCCTGAAAGAAACAAATTTCAAACAAAATCGGTAAACGCATACCAAACAATTGTGCAGTCGTACCTCTTTTCCTCTGCATGTTTTCTCCTTGGCATCAAAACCATACTCCATTCGCTTTAAGAAACTGTAAACCAGGTGTGTCTGTTTTGTTTTAACTTGCATTAAGCACGGAATTTCCGCCGAAATGAGTTTTTCTCAATAAACACGCATTGCACGGGCCTTGTGACGTACAGCGTACGTTTCTAAACGGCCAAAATTACCTCCCTTAGACCGTTAAGATTTTCTTTTTTATTATGATGTTTTACCATGCAGCAAAATAGAGGTACAACTGTAAACTTTATGCATTTAAAGCTTTAGCGCTCTGTGGCTTTGTGCTGTAAATCATCGCACATAAGCCTCCATTTGTCACCAGAAAGGGCCACAGGATAGTATTGAAAGAAAAACACAACTGCACGTATACATTGATGAAAGAATAACGTATCTGCTCTTATCAGTTAAATACTATTTCGAGTTTGGTCTTGGCATCTTACATTTATTGAATGTTTCTCCCCCAGAGGGGAGTGGGCCGATCCCGGAAGTACTGCAATACCGGGCCAACCCGTGGCGAGAGCGGAGCAAGCCCCTGACATCTCACCTGTGTTCAAAAATCAGTTTAATATCGAAGTCCCCCAATGGGGGACGTATCCGATATTAAGCTGATAAGAACAGATACTACACTTTGATCTTAGCCAAAAGGCCGAGAAGCGATGCTGATGTTGCTGTTCCATCAGGTCCTGAAAGAAACAAATTTCAAACAAAATCGGTAAACGCATACCAAACAATTGTGCAGTCGTACCTCTTTTCCTCTGCATGTTTTCTCCTTGGCATCAAAACCATACTCCATTCGCTTTAAGAAACTGTAAACCAGGTGTGTCTGTTTTGTTTTAACTTGCATTAAGCACGGAATTTCCGCCGAAATGAGTTTTGCTCAATAAACACGCATTGCACGGGCCTTGTGACGTACAGCGTACGTTTCTAAACGGCCAAAATTACCTCCCTTAGACCGTTAAGATTTTCTTTTTTATTATGATGTTTTACCATGCAGCAAAATAGAGGTACAACTGTAAACTTTATGCATTTAAAGCTTTAGCGCTCTGTGGCTTTGTGCTGTAAATCATCGCACATAAGCCTCCATTTGTCACCAGAAAGGGCCACAGGATAGTATTGAAAGAAAAACACAACTGCACGTATACATTGATGAAAGAATAACGTATCTGCTCTTATCAGTTAAATACTATTTCGAGTTTGGTCTTGGCATCTTACATTTATTGAATGTTTCTCCCCCAGAGGGGAGTGGGCCGATCCCGGAAGTACTGCAATACCGGGCCAACCCGTGGCGAGAGCGGAGCAAGCCCCTGACATCTCACCTGTGTTCAAAAATCAGTTTAATATCGAAGTCCCCCAATGGGGGACGTATCAGATATTAAGCTGATAAGAACAGATACTACACTTTGATCTTAGCCAAAAGGCCGAGAAGCGATGCTGATGTTGCTGTTCCATCAGGTCCTGAAAGAAACAAATTTCAAACAAAATCGGTAAACGCATACCAAACAATTGTGCAGTCGTACCTCTTTTCCTCTGCATGTTTTCTCCTTGGCATCAAAACCATACTCCATTCGCTTTAAGAAACTGTAAACCAGGTGTGTCTGTTTTGTTTTAACTTGCATTAAGCACGGAATTTCCGCCGAAATGAGTTTTGCTCAATAAACACGCATTGCACGGGCCTTGTGACGTACAGCGTACGTTTCTAAACGGCCAAAATTACCTCCCTTAGACCGTTAAGATTTTCTTTTTTATTATGATGTTTTACCATGCAGCAAAATAGAGGTACAACTGTAAACTTTATGCATTTAAAGCTTTAGCGCTCTGTGGCTTTGTGCTGTAAATCATCGCACATAAGCCTCCATTTGTCACCAGAAAGGGCCACAGGATAGTATTGAAAGAAAAACACAACTGCACGTATACATTGATGAAAGAATAACGTATCTGCTCTTATCAGTTAAATACTATTTCGAGTTTGGTCTTGGCATCTTACATTTATTGAATGTTTCTCCCCCAGAGGGGAGTGGGCCGATCCCGGAAGTACTGCAATACCGGGCCAACCCGTGGCGAGAGCGGAGCAAGCCCCTGACATCTCACCTGTGTTCAAAAATCAGTTTAATATCGAAGTCCCCCAATGGGGGACGTATCAGATATTAAGCTGATAAGAACAGATACTACACTTTGATCTTAGTCAAAAGGCCGAGAAGCGATGCTGATGTTGCTGTTCCATCAGGTCCTGAAAGAAACAAATTTCAAACAAAATCGGTAAACGCATACCAAACAATTGTGCAGTCGTACCTCTTTTCCTCTGCATGTTTTCTCCTTGGCATCAAAACCATACTCCATTCGCTTTAAGAAACTGTAAACCAGGTGTGTCTGTTTTGTTTTAACTTGCATTAAGCACGGAATTTCCGCCGAAATGAGTTTTGCTCAATAAACACGCATTGCACGGGCCTTGTGACGTACAGCGTACGTTTCTAAACGGCCAAAATTACCTCCCTTAGACCGTTAAGATTTTCTTTTTTATTATGATGTTTTACCATGCAGCAAAATAGAGGTACAACTGTAAACTTTATGCATTTAAAGCTTTAGCGCTCTGTGGCTTTGTACTGTAAATCATCGCACATAAGCCTCCATTTGTCACCAGACAGGGCCACAGGATAGTATTGAAAGAAAAACACAACTGCACGTATACATTGATGAAAGAATAACGTATCTGCTCTTATCAGTTAAATACTATTTCGAGTTTGGTCTTGGCATCTTACATTTATTGAATGTTTCTCCCCCAGAGGGGAGTGGGCCGATCCCGGAAGTACTGCAATACCGGGCCAACCCGTGGCGAGAGCGGAGCAAGCCCCTGACATCTCACCTGTGTTCAAAAATCAGTTTAATATCGAAGTCCCCCAATGGGGGACGTATCAGATATTAAGCTGATAAGAACAGATACTACACTTTGATCTTAGCCAAAAGGCCGAGAAGCGATGCTGATGTTGCTGTTCCATCAGGTCCTGAAAGAAACAAATTTCAAACAAAATCGGTAAACGCATACCAAACAATTGTGCAGTCGTACCTCTTTTCCTCTGCATGTTTTCTCCTTGGCATCAAAACCATACTCCATTCGCTTTAAGAAACTGTAAACCAGGTGTGTCTGTTTTGTTTTAACTTGCATTAAGCACGGAATTTCCGCCGAAATGAGTTTTGCTCAATAAACACGCATTGCACGGGCCTTGTGACGTACAGCGTACGTTTCTAAACGGCCAAAATTACCTCCCTTAGACCGTTAAGATTTTCTTTTTTATTATGATGTTTTACCATGCAGCAAAATAGAGGTACAACTGTAAACTTTATGCATTTAAAGCTTTAGCGCTCTGTGGCTTTGTGCTGTAAATCATCGCACATAAGCCTCCATTTGTCACCAGAAAGGGCCACAGGATAGTATTGAAAGAAAAACACAACTGCACGTATACATTGATGAAAGAATAACGTATCTGCTCTTATCAGTTAAATACTATTTCGAGTTTGGTCTTGGCATCTTACATTTATTGAATGTTTCTCCCCCAGAGGGGAGTGGGCCGATCCCGGAAGTACTGCAATACCGGGCCAACCCGTGGCGAGAGCGGAGCAAGCCCCTGACATCTCACCTGTGTTCAAAAATCAGTTTAATATCGAAGTCCCCCAATGGGGGACGTATCAGATATTAAGCTGATAAGAACAGATACTACACTTTGATCTTAGCCAAAAGGCCGAGAAGCGATGCTGATGTTGCTGTTCCATCAGGTCCTGAAAGAAACAAATTTCAAACAAAATCGGTAAACGCATACCAAACAATTGTGCAGTCGTACCTCTTTTCCTCTGCATGTTTTCTCCTTGGCATCAAAACCATACTCCATTCGCTTTAAGAAACTGTAAACCAGGTGTGTCTGTTTTGTTTCAACTTGCATTAAGCACGGAATTTCCGCCGAAATGAGTTTTTCTCAATAAACACGCATTGCACGGGCCTTGTGACGTACAGCGTACGTTTCTAAACGGCCAAAATTACCTCCCTTAGACCGTTAAGATTTTCTTTTTTATTATGATGTTTTACCATGCAGCAAAATAGAGGTACAACTGTAAACTTTATGCATTTAAAGCTTTAGCGCTCTGTGGCTTTGTGCTGTAAATCATCGCACATAAGCCTCCATTTGTCACCAGAAAGGGCCACAGGATAGTATTGAAAGAAAAACACAACTGCACGTATACATTGATGAAAGAATAACGTATCTGCTCTTATCAGTTAAATACTATTTCGAGTTTGGTCTTGGCATCTTACATTTATTGAATGTTTCTCCCCCAGAGGGGAGTGGGCCGATCCCGGAAGTACTGCAATACCGGGCCAACCCGTGGCGAGAGCGGAGCAAGCCCCTGACATCTCACCTGTGTTCAAAAATCAGTTTAATATCGAAGTCCCCCAATGGGGGACGTATCAGATATTAAGCTGATAAGAACAGATACTACACTTTGATCTTAGCCAAAAGGCCGAGAAGCGATGCTGATGTTGCTGTTCCATCAGGTCCTGAAAGAAACAAATTTCAAACAAAATCGGTAAACGCATACCAAACAATTGTGCAGTCGTACCTCTTTTCCTCTGCATGTTTTCTCCTTGGCATCAAAACCATACTCCATTCGCTTTAAGAAACTGTAAACCAGGTGTGTCTGTTTTGTTTTAACTTGCATTAAGCACGGAATTTCCGCCGAAATGAGTTTTGCTCAATAAACACGCATTGCACGGGCCTTGTGACGTACAGCGTACGTTTCTAAACGGCCAAAATTACCTCCCTTAGACCGTTAAGATTTTCTTTTTTATTATGATGTTTTACCATGCAGCAAAATAGAGGTACAACTGTAAACTTTATGCATTTAAAGCTTTAGCGCTCTGTGGCTTTGTGCTGTAAATCATCGCACATAAGCCTCCATTTGTCACCAGAAAGGGCCACAGGATAGTATTGAAAGAAAAACACAACTGCACGTATACATTGATGAAAGAATAACGTATCTGCTCTTATCAGTTAAATACTATTTCGAGTTTGGTCTTGGCATCTTACATTTATTGAATGTTTCTCCCCCAGAGGGGAGTGGGCCGATCCCGGAAGTACTGCAATACCGGGCCAACCCGTGGCGAGAGCGGAGCAAGCCCCTGACATCTCACCTGTGTTCAAAAATCAGTTTAATATCGAAGTCCCCCAATGGGGGACGTATCAGATATTAAGCTGATAAGAACAGATACTACACTTTGATCTTAGCCAAAAGGCCGAGAAGCGATGCTGATGTTGCTGTTCCATCAGGTCCTGAAAGAAACAAATTTCAAACAAAATCGGTAAACGCATACCAAACAATTGTGCAGTCGTACCTCTTTTCCTCTGCATGTTTTCTCCTTGGCATCAAAACCATACTCCATTCGCTTTAAGAAACTGTAAACCAGGTGTGTCTGTTTTGTTTTAACTTGCATTAAGCACGGAATTTCCGCCGAAATGAGTTTTTCTCAATAAACACGCATTGCACGGGCCTTGTGACGTACAGCGTACGTTTCTAAACGGCCAAAATTACCTCCCTTAGACCGTTAAGATTTTCTTTTTTATTATGATGTTTTACCATGCAGCAAAATAGAGGTACAACTGTAAACTTTATGCATTTAAAGCTTTAGCGCTCTGTGGCTTTGTGCTGTAAATCATCGCACATAAGCCTCCATTTGTCACCAGAAAGGGCCACAGGATAGTATTGAAAGAAAAACACAACTGCACGTATACATTGATGAAAGAATAACGTATCTGCTCTTATCAGTTAAATACTATTTCGAGTTTGGTCTTGGCATCTTACATTTATTGAATGTTTCTCCCCCAGAGGGGAGTGGGCCGATCCCGGAAGTACTGCAATACCGGGCCAACCCGTGGCGAGAGCGGAGCAAGCCCCTGACATCTCACCTGTGTTCAAAAATCAGTTTAATATCGAAGTCCCCCAATGGGGGACGTATCAGATATTAAGCTGATAAGAACAGATACTACACTTTGATCTTAGCCAAAAGGCCGAGAAGCGATGCTGATGTTGCTGTTCCATCAGGTCCTGAAAGAAACAAATTTCAAACAAAATCGGTAAACGCATACCAAACAATTGTGCAGTCGTACCTCTTTTCCTCTGCATGTTTTCTCCTTGGCATCAAAACCATACTCCATTCGCTTTAAGAAACTGTAAACCAGGTGTGTCTGTTTTGTTTTAACTTGCATTAAGCACGGAATTTCCGCCGAAATGAGTTTTGCTCAATAAACACGCATTGCACGGGCCTTGTGACGTACAGCGTACGTTTCTAAACGGCCAAAATTACCTCCCTTAGACCGTTAAGATTTTCTTTTTTATTATGATGTTTTACCATGCAGCAAAATAGAGGTACAACTGTAAACTTTATGCATTTAAAGCTTTAGCGCTCTGTGGCTTTGTGCTGTAAATCATCGCACATAAGCCTCCATTTGTCACCAGAAAGGGCCACAGGATAGTATTGAAAGAAAAACACAACTGCACGTATACATTGATGAAAGAATAACGTATCTGCTCTTATCAGTTAAATACTATTTCGAGTTTGGTCTTGGCATCTTACATTTATTGAATGTTTCTCCCCCAGAGGGGAGTGGGCCGATCCCGGAAGTACTGCAATACCGGGCCAACCCGTGGCGAGAGCGGAGCAAGCCCCTGACATCTCACCTGTGTTCAAAAATCAGTTTAATATCGAAGTCCCCCAATGGGGGACGTATCAGATATTAAGCTGATAAGAACAGATACTACACTTTGATCTTAGCCAAAAGGCCGAGAAGCGATGCTGATGTTGCTGTTCCATCAGGTCCTGAAAGAAACAAATTTCAAACAAAATCGGTAAACGCATACCAAACAATTGTGCAGTCGTACCTCTTTTCCTCTGCATGTTTTCTCCTTGGCATCAAAACCATACTCCATTCGCTTTAAGAAACTGTAAACCAGGTGTGTCTGTTTTGTTTTAACTTGCATTAAGCACGGAATTTCCGCCGAAATGAGTTTTGCTCAATAAACACGCATTGCACGGGCCTTGTGACGTACAGCGTACGTTTCTAAACGGCCAAAATTACCTCCCTTAGACCGTTAAGATTTTCTTTTTTATTATGATGTTTTACCATGCAGCAAAATAGAGGTACAACTGTAAACTTTATGCATTTAAAGCTTTAGCGCTCTGTGGCTTTGTGCTGTAAATCATCGCACATAAGCCTCCATTTGTCACCAGAAAGGGCCACAGGATAGTATTGAAAGAAAAACACAACTGCACGTATACATTGATGAAAGAATAACGTATCTGCTCTTATCAGTTAAATACTATTTCGAGTTTGGTCTTGGCATCTTACATTTATTGAATGTTTCTCCCCCAGAGGGGAGTGGGCCGATCCCGGAAGTACTGCAATACCGGGCCAACCCGTGGCGAGAGCGGAGCAAGCCCCTGACATCTCACCTGTGTTCAAAAATCAGTTTAATATCGAAGTCCCCCAATGGGGGACGTATCAGATATTAAGCTGATAAGAACAGATACTACACTTTGATCTTAGCCAAAAGGCCGAGAAGCGATGCTGATGTTGCTGTTCCATCAGGTCCTGAAAGAAACAAATTTCAAACAAAATCGGTAAACGCATACCAAACAATTGTGCAGTCGTACCTCTTTTCCTCTGCATGTTTTCTCCTTGGCATCAAAACCATACTCCATTCGCTTTAAGAAACTGTAAACCAGGTGTGTCTGTTTTGTTTTAACTTGCATTAAGCACGGAATTTCCGCCGAAATGAGTTTTGCTCAATAAACACGCATTGCACGGGCCTTGTGACGTACAGCGTACGTTTCTAAACGGCCAAAATTACCTCCCTTAGACCGTTAAGATTTTCTTTTTTATTATGATGTTTTACCATGCAGCAAAATAGAGGTACAACTGTAAACTTTATGCATTTAAAGCTTTAGCGCTCTGTGGCTTTGTACTGTAAATCATCGCACATAAGCCTCCATTTGTCACCAGACAGGGCCACAGGATAGTATTGAAAGAAAAACACAACTGCACGTATACATTGATGAAAGAATAACGTATCTGCTCTTATCAGTTAAATACTATTTCGAGTTTGGTCTTGGCATCTTACATTTATTGAATGTTTCTCCCCCAGAGGGGAGTGGGCCGATCCCGGAAGTACTGCAATACCGGGCCAACCCGTGGCGAGAGCGGAGCAAGCCCCTGACATCTCACCTGTGTTCAAAAATCAGTTTAATATCGAAGTCCCCCAATGGGGGACGTATCAGATATTAAGCTGATAAGAACAGATACTACACTTTGATCTTAGCCAAAAGGCCGAGAAGCGATGCTGATGTTGCTGTTCCATCAGGTCCTGAAAGAAACAAATTTCAAACAAAATCGGTAAACGCATACCAAACAATTGTGCAGTCGTACCTCTTTTCCTCTGCATGTTTTCTCCTTGGCATCAAAACCATACTCCATTCGCTTTAAGAAACTGTAAACCAGGTGTGTCTGTTTTGTTTTAACTTGCATTAAGCACGGAATTTCCGCCGAAATGAGTTTTGCTCAATAAACACGCATTGCACGGGCCTTGTGACGTACAGCGTACGTTTCTAAACGGCCAAAATTACCTCCCTTAGACCGTTAAGATTTTCTTTTTTATTATGATGTTTTACCATGCAGCAAAATAGAGGTACAACTGTAAACTTTATGCATTTAAAGCTTTAGCGCTCTGTGGCTTTGTGCTGTAAATCATCGCACATAAGCCTCCATTTGTCACCAGAAAGGGCCACAGGATAGTATTGAAAGAAAAACACAACTGCACGTATACATTGATGAAAGAATAACGTATCTGCTCTTATCAGTTAAATACTATTTCGAGTTTGGTCTTGGCATCTTACATTTATTGAATGTTTCTCCCCCAGAGGGGAGTGGGCCGATCCCGGAAGTACTGCAATACCGGGCCAACCCGTGGCGAGAGCGGAGCAAGCCCCTGACATCTCACCTGTGTTCAAAAATCAGTTTAATATCGAAGTCCCCCAATGGGGGACGTATCAGATATTAAGCTGATAAGAACAGATACTACACTTTGATCTTAGCCAAAAGGCCGAGAAGCGATGCTGATGTTGCTGTTCCATCAGGTCCTGAAAGAAACAAATTTCAAACAAAATCGGTAAACGCATACCAAACAATTGTGCAGTCGTACCTCTTTTCCTCTGCATGTTTTCTCCTTGGCATCAAAACCATACTCCATTCGCTTTAAGAAACTGTAAACCAGGTGTGTCTGTTTTGTTTTAACTTGCATTAAGCACGGAATTTCCGCCGAAATGAGTTTTTCTCAATAAACACGCATTGCACGGGCCTTGTGACGTACAGCGTACGTTTCTAAACGGCCAAAATTACCTCCCTTAGACCGTTAAGATTTTCTTTTTTATTATGATGTTTTACCATGCAGCAAAATAGAGGTACAACTGTAAACTTTATGCATTTAAAGCTTTAGCGCTCTGTGGCTTTGTGCTGTAAATCATCGCACATAAGCCTCCATTTGTCACCAGAAAGGGCCACAGGATAGTATTGAAAGAAAAACACAACTGCACGTATACATTGATGAAAGAATAACGTATCTGCTCTTATCAGTTAAATACTATTTCGAGTTTGGTCTTGGCATCTTACATTTATTGAATGTTTCTCCCCCAGAGGGGAGTGGGCCGATCCCGGAAGTACTGCAATACCGGGCCAACCCGTGGCGAGAGCGGAGCAAGCCCCTGACATCTCACCTGTGTTCAAAAATCAGTTTAATATCGAAGTCCCCCAATGGGGGACGTATCAGATATTAAGCTGATAAGAACAGATACTACACTTTGATCTTAGCCAAAAGGCCGAGAAGCGATGCTGATGTTGCTGTTCCATCAGGTCCTGAAAGAAACAAATTTCAAACAAAATCGGTAAACGCATACCAAACAATTGTGCAGTCGTACCTCTTTTCCTCTGCATGTTTTCTCCTTGGCATCAAAACCATACTCCATTCGCTTTAAGAAACTGTAAACCAGGTGTGTCTGTTTTGTTTTAACTTGCATTAAGCACGGAATTTCCGCCGAAATGAGTTTTGCTCAATAAACACGCATTGCACGGGCCTTGTGACGTACAGCGTACGTTTCTAAACGGCCAAAATTACCTCCCTTAGACCGTTAAGATTTTCTTTTTTATTATGATGTTTTACCATGCAGCAAAATAGAGGTACAACTGTAAACTTTATGCATTTAAAGCTTTAGCGCTCTGTGGCTTTGTGCTGTAAATCATCGCACATAAGCCTCCATTTGTCACCAGAAAGGGCCACAGGATAGTATTGAAAGAAAAACACAACTGCACGTATACATTGATGAAAGAATAACGTATCTGCTCTTATCAGTTAAATACTATTTCGAGTTTGGTCTTGGCATCTTACATTTATTGAATGTTTCTCCCCCAGAGGGGAGTGGGCCGATCCCGGAAGTACTGCAATACCGGGCCAACCCGTGGCGAGAGCGGAGCAAGCCCCTGACATCTCACCTGTGTTCAAAAATCAGTTTAATATCGAAGTCCCCCAATGGGGGACGTATCAGATATTAAGCTGATAAGAACAGATACTACACTTTGATCTTAGCCAAAAGGCCGAGAAGCGATGCTGATGTTGCTGTTCCATCAGGTCCTGAAAGAAACAAATTTCAAACAAAATCGGTAAACGCATACCAAACAATTGTGCAGTCGTACCTCTTTTCCTCTGCATGTTTTCTCCTTGGCATCAAAACCATACTCCATTCGCTTTAAGAAACTGTAAACCAGGTGTGTCTGTTTTGTTTTAACTTGCATTAAGCACGGAATTTCCGCCGAAATGAGTTTTGCTCAATAAACACGCATTGCACGGGCCTTGTGACGTACAGCGTACGTTTCTAAACGGCCAAAATTACCTCCCTTAGACCGTTAAGATTTTCTTTTTTATTATGATGTTTTACCATGCAGCAAAATAGAGGTACAACTGTAAACTTTATGCATTTAAAGCTTTAGCGCTCTGTGGCTTTGTGCTGTAAATCATCGCACATAAGCCTCCATTTGTCACCAGAAAGGGCCACAGGATAGTATTGAAAGAAAAACACAACTGCACGTATACATTGATGAAAGAATAACGTATCTGCTCTTATCAGTTAAATACTATTTCGAGTTTGGTCTTGGCATCTTACATTTATTGAATGTTTCTCCCCCAGAGGGGAGTGGGCCGATCCCGGAAGTACTGCAATACCGGGCCAACCCGTGGCGAGAGCGGAGCAAGCCCCTGACATCTCACCTGTGTTCAAAAATCAGTTTAATATCGAAGTCCCCCAATGGGGGACGTATCAGATATTAAGCTGATAAGAACAGATACTACACTTTGATCTTAGCCAAAAGGCCGAGAAGCGATGCTGATGTTGCTGTTCCATCAGGTCCTGAAAGAAACAAATTTCAAACAAAATCGGTAAACGCATACCAAACAATTGTGCAGTCGTACCTCTTTTCCTCTGCATGTTTTCTCCTTGGCATCAAAACCATACTCCATTCGCTTTAAGAAACTGTAAACCAGGTGTGTCTGTTTTGTTTTAACTTGCATTAAGCACGGAATTTCCGCCGAAATGAGTTTTGCTCAATAAACACGCATTGCACGGGCCTTGTGACGTACAGCGTACGTTTCTAAACGGCCAAAATTACCTCCCTTAGACCGTTAAGATTTTCTTTTTTATTATGATGTTTTACCATGCAGCAAAATAGAGGTACAACTGTAAACTTTATGCATTTAAAGCTTTAGCGCTCTGTGGCTTTGTACTGTAAATCATCGCACATAAGCCTCCATTTGTCACCAGACAGGGCCACAGGATAGTATTGAAAGAAAAACACAACTGCACGTATACATTGATGAAAGAATAACGTATCTGCTCTTATCAGTTAAATACTATTTCGAGTTTGGTCTTGGCATCTTACATTTATTGAATGTTTCTCCCCCAGAGGGGAGTGGGCCGATCCCGGAAGTACTGCAATACCGGGCCAACCCGTGGCGAGAGCGGAGCAAGCCCCTGACATCTCACCTGTGTTCAAAAATCAGTTTAATATCGAAGTCCCCCAATGGGGGACGTATCAGATATTAAGCTGATAAGAACAGATACTACACTTTGATCTTAGCCAAAAGGCCGAGAAGCGATGCTGATGTTGCTGTTCCATCAGGTCCTGAAAGAAACAAATTTCAAACAAAATCGGTAAACGCATACCAAACAATTGTGCAGTCGTACCTCTTTTCCTCTGCATGTTTTCTCCTTGGCATCAAAACCATACTCCATTCGCTTTAAGAAACTGTAAACCAGGTGTGTCTGTTTTGTTTTAACTTGCATTAAGCACGGAATTTCCGCCGAAATGAGTTTTGCTCAATAAACACGCATTGCACGGGCCTTGTGACGTACAGCGTACGTTTCTAAACGGCCAAAATTACCTCCCTTAGACCGTTAAGATTTTCTTTTTTATTATGATGTTTTACCATGCAGCAAAATAGAGGTACAACTGTAAACTTTATGCATTTAAAGCTTTAGCGCTCTGTGGCTTTGTGCTGTAAATCATCGCACATAAGCCTCCATTTGTCACCAGAAAGGGCCACAGGATAGTATTGAAAGAAAAACACAACTGCACGTATACATTGATGAAAGAATAACGTATCTGCTCTTATCAGTTAAATACTATTTCGAGTTTGGTCTTGGCATCTTACATTTATTGAATGTTTCTCCCCCAGAGGGGAGTGGGCCGATCCCGGAAGTACTGCAATACCGGGCCAACCCGTGGCGAGAGCGGAGCAAGCCCCTGACATCTCACCTGTGTTCAAAAATCAGTTTAATATCGAAGTCCCCCAATGGGGGACGTATCAGATATTAAGCTGATAAGAACAGATACTACACTTTGATCTTAGCCAAAAGGCCGAGAAGCGATGCTGATGTTGCTGTTCCATCAGGTCCTGAAAGAAACAAATTTCAAACAAAATCGGTAAACGCATACCAAACAATTGTGCAGTCGTACCTCTTTTCCTCTGCATGTTTTCTCCTTGGCATCAAAACCATACTCCATTCGCTTTAAGAAACTGTAAACCAGGTGTGTCTGTTTTGTTTTAACTTGCATTAAGCACGGAATTTCCGCCGAAATGAGTTTTTCTCAATAAACACGCATTGCACGGGCCTTGTGACGTACAGCGTACGTTTCTAAACGGCCAAAATTACCTCCCTTAGACCGTTAAGATTTTCTTTTTTATTATGATGTTTTACCATGCAGCAAAATAGAGGTACAACTGTAAACTTTATGCATTTAAAGCTTTAGCGCTCTGTGGCTTTGTGCTGTAAATCATCGCACATAAGCCTCCATTTGTCACCAGAAAGGGCCACAGGATAGTATTGAAAGAAAAACACAACTGCACGTATACATTGATGAAAGAATAACGTATCTGCTCTTATCAGTTAAATACTATTTCGAGTTTGGTCTTGGCATCTTACATTTATTGAATGTTTCTCCCCCAGAGGGGAGTGGGCCGATCCCGGAAGTACTGCAATACCGGGCCAACCCGTGGCGAGAGCGGAGCAAGCCCCTGACATCTCACCTGTGTTCAAAAATCAGTTTAATATCGAAGTCCCCCAATGGGGGACGTATCAGATATTAAGCTGATAAGAACAGATACTACACTTTGATCTTAGCCAAAAGGCCGAGAAGCGATGCTGATGTTGCTGTTCCATCAGGTCCTGAAAGAAACAAATTTCAAACAAAATCGGTAAACGCATACCAAACAATTGTGCAGTCGTACCTCTTTTCCTCTGCATGTTTTCTCCTTGGCATCAAAACCATACTCCATTCGCTTTAAGAAACTGTAAACCAGGTGTGTCTGTTTTGTTTTAACTTGCATTAAGCACGGAATTTCCGCCGAAATGAGTTTTGCTCAATAAACACGCATTGCACGGGCCTTGTGACGTACAGCGTACGTTTCTAAACGGCCAAAATTACCTCCCTTAGACCGTTAAGATTTTCTTTTTTATTATGATGTTTTACCATGCAGCAAAATAGAGGTACAACTGTAAACTTTATGCATTTAAAGCTTTAGCGCTCTGTGGCTTTGTACTGTAAATCATCGCACATAAGCCTCCATTTGTCACCAGACAGGGCCACAGGATAGTATTGAAAGAAAAACACAACTGCACGTATACATTGATGAAAGAATAACGTATCTGCTCTTATCAGTTAAATACTATTTCGAGTTTGGTCTTGGCATCTTACATTTATTGAATGTTTCTCCCCCAGAGGGGAGTGGGCCGATCCCGGAAGTACTGCAATACCGGGCCAACCCGTGGCGAGAGCGGAGCAAGCCCCTGACATCTCACCTGTGTTCAAAAATCAGTTTAATATAGAAGTCCCCCAATGGGGGACGTATCAGATATTAAGCTGATAAGAACAGATACTACACTTTGATCTTAGCCAAAAGGCCGAGAAGCGATGCTGATGTTGCTGTTCCATCAGGTCCTGAAAGAAACAAATTTCAAACAAAATCGGTAAACGCATACCAAACAATTGTGCAGTCGTACCTCTTTTCCTCTGCATGTTTTCTCCTTGGCATCAAAACCATACTCCATTCGCTTTAAGAAACTGTAAACCAGGTGTGTCTGTTTTGTTTTAACTTGCATTAAGCACGGAATTTCCGCCGAAATGAGTTTTGCTCAATAAACACGCATTGCACGGGCCTTGTGACGTACAGCGTACGTTTCTAAACGGCCAAAATTACCTCCCTTAGACCGTTAAGATTTTCTTTTTTATTATGATGTTTTACCATGCAGCAAAATAGAGGTACAACTGTAAACTTTATGCATTTAAAGCTTTAGCGCTCTGTGGCTTTGTGCTGTAAATCATCGCACATAAGCCTCCATTTGTCACCAGAAAGGGCCACAGGATAGTATTGAAAGAAAAACACAACTGCACGTATACATTGATGAAAGAATAACGTATCTGCTCTTATCAGTTAAATACTATTTCGAGTTTGGTCTTGGCATCTTACATTTATTGAATGTTTCTCCCCCAGAGGGGAGTGGGCCGATCCCGGAAGTACTGCAATACCGGGCCAACCCGTGGCGAGAGCGGAGCAAGCCCCTGACATCTCACCTGTGTTCAAAAATCAGTTTAATATCGAAGTCCCCCAATGGGGGACGTATCAGATATTAAGCTGATAAGAACAGATACTACACTTTGATCTTAGCCAAAAGGCCGAGAAGCGATGCTGATGTTGCTGTTCCATCAGGTCCTGAAAGAAACAAATTTCAAACAAAATCGGTAAACGCATACCAAACAATTGTGCAGTCGTACCTCTTTTCCTCTGCATGTTTTCTCCTTGGCATCAAAACCATACTCCATTCGCTTTAAGAAACTGTAAACCAGGTGTGTCTGTTTTGTTTTAACTTGCATTAAGCACGGAATTTCCGCCGAAATGAGTTTTGCTCAATAAACACGCATTGCACGGGCCTTGTGACGTACAGCGTACGTTTCTAAACGGCCAAAATTACCTCCCTTAGACCGTTAAGATTTTCTTTTTTATTATGATGTTTTACCATGCAGCAAAATAGAGGTACAACTGTAAACTTTATGCATTTAAAGCTTTAGCGCTCTGTGGCTTTGTACTGTAAATCATCGCACATAAGCCTCCATTTGTCACCAGACAGGGCCACAGGATAGTATTGAAAGAAAAACACAACTGCACGTATACATTGATGAAAGAATAACGTATCTGCTCTTATCAGTTAAATACTATTTCGAGTTTGGTCTTGGCATCTTACATTTATTGAATGTTTCTCCCCCAGAGGGGAGTGGGCCGATCCCGGAAGTACTGCAATACCGGGCCAACCCGTGGCGAGAGCGGAGCAAGCCCCTGACATCTCACCTGTGTTCAAAAATCAGTTTAATATCGAAGTCCCCCAATGGGGGACGTATCAGATATTAAGCTGATAAGAACAGATACTACACTTTGATCTTAGCCAAAAGGCCGAGAAGCGATGCTGATGTTGCTGTTCCATCAGGTCCTGAAAGAAACAAATTTCAAACAAAATCGGTAAACGCATACCAAACAATTGTGCAGTCGTACCTCTTTTCCTCTGCATGTTTTCTCCTTGGCATCAAAACCATACTCCATTCGCTTTAAGAAACTGTAAACCAGGTGTGTCTGTTTTGTTTTAACTTGCATTAAGCACGGAATTTCCGCCGAAATGAGTTTTGCTCAATAAACACGCATTGCACGGGCCTTGTGACGTACAGCGTACGTTTCTAAACGGCCAAAATTACCTCCCTTAGACCGTTAAGATTTTCTTTTTTATTATGATGTTTTACCATGCAGCAAAATAGAGGTACAACTGTAAACTTTATGCATTTAAAGCTTTAGCGCTCTGTGGCTTTGTGCTGTAAATCATCGCACATAAGCCTCCATTTGTCACCAGAAAGGGCCACAGGATAGTATTGAAAGAAAAACACAACTGCACGTATACATTGATGAAAGAATAACGTATCTGCTCTTATCAGTTAAATACTATTTCGAGTTTGGTCTTGGCATCTTACATTTATTGAATGTTTCTCCCCCAGAGGGGAGTGGGCCGATCCCGGAAGTACTGCAATACCGGGCCAACCCGTGGCGAGAGCGGAGCAAGCCCCTGACATCTCACCTGTGTTCAAAAATCAGTTTAATATCGAAGTCCCCCAATGGGGGACGTATCAGATATTAAGCTGATAAGAACAGATACTACACTTTGATCTTAGCCAAAAGGCCGAGAAGCGATGCTGATGTTGCTGTTCCATCAGGTCCTGAAAGAAACAAATTTCAAACAAAATCGGTAAACGCATACCAAACAATTGTGCAGTCGTACCTCTTTTCCTCTGCATGTTTTCTCCTTGGCATCAAAACCATACTCCATTCACTTTAAGAAACTGTAAACCAGGTGTGTCTGTTTTGTTTTAACTTGCATTAAGCACGGAATTTCCGCCGAAATGAGTTTTGCTCAATAAACACGCATTGCACGGGCCTTGTGACGTACAGCGTACGTTTCTAAACGGCCAAAATTACCTCCCTTAGACCGTTAAGATTTTCTTTTTTATTATGATGTTTTACCATGCAGCAAAATAGAGGTACAACTGTAAACTTTATGCATTTAAAGCTTTAGCGCTCTGTGGCTTTGTACTGTAAATCATCGCACATAAGCCTCCATTTGTCACCAGACAGGGCCACAGGATAGTATTGAAAGAAAAACACAACTGCACGTATACATTGATGAAAGAATAACGTATCTGCTCTTATCAGTTAAATACTATTTCGAGTTTGGTCTTGGCATCTTACATTTATTGAATGTTTCTCCCCCAGAGGGGAGTGGGCCGATCCCGGAAGTACTGCAATACCGGGCCAACCCGTGGCGAGAGCGGAGCAAGCCCCTGACATCTCACCTGTGTTCAAAAATCAGTTTAATATCGAAGTCCCCCAATGGGGGACGTATCAGATATTAAGCTGATAAGAACAGATACTACACTTTGATCTTAGCCAAAAGGCCGAGAAGCGATGCTGATGTTGCTGTTCCATCAGGTCCTGAAAGAAACAAATTTCAAACAAAATCGGTAAACGCATACCAAACAATTGTGCAGTCGTACCTCTTTTCCTCTGCATGTTTTCTCCTTGGCATCAAAACCATACTCCATTCGCTTTAAGAAACTGTAAACCAGGTGTGTCTGTTTTGTTTTAACTTGCATTAAGCACGGAATTTCCGCCGAAATGAGTTTTGCTCAATAAACACGCATTGCACGGGCCTTGTGACGTACAGCGTACGTTTCTAAACGGCCAAAATTACCTCCCTTAGACCGTTAAGATTTTCTTTTTTATTATGATGTTTTACCATGCAGCAAAATAGAGGTACAACTGTAAACTTTATGCATTTAAAGCTTTAGCGCTCTGTGGCTTTGTGCTGTAAATCATCGCACATAAGCCTCCATTTGTCACCAGAAAGGGCCACAGGATAGTATTGAAAGAAAAACACAACTGCACGTATACATTGATGAAAGAATAACGTATCTGCTCTTATCAGTTAAATACTATTTCGAGTTTGGTCTTGGCATCTTACATTTATTGAATGTTTCTCCCCCAGAGGGGAGTGGGCCGATCCCGGAAGTACTGCAATACCGGGCCAACCCGTGGCGAGAGCGGAGCAAGCCCCTGACATCTCACCTGTGTTCAAAAATCAGTTTAATATCGAAGTCCCCCAATGGGGGACGTATCAGATATTAAGCTGATAAGAACAGATACTACACTTTGATCTTAGCCAAAAGGCCGAGAAGCGATGCTGATGTTGCTGTTCCATCAGGTCCTGAAAGAAACAAATTTCAAACAAAATCGGTAAACGCATACCAAACAATTGTGCAGTCGTACCTCTTTTCCTCTGCATGTTTTCTCCTTGGCATCAAAACCATACTCCATTCGCTTTAAGAAACTGTAAACCAGGTGTGTCTGTTTTGTTTTAACTTGCATTAAGCACGGAATTTCCGCCGAAATGAGTTTTGCTCAATAAACACGCATTGCACGGGCCTTGTGACGTACAGCGTACGTTTCTAAACGGCCAAAATTACCTCCCTTAGACCGTTAAGATTTTCTTTTTTATTATGATGTTTTACCATGCAGCAAAATAGAGGTACAACTGTAAACTTTATGCATTTAAAGCTTTAGCGCTCTGTGGCTTTGTACTGTAAATCATCGCACATAAGCCTCCATTTGTCACCAGACAGGGCCACAGGATAGTATTGAAAGAAAAACACAACTGCACGTATACATTGATGAAAGAATAACGTATCTGCTCTTATCAGTTAAATACTATTTCGAGTTTGGTCTTGGCATCTTACATTTATTGAATGTTTCTCCCCCAGAGGGGAGTGGGCCGATCCCGGAAGTACTGCAATACCGGGCCAACCCGTGGCGAGAGCGGAGCAAGCCCCTGACATCTCACCTGTGTTCAAAAATCAGTTTAATATAGAAGTCCCCCAATGGGGGACGTATCAGATATTAAGCTGATAAGAACAGATACTACACTTTGATCTTAGCCAAAAGGCCGAGAAGCGATGCTGATGTTGCTGTTCCATCAGGTCCTGAAAGAAACAAATTTCAAACAAAATCGGTAAACGCATACCAAACAATTGTGCAGTCGTACCTCTTTTCCTCTGCATGTTTTCTCCTTGGCATCAAAACCATACTCCATTCGCTTTAAGAAACTGTAAACCAGGTGTGTCTGTTTTGTTTTAACTTGCATTAAGCACGGAATTTCCGCCGAAATGAGTTTTGCTCAATAAACACGCATTGCACGGGCCTTGTGACGTACAGCGTACGTTTCTAAACGGCCAAAATTACCTCCCTTAGACCGTTAAGATTTTCTTTTTTATTATGATGTTTTACCATGCAGCAAAATAGAGGTACAACTGTAAACTTTATGCATTTAAAGCTTTAGCGCTCTGTGGCTTTGTGCTGTAAATCATCGCACATAAGCCTCCATTTGTCACCAGAAAGGGCCACAGGATAGTATTGAAAGAAAAACACAACTGCACGTATACATTGATGAAAGAATAACGTATCTGCTCTTATCAGTTAAATACTATTTCGAGTTTGGTCTTGGCATCTTACATTTATTGAATGTTTCTCCCCCAGAGGGGAGTGGGCCGATCCCGGAAGTACTGCAATACCGGGCCAACCCGTGGCGAGAGCGGAGCAAGCCCCTGACATCTCACCTGTGTTCAAAAATCAGTTTAATATCGAAGTCCCCCAATGGGGGACGTATCAGATATTAAGCTGATAAGAACAGATACTACACTTTGATCTTAGCCAAAAGGCCGAGAAGCGATGCTGATGTTGCTGTTCCATCAGGTCCTGAAAGAAACAAATTTCAAACAAAATCGGTAAACGCATACCAAACAATTGTGCAGTCGTACCTCTTTTCCTCTGCATGTTTTCTCCTTGGCATCAAAACCATACTCCATTCGCTTTAAGAAACTGTAAACCAGGTGTGTCTGTTTTGTTTTAACTTGCATTAAGCACGGAATTTCCGCCGAAATGAGTTTTGCTCAATAAACACGCATTGCACGGGCCTTGTGACGTACAGCGTACGTTTCTAAACGGCCAAAATTACCTCCCTTAGACCGTTAAGATTTTCTTTTTTATTATGATGTTTTACCATGCAGCAAAATAGAGGTACAACTGTAAACTTTATGCATTTAAAGCTTTAGCGCTCTGTGGCTTTGTACTGTAAATCATCGCACATAAGCCTCCATTTGTCACCAGACAGGGCCACAGGATAGTATTGAAAGAAAAACACAACTGCACGTATACATTGATGAAAGAATAACGTATCTGCTCTTATCAGTTAAATACTATTTCGAGTTTGGTCTTGGCATCTTACATTTATTGAATGTTTCTCCCCCAGAGGGGAGTGGGCCGATCCCGGAAGTACTGCAATACCGGGCCAACCCGTGGCGAGAGCGGAGCAAGCCCCTGACATCTCACCTGTGTTCAAAAATCAGTTTAATATCGAAGTCCCCCAATGGGGGACGTATCAGATATTAAGCTGATAAGAACAGATACTACACTTTGATCTTAGCCAAAAGGCCGAGAAGCGATGCTGATGTTGCTGTTCCATCAGGTCCTGAAAGAAACAAATTTCAAACAAAATCGGTAAACGCATACCAAACAATTGTGCAGTCGTACCTCTTTTCCTCTGCATGTTTTCTCCTTGGCATCAAAACCATACTCCATTCGCTTTAAGAAACTGTAAACCAGGTGTGTCTGTTTTGTTTTAACTTGCATTAAGCACGGAATTTCCGCCGAAATGAGTTTTGCTCAATAAACACGCATTGCACGGGCCTTGTGACGTACAGCGTACGTTTCTAAACGGCCAAAATTACCTCCCTTAGACCGTTAAGATTTTCTTTTTTATTATGATGTTTTACCATGCAGCAAAATAGAGGTACAACTGTAAACTTTATGCATTTAAAGCTTTAGCGCTCTGTGGCTTTGTGCTGTAAATCATCGCACATAAGCCTCCATTTGTCACCAGAAAGGGCCACAGGATAGTATTGAAAGAAAAACACAACTGCACGTATACATTGATGAAAGAATAACGTATCTGCTCTTATCAGTTAAATACTATTTCGAGTTTGGTCTTGGCATCTTACATTTATTGAATGTTTCTCCCCCAGAGGGGAGTGGGCCGATCCCGGAAGTACTGCAATACCGGGCCAACCCGTGGCGAGAGCGGAGCAAGCCCCTGACATCTCACCTGTGTTCAAAAATCAGTTTAATATCGAAGTCCCCCAATGGGGGACGTATCAGATATTAAGCTGATAAGAACAGATACTACACTTTGATCTTAGCCAAAAGGCCGAGAAGCGATGCTGATGTTGCTGTTCCATCAGGTCCTGAAAGAAACAAATTTCAAACAAAATCGGTAAACGCATACCAAACAATTGTGCAGTCGTACCTCTTTTCCTCTGCATGTTTTCTCCTTGGCATCAAAACCATACTCCATTCGCTTTAAGAAACTGTAAACCAGGTGTGTCTGTTTTGTTTTAACTTGCATTAAGCACGGAATTTCCGCCGAAATGAGTTTTGCTCAATAAACACGCATTGCACGGGCCTTGTGACGTACAGCGTACGTTTCTAAACGGCCAAAATTACCTCCCTTAGACCGTTAAGATTTTCTTTTTTATTATGATGTTTTACCATGCAGCAAAATAGAGGTACAACTGTAAACTTTATGCATTTAAAGCTTTAGCGCTCTGTGGCTTTGTACTGTAAATCATCGCACATAAGCCTCCATTTGTCACCAGACAGGGCCACAGGATAGTATTGAAAGAAAAACACAACTGCACGTATACATTGATGAAAGAATAACGTATCTGCTCTTATCAGTTAAATACTATTTCGAGTTTGGTCTTGGCATCTTACATTTATTGAATGTTTCTCCCCCAGAGGGGAGTGGGCCGATCCCGGAAGTACTGCAATACCGGGCCAACCCGTGGCGAGAGCGGAGCAAGCCCCTGACATCTCACCTGTGTTCAAAAATCAGTTTAATATCGAAGTCCCCCAATGGGGGACGTATCAGATATTAAGCTGATAAGAACAGATACTACACTTTGATCTTAGCCAAAAGGCCGAGAAGCGATGCTGATGTTGCTGTTCCATCAGGTCCTGAAAGAAACAAATTTCAAACAAAATCGGTAAACGCATACCAAACAATTGTGCAGTCGTACCTCTTTTCCTCTGCATGTTTTCTCCTTGGCATCAAAACCATACTCCATTCGCTTTAAGAAACTGTAAACCAGGTGTGTCTGTTTTGTTTTAACTTGCATTAAGCACGGAATTTCCGCCGAAATGAGTTTTGCTCAATAAACACGCATTGCACGGGCCTTGTGACGTACAGCGTACGTTTCTAAACGGCCAAAATTACCTCCCTTAGACCGTTAAGATTTTCTTTTTTATTATGATGTTTTACCATGCAGCAAAATAGAGGTACAACTGTAAACTTTATGCATTTAAAGCTTTAGCGCTCTGTGGCTTTGTGCTGTAAATCATCGCACATAAGCCTCCATTTGTCACCAGAAAGGGCCACAGGATAGTATTGAAAGAAAAACACAACTGCACGTATACATTGATGAAAGAATAACGTATCTGCTCTTATCAGTTAAATACTATTTCGAGTTTGGTCTTGGCATCTTACATTTATTGAATGTTTCTCCCCCAGAGGGGAGTGGGCCGATCCCGGAAGTACTGCAATACCGGGCCAACCCGTGGCGAGAGCGGAGCAAGCCCCTGACATCTCACCTGTGTTCAAAAATCAGTTTAATATCGAAGTCCCCCAATGGGGGACGTATCAGATATTAAGCTGATAAGAACAGATACTACACTTTGATCTTAGCCAAAAGGCCGAGAAGCGATGCTGATGTTGCTGTTCCATCAGGTCCTGAAAGAAACAAATTTCAAACAAAATCGGTAAACGCATACCAAACAATTGTGCAGTCGTACCTCTTTTCCTCTGCATGTTTTCTCCTTGGCATCAAAACCATACTCCATTCGCTTTAAGAAACTGTAAACCAGGTGTGTCTGTTTTGTTTTAACTTGCATTAAGCACGGAATTTCCGCCGAAATGAGTTTTGCTCAATAAACACGCATTGCACGGGCCTTGTGACGTACAGCGTACGTTTCTATATACACGGTCCGTACGAGATTTTTGTCTAATGACTTAAACTCAACATAAACATATTCATGTAAACAAATTCTGCCAGTAATGAAAGTTTCTTTCATAAGTAACACCATTTTAGTTTATAATGCTTTATTCTTGAAAAATCGAGGGTGGCCATTTTGCAAAAGGCACCAATTTCTGTTTGAATTAATGGGCCTGAAAAATTTATGCCGTCCGTATGTAAATTTCAGTTTTTGATATAATTCAATTTGAGTCAAAATCTCTCCGAAGACATTCTCCGTAAAACAACTACAAAAATCAAAGCTCTCGATTGAGCCTTCGGGTGCTCCCGGGACAACAAAACCCACAAAAACCTCCTATAGTACTGGTAGTGAAGGTGTCAGATGGGAAAAGCCATCAAAAAGCACTTTCGGTGGCCACCTGTTTTGCCAAAATTTCCTTTGTATAGCTGTTTAGTACTGTCTTTGGGAAGTATGAAAACCTTTTTTTTTTTTTTTTTTTTTTTTTTTTTTTTTTTTCGATCTTGCAAAAGTACTTTTATTGTGGGTGAAAATGACATACCCTAGCTTATTTGATCCGTGACTTCTAGGACAGCCAGGAAATTCCCAAACCATAAGTATGTTGCCTATTTTCATGTTCATGCAAAATGTATTCATTGTAGCTGCAAGTAATTACATATAGTTTGCTATTGAGACTTGATTTTGCCTTTTAAAACAAAATAAAAGTTGCATATGTTACACTTTAAGGACGTAACTATGCCATTTTTCAGAGATGTCTAAAATTTTATTTGAATTGTAAAATTATAGTCTATTTGTTAATATAGTTCATTTTGCCTAACTGTTTGGTTCTGTATTAAACTTTAGAAAGTAATATACTTTTTTAAGATAATGGAAGATATAGACTCTTACAGTGTTAATAATTGTCCATTATAGTGTATCATTATAAACAGAATAAATTCACGGTATTTGCGTCAATGTATACTGACTGACACGTCAACTTCAAACTTTCATTTTGAAAAACCTTAAAGCCAATTATCTACAACTAGAAAGCTAGCTAAATATTTTTACAAAATTTGTGTTTGACTATTTTTCAGCTTTTGTGACATGTAACGTATGTAACAGAAGTTAATTTGTCAATAGGTAAGGCTCCAAACAAGGAAATAGCTTCACAATACCATTTTGGTTAATCATTTTCTGCTGGGACAGGTGTTGAGTACATTCTTTGGACAATGTAAAACATCTATCTTCATGAAAACTCAAGCTTGGTCGAATAAAAGATGTTTGTAGTCTGGGCATAGGGGCATTATCATGTAATAGGCTGTTACATACATTACTGGTAAAATGAAAATATGATATGACTGTTTGAGCTACAGAAAAATGACAGTACTTGATCATTTTACTCAAGTTACTCATAAAGTCTGCATTCTGCATGCCTACGCTACATATTAAAGTTGTTTGAACAAACTTCTGACCCCCACTGACTGTAATGTGTACATGTTATGTAAATGAAAATATCCTTTGATAAATACAATTTTAAGTGACATCATTCACTTTTTCGGGTGTTCTATGCATTTTACCAAAAACATGATATTTATTTCCATTATTATGTTCAAATGACACACAAGGTTTATTTTTCTGTCTTATATGCATTGTCTTAAATGAACTATTCAGCAGTCTAACCCCCAGTCTCATATGCCAAATGATGCATTACTATTTACCTATAACATGTTAATTCTTGGGAATGGTGGTTATACCTCATGATTTTAATGCTTCCTTGATATATGAGTACCAAAACTCTGAACAACTGTAACGTTGCCTCAGAGATCTTACTCATTGATGTAACGCATGTAACATTACATGTTATTAATACAAAGAAGGTCATTGTCTAGATGTAATACAGTTGGGAGCATAGTGTTATTTCTATAAGAGACGACATGGCAATAATACATTGTCCTAGCCACCATTTGATGTCATTTCAACATTCAAAGGCAATGGATATCCGAGATATCGAGGTGTAACAGAGAAATACGATTTTGAAAAAAAAAAAAAAAAAAAAAAAAAAAAAGTTTCCGAAAGATGGTGTGAGGACAGTACACATTAGAGAGGTTGCGAAAGATAGAGCAAGTTTTGTTCAAATATACTTCTTGCAATGTTTATTGTCGTGTCAAATGTCAAATTTGATTTTGGTGCGAAACGATATTGTTGGTACGACGCGGTGCGGCACGATACGATACGTTGAGAAACGGTATGGTTGGTGCGGTACGTTGCGGAACGAAGTGGGAGGAACGGGGATCCTAAGGTTCCATACGGTGCGGTGTGATATGGTACGGCGATAATACTGCGAGAACGATGCTATACGGAAGGTGCGTTTCGATACGATGAGTACGGCACAGTACGTTACAACGGTGCAATAAAGGTCGGCGAGTTTAGTGTGATACGGAGCGGTACGTTAGAACGGTGTGATACAGTTCGGAGGAAACGATGTGATACGGTACGGTTAGTACGGTACCTAACTGTGGATACAGTGCGATACGGTAGGTACGAACGAAGCAGTAAGTACGAAGCGATAAGCAAACGGCACGATTTGTACGGTACAATGAGGTACGGCGACTATACTGCGAAACATAACGGTAAATACGGTGCGATACGGTTCGATACGGTACGGTTAGTACGTTGCAATATGGTACGAAACGATACGATTAGTAAGGAGCGAAACGGTACGGCAAGAACGATGCGATACGATACGATACAATACGGTTTGTAATTACGGTGCGCAACGGTCGTTCTTACATGTATACCGTACCTTACTAACCGTTACCGTATCGCAACTGATCGCACCGTATTTACCACACCGTTCTAACCGCTCGTTCTTACCGTTCCTACTGTACCGGATTTACAGAGAGGCGTCGCACCGTAGTAATTGAACCGCATCACACCGAGCTCGTTGTTATATCGCACCGTTTCGCACCGATCCTACGTACCATAACGTACACATCGCATCGAAATGCACCTTACCATATCGCATCGTACTCGAAGCATATCACCGCACTTCATCGGATTGCGCCGTATAGAACCTTACTGCGCCGCTTCGTTCCACCGCACCGCAAATACCGTAAAGCATCGCAACTTATACCGCACTGTAGCCGCCTTAACATACGACACTGTTCCTATAGCACCGTCTCTCTCGCACCATTTCGCAGTGTATCGCACCAACCGTACGGTTTCTGACTTACCATACCAATCGTTTCGCTCCGTACTGTAGAGTATCGTGCTACCGTATCGTTTCGCACCGCGTCGTACCATCCGTATCGTTTTGCACCGTAATGGTGTACTGAACTAAAATCACCTTTGACACGGCAAACAACATTGCAAGAATAATATTTGAACAAAAACCGCTCTACCTATACCCGTACAGTACATGTTTCGCAACGTTTCTATTACATGTAAGTAAAGTCATGTGCAGTGGTTTGAAACAAAATGGTTCACAAATTAAATTAAAAGAAAGAAAGAAAGAAAGAAAGAAAGAAAGAAAGAAAGAAAGAAAAATCCTACCTCGGTAGCTTCAAGATCTATAGAACAGTGTCTTTGCATTTGATTACCCGAAAGGAACCCGATTTCTTTCATTTACATGTACATGACATGTACATTGTACATTGCCAAGAGGTAACGGTTTTTGTTCGATTTGTTCAATATACTGCACGTGCAGCTTGAAGACTCAGTATAGATAATCCGCAGCATGACAAAAGCAATATCTCGACAGCACAAAGACGCGAATGACTGAGCCACATAATGAGAAAAGCAAGATTTTGCATATGCGAAAATAAAAGGCGCAGATAACTGCAAAGCTTATCAGCGCCTTTGTTTTCGCTACACGGTTAGTGCAATTTCTCTTCTTTCTCAATCCAATTTAAAGTTCCAGTACCTGGCCATAGTCTGTGCTTGTACAGCTCAGTTTTTGTCGGACCTGTTGGGAAACCACATTGTTGGTTTTCTCATAAGGCGGCTCATGTCATTTTGGTATTTGCTGCTATGACAAGAAAGTTCCATATTAACGACGCAGTGAAGAGTGTCATACAGTACAAGTTACATATGCACTGATATTGAGGCTGATCAGAACCTTTGCTGGGCTTCAAACATTTATTAAATTTTCACCGTGGCCTTTTCCTTCACATTGTTCACATCGGAACCAACACCGCAAAACACTATATGAGCCACCGCATTGGAAAACCAACAACTGCATAGGCGAAAACACGGATAGTACAATTCCGTGTCGGATCTGGTCGGAACCAAATTTTGTTTTCTCATGCACAGGCTTGTTCCTATTCCTAGTGTGGTCTATTCAGCATCAACATAGAGAGAACATTAGTATATGAGCCGTGTCATGAGAAAACCAACAATGTTGTTTCCGGACAGGTCTGATACAAACCAAGCTGCACAGTCACAGAAGATGGCTAGAGGCTGGAAATTTTGGATTTAGAAAGTAATTGTACTATCCGTGTAGCGAAAACAAAGGCGCTGATTATTAGCTTCGCAGTTACTGCGAAGCTGATCTGCGCTTTTGTTTTCGCCTATTCAGATTGCTGGTTTTCCCATGCGGCGGCTCATATCACTTACGAATGGAGGGCTGGTTTGATACCCTCAAATGTCTTATAGCATGCACAAACGAGATCTCCAAATGGTTCCATTCAATTGCTGTTCTCCCAAACAAAGGGTTTTCGTATTCGGTTCTTTTTACACTGATCAATTTTATCAACTGTAGCTCCTGCTGTCGTATTTGACATTTGTTGATTACATGTGAGAATCCTTTGACGATGATGTTAAGCTGACAATGTTTTAACAACTGGCCCCTGGACGCTAAATTCGAGTCCCAAGCGTACTCGGGGTGACAAAAGCAAGCTATCTATACGGTACCTTCAGTACGGCTCTGAGTATAACAGAAAACACACCCGTACAATATTCAGTTTTTCTTACAGCTGTAAATAAAAATTGTCAATTTTTTTTTTTTTTTTTTTTTTTTTTTTTTTTTTTAATGAAAGGGTTATTCAAACCATGTGAGTGTATACTGATTAATATTACCCTTTTTATGGCCCCAGTCAGGTAGACAATAACGGCAACATAGTAATTCATATTTTTATTCCTGCAAAACCTTATACAGCCCATGAGCAAACATGCATATATATACATTTTACGAATATGCAATATAGCAAGTTAAACCGTAATAGAAGTACAAAGCCTTAGTCGCTGTGGTTTGCGAAGATGCTCCGGTGTGCAAATCAACATGTGAACAAATTTCGATTCTTTGTTTATTTGTTTATATTGATGCTATACGTCCCAGTCAACAGCAATGGTCATGTCGGGACGTTGCCTCCATTCTATGGGACTATTACCCAACATTAGGATGTCATGACACTCAAAATGTGCTTCATAAATATAACCACTCAACTAAGCCAATATGGCTTATATGTATGGATGGTACGACTAAACCACATTTTTCCTGTGTAGACTCGGACCAGTAGTCATTCAGATGGTCGGCCAATAGATTAAGAAGTTTTGCCTGGAGACACAAGCAGCCCATCTATTTCTCCTAGGCCCCAATGGGCGGGGGACAAAAATCGATTCGTACGCATGATTGCTATTATTGCCAATGTTGTTTTTGTTTGAAATATAAATCATTTCTGAATGAAATTTCTGACTTTTTGTATATTTTGATACATTTGCAAAACAAGAAGGGGCTGATTTAATAAGGACTCAGGACTATGATCAAGTCAACATTAGCAGCAGAGTGTCAGGCTTAACCGTTCAACCAGATCCCAATCATCAGGAAAACATGCCAGGCTGTACAAGAAAGCAATGACCAGGATATAGTATCCAATGGGGACAAGCGCCTTTGTTTTCGCCTAAGCAGATTTTTGGTTTTCCCACGCGGCGGCTCAACTACGCTGCGATCTTTTCTCGCATACACAATACATAGATTTCCCGTGACGCGTCCAAATTTTTAAAGTTAAATAAATTAAATTTACAACCGACTCATTAATATTTAGACGACATTAGCTAAAATAATGCATGGAAAGATTGTAATAAATATCACTTTGATTAATGCGCGATGCACAACTCCTTTTGGATTTGCTCCATATATAAAATTGTTAAAAAGGTAATATTTTTGCTTATTTTTTTCTTCAAATATATTTCAAATAAACATTGACATTATAAATATTTCCAAAAATGTCAAGTTTGTATGATATATACAACTTTGATACTAACTACTGCCTCTTTTCCCATCATTTTGCCTCTTTTCGCATCTTTTCGCAAAAAGAGCCTCTTTTCGCTATCTAGTCCCACCCATAAAATCCTATTTTCAAAGTCATATGGTAAAATGAATCTTACACTCGTGGTCATTTCATATGAAAGGCTCGTTTAATAAATTTCATATGAAATGACCACAAGTGTAAGATCCTCTATATGAGCCGCCTCATGGGAAAACCAACAATCTGTATAGGCGAAAACAAAGACGCAGATCAGCTTCGCGGTAACCGCGAAGCTGATCAGCGCCTTTGTTTTCGCTACTCGGATAGTACACTTCCTCTTCTACCTAAATCCGAAATTTCAAGCTTCTAGCCTGCTTCTGTGACTGTACAGACTTGTGTCGAACCTGTTCGGAAACCACATTGTTGGTTTTCCCACGAGGCGGCTCATATATTGCATGGACAAGTTTTTGTAATGGATAAGCCATTCACTAGGAATTATCATTAAAATTCCACAGGAATCCTCACTACATAGTGTGGCTGACTGCATTCCATATTATCTAATGTATTTAAAGCCAGATGTACGTAATTGACCTCACGGTAGAAATCTTATATTTTTTGCATGTGAGTGTATTTTGATATCCTACATTCGAAAACGAAAAGAAATCGATGCTTGTTTTCGAGATATCGGCCTTCAAAATCGTCTTTGAGAGCGAAAATACATTTACGTCAACGTAAAATGCGATTTTTAGACAACCTTTTTTTTAAGTTTCTTGATATATTTAAAAAAATCCACGGTAGGATTTTTTTAAAAAAACTGATATGTATTAGAGGAATTCCAGAACTATATGTAGATAACGAGAAAGTCCTTAGTTACCGGATTCGTTTTCCTGCTATAAGCGTGCGAAGAGAGGTAGTCGTTGCTGAATTCAGTACGTTATACGCGCGACGTCGATTTTACGCCAAAATCTCCGACGCTATTTAGTGTTCAATATTGATAACTGCTACGCAAATGATGTTTTCCTCGGGATAACATGTCGACAATCTATATTTTGAGCAAAAATAATAATGGTATCATTTTTTTACATTTCTGAAGTCCTCTGCATAATTGTATGGACATAGTTTCGTATTCCGAACGGAAACTGACGTTAGAAGTGACGTTTCGAGCAAAAACTGACGCTACGAATGCGGCATAAACTGACGTTTCAACCCTTAGATAATAACTCCAATTCAACAACAATTTCAACTGTTTCAGCATCTGCCTGTACAATTCATAATCTTAAAGCAATTGACACATTATTCTGCTTCTATACCTGGGGTGGCCTGGTCTAATGACCCCTAATAAACAGTCCAGGAGGCATAGTGCACATCAAAGGCTTATCTCATCTAAGTGATTATGTGGTCATTGGTCTCTGCCTTGAAGGAGCCACTTGAAGGCAACTTTAATACAAGTTGGCTTCTTTAAAAAGAAACCAATGAAAAGGTCAGCAGCAGTTTGATATAAGAGCTTCCTTTTGCTCTAGATTTCAGTGTTGTTGATTCTCTGGTTTGTCATTAATTTCGATTCCCATACGTTTCAGTTTCGTATAAATATCGTTTCTTGTTATGAACGCTTGACCAGTGTGTGTATCTGTCACTCAAGGCATTGACTAAAATTTCTGATGTTACAGAATCAAATCTAATTCTAAAGAGAACACGATTACAATCAAATATGTCGATATGTCACAGTGTAGAAAACCATTTTGCAGTGCAGTCAATTTGTGACAGAGATCTGAATTTTGACTTGCAGCCACACTACCGGAAAGAGACCCATGGGTCTGTTGTGATGAACTAAAAGTCAGCCATATAGAGTTCCTATAGTTTCTGTACCCCTCATCAGGGTATCTACGATCGTAACTTAGATGCGCTATGATAAGAAGTCGCCACGACCGAGACTGCTTGCTAGATATTTACCGCTTTATGACAGAGAGTGTCAACCATGGATAAATTAAATTATTTGCGGTAAACTGTCTAGTCAACATAGACGGGTTCACTAGTTTTTATTAAGCGCTTTATGTGACAAAACGCGTAATTGAAAGAGAGCAGTCGATCATGGGTACAATTTTCTTCATATTCAAAGTAAACACTGTGGAAAAGGTCCTGAGAAGAGTCTAAAATGCCGTGATGGAGCTACACTTGCAATTGGTGTGAAAATACCAATTTTGTGTTTTTAATGAAATTCCACAAGTGAATTAATTTACATCTACCGCTTTACATGCATTATGTCTATGTTCCGTATTGCACAGGCTTCAATTGTAAATTTAGCCCCGGGTCGTTTGAACCATATGCGCTCATAATCACCTAGATAAGATACGCATTTGATATGGGATATTGTACCTGGATTGTTTATTAGGGGTGATAATGACAGGTATTCCCCTGTTACGAATACACTGAGTCGGATATTGCACCGACTAAGAACTATTCCGCTTACCTTTTCAATACACAAATACAAACACTGGTTTTGCAGCCACGCAGCATTAAATTTCCCTTATTTCCCATGTAACGTTTTCGATACCCAAAGTCCATGTTTGTGAATATGGACATTGTCAGTTAACTGTATATGATTTAGTTTAAACACTTAAAACTGTTTCAAACAGTCTCCATGTAATGCTACCGTTTTCCCCCAATTACGTTGTTTTTAAATATACAGAGACAAATATTGGATAGGCCTTGAACAAACGTAATAAAAGTTACAAGAATGGAATTCTCTGAAAATTTATGAGTATTTATAACCCGTGACCCGGAATGTCATCAACATTTATATTGATAAATAATATTTAAAACCATTGATAACTATTGATTAAGACATGTAAACATATGAAAGGCCCGACTGTCTATTGAAACGCAAGAAATGCATATCTTAAAGATTATGTATTCAAATAACATAACACAACAACAAAGTGATCAGTTTAAATGTTGCGGACATTGCTGGGCGGCCAAAATGGTCCGGAATGTCCTCAACATTTTTATTGAAACTATCCCTATTATATCTATTAAAGACTATAAATATTGTCATGTAAACTCATTGAATTGTTCCGTTGAAATGCATTTGTTACTTAAGAATTACAGGGGTGTAAACTAAAAAGGATTCCGACTGTCCGTTGAAATACAGGCAAAGCATATCTTAAAGATAATGTATTTGTTATTATTAATTATAGAAATCAGTGGGGCTTCAACTTTCGCAATAATATGACATGCTTTTTAATCATTAAGCGTTTTCATCATTTGTTATAAATTTTAAATGTTGCGGACATTGCGGGACGGTCTAAATGGTCCGGAATGTCCGCAAGATTTTTTATTGAAACTGTAGCTATTAAAACTGTTAATTACTATGAATAATGTCATGTACACTCACTGAAGAGTTAAAATTTACCGTTGAAATGCAATAATTTGAACGACAGAATTACAATTGTGTAAACATGTAAGAAATTGTGACCAAACGGTCAAACATGTTTTATTATAAACAGACATTCGTGGTTTGTGGGTCATATGGTCATTATGTTTATAATGTACTTGTTTTATTGCATTGATAAAGCATAATCGATGGGTATTTTATCGGTTTAAAGAGAAAAATCATTTACGGACATTTCGGGTCTGCGGACATTTCGGTCCCTTTGGGGCGTCCCGGAATGTCCGCAAGGAATTTTTTTAAGTTCTTTTTTCGTTTTTATGAAAATCATTTCCCCGAATTTTTGCATTTAATAGACTTATTTAATGATAATTTATGTTTTTATACATTTTTAAAACAACTTATTTTTTTTGCGGACATTCCGGTCCGCGGACATTCCGGTCCCCTACATACGTCATGTATTTTATTTCTACTTTTCTAATATTTTCTAAACTCATTTGTCAGGTTTTTTTTTTTTTTTTTTTTTTTCTTTTTTTTTTTTTTTTTTTTTTTTTTTTTTTTTTTTGTTTTTGTTGTTGTTTTTTTTTTTTTGCAATTTGTAATTTGCTTGATTAAGCCAATGTTGTAAAATAACCTAAAGTCTATATCATAACTAGAAATTGGCTGCAAGCAAGGCTTTCAGTATACCCCCCGCAAAATTATCTGGAGCTGGCCTATAACTTCCTAAGTCAAACATGCAGAAAATTTGTCAAAGATATCTTTTCAGCATTATAATTCTTCATGTACATCCTCAGTATGCCAGTCACATCTATAAGATATTAAAAGAATATATTGAAAGCTTGAGGTTGATTTCATTATTGTATATAAGCAATGGTCAAGAAATGGCTATGTTGAAAAATGATGTAAATTTGTCAAAAATCACTTTTTCAGTATTATAATCATTCATGCACATCTTCAATATGTGTAGAACATGTCTGCAAAGTATTGAAAAGAAATACTGAAAGCCCTAGGAGGAGTTGATTTCACAAACTATGCATTACCAACCATTTTTGTATATACGCAATGGTAAAAAAATGGCTATGTTAAAAATGCTGTAAATTTGTCAGAAATTAATTTTTCAGTATTATAATTCTTCATGCACATCTTCAATATGAGTGGAACATGTCTGCAAAGTATTGAAAAGAAATAGTGAAAGCCCTTGGAGGAGTTGATTTCACAAAGTAAGCACTACCAACCATTATTGTATATAAGCAATGGTCATAAATGACTATGTTGAAAAATGCTGTAAATTTGTCAAAACTTTTTTTTTCATCATTATAATTCTTCATGCACATCTTCAATATGAGTGAAACATGTCTGCAAAGTATTGAAAAGAAATACTGAAAGCCCTAGGAGGAGTTGATTTCACAAAATATGCACTACCAACCATTATTGTATAAGCAATGGTAAAAAATGTCTATGTTACAAATGGCTGTAAATTTGTCAAAAATTATTTTTTCAGCATTATAATTCTTCATGCACATCTTCAATATGTGTGGAACATATCTGCAAAGTATTGAAAAGAAATATTGAAAGCTGTAGGAGGAGTTGATTTCACAAAGTATGCACTATTAGCACTATGGCAAACATTCTATGTATAGGTTTAAAAAGTCCCATAACTCTTGCAAAACTGACCCTTTGGCCCCTAAATTCATATCACACATGTGTTGTCTAATGGTGCAGGTGTGTTGAAAATTTGAAGAACATCGGGCAAATACTACTTAAGTTATTCAGCAAAGATGTCAAAATGTTGACGGAATGACGGAATCACGGAATGACGGACAGGCTGAAAACAGTATATCCCCCTAAAACTTCGTTTTGCGGGGGGTATAAAGAGCAGACCTAGACCAATGATCATACTTTCTAAAAAGATTTAACTGTAGAAGTGGTATCATCTGGAAAACATGCCCATGCAAGATCATGCAATGAATACCCCCTTAAACCCCACTTTTATGTAGTAAAACTGGAGTATGCAAGGGTGTACCTAATTTTCTTATTTTTGGTCTAAAACATAGTAGATTGTGGTTACTCACAATCAATTATTAAAATATATATCAAACATTTTCCAATGAAATTTTCATTTTTTTTTTTTCAATTGAAATATCTCTGTACATTGCATGGAGATGTTTTCATAAAGTTTGCGCTTGCACAGCACCAAATTCGACTTGCACGTATGCAAATGTTTAAATAAAATAAGACCCAGGAGTTAATTTGCACTTGTGCTCTTACTTTGCTCGTGTCTGTGTATTCGCATGCGCAATATGCTTACTATTTGCACATTTTTATTTTTTATTTTTTTATTTATTTATTTATTTTTTTTTTTTTTGCATCAGATTTTGCTAAAAAATAAATTTTGGAATTTAGCTGAGAAAACTTTTCCTAAAAACAGCAATATGTCTCCTCTTTTGAAAATCAGAACAAGTATTTCATTTATCATACAAACGTTGTCATGGCAACGCGCAGAAGAACCATAGATAGAACACATTTTGCACTTTTTGGTCTATTTTGACCATTCTTGAACGCATCTGTTTAATTTTTAAGTGCCGGCCCACACTACGAACAAAATGATACTTTGCATACAATATCTCTGGGTGATACTTCATAATTATTTCATAATAGGAAAGTGTTGGTCGCGTGGGCCGGTAGTTGAAATTGATGTTAAATGGTGAAAAATAGACACAAAATTGCAAAAAGTGGTATTTCTGTGCTTTTCAGAGCGTTGCCATGGCAACATGTGTAATTTGAATGTGATAGTTGTGCTTAAGGATGTTCGCTGCTAACATTTGACATTTCGGAACTTCCGGTTTTTCTTTTCTTGAATATCTTGTAAACGGTTGCAGATATTTTCCTAATATTTTATATTTGGATACATATTGATAATATGCATTGAATGAGCCATGAAAATTGTCAATCTAAGAAACATTATTTTTTCACCCTATTTTCTGCAACTTTTCAGAAACATTTTGTGGTCAGTAAAATTTAGGGGGTAGGGTAGATTAAACTTAAATATTACACATCTTCAAATTAATTGCACTAGTTCAATGTTTATTTTAGCAACAGTATATGTGTACATGGTCTTCTAAGTCATTCTTTGTGTCTTTGGTGTGCTGATTTTAAAATTTAAGGTGGTATTATGAAATGGGCTTTTAGAAACAAAACAACCGAAAAAAGGCTGAAAATGGCGATTTTCAAGTTGTTGGTTCTCTCTTATATGCTCACTACCCTATATATTTCTTTCTTTTATTCGAACAATATCACCAAGTTCTATGTTGTGTGAAAGTACAAGAAAAAGTTTGAATCAACAAATATGGGTTTGGTACATTTCAAAATATTGATTTTTCCGACTTTTCAAGTATGGGGGTAGGGTTGGAAAAGGGATCGTAAAATTTTGTCATCCACTCCAAGTTGCAATTTTTTCTATGCTTTTGGTCCAAAATTGTCTGCGCTTCGTAAATATTATGACTTTTGAAAGCATTCTATGTGTATTTTTGTTCAAGACAGGTATGTTTCAAAGAATTAAAAATTAAATTAATTTTACCAAATTTAAAACATGGTGCTCAGAGGTCTCATTCAGAGGCATGTAGCTTGAAAAAATGCACACTACCCTATATTTATTTTGTTTTGTAATGTCTTGTGTTGTATTTTGGAATCAAAAAAGAGTGGTTAGAAAAAAAGTTTGAATACTTTTTCATTGGCAGCGAACATCCTTAAGCTATAAACTGGGACGTATACCTCCTATTTGCAGTACTTTTCTCCTCAGAATTCCAAAATTCATTTTTTTACCAACACATGAGGCCGAAATCAGGCCTTAAATCCCCTAGACCTTTGGATATGTATTGAATACCACCATTAAACCCAAGGTTTATGCTGCAAAAATGGGATGTGCAGGTAAACAACTATTTTCTTAATTTTGATCCAAAACAAAATTTCACGGGGTACTCGTGTACCCACAATCAATGTTTTGATCAAATATATTAAAAATATAAAACATTTTCAAATGAAATTTTCAATTTTTTACAGCTGATAAAATATTTGTATATTGCATGGGCATGTTTTCGTGATGCTGCGTCATCTCGCGAGGCAGGGTATGCAGAGACGCTGCCCGTAACTCTCTAGTACTAGGTCCTTGGTGTTTTTCCCATGGGCATTTTGTGTTGCATGTATTGAAAAATAAAGAAAGACAAAATAATTAAATTAAGATTTTTCACACGAACAAACGCACATAAGAGATATCAACATATTTTGGAAATGAGCCTGTGCATGAGAAAACCAACAATTTGCATGGGCGAAAACAAAGACGCAGATCAGCTTCGTGGTAACCGCGAAGCTGATCAGCGTCTTTGTTTTCGCTACACGGATAGTACATTTCCTCCTCTACTTATTCCCAAATTTTCAAGATTCTGGGTTCCTTCTGTGACTGTACAGGCTGGTTTGTGTTGGACCTGGTCGGAAACCCAAATTGTTGGTTTTCTCACGCACATGCTCAAATATAAGGGTTAAGGACCTTTTAAATAAGGGCTAAAAGTGACTTCAGTTATCGACAATAATAAAGGGATCAATCATGATTCGCTAGGTCCCTATGGTGTGGCGAATGTTAATGAATAGCAAAATTATTTTGATCGCTATTATTGCATAAATTCCGCACAAACGAAAGAAATAATGCATGGTGCACTATATTTTACAGCCTCATCACATTTTCATACGCGTAAAAGCTTTCATTTTTATGCTTGTTCCGGGGCGGACCTCAGTAACTCGTTATTATTGCATAAATACCCGTGTCACCCGATATTCATGAATAGCCGTTTATTAATGAAGAGAAAGCTATGCATTAATATTGCAATTCACGCGCGCACGTGCTGTTAATACATGACTTTTACTTATGCTCGTTACCGGACGCCACGCAAAGAACGTGCTAGTAATGAGAAACTGAAGTCCGCCCGGAACGAGCATAAAAACGAAAGCTTTTACGCATATGAAAATGTGATGAGGCTGTAAAATATAGTGCATAATATTTCTTTCGTTTCTAAACCTTTTTTTCTTTCGTTTCTACAGAATTTATGCAATAATAGCGATAAAAAATGATTCTGTCATTCATTAACATTCGCTAGGTCCCTCGGGGAGTGTTGAAAACCTCGGGCTACGCTCTCGATTTTCAACACTCCCCTCGGGACCTAGCGAATGTTAATGAATGGAAAATCATATTTGATCCATATATTAACACCCGTTTTGCGTGGCGCCCGATAAAGAGCATAAATAAAAGCCATGTATAAACACTACTTTCTATTCGTGTCTATATGTCTGTTAATATCGTAGACACGGGTATTTATGCAATAATCGACATTATTGCATAAATACCCGTATTACACGATAGTAACAGTCATATTTAATGAAAAGAAAACCTTTGTCAATCATGTTTTTGTTGAATTTTGTATTGTAGCATACGCAATAAATAAATAAATAAATAAATAAATAAATAAATAAATAAATAAATAAATAAATAAATTAATAAAAGTATGCGAGCTGAAGGAAAGGTATATAACAATGACGATATAACATTCTTTTCCACGTGCATTTACGTTTGCTAAGCCCTTGAGCAATAATGCGTTTCAGCCCGAACCGCTACGCGGAATTTTCCCACGGTTCGGGCTGTAACAAATTATTGCCCTTGGGCTTGGCAAACGTTGTATGGAATGTACGGAAAATCTCTTTATTATTGCATAAATACCCGTGCCTCACCATATAAACAGCCGTTTATTAATGGAGAGAACGCCATGTATTAATACTGCAACTCATGCGCGCACGTGCTGTTAATACTTAGTTTTTATATATTTATGCTAGTTACCAGGCGCCACGCAAAGCACGGCGTGCTTATAATGAGAAACTGAAGTCCGCCCGGAACGAGCATAAAAACGAAAGCTTTTACGCATATGAAAATGTGATGAGGCTGTAAAATATAGTGCATAATATTTCTTTCGTTTCTAAACCTTTTTTCTTTCGTTTCTACAGAATTTTTGCAATAATAGCGATAAAAAATGATTCTGTCATTCATTAACATTCGCTAGGTCCCTCGGGGAGTGTTGAAAACCTCGGGCTACGCCCTCGATTTTCAACACTCCCCTCGGGACCTAGCGAATGTTAATGAATGGAAAATCATGTTTGATCCATATATTAACTCCCGTTTTGCGTGGCGCCCGATAACGAGCATAAATAAAAGCCATGTATTAACACTACTTTCTATTCATGTGTATATGTCTGTTAATATCGTAGACACGGGTATTTATGCAATAATCGACATTATTGCATAAATACCCGTATTACACGATAGTAACAATCATATTTAATGAAAAGAAAACCTTTGTCAACCATGTTTTTGTTGAATTTTGTATTGTAGCATACGCAATAAATAAATAAATAAATAAATAAATAAATAAATAAATAAAAGTATGCGTGCTGAAGGAAAGGTATATAACAATGACGATATAACATTCTTTTCCACGTGCATTTACGTTTGCTAAGCCCTCGAGCAATAATGCGTTGCAGCCCGAACCGCTACGCGGAATTTTCCCACGGTTCGGGCTGTGACAAATTATTGCCCTTGGGCTTGGCAAACGTTGTATGGAATGTATGGAAAATCTCTTTATACCCGTGCCTCACCATATAAACAGCCGTTTATTAATGGAGAGAACGCCATGTATTAATACTGCAACTCATGCGCGCACGTGCTGTTAATACTTAGCTTTTATATATTTATGCTAGTTACCAGGCGCCACGCAAGGCACGGCGTGCTTATAATGAGAAACTGAAGTCCGTCCGGAACATGCATAAAAATGAAAGCTTTTACGCGTATGAAAATGTGATGAGGCTGTAAAATATAGTGCATCATTATTTCTTTCGGTTGTGCATACCTTTTGCAACAATAGCGATCAATTCAATAACATTCGGTAGCCCTAGGGACCTAGCGAATGTTAATGAATGGAAAATCCAGTTTGATCCGTATATTTATTGTTGATAACCGAAGTCATTTTAAGTGTAAATTAAACTACACATAAAGCCAAAAGAAACCGGCAGCACTTGGTTAATCTCATGTAACTCGGAAACGGCCAATTCAAATTACTCAGTAAGTTGTGACTTTATTTAGATTAATTGGCTTCTAACCTTCTCTGTGTATATTCGATAGTGACATACAAATAGTTTATCGTAATTTTATCACGTCAAATGTCATAGCCGACAAGTTCATTTTTTAAGAATTTTATTTATTTATTTATTTATTTATTTATTTATTTATTTATTTATTTCATCCGTCATTGAATAACATAAAAACAAGCCATGCACTTTACATGTTTGGAATCTTTTGGGTACACTTCAAGGATCACAGACAGATACTCTTTTCATCTTTTATCCTCATTTTGTTTATTAAACATGGTCTCTTCTTGTTTTAACCGCAGTCTAAACAAAAATGCGTCCTGGAGATAAACCGGTAGAAGCCATGAAAAGTTTTTGGCTTAGCTTTATGAGCTGTACATGTAGCTTTCAATAGCGATCAAATTAGACTCTCTTATAGACAAAAAGCATTATTCAACTTCACAAGCTTCTAAATTAATGCAAAAAGTATCGTTTTTGCATCTTACAATTGAAACAAATACCCGGAATTTCTGCGTATGGTACCTTTGAATAATCACGTCAGAGATGCTCACCGGTTGTGGAAATGTTAAATGTCTTTATATTGGTATAGAACACATCTTCTTGTATGTTCAACGTGAATTTTTGCAAGATTTGATCAGAAACAGACATTCTATGACGTTTTGAATTTTAGCGATTTATGAAGAACTTAACGAGAAAATCTCACCATTGCGTTTCTTTTTTGTCGGGGTATAAAAGAAGGATAAGTTGCTCAGAGTTATACCATTATGAGATTTACACAGGATGTTGGTCCACGGGCGGTAGCGCGTTGTGTCCTTGAACAAGACAAAGCAACTCCCTAAAGTATAGGTTATAGACACAGGAAGAGTTGGCTCCGTCCCAACATGACTGAAAAATTGTTGACTGGGACGTTATATAAAACCACAATACAAACAAACATACATACAGAATGAAGTCAATTAATCAAAATATAGTCACAACTTATAATAATTTGAATCGGCTGTTAGCGAGTTACACGAGATGAACAAAATGCTGCGATCAAGACAACATGTCCATGACCAGAGGACCATTGGTCCCGAGAACGCTCACCTGAAGCCTGATCTTGGAGCATATAGTCATCATGAAATTACCTTGACCTTAAATACTCAGTATGATACCTTTATTGGCTTCATTATTAGTCAGCATCTGCCAAATTTCAGGTCTCAGGCTGCAATAGTTTCAAAAATCCATTGTTTTAACTTTGTTTTTTCATGAAAAAGCCAGTTTCCAAAATTGACCTAGCCGTAAAACAGGTCAATGTCATCATTGGGTCATCATTTGTACAAACTATGATGGGCTAAGGTCTCTGATACCAAGTTTCAGGAATATCTGCCCACGGGTTCTGGAGAAGAAGATTTTTGAGCATTGTGAGCACGGCAGCCATGAGAATGCAACCCCGATTTCATTAACAAAATTTCATTCTCCCTAAGCATGAAGGCTTCAAATAAAATTTCACATTCATAGGCTTAATGACGTTGGGAATAGGTCAATAAATGACATTGACCTTAATAAATCGCATATCTCCATTTGTTGTCTGCTTCTGCCAACTTTCATGTCTCAGGCTGCAATAGTTTCCAAAATATCCATTGTTGTCACTTTTTCCCATGTACAAGCCTATGTTTCCAAAACTGACCTTGCCGTAAAATTGGTCAGGGTCATCCTAGGGCCATCATTTGAACAAACTACGTCGGGCTGGAGTCTTAGTACATACCAAGTTTCGTAAAAATCGGCCCACCGCGGTTCTGGAAAAGAAAAGTTTTGAGCATTTGTGAGCATGGCAGCCATGTTGAGCCAGATTTCGTGCATAAACGTTTGCTTCCCCTAAGTATGGTGGCTCCACAAAAAATACACTTTCATAGGCCAAGTGATTTCTGAGAAATTCTTTATCTTAACTTTGATATTTCAATGACCTTGGGTCAAGGTCAAGAAATGACCTTGAACTAAATTAATTACATACCTTCATTGACTCCATCCGTTGTCTGCATCTAGCAACTTTCAGGTCTCAGGCTTCAAAAGTATTAAAATATCCATTGTTTTTGCTTTTTCCTATGCAAAAGCCTATGTTTCCGAAATTGACCTGTCTGCAAAATATGTCAAGGTCATCATAGGTTCATCATTTGAACAAACTATGATAAGCTGGAGTCCCAGATACCACATACCTATTCGTGAAAATCGTCCCATCGGTTCTGGAAAAGATTTTACCATATATGGGCGTGGTGGCCATCTTGGTCATGTGACCAAGATATCGCGAACAAAATTTCAATTCCAATACCCAAGGATGCTCCACAACTTATCGGCCAAGCGGTTTCAGAGAAGAAGATCTTTGAAATTGTGAATTAATTTTGATATTTCAATGACCTTGGGTCAAGGTCAAGAAATGACCTTGACCTTAATTAATTACATACATTTATTGACTCCATTAGTTGTCTGCATTTACCAACTTTCAAGTCTCGGGCTGCAATAGTTTCTAAAATATCCATTGTTTTCGCCTTTTCCCATGTAAATGCCCATGTTTCCAAAATTTACCTATCCGTAAAATATGCCAAGGTCATCATAGGTTCATCATTTTAACAAACTATGATAGGTTTGAGTCCCCGATGCTGTATACCAAGTTTCGTGGAAATCGGCCCACCGGTTCTGGAGAAGAAGATTTTTGAAGGGTTTTTAGCTTCCGTCGTCGTCGTCCGTCGGCGTTCACAATTTCAAAGATCTTCTTCTCTGAAACCGCTTGGCCGATCAAGTTGAAATTTTATGTGGAGCCTTTATGGGTAGGAGGAATGAAAGTTTGTTCACGGGAACTTGATCACATGGCCAAGATGGCCGCCGCGCCCATATATGGTAAGAACCCTTCAAAATCTTCTTCTCCAGAACCGATGGGCCGATTTCCACGAAACTTGGTATCTAACATCTGGGACTCCACCCCATCATAATTTGCTAAAATGACGACCCTGGGTTGACCTTGACCTATTTTACGGCAAGGTCAATTTTGCAAACATAGGCTTTTACATGGGAAACAGTGAAAACTATGGATTTTTTGAAAACTATTGCAGCCTGAGGCCTGAAAAGTGGTAGATGAAAACAACTAATGGAGTAGATGAAGGTATGTAATTGATTTAGGTCAAGGTCATCTCTTGACCTTGGCCAGTCTGTCGTCCATACACACTTTTCAAAGATCTTCTCCTCTGAAACCGCTTGGCCAATCAAAGTGAAATTTTATGTGGAGCTTCCATGGGTAGAGGTAAAAAAGTTTGATCGCAAAATCCAGGTCACATGACCAAGCTGGCCGCCACGCCCATATATGGTAAAAACAACTCAAAAATCTTCTTCTCATGAATCGGAAGGCCGATTTTCACGAAACTGGGTATGTAGCATTTGGGACTACAGCCCATCGTAGTTTGATCAAATGATGACCCTAGCATGACCTTGACCTATTTAACGGCAAGGTCAATTTTGTAAACATAGGCTTTTACATGGGAAAAAGTGAAAATTATGGATTTTTTGAAAACTATTGCAGCCTGAGGCCTGAAAAGTGATAGATGCAAAACAACTAATGAAAGTATGTGATTAATTTAGGTCAAGGTCATCTCTTGACCTTGACCAGTCTGTCGTCCATACACACTTTTCAAAGATCTTCTTCTCTGAAACTGCATGGCCAATCAAACTGAAATTTTATGTGGAGCATCCATGGGTAGAGATAATGAAAGTTTGATCGCAAAATCTAGGTCACATGACCAAGATGGCCGCCACGCCCATATATGGTAAAAACCACTCAAAAATCTTCTTCTCCAGAACCGGCAGGCCGATTTTCATAAATTTTTCGTATGTATTATTTGGGACTCAAGCCCATCATAGTTTAATAAAATGATGGCCCTAGGATGACCTTGACATATTTTATGGCAAGGTCAATTTTGGAAACATAGGCTTTTACATGGGAAAAAGTGAAAACTATGGATTTTTGAAAACTATTGCAGCCTGAGGCCTGAAAAATAGTAGATGCAAACAACTAATGGAGTAGATGAAGGGGTGTGATTAATTTAGGTCAAGGTCATCTCTTGACCTTGGCCAGTCTGTCGTCCATACACACTTTTCAAAGATCTTCTCCTCTGAAACCGCTCGGCCAATCAAAGTGAAATCTTATGTGGAGCATCTATGAGTAGGGGTGAAGAAAGTTTGATCGCGAAATCCAGGTCACATGACCAAGATGGCCGCCACGCTCATATATGGTAAAAAAACACTCAAAAATCTTCTTCTCCAGAACCGGCTGGCCGATTTACGCGAAACTTGGTATATAGCATTTGGGACTCAAGCCCATCATAGTTTGTTGAAATGATGACCCTAGGATGACCTTGACCTATTTTACGGCAAGGTCAATTTTGTAAACATAGGCTTTTACATAGGAAAAGGCGAAAACAATGGATATTTTGGAAACTGTTGCAGCCTGAGACCTGAAAGTTGCTAGATGCAGACAACTATAGAGTCAGTGAAGGTAAGTAATTAATGAAGGCCAAGGTCATTTCATGACCTTGACCCCAGGTCATTTAAATATCAAAATTAAAATTATGGTTTTCTCAGAAATCACTGGGTTTGGAAACTATTGCAGCCTGAGACCTGAAACTTTGCAGATGCAGGCAACTTATGAAGTCAATAAAGGTGTTTGAGTATTCAAGGTCAAGGTCATTTGATGATGACTTAATACTCCAAGGTAAGGCTTCAGGTGAGCGTTCTCAGGACCAATGGTCCTCCGGTTACCATATATGGGCGTGGCTGCCACCTTGGTCATGTGACCAAGTTCTCGTGAACAAACTTTCATTCCCCCTATCCATGGAGGCTCCACATAAAATTTCAACTTGATCGGTCAAGCGGTTTCAGAGAAGATATTTGAAATTGTGGACGACGACGGAAGGACGACGGACGGACAGACGGACGCCAAATTATGCCTATACTAGGTGTATAAGCTGACTTTGAGTCTTTGGCTCAGGTGAGCTAAAAGGTATACCCCCTTGAACCCCACTTTTATACAGAAAAACTGGGGCTTGCAGGCGTATACCTATTTTTCTTACTTTTGCTCCAAAACATAGATCGTGGGTACTCGTTAGCACCGCCTCGCCGAGGCGCTTCTAACTTATACCCACCATCTATGTTTTGAGCAAAATAAGAAAAATATAAAAAAAAAAATAAAAAAAAAAAAAATCATTTTTTTACAACTTTAAAAATCTTTGTATATTGCATGGACATGTTTTCATAATGTACAGGCCTATAAAAAATACGCACCAGTTCATTCAAAACAATTCAGTGTGACAAGAATTGTCGTGATTTTGCTTTGTACACTGACTAGACATTGAGAATACCGTTTAAATCCACCAGGAAAACAAGTCTGTGTTACGATGTTTTGTAATGCACCAGTCATTTGAATCCCAGCCGCCTAGGGACGGGGATAGCAGGAACATAGCGGGGCTTAAGTGCCGGGATTTAACCTCTGGCGAGTCCCGGCAGTGCCGGGGATGTGCCGGTGTTTTAATTAACCTGAATTTTATACTGAAACCACTGTGCTAACTTATGCCTAATCTCAGCACCGTGCTAGTAAAAGATTATTCTCATATAGCATTACGAAAACTTGCCCATGCAATACACGAGGATTTTTTTCAGCTGGAAAAATTGATAATTTTGTCGGACTTTTTTTTATATTTTTCTTATTTTTGCTCAAAACATAGATTGTGGGTACACGTTAGAACCGCCTCGGCGAGGCGGTTCTAACGAGTACACACAATCTATGTTTTGGAGCAAAAATAAGAAAAATAGGTGTACCCATGCATACCCCAGTTTTGGTATATATAAAAGTGGGGTTTAAGGGGGTATAAATTGCACGGACATGTTTTCCTGATGGCTTAGGTCATTTGTAGTCACTCATCATTATTGTCAGTCCCCGGATGGCCGGGGCTTTTAGCAGGGATTTTACCAAACATTTGGGGCTTTTAGCCGGGCTTTAAAATTCGATAAGTTAAAAGCCCCGCTATTCCCCGGACCTAGCGGGGCCGTAGATACAAATGACTGGTGCATAATGTCAAGAGAATGTCGATTATAACTTGCACACGTACAGTCTGATCTTTCCTCAATGTTTCTTTGTAACGTTGTTGTTTTAAGGTTAAAATTCAACATTTAACATTCATTTCGAAACACAGCCATCGCTTCCAAGATAACACAGAACGTTGGAAAGAGTCATTTTCACAAATGCAGTTCATGTACGTGTGTATATGAGCCTCCGCGTGGGAAAACCAACAATCTGCATAGGCGAAAACGAAGGCGCAGACCAGCTTCGCGGTAACCGCGAGGCTGATCAGCGCCTTTGTTTTCGCTACAAAGATAGTAGAATCCCTCTTCTACTTAAATCCAAAATTTTAAGCTTCTAGCCTGTTTCTGTGACTGTACAGGCCGATTAGTGTCAGACCTGGTCGGGAACCCGAATTGTTAGGTTTCTCATGTGAATCACCTCATGACTAAACATGTCTTTTGACGATGTCCGGCACAAATCGTGAGACTAAATGTTTTTCGGGATAATTGTGAGAGAACGAAATCTGGACGGTTACCAATACCATGCGCGGCTCCAGAGGGGGGGACCGGGGGTCCGGACCCTCCCCCCCCTGGAATTTGAAAATTTTACCTAAAAAAAAGGTAATTTCGGGATTTCTTTTGGGGGGGGGGGGTTGGACCCCCCCTCGTCTGTGACCAAAAATTACCATTTTCGTTGGACCCCCTCTCATGAAAATTTCTGGATCCGCGCATGCATACACCCACCTTACTTTATGATCAGTAACAATTCATTGGCCATACGAAAAGTAAATCGTTCAATCTGACTAAAGGACTGTTGTTGGGGTTTGACAAGACGTCCATACCTTTGAGCCGTGTCATGAGAAAACCAACAATGTGGTGTCCGGACAGGTCCAACTCAAACCAAACTGTACAAGCATTAAGACGATGGATAGAGGCTGGAAATTTTGATTTTCTAAATTAGGGGAAATTTACTATCCGTGAAGCGAAAACAAAGGCGCTGATCAGCTTCGCAGTAACTGCGAAGCTGATCTGCGCCTTTGTTTTTGCCTATGCAAATTGTTAGTTTTCTCATAACGCGGTTTAATTTAGTTCACTGCACACTCGAAACTCCATGTCTTGAGTAAACACAGTCGTTTGTAGAATATCTGACTCAGTCTGAGAGAATGATACTTGGTTTGTCATTCTTACTAGAATATACGCTCCCATAATATAAGACGCGAGAAAACCGGTCTTCAGGGTTTCCGACCAGATCTGACACAAACCGACCTGTACATCACAGAAGCAGGCTTGAAGCTTGAAATTTCGGATTTAAGAAGAAGAGAAATAGCACTATCCGTGTAGCGAAAACAAAGGCGCTGAGCAGCTTCGCAATTACTGCGAAGCTGATCTGCGCCTTAGTTTTTGCAAAGACAAAAATTCGGTTTTCTCGCGATGCGGCTCATACAATATGTCATTATTACTAGAACATACTCTTGTATATACTGTGTCATTATTATATTCTCTCGTATTAATGATAGTTTATTCAATAAATTTGTCGAAATTTCATTTCGACCTTCTTTAGATATCGCCATTTACTCTTCGATGTGTCATACCAGCAGATTCCTGTGTCATCACGGACAGAATAGGGACCGTTGATGTTGGCATTGTGACAACCATTATACCACCAACCACCTCTAAAGACCTGCGCACAGTGCACCCCGCTCCACCCATCATTGTCCCTGTCCGTAGTGCTGAATCTCATTCCATTATGACGAGCCATCGCATCTCCCGCAGTCCCGGAGTGTCCTTCCACTGACAGCCTATACTGTTGGCTCTCAGAAGCCACCATGAACCTGCTGTATTTGGCGAACAATGTGTTACCATCGTGGTCTACCATGTCGATACGCAGTTCATGGTTGTCCTGGAGAGCCAAAAGCATATGGATGTTGTCATTACCCAGCCAGAATTCTCCCTCCAAGTCACCAAAACCCTCTCTGTAGTCGTCCCAAGACCTGTAGAATTCCACACTACCATCCTGTCTTCTCTGGAACACTGTCCAGCCACCACCGTTGGTGTTTTGGTCACAGTATACCTGAAATGAGTAGACATAGATCAATGAGACCACTTCAATTAAACTGTAGATACAGATGCGAAAATCTAATTTTATATACATTCAGCTTGTATGCAGACAAACGTGCTGATAAAACAAGCAACTTGTTACATGTAGTCATACACTTTATTCATGTTAATGTTGAGCCGCCTCATGGGAAAACCAACAATCTGCATATGCGAAAACAAAGACGCAGATCAGCTTCGCGGTAACCGCGAAGCTGATCAGCGCCTTAAAGTTTGTTTTCGCTACACGGATAGTACAATTCCTCTTCTACTTAAATCCGAAATTTCAAGCTTCTAGCTCTTTTCTGTGCTTCTACAGGCCGGTTTGTGTCGGACCTGTTCGGAAACCACATTGTTGGTTTTCCCACGAGGCGGCTCATATTTTACAGCCAGGTCAGCTTGGGTCGGCAATGAATAAAAAAATACAATTTTACAATTTGAGCATGTCATGAGGAATCGTAGATATATATTTAACATTTTGTGCACCCAACATGCCCAAGGCTTATGTGCAACGACATTTGTGAAAGAATTCGAGTATAAACTAGATCTCATGTGACCATTGGTCCCCTATTTTCGTAACTTTACGGTTAGATCTAGATTGTTACTTACTTTGACCAAATTTCCAGGGGAGAGCGCTATATCATACACTCCTGACACTATATGGCCATTCTTCCTATGATCCACACAAGACGTATATTCTTTGTGTAACTCTGCTACGGTTACGTTAAGTTCTTGAAGTCCCTTCTCCAAGTTGGTAATTAGTCGTCTTGTTTCGTTATCGACTACCCTGAGCTGTTCCTGTCCCAATTGGAGAGTTTGAAAGTTAGAATTGACTTCATTCAATGAAAGATGTACCATTGTATTGACTGCGTCCATGGTCTGTTCTGACTGGGATATAAGCTGACCCATTGTGATGTTAAGTTGCTCCACTTGACCACGGAGATGTGCAGCAAGGCGCTTTTCATCTCTCATTCCTTGCTTCAGCCGGACAAACTCTTTTAGAACCTTAGCAATCCGTTTTTCGTCCACAGCTACTGTACCAGTGGACATGTGTGGCACCCCTGACAGTTTTGTGATATCGTTGTCTGTGTCTACAATTGGCGATGTATCATTTAAACGCTCTTCAAGCCTTTCCATCATGGTATATAACTCCTTAATTTCCTTTCGTCTTAGAATGTTTTGTTCCTGTGTTTCAAATTTCAAATCATCAAGTTTCTCTCGTAATCCGCGTTGTTTGACAGGCGATGCCAATGTTACATGTATTGTCAGTAACATCACAACCGAGATAATACAACAACTAAATAATTGCACTTGCTTCATTTTCAGTATTGTTTTAATACTTCTATCACAAAAGAGAACTTTCTATACTTTGAACCTATTTTGTTTGACTGAATCATGCGCACTGATCTTATATACGAGTATCTCGGCGTGGTAACGGAATTAAAAGTGATGGCACGTGCAACATCTAAGATGAGATTGTTTTTTCTTTGTACTGCACACTGTAGATAGCATAACTAAAATAAAATACTACATATATCTATCTACTGGTGATAAATTCAAAAATACTTCATCACTGAACGCGTGTGCAGTCCAAATCTTTACTGTTTGCAACTTCCGAACACCCTTTTTCTACTTATTCAGTTTCCAAGAACAGATGGCATCATACAAGGTTGGCAAGATTCCTCGTAAAATTGCGAAGATGATATAAAGCAATTACAAAAAATGACGGCATTCTCTTCTTTATCACTGCACCATGGAGGCGTGTTTTCTTAGTTTTGATCCAAACATACATTGTGGGTACTCGTTATAACCGGTTCTAACGTGTACCCACAATGTTGTTTTGAGCAAAAGTATTAAAAATCTCTCTTTTTTTCTGGTGAAATTTTTAGTTTTTACAGCTGAAAAAAAAATTACTGTATATTGCATGGATGTGTTTGTGAGTTGCTCAAGTACACAACACATCTCACTGATTGGTGATTTCAAATCGGAATCTAATGCTCTACCGCCAGGCCTAGGCCTCCGCGCTTGCCAAACAATAATAGGAGCAAAATCCCCAAATCAATGTTTAAAGCAAAAACTACAAAATGTCCATCTTTAAAGTAAAGGCCTAAGGAGTGTGAGGCCTGAGTTTGGCCTCAGGTTTTGGTAAAAAAAATGGAATTGAGATGAGAAATATATTGCAAATATCAGGTATATGTCCCTATTTTTTTTTTTTTTTTTTTTTTTTTTTTTTTGTACTCGTCAGAAATCATAGTAAATTACACTTTTTGCACTAGACGGAATATTTCCATCGGTATTCCGTTAAACCTCTCAATACCGACGGAAATGGGATATTCAGCCTTTGGTCGAAAATGAGAATTCAGCAAAACAGCAAAACTGTGTTATGTTGACTTATGTTAGATCTTTTCTTGCATATATGACATAAATTATAAAGTACGCGGAATCATAAAATAGTTAATTTTGAAAGATGTCTATAAATAGACCAGGGGAGACTACTCAGTGTAGAATTAGCGACGCAAAGTAGAAAATCGTTAATTTTTCTATGTTAATTATATTTAAACGTTTTTGGAACTTTTATGGTTTTACTGGACGATTTGTAGTAGAACTACTGGTACAAACACATAATAAAAATAATACGATAATAGCAAAATAACCTAGCTGCATTTCACTTACGAAATCCGCAATCAGTTCGACATGAACCTATTAGACTTCTGGCTGAATAAGGTCCTGCTCCCCCCCCCCCCTAGGGAATTTGCAGACATAGTCTATCTTAAAGAGAAGTCTTTTCTGATTCAAATGAGAGATGTTTGCACTTTGTACGCCGGGGCGTAACGGTGTAACATCTATTTAAAAATAACAACTGTTACCAGCTTATTATATTTGCAGTATTCTTTGAATGGGAATGAAAAATAGGTTGTTTTACCATAATTCTACCATTTTTCTGCACGATTCTTCTAGGAAAATATGTGGGATGCATAAGTTTATGAAGCTGACATAGATGGTTCTCTATTTGTATAGCGTATGTAACGTATGTAACAAAAATATGCGAATTTACATTTATAAACAAATAAGGTTTTCAGTAATAGTTTCTGTGGAGTACAAATCTGCAAACGCCAATGTGCAAGGTTAGAATGTCATGTTTGTGTTATTTGCATTCAAATGAGAGATGTTTGCACTCTGCACGCCGGGGCGTAACGGTGTAACGGTCATTTAAAAATAACAACTGCTACCAGCTTATTATATTTGCAGTATTTTTTATTTGGATTGAACAGTAGGTTGTTTTACCATAATTCTACAATTTGTCTGCAAGATTCTTCAAGGGCAATATGTGGGATACAAATTTTATCAAGTTGATATAGAGGTTCACAATTTGTGTAACATATGTAACAAAAATATGTGAATTTACATATATAAACAAATAAGGGTTTCTGTAATAGTTTCTGTGGAGTACAAAGCTGCAAACACCAATGTGAAAGGTAAGAATGACATGTTTGCGTTATTTTCATTTGCTAGATGTGTCTCAGTTGTAACAGTGTAACGCCAAATTGTTTATATTTATTTTTCATGTTTCCAATACCACATGGGATTAATTTGACCTACAAAATTGATCATATTTTCGTTATGACTTATCATAGAGCACTGAGCTTGGTTTCATTTAAAAGCTTCTTTACTATAGCCGTTTCATCTCAATGTAAGTTATGCAAATTATCTTATTTGCATATTTGTAAATTTTAATTTAAATATTAAAATGGACGAAAAATCATTAAAAACCCATAAAAACGTCTTTCAGACCCAAGCTATCATCATAACACATAGTTTATACACCAGTGATACCATTTGACAATTTTACAGATGTACTGGGTCTATTTGAAAATTATCTCATTTGCATATTTATCAATATTAATATAATAAACTATGAAAAGTTTGGAAAATCACTGAAAAATAAGATGTATACTTACATAATTACTAGTGTCTGGCATGACAACAGACCTAGAATGATAAAAGTGGTAGCAGCTTGATGCTTTAGGCTATTCACATTGTCTTCTAGTCTGATAAATGAATAAACTTATTATAAGTTTAATGAATATTAATGCAATCATTACAGACTGGAGAAGAATCATGGCAAATAAGAGGGTATACCTTACAAAGTGGCTTGTGTCTAGGTAGTGATAGCACTGCTGTACTGAACCTGGTATCAAATGATTGCTATGACAATGTTTTATAACCATGTAACCTGATATATAAACCTTCTTATCTGATAAAGGTCACTAATATTAAAATTAAAACTTCATAAATAAGAGAAAATAAGAGAAAAATGAAGAGATATACCAACAAAATCACTTATATCCCGGCTCCTCATTGTCTTAGAGGGCTAAATTGGTATCAGATAATTGCTTGGACAATACACAATTTCTCAGTGCTCTTATTTACAAAACATATCAAATTTACTTTTGTGGATATTCATAAAACGTCGATAAAAATGGTAACTAGCAAAAAATTAAGGGTGTCCAGCAACAGAGACGCATGTACCTTTGCTTCAACCTCATATGTTTTGTGATATGTATACATGACAACATGACAATAATTCATATATATTGTGATAACATGACAATAATTCATCATTAAAGTGACCAAATAGTAACATTTGATGCCATTTTGACTAATCGACAGCTATTGACAGTGGAGATACAAGTGATTTTGTTGGTATACCCCTTCACGTTTCTGTAAATTTTCTTTTTTTTCTGAAGTTGTTGTTGCAATTCATGAAACAAACATTCAAATGATTTTTATGATTTATTCATAACATCATATGGTTAAAAACATTTTCTTAGCAACAGGTAGATAGCAATTATAGCTGTCTATGTCTTCTAGTAGCCAAGATTCATCTTGTTTAATACGGGCACCGCCTAAATTCTTTGGTGGTTAATCGCCAACATCTAATTTAACCATTATATTTTATTAATGCTCATCAAATGACTTTTTATTATAGTAGGGTGATAGAAAATTGCCCTTGCCATTTTCTGCACATTCAGACTTTGGCTTGCTGAAAAACATAATCATTTTGTCGGTATACCTGCCTATTTGTTATGTATTTTCTCTAATTTCTAAAGTTTTCATTAATATTCATAAAACTGAAATTCAGATGATGTATCTAGAGGACTGAGGGCATTAGTCCATTGCCGTAGAATTTATTTGATACCACTTTCAGCATTCTAGGTCTATTTACAGTTCGGGTGCAAACTATTTTGTAGTAATACCCTATTTTTTTCTGCATTTTAAAGCGATTTCTAAATGTTTTATTAATAGTATTTAAAGGGGTCCAAAGACATTACTTATCAGAAATGAATGAGATTGTTAGTATTGTTTTACACCAAAAACTAAATTATTCATAGGGAAACGTGAAGTATTGGTACTATTTTTAAATAGCATCATATATATCTACTTCCTTATTCATACATATATGTTACATATGCTACATTTCTCATTAAGATGTCCGAGCCTAGATACTTGGTAACACCCACTCAGAACTATGGTTCTCAATAAGCATGAAATATAAGCAAATAATTATCAACATTAGATATAGCCATTAGAAATGAGTATTTACACATTTTGTGTAATTAGCAATACAATATTTGGCTTATGAAACTGGGGGTAGGGTTGCTAAACAACATATTTAGTATAATATATACAGTATATGACTTTTCCATCTCCTCCATTGAACATGGTAATGGAAAAATCACATGTATTTGGAAAAGCTGGAATGTGTAACTACGAGGGGTGATCGGAAAGTACGTATAAAAATGCTGTAAAATAAGTTTGCGTCAACCGATTGATATGAAATTTAGTCCGAATAAACATTGGTCCTTTTGTAATTAAATGCCATTCTCAATTTAAAACAATGACGTCAGACGTTCATGCACGAGGCAGCGTAATGACGTCACTTCACGTGACCCGGCGCACCTGTACCCCTGGGTTGACTTTGTTAGTGTATTTGGTGGGGTTGGGAAAGTTGGTCGACATTTTTTTATGGAAACTAATTTTCTAACATTAAATGACCATTTTTCGAAAGCATGCGGCATTCTGATGCTTTATCTACTAATACGGTGAAATTGAATGCAACAGGTTAGCGTAAAATATGCAAGAACGTCGATTTCATTTTGTAAACATAAATTCAATACCTTGTTTTCTGGCCGATGTTTAACGAAATGATAAAAGACTGGCATAAACTATAAGTAGTAGAGACAATGTCAAGAATAGATATGTTTCGAGCTTGCATTAAATATATACTTTTAAAATAATGACTTCCCGAAAATGCAACATTTTCGAAAATCTCAACAGTTTTGTCTATTTGACACAGTCGGTATTTGCAAGACTCTACAGACAAATCCATTCGATAAACAACCTCGTAACTTTACAAATATAAGCCGTGTACGTTGCAGTTAATGAGTATTAAATAAAATGTAGGCATACGCAATCAAAACGGGTGTTACAATACTTTGAACTGAGAAGTATTTTGAAATAAAAATAAAATTTTGACGTTACGTTGCGCCGCATCACGTTAGGCGGTGTTTCCATAACAACAGCTGCAACGCACGTGCGCGTTTTATGCATGCGTTATTGCAATGGATTAGTTGCATATATATTGCTGCATTATTTAATGAACTTTCATCTCGAAATAACAAAAGATAAAGAAATGAGAACATTTTTATACGTACTTCCCGATCACCCCACGTAAAAAAACATACGATGTCACCCACAATGCTAATTTTGAAAGGGTAATTTTAATTAATGTTACAGACATTACACTGTAGGTGTGAGATGATTATTGCTCAAGCAACTTTAGTGTGTAGAATGGACATGTTTCATGCAGACAATATGAGAAGGGTGAATGGATTAATAAAAATCTTATTTTCTGACGCTCAAACTGCCATATCATAATTTGCTAAACATATTATGGTAACATATGTAACAGACTGACACAGACACATGCTCCAATGTAAATAAAGCAAACATCTCTTATTGGAGCAAACTTGAATTGTCATTTAAGATACATGTTTGCAAAATATCTTATGGAATGGGACATTAGACCGGCATGTACTGGCATTCCTGCTATATATAATGCCCTTCGTTATTCATTACATGTTTGTTACATATGTTACATTCTGGATCAAAATCTTTGATCCTAGATACTTGGTTACAGATCCTCAGGGCCATGGTTCATTATTAAATAAGCAAGAAAGTATGGAACTATGATATATATCCACCTGTTTCAAGTATTTTACATACTTCATGTTTGTTGCAATAGAAAATTTCGCATTTGAAATTGGGGGTAGGGCTACTTAATACTTCATTGAAGGCAATATATACGAGATAGGAAATTAAACCTTGATTTTTCTATCTGCCAATTGAACATGCTGGTGGAAATAAACATCATATCTTTGGAAAAATGCATAGTGCAACTTAACAAGTAAATGATATCACTCAAAAGTGTTATTTTCAAAGGGTATCTTAATTTACGTTACGTATGTTACAGTTAGTGTGGGTCAAATCTTTGTTCAAACAATTTTAATATGTAGTATAGACATACAGCAAGCAGATAGTATGAAAAAGTTGAGTAAAATGATAAACTATTGACATTTTTCTGTAGCTGAAAACACCATATCATAATTTCTTAATTTTGTAAAGGTAACATATGTAACAGGCTGTAACAGGATAACGCCCCAACGCTCAGGGTGCAAACATCTCTTATTCTACTCAGCTTGAATTGTTCTTTAAGATAGGGTTTGTCTGCAAAATTCCCGGGGGGGGGGAGCAATCGACCCTCTGGCTAGCAGCCTATATGCTAAGCTACGAGCGGAGTGACAGTTAGCGCCACTGAGCTGATCTATTATTGCACTTTTTATGTCTATTTTTCGCTATTAAACAATATGTTCAACTACCGACCAACCTGACGAACAGTTTCTTAATATAAAATAATTATGAATTATCATCCAGGCATATTGTATGGAAAGTATCATTTTGTTCGTCTCGTGGGCCGGTAAATAAACGTTGTGTTCAGACTATGACCTAAAATGCAAAATGCACTCTATCTATCTTTTTTCTGTGTGTAACAATGGCAACGCTTATAGGATGAATAAAGATTTTAAAAAGGAGACATTATACAATTGTTGCCCTTGAGTGAGGGTGACATGACGATTTGTTCACCCGAGGCAGGTAATATTGCCCGAGGGCGAATCCCGAGGGCAATATATCCTTTCGAGGGTGAACAAATCGTCATGTCACCCTCAATCAAGGGCAACAATTGTTTTATTATACCGAACCATTTTTGAAACAAATTAGCGACATACAACAGGACAAACACATGTGACGACAAGTACAAGTGCACATTTAGGCGAATATGACGTCAGAGGGTAATATGATCATGCGATATGACAGAATAGCACCCTCCACGTGCACTGTAAACAAACGCGTGTGACTGCAAGTGCAGCTGCACGTTTTTAGGCAGACATGACGTCAGAGGGTAATATGATCATGCGACATGACAGAATAGCACCCTCCGCGTGACCTGCTCTAGACCAATCAAAATCCACACTAAGCCAATGAATATTAATGAGGTATAATATAATGCTTTTAGGAATACATTTCTCATCTACATTCCAAAATTAATTTTTATTAACCAAAATCTGAGGCCCTTTGTCAACTGAGCCCTCGTCCATTGGGGCCTAATGAAATAGATGGGCTGCTTGTACGTCCAGGCAAAGCTTATACGTTACTGAATGACCACTCTGGTCTAAGTCTGTCCGGGAAAAGTGGTTTCATTTATACTAGGGGCAACGTCCCGACATGACCATAGTTGTTGACTGAGACGTTCAACATAAATTCACAAATCGTTTGTCAACTCATCGTGCTTCATAGAATTGTTTTCCCTCAGTTTGAATCAAGCATGTGTTAGGGTTATAGTTATTCATTAACATACTTTCTAGAACATACATTACGAAAACATGCCCAAATGATATACAGTATTTTTTTCAGGTCAAAAATCAGTAATTTTCAGAGGAAAAATTCTGATATTTTTCTTATTGTTGCTCAAAACATATATTGTGGGTACACGTTAGAACCGCCTCGCCGAGGCGGTTCAAACGAGTACCCACAATCTATGTTTTGGAGCAAAAATAAGAAAAAATAGGTATACCCCTGCAAACCCCAGTTTTTCTATATAAAAGTGGGGTTCAAGTTTCTAGAACATACATTACGAAAACATGTCCATATGATATACATGTCCAGTATTTTTTTTTTTTTCAGGTCAAAAATCGATAATTTTCAGAGGAAAAATTCTGATATTTTTCTTATTTTTGCTACAAAACATAGATTGATGGTACTCGTTAGAACCGCCTCGGCTTTCTTATTTTTGCTACAAAACATAGATTGTGGGTACACGTTAGAACCGCCTCGCCGAGGCGGTTCTAACGAGTACCCACAATCTATGTTTTGGAGCCAAAATAAGAAAGAATAGGTATGATATACATGTACAGTATTTTTTTTTTTTTTTTTCAGGTCAAAAATCGATAATTTTCAGAGGAAAAATTTTGATATTTTTCTTATTTTTGCTACAAAACATAGATTGCAGGTACACATTCGAACCGCCTCGGCGAGGCGGTTCTAACGAGTACCCACAATCTATGTTATGTAGTAAAAATAAGAAGAAAGATAGGTAGATCTATACCCCTGCAAACCCCAGTTTTTCTATATAAAAGTGGGGTTCAAGGGGGTATACATCGCACGGACATGTTTTCGTAATGAAACAACTGGTGAGCATGATGACTAAACCAAGCTTGTTTATTTTTAAAATCCAAGAAACAAAATACCAAACACATCAGGATAACATGTCCATGTCATGTATAACCAACTCGAACCCCAACTGTGGTATAAATGGGTATATATTTTTATAGACTGACATAGATAGTGGGTACTAGTTTGTAGCGCCTCGACGAGGTGGTTCTAACGTGTACCCACGATTAATATTTTAGCATTTTAATGGAAATAACTTCACTGGAAAATTATCATGTTTTACAGCTGAGAAAAATCCCTGTATGTTGCATGGTCGTGTTTTCGTAATGAATTACGAAGCATACTTGCACTTTGTGATCAAACCTAGGTAAGCAGCATTATTTTTGTATGACAGATACCGTATTCGTTCTAATTAGCGCACAGTGCGGTTAGTTTTTTCAAAAGAACTTAAAGTTAAGGTGACAAAATATCGTTCTAATAAGCGCACACTACGAACGAAAACAACACATAAACCTCCATGTCAGAAATACCAATGATGATGTCATTTAAGTTCCTAATCATTGCACACTAGTGTTTTGTCATCTAAAGTTAAGTTTTTAATGCGATTAATATTGTTTTTATGTGTAAAATTGGTATAAAAATACCACTGTGCTAGTCGAGTAGTGTGCGCTCATGCACACGATTTTCGGAAATGACCAGGGTGTGCGCTTATTGGAGCATGTGCGCTAATTAGAACGAATACGGTATTTCTTTTTCTACGAAATGAGAATCGCCACAGAAAAGCAAACAATACGCCAAGTTCACAAGGTGAAAAGAAAGATTAGCTATAGTGTTGTTAGTCTCTATAGTTATCCGCAAAAAGGAATATTTGGGGGTGGGGGGGGGGATAAAGTGATAGACATCAGACCTGTGTGCGTGCCTCGCGGTTTTTTAAATGCGTGATAGATTTACGTATAGGAAAACTGTTGCGTTTACCATGAAGAGGCTCAGCTATCACAGGGATCAGTTACGCCTTATCCTTATTTGGTCGGTAGCATTACACCTGAACCGCTGCACCAGAGAATCAACAATTTGCATATGCGAAAACAAAGACGCAGATCAGCTGTGCAGTTACTGCACAGCTGATCAGCGCCTTTGTTTTCGCTACAAAGATAGTACAATTCTCATTCTTCTTCAATTCGAAATTTCGAGCTTCTAGACTACTTCTGTGACTGTGCAGGCCGGTTTGTGTCGTATTTGGTCGGAAAACCAAATTGTTGGTTTTCTCATGTGAAGGGTCCTTTTTCTTTCCTAGAAATCTCACCTGTACTTTTGATAAAACGGTTAATTGAATGCATGCTATTGCGTAAAGCAATTATAACGTGTATATTAACATGTTATATAATTCGGCAAATAGGTCACTGTATGGGCGTTACCTCATGAATACGTTATTGGGTATGGTCTACCTTTGACTTAGGTAAAAGCTTAAGGTATACAGTTAAAAGATTCAACTCACATGTTTTCCGTTAGAAAATAAGATTAAAATATGTATGTGAAGTAAGCAGTAGCAGTAGCAGTAGGCAGTATACTGCTGTACTGCTAGCAGTTGGCAGTATACTGCTGTACTGCTAGCAGTTGGCAGTATACTGCTGTCTCTACTGCTAGCAGTTGGCAGTATGCACACATGCGCATGCGCACATAATCACCAGTAAACGATTAGGATGTCGACTGAAATTAACGTTTTATTATTACAAATAAAAAAGTACAAGTATATAGGCAATGATCAGGAAATGACACAATCAGAAAGAAATTCCCACTCCATAAACCGAGGGGTGGGGAAAACAAAATGGCATTTAGATGCTTGTGTACTTATACCAATACCAAGAAAACATATAGTAAGCCAAGTGAGCAGCTATTCCCCTATTCTCCACTCAGTTACCTGAGCTGAACTAAAATATGAAAACCTTCATACATGTAAGGCTAAACAACACAAAAAATAAGTACAAATAGGAATAGAGAGATGAGGAATCCATTAATCCCAGCATACACGCAGACACCAGTAAGGGCATCGCATAACAGTACAACCCATTGTTTTTCAACAATGTAGCTTTCCGTCTACTAGTTTTAATCGAGGAAGCGAGGTAGCCGACGGCGAGGAAAATTTGTCCGTCCGAACACGCTTCCCTTCGTGTCATTTGCAGGAATGACATGCTACAGTGTGCCGTCCTTCGGATCGGGATGTTAACTGGAAGTCCCCTGTGCACGGACAGTAACCCCCTGTGCAGGTTAAAGATCCCTCCACAGGTTCTATCTATCCTAATGCATGTAGGCTCATCCTGCAAACACACCGGAGTGTACAATGTACACCTCCCAAGAATAATCAGAAATCGATTGATGGAAGAAACAAGAAAACAAAACAAACTAACATATAATAATAGTTTCGGATTAACTTTTTTAGCCTTTAGGGTAACGAATGAATGCAAAATAAATATGGACACGCCTTGATAGATTTATTTGTGTTTGCATGATAGGGATAGTTACGGATAACTTACGGATATAAAAATGCTGTAAAATAAGTTTGCGTCAACCGATTGATATGAAAATTTGTCCGAATAAACATTGATCGTTTGAAATTAAATGCCATTGTCATTTTAAAACAATGACGTGAGACGTTCTTGCACGAGACAGCGTCATGACGTCACTTCATGTGACCAGGCGCACCTGTACCCCATGGGTTGACTTTTTTTTTAGTGTATTTGGGTGTTAGAAAAGTTGGTCTACAATTTTAAATGAAAAATAATTTTCTAACATTAATTGACCATTTTTTCGAAAACATACGGCATTGTGTTGCTTTATTTGTCGAAGACATCCCAGATCAATTTTACCTGCATCCGGGTTTTTCCCATATGGGAGATGAAAAAGGCAACAAACAGTATCTCTTTAAAAAGTACTTTAAGATTATGCTTTTTTTATACAAGCCACCATTGGTCCTTATTGTTATTCATTTTAATCACTTTTTGTGTGACGAAAGCTTTTGCAAAGAAAAATTAATATCTAAAATCTGCGGATTTTGAAATTTTATGATGCATGCAGGCCATCGTAGATAAGATGCGTTCGGGTTTTCTCCATTAAATATAGGCGTGTTCAGTTCAAAGGCTCTGCTCAACAGAACGAGTCGTTTCGGTCCAGCGACTCTTAAGGACTCTCGCCGTAAGGACATTTGAAAAGCATTTCCTCTCAGTCATGTTATTCGTCATGCAATTCGTCAAATTATTTGAGCCCCGCCCCAAAATACTAAAATACTTTACCCGAATATATCCCTGAATTATTAAAAACATGCTATAAATCATAGCAAAACCTTCGTTTTTGTAACTATCCATTCTAATGTCATTTCCACATGCAAAGAATGCGCCTAAATATATACATGTAGTCTCACCAAGGGTTTCGGAGAGAAGGACCGTTTATTTCCAGGGAGCTGAGGAGAATGATAACGTATTTCATTTGTGCTGGAGAATGAGCATAACGTTTTGGATTATACGGAGCAAGGACCAGAAAGCTCAGGACTATTTTAAGAAGCCGATGAAAAGGGTCATTTCTCCTATCAGGCAGCAAGGAACTAAAATATGTCCTGGTAGGTCTCAAATAGTCATCAATGGTTCGATTTAGATAGAAATATAAAACATGTATCGTTGAACAAAGTAAAATATAGCGTTGTCAAATAAAGGGCAGCGTTTTCTTCGAAGTGGGCATCCTCGATTTTACAAATTCAAAAACTCAAATATAAATACATACTGCACTCAACAGCGGAAAGTTTATTATACAAAATTTTGATACAAAATCAAAAAAAGGCCATTTTCAGATAGCTTTGAAACTATGGGCCATTTTCAAGTTAGCAGTACGTATAGTCAGAGAGCTTTGAAACTAATGAAATAGTACGTATAGTCAGAGAGTTTTGAAACTAATGAAATTTGGGTCAAACTTAGGACTGGTCAGGACCTTGAAACAGGGCAAGTTTAAAGAAAATCGTTCGCTCAGTTTTCGAGATATCGAAGTTCGAAATAGCCGACCCCATACCCAATATGGGCAGTATGGGCCATTTTCAAGTTAGCAGTACGTATAGCACAGAGTTTTGAAACTAATGAAATTTGGGTCAAACTTAGGACTGGTCAGGACCTTGAAACTGGGCAAGTTTAAAGAAAATCGTTCGCTCAGTTTTCGAGATATCGAAGTTCGAAATAGCCGACCCCATACCCAATATGGGCAGTATGGGCCATTTTCAAGTTAGCAGTACGTATAGCACAGAGTTTTGAAACTAATGAAATTTGGGTCAAACTTAGGACTGGTCAGGACCTTGAAACTGGGCAAGTTTAAAGAAAATCGTTCGCTCAGTTTTTGAGATATCGAAGTTCGAAATAGCCGACCCCATACCAATATGGGCAGTATGGGCCATTTTCAAGTTAGCAGTACGTATAGCACAGAGTTTTGAAACTAATGAAATTTGGGTCAAACTTAGGACTGGTCAGGACCTTGAAACTGGGCAAGTTTAAAGAAAATCGTTCGCTCAGTTTTCGAGATATCGAAGTTCGAAATAGCCGACCCCATACCCAATATGGGCAGTATGGGCCATTTTCAAGTTAGCAGTACGTATAGCACAGAGTTTTGAAACTAATGAAATTTGGGTCAAACTTAGGACTGGTCAGGACCTTGAAACTGGGCAAGTTTAAAGAAAATCGTTCGCTCAGTTTTTGAGATATCGAAGTTCGAAATAGCCGACCCCATACCAATATGGGCAGTATGGGCCATTTTCAAGTTAGCAGTACGTATAGCACAGAGTTTTGAAACTAATGAAATTTGGGTCAAACTTAGGACTGGTCAGGACCTTGAAACTGGGCAAGTTTAAAGAAAATCGTTCGCTCAGTTTTTGAGATATCGAAGTTCGAAATAGCCGACCCCATACCCAATATGGGCAGTATGGGCCATTTTCAAGTTAGCAGTACGTATAGCACAGAGTTTTGAAACTAATGAAATTTGAGTCAAACTTAGGACTGGTCAGGACCTTGAAACAGGGCAAGTTTAAAGAAAATCGTTCGCTCAGTTTTCGAGATATCGAAGTTCGAAATAGCCGACCCCATACCCAATATGGGCAGTATGGGCCATTTTCAAGTTAGCAGTACGTATAGCACAGAGTTTTGAAACTAATGAAATTTGGGTCAAACTTAGGACAGGTCAGGACCTTGAAACTGGGCAAGTTTAAAGAAAATCGTTCGCTCAGTTTTCGAGATATCGAAGTTCGAAATAGCCGACCCCATACCCAATATGGGCAGTATGGGCCATTTTCAAGTTAGCAGTACGTATAGCACAGAGTTTTGAAACTAATGAAATTTGGGTCAAACTTAGGACTGGTCAGGACCTTGAAACTGGGCAAGTTTTAAGAAAATCGTTCGCTCAGTTTTTGAGATATCGAAGTTCGAAATAGCCGACCCCATACCAATATGGGCAGTATGGGCCATTTTCAAGTTAGCAGTACGTATAGCACAGAGTTTTGAAACTAATGAAATTTGGGTCAAACTTAGGACTGGTCAGGACCTTGAAACTGGGCAAGTTTAAAGAAAATCGTTCGCTCAGTTTTCGAGATATCGAAGTTCGAAATAGCCGACCCCATACCCAATATGGGCAGTATGGGCCATTTTCAAGTTAGCAGTACGTATAGCACAGAGTTTTGAAACTAATGAAATTTGGGTCAAACTTAGGACTGGTCAGGACCTTGAAACTGGGCAAGTTTAAAGAAAATCGTTCGCTCAGTTTTTGAGATATCGAAGTTCGAAATAGCCGACCCCATACTAATATGGGCAGTATGGGCCATTTTCAAGTTAGCAGTACGTATAGCACAGAGTTTTGAAACTAATGAAATTTGGGTCAAACTTAGGACTGGTCAGGACCTTGAAACTGGGCAAGTTTAAAGAAAATCGTTCGCTCAGTTTTTGAGATATCGAAGTTCGAAATAGCCGACCCCATACCCAATATGGGCAGTATGGGCCATTTTCAAGTTAGCAGTACGTATAGCACAGAGTTTTGAAACTAATGAAATTTGAGTCAAACTTAGGACTGGTCAGGACCTTGAAACAGGGCAAGTTTAAAGAAAATCGTTCGCTCAGTTTTCGAGATATCGAAGTTCGAAATAGCCGACCCCATACCCAATATGGGCAGTATGGGCCATTTTCAAGTTAGCAGTACGTATAGCACAGAGTTTTGAAACTAATGAAATTTGGGTCAAACTTAGGACTGGTCAGGACCTTGAAACTGGGCAAGTTTAAAGAAAATCGTTCGCTCAGTTTTCGAGATATCGAAGTTCGAAATAGCCGACCCCATACCCAATATGGGCAGTATGGGCCATTTTCAAGTTAGCAGTACGTATAGCACAGAGTTTTGAAACTAATGAAATTTGGGTCAAACTTAGGACTGGTCAGGACCTTGAAACTGGGCAAGTTTAAAGAAAATCGTTCGCTCAGTTTTTGAGATATCGAAGTTCGAAATAGCCGACCCCATACCAATATGGGCAGTATGGGCCATTTTCAAGTTAGCAGTACGTATAGCACAGAGTTTTGAAACTAATGAAATTTGGGTCAAACTTAGGACTGGTCAGGACCTTGAAACTGGGCAAGTTTAAAGAAAATCGTTCGCTCAGTTTTTGAGATATCGAAGTTCGAAATAGCCGACCCCATACCCAATATGGGCAGTATGGGCCGTTTTCAAGTTGGCAGTACGTATAGCACAGAGTTTTGAAACTAATGAAATTTGGGTCAAACTTAGGACTGGTCAGGACCTTGAAACAGGGCAAGTTTAAAGAAAATCGTTCGCTCAGTTTTCGAGATATCGAAGTTCGAAATAGCCGACCCCATACCCAATATGGGCAGTATGGGCCATTTTCAAGTTAGCAGTACGTATAGCACAGAGTTTTAAAACTAATGAAATTTGGGTCAAACTTAGGACTGGTCAGGACCTTGAAACTGGGCAAGTTTAAAGAAAATCGTTCGCTCAGTTTTTGAGATATCGAAGTTCGAAATAGCCGACCCCATAACAATATGGGCAGTATGGGCCATTTTCAAGTTAGCAGTACGTATAGCACAGAGTTATGAAACTAATGAAATTTGGGTCAAACTTAGGACTGGTCAGGACCTTGAAACTGGGCAAGTTTAAAGAAAATCGTTCGCTCAGTTTTTGAGATATCGAAGTTCGAAATAGCCGACCCCATAACAATATGGGCAGTATGGGCCATTTTCAAGTTAGCAGTACGTATAGCACAGAGTTTTGAAACTAATGAAATTTGGGTCAAACTTAGGACTGGTCAGGACCTTGAAACTGGGCAAGTTTAAAGAAAATCGTTCGCTCAGTTTTTGAGATATCGAAGTTCGAAATAGCCGACCCCATACCCAATATGGGCAGTATGGGCCATTTTCAAGTTAGCAGTACGTATAGCACAGAGTTTTGAAACTAATGAAATTTGGGTAAAACTTAGGACTGGTCAGGACCTTGAAACAGGGCAAGTTTAAAGAAAATCGTTCGCTCAGTTTTCGAGATATCGAAGTTCGAAATAGCCGACCCCATACCCAATATGGGCAGTATGGGCCATTTTCAAGTTAGCAGTACGTATAGCACAGAGTTTTGAAACTAATGAAATTTGGGTCAAACTTAGGACTGGTCAGGACCTTGAAACTGGGCAAGTTTAAAGAAAATCGTTCGCTCAGTTTTTGAGATATCGAAGTTCGAAATAGCCGACCCCATACCCAATATGGGCAGTATGGGCCATTTTCAAGTTAGCAGTACGTATAGCACAGAGTTTTGAAACTAATGAAATTTGGGTCAAACTTAGGACTGGTCAGGACCTTGAAACTGGGCAAGTTTAAAGAAAATCGTTCGCTCAGTTTTCGAGATATCGAAGTTCGAAATAGCCGACCCCATACCAATATGGGCAGTATGGGCCATTTTCAAGTTAGCAGTTCGTATAGCACAGAGTTTTGAAACTAATGAAATTTGGGTCAAACTTAGGACTGGTCAGGACCTTGAAACTGGGCAAGTTTAAAGAAAATCGTTAGCTCAGTTTTTGAGATATCGAAGTTCGAAATAGCCGACCCCATACCCAATATGGGCAGTATGGGCCGTTTTCAAGTTAGCAGTACGTATAGCACAGAGTTTTGAAACTAATGAAATTTGGGTCAAACTTAGGACTGGTCAGGACCTTGAAACAGGGCAAGTTTAAAGAAAATCGTTCGCTCAGTTTTCGAGATATCGAAGTTCGAAATAGCCGACCCCATACCCAATATGGGCAGTATGGGCCATTTTCAAGTTAGCAGTACGTATAGCACAGAGTTTTGAAACTAATGAAATTTGGGTCAAACTTAGGACTGGTCAGGACCTTGAAACTGGGCAAGTTTAAAGAAAATCGTTCGCTCAGTTTTCGAGATATCGAAGTTCGAAATAGCCGACCCCATACCCAATATGGGCAGTATGGGCCATTTTCAAGTTAGCAGTACGTATAGCACAGAGTTTTGAAACTAATGAAATTTGGGTCAAACTTAGGACTGGTCAGGACCTTGAAACTGGGCAAGTTTAAAGAAAATCGTTCGCTCAGTTTTCGAGATATCGAAGTTCGAAATAGCCGACCCCATACCCAATATGGGCAGTATGGGCCATTTTCAAGTTAGCAGTACGTATAGCACAGAGTTTTGAAACTAATGAAATTTGGGTCAAACTTAGGACTGGTCAGGACCTTGAATCTGGGCAAGTTTAAAGAAAATCGTTCGCTCAGTTTTTGAGATATCGAAGTTCGAAATAGCCGACCCCATACCCAATATGGGCAGTATGGGCCATTTTCAAGTTAGCAGTACGTATAGCACAGAGTTTTGAAACTAATGAAATTTGGGTCAAACTTAGGACTGGACAGGACCTTGAAACAGGGCAAGTTTAAGGAAAATCGTTCGCTCAGTTTTCGAGATATCGAAGTTCGAAATAGCCGACCCCATACCCAATATGGGCAGTATGGGCCATTTTCAAGTTAGCAGTACGTATAGCACAGAGTTTTGAAACTAATGAAATTTGGGTCAAACTTAGGACTGGTCAGGACCTTAAAACTGGGCAAGTTTAAAGAAAATCGTTCGCTCAGTTTTTGAGATATCGAAGTTCGAAATAGCCGACCCCATACCCAATATGGGCAGTATGGGCCATTTTCAAGTTAGCAGTTCGTATAGCACAGAGTTTTGAAACTAATGAAATTTGGGTCAAACTTAGGACTGGTCAGGACCTTGAAACTGGGCAAGTTTAAAGAAAATCGTTCGCTCAGTTTTTGAGATATCGAAGTTCGAAATAGCCGACCCCTTACCCAATATGGGCAGTATGGGCCATTTTCAAGTTAGCAGTACGTATAGCACAGAGTTTTGAAACTAATGAAATTTGGGTCAAACTTAGGACTGGTCAGGACCTTGAAACTGGGCAAGTTTAAAGAAAATCGTTCGCTCAGTTTTTGAGATATCGAAGTTCGAAATAGCCGACCCCATACCCAATATGGGCAGTATGGGCCATTTTCAAGTTAGCAGTACGTATAGCACAGAGTTTTGAAACTAATGAAATTTGGGTCAAACTTAGGACTGGTCAGGACCTTGAAACAGGGCAAGTTTAAAGAAAATCGTTCGCTCAGTTTTCGAGATATCGAAGTTCGAAATAGCCGACCCCATACCCAATATGGGCAGTATGGGCCATTTTCAAGTTAGCAGTACGTATAGCACAGAGTTTTGAAACTAATGAAATTTGGGTCAAACTTAGGACTGGTCAGGACCTTGAAACTGGGCAAGTTTAAAGAAAATCGTTCGCTCAGTTTTCGAGATATCGAAGTTCGAAATAGCCGACCCCATACCCAATATGGGCAGTATGGGCCATTTTCAAGTTAGCAGTACGTATAGCACAGAGTTTTGAAACTAATGAAATTTGGGTCAAACTTAGGACTGGTCAGGACCTTGAAACTGGGCAAGTTTAAAGAAAATCGTTCGCTCAGTTTTTGAGATATCGAAGTTCGAAATAGCCGACCCCATACCAATATGGGCAGTATGGGCCATTTTCAAGTTAGCAGTACGTATAGCACAGAGTTTTGAAACTAATGAAATTTGGGTCAAACTTAGGACTGGTCAGGACCTTGAAACTGGGCAAGTTTAAAGAAAATCGTTCGCTCAGTTTTTGAGATATCGAAGTTCGAAATAGCCGACCCCATACCCAATATGGGCAGTATGGGCCGTTTTCAAGTTAGCAGTACGTATAGCACAGAGTTTTGAAACTAATGAAATTTGGGTCAAACTTAGGACTGGTCAGGACCTTGAAACAGGGCAAGTTTAAAGAAAATCGTTCGCTCAGTTTTCGAGATATCGAAGTTCGAAATAGCCGACCCCATACCCAATATGGGCAGTATGGGCCATTTTCAAGTTAGCAGTACGTATAGCACAGAGTTTTGAAACTAATGAAATTTGGGTCAAACTTAGGACTGGTCAGGACCTTGAAACTGGGCAAGTTTAAAGAAAATCGTTCGCTCAGTTTTTGAGATATCGAAGTTCGAAATAGCCGACCCCATACCAATATGGGCAGTATGGGCCATTTTCAAGTTAGCAGTACGTATAGCACAGAGTTTTGAAACTAATGAAATTTGGGTCAAACTTAGGACTGGTCAGGACCTTGAAACTGGGCAAGTTTAAAGAAAATCGTTCGCTCAGTTTTTGAGATATCGAAGTTCGAAATAGCCGACCCCATACCCAATATGGGCAGTATGGGCCATTTTCAAGTTAGCAGTACGTATAGCACAGAGTTTTGAAACTAATGAAATTTGGGTCAAACTTAGGACTGGTCAGGACCTTGAAACAGGGCAAGTTTAAAGAAAATCGTTCGCTCAGTTTTTGAGATATCGAAGTTCGAAATAGCCGACCCCATACCCAATATGGGCAGTATGGGCCATTTTCAAGTTAGCAGTACGTATAGCACAGAGTTTTGAAACTAATGAAATTTGGGTCAAACTTAGGACTGGTCAGGACCTTGAAACTGGGCAAGTTTAAAGAAAATCGTTCGCTCAGTTTTCGAGATATCGAAGTTCGAAATAGCCGACCCCATAACCAATATGGGCAGTATGGGCCATTTTCAAGTTAGCAGTACGTATAGCACAGAGTTTTGAAACTAATGAAATTTGGGTCAAACTTAGGACTGGTCAGGACCTTGAAACTGGGCAAGTTTAAAGAAAATCGTTCGCTCAGTTTTTGAGATATCGAAGTTCGAAATAGCCGACCCCATACCCAATATGGGCAGTATGGGCCGTTTTCAAGTTAGCAGTACGTATAGCACAGAGTTTTGAAACTAATGAAATTTGGGTCAAACTTAGGACTGGTCAGGACCTTGAAACAGGGCAAGTTTAAAGAAAATCGTTCGCTCAGTTTTCGAGATATCGAAGTTCGAAATAGCCGACCCCATACCCAATATGGGCAGTATGGGCCATTTTCAAGTTAGCAGTACGTATAGCACAGAGTTTTGAAACTAATGAAATTTGGGTCAAACTTAGGACTGGTCAGGACCTTGAAACTGGGCAAGTTTAAAGAAAATCGTTCGCTCAGTTTTTGAGATATCGAAGTTCGAAATAGCCGACCCCATAACAATATGGGCAGTATGGGCCATTTTCAAGTTAGCAGTACGTATAGCACAGAGTTATGAAACTAATGAAATTTGGGTCAAACTTAGGACTGGTCAGGACCTTGAAACTGGGCAAGTTTAAAGAAAATCGTTCGCTCAGTTTTTGAGATATCGAAGTTCGAAATAGCCGACCCCATAACAATATGGGCAGTATGGGCCATTTTCAAGTTAGCAGTACGTATAGCACAGAGTTTTGAAACTAATGAAATTTGGGTCAAACTTAGGACTGGTCAGGACCTTGAAACTGGGCAAGTTTAAAGAAAATCGTTCGCTCAGTTTATGAGATATCGAAGTTCGAAATAGCCGACCCCATACCCAATATGGGCAGTATGGGCCATTTTCAAGTTAGCAGTACGTATAGCACAGAGTTTTGAAACTAATGAAATTTGGGTCAAACTTAGGACTTGTCAGGACCTTGAAACAGGGCAAGTTTAAAGAAAATCGTTCGCTCAGTTTTCGAGATATCGAAGTTCGAAATAGCCGACCCCATACCCAATATGGGCAGTATGGGCCATTTTCAAGTTAGCAGTACGTATAGCACAGAGTTTTGAAACTAATGAAATTTGGGTCAAACTTAGGACTGGTCAGGACCTTGAAACTGGGCAAGTTTAAAGAAAATCGTTCGCTCAGTTTTCGAGATATCGAAGTTCGAAATAGCCGACCCCATACCAATATGGGCAGTATGGGCCATTTTCAAGTTAGCAGTACGTATAGCACAGAGTTTTGAAACTAATGAAATTTGGGTCAAACTTAGGACTGGTCAGGACCTTGAAACTGGGCAAGTTTCAAGAAAATCGTTCGCTCAGTTTTTGAGATATCGAAGTTCGAAATAGCCGACCCCATACCCAATATGGGCAGTATGGGCCATTTTCAAGTTAGCAGTACGTATAGCACAGAGTTTTGAAACTAATGAAATTTGGGTCAAACTTAGGACTGGTCAGGACCTTGAAACAGGGCAAGTTTAAAGAAAATCGTTCGCTCAGTTTTTGAGATATCGAAGTTCGAAATAGCCGACCCCATACCCAATATGGGCAGTATGGGCCATTTTCAAGTTAGCAGTACGTATAGCACAGAGTTTTGAAACTAATGAAATTTGGGTCAAACTTAGGACTGGTCAGGACCTTGAAACTGGGCAAGTTTAAAGAAAATCGTTCGCTCAGTTTTCGAGATATCGAAGTTCGAAATAGCCGACCCCATAACCAATATGGGCAGTATGGGCCATTTTCAAGTTAGCAGTACGTATAGCACAGAGTTTTGAAACTAATGAAATTTGGGTCAAACTTAGGACTGGTCAGGACCTTGAAACTGGGCAAGTTTAAAGAAAATCGTTCGCTCAGTTTTTGAGATATCGAAGTTCGAAATAGCCGACCCCATACCCAATATGGGCAGTATGGGCCGTTTTCAAGTTAGCAGTACGTATAGCACAGAGTTTTGAAACTAATGAAATTTGGGTCAAACTTAGGACTGGTCAGGACCTTGAAACAGGGCAAGTTTAAAGAAAATCGTTCGCTCAGTTTTCGAGATATCGAAGTTCGAAATAGCCGACCCCATACCCAATATGGGCAGTATGGGCCATTTTCAAGTTAGCAGTACGTATAGCACAGAGTTTTGAAACTAATGAAATTTGGGTCAAACTTAGGACTGGTCAGGACCTTGAAACTGGGCAAGTTTAAAGAAAATCGTTCGCTCAGTTTTTGAGATATCGAAGTTCGAAATAGCCGACCCCATAACAATATGGGCAGTATGGGCCATTTTCAAGTTAGCAGTACGTATAGCACAGAGTTATGAAACTAATGAAATTTGGGTCAAACTTAGGACTGGTCAGGACCTTGAAACTGGGCAAGTTTAAAGAAAATCGTTCGCTCAGTTTTTGAGATATCGAAGTTCGAAATAGCCGACCCCATAACAATATGGGCAGTATGGGCCATTTTCAAGTTAGCAGTACGTATAGCACAGAGTTTTGAAACTAATGAAATTTGGGTCAAACTTAGGACTGGTCAGGACCTTGAAACTGGGCAAGTTTAAAGAAAATCGTTCGCTCAGTTTATGAGATATCGAAGTTCGAAATAGCCGACCCCATACCCAATATGGGCAGTATGGGCCATTTTCAAGTTAGCAGTACGTATAGCACAGAGTTTTGAAACTAATGAAATTTGGGTCAAACTTAGGACTTGTCAGGACCTTGAAACAGGGCAAGTTTAAAGAAAATCGTTCGCTCAGTTTTCGAGATATCGAAGTTCGAAATAGCCGACCCCATACCCAATATGGGCAGTATGGGCCATTTTCAAGTTAGCAGTACGTATAGCACAGAGTTTTGAAACTAATGAAATTTGGGTCAAACTTAGGACTGGTCAGGACCTTGAAACTGGGCAAGTTTAAAGAAAATCGTTCGCTCAGTTTTCGAGATATCGAAGTTCGAAATAGCCGACCCCATACCCAATATGGGCAGTATGGGCCATTTTCAAGTTAGCAGTACGTATAGCACAGAGTTTTGAAACTAATGAAATTTGGGTCAAACTTAGGACTGGTCAGGACCTTGAAACTGGGCAAGTTTAAAGAAAATCGTTCGCTCAGTTTTTGAGATATCGAAGTTCGAAATAGCCGACCCCATACCAATATGGGCAGTATGGGCCATTTTCAAGTTAGCAGTACGTATAGCACAGAGTTTTGAAACTAATGAAATTTGGGTCAAACTTAGGACTGGTCAGGACCTTGAAACTGGGCAAGTTTAAAGAAAATCGTTCGCTCAGTTTTTGAGATATCGAAGTTCGAAATAGCCGACCCCATACCCAATATGGGCAGTATGGGCCGTTTTCAAGTTAGCAGTACGTATAGCACAGAGTTTTGAAACTAATGAAATTTGGGTCAAACTTAGGACTGGTCAGGACCTTGAAACAGGGCAAGTTTAAAGAAAATCGTTCGCTCAGTTTTCGAGATATCGAAGTTCGAAATAGCCGACCCCATACCCAATATGGGCAGTATGGGCCATTTTCAAGTTAGCAGTACGTATAGCACAGAGTTTTGAAACTAATGAAATTTGGGTCAAACTTAGGACTGGTCAGGACCTTGAAACTGGGCAAGTTTAAAGAAAATCGTTCGCTCAGTTTTTGAGATATCGAAGTTCGAAATAGCCGACCCCATAACAATATGGGCAGTATGGGCCATTTTCAAGTTAGCAGTACGTATAGCACAGAGTTATGAAACTAATGAAATTTGGGTCAAACTTAGGACTGGTCAGGACCTTGAAACTGGGCAAGTTTAAAGAAAATCGTTCGCTCAGTTTTTGAGATATCGAAGTTCGAAATAGCCGACCCCATAACAATATGGGCAGTATGGGCCATTTTCAAGTTAGCAGTACGTATAGCACAGAGTTTTGAAACTAATGAAATTTGGGTCAAACTTAGGACTGGTCAGGACCTTGAAACTGGGCAAGTTTAAAGAAAATCGTTCGCTCAGTTTTTGAGATATCGAAGTTCGAAATAGCCGACCCCATACCCAATATGGGCAGTATGGGCCATTTTCAAGTTAGCAGTACGTATAGCACAGAGTTTTGAAACTAATGAAATTTGGGTAAAACTTAGGACTGGTCAGGACCTTGAAACAGGGCAAGTTTAAAGAAAATCGTTCGCTCAGTTTTCGAGATATCGAAGTTCGAAATAGCCGACCCCATACCCAATATGGGCAGTATGGGCCATTTTCAAGTTAGCAGTACGTATAGCACAGAGTTTTGAAACTAATGAAATTTGGGTCAAACTTAGGACTGGTCAGGACCTTGAAACTGGGCAAGTTTAAAGAAAATCGTTCGCTCAGTTTTCGAGATATCGAAGTTCGAAATAGCCGACCCCATACCCAATATGGGCAGTATGGGCCATTTTCAAGTTAGCAGTACGTATAGCACAGAGTTTTGAAACTAATGAAATTTGGGTCAAACTTAGGACTGGTCAGGACCTTGAAACTGGGCAAGTTTAAAGAAAATCGTTCGCTCAGTTTTCGAGATATCGAAGTTCGAAATAGCCGACCCCATACCAATATGGGCAGTATGGGCCATTTTCAAGTTAGCAGTTCGTATAGCACAGAGTTTTGAAACTAATGAAATTTGGGTCAAACTTAGGACTGGTCAGGACCTTGAAACTGGGCAAGTTTAAAGAAAATCGTTAGCTCAGTTTTTGAGATATCGAAGTTCGAAATAGCCGACCCCATACCCAATATGGGCAGTATGGGCCGTTTTCAAGTTAGCAGTACGTATAGCACAGAGTTTTGAAACTAATGAAATTTGGGTCAAACTTAGGACTGGTCAGGACCTTGAAACAGGGCAAGTTTAAAGAAAATCGTTCGCTCAGTTTTCGAGATATCGAAGTTCGAAATAGCCGACCCCATACCCAATATGGGCAGTATGGGCCATTTTCAAGTTAGCAGTACGTATAGCACAGAGTTTTGACACTAATGAAATTTGGGTCAAACTTAGGACTGGTCAGGACCTTGAAACTGGGCAAGTTTAAAGAAAATCGTTCGCTCAGTTTTCGAGATATCGAAGTTCGAAATAGCCGACCCCATACCCAATATGGGCAGTATGGGCCATTTTCAAGTTAGCAGTACGTATAGCACAGAGTTTTGAAACTAATGAAATTTGGGTCAAACTTAGGACTGGTCAGGACCTTGAAACTGGGCAAGTTTAAAGAAAATCGTTCGCTCAGTTTTCGAGATATCGAAGTTCGAAATAGCCGACCCCATACCCAATATGGGCAGTATGGGCCATTTTCAAGTTAGCAGTACGTATAGCACAGAGTTTTGAAACTAATGAAATTTGGGTCAAACTTAGGACTGGTCAGGACCTTGAATCTGGGCAAGTTTAAAGAAAATCGTTCGCTCAGTTTTTGAGATATCGAAGTTCGAAATAGCCGACCCCATACCCAATATGGGCAGTATGGGCCATTTTCAAGTTAGCAGTACGTATAGCACAGAGTTTTGAAACTAATGAAATTTGGGTCAAACTTAGGACTGGACAGGACCTTGAAACAGGGCAAGTTTAAAGAAAATCGTTCGCTCAGTTTTCGAGATATCGAAGTTCGAAATAGCCGACCCCATACCCAATATGGGCAGTATGGGCCATTTTCAAGTTAGCAGTACGTATAGCACAGAGTTTTGAAACTAATGAAATTTGGGTCAAACTTAGGACTGGTCAGGACCTTGAAACTGGGCAAGTTTAAAGAAAATCGTTCGCTCAGTTTTTGAGATATCGAAGTTCGAAATAGCCGACCCCATACCCAATATGGGCAGTATGGGCCATTTTCAAGTTAGCAGTTCGTATAGCACAGAGTTTTGAAACTAATGAAATTTGGGTCAAACTTAGGACTGGTCAGGACCTTGAAACTGGGCAAGTTTAAAGAAAATCGTTCGCTCAGTTTTTGAGATATCGAAGTTCGAAATAGCCGACCCCATACCCAATATGGGCAGTATGGGCCATTTTCAAGTTAGCAGTACGTATAGCACAGAGTTTTGAAACTAATGAAATTTGGGTCAAACTTAGGACTGGTCAGGACCTTGAAACTGGGCAAGTTTAAAGAAAATCGTTCGCTCAGTTTTTGAGATATCGAAGTTCGAAATAGCCGACCCCATACCCAATATGGGCAGTATGGGCCATTTTCAAGTTAGCAGTACGTATAGCACAGAGTTTTGAAACTAATGAAATTTGGGTCAAACTTAGGACTGGTCAGGACCTTGAAACAGGGCAAGTTTAAAGAAAATCGTTCGCTCAGTTTTCGAGATATCGAAGTTCGAAATAGCCGACCCCATACCCAATATGGGCAGTATGGGCCATTTTCAAGTTAGCAGTACGTATAGCACAGAGTTTTGAAACTAATGAAATTTGGGTCAAACTTAGGACTGGTCAGGACCTTGAAACTGGGCAAGTTTAAAGAAAATCGTTCGCTCAGTTTTCGAGATATCGAAGTTCGAAATAGCCGACCCCATACCCAATATGGGCAGTATGGGCCATTTTCAAGTTAGCAGTACGTATAGCACAGAGTTTTGAAACTAATGAAATTTGGGTCAAACTTAGGACTGGTCAGGACCTTGAAACTGGGCAAGTTTAAAGAAAATCGTTCGCTCAGTTTTTGAGATATCGAAGTTCGAAATAGCCGACCCCATACCAATATGGGCAGTATGGGCCATTTTCAAGTTAGCAGTACGTATAGCACAGAGTTTTGAAACTAATGAAATTTGGGTCAAACTTAGGACTGGTCAGGACCTTGAAACTGGGCAAGTTTAAAGAAAATCGTTCGCTCAGTTTTTGAGATATCGAAGTTCGAAATAGCCGACCCCATACCCAATATGGGCAGTATGGGCCATTTTCAAGTTAGCAGTACGTATAGCACAGAGTTTTGAAACTAATGAAATTTGGGTCAAACTTAGGACTGGTCAGGACCTTGAAACAGGGCAAGTTTAAAGAAAATCGTTCGCTCAGTTTTTGAGATATCGAAGTTCGAAATAGCCGACCCCATACCCAATATGGGCAGTATGGGCCATTTTCAAGTTAGCAGTACGTATAGCACAGAGTTTTGAAACTAATGAAATTTGGGTCAAACTTAGGACTGGTCAGGACCTTGAAACTGGGCAAGTTTAAAGAAAATCGTTCGCTCAGTTTTCGAGATATCGAAGTTCGAAATAGCCGACCCCATACCCAATATGGGCAGTATGGGCCATTTTCAAGTTAGCAGTACGTATAGCACAGAGTTTTGAAACTAATGAAATTTGGGTCAAACTTAGGACTGGTCAGGACCTTGAAACTGGGCAAGTTTAAAGAAAATCGTTCGCTCAGTTTTTGAGATATCGAAGTTCGAAATAGCCGACCCCATACCCAATATGGGCAGTATGGGCCGTTTTCAAGTTAGCAGTACGTATAGCACAGAGTTTTGAAACTAATGAAATTTGGGTCAAACTTAGGACTGGTCAGGACCTTGAAACAGGGCAAGTTTAAAGAAAATCGTTCGCTCAGTTTTCGAGATATCGAAGTTCGAAATAGCCGACCCCATACCCAATATGGGCAGTATGGGCCATTTTCAAGTTAGCAGTACGTATAGCACAGAGTTTTGAAACTAATGAAATTTGGGTCAAACTTAGGACTGGTCAGGACCTTGAAACTGGGCAAGTTTAAAGAAAATCGTTCGCTCAGTTTTTGAGATATCGAAGTTCGAAATAGCCGACCCCATAACAATATGGGCAGTATGGGCCATTTTCAAGTTAGCAGTACGTATAGCACAGAGTTATGAAACTAATGAAATTTGGGTCAAACTTAGGACTGGTCAGGACCTTGAAACTGGGCAAGTTTAAAGAAAATCGTTCGCTCAGTTTTTGAGATATCGAAGTTCGAAATAGCCGACCCCATAACAATATGGGCAGTATGGGCCATTTTCAAGTTAGCAGTACGTATAGCACAGAGTTTTGAAACTAATGAAATTTGGGTCAAACTTAGGACTGGTCAGGACCTTGAAACTGGGCAAGTTTAAAGAAAATCGTTCGCTCAGTTTATGAGATATCGAAGTTCGAAATAGCCGACCCCATACCCAATATGGGCAGTATGGGCCATTTTCAAGTTAGCAGTACGTATAGCACAGAGTTTTGAAACTAATGAAATTTGGGTCAAACTTAGGACTTGTCAGGACCTTGAAACAGGGCAAGTTTAAAGAAAATCGTTCGCTCAGTTTTCGAGATATCGAAGTTCGAAATAGCCGACCCCATACCCAATATGGGCAGTATGGGCCATTTTCAAGTTAGCAGTACGTATAGCACAGAGTTTTGAAACTAATGAAATTTGGGTCAAACTTAGGACTGGTCAGGACCTTGAAACTGGGCAAGTTTAAAGAAAATCGTTCGCTCAGTTTTCGAGATATCGAAGTTCGAAATAGCCGACCCCATACCCAATATGGGCAGTATGGGCCATTTTCAAGTTAGCAGTACGTATAGCACAGAGTTTTGAAACTAATGAAATTTGGGTCAAACTTAGGACTGGTCAGGACCTTGAAACTGGGTAAGTTTAAAGAAAATCGTTCGCTCAGTTTTCGAGATATCGAAGTTCGAAATAGCCGACCCCATACCAATATGGGCAGTATGGGCCATTTTCAAGTTAGCAGTACGTATAGCACAGAGTTTTGAAACTAATGAAATTTGGGTCAAACTTAGGACTGGTCAGGACCTTGAAACTGGGCAAGTTTAAAGAAAATCGTTCGCTCAGTTTTTGAGATATCGAAGTTCGAAATAGCCGACCCCATACCCAATATGGGCAGTATGGGCCGTTTTCAAGTTAGCAGTACGTATAGCACAGAGTTTTGAAACTAATGAAATTTGGGTCAAACTTAGGACTGGTCAGGACCTTGAAACAGGGCAAGTTTAAAGAAAATCGTTCGCTCAGTTTTCGAGATATCGAAGTTCGAAATAGCCGACCCCATACCCAATATGGGCAGTATGGGCCATTTTCAAGTTAGCAGTACGTATAGCACAGAGTTTTGAAACTAATGAAATTTGGGTCAAACTTAGGACTGGTCAGGACCTTGAAACAGGGCAAGATTAAAGAAAATCGTTCGCTCAGTTTTCGAGATATCGAAGTTCGAAATAGCCGAACACCGATATCACGAAAACTGAGCGAACGATTTTCTTTAAACTCGCCCAGTTTCAAGGTCCTGACCAGTCCTAAGTTAGACCAAAATTTCATTAGTTTCAAAACTCTCTGACTATACGTACTGGTAACTTGAAAATGGCCCATACTGTCCATATTCGGTATGGGGTCGGCTATCTCGAACACCGATATCTCGAAAACTGAGCGAACGATTTTCTTTAAACTCGCCCTGTTTCAAGGTCCTGACCAGTCCTAAGTTTGACCAAAATTTCATTTGTTTCAAAACTCTCTAATATGCGTACTGCTAACTTGAAATTGACCCATACTGCCCATATTGGGTATGGCGTCGGCTATCTCGAACACCGATATCTCGAAAACTGAGCGAACGATTTTCTTTAAACTCGCCCAGTTTCAAGGTCCTGACCAGTCCTAAGTTTGACCAAAATTTCATTAGTTTCAAAACTCTCTGACTATACGTACTGCTAACTTGAAAATGGCCCATACTGTCCATATTCGGTATGGGGTCGGCTAACTCGAACACCGATATCTCGAAAACTGAGCGAACGATTTTCTTTAAACTCGCCCAGTTTTAAGGTCCTGACCAGTCCTAAGTTTGACCAAAATTTCATTGGTTTCAAAACTCTCTAATATGCGTACTGCTAACTTGAAAATGGCCCATACTGCCCATATTGGGTATGGCGTCGGCTATCTCGAACACCGATATCTCAAAAACTGAGCGAACGATTTTCTTTAAACTCGCCCTGTTTCAAGGTCCTGACCAGTCCTAAGTTTGACCAAAATTTCATTTGTTTCAAAACTCTCTAATATGCGTACTGCTAACTTGAAAATGGCCCATACTGTCCATATTCGGTATAGGGTCGGCTATCTCGAACACCGATATCTCGAAAACTGAGCGAACGATTTTCTTTAATCTCGCCCAGTTGTAAGGTCCTGACCAGTCCTAAGTTTCACCAAAATTTCATTTGTTTCAAAACTCTCTAATATGCGTACTGCTAACTTGAAAATGGCCCATACTGTCCATATTCGGTATGGGGTCGGCTATCTCGAACACCGATATCTCGAAAACTGAGCGAACGATTTTCTTTAAACTCGCCCAGTTTTAAGGTCCTGACCAGTCCTAAGTTTGACCAAAATTTCATTTGTTTCAAAACTCTCTAATATGCGTACAGCTAACTTGAAAATGGCCCATACTGCCCATATTGGGTATATCGTCGGCTATCTCGAACACCGATATCTCGAAAACTGAGAGAACGATTTTCTTTAAACTCGCCCAGTTTCAAGGTCCTGACCAGTCCTAAGTTTGACCAAAATTTCATTTGTTTCAAAACTCTCTAATATGCGTACTGCTAACTTGAATATGGCCCATACTGTCCATATTCGGTATGGGGTCGGCTATCTCGAACACCGATATCTCAAAAACTGAGCGAACGATTTTCTTTAAACTCGCCCAGTTTCAAGGTCCTGACCAGTCCTAAGTTTGACCAAAATTTCATTTGTTTCAAAACTCTCTAATATGCGTACTGCTAACTTGAAAATGGCCCATACTGCCCATATTGGGTATGGCGTCGGCTATCTCGAACACCGATATCACGAAAACTGAGCGAACGATTTTCTTTAAACTCGCCCAGTTTCAAGGTCCTGACCAGTCCTAAGTTTGACCAAAATTTCATTAGTTTCAAAACTCTCTGACTATACGTACTGCTAACTTGAAAATGGCCCATACTGTCCATATTCGGTATGGGGTCGGCTATCTCGAACACCGATATCTTGAAAACTGAGCGAACGATTTTCTTTAAACTCGCCCAGTTTCAAGGTCCTGACCAGTCCTAAGTTTGACCAAAATTTCATTTGTTTCAAAACTCTCTAATATGCGTACTGCTAACTTGAAATTGGCCCATACTGCCCATATTGGGTATGGCGTATGCTATCTCGAACACCGATATCTCGAAAACTGAGCGAACGATTTTCTTTAAACTCGCCTAGTTTCAAGTTCCTGACCAGTCCTAAGTTTGACCAAAATTTCATTAGTTTCAAAACTCTCTGACCATACGTACTGCTAACTTGAAAATGGTCCATACTGTCCATATTCGGTATGGGGTCGGCTAACTCGAACACCGATATCTCAAAAACTGAGCGAACGATTTTCTTTAAACTCGCCCAGTTTTAAGGTCCTGACCAGTCCTAAGTTTGACCAAAATTTCATTGGTTTCAAAACTCTCTAATATGCGTACTGCTAACTTGAAAATGGCCCATACTGCCCATATTGGGTATGGCGTCGGCTATCTCGAACACCGATATCTCGAAAACTGAGCGAACGATTTTCTTTAAACTCGCCCAGTTTCAAGGTCCTGACCAGTCCTAAGTTTGACCAAAATTTCATTTGTTTCAAAACTCTCTAATATGCGTACTGCTAACTTGAAAATGGCCCATACTGTCCATATTCGGTATAGGGTCGGCTATCTCGAACACCGATATCTCAAAAACTGAGCGAACGATTTTCTTTAAACTCGCCCAGTTTCAAGGTCCTGACCAGTCCTAAGTTTGACCAAAATTTCATTTGTTTCAAAACTCTCTAATATGCGTACTGCTAACTTGAAAATGGCCCATACTGCCCATATTGGGTATGGCGTAGGCTATCTCGAACACCGATATCACGAAAACTGAGCGAACGATTTTCTTTAAACTCGCCCAGTTTCAAGGTCCTGACCAGTCCTAAGTTTGACCAAAATTTCATTAGTTTCAAAACTCTCTGACTATACGTACTGCTAACTTGCAAATGGCCCATACTGTCCATATTCGGTATGGGGTCGGCTATCTGGAACACCGATATCTCGAAAACTGAGCGAACGATTTTCTTTAAACTCGCCCAGTTTTAAGGTCCTGACCAGTCCTAAGTTTGACCAAAATTTCATTTGTTTCAAAACTCTCTAATATGCGTACTGCTAACTTGAAAATGGCCCATACTGCCCATATTGGGTATGGCGTCGGCTATCTCGAACACCGATATCTCGAAAACTGAGTGAACGATTTTCTTTAAACTCGCCCAGTTTTAAGGTCCTGACCAGTCCTAAGTTTGACCAAAATTTCATTTGTTTCAAAACTCTCTAATATGCGTACTGCTAACTTGAAATTGGCCCATACTGCCCATATTGGGTATGGCGTATGCTATCTCGAACACCGATATCTCGAAAACTGAGCGAACGATTTTCTTTAAACTCGCCTAGTTTCAAGTTCCTGACCAGTCCTAAGTTTGACCAAAATTTCATTAGTTTCAAAACTCTCTGACCATACGTACTGCTAACTTGAAAATGGTCCATACTGTCCATATTCGGTATGGGGTCGGCTAACTCGAACACCGATATCTCAAAAACTGAGCGAACGATTTTCTTTAAACTCGCCCAGTTTTAAGGTCCTGACCAGTCCTAAGTTTGACCAAAATTTCATTGGTTTCAAAACTCTCTAATATGCGTACTGCTAACTTGAAAATGGCCCATACTGCCCATATTGGGTATGGCGTCGGCTATCTCGAACACCGATATCTCGAAAACTGAGCGAACGATTTTCTTTAAACTCGCCCAGTTTCAAGGTCCTGACCAGTCCTAAGTTTGACCAAAATTTCATTTGTTTCAAAACTCTCTAATATGCGTACTGCTAACTTGAAAATGGCCCATACTGTCCATATTCGGTATAGGGTCGGCTATCTCGAACACCGATATCTCAAAAACTGAGCGAACGATTTTCTTTAAACTCGCCCAGTTTCAAGGTCCTGACCAGTCCTAAGTTTGACCAAAATTTCATTTGTTTCAAAACTCTCTAATATGCGTACTGCTAACTTGAAAATGGCCCATACTGCCCATATTGGGTATGGCGTAGGCTATCTCGAACACCGATATCACGAAAACTGAGCGAACGATTTTCTTTAAACTCGCCCAGTTTCAAGGTCCTGACCAGTCCTAAGTTTGACCAAAATTTCATTAGTTTCAAAACTCTCTGACTATACGTACTGCTAACTTGCAAATGGCCCATACTGTCCATATTCGGTATGGGGTCGGCTATCTGGAACACCGATATCTCGAAAACTGAGCGAACGATTTTCTTTAAACTCGCCCAGTTTTAAGGTCCTGACCAGTCCTAAGTTTGACCAAAATTTCATTTGTTTCAAAACTCTCTAATATGCGTACTGCTAACTTGAAAATGGCCCATACTGCCCATATTGGGTATGGCGTCGGCTATCTCGAACACCGATATCTCGAAAACTGAGCGAACGATTTTCTTTAAACTCGCCCAGTTTCAAGGTCCTGACCAGTCCTAAGTTTGACCAAAATTTCATTTGTTTCAAAACTCTCTAATATGCGTACTGCTAACTTGAATATGGCCCATACTGTCCATATTCGGTATGGGGTCGTCTATCTCGAACACCGATATCTCGAAAACTGAGCGAACTATTTTCTTTAAACTCGCCCAGTTTCAAGGTCCTGACCAGTCCTAAGTTTGACCAAAATTTCATTTGTTTCAAAACTCCCTAATATGCGTACTGCTAACTTGAAAATGGTCCATACTGCCCATATTGGGTATGGCGTCGGCTATCTCGAACACCGATATCACGAAAACTGAGCGAACGATTTTCTTTAAACTCGCCCAGTTTCAAGGTCCTGACCAGTCCTAAGTTTGACCAAAATTTCATTAGTTTCAAAACTCTCTGACTATACGTACTGCTAACTTGAAAATGGCCCATACTGTCCATATTCGGTATGGGGTCGGCTATCTCGAACACCGATATCTCGAAAATTGAGCAAACGATTTTCTTTTAACTCGCCCAGTTTCAAGGTCCTGACCAGTCCTAAGTTTGACCAAAATTTCATTTGTTTCAAAACTCTCTAATATGCGTACTGCTAACTTGAAATTGGCCCATACTGCCCATATTGAGTATGGCGTCGGCTATCTCGAACACCGATATCTCGAAAACTGAGCGAACGATTTTCTTTAAACTCGCCCAGTTTCAAGGTCCTGACCAGTCCTAAGTTTGACCAAAATTTCATTAGTTTCAAAACTCTCTGACTATACGTACTGCTAACTTGAAAATGGCCCATACTGTCCATATTCGGTATGGGGTCGGCTAACTCGAACACCGATATCTCAAAAACTGAGCGAACGATTTTCTTTAAACTCGCCCAGTTTTAAGGTCCTGACCAGTCCTAAGTTTGACCAAAATTTCATTGGTTTCAAAACTCTCTAAAATGCGTACTGCTAACTTGAAAATGGCCCATACTGCCCATATTGGGTATGGCGTCGGCTATCTCGAACACCGATATCTCGAAAACTGAGCGAACGATTTTCTTTAAACTCGCCCAGTTTCAAGGTCCTGACCAGTCCTAAGTTTGACCAAAATTTCATTTGTTTCAAAACTCTCTAATATGCGTACTGCTAACTTGAAAATGGCCCATACTGTCCATATTCGGTATGGGGTCGGCTAACTCGAACACCGATATCTCAAAAACTGAGCGAACGATTTTCTTTAATCTCGCCCAGTTTTAAGGTCCTGACCAGTCCTAAGTTTGACCAAAATTTCATTTCTTTCAAAACTCTCTAATATGCGTACTGCTAACTTGAAAATGGCCCATACTGCCCATATTGGGTATGGCGTCGGCTATCTCGAACACCGATATCTCAAAAACTGAGTGAACGATTTTCTTTAAACTCGCCCAGTTTCAAGGTCCTGACCAGTCCTAAGTTTGACCAAAATTTCATTTGTTTCAAAACTCTCTAATATGCGTACTGCTAACTTGAAAATGGCCCATACTGCCCATATTGGGTATGGTGTCGGCTATCTCGAACACCGATATCACGAAAACTGAGCGAACGATTTTCTTTAAACTCGCCCAGTTTCAAGGTCCTGACCAGTCCTAAGTTTGACCAAAATTTCATTAGTTTCAAAACTCTCTGACTATACGTACTGCTAACTTGAAAATGGCCCATACTGTCCATATTCGGTATGGGGTCGGCTATCTCGAACACCGATATCTCGAAAACTGAGCGAACGATTTTCTTTAAACTCGCCCAGTTTTAAGGTCCTGACCAGTCCTAAGTTTGACCAAAATTTCATTTGATTCAAAACTCTCTAATATGCGTACTGCTAACTTGAAAATGGCCCATACTGCCCATATTGGGTATGGCGTCGGCTACCTCGAACACCGATATCTCGAAAACTGAGCGAACGATTTTCTTTAAACTCGCCCAGTTTCAAGGTCCTGACCAGTCCTAAGTTTGACCAAAATTTCATTTGTTTCAAAACTCTCTAATATGCGTACTGCTAACTTGAAAATGGCCCATACTGTCCATATTCGGTATGGGGTCGGCTAACTCGAACACCGATATCTCAAAAACTGAGCGAACGATTTTCTTTAAACTCGCCCAGTTTTAAGGTCCTGACCAGTCCTAAGTTTGACCAAAATTTCATTGGTTTCAAAACTCTCTAATATGCGTACTGCTAACTTGAAAATGGCCCATACTGCCCATATTGGGTATGGCGTCGGCTATCTCGAACACCGATATCTCAAAAACTGAGTGAACGATTTTCTTTAAACTCGCCCAGTTTCAAGGTCCTGACCAGTCCTAAGTTTGACCAAAATTTCATTTGTTTCAAAACTCTCTAATATGCGTACTGCTAACTTGAAAATGGCCCATACTGCCCATATTGGGTATGGCGTCGGCTATCTCGAACACCGATATCACGAAAACTGAGCGAACGATTTTCTTTAAACTCGCCCAGTTTCAAGGTCCTGACCAGTCCTAAGTTTGACCAAAATTTCATTAGTTTCAAAACTCTCTGACTATACGTACTGCTAACTTGAAAATGGCCCATACTGTCCATATTCGGTATGGGGTCGGCTATCTCGAACACCGATATCTCGAAAACTGAGCGAACGATTTTCTTTAAACTCGCCCAGTTTTAAGGTCCTGACCAGTCCTAAGTTTGACCAAAATTTCATTTGTTTCAAAACTCTCTAATATGCGTACTGCTAACTTGAAAATGGCCCATACTGCCCATATTGGGTATGGCGTCGGCTATCTCGAACACCGATATCTCGAAAACTGAGCGAACGATTTTCTTTAAACTCGCCCAGTTTCAAGGTCCTGACCAGTCCTAAGTTGGACCAAAATTTCATTTGTTTCAAAACTCTCAAATATGCATACTGCTAACTTGAATATGGCCCATACTGTCCATATTCGGTATGGGGTCGGCTATCTCGAACACCGATATCTCGAAAACTGAGCGAACGATTTTCTTTAAACTCGCCCAGTTTCAAGGTCCTGACCAGTCCTAAGTTTGACCAAAATTTCATTTGTTTCAAAACTCTCTAATATGCGTACTGCTAACTTGAAAATGGCCCATACTGCCCATATTGGGTATGGCGTCGGCTATCTCGAACACCGATATCACGAAAACTGAGCGAACGATTTTCGTTAAACTCGCCCAGTTTCAAGGTCCTGACCAGTTCTAAGTTTGACCAAAATTTCATTAGTTTCAAAACTCTATGACTATACGTACTGCTAACTTGAAAATGGCCAATAGTTTCAAAGCTATCTGAAAATGGCCCATATTTTGTTTTTGTGAAACAAACGTTCCCCTGTTGAGTGCTGTGTGAATTTATATTTGGGTTTTTGAATTTGTAAAATCGAGGACGGCCAGGATGGCCACTTCGAAGAAAACGCTGCCCTTTATTTGAATGCCGAAACCCTTGGTGGGACTCGTGTATTTTAGGCGGATTCTTTGCATGTTGAATTGACATTGGAATAGATAGTGATTTATGGGCATGTTTTCTTTTTATTGTATTTACCTCTCTTTTGTGCACGTCATATTTGGCTTTAGTTGTTGTAAGCCCGGGCTAGGTCACATTAATGATTCGGGGATAGTTTCGGGTGAAGTCTTTTAGTATTTTCTGCCAGTTAATGTACAGTCAATTAGTACGTGGAGTGATCGGAAAGTAAAATTGTTGTCATTTCTTTCGTTTTTGTTATTTCGAGATGAAATTTCATCAAATAATGCAGCAATATATATTCGAGTATATAGGCAGTTATTCCATTGCAATAACGTTGAAGCTGTCGTTATTCGCCTAACGTTATGTGACGCAACGTAACGTCGAAGTTTTATTCTTATGTCAAAAAACTTCTTTGTTCAAAGTTTTGTAACGCCCCCGTTTTAATTGCGTTTGTCAGCATATTATATAATACTTATTAAATGCAACGTACAAGCTACGAGGATGCTTATCGAATGGATTTGTCTCTATAGAGTCTCACAAATACCGACTCTTAAGATTAAAGAACATATTTCATTTTCGGGAAGTCATTTTTATAAGTACGTATATATTTACTGCAAGCTCGAAACATTCTAGTTTTTGCCAGTCTTTTCTTTTTATCATTTCGTTAAACATAGGCTAGAAAACAAGATACATTCAGTTTAGGTTTACAAAATGAAATCAAAATTCTTGCATATTTTAGGCTAAGTTCGCCGTATTAGTAGATAAAGCATCAGAATGCCGTATGTTTTCGAAAAAAATAATGTTAGAAAAATTAATATTCATTAAAAAATATCAACCAACTTTTAAAAAATAATATTCATTAAAAAATATCAACCAACTTTTCAAACACGCCAAATACACTAAAAAAAGTCAACCCAGGGATACAGGTGCGCCGGGTCACATGAAGTGACGTCATTACGCTGTCTCGTGCATGAACGCCTCACGTCATTGTTTTAAAATGCCAATGGTATTTAATTACAAACGATCAATGTTTATTCGTACAATTTCATATCAATCGGTCGACGCAAACTTATTTTACAGCACTTTTATACGTACTTTCCGATCGCCCCTCGTACATATGGTTGCATGCGGATAGGCCATTCGCATTCTATTAGTCACATCCGTAACAATTCTTTTCTTATTCATAATCAACCTTAAGTTTAGGAATCGTATTTGCAACAATGACATCCGTATCTGTGTGTATAATATCCGCAGCATCTGTTAGGTCAGCGAACACATTTTGAAAATAGTCAAACTTCAGACAATGATGAAAATCTAAACCGATGGATAATACCACGTTGCTGAAGGCCCTACGGACGATTGCGGATTAGGTACGATTCTTGCTACGAATATGACGGACAGATACGGAAGACTTATCAGCAAGCATCTGTATTTGCTAGTGTGACTGTTCTATGACCAATAGGAGTGGTTGCTGAAACCATAGCGAACGTCTCCATATACGCAAGTGACTGGTAATATGTAATATCCGTAACTTATCCGTACAGTTGAGTCTTCTGGAGTTGCGCGGCACATGGACTTGCGCATGTCATATTTTAGTGTCTCGGAACTAATGCATGAAAGTTTACAATCGTTTGTTAGTAACATTTTATCAATTAACATCATTATAGAAGCCAAAGATGCAAAATATCATAGATGGAGCATCCATGAACAGAACAGACGGTGAAAGTTTAAGTAAAACATACATGTCAGTCATTTTGTTTACCTAGTGTATTGCATTGTCCTAATTATCTATTCATTGGGCTGCTGTAATCCATATTTTTCTTACCAATCAGCTAGAAACAAGACTAGCTTCAACAATTATCTATTCAAATACAATATTTCTTATGGAAAGCCCTCTGCTAATGTCAAATAAATGAAGTGCGCAACTCCATGTGACCTTTGACATCAGGGATAAACATGGGGGTACCTTTACTTATGTTGGAATTCCAAGAAATCGTTTGAATATTTTCAGGATTTCTTTTGGTAATTGTATGCATCAGATTTTCATGCAAATAGAGGATTATTTATTTCATCGAGACTGAGCTTCTTTTCATGTCTAAACGGTCAAACAATGCTTAGGTGCGCAACTCCAGGGGACAGCATCGTATATATCCGTGGCTGTCCCTATCATGCAAATACAAATAAATCTATCAATGCTTGTCCATATTTATTTGGCATTCATTCGTTACTTTAGCCCCGCCCTTTACAGCTAAAAAAATAATCCTAAACTATTATTATATGTTAGTTAAACCTAGCCCTCAGACGGAAAGCTACATGTAACTTGTTGAGAGAGAGAGCGTGTCCTCCTCTTCATACAAGTTGCTGAAAAATAATGGGCTGTATTGTTATGCGCTGTCCTTACTGTTGTCTGCATGTAAGCTGGGATTTTGAATGTAATTGTATGGATTCCTCATCTCTCTATTCCTATTTGTAATTATTTTTGTGTTGTTTTAGCCTTATGTACGTTTTCATATTTTAGTTCAGTTCAGGTAACTGAGTGGCCGCCTATTGGGGAATAGCTGCTCACTCGGCTTACTATATGTTTTGTTGGTATTGGTATAAGTAGTGTCATTTTGTTTTTTCCAACCCCTCGGTTTATGGAGTGGGAATTTCTTTCTGATTGTGCCATTTCCTGATCATTGCCTATATACTTGTATCTTTTTATTTGTAATAATAAAACGTTAATTTCAGTCGACATCCTAATCGTGTACTGGTGATTATGTGCGTATGCGCATATGTGCGTACTGCCAACTGCTAGCAGTACAGACAGCAGTATACTGCCAACTGCTAGCAGTACAGCAGTATACTGCCTACTGCTACTGCTACTGCTGACTTCCTACCGGTGATTAAAATACATGTACGGGTTTGTCTAATTCACTGAACTGGACAAAATACAGGTAGCAAATATGTGACAGTGGTCTAGGCTGACGGAATTCGACTTTTCTATAATCTCCCTACTTAAACAGATGGACTAGACAGCCGACCACGCCCAGATATGAATATTAAAGTTGCCGCCTATACAGTAACCTATCTGCCCAATTATACCTATAGAATTCGGTGGCAGAATTCGGTGGTATGAATCGTTTATATATAAAATAGATTTATGAAACACATTGCTGACACATGATGTCAGTACTTCCATTTAGTTTGTAAATTTATTTTGTAAAGACTTTTATAACATTATTATATAATATCACGTTGTACATTCCAACATCAAATGTATAATTCGAATTGTAGTTTGGCAAATGACTTCAACAAATTAAATTATTAAACGCTCACAGACAATAAAATACCAATAATAAACAGAAGTGTAAAATGATGTAAAAACATATAAATATAAATCTGTTAATATAAAATAAGACTGAGTCAAAAAAAAAAATAAAAATAAAAAGCCTGAAATTAATTTCTGGTGCATTATATTTTTTCATTGGCGGGTTCTAATTCGAATTCGATTCGAGGAATTTTGATTGCATTACGTCGAGAATACCTTGATTCTAATTTCCAGTAGTTTTCATTTATAGTATTGTGGCTTCTTTTTTGGCATCCGTCAGTACTTCCATTCGTTTACGCGTTTTAAGTTCATCAACCGTTTGGCCATGTTTATTGCTGCGCTTTTGATGTACCATTTTGACAACATTCATTTTTCTACGCCTTGACCACTGAAATTGAGCAGTCCCGTATCTATTTACAAAGCTGGGCACATGATATGAGCCAGTGCATGAGACGACCAACAATCTACATATGCGAAAACAAAGGCGCAGATCAGTTTCGCAGTAACTGCGAAGCTAATCAGCGCCTTTGTATTCTCTACATGGATAGTAAAATTCCTCTACTTTCTAAATCCTCTAGCCATCTTCTGTGCATGTGCAGCCTGGTTTGTGTCAGACTTGGTCGGAACCCCAAATTGTTAGTTTTCTCACGCACAGGCTCATATAGGAGACAATGCATGTACGGGAACAAGACAACTCACCGACAAGACAACTCACCGACACGGTTTTTGAGACCAACAGATTTTGAGACAATTCACCGACACTTCTGAAGACAATTCACCGACACTGTACGGCGTTACGCGCGAGGATCCAAAGCGACCTTTCTTTTCTAAACCAAGAAATGTTTCTAACCATTTTTTAATGCGCTCAAACAATGTTTCCTTTTGGACTTGAATATTATTTTGCGTCAAGAAATTGTGTATGTCGGCTATTTCTCGCCACAAGAATACTTACATCGTCATGAATGTCATTGTTAATAATGAAAAGTAATTTATCTGACAAGGACTTTGCTAACTTCATGTAGTCACAAACTGTTAAAGACGTCACTTGAGGATTACCGGATTTGTGTGACTCTCCACACATTAAATTTCACACCTAAGTCATTTATTGCCTGCACTAATCTGTCTGCCTGATAAGATTTCTGACTTGACACTTCTGCCTTATTGTCAAGTTGCCTGCAGTTATGAAGCGGGTTGGACATCAAAATGTCACAAATTCGCAAAAACAAATGCAGTTCATCTGGAACAACCTTAATGGCAGTTTGTTTTTACACCCATATTGTTTTGCCAAGTAAAAACATTTCAAGTTTTCTGCTGTTCTGTTCATTGTGTCAGCATAATACTTCATGTCTTTTGAATAATATACATGTATGTGTGATTGTTTTTATCATCCACACACCAGGGGCAAGCAGGTGTTTGCACTTGCATTTACATACCGAACTATTTGATTTCAAAGTGACCTTTAATTGATTGCACATGAAACAATTGCTCTTATAACTAAATAGCGTGCACGTGGAAAGACACAAAAAAATGAATAAACAAATAGATTAGACAAATAAAATAAATTATGGGAATATAACAAAATAGTAATAATATCGCCAAAATTCAAGATTATTGTTGTTGTTTTTTTTTCATTCGTCCTAATTTCATTACTGTATGTAACAAATAGCGCGTATATTGCCTGGAGTCACTATCACGATAGCTCAGTCAAGGAAACGGACTTAGAAAAATTTGATGATATTTATTCAGGCTTCTGAATGCTCAAAACCGATTTTCGGGATAATCAGGAACTAAAACGGACAAAGATACTCTTACAAATTATATATCAGCTTAAAGTCTAGAAGACAAAGAATAAGATGATAACAGGAAAAATAATCGCATTTGAAAAGAAAACAGAGTTTGACCCATGTAAAATGCGAACATTCGTATATTTGACACAGAACCAGTATCAAATAGATATGACACACACCAGTCACATATCTGAGCCCCAGTTACCACGAAGATGACAAAATAATTTAATAAAATTGATATCATTTTGAAGGTAATAAAATTTTCTTTCAAACAGTAACAGGAAAAAATATGACATTTGCAAAGAAAAGGTATTTAATAAAGTTTTTGCTTAATGTCCCTATTGTTCCCATGTAAAAAAAATGGACAGGTAAACTAGTTCACACCTTTTACGGAAACAGGTAAATCTTCGGCAATTTCCAGCGCTATGATGTTTATGTTTGGGCATGTACAGAAAATGGTAATTTTCAATTTTTCCTAAAATCGTTTCCGCAACTTGTTTTGGTCATCACGCACATTATCAAACTCTTTAAGACTGTGCAAATTCAAAAAGCTAGTTTGAAAATTTGTTAGTCAAAATGTCACTTAAAAATATGAACAAGAAAAGCTTTAACATGTTTTCACATGTATAAAAATAGGCGGTGTGGTTAGGATCGTATACATGAAAACAAAATTATGTATTTTGTTCTAATTTAATGTTATGAGCAACTGTTATTTTCCTTTAGAGTCACTGCTTATCTATTTAACTAACTGAAATAGACAAGTACTCATGTTAATCAGGGGACCGATGGTCCCAGAATTACACCTGAGAGTATTTTTGGTATAAATTGAAGGGTCCCGGGTCGTTTCGCCCGTGAGTTGTTTTGCCCCTGAGTCGTTTCGCACGTGGGTCGTTTCGCCCTGGGTCGTTTCGCCCTCGAGTCGTTTCGCCCCTATTTGGTGAGTGGTTTCGCCCTTATTTTTCTACCATGCCCAAATGTGTAATCTGGTGTATTATTTGTTAAGGATATGTCTTGGGCGGATCATTCATAACTATCTTTTGGGTATATATACTAAAGAACTTTGAAAACGCCTCACTATAAATTGGTTGCGATGATGATTATTTCTTTTAGAATACAGGACATTTCGGCAAAAATAATTTCAAACAGAAAATACAATCATCCTGTTTAAATTTCATACCAAAACAGTAACGTCAATGCGACAGGCGAAACGACCCGGATTCAACTGAAGCAAGTTTTGCTGTTTTGTAAATATGTTTTTTAAATTCTAAATTTTCATTTTTCAAACCATCTTTTGTGTCATCACAGGCTGGTTAGAATCCTTGAAGAACAGTTTTTAGGTTAGAGTTAATATTATTTTATATGTGCTGCATGATGAGAATGTTAGCATACGAGCGTATTTGTATACATGTATATGACAAGAACGCCACGGAGGTCGATATCGCACCTGCATCGGGCAAAACAATTAAAACACGAAATAAAGGTCGAGGGCACCAGTTCAAGTTGTGCAATTAAAAGGTATGTCAAGGACAATGACTATGCAAGGTTTCACACTCGTAGCTATCACAGGTGCAGAGGAAGCCTAACTTTGACGTAAAAAATTACAAAGTCAGTGGACCATGAAATATAGATCAAGGGCATCGGGTCAATGTGCATGCTTGAAGGGTTTGTCAAGGACAATAACTATGCAAGGTTTCACACTTACAGCTATCACAGGTGCAGAGAAAACATAACTTCGAGGTAAAAATTAACAAAGTCATTGGACCAAGAAATATAGGTCAAGGTCATCGGGTCAAGGTGCGTGCTTTAAGGGTATGTCAAGGACATTAACTATGCATGGTTTCACACTAACAGCTATCACAGGGGTAGAGAAAACCTAACTTCGACGTAAAAATTAACAAAGTGAATGGACCGTAAAATATAGGTCAAGGACATTGGGTCAAGGTGCGTGCTTGAAGGGTATGTCAAGAACAATAACTATGCAAGGTTTCACATTCACAGCTATCATATGTGTAGAGAAAACTTAACTTCGACGTAATTGTTGACGGACGGACGGACGCCCGGACGGACGGATGGACTGACGGACGGAAATTTGGACTCCTATATCCCACCCTGCTATAAGCAGGTGCGATAAAAAGAAAGTGACAGGATAGTTTTTTTCAGTATATGTGCATGTGATGTCATTTCTGTTCTTAAATGCAAACAATAAGGTTTTAGCATTCTTTGTGACTTTTCCCAGTTTGATATTTGTAACGTTGTGTGTGGTTTTATCATTTCATCATGCAGCTCATGTTGCTTTTTCAATTTTCATGGAAATTAGTCTTCCATGATATTCACTAATGGAATTTACACAGTTTTAATGGCAGTTAAGGTACACTAGACTACAATTAAAGATTGCATAATAAGAAACATATCATAATGCAAATTAATTGTTGAAAACTTAACATATAAACTGACTTTTTTCATATGAGCTGCATCATAAATAATAACACTCAACAGCTGTGAAACCTTTCATACGGAAGTTAAAGTGTCTAGTATTTGTATCTGACACATTGTTGTAAAACTTTTTAACTTTTATTGAAACCCTGATGATGATATTTCACTTGACACAGCTCATATCTTCATCATTGGTTGTATTTTGTATGAATAAAATCAGTCTCTCATGATTTTTTTTCTTTGCAATGTTGAGCTTAATGCTTGTAATTCCAGCTTTCATACAGAGTCAGACAACAATGCATATATAGTTACATACAGAAGATGAACTATTTTCTAAATAAAACAACACCATGTTTAAAATAAGACTGTATTTCACTTGACACAACTCTTATCATCATGATTCGTTGCCATCTATCATATAAATACATGTACAACCCCTTTCACTCAAGTTTGCCATTTACCATTTGCATTATGCAAGAAGACCATGTGTTGTGAAGATTCTTCTCATGTTGTCCACAAAGACATCTAGACTGACTGATCAGCTAATCTGAGTGAGTTTCAAACTAAATGACCTTCAAAACGGCAAACTCAAGTGAAATTTTCATCGTTCCATGTGGAATTTTGGCCATGTAGATACTGATACTGTCAAATGTGTGTTCTTAACATGCATTGTATATCTTGTGCAAAGAATTTTGAAATAAAAATGGCTTTAATAAGAAAATTACAATATTTTTATCAGAAGAGGTGACATCATTACCTAAATATAGCAAAATGAAACCTCACATACCCCAGTGGTAGTCATCAGATGTCATACCACTTTGAGGGGAAAAGCAGATGCAGAAAAAGGTATACATCTAGTCAGGAGTGACAGATGGAAATAATACAAACTAAAAAAGAAAACAAAAATAAACCACAACATCTTGATTTTGTTTTCAGTAATAGATTTGGTCCATCTAAACATGCATATGAATTTTGAAGTCTCTAACTCTAATACAGACTGAGCTGATATTATGAAAATTTATTGGATGAAAAGAAAAATGGATAAATAAATGAAAATATAAGCTGGAGACAGTTGATTCTCAAACACACAATAAAACATGTACTCAGTGTTTGTACCTAATTTCAAATGTCTAGGTTAAGTAGTTGCTGAGAATTCGTTCACAGAACTTTTTACGTATAGGAAAGACAGGTGGGAAAAGAAACATAGCACAAGTAAACCACAGCATCTTTATCTTGCTTTCCGTAATAGATTTGGTCATTCTGAACATGCATATGAAATTTGAAGTCTCTAACTCTTATACAGACTGAGCTGATATGATGGAAAATTAATTGGATGGAAAGAAAAATGGATAAATAAAGGGACTGATAAGCTGGAAACAGCTGATTCTCAACTACAAATACAACTTGTACTCAATGTTTGTACCTAATTTCAAACTTCTAGGTAACGTAGTTCCTGAGAAATCTTTTGACCGAAAAATTTCTTGGATAGAAAGAAAAATGGATAAATAAAGGGAATGATAAGCCGGAGATTGTTCATTTTCAAATACAAAATAGTACAACTTGACATACCCGAGCTTTGTATCAAATTTTAAAATTCTGGGTTAAGTAGTTCCTGAGAAATCTTTGACACAAAGCAAGTTTACAGACAGACAGACAGACGGAAAAAGCAAAAACTATAATACCCCCTAATACTTCAAATCCCGTGGGTATAAAGAACACCTGGCAGATGGGACACTATTTCAGCTCTAAATTAGAACCAGAGGACCAATGGTCCTGTAAACGCCCACCTGAGTTCTGCTGTATATACCAATAAACATGTTCGAATATTATAGAAAATAGTCCCAGTATAGGGGCAGATGAAGCCCTGGGACCATTTTTTTTTCAGGATAATCAATATCCTGTCCATTTGTCAATATCCTACAAGCTTTTCCCTTCAAATGACATTTTAACAGATCAACCCATTCAAATACATAGGCAACCCATGTTGGCCTTGCCTTAAAACAGGTCAAGGTCATCACAGGGTCATGAATTATATATACATTGTACCGTAGTACTTGAGTCATCGGTGTTTCATGCCAAGTTTCTTTGAAATCAGTAAACCAGTTCCGGAGAAAAAGATTTTTGAAGGGTTTTACCATATGGGCATGACGGCCATCTTGGTCATGTGACCTGAATTATTTAAATACACACTGGTTCCCTCTTCCTATAGCTGCTTCATATAAAATTTGGCTTTGATTGGCCAAGCGGTTTTAGAAGAAGATCTTTGAATATTATTGTTATATACATGTATATTGCCCCGGGGTGGGGGCTGACCAACCCTTGGGATCCATTTTTTTCTGAATCACATATCTTCAGTCCATTTGCCCATTTCCTGCAACTTTTTCCTTTCAAATGACATTTTAACAATTTTCCCCATTCAAATGCATGGGCGACCTATGTTGACCTTGCCATAAAATAGGTCAAGGTCATCCAAAGGTAATAATTTATAAACACATTGTAGTAGTACTCTAGTCCCCAATGCTTCATGCCAAGTTTCGTTGAAATCGGTCCATTGGTTCCGAGAAGAAGAATTTTGAAGGGTTTTTACCATATGTGGGCGTGGTGGCCATCTTGGCCATGTGACCTGGATTATTTATAAACACATTGGTTCCCCCTTCCCATAGATGCTTCTATAAAATTTGGCTTTGATCGGCCAAGCGGTTTCAGAGAAGAAGATCTTTGAAAATGGTGGACGACGACGGACGGACGACGCACGGATAATGGCCATCCTATAAGCTCACCTTGTGAGCCTAAAGGCTCAGGTGAGCTAATAAAAAGTTACCTGATTTACACACAAACTTGATTGACCTAAACACTCAAATGGCAAACTCGAGTGAAAGGGGCTGTAAAATGAGTCTCCCATGTTTTTGCGATGTTGAGCTTAAAGGTAATTTACGACACATATAGTATACTTCAGCTCTGAAATACATGTATAGAGCTAGGCTTTGAAACCTGAATTGTTTTAATGTGAACAAGCAAGAAAAAGTCTTTTTTCCCAGTCCCATTATTTCGGTCTTGTGCTGTCGGCTCCAGGGCAAAAAGGCCTCAGTCGTGGATACCACTCTTAGCAAACTACAGATCTGTTATGTGGAACTGAAAAAATGAATTTAAGATAAGCCTAGTCAAAGTCCAAATTTATTTAATGTCAGATTATGATTACATGCAACAATAGCTACGACTAGGTTTTCAAAATGTTCAAAAGCAATGATTCAGAATAGACTGTTCTTATGTGGGAAGTCTGACCTTGATATTTGTTTTCTGCTATGTTAAAATTGACCAGGAACTGCATTTACGGCCCTTGATTTCCAAATATCAAGATACTGCACAGCTGATCGCTGCCTTTGTTTTAGCTTCAAGGATTCTTATTTAGTTAAATCTGAAATTTTAAGCTGTTGGCTTTCTCTTGTGACTGTATAGACAGGTTTGTGTAGGCCCAGGCCACGGGATTAAAAAACCTTTCCATGCTCAATACAGCTGATCTTGAAATTTTAAGAACTCCTAAATTAAAAGAGTAGCCAAAGCAGTAACTGTTGGTATTTTTATGATGAAAACAAACAACAAAAACAAAAAAAAAAAAGAATTTATCTTGCGTATAAATGCTAAAATGCTAACAGTAACATTTAAGAGCTGTATAAATTTTAGTCTCAGCTGAGTTGAGCACAAAAAAAGTTTTATAACCTCAAAGCCTGGTCAAGACACTGAAGACCAGGCCCTGAGGTTATAAATATTTTTCCAAGATCAGCTGAGCATGAAATTTCAACTGCTCATAAATGCTGAAATAGTAGAAATTAGTGGAAAATTCAGGTTCAGTACTCAACAACTAGTAATTTATCCTGGCCATAAACATTTCCTTAATAGTATTTTTATATTTATGAGCATGGTAAATTTTAGTCTCAGCTGAGCTGAGCATGAAAAAAAGTTTTTTAACCTCGAGGCCAGTTTTCTCCCATGATGGCTCATTTCTTACCTTGAGCTGGTTACACCCGAGTAATTCTCCGAGATTGAGATCTGCGTAATAACTAAGTGGTCTGTAAACGTCTGTTGTCGTGCCAAGTCACACGGGATGCCTGTTGGGACTGTTGCTGGGCTGTTTTGGAGGCACCACCCTCCTAAAATAGAGACAATGCTTTGATTAAATCAATCACTGGCTTTGCATTGTCATGGTGGATTAAGCAGGAAACAATTTAAAGAGATTCTGACAATCTGATAAGTTTTTAATGCCAACATGATGAAACTAATGCCCTTACTCAAACAGCATAGTTCAGAGCAGACTGGGCAGATGCACTGGTTGACCGAAGTCTTCATGTTCAACTCATAGCTGATGGAAAAGAGCCATTATTTCCTGGGTACTTAACCAGTTCTCTATGGAATTACTTGAAATCAATGTGCTAAATGACATAACTCAGTGGCTTCTCATGAGGATTTCACATAAGGCCTTTGACTAAAACTAAAGTCCAATTCACATGCGTAAAAAATACACGCATGTAAATATACTCTGGTGTGTAAATATACTCCGGTGTGCAAATCAACCTGTGAGTAAATTTAATTTGCGTTCGCATGGGTTTTATCACCAGGAGTATTTTTGTATGTAAATTTATCATTTCTGGATTAAAACCTGTTCATTTAAGTTTTCTGTATTTGCAAAACAAGAAGAAGCTGCTTCAAGGTGTTCTTCTAAGACTTTGGCAGCATAGGAGAATCATGTTATGCTCAGGCATAACCTTAGCAGTTATACAGTTCCCTTTTATCAAAAGTTTATTCCTTTCAGAATTGGGATAGTGTCACCACTTGCTGGGTATTAACCAGTACTCTGGGGAGTTACTGTGTCTTACTCAAGGACACAGCAAGGCGATCCAAGTGGGTATTGAACCCAGGTCCCATCAATTTGGGTCAGATGCTCTACCACCAGGCTCCCCTGAAACCCCCGCTGAAACCATCTGTCAGAATCAGTATTTCTACAAAAGTAAACGCTATGCATCATGAAGCACTTAATTATAACAAGTGGTGTGAAATATGATACTGATGGTTCCTATGTTATAGATTAATGGCCAATATGTGAAAAAGTACAAAAACGCCTAAACATGAAAAAAAAAAAAATAAAAAAAATAAAAAAAAATAAAAAAAAAATACCCATTTAATGGGCGATTCACGCTGACTGTGTATACAAGTCAGTTCTACCTTAAAAATACCCATTTAAAGGGCGATTCACACTGACTGTGCATACAAGTCAGTTCTACCTTTCCAATAGACGTTTTCACACAGCTTTAGAAAATTAAAACAAAGTCTGTGTTTATCTAACGACACCGATAATAAAATGAAATCAAGACTGTCATCGATGCGGCAGGTCCGGCAAGCGCCGGACCACTTATTTGGCCGAGCATGGTATCCGCCGTACCATTTTTTTTTGACCACCACTTAATGCCAGAAAAATCACTGCAGATGATTGTGTCAGTGTCTAAATTTACTTTTCTTGTGAGCATGGTGAGAGCTCGGGGCTAATCCCCACCGGTCAAACCCCATCCCACTGGTGTGGTATTGTCAATTTAACGTTTCGCAAGTAAACTATTGATTCTGATGACCACAAGCTTTTTTTGAAAAGCTTATACTTGTACATGTATATAGACAAAATACTTTGCAAGAAATAGTCACTTGGTGACCTAAAAATCATGAAATATCCCACAATTTTATTTCCAAATATTCAACAGTTCACTGCGTTGACAATCATTTATAAATCGAAAGAGGGATACAGTTTTAAACTCACATTTCTTTAATCTTTTCTTTTTTTACGGAAGGTAAAGAATCTAGAAAATGGTGGATTTGATAATCTACGGTACCTACCGGAAAACTTAAACCCTGGTGTGAAATATTTTCATTTGGCGTGTCACCAGTAAATTATTCAGATTCAGATTAAGCAGCAATGGTAAACAAAGAAACACTTAAAAAGTTAAAAACAAATATGTTAAGATTAATAAGTTTAATCAGATATTAATTCTAAGGAGTTAGCTGCTCTTATGCACTTTACTTACAATTAAGGTTTTCCCTTTTGATATGACCCCTAGGTAATTAAGGTCCCAGACAGCTCATTTGCATAACCAGGCTGGTGCTATCAGATTACAATTTAATGACTCTGCATCAGACAGAGGCTCTTCTAAGAATAGAGTAACTGCTTATCTTAACCAATCAGTGCTTGTTGTTTCCAGCTTGGCCAATGGCTTTTGATATGCACATTTGAATTGATCCCAGTTTGAAAATAATTCTGCAGCAAGCAACACATGAATGTGATAATTATGAACTCTTTTTCTTGAATCCTTACATTGTCAATTCTGAAATTCTTTTGTATTGTTTTGTGGAGTATGGAGGATTTAACCTAACAAAAGTTTTTGTATTTTGTAAAAAAAGACAATTGTGTAAAAGAACAATGAGGATTTAAGATACAAATTTTGGTGGCTGCCTGGGTAATGAATATTTAGAATAAGCAATATGGCAGAACAAGATGAATTAAGCATAGGCAATAATGTAGAAATCCAGACAATGCCTAAAGAAGCAGCAGCAAAAGCCTGGGCAGCCCAACATAGGATAAACGATGATGCAGTGGAGAAACTTTTTGAAGAGGGCTTTAATTCTCTTGATGCCATCAAGCTAATTGAACCGGATGACCTGGCAAAATCTAAAATCAGCAAAGGTCAGAGAAAACTAATTATTGAGTGTGTGAGAAAACTAAACAGAACATTAGCAGTACAAACAGGGGAAACTGCGCAGTATTCACTGGCAGCGTCAGCTTCTAATTTGCAAGGACATTCTGGGGATCTTGCAAGACAAGCAGGCATTACTGTGAATCAAATGCCATCCAGCCAAACCGGTATTGGGCAACCGGCCAACCAAACTGCTACTGAGAGCAGTCAGCCAACCAACCAAACTGCTGCAGGGAGCAGTCCACCAGATGGACAAACCCACGCGAGCCATGGGTTGTCAACGGAGGATCCCTACCTAAGAGCCCTGTTGCAACAGCTTCAAGCGGGACAAGCGCAGAACACTCAGTCAGTGAATTCAGGAACTCTGAGTTTTTGTGGCATTAACAATAGTGCACAGTTTCAAACTGGACAGTCATTCAGTAACAGTGATATCAATGTGCCACCTGTGGAATCATGGAAGGACCCACAAATACATTTGTCAAGAACAGCTCTGGGTAAGTCCTCTCCTTCTCATTATGATATTACTGATTTTGTGACTGGAATGATTGAAGAAGAGGTGGTTGTTGGAGGGAATGGGTCACAACAAATTGTCTTAAAGTCAGGCCCAAAAAAGCCCAAATTAGAGAATGTGACCCTGGCACAGTGGTGTGTAGCAAACAATGCTATTTTGTACAGATTGGTCTCTGAATCCAAGCTCCATCTACACAATATGTTGGATTACATTTCATATGGTACAAAAATTTGTGAATTGGTTCAGCGCTTTACTTTGTTATCAGTCTTACTATATGATAGAAACTATAGGCAGCTCCAGGCACAAAATGGCTTTAGATGGGGGACAGATGTTCCTCACCTGCAAAATGTCCACCTTATCCCAAGAATGCCCAGATCAAATAGCAACCAATTACATAAGGGGGGTCCTTCTCAGCCAAATAGAGCCCCACAAAATCCTGGTCCTCTCACTTTGGATGGGCGTGTAATCTGTAAGCTGTTTAATACCAAAGCAGGCTGTCATTTTAAAGAATGTCGCTACGTACATCAATGCTCTCATAATGGATGTTACCAGGCCCATTCAGCTACAACCCACTATCAGGGAAAAAACTAGAAAGCGCCCATTCCCAATCACAAAGTGGGCTTCACTTGGCCGCTTGGGAGGAGGAGTTGGAAAATGATGAAGACAGGGATTTTATTCTAAACGGTTTACGAAATGGCTTTGACATTATAGACACTGATGCCTATCCAGCAGTTGTGGAATGTGAAAATCATATGTCCGCAAGGCCTGGTAGCCCTCTTTATAAGGAGGCTACTGCACAGATTTTGAAAGAAATTGAAATGGGGCACTATAAGGTTGTTTCAGATCCACCTGATATCATTAGCCCAATAGCAGTAATTCCGAAGCCAGATGGGGGTGTGAGACTGATTCACGACTGCTCAAGGCCTACTGGCCTTGCCGTGAATGATTATTGCACCTCTGACTGGAAGCAAAAGTTTGCCAGGGTTGATGATGCAGCAAAACTAGTCACACCTGGCTGTTTCATGGCGAAAGTTGATCTGAAGCAGGCTTATAGGTCCGTGCATATAAGTAAACATAGTCAACGGGTAACAGGTCTAAAATGGCAATTTGGCACTAATGTAGTGTATCTGCAGGACACCAGACTTTGTTTTGGTTCAAAATTAGCCCTTGGAATTTTCCATCGACTCACTCAAGCAGTTAGGAGGATGCTCAAACGTCGTGGCCTTAAAGCTACAGTGGTGTACCTTGATGACTTCTTTATTAAAGCTGAAACATTTGATGATTGTATATCTGCTCTGAACACATTGATTTGTCTCCTTAGAAAACTTGGGTTTGAAATAAACTGGAATAAAGTTGTTGATCCTACTACAAAGCTCATCTTTCTGGGGATAGAAATTGATTCTGTGGAAATGTGTTTGCGGCTACCTGATGACAAGCTGTCACAGGTAAGGCAAGAGCTAGCTCTCTTTTCTGCTCGAAAGCGCGCCTCAAAAAAGCAACTCCAGTCCCTTGCAGGGAAGCTTAACTTTTGCGCAAGCGTAGTTTATGGCGGCAGAGTATATTCGCGCCGAATCATAGATGCGTTAAATAGGCTAAAAGCAGATAACCACAAAGTCATGTTATGCGGCGGTATTAAAGCAGATATTGCTTGGTGGCAGTCCTTCATGTCGAATTTCAACGGGAAATCCATGTTACTAGACAAAACTCCAGTAAAGTCAGTATTTACTGACAGTTGTAATTTAGCAGCGGGGGGCTTCTTTGAAGGTGATTGGTTCTATTGCAACTGGGAATGTGACTGGCCCCTGGTGTCAAAATTGCACATAAACTCGAAGGAAGTTTTAGCTGTCTTTCTAGCAGTCTGTCGCTGGGCCCCTTATTGGCAAAATAAAAGGGTCTATATCCAGTCTGACAATATGTTCACTGTCCATACATTAAACAAAGGCACTTCAAAAAATCCTTTCATCATGGCCTGCCTCAGAACCTTATTTTGGCTATCAGCAACCTTTAATTTTCATATTACCGCTCGGTTTATAAAAGGAATTACAAATTCCTTGGCAGATGCCGCCTCCCGTTTGCATGAGCCCAATAAACTGGCTGAGGTTATTCCATTTGTAACCCCCTCCCCATTGGATTGTCACATGTCTCAGGCCAGCCTGTTCTTTCTCTTCAGTAGGTCCTGATCGAAGACAGACCTTGTCAGCAATGCTCGACCGTGAAGTGGCTCACCTTAGATCTTTGACATTCGCAGAATCTACTCGTCGCACCTACAACTGTCAACTGTTGACTTACCTGCAGTTTTGCGGACATCTCAACATCAAGCCAGTTCCAATCTCTCCAGCAGACCTGGGGAGATACATAGCTTACCTTTCAAGCAGGCTTACTTTCTCCTCTGTTCGTCAATACCTTAATGCAGTGAGGCTAATACATTTGGAGGCAGGATATCCGAATCCTTTGTTAAGCAATTGGTATTTGGCTTCCATTCTGAAAGGTCTTAAACGATTCAAAGGTAATTCAACAAAACAAAAGCTGCCCATTACTTGTCATGTATTGCAGGGCATATTGAGAGTCTTGGATCTAACTTGTGCCTTTGACATAGCCTTCTGGGCAGTCTGCTTAGTGGGCTTCTTCTCCTTTTTCCGTAAGTCAAACTTACTCATACCATCCACTGAAAAATTTGATCCCAAAAAACACCTATGCAGGTCAGATGTTCAATTCCTTCCATCTGGGGCAATTCTGTTGGTACGCTGGTCTAAAACGATACAGTTCAGACAGCGCATTCTACAAATTCCTTTGCCACATATCAGTAAATCTCCATTTTGCCCATCAAGTGCCTTACTGATATGTATGCGCATGGTGACTGTTACCTCAGCACACTACCCTTTATTTTGTTACCCATCCCCGTCTGGACCAAAACCCATCACACATGCAGTTTTCACATCTTATCTTCGTCAGTGCCTGAAGAAACTTGGCATTGACCCTTCCCTGTATTCTGGACATTCACTGAGAAGGGGCGGGGCTAGCTATGCCCTTCAGTGTGGGTTGCCAGCTGATCTGATCAAACTTCAAGGTGACTGGTCAAGCAATGCTTATGAGCGGTATTTAGACCCCACCCTTTCATTAAGACTGCAAGTAGCCTCGACTCTGGGAAATTCATTTCACACTTTCCTGTCACAAAATTAGTACATGAATTGGGAATGGGCGGGCTTAGTCAGAGCTAGCATTTAGTTGTGTGTATATATGTATTGTATATGTATATTATTTTATTTTATAAAATGTATGCAACCATTGCTCATCTTCCTACTACTACCTGGGTTTGGGAGTTGGAGATTATTACTATCATGAATTTTTGCAAGTGCAATAATAATATAGTCATATGCAATGCATTCTAAGCAGGCGCTTAATGTTTTACATTACTATGCAGTATCCTTGCTATAATTGTCTTGTGCTTTAGCTTTGCATTAAATGGTCTACATTTCCCAAACCCAGTCTTTATCATTATTTTATTTACCTTTAAATGAACAAGTTAAAGAATTAATGTTAAGATTAATAAGTTTAATCAGATATTAATTCTAAGGAGTTAGCTGCTCTTATGCACTTTACTTACAATTAAGGTTTTCCCTTTTGATATGACCCCTAGGTAATTAAGGTCCCAGACAGCTCATTTGCATAACCAGGCTGGTGCTATCAGATTACAATTTAATGACTCTGCATCAGACAGAGGCTCTTCTAAGAATAGAGTAACTGCTTATCTTAACCAATCAGTGCTTGTTGTTTCCAGCTTGGCCAATGGCTTTTGATATGCACATTTGAATTGATCCCAGTTTGAAAATAATTCTGCAGCAAGCAACACATGAATGTGATAATTATGAACTCTTTTTCTTGAATCCTTACATTGTCAATTCTGAAATTCTTTTGTATTGTTTTGTGGAGTATGGAGGATTTAACCTAACAAAAGTTTTTGTATTTTGTAAAAAAAGACAATTGTGTAAAAGAACAATGAGGATTTAAGATACAAATTTTGGTGGCTGCCTGGGTAATGAATATTTAGAATAAGCAATATGGCAGAACAAGATGAATTAAGCATAGGCAATAATGTAGAAATCCAGACAATGCCTAAAGAAGCAGCAACAAAAGCCTGGGCAGCCCAACATAGGATAAACGATGATGCAGTGGAGAAACTTTTTGAAGAGGGCTTTAATTCTCTTGATGCCATCAAGCTAATTGAACCGGATGACCTGGCAAAATCTAAAATCAGCAAAGGTCAGAGAAAACTAATTATTGAGTGTGTGAGAAAACTAAACAGAACATTAGCAGTACAAACAGGGGAAACTGCGCAGTATTCACTGGCAGCGTCAGCTTCTAATTTGCAAGGACATTCTGGGGATCTTGCAAGACAAGCAGGCATTACTGTGAATCAAATGCCATCCAGCCAAACCGGTATTGGGCAACCGGCCAACCAAACTGCTACTGAGAGCAGTCAGCCAACCAACCAAACTGCTGCAGGGAGCAGTCCACCAGATGGACAAACCCACGCGAGCCATGGGTTGTCAACGGAGGATCCCTACCTAAGAGCCCTGTTGCAACAGCTTCAAGCGGGACAAGCGCAGAACACTCAGTCAGTGAATTCAGGAACTCTGAGTTTTTGTGGCATTAACAATAGTGCACAGTTTCAAACTGGACAGTCATTCAGTAACAGTGATATCAATGTGCCACCTGTGGAATCATGGAAGGACCCACAAATACATTTGTCAAGAACAGCTCTGGGTAAGTCCTCTCCTTCTCATTATGATATTACTGATTTTGTGACTGGAATGATTGAAGAAGAGGTGGTTGTTGGAGGGAATGGGTCACAACAAATTGTCTTAAAGTCAGGCCCAAAAAAGCCCAAATTAGAGAATGTGACCCTGGCACAGTGGTGTGTAGCAAACAATGCTATTTTGTACAGATTGGTCTCTGAATCCAAGCTCCATCTACACAATATGTTGGATTACATTTCATATGGTACAAAAATTTGTGAATTGGTTCAGCGCTTTACTTTGTTATCAGTCTTACTATATGATAGAAACTATAGGCAGCTCCAGGCACAAAATGGCTTTAGATGGGGGACAGATGTTCCTCACCTGCAAAATGTCCACCTTATCCCAAGAATGCCCAGATCAAATAGCAACCAATTACATAAGGGGGGTCCTTCTCAGCCAAATAGAGCCCCACAAAATCCTGGTCCTCTCACTTTGGATGGGCGTGTAATCTGTAAGCTGTTTAATACCAAAGCAGGCTGTCATTTTAAAGAATGTCGCTACGTACATCAATGCTCTCATAATGGATGTTACCAGGCCCATTCAGCTACAACCCACTATCAGGGAAAAAACTAGAAAGCGCCCATTCCCAATCACAAAGTGGGCTTCACTTGGCCGCTTGGGAGGAGGAGTTGGAAAATGATGAAGACAGGGATTTTATTCTAAACGGTTTACGAAATGGCTTTGACATTATAGACACTGATGCCTATCCAGCAGTTGTGGAATGTGAAAATCATATGTCCGCAAGGCCTGGTAGCCCTCTTTATAAGGAGGCTACTGCACAGATTTTGAAAGAAATTGAAATGGGGCACTATAAGGTTGTTTCAGATCCACCTGATATCATTAGCCCAATAGCAGTAATTCCGAAGCCAGATGGGGGTGTGAGACTGATTCACGACTGCTCAAGGCCTACTGGCCTTGCCGTGAATGATTATTGCACCTCTGACTGGAAGCAAAAGTTTGCCAGGGTTGATGATGCAGCAAAACTAGTCACACCTGGCTGTTTCATGGCGAAAGTTGATCTGAAGCAGGCTTATAGGTCCGTGCATATAAGTAAACATAGTCAACGGGTAACAGGTCTAAAATGGCAATTTGGCACTAATGTAGTGTATCTGCAGGACACCAGACTTTGTTTTGGTTCAAAATTAGCCCTTGGAATTTTCCATCGACTCACTCAAGCAGTTAGGAGGATGCTCAAACGTCGTGGCCTTAAAGCTACAGTGGTGTACCTTGATGACTTCTTTATTAAAGCTGAAACATTTGATGATTGTATATCTGCTCTGAACACATTGATTTGTCTCCTTAGAAAACTTGGGTTTGAAATAAACTGGAATAAAGTTGTTGATCCTACTACAAAGCTCATCTTTCTGGGGATAGAAATTGATTCTGTGGAAATGTGTTTGCGGCTACCTGATGACAAGCTGTCACAGGTAAGGCAAGAGCTAGCTCTCTTTTCTGCTCGAAAGCGCGCCTCAAAAAAGCAACTCCAGTCCCTTGCAGGGAAGCTTAACTTTTGCGCAAGCGTAGTTTATGGCGGCAGAGTATATTCGCGCCGAATCATAGATGCGTTAAATAGGCTAAAAGCAGATAACCACAAAGTCATGTTATGCGGCGGTATTAAAGCAGATATTGCTTGGTGGCAGTCCTTCATGTCGAATTTCAACGGGAAATCCATGTTACTAGACAAAACTCCAGTAAAGTCAGTATTTACTGACAGTTGTAATTTAGCAGCGGGGGGCTTCTTTGAAGGTGATTGGTTCTATTGCAACTGGGAATGTGACTGGCCCCTGGTGTCAAAATTGCACATAAACTCGAAGGAAGTTTTAGCTGTCTTTCTAGCAGTCTGTCGCTGGGCCCCTTATTGGCAAAATAAAAGGGTCTATATCCAGTCTGACAATATGTTCACTGTCCATACATTAAACAAAGGCACTTCAAAAAATCCTTTCATCATGGCCTGCCTCAGAACCTTATTTTGGCTATCAGCAACCTTTAATTTTCATATTACCGCTCGGTTTATAAAAGGAATTACAAATTCCTTGGCAGATGCCGCCTCCCGTTTGCATGAGCCCAATAAACTGGCTGAGGTTATTCCATTTGTAACCCCCTCCCCATTGGATTGTCACATGTCTCAGGCCAGCCTGTTCTTTCTCTTCAGTAGGTCCTGATCGAAGACAGACCTTGTCAGCAATGCTCGACCGTGAAGTGGCTCACCTTAGATCTTTGACATTCGCAGAATCTACTCGTCGCACCTACAACTGTCAACTGTTGACTTACCTGCAGTTTTGCGGACATCTCAACATCAAGCCAGTTCCAATATCTCCAGCAGACCTGGGGAGATACATAGCTTACCTTTCAAGCAGGCTTACTTTCTCCTCTGTTCGTCAATACCTTAATGCAGTGAGGCTAATACATTTGGAGGCAGGATATCCGAATCCTTTGTTAAGCAATTGGTATTTGGCTTCCATTCTGAAAGGTCTTAAACGATTCAAAGGTAATTCAACAAAACAAAAGCTGCCCATTACTTGTCATGTATTGCAGGGCATATTGAGAGTCTTGGATCTAACTTGTGCCTTTGACATAGCCTTCTGGGCAGTCTGCTTAGTGGGCTTCTTCTCCTTTTTCCGTAAGTCAAACTTACTCATACCATCCACTGAAAAATTTGATCCCAAAAAACACCTATGCAGGTCAGATGTTCAATTCCTTCCATCTGGGGCAATTCTGTTGGTACGCTGGTCTAAAACGATACAGTTCAGACAGCGCATTCTACAAATTCCTTTGCCACATATCAGTAAATCTCCATTTTGCCCATCAAGTGCCTTACTGATATGTATGCGCATGGTGACTGTTACCTCAGCACACTACCCTTTATTTTGTTACCCATCCCCGTCTGGACCAAAACCCATCACACATGCAGTTTTCACATCTTATCTTCGTCAGTGCCTGAAGAAACTTGGCATTGACCCTTCCCTGTATTCTGGACATTCACTGAGAAGGGGCGGGGCTAGCTATGCCCTTCAGTGTGGGTTGCCAGCTGATCTGATCAAACTTCAAGGTGACTGGTCAAGCAATGCTTATGAGCGGTATTTAGACCCCACCCTTTCATTAAGACTGCAAGTAGCCTCGACTCTGGGAAATTCATTTCACACTTTCCTGTCACAAAATTAGTACATGAATTGGGAATGGGCGGGCTTAGTCAGAGCTAGCATTTAGTTGTGTGTATATATGTATTGTATATGTATATTATTTTATTTTATAAAATGTATGCAACCATTGCTCATCTTCCTACTACTACCTGGGTTTGGGAGTTGGAGATTATTACTATCATGAATTTTTGCAAGTGCAATAATAATATAGTCATATGCAATGCATTCTAAGCAGGCGCTTAATGTTTTACATTACTATGCAGTATCCTTGCTATAATTGTCTTGTGCTTTAGCTTTGCATTAAATGGTCTACATTTCCCAAACCCAGTCTTTATCATTATTTTATTTACCTTTAAATGAACAAGTTAAAGAATTAATGTTAAGATTAATAAGTTTAATCAGATATTAATTCTAAGGAGTTAGCTGCTCTTATGCACTTTACTTACAATTAAGGTTTTCCCTTTTGATATGACCCCTAGGTAATTAAGGTCCCAGACAGCTCATTTGCATAACCAGGCTGGTGCTATCAGATTACAATTTAATGACTCTGCATCAGACAGAGGCTCTTCTAAGAATAGAGTAACTGCTTATCTTAACCAATCAGTGCTTGTTGTTTCCAGCTTGGCCAATGGCTTTTGATATGCACATTTGAATTGATCCCAGTTTGAAAATAATTCTGCAGCAAGCAACACATGAATGTGATAATTATGAACTCTTTTTCTTGAATCCTTACATTGTCAATTCTGAAATTCTTTTGTATTGTTTTGTGGAGTATGGAGGATTTAACCTAACAAAAGTTTTTGTATTTTGTAAAAAAAGACAATTGTGTAAAAGAACAATGAGGATTTAAGATACAAATTTTGGTGGCTGCCTGGGTAATGAATATTTAGAATAAGCAATATGGCAGAACAAGATGAATTAAGCATAGGCAATAATGTAGAAATCCAGACAATGCCTAAAGAAGCAGCAGCAAAAGCCTGGGCAGCCCAACATAGGATAAACGATGATGCAGTGGAGAAACTTTTTGAAGAGGGCTTTAATTCTCTTGATGCCATCAAGCTAATTGAACCGGATGACCTGGCAAAATCTAAAATCAGCAAAGGTCAGAGAAAACTAATTATTGAGTGTGTGAGAAAACTAAACAGAACATTAGCAGTACAAACAGGGGAAACTGCGCAGTATTCACTGGCAGCGTCAGCTTCTAATTTGCAAGGACATTCTGGGGATCTTGCAAGACAAGCAGGCATTACTGTGAATCAAATGCCATCCAGCCAAACCGGTATTGGGCAACCGGCCAACCAAACTGCTACTGAGAGCAGTCAGCCAACCAACCAAACTGCTGCAGGGAGCAGTCCACCAGATGGACAAACCCACGCGAGCCATGGGTTGTCAACGGAGGATCCCTACCTAAGAGCCCTGTTGCAACAGCTTCAAGCGGGACAAGCGCAGAACACTCAGTCAGTGAATTCAGGAACTCTGAGTTTTTGTGGCATTAACAATAGTGCACAGTTTCAAACTGGACAGTCATTCAGTAACAGTGATATCAATGTGCCACCTGTGGAATCATGGAAGGACCCACAAATACATTTGTCAAGAACAGCTCTGGGTAAGTCCTCTCCTTCTCATTATGATATTACTGATTTTGTGACTGGAATGATTGAAGAAGAGGTGGTTGTTGGAGGGAATGGGTCACAACAAATTGTCTTAAAGTCAGGCCCAAAAAAGCCCAAATTAGAGAATGTGACCCTGGCACAGTGGTGTGTAGCAAACAATGCTATTTTGTACAGATTGGTCTCTGAATCCAAGCTCCATCTACACAATATGTTGGATTACATTTCATATGGTACAAAAATTTGTGAATTGGTTCAGCGCTTTACTTTGTTATCAGTCTTACTATATGATAGAAACTATAGGCAGCTCCAGGCACAAAATGGCTTTAGATGGGGGACAGATGTTCCTCACCTGCAAAATGTCCACCTTATCCCAAGAATGCCCAGATCAAATAGCAACCAATTACATAAGGGGGGTCCTTCTCAGCCAAGTAGAGCCCCACAAAATCCTGGTCCTCTCACTTTGGATGGGCGTGTAATCTGTAAGCTGTTTAATACCAAAGCAGGCTGTCATTTTAAAGAATGTCGCTACGTACATCAATGCTCTCATAATGGATGTTACCAGGCCCATTCAGCTACAACCCACTATCAGGGAAAAAACTAGAAAGCGCCCATTCCCAATCACAAAGTGGGCTTCACTTGGCCGCTTGGGAGGAGGAGTTGGAAAATGATGAAGACAGGGATTTTATTCTAAACGGTTTACGAAATGGCTTTGACATTATAGACACTGATGCCTATCCAGCAGTTGTGGAATGTGAAAATCATATGTCCGCAAGGCCTGGTAGCCCTCTTTATAAGGAGGCTACTGCACAGATTTTGAAAGAAATTGAAATGGGGCACTATAAGGTTGTTTCAGATCCACCTGATATCATTAGCCCAATAGCAGTAATTCCGAAGCCAGATGGGGGTGTGAGACTGATTCACGACTGCTCAAGGCCTACTGGCCTTGCCGTGAATGATTATTGCACCTCTGACTGGAAGCAAAAGTTTGCCAGGGTTGATGATGCAGCAAAACTAGTCACACCTGGCTGTTTCATGGCGAAAGTTGATCTGAAGCAGGCTTATAGGTCCGTGCATATAAGTAAACATAGTCAACGGGTAACAGGTCTAAAATGGCAATTTGGCACTAATGTAGTGTATCTGCAGGACACCAGACTTTGTTTTGGTTCAAAATTAGCCCTTGGAATTTTCCATCGACTCACTCAAGCAGTTAGGAGGATGCTCAAACGTCGTGGCCTTAAAGCTACAGTGGTGTACCTTGATGACTTCTTTATTAAAGCTGAAACATTTGATGATTGTATATCTGCTCTGAACACATTGATTTGTCTCCTTAGAAAACTTGGGTTTGAAATAAACTGGAATAAAGTTGTTGATCCTACTACAAAGCTCATCTTTCTGGGGATAGAAATTGATTCTGTGGAAATGTGTTTGCGGCTACCTGATGACAAGCTGTCACAGGTAAGGCAAGAGCTAGCTCTCTTTTCTGCTCGAAAGCGCGCCTCAAAAAAGCAACTCCAGTCCCTTGCAGGGAAGCTTAACTTTTGCGCAAGCGTAGTTTATGGCGGCAGAGTATATTCGCGCCGAATCATAGATGCGTTAAATAGGCTAAAAGCAGATAACCACAAAGTCATGTTATGCGGCGGTATTAAAGCAGATATTGCTTGGTGGCAGTCCTTCATGTCGAATTTCAACGGGAAATCCATGTTACTAGACAAAACTCCAGTAAAGTCAGTATTTACTGACAGTTGTAATTTAGCAGCGGGGGGCTTCTTTGAAGGTGATTGGTTCTATTGCAACTGGGAATGTGACTGGCCCCTGGTGTCAAAATTGCACATAAACTCGAAGGAAGTTTTAGCTGTCTTTCTAGCAGTCTGTCGCTGGGCCCCTTATTGGCAAAATAAAAGGGTCTATATCCAGTCTGACAATATGTTCACTGTCCATACATTAAACAAAGGCACTTCAAAAAATCCTTTCATCATGGCCTGCCTCAGAATCTTATTTTGGCTATCAGCAACCTTTAATTTTCATATTACCGCTCGGTTTATAAAAGGAATTACAAATTCCTTGGCAGATGCCGCCTCCCGTTTGCATGAGCCCAATAAACTGGCTGAGGTTATTCCATTTGTAACCCCCTCCCCATTGGATTGTCACATGTCTCAGGCCAGCCTGTTCTTTCTCTTCAGTAGGTCCTGATCGAAGACAGACCTTGTCAGCAATGCTCGACCGTGAAGTGGCTCACCTTAGATCTTTGACATTCGCAGAATCTACTCGTCGCACCTACAACTGTCAACTGTTGACTTACCTGCAGTTTTGCGGACATCTCAACATCAAGCCAGTTCCAATCTCTCCAGCAGACCTGGGGAGATACATAGCTTACCTTTCAAGCAGGCTTACTTTCTCCTCTGTTCGTCAATACCTTAATGCAGTGAGGCTAATACATTTGGAGGCAGGATATCCGAATCCTTTGTTAAGCAATTGGTATTTGGCTTCCATTCTGAAAGGTCTTAAACGATTCAAAGGTAATTCAACAAAACAAAAGCTGCCCATTACTTGTCATGTATTGCAGGGCATATTGAGAGTCTTGGATCTAACTTGTGCCTTTGACATAGCCTTCTGGGCAGTCTGCTTAGTGGGCTTCTTCTCCTTTTTCCGTAAGTCAAACTTACTCATACCATCCACTGAAAAATTTGATCCCAAAAAACACCTATGCAGGTCAGATGTTCAATTCCTTCCATCTGGGGCAATTCTGTTGGTACGCTGGTCTAAAACGATACAGTTCAGACAGCGCATTCTACAAATTCCTTTGCCACATATCAGTAAATCTCCATTTTGCCCATCAAGTGCCTTACTGATATGTATGCGCATGGTGACTGTTACCTCAGCACACTACCCTTTATTTTGTTACCCATCCCCGTCTGGACCAAAACCCATCACACATGCAGTTTTCACATCTTATCTTCGTCAGTGCCTGAAGAAACTTGGCATTGACCCTTCCCTGTATTCTGGACATTCACTGAGAAGGGGCGGGGCTAGCTATGCCCTTCAGTGTGGGTTGCCAGCTGATCTGATCAAACTTCAAGGTGACTGGTCAAGCAATGCTTATGAGCGGTATTTAGACCCCACCCTTTCATTAAGACTGCAAGTAGCCTCGACTCTGGGAAATTCATTTCACACTTTCCTGTCACAAAATTAGTACATGAATTGGGAATGGGCGGGCTTAGTCAGAGCTAGCATTTAGTTGTGTGTATATATGTATTGTATATGTATATTATTTTATTTTATAAAATGTATGCAACCATTGCTCATCTTCCTACTACTACCTGGGTTTGGGATTTGGAGATTATTACTATCATGAATTTTTGCAAGTGCAATAATAATATAGTCATATGCAATGCATTCTAAGCAGGCGCTTAATGTTTTACATTACTATGCAGTATCCTTGCTATAATTGTCTTGTGCTTTAGCTTTGCATTAAATGGTCTACATTTCCCAAACCCAGTCTTTATCATTATTTTATTTACCTTTAAATGAACAAGTTAAAGAATTAATGTTAAGATTAATAAGTTTAATCAGATATTAATTCTAAGGAGTTAGCTGCTCTTATGCACTTTACTTACAATTAAGGTTTTCCCTTTTGATATGACCCCTAGGTAATTAAGGTCCCAGACAGCTCATTTGCATAACCAGGCTGGTGCTATCAGATTACAATTTAATGACTCTGCATCAGACAGAGGCTCTTCTAAGAATAGAGTAACTGCTTATCTTAACCAATCAGTGCTTGTTGTTTCCAGCTTGGCCAATGGCTTTTGATATGCACATTTGAATTGATCCCAGTTTGAAAATAATTCTGCAGCAAGCAACACATGAATGTGATAATTATGAACTCTTCCCTCCCACCCAACACCCTTAGTTTGACATGTTTTGCATACCTGTACCCATAACAGGTGGCTTTCTCTGTTGCTTATATTCTTTACAATATTGCCAATTATGTTTTGTACTTTGTTTAATGATATTTTATTGTTATTTTATTCTCTGTTTTAGTAGTTAGAAGTAGTTGATGTAGCTGACCATTTTTTGCAGTTTTGCATTTGAAGTTCCTATGTATAATGGCAACTGCATTTGGATATACATGTATATGAACTTTTTCAGTATGAACTTTCAGTTTCATGTGGCTTTGTGAACCTGAAGATCTGTGACTTAAATATGTGCCACACAGTGCAAAGTGATAGACTTGGATAGAGTGATTCATAAACTTTGGATTAACTATGGACTTCAGGATACTATGTGTCGCAGCAATGAACTACATACATGTGCTGCAGCAATGAACTACATACATGTGCTCTCCATGGACAATACTATATAAATATGGAGATTATTACTATCATGAATTTTTGCAAGTGCAATAATAATATAGTCATATGCAATGCATTCTAAGCAGGCGCTTAATGTTTTACATTACTATGCAGTATCCTTGCTATAATTGTCTTGTGCTTTAGCTTTGCATTAAATGGTCTACATTTCCCAAACCCAGTCTTTATCATTATTTTATTTACCTTTAAATGAACAAGTTAAAGAATTAATAGCAATATATTATACATCTGACAAACCATGCAAAAGACTTTACCTACTGTATTGGAAATTCCTCAGATGAAAAGTAGGTCAGCTTATACAGTCACAGTCCAGATTCAATAATTTACATGCAGCAAAATAAATCTCATTAATAAGAACTATTGTTCTAAAACTAAAACTAAGCACATTAATCCTTCTCTCTACACTCTGATATGACAAAACTGATATCCAGTAACTAATAAAGCAAATAAAAATATATTTCTAATTGATTCAGTAAAAATTAATGGCAGACATTGTTTTAGGCTGTGAAGAGCAAATAGAGGCCTCATACAGGAAAAACAGATACACTATGAAAACAGACAGAACAAGTAAATTAAGTAAAAGTAACAAGTAAATAAGTAAATAAATAAGAAAACTGCTAAGAACAAAGAAAAATCATTCAAATACGTCTACATGCAGACAGCAGGTTTATCAACATGCTATAATTAAACAATTTCAAACAAACCCGAGAAGAACTAGCTTTAGGTAATTTCAAGCACCCCTTATTGAGCCTTTATTTCCGCTTCCAAATAGACTTACTTATACTGATACCGGAACACCCCTTATCAATTAATTGATTGGACAGTTTCTTTTCCATTAATTAATATTTTATGAATTATTCCGCCTAGAAAAATCTAAATGGTGCAAAACTTATTTTGATGGGTATATATGAACACGTTAACTATGTGACCAGTTTTCTTGAATAATTATTGCAATGTTAAGGCCTCGTCACTGTGACACACATAGGCGAACATTTTTAAACGTAGACTTGCGTTTAATATTCAAAAATAGTTTTGTTTTGTTTGATTTATTGCTTTATGCCCAAGTCAACAATTATAGTCATGTCGGGACGTTATTTGTTGAAAGGGACGTATATAGCAAAAAAGCAAACACACAAAAACATCTTCGTAATTAAATGCAAGTCCACGTCGAGGGATGTTCGCTTATGTGTGACGAGGTCTTTACATGTGAACATCTATGTACAAGACCGTGATCATGGGGCAATGTACTATACAATGCCAAGTGTTAACCCATATGTGACGAATGAATTCTCCCATCGTTATCAATTGGGTGAGTCCACTTTAATTTTTAGGGGTGTTAGGATTGAATTTTATTTTTTATCTCATTTTTCGTTGAAATTTCTCTGTGCAAACAGAATAGCCCCAGATGGGACGCCGCGTTCTGCGGCGTCACATCTGGGGCTATATTGTTTGCCTATGTCCCACAAAAGGGACGCCAAGCTTATATGAATTAAACGAAAAACAATCTTTAACCAAAATATTTTCAAACTATTATGTTATGCCCCACGCTGGTGTGCATATAAACTTTATGCAGTCCCACGTTTTTCTCAAAAAAATGTCTAACAATGAAATGTTTTGACCATGTGTACAAGTCCACTAGGCACATAATCTCATGTACGTTTCAAAATTAGTCTTAGATCGTAGGTATCTCGACCTGTTAGCTTCGGGGATGGATATTGTCTTCAGATAGCAACACGGATCGTTGTCCCCGGTGTTATACCTGACCTCGAAACTCTCACAGTCATTGAGAACGCAAAAGGCTGCACAGTTTTCCGGTGAACTCCCACATTGCCATTCAGGGATCCTCCAACCAAACATTGATGTTTCGGCAATTTTTAAGAAGCTTGTCGGCCATGTTGTTCCATATGCACTACACGCTGAAAATAGAGTTAAAGACCTATTTCCATGTCTATTGGGGGTCATTAGATAAGGGACAGGGCATTAAAAAACCTAGTGCCTTGACAATAACTCAGAATACAGGTAGGGGCCAAAACAGGAAAAATCAATATTGATTGCAGAGGGAGGCAGTTTTATTGCACAGGTTATCAGGGACCGTAAAATCAATAAACAGTGGAACTACAGGTATTATCCTTTAGGGGCCTCTTTATGAACCCCTGCAGAGATGTGATAATCACCTCATTATGACAGTCCTTTGATCTAAGGACAATATTGCACCATTAGGGGTCATTAACCGAATAAACAGGGGTACGCCTATTAGCTACTTCAGAAGTAGGTCTTTAAACTTTAACCATTGGTCCTCTGGTATTTTAGAACTTATCTTCGTCGAACGAAGATAAGTTCTAAAATACCAGAGGACCAATGGTCCTGTAAACGCCCACCCGGGATCTGACTATAATAATTCGATACATGTAGATAGCTCCAGGTCAGTGTCAGAATAACCCCTGGATCAATTTATTTTTCAAAACCGTAAATAATCTGCCCATTCGCCCATTTCCTGTAGTTATTTACCGTCAATTTAACAGCTTTCTGCATATGTGACTGAAGTTGACTTTGCCTTAAAATTTGTCAAGGTCATCACAGGTCATGAAACATTGTAGTACTCTAGTCCAAACTGCTACATGTCAAGTTTCATTGCAATAGGTTCATTAGTTCCGGAGAAAAAGAGCTTTGAAGGGTCATCCATGGCGGCCTTCTTGCTCATGTGACCTGGATTATTTATAAACACATTGGTTCCCCCTTCATATAGATGCCTCCTAAATGCGGCTCATAAAATCTCAATCACTGCCTTTTAAAAGAGACACAATCGAAAGGAGCCGCGACGCAAGAAAACCGGTCTTTGGGATTTCTGACCAGGTCAGACACAAACCGGCCTGTAATGCAGAAATCAGTATTTGTTCACTAGCTTTATCCAACATTTAGACACGTTTTATTGATTCAAATGGCCAACGAGAATACAAAATGTGTTTGTGGATGACCTAAACCCAAAATGATTTGCAGCGTCGGTTCTTAAGCGAAATACTGACCTTTTCTCTCATTACCATTTGATGTCACTTGTAATGCGTACACACATTCACATATGCATAATGCCCCTATCACACTACGAAACCGAACTCCACGAATTGCCACGGATCAATAAATTTTAGGATTTGTGGAATTTCGTGAACTTTTTTGTTTATTCGAAATTAGGAATATTTAATTCGTGTTAGGACACAGACACGATAGCGTTACGAATAATAACATCTATATTCGGCAGACTCGGATGAATTCGGCTGCAATCGCACGAACTTGGTAAGAATTATTAACGATTTATGATAATCTGTTTAGGATGTGCTGCGCGAAAGTTTGAGAATCAGTTACGAATCAGTTGCGAGTATGACGATAACATGTGCGTATAATAAATATTCGTAGCTCTGTTCTTGACAATTCATGAGATTCTAGTGTAAATATCCGTAGTCCCTGACTGTAGCTTTATCCCTGCAACGTTTTTCACCTCTGAGGCTTGAATTTCCTAGTGAAGAAGTAGCTTCCTTCAACGGAACTGCCTTCTGCTGCATCCTAAATAATAACATTGCTTTTCTATGTATCTTTCTCCTGTCCTTTGGTGTACCTTTTTAGTTATATTTCTGTTGTCAGATTCGTGGACTTCGTGACTCGTCCCAGTGCAATCGACTAACATTCGTGATATAAACTGCAATATTAAATTTCATTAATCCCAAGCTTCTAACAAACTTGAGTTAAGTCGTAAGTCATTCATGAGACACTTGGCTGATTCGCATATTGCTGTGAAATCCTAGATAGTTCTTATCTAATTTGTATCTGCTTCTGACATTCGTAACGACTTCGTTGTCAATTCGTAGTTCGGTGACAAGCTCCGAAATTCCCGAAAGAGTTACGAATGCATCCGACGTAGATAAGATTCAGTTACGATGTCATGAAATGCACTACGACTTTAAATTTAGGCCACGAATTTCTGAATGACACGCGATTCGCAAGAACTTACTATGAACTGTGGAACTTCGCGAATCGATTACGTTTCAACTACGAATTGGAAAAAATGTCAAAAATCGTCAATTCGTGACGATTCGTGAGACAATTTGTCGTAGTGTGATACAGAGATTTGTTAGTAATGCTTCCTGAAAAGTATTTCTTTTTCAGCAGCTTCATGTGTGAATTTTCATACTGACCCCTACTTAGAACCAGGGTCGATAGGTCTCATCTAGGCTTTTCTTTCGTAGTTATGTTAGATCTAATAAAACTTTTATAAAGCAAAGCTGAGGTATGCAAGGGTATACCTATTTTTTTCTTATTTTTGCACCAAAACATAGATTGTGGGTACTCGTTAGAACCGCCTCGAGGCGGTTCTAACGTGTACCCACAATCTATGTTTTGAGCAAAGATAAGAAAAATATCATTTTTTTTTTCAGCTGAATTTTTTCAATTTTTAAAGCTAAAAAAATCTCTGTATATTGCATGGGCAAGTTTTTGTAATGACTACCTTGCTCACAACTCCCACTGTGGGCTGAGTATTCAAACCTCGAGAGACAATGACAATACTTCTCAGTTCTGCTGGCCGCCCACTGAAGGCATCGCATATTACCCTCAAAGCAATGGGCATCATCGGCACACAGACTGTATATTGTGGCTTCTGCAATATAGTAAACATACAATTACTGCACCTGAGACCAGGTCCCGAGGTTATAAAACTTTTATTCTTGCTCAGCTTAGCTGAAAACTAAAATTTATTCTGCTCAAAAATGTTAAAATGCTAACAATTGTTGGCATTTTATACTGCTCATAAATGTTAAAATGCCAACAATGCTCATAAATGTTAAAATGCCAACAATGCTCATAAATGTTAAAATGCCAACAATTTTAATTTTTCAGAATAAATTGCTAGTTTTTTAGTTTTGAACCTGAATTATCCACCGATTTTGACTATTTCAACATTGATGATCAGTTGAAATTTCATGCTCAGCTGAGTTGAGCATGAAAAAAGTGTTATAACCGCGAGGCCTGAAATATATTCAGCCGCGTCCTGAGAAAACAAATACATCGAATGTGGTTTCCACAGAGGCCCGACACAAACTGGTCTACGCAGTCAAAGATTATGGCTAGAAGCTTGGAATGTTTGATTTAGAAAGATTTGGAATTGTACTGTCCGTGTAGCGAAGTCAAATGCGCGTTAATCAGCTTCACAGTTTCTGCAAAGCCGGTCTGCATTTGCAGAATGCTGGTTTTCTCATGACCCTGCTCATTTCTCGATTGTAACCCATTCGATTCGTAACGAAGCGAGCCCGTGATCTATCCTCATCTTTGTGTTCGCTACCGTATTCCACAAGCAACGCAACTCTTAATTCAATCTTAAATCACTGTTACATTTTTGTTTCATTCATGTGCAACTTATTAAAGATATTATATATATATATATATATATATATATATATATATATATATATATATATATATATATATATATATATATATATATATATATATATATATATATATATATATATATATATATATATATATATTTGCCTTGACCTGTCGACTAAATCATTTTCGATGACATTTTTACTAGTAGTGTTACTAAAATTTAGTACCTTTACGACCAAACGTTCTCCAGTCAGCGGTATCCGCTGTATCCGAGCATCCGTCGAGAAATGCGTCCCTGGCCGCCAGCTCGCAGCTGTGTGAATGACCATGGTAGCTGACCGTTGCACAGTCGGACAGCAGGCTACACACGGCAGCACATTCTGTAAGCGATTTTCCGTGTAAGTCCAGGGGTTGTAGAAGTGTTGCCAGGCGACAGGGCGGGTACTCTTTAAAATGTGTCCACCCAGACCAGACTGCGCTATCTAATAACAGGAAAGTGACGCCGAGAACTAGGATCCCGACCTCAAGAAAATCGCGTTGCATTTTTATTATCCTTTATTAGATGCATGCAGGGTAAAAACATAAGGAAAACATGTCCATGAAAAGCATGCTCCGTAAAATCCCACTTTTACATAGTAAAACTGGGGTTACATGGGTATGCTTAATTTTCTTATGATTGATTCAAAACAAAGATTGTGGGTACTCGTTAGAACCGCCTCGATGAGGCGGCTCTAACGTGTACCCACAATTTATGTTTTGAGCAGAAATATTAAAAACATTAAAATTTTTTCCAATAAGATTTTCAATTTTTACAGCTGAAAAAAATTTCTGTGTATTGCATGGGCATGTTTTCGTTATGTTGTAAAGTATCACAATACAACTGAATCTTTCAGTGTACTGGGGAAGTTTGAGAGTTCCAGAGCATTATCTTATTGAACCGCGTTGCAAGTAAACCGGTTTTCGGGATTTCCGACCAGCGCCTATACACCTACAGAAGCGGTATACGTAGAGGAGGAGTTGTACTATCAGTGTTGCAAAACAAAGGCGCTGGTTAGCCGTGCAGTTACTGTCCGTTTTCGCATGGCAAAAACCCGGTTTTCTCATGACGCAGCTCATCAGTGGTTCAGTGCATTTTCTTATTAATACTTATTTGTATTTATGAACAGAAAGTATTATCGCTTGATTGTTATCACGCACACGGCAGTGACGCTTCTCCCTAGGCTACAAGGTGAACCTTTATGTGATACATGTATCAATTGTCCTACTTTTTTTTTTCTTCTTTTATTTTGCAACAAAACATATGCACGGGCACCTTAGATCAACTGAGGAAGACTGACTCTGATGCCAGATATACTATATAGGTAAAACACAACTTGCCCGTGCCGGTTTGACCTCACGTGATCAAGTTTTTGTACACACTAGAAAGGCGATCCCTACTTGCGTTGGACATTTTAACAGTGCCATGTGGAGCACGTGGACAAGTCTTGTTTGCAATGACAATCGCATTGTGAAAGCTACCCATTCGAAGCAATCCTATCAACAATATAATTGCAAATCTGTCAAAGATAAAGCAGCACGCTTAAATTTATGAGCGTTAAACACCTTCTCCGTTGCTATATAAATACGTGGGTTGGGATTTAAGTTCGTAGACTTTCATTGTAAAAGATCAGATGTCTGTCACAAAGAAATTGAAATGCTATAATCTGAAAATACATTCTTCTACCTATCGTATCAGGTATAAAACATTGTTCTACTCAAAATGGTATTCGCACGACAATGAAATAAACACAATGACCTTTCATCACCCGGGGCACGTTATGGAATGATTCTGACGTCAAATTTCAGCATTAAAATGTCTAGTTTGGAACCAAACCAGACAAGTGCATTTCTCATCGTTAAAATTAAAGTACGTCCATCTGAAATGTCACATACCACTGCACGATCTGTTTCACAACTTTATAACACATTTCTATTATTTTGAATGTTTGTGTGGGTATTTTGGCTAATCAAGCATATGATTTGATCAATGCTGTGGTTTCGACGTTGCCTGTTAACGCCATTTTTCTTTTCCAAGCAGCGAGACTGGCTATACATTTTCTCCAATAACAAACCAAGTCGTCGACATGATGCTTAAAAATTTAAACTGAGATAACAACATGATACTACAATGCCTTAAACTGATTTAGCTCAAGGTTTCGTTTACAATTTGATAATTATTGGTGTGTTCTTCAACGCCACATAACTTCAGAATTATCAAAAAGTCGACGTGCCCCGGGTAGCAAAACCTAGGTTGCTATGGAGACCATTTTTATGAGCACTGTGCAAGATGTCTTGAAAAATATTGTAAAAACGAAACAATGAGACTTTGTTTCTTTATAATGATGTACCAAACATTGGATAAATGCTGTAACATTCAATCAGTAGCCAAAGTCTACGAACTTAAATCCCAACCCTCGTACATTCATTTCACATCGAAAGTAACCAACAGATGATTTCTATATCAGATTTATAGTTACACCGGTTTCGAAATGTTCATATTATTGTTATTATTGCACTGTCTTCGCCATTATATTGCTATCATATGTATATATATATATATTTGTATATACGTTGTATCCTCATGGGCTTTATTGCCTACTGGATTCTTGAATAAAATCTTTGTCTTGTCTTGTCTTGTCTTAAAGTATTTCCATTATACTCCTTAACAGCATAATTATCAAACATTATTTAATTAGTATACCAGGAAATCCGCTACAATGTTGATGAAATATTGTTGCATTGTGTACGTCTCTGAGAAACAAGACATGTACTTCTTGAATTAGTAGTTGGATCATGTAGGAAATGACTGACTTTGTCAACCTTAGCGCTAGACTGTCGAGTGCAAGTTGAGCAAGTCGATGTCCAAGATGCAGGTGATGGTCCATTGACTCCGATGTCTTCGCATTCTATATTCATTGATTTTCTTTATTATAAGCTGCCCCGTTATTATTGATGAGACAGCGCCACTTTGGCCGACCTGATCCAAAGACAAATGATATGTTGAAATCCCTAAGTGAGGCCTTGAGGGTGCATATAAATATATACAGTATACATCATGGTGGTACCAAGCTCGATTCCGTTTCGTGGCATTTGCAAGGAGTCTTCCGCCAAATACCAGCCTGGCTCTTGCTGTTCTGGCACTGACATCATCATCATCATCATCATCATCATCATCATGCACTGCTATTTTCGAGGTAGGTGAATTTCATCTTGTATTCACTCACAGAGTTGATAATTGAGCCGCCTCGTGGGAAAACCAACAATGTGGATTCCGAACAGGTCTGACACAAACCGACCTGTACAGCCACAGAAAAGAGCTAGAAGCCTGAAATTTCGGATTTAAGTAGAAGAGGAACTGTACTATCCGAGTAGCGAAAACAAAGGCGCTGATCAGCTTCGCGGTTACCGCGAAGCTGATCTGCTCCCCTTTGTTTTCGCCTATGCAGATTGTTGGTTTTCCCACGGGGCGGCTCAATTCATTGTACGGCTTTTCTGGTGCTGGTTGGTTACAACAGTGTTGATTGTACAAGGTCATTGTAATCACAAAGATTTAATGATTCAAAATTTAATCTACATCCAATTCAAAACAAACAGAATTTTGGCAGAAACATGCTGTAACATACATTTGTAAGATGCAAAATTACAATTACAATACATTTACATTCTATATACAAGGTTGATTTTTTACAGATGATATATTCTGCACTATGGATGATGCACGGGAAGACATTTTAGAAGATGTGTTAAGGTTTTTACTATATATGGGCATGACTGCCATCTTGGTCATGTGACCTGGGCCATTTATACAACACTTCGTTTCCCCTTTCTAATGATGCTCCACGTGAAACTTTGCTTTGACTGGCCCGGCGGTTTTAGCGGTCGATGGAACATGTGTGTGTATTATACAGCCAATCTGTGAAATCAGCCTTTTCATGAAATGGCTAAAAATTTTAGATTTCGTAAGACGTTAAAACAGTTGCTTTGATCATAGTCCAAGTCCACAAAGGCTCCTGACTAATTGTAATGTTAACACGGCATGTACAGTGACACTTTGCCAAGCTGTGAAAGCAACAACTTCAGGAGGTTTAGGATTTTTTCGATGTGATTGTGGAAATGGTTAAAAAACAATGTCAAACCAGCAGATGTAAGTGTTTTATGGCTAGTAAAATGTGTAATAGCATTACCATGCAGTCTCACGTGTAGGAATAAGTAGACAATGTATGTGAACGAAACATGGAAATGAAAACTATTGATATGTGTTTTTCTAATGGCATGTTGCTGATATTGTGTTATTTTATAAGTGAATGCCAAGTATCTCATATTGTGGGATTCAATAACTTTGAATTTAAAATGTTTTCCCAAGACAATAGGAAAAATGTAATTTGCAACTATTGTGTCATTAAGAAATTGAAAACCTCCTTATCTGGATTACTCATGACACATACATGTACAACTGATCATTTGCTGTGCTTACATTATGTGCTTTATTATGTAATGTTCAGAGCTTTAATAAAAATAAACTTCAGTCTTTGTCTTCAGTTTTATAGGATGGTTTCTTAGTTTAGCATTTTCATGAAATGACTAGAGCAGCCATTTCATGAAATGACTAGAGCAAATTTTAGTCATTTCATGTAGCGGCTGAAATATATAGCCGTTTCATGAAATGGCTAGTCATTTCATGAAAAGGCTAAATTTTTTAGCTATTTCGTGAAAAGGCTGATATCACAGATTGGCTGTAACATATACACTATAAGCTCACCGTTTGAGCCTTACGGCTCAGGTTAGCTAGAATACGAAGAAATAATTGTTGCTGGGTAGAGCATGAGAAAAGCTTTTTGAACCTCATGACCAGGTGTTGTCTTGACACAGCTTACTTCTACAGACAGACTAAGAATCAATTTTTAATGAGTATATTTCATAATCTAACCATCGGCCATTGAAAGTTATTAACGCAACAGTGGCTTATGTTAGCTCAAGCAGTCATTCATCCTGATCGAGTCCACCGGGATTTAAATATGAGCTTTCTTCTGTTCTGGTATTTCAGTGTCGGCTTTGCTATTGAGCCCTCATTTTTGCTTCATCACATCGCTTACACTTGCCTACTTGCCGTTTTTGCTTCATTAACAATTTAGAAATATGGCTGCGAAAATCATCGGTTAAGAAGTGCCATAATTTGTTTACAGGTCATTCCGATGCCACGGTTCTGCTTTGATATGATACATCTTTGCGTTTAAGTCTGACTCATTCGCTTGTGTGCACGTCGTATTTATTTTAACACACCGTACAACCGACTGTCTGGGAGACAGATTACTGTTTTGAAGACAGATCAAATTAAAATTGTTGGAAAGAGGGTAGGTGAAGATTTCTTGTTTGTAAAAGTCAAAAAATGAATCTGTTGCGCCCTGACGTTGATGGAGAAAGTCTTTGGTGTTTGGGGATACTGTAGCAGCAACCATAATTTATTTCGTGCCCAAATAAGACTGCTGTTAATCCATGAAGCTAATCAGCTTTGCGGTTGGCTCATTTATTAAGCCTTAATCGTGCCGCGTGATGTTTTGGGTCGGGAAGTTGAACTTCTGGCCCCGGGGTAATAAAACGTTTTTTTCATGCGCAGCTCTAGCCTGGCCCCAGCCTTTGAGTTTTAGCAAAGGTGAATTATTCTTACTTGACTCTTGCTTGACCCTTTTCCTGATAATATAATCATATAATCTCCCCTACTAGCCAGAAACTCACTGTTGGGCCAGTTAGAAAATTCATGCCACTCAGTTTTTTTTTCTTTTCATATAGGTAAAAAAAAAGAAAAAAAAAGACTGGAGCCAGTCTAGCTCAGCTCAGCCATGACTGAAATTTATCCTGCTCGTAAATGTTAAAATACCAACAATCGTTGGCATTTTAACATTTATTAGCAGGATAAATTACACACTCATTCTAAACGTGGAGAGAGAGAGAGAGAGAGAGAGAGAGAGAGAGAGAGAGAGAGAGAGAGTTGTACCTTGTAAATAGAAACAATAAAAACGATATTCCAAATGTTTTGGTAACCACATGTTTGAAGAAACGCACGAAATGCAAATGATTTTCGAATTCTTCGTTTTAACAGGAGTACTGACATAAAAGTGCGGAATGTTAGTTTTCTGTTGTCACATTTGTGTTAAACTTCGTTTATCCCAAGTGGCAACAGAATTATTGATAAACCGCACTTCTAACTCAATGATAAAATGAAATTAAAAAAAAAAACACAACGCTTATACTTGCTTAGAAGTTGTTAGACTAGGCACGAGGATCACCCTCCTGAAGTTTTCTATTATGTTGGATGAAGAATTTATGTTGGACGAAGTATTGTACTGTACATGTATATTCCACGCATGCTGTTTCTTTTGTTGTGATGTTGTATGTTCCTCATATGCCATGTACTACGTGGATTGAGTGTAAATAAAGTTACAAAGTTATGATCCCAACCTCACATTTCAATTTATTCAGTGGGCTATTTCGGCATTTAAATTTCATGTTCAGCTGGGTTGAGCATGAAAAAAGTTTAATACCTCGGGGCCAGGTTTCGAGGATATAAAACTTTTCATCTCAACTCGGCTGAGCATGAAATGCTGATCCATAAGTTATATATATATATATATATATATATATATATATATATATATATATATATATATATATATATATATATATATATATATATATATATATATATATATATATATATATAGAACACATTAATATCTATCGAGTCGTTTACTAAAAACATAGTTACCAGGTTGGTTTTCATGCAAATCGCAAAGTTACAAAGTTATGATCCCAACCTCACATTTCAATTTATTCAGTGGGCTATTTCGGCATTTAAATTTCATGTTCAGCTGGGTTGAGCATGAAAAAAGTTTAATACCTCGGGGCCAGGTTTCGAGGATATAAAACTTTTCATCTCAACTCGGCTGAGCATGAAATGCTGATCCATAAGTTATATATATATATATATATATATATATATATATATATATATATATATATATATATATATATATATATATATATATATATATATATATATATATATATATATATATAGAACACATTAATATCTATCGAGTCGTTTACTAAAAACATAGTTACCAGGTTGGTTTTCATGCAAATCGCTCCCCTAAAATGGCTAAAAAAGTCTTTATTTCTACATGACGTAATGGAAAAGTAATAAAAACGCGTCGCTTTTTGCACATGAGCGCCGTTTTCAAGAGAACTAATCCATAGATTTGAAAAAAAAAAAAAATCAATATAGTCTCGTTATATATATTGAGTCAAAAAAGTAAATAAAAGTCCTTGACTACCAGGTTGGTTTCGGCAGTATTTGTCAACGAATGCAGACAGGTAAGCTAAAATTCTTAATTTTCCTTAACAGACGTTTCTGAAAAGTTTATACCATGTCAGACATACCATGGACTGAGGCGTGTATCAATTAATTTGCTTTTCCTCCATACTCAACTTGACGTCACCAAACGGTAATTACCGGTCACCAGCTATTTTAAACCCAAACTCAACAACAACCCCCGGGACACAGACCTACGTGCCCGACCTAAGAGGAAAAAATGCTGTAACAGTTGTATATTCTATTGCAAACACATTATTTTTTTTTAAATTTGTTATTTTGAAAAATCCGGGTTCAATTTTTGGCGGTGTTTTAGAAAAGCGTGATTATAAAATGCATTTTCTGAAAGATGGTGTTAGGACAGTAGCTCTCACACGCTGACGGAGCTGGGTTAGTGACACAAATCAACTGACAACCCAACTTTTCGTTGGACCACCACCGAGAAAATCAGCTATGTGTGACAGCAAACAAGTTTTAATGATTTTAATCCTACCGGTACCATAAAAAAATATACCGGACTTAGTCCCGGAAATTCTAAGACAAAGTCTGACGAGCTCCCGAAAGACTGAAGACAAGTTGTACTGTGTTGAATCAAATGTTATTTTGGCTAACAGAATAAATAATTAACCGAAATTTAAGCAGATTTCCGTGCGTGCTGTGCCAATTTCCGTACTAACGATCTCAGTTCTTCGCACAGTCTTTAGTAACTACTTGATACAAAAATAAAACACACTCTATTCCACTCCGACAGTCCGCTGCGCATACCTTTACAAACCACACCAGACTGGGATTTGGCATGTTGAAATGCACACGTCTGGTTTTATACACTTTTTTCTTTTTTTCCTTTCTTTCTTTTCTTTTCTTTTTTTTTTTTTTTTTTTTTTTTTTTTCAAAATTGAAAACTAGAAGAGACAATGTTGCGATGTTCGACTTTTTTCAACTGCCACCCTAAAAAGAATGCCTTCCGCATGTACCTACAAACATCATTTGTTGTGATTTTGCCATAACACGGTTCGAATGCATCGGCACATAAACACATCCAGAAAACATGCAAAATACATTACCACTATCGGGAAAATTTTGTTCCGAAAAAGCGCTCATTCACTAGTGACAGCACAACCACTGGATTTCTGGCGAAAAGTGAATCTCTATAGGGTGAATTAATTAATTTTTTGTGCAAAGTATACTAATGCTAAACGCTTTCAAATCTTGGATCAAGTCGCCAATCCAGGCCGAATCCAAAATGTCATTATCGACTGGGTCGAACCTGTAGTTGCGCGAAACTTAACGTCAAGCTTTGGCGTTACTTTCGTTCCTAGGATACCGACGTCAAAGACGCCAACTGCATCTTGCATTTGCCACGCTTTTACAAAGCTCCCTCAAAAAGTCGAAATTCTGCGTTATTTTTACGAGATACTATTCGAGAATGGACAGAAACGTCGTAACAATGGGTAAGTGATACATTTAATGTGTAATTCTAATAAAAACGAACAGGAAAAAGAAAAATTGGGAGAAAATGTTCACCCGCATAATACCCATGCTTAGTGGGTGGGGTAATTTTAAAGTGAATTTTGCTTTTTTGATGCTTATGGGTGGTGGTGTGGTTGGGACGTGCTGGTGGCCATTAAAAACTTGGACCCCTGAATGTCTGCTCTCAATATTGATAAGGCTGGTTGGTTGTAGCTAAGGCCTAATTTGCCGTAGTGTTCTCGCAGTGAAGGGACTCTGTATTTTCTCTAAGTACAACAGACACACAAGTAATTCTGTGTAGGTGCTGCGCTAATGTCTTGTTGAGAAAGAACTAAAGTCTATATTTTCCGATCAATGCCACTCTTCGAATGTTATTCAACCAGAGCCCCTTTTATCTGAAAGTGTCAAACAATCCACAGTAACCACGTGTAATTTGATCAGCCTACTGCCTAAGTCTCCCATTTGCAGCTCACGAAGCAGAGTTCAATTCAGAATGCTCCTTGTACAGACACTAAACACTGGTTTTCTCTCACATTACGAAAACTTGCCCATGCAATACACAGAGAATTTTTCAGCTATAAAAATTGAAAATTTCAGCAGAAATTTTTTGATATTTTTCTTATTTTTGTTCAAAACATAGATTGTGGGTACACGTTAGAACCGCCTCGCCGAGGCGGTTCTAACGAGTACCCACAATCTATGTTTTGGAGCAAAAGTAAGTAAAATAGGTATACCCCTGCATACCCCAGTTTTGCTATATAAAAGTGGGGTTTGAGGGGGTACACATATCACGGACATGTTTTCATGGTGGTCTTAAAATGTACGTTAAGATAGTAAGCCCCAAGGAAGGAAGTAGTCCTTATCACAATTGATTAAAGTTAGAATGCAGAAAGTGACAACAACCATCTCAAAGAGATGAATACCACAATATTTGCTCTTTATCACATAACATTATTGCTTATAGTAGTCCCTATGCCTATATGAAAATATATGAAAAACATTTTGATTAGTGTCTATATATACACCATCTTCCAGAAACTGCATTTTTCAAATCACACTTTTCTGAAAGACCTCAAGAAAATTATTACCATGTCACCATTTTGCATTCCAAAAGTCTTAAAATGTGACATTAAAATTTTGAGAATCGGTTAACAAGTAAATATTTTATGCCAGAAAATAATTTTGAATAGGGTTTTTTTCATCATACTATAATTTGAGCAACGTTTGTCTGTTTGTTTGTTTGTCTGTTTGTTTGTTCCCCTACTCCTCCCAGGTCCTTGGGCCGATGTTCACCAAACTTGGAGGGAAGGTGGAGGGCGGCCCCGGATATTAGCTTGAGGGTTCATTGTTTGAAAGGTCAAGGTCATCGAGGTCAAAGGTCAAATTTATGTTGTTTTTTTCTTCTGTTTGTTCCCCTACTTCTCCCAGGTCCTTGGGCCGATCTTCACCAAACTTGGTGGGAAGGTTGAGGGTGGCCCCGGATATTAGCTCGAGGGGTTCATTTTTTAAAGGTCAAGGTCATCGAGGTCAAAGGTCAAATTTCTGTATCTCGGCAGTCCTTGGTCCGATTTGCATGAAACTTGGTGAGTGTATACAGGTTGATCTCTGATTAAGATTTATGGGTCAAATTGGGTCAAAGGTCATCGAGGTCAAAGGTCAAATTTATGTTGTTTTTTTCTGTCGGCCATGTTTTGTTTCTGTTTGTTCCCCTACTTCTCCCAGGTCCTTCACCAAACTTCCGGATATATTAGCTCAAGGGGTTCATTTTTAAAGGTCAAGGTCATCGAGGTCAAAGGTCAAATTTTTTGGCAGTCCTTGGTCCAATTTGCATGAAACTTGGTGAGTGTATACAGGTTGATCCCTGATTAAGACTTATGGGTCCAATTGGGTCAAAGGTCATCGAGGTCAAAAGTCAAATTTATGTGTGTGTTTTTCTGTTTGTTCCTCCCAGGTCCTTGGGCCGATCTTCACTAAACTTGGAGGGAAGGTGGAGGGCGACCCCGGATATAAGCTTGAGGGGTTCATTTTTTGAAAGGTCAAGGTCATCGAGGTCAAAGGTCAAATTTGTCATTCTTTCTCTTTTCCTCTGTGTATGTCTTATTTGAGATTGTGTGTGTATGTGTGTGTCTTATTTGTCTTCATCGCCGCAATCATGTTACTGCTACGTCAAGACGGGTAAAATTTACTAGTTGTAAAACTGTCAGCAAGGGAAGAAACTATTTTCCGAAAAAAAATCTAAGTTGATTATTTTACATTTACAATACACTAAAAACAAAATTGTATTGTACATGTATGCATAGCTGAGCGCCAAAGTCTTAAAATTGTTCCACATATTTGCTTGATTTTCAATTTTAAGGTGTTTGGATTACCTCCCTTGCACATGCAAAGGCCTATTCAAAATAACTTTTGGGAATAATTATTTTATTAGTTAACCGATTTCCAAACTTTTTGCGACACTTTTTATGACTTTGGGTATTCATTGCACGGACATGTTTTCCTGATGCGGTATTCTTTTCATGGTGTAGCTTGCTGCTATGTTGGATGCGAGGTAGAGTGTTGTTCAAACACAAATGAATTATTTTTGTCATAAGTATAATAAGATAAAGGATTTTCCATTCGACTTCAAATGCAGTATATGAGGAAAAAACACATTCTAATAAGACACAGATGAGCAAGAAAACTTACAATTATACATAGGACGACTTCGGTTGGAACTATCTAACTATGGTGTTACTATGGGAGATCTGGTCTGGTACCCGACTCCCCCTAAACAAATGAGATTGACCAATTACAGCCATCGTTAGAAGCCTCGATCACAGAAAAGTTTTACCAAACTAAACATGGTAGCTACCATACCTATTGACTGGGTTCCTTTGGTAATGGTTATTTCTATCTCCAATACAGAAGAGCTTTACTATAGTACGAATCGAACAACAATGGTAGCTACCATAGTCCTTACCATAGTCCCAATCGAAGTCGGCCATAGAAAACAGACATGGTAGATTGCATAACACAATATGAATGAGTCAAAACGTCCAATCAATGATGAATAAAAGGATAGAGCTCTTTGCTTATTTCAAAAACTTAATTCGAAACGCTAAATGTTTTTATTAATCAAAACAAATCAAGATGCATGTGAGTGCACGGCGGTCTTTACAGTGGTCTGAATTAGATCACGGTGTTTATGGCATACATCGAGGATCAACATGGAGGCTTCCTTGTATACTGCTATTTTCAAACAAGATCGTCTTTTTTGACACAATGATATAAAAGATATAGCCCATTTTTTTCATTACTCTAATGCTCATGTCCATCTTTTACATTCCAAAAGTCTGAGAAAATGTCGCACAAAAAAAATTGAAAATTGGTTCACAAATAAAAACGAATGTCAGGAAGACATTTTGACTCAACTTCTCATACCATTGTGAAAATGTTAGCAAGGGAATAACTATTAATCACTTTTTTATTGCGAAAAGAAAAAAAAAACAAAAACAAAAAAAAATAAAAACTTTTTAGCTCACCTGAGCCGAAGGCTCACAGGTGAGCTTATAGTATACCCGGTAGCCGGACAACTCGGACCCTTGGTATTTTTCGGACCCAAGACGAATCGGACCCAAGCCTGAGACAACTCGGACCCAATTTTGAGACGACTCGGACCCAACAACAAGGACGACCATGCAAACAGTTTCTATTTCATCATGTAGATAAATAGTATATAAACCACACATACTTGCTAAAATCATAAGGCAGCTCATGATGTTATTTTGTGTAACCTGGGTTTTTGAATATACTTGAACATTTGGTAACTACTTTGGTATGATGATTCTGTGATAATATGATAAACAAAAATGCATTAAATTGAGTCATTTATCTGTAATAACGCAGCTTATGTTTTTGTGTAACCTGGTTTATTGAATTTACTTGGACATTTGGTGACTACTTTCAAATTGATATAATGTTTTATTTTTTCGAAAACAAAAAATGCAAAAAAAAAAAAAAAAAAAAAAAAAAAAAAAAAAAAAAAATTGAGTCATTTATCTGTAATTGTGTAACCTTGGTTATTGAATTTACTTGGACATTTGGTGACTACTTTGATATGATGATTTATTTTTTTCGAAAAAAAAAAAATGCATGCAATTGAGTCACGTATCTGTAATAATGCAGCTCATGTTAATGAATTTACTTGGGTGACTACTTTGATATGATGATTCTGTGATAATATGATAATTGCGATGATTTTTACAATACAAAAACTCGCCTGTAGGCACAAGTGACACCTCAACTAAGTATCTCGATTCATTCGATAATTTAATCAACGTCGATAATTGTTTATCAATCACCACACCGTTCATCCAGATACAACAAACGCGGAAAGGTACTCTAAACGCGGATATAAACAATGATATTTTGAACGGCTGATGAGTATTTATTATCTTTAACTGTAACGAATATCGACTGCGTTGTTTTTGTGGGACAAACAGTGAGAAAGAACATAGCTTTGCCAAATGTTTACCTAAAATCCTGTCTTTTAAATTCTAGTAGAACTTTAGAAAAATATAGGCTTCTAAATGAAAAAATCTCGGTAAGAATGTCTGTAAATTATTATCAAAGCATAAAATCATGGTCAAATTGATGTTTTCCGGTAGAGCGGGGATCGCTTTAAGTGTTGCCTTTACAAGAGCCCATGCAAAATTACAGAAAGAGAATAAGTACTATTTGAAATAGCGTACTGTCATTTAATATGGTGCAACATACATGTACCACGGTTCAAATTCTCAAGCAGGTGAAACAAACTCGGATCATAAACATAAATTCTGGTATAATTTTAAGGAAAACTGGCTGCAGTTATTGTTAAAGCCAATTTTATATCGTTTAGAATTCACAGATGGTTGGTTTAATGGCTATGCCGTAAGCATCGTGATAAAACCAAAAAGGTCGTACCTGGGATAAAATGACTTAAGCTTGTGACGTCTTTGTAGTTCGAAAGCAAAATAACTCATTTAGAGAGAAACGATTTATAAGTCCAATTCCTTTATCTCCAGTTGTCCATATTGGCGGGTATATCTGCAACTTTTTAAGGGTAGAACATATATGTAGGCGCAGTTTAATATCATTCGCGTTAATGGTATCAATATATGTGCGATATACATGTGCATGACGTTAAATATTACCATTCCAAGCCACCCCCGAATTCGACAAGTCTCAAACACATCCATTTTAAAATCATTGTGTTCATTCGTATTAAAATTGCTTGTTACATTATACATGTAGTTGCGTAATAAAGACTTCTCGGTCGTCTTATGAGTTTTATGAGTTTTACGTCCGTCCGTCGTCCGTCGTCCACCATTTTCAAAGATCTTCTCCCCTGAAACCACTTGGCCAATCAAAGCCAAACTTCATATGGAGCATCCTTAGGAAAGGGGAACAAAAGTTTATATAAATGGTCAAGGTCACATGACTAAGATGGCCGCCATGGCTATAAATAGCAAAAACCTTTAAAAATCTTCTTCTCCGGAACCAGTGGGCCGATTTCCACGAAACTTGGTATGTACCATTAGGGATGTGTGCCCATCATAGTTTATATAAATCATGACCCTGCGATGACCTTGACCTATTTTACGGCAAGGTCAACTTAGGTCGCCAATGCATTTGTATTGGAAAAAATGGTAAAATGCTATTAAATGGGTAAAACATACTAGGAATAGGCAAATGGACAGAAAATTACTGTTTATGGAAAAAAAATTGTCCCCTGGGGGTTGTCTGCCCCTGCCCCGGGGCTATATACATGTATATTTCTATAATATTGAAACATCTTCTTTTCTGAAACCGCTTGGCCAATCAAAGCCAAACTTCATGTGGAACATCCTTAGGACGGGGGAACAAAAGTTTGTATAAATGGTCCAGGTCACATGACCAAGATGGCCGCCATGGCTATAAATAGCAAAAACCTTTAAAAATCTTCTTCTCCAGAACCAGTGGGCTGATTTCCACGAAACTTGGTATGTAGCATTGGGGATGTGGGCCCATCATAGTTTATATAAATCATGACCCTAGGATGACCTTGACCTATTTTACGGCAAGGTCAACTTAGGTCGCCAATGCATTTGAATGGGGAAAAATGGTAAAATGCTATTTAATGGGTAAAACTTAATGGGAATAGGCAAAAGGACAGAAGATTAATGTTAATGGAAAATTTTAGCCCCTGTGGGGTTGTCTGCCCCTGCCCCGGGGCTATATACATGTATGTGACCATGATATTCAAACATCTTCTTCTCTGAAACCGCTAGGCCAATCAAAGCCAAACATCATGTGGAGCATCCTTGGGAAGGGGGAATGAAAGTTTATATAAATGGTCAAGGTCACATGACCAAGATGGCCGCCATGGCTATAAATAGCAAAAACGTTTAAAAATCTTCTTCTTCAGAACCAGAAGGCCTATGATTTTGAAACTTGGTGTGAAGCATCTGGGAATGGAGCTCTACAAAGTTTATATAAATCATGACCCTGGGATGACCTTGACCTATTTTACGGCAAGGTCATCTTAGGTCTCCCATGCATTTGAATGGGAAAAAATAGGAAAATGTCATGTAATTGCAGAAAACTTGCTAGGAATGAGCAAAGGGACAGAAGATTTATGCTTATGAAAATATTTTAGGCCCAGGGGTTGTCTGCCCCTGCCCCGGAGCTATATACATGTAGATGACCATAATATTTAAACAGCTTTTTCTCAGAAACTGCTTAGCCAATCAAAGCCAAACTTTATGTGGAGCATCCTTAGGAAGAGGAAATGAAAGTTTATATAAATGGTCAAGGTCACATGACCAAGATGGCCGCCATGGCTAAAAATAGCAAAAAGGTTTAAAAATCTTCTTCTTCAGAACCAGAAGGCCTATGATTTTAAAACTTAGCATGAAGCATTAAGGAATGGAGGTCTACAAAATTTGTATAAATCATGACACTGGGATGACCTTGACCTATTTCACGGCAAGGCCCATGCATTTGAATGGAGAAAATTGTTAAAATGTCATTTGAAGGACAAAACTTGCAGTTAATTGGCAAATGGACTGAATTTTTATGATTTGAAAAAGACATTGACTCCAGGAGTTATTCTGACCCTGCCCTAGGATTATATACATACATTGTAACATTCTAGTCTAACAAGTTTATTGGTACATGTATATATCTCAGGTCTCAGGTGAGCGTTTACAGGACCATTGGTCCTCTGGTTTTTTGTTGTTTTTTTTTTTGTTTTTTTCATAGGTATACTTAGCTGATTTACATACACTAACACGAAATCTCTAATTTATCTGTCTCTGTATACTGTCATACGCCCTCCTTGGCATTGAGACAGTTTAAGCTTTTTTGATTACCTCACTTTAACATTATTATTTTTTTTTTTTTTTTTTTTTTTTTTTTTTTAATTGATGCTTTACGTCCCAGTCAACAGCTAAGGTCATGTCGGGACGTTGCCTCCACTTTATGGGACTCTTACCCAAAATGAGGATGTCATGACATCCAACAAGTGCTTTAAATATAACCATCCAACAAAGCCAAAAGGGCTTATATATGCAGATGGTTCAACTTTGGAACCACTTTTCCTGGACAGGCTCAGACCTGAGCGGTTAACTACATGAAAAATGCCTTCAAGAATATTAAAGTGCATAATCTATAAAAAGTCAACCTATTTTCAAAATTCCTGTCTTGGAATGCAAAATGTGGTTAAGGATCGGGATGATATTGAAAAAAAAAAAGCAGTTCATAAAGGACGGTGTGAGGACAGTAGTTTTCCATATACTGGACTGAGGCCGAACTATAGTCGTGCGAAACTTAACGTCAACGTTTGATGTCGCTTTCGTTCCCAGGATACCGACGTCAAATACACCATTGCAATTCTGCGTTTGCCACGCTTTTACAAAGCTCACTAGAAAAGGCGAATTTCTGTGTTTTATCCTCGTGTTATTGTGTAAAAATTGTCGAACAGTACGAAAACATGGGTAAGTGACAGATTTTGTGTAAGACGTAGTTAAAAAAGGTGCAGTTTATTCGGAAAATAAACTTGTTTTTGACTCCGGGACCCACAGGCTATGTGGGTGGGGTAACAACAGGAAAAAATATATGGAAAAAGGCCATTTGATCCAGTTATTGATATTTTCGGTGGCATAACTGGTTTTATATATGACCGCTAATTTATCACAATTTTAAATATTTATTTATTTATTTATTTATTTATTTATTTATTCATTTATTTATTTATTTATTTATTTATTTATTTATTATTTAATGAAAGCGTTACAATCTCCTACTTCCATCTATGGGCCCCGCTATGTGGGACCTAGGAGAAACAGATGGGCTGCTTGTGCCTCCAGGCAAAGCCTCTAAATTACTGACCGATCACTGGTTAACCGCTCAAGTATGAGCCTGCCCAGGAAAAAACATCCATACATATAAGCCTTATTAGTTTGCTTGGGTGGTTATATTTAAGAAATAGATCAGCTCTAGCAGTGAATTGTTGAGTAATAATTCACTGTTTGGAGGTCAGTTGTAAAGAAGATCAAATCACGAGCGCGTAGCGCGAGTGATTTATCTTCTTACAACTGACCGACAGACAGTGAATTATTACTCAACAATTCACGCACTTGAGCTGATCTAACTGCAGATCTACAAGTCGTCCGCCGCCTCCGAGCCGGGTACCATTCTCTCCAGCTTTGTCCGACTTGTAGATTGCTGTGTACAAAAATGGATCAAAATCCGCGCAGAGATTTAATGCGCGCCTCTAGCAAAGTAACTAAGCAACTCTCATAAAAGAAATTTTGGTTCCAACTCAAAAAATCCTTCGGTCAGCCTTGTGTGTATTTGAAAGAGTGTGATTCAAAGTATTTTTCGAGAAGGTCCTTTTAAAAGAGGACTACCTCTTGATTATTTTTCCGCCGCCGCGGCTTTTCGATAACGTTGCTAACAAAGTCACGTGTTCGGTGCGACTACTAAATTTAACCCATTCATTTTTGTTCGCCGCCATCACAGACGGATTGAATCGATGAAACGACAAATGTTCAGTTTTATTCAATGTGTTAATAAATTTCACAATGATTTAGCTCAAAGAAATGTTACATTTTGGATTTGACACACGCTACAGTGTTTGATGAGGTAAGGAAATCACGTTTTGACGCAATTCCAGTTGCAAAACCAGAAATTCTGAACTTTGACAAAGTCTTTGTTTTTTTTTTTCCTGTCAAATTTTCGATTCTTCTTTAATAAATAGAAGACAAAACTGATGTGTGCTATTAGGGCACAAGCAAGACCCACTCAAAATCCAGGAGCGGATTCACGATCTCCCATGCCACGCACAAAGTCCATCCATTACATTGCTGTTGATTTTTTTTTATTCTTCCATAAAATAGACCTACTGTCTGTACACATTCTTGCAGAAACTGCTTTTTTCAAAATCTCAATAATTTTTCTAGATCTATTTAAACTCAAAGTGAGGCGGAGCAGGCTGTCCATCATTGGGACTCCGGAGGCCCCCGTGGCTGTGTGGTCATGAGCGCTGACATTTCATTACTGCACTTAACCATTCGATCAAACCATTCGATCATCTCACTGCTGTGTCTGGTATGGGTTCGAGCCCCGCTCTGGCCACATGTGAGACATGCCAAGTTCTACTTGTGGGCATGTCAGGTTTTTTTTTCTCGGGATTCTCCCGTTTTCACCCCACATACTGATTGGCCCATCTCATATGAGCTGAAATAATCTTGAACGGGATGTTAAACTGAATCAAAAAAAATTTCGGTCTACCCATTACGCTGAAAGCACTCCAATATACAGAATCAGACTTGGAAAGTGCGTTGGTTGGACTGAGGTGGAGCAGACACCATGAACTACCCTTGAATCCCCAATAATGATACATGTATCACTTTGTATCCCCGCACCCCCTGGGGCCAGAAATAAAGGGTTAGAGGGGGTCTGGTCACAGATCACAGAGATTTAAAACAAAAAATCACAAATCACAGTTTTCAAATGATGATTTCACAAATCACAGACAATGCATTTTCGTAATCACAGACAATTCAGCAATGTTGCCAATGTTTTTGCACTGTATTGACTCAGTTACTAAAAGATAACTATTCATATCAAAGGAATGTGCCATTTTAACGCATTATTTCATGGTTACTTGTAAAATGAGACCATCTTAGCCTTACATTACATGTATGGTAGAGACTCTTGCCTTTTCATTGTGGTGCAGAGGAAAATGGAATCATTTTACTATAAACTGCCTAAAAAGTATAGCAAAAACCTCTATTTAAACGTTAATATGATATGCATCAGTATTTTATTCTGGTGTTGGTCAGTTTATTAACAGCTTTAAAATATAGTCTTAAACCTCAAATGAAAATGTTAATTCTATGCATGATAGAGCAATAGCTTTATTTCTGTTAGTCATCAGACCTGTCAGCCACAAAATGTTTAAGTACATGTAATTCTTGAGTGCCAAGTTGCAAAGGGTATGAGATGGGGTATACTTATTGTTGAAAGAGGGGTTCGGCAGATCACCCCCGACATAAGAAAATTTGATTATTCTTGAGGTCCAGGGATGGGATTTTAATGCACTTTTAGACAATTGGTTTTACAATCACAAGGAATGATGATAATCACAATTCACAGATTTCAAAATTTACAAATCACAGATCACAGGGATTTAAATTTGTGTTTAACACATCACAGAAAATGCCCCTGTCACAAACCACAGAGTGAAAAAATCACAGACTTTAAAAAGGCCAGTCACACGTCACAGAAAAGGGTCCACCGTCCTAACCCCCCCCCCCCTTAACCTTGAAGGGACATAGCGGGATAATGTACCAGAGTTTAATCTCTGTTGGGGATGTGCAGGGGTTTTAATTTCCCACCTAAACACTGTCACATTATTGTACCAGTCATTTGTACCCACTGTCCACCCCCCACCTACGGGGAGGGGTGGGGGATAGCCCCAGAGGAGGCATGGATACAAATGACTGGTGCATTAAATATGAATGTCACAGGAGTTACTGCGAAGCTGATCTGCACCTTTGTTTTTGACATTTTGCATATGCAAAATGTTGGTTTTCTTATGATGCGGCTCACTTTGATATTAAGTGTTATGCAGATTGTATAGAAAAATATGCAAATTCAGATAATTCAAACTAATCAGTCTGTGTTGGCTTTTCAGATTAATGTATGGAAGACAGCAGCAGCTCAAGAAGGAAGTCCAACATCTCTGTGAACTGGAGATTTCATTGTGAAAGGTATATGTATGGCATGTTTTTCTTTTGCTGATTTTGAGACCCTTTAATTCAACAGAGCATTGTGTATGTTTCCCTACCCCTAACAAACCTGCTATCACCCAAGCCATACAATTACACATGTACATGCAAAAACATGCTGATCTAGTATTGATAGTTGTATCAATCATGTCAGTTATCTTGAATGACAGCATAGGTAGACTAGTACCATTTGATTATACCCTGTGTTGGTTGATTTTGTGTGTTTCACGGTCTTAGCTAACATCATTTTGATGAAGAGAGGGCATTCTGACGTTGTAAGATTTACCAGAAATAGTGTTTATTTTGAAAGAGGTAAGTGGTCTCTATATCTAGACTGCCATTGCAAGAACTTATGAATTTGTGCAGATTGTAATTACACTACCCATTTCTGTTTTCGTATACATTGTAGACTCAGTGGAAGGCTTGGCATAAAGGCAGAGGATGCCATATTGAAGACGCGGATGTATCGACATTGAATGCACGCAATGCATGATGTGAATGAGAAAGTTACATGTACTTTCATTTGATGGTAAGTATACTTCAATTACTTTTGATATTGAAGTTTTTGGGTATAACAGGATCTGGCACAGATAAATATTTTCAATAAATTCCATAAATGTAGATGTATATTTCAAATACATGTATCTGGTCCAGGACAGAATCCAACAAAAAATTTTGTTTAAATTTTATATGTATGCCTTGAGCTTATGGAATAAAAACATTGCATTATGATGTCAATATCTACTCTTGTAAGTTCTGATAGCTTTTAGTAGTAAGCTTCATAAATCATGTTTAAAACAATTTCAAGAACTTCAAATTCTTCAACTTGACAAAAATCTTATTTTTTTTTTTTTTTTTTTTTTTTTTTTTTATCTCTTTTAACATATAAAAGTAAGAAATAAGTTCTGCAGTCAGGGTTTCAATCTGCAAAATTATCTCTACTTCTGTGTATGGGCATCAGAAAGCTTCAAAACAAAGTCATACATTCAAATGATATGAGCCACTGCATGAGAAAAACAACAATTTGCACAGGCAAAAACAAAGGTGCAGATCAGCTTCGCAGTAACTGCTTGGATAGTACATTCCTTCTTAAATATGAAATATCAAGCTTCTAGCCTGCTTCTGTGACTGTACTGCCTGGTTTGTGTCGGGCTTGGTGAGATACCCAAATTGTTGGTTTTCTCATGCACAGGCTCATATATAAAGAATTATTTGCCATTTTTCAGCACCTGAAGTGCAGCTACTACAGTGTACAGCTAACAGATGTAAAGCATCATTCTGAATCAACCAAGTACATTTTAGAAGCAGCTATGGGCCTGCACAGAGCAAGAAGACCTGCGGGATCAACAAGGTCAACAAGTAGCTGTGGACACACAATTTGCAGGGCTTTTTTTTTAGCTCACCTGAGCCCAAGGCTCAAAAGGTGAGCTTATAGGATGGCCATGCTCCGGCGTCCGTCTGTCGTCATTCACAATTTCAAAGTTCTTATTCTCTGAAACTGCTTGACCAATCAAATCCAAACTTCATGTGGAGCATCCTTAGTAAAGGGGAATGAAAGTCTATATAAATGGTCCAGGTCACATGACCAAGATGGCCTCCATGCCCATACATGGTAAAAACCATAAAAAAAATTCTTCTTCTCTGTAACCGGTGGATAGATTTCAATGAAACTTAGTATGTAACATTGGGGACTCATTGACCATCATAGTTTATATAAATCATGACCTTTGGTTGACCTTGACCTATTTTACGACAAGCTCAATTTAGGTTACATAGGCTTTTCAATGGAAAATATTGAAAACATTGAATTTTTCAGGAAGTTTTGTAGCCTGTGACCTGAAAGTTGGTAGATACAGACAACATGTTGAGTCAATGAAGTGTTGTGAGTATAAAAGGTCAAGGTCATTTCTTGACCTTTGCTAAAGATCATTTACAAATTAAATGTAAAACTTAATTTGCTCCGTAACCACTTGACCAATTAAAGCTAATTTTTTATGTAGTATCCTTTGGATGGAAGAACAAAAGTTTATATAAATGGTCAAGGTCACATGACCAAGATGGCCGCCATGGCTATAAATAGCAAAAACCTTTGAAAGTCTTCTTTTTCAGAAGCAGAAGTCCTATGAGTTTGAACCTTGGCATGAGGCATCAGGGGGAGGAGCTCTACAAATTTTATATAAATCATGACCCTGGGATGACCTTGACCTACCGTATGGCAAGGTCAACATAGGTCGCCCATGCAATTGTCAAAATGTCATTTGAAGGGAAAAACTTTATGGACATGGACAAATGGACAGAACATTTATGATTCTGAAAAAATGGACCATAGGCCCCAGGGGCAGGTCTGCTCCCACCCCCAATATACTGTGTACTGTATATTACCATAATATTCAAAGATCTTCTGCTCTGAAACCGTTTGGCCAATCAAAGCCAAACGTCATGTGGAGCATTCTTAGATGGCCACCATGGCTATAAATAGCAAAGACCTTTAAAAAAGTTCTTCTCAAGAACCAGAAGGCCTTTGATTTTTGAAACTTGGCATCAGGGACAGGAGCTCTACAAAGTTTATTTAAATCATGACCTTGGGATGACCTTGACCTATTTTATGGCCAGGCCAACATATTTTGCCCATGTATTTGAATGGGGAAAATTAGTAAAATGTAATTAAATGCCATTATGGGGGAAACTTGCTGGGAGTATGCAAATGGACAGAAGATTCAGTATATGGGAAAAAATGTCCCCAGGGGGTTGTCTGCCCCTGCCCCTGGGCTATATATATACATGTATATTACCATAATATTCAAATATCTTCTTCTCTGAAACCGTTCGGTCAATCAAAGCCAAACGTCATGTGGAGCATTCTTAGGAAGGGAGAATGAAAGTTTATGTAAATGGTCAAGGTCACATGACCAAGATGGCTGCCATGGCTATAAATAGCAAAAACCTTTAAAAACTTTCTTCTGCAGAACCGGAAGACCTATGATGTTGAAACTTGGCATGAAGCATCAGTGATTGGAGCTCTACAAAGTTTATATAATCATGACCCCTGGATGACCTTGACCTATTTTATGGCAAGGTCAGCTGAGGTAGCATATACCAGGTCTCAGGTGAGCATTTACAGGACCATTGGTCCTCTGGTTTAAGAGGGGGCCCACTGGCCCTGGCCGCCAGTAAATTTTGGTCTTGGGCCAGTTAAAATGTGGTGCAGCTGGTCCTCCCGGCCAGCTGAATTTTTCAGAAAAAAAAAGTGTTTGTTCGAAATGGTGCTGCTTATTTTCAAAGTGATTGTGCAAGAGTGATGTAAATAGTTTAACCAACTGAATGTAGTGTTGGAAAGCTGTTGACTTATAATTACTGCAGTGACTGGCTACATTTAAGTATTGTGTACAAATAATATGTGCTGTTATGGCCAACTGTTTAGACGAAAAATCATCGTAATTTGTTTGTGCTAAATTTGTCTTGCAATGTGCTGACCTCTGTATCCAAAACAACTTCGACATGGAAAGAATAGTCGGGCCAGTTGAAAATTCAGAGTGCCGGTAGATTTTGAGACCAGTTGGCCCTCGGCACCAGTGGCATTTTGATAGTTAGCAAAACCCCTGAATTTGGTCATGTGAATCATGAAAATTGAAATACGGGTCTGTTCACATGTTCAGGCTTGTTTAATGGCAGTCAGCCTCAAAAGAAGCTAATTTGCTCCTAACAGTTTAATGTTACCAAGATGATAGACTATAGTGTGTTTGCTGGTGTATGATGGTGTTTTTTTTGTTGTTGTTGTTGTTTGTTTTTATTTTTGTCATATTTTTGCAACTGCTTCTAATTGTAGATGACACAATTGAGCACTTTATTTGTCGCAAAAATGCAGCATAAATTTTGATACTTGATTGAAAAAAAAAAAGTTTGGACCATTGAAAGCATTTTTCAATAGTGATTTTCTGTACAAAAACTTATGGTTGGAAAGCAATTTTACTATTTTGCCACATTTTGAATGCTAAAAAAATGTTGCACCCTATGGGCGGTTTGCCTTTATTACGTCAGGATGAACATTTGTCACCAACATGACAGGCATATGTACTAGCCGGGTTTCGAACCCACAACCTATTGATTGCTAAGCGAATACACTATCCATTACACTACAGCTGCTGTCTTGGTATTTGATTACTATTGCTCATATTCAATATAAGATGACACAAATGACCCTTATACTTAAAGACCAAATACTCATGATCAAATAAATTTGTTTTGAAAAGTATGCATTTTCATGATCATCAATGCAAAATACCTATTCTTTTCCTTTTTTATTTGATTCAGTTTAACGTCCCTTTCAAGATTATTTCAGCTCATAAGAGACGGGCAGTTAATAGGTGGGATGACACAGAGGTGAGATGATCGAGTGGTTAAGTGCGATAATGAAATATCAGCGCTCTAAACCACTCGGCCACACCTATTCAAAATTTATGTCGGCCATAAAAGCTTAATATGCTGACTGATTTGCAAAATGTTTGCAGGTCCTCTCAGGACAAACTAAGGTTAATATCTTGATCAGAAAAAATACGCCTAAAGTCCTACAGACTAACATAATTGGCAAAGATTTATTATCAGGTTTGACAGTTTAATATTTCTGGGCAATGCATGTGAACAATTTTCTGCTTTTTGAATGTAAAGGTGTTTAAGTGTAGTGCAACCAGTACTTGTACAGCCCACACTTTCCTATGCACAGACATAGTTTCCCATGAGTATGTTAGAATTAAGCATTTTCATGAGAAAACCAACACTCTTGATTTGAAAACCAACAACTAGCTCTGACACAAATTAGGCTGTGTAGAAACAGAAGCTGACTAAAGGCTGACAATTTTAGATTTAGAAAGTAGTGGCATTGTACTATCCCTGTAATGAAAACAAAGGTGGTGATCAGCTTCACAGTACCATGAAGCTGATCTGCGCCTTTGTTTTTGCATATGCCAAATGTTAGTTTTCCCATGACCTGGCTTAGAAGTATGTGCAGTATTATTTCAACTTCTTTTTTCCAAAAAGAAAATATAGGCCATTTCTTTTTCTTTTATATTCACAGTCATGCATGTACCTCATTAGTTTGATTAGAAATATTTGCCTACATGTATATATCTGTGTCAGATGGAACATTTTATTATAAGAACATACAAAATGTACATTGACTGTACATTATATACTACCCTACGTGAGCAGTGGTTTAGAGACATTATTCAACGCTTTCCTGAGAATACTTGGACACAAATGGACAATCATGAGAAAATGAAACTCCTAGTTTGTTCGTATCCACGTCAAACAGCAAAATATCTGGTAAATGCGTTCTTAAAAAGACGAAGAACACTTTATAACAAATAACATCATATCATGACTATATATTGGTTTGAAAGGCTTCTGATAACACTTCGTATTTAATTTTGTACAGTATGTTGATAAAGTGACATTTGGGCCCATTGGGCCGGGTGCAAATTTTGTATTATAATTACATGTACCATTTACGTATGCATATGTCACTGTAATAAAAGATTTACTTACTTACTTACTTACTTACAAAATATTGAACATTTCCTAACATAGTTAAAAACTTACATATGATGATTATGAATAAATCATTATGATCTTAACTTGGAAAAAGTTGGAACGGCAAATTTCTTTTGGCTTGTCTATGTGTGAGTGTGTGTGTATGTCTGTTTGTCACTTTTTTAAAAAACTTTTGAATGTTGCATGCCATGGTTTTGAAAATTCATGCAAAATAACTGATCCATATTTTTTGCTGCAGAGTTATGTCCCTTTGAATACAAAATCTTGTGTGCAAGATTCATTGTATCTCAAAATATGTCTGTGATAGAGCCTTCATATTTTGCATACTGACCTTTTTAACTTTTGAGAACTTCTTCCTTAAATTTTGACAAAATTACAAAATTTTGATTGATTTTTCTACTTTTTGGTGAAATTTGAAACTTTGAATGGTGAATGCTAGGGTTGTGAAATTTGATATACAGATTCCTCATGAAAAAAAAAGTTGACCCCATATTTTTTTTCGTGTCCAAGTTGTTCCCCTTTTCTGAGTTATGTCCCTTTGAAACCAAATTTTGAAAAAGATATCTCAAAATGTATTTTAGCTACAGGCTTCATATTGGTATACTGGTTGGGGCTGAAGAGTAGTCTGAGTGGATCACCTGATTTACTGTCAAACTGAGACAGAATTCCAGAATTATGAACTGTTTACTCTATTTTCAACTTTCCTACAAAAAACCAGCATTCTGTTTCTGGAACAAGGGCAAAACAGAGGAAATACAGCTGCTACACCAGGAAATTTCACTTTATACAATTGAAATAAATGAATCATAAAGACTGTACCAGGTTAAGGGCAATCATACAGTTGGGGGCATAGCATTTTACAAACAATCATTTCTAGATTACCATATTCATTCTAATTAGCGCACAGTGCGCTTAACTTTTCAAAATTATTTAAAGTTATGGTAACAAAATATCATTCTAATAAGCGCACACTATGAACCAAACCAACACATTAACTTACAAAATAAACATGTCAAAATAATCAATTTTGATGTCATTTTAGTGTTCAAATCGTTTCCAAATAGCATTTGACCATTGGGCTTGAATATGTTTACAATTCAAGCTTCCCACTTTTCTAGGGGCTGACCAATATGATATTTTTGTGTAAAAATTCTGTAAAATACCAATATGCTAGTCGAGCAGTGTGCACTTATGCACACGTTTTTCGGAAACGACCAGGGTGTGCGCTTTTTGGAGCATGTGCGCTTATTAGAACGAATACGGTAATTTTGATTTCAATTTATTGCACAAGTCATTTGTAGCCACGCCCCCCCCCCCTCCACCCACACACACACACCAACTTGGTTGGGGATAGGCGGGCTAAAGTGTGGGGCAATTACTTTTTATTGTCCAAACAGTGCAATGGAAATGGCAGGGTTTTGACATCCTGACCCAAACAAGGCAGATTTTCTATTGTGTAATGCATGGCAAAGAGCATCCAGTTTGTCCCCTGGGGGTGGGGCTTATAGCAATCCAGGCCCTTCCCCATAGATGCGGAGAGCAGTGGTTATGGACACAAGGACAAGCACCATTTCTGTCAATTTATTCAAATCCAAAATTCTTTTGTAGAACAAGGACCTTAACTCATTAATAGCTTTTACAAACTTGCAAAAAGAATATGAGAAACATTATGAATATATGTGATTATTTGAACTAATATGGTATTCAAGAAGTCCTATTGGATATAAAATGCTTGAGTAGGGCTGTGCTAGTCAGATTTTTTGACAATTCTAGCTGTTATGACTTTTTTATGGTAAAAGTTGTGCCACTGCAGATACTTGTTTATAATTTTGCAAAATAAGGCTAACCACTTGCAACCTAATCGTTCAATTGTTTGAATGTCAGATTTAGGCTGGCTTTCAGGCAACCAAAATGCCTAGCTATTATTTTGAAAAGTAAGCATGAAAAAGTATCATTGTTAAAGCAGCAAATATTTTACCTTATTAGGGTTAAACCATCGACTAATATACCATTGGTTATTGTATACCTTCAACAATAAATGTATGACAATAAAATTAAAAAAAAATAACTTTCTTGTTTGTTAGGCACATTGCCCTATATTAAACTCACCTGAGCTGAAGGCTCACCAGGTGAGCTTATATTATGCCTATGATAGGGCGTATGTCACTCCGTCGTGTAAAAACGCAATGCTTATAGGCCCCGCATATTTCAGGAGAGAGAAAAAGATGGGCTGCTTGTGCCTCCAGGCAAAGCTTAATTTACTGGCCGACCTCCTGATTACTGGTTAACGGCTTAAAGGTCTTAGCCTGCTCAGGAAAAGTGTTATACTTAAAACGATCCATTAATATAAGCAATACATGTAGTTGTTTACTTGGTTTTGAAGTACCTTTTAGATGCAATGACCCCTATTTTGGGTAAAAGTCCCATGAAATGGTTGCAACATCCCGGCATGACCAAAGCTGTTGACTGGGATGTAAAACATAAATTTGAACAAACAGGCCTCTGGAACTGGTTGGCAATCAAAGCCAAATTTCATATAGAGTCCCCTTGGGAAAGGGCAACGAAAGGTTGTACGACCAAGATGCATATTGCAAAAGATACAGGGGAGCGTGATGGCAATAACGTAATTAGACTCCGAATCAAGAGATATTGGGTTCGATCCTCACTCGCAGCATCATGTTGTGTCCTTGAGCAAGGCACATTAACTTCGCAGACTACTGGTCTCAATATGACTGAAAAAATGTTGAAAGAAAAAATATGTAAAATCAATCTGTTATCAGGAATGAAAATTTAAGTGAGATCCTTTAAGAGCAGTGAACATATTAATGAGAGAGGTGATGGGCCATACCATGGTTTCGGCTACTTAAGCCTCTTCAGTGACCCTATAGATTTTGCAACATGGAGCCAAAGATTATGACTGTAATTTAAAAATGTTCAAAAGTGTAGTAGGAAATTGCCCAATCAGAAAAATCCCACTCCAAAAACCGTGGTGGTAAAGAACTACATTGTTAATTAGGTACTTATTTATTCAAAGAGAGCTTATCGTGAGCCGAGTGAGCAACTATGTCCCAGTTTAAGACCACTCAGTTACCCAGGCTCAGCTAAATGCATTGTCATAAAAATTGTGAATGATTGTATATAAAAAGCAAGCAGCACAAAAAATTCAACACCAAAACAAACAGACTGGGCCGTCGTACAGTCGATCAAACTGGAAGCTGCACCCATATACGAAACCGAATCAGCTGCTTATTCTCTCATACTTTATCACTAGATAGAACCGCGAGAAGAAACTTTTCCTTCACTAGTTACTTCCACGTAGTATTTTTATACGCGTCGTAATTTAGATGATTGTAGTACGGCTAGGTTTTTTAACGGTAACTGAACGATTAGCTGCGAATTAGATGACTACAGATTTTTTTTTTTTTTTTTTTTTTTTTTTTTTTTTTTTTTTTTTTTTTTGGTAACTGATTAGCTGCGACTTTCTAAACAGAAAAGCTAACGTTTAATTCCATGGAAATTATGTTTTTTTTTTTTCTTCTCATTTTCTTTTCTGCCTTTACAATGAATATGCATGAAAGTCGTAACACAGTGAATGTAAGGAAATGATACAATCCATTTTAGATGAAATGGGTTTGTTATTAAGCCAGTAATAATTTTGTGTTCTTGAGCAAGACGTCGGACACATGAACTCTCCTTAGTCAATGTCTTGGATACGGTTACTACAAAATGCAGAAGTGTGTGGCAAACCAGGTGGTCAGAAAACAAAAGCAGTCCTACTGGGAAGTGGCATATCCAGTTAAAAATTTAAACATCAAAGAGACCAAGTTAGATGATTGACATGTCCTTAAAACATAACAGTAAATGTTATACATGTATTTGATCGTACCATAAACACTGTCAAAGGAAGTATTGATTTTTTAAGGAGGAATCCTCATAAAATAGGTAAAAATACTGAATTCTATTGTGAAAATTATTTTGATGATGATAATCATGATGATTGTGAATGTGGTTGCAATGCTAATGGTGATGATAATAATGGTCTAGTTCAGTTCCATATACTAGTTTCTTTCTTCTAAACTGTCAATTGCTTCGTTGAAAGTATTTATGGTAACAGTATAGGCAAGCTCAAAGACTACCTTTACTGTTATTCAAAGGACCTGTCAATCTCAGTAACTTTGGCTCTCTTTCCTGTCCAGGTGTTTTGCCACACACTTAGAACTGTATTTTGTAATACTCTGTCCGGTTATAATATGTACGGTCATATTATGAATAAAAAATGTGACAGGTAAATTGGGCTCTTAAAGGGTGAATCGTCGGAAAAAACTCTTGCTTTTCTGTCTGGTGTGCGTATCAAACCCTGTGAAACTGGATGCGGGCCTTGTCCGTAGCTGTTATAAGATTTTAATGGTCCCTTTTGTTGGATCCATATAGATAAAACACCCATTATCTTTAACAATTCAGGTCGACACATGGACGTTTATTTTGGTCCTTTCTGACAAGCTTTTTGATTGTGAGTTTATATTGTGGTTGTTTTATAACGATATGATCAATGATTTCTGCAAACGGTTCATATGCATACTCACATAGTACTGATTTTAAAATTCACTGATGATTTTGTCTTCCAAACGTGAAAAACTGAAATACATCAACTGAGAACAACGCAAAACAACTGGGAAGGCATTGTTTATCACTTGCTATAATACAATTAGTATTAGGTGTATTCTGAGAACAATGCAAATAAACGGACTGTTTCCGTAAATTCAGATATGATAAATTATTTTTACATTTGCAGCTAATCGTACATTTGTCATGACTGTGTTTCCGCGATTTGCAGCTTATGATTCTGTACAGTTGCAGCTAAGCGTACAGACATGCTCAAATGACGGGGTTGCGTTTAAGCATATCGGCATCGGCCTTGAGAATGATTAGTTTTGGTGAAACCATCCATACATTTAAGCATTAATGGTTTGACTGGGTGTTTATATTTATGAAGCAAATTTTGAGTGTCATGATGTTGGGTAGAAGTCCCTTAAAATGGAGGTAACGTCCCGACATTACCATTGTTGGTGATTGGGGCATAAAGCATCAATTCAAACAAATAAATAAAGCCGTGTTCATGTACAATATTTGAACCCGGGTGTAGTTTTGCTCCCAGAAACAATTTTGCAACCCCCACCTCCCCTGCGAATCACATGCAGCGAAATTCTCTCCTTGACATTATTTTCTGATTAAGTGAGGCCCCTTATCAGCATTCAGGGGTCGTTTTCTGTGGGAATTTAAAAACATATAAAATATTGGTTTAAACTATATTTATTTGAACTCAAGCAAATAAGCAACAAATATAAATACATACAGTATAAATTAGGATCAGAACGAAAAATCAAAGTTACGAAAGAGATAATTACAGGATGACAGCATGTAACAAAAACATAAGATAAAAAAGAAATATTGACTATAAAGCTGCACTGTACAGTAAAAGAACGAGCCATTTTAAATCACAAGAATGATTTACATGAGTATGGTGCTTGAGGCTTGCATCACAACGATTCTTATAAAAGCAGTGTTTAAATTTGGTGTGCCGTATGGTGGGGGAAGATATGCCACGTTTTCTGTAACAGTGTTCGTCTAGAGGGAAGAGTCACGATGCCAGGGCCGTATAACATTAAACTCATTCACATATTGAAGTCCATTAATACAATAATGAGCATGACTGCATCTAAATTTCCATCCTAAGCATCCCATGATTTGTCTTGGTTTGATTTCTGCTTATGCACCAGTTACTTGTATTCCGACCCCCTAGGGCCGGGGATAGCGGGGACAATGCGGGGCTAAAGTACCAGGCTTTAACCTCTGATGAGTCCCGGCAGTGCCGGGAATTTAGCCAGGGTTTTCATTTCCTACCAATATACGGTCACATTAATTCAAATAATATATTAATGGTGTTTTTAACATTTTAATTAAAGTTTCAGTTATGGTACGTATTTGATTTGCAAATGCACCTAGACATTAACATGCGCAAATTGGAGCAATTTTCTCATTTTTCAGTTTCATCAGAACAACTCCTAGCTGTTATTCCACGTTAGTGTCAGCCTCCGGGGCGCCGGGACTTTAGCAGGGATTTTACCACACATCTGGCCCTGCAGTGCCGGACTTTTAGCCTGGCTTTAAAAATTGAAAAGTTAAAACCCCCGCTATTCCCCGGCCCTATGAGAGCCAGGGATACAAATGACTGGTGCCACATATGAGGCAAGCAAAGTTCTGCTTGCTGGTGTGACAGGTGATTTTGTCTCGGATTTTCCTTCGTTTTCGCCCATCTACTCATACGAGCTGAAATAATATTGAAAGGGACGTTAAACTGAATAAATAAATAAATAAATAAATAAATAAATAAATAAATAAATAAATAAATAAAAATCAAATGGTTTATTGGGGTGGTTCATTCAACCCCGGTCCATCACCGACCCCTATATATAAAGCGAATGTTTATTCAGACTGTCAAAACATGTCATACCTTGCTACAACATTTTTGGAGACGGAAAAAAAAAAAAAAAAAAAATGGTTTCCATAATCATGTAGAATCTTTCTAAAAAAAAAAAAAAGGTATTATTTTATTTATTTATTTATTTGGCGAAAATGTTCCTTTATTTAATCATGCTTGTCAACACATATAGATTGCGTTCGTTTCTGTAGGCCACCGTATATGTAAACAACAAGCTCCGAAACGGGCCACCTCCCAGTGGGCCTAATAAAAATTGACGACCTTCTTGTTCCTCCAGGCAACGCTTATACGCCACTGACTGACGATAGATCACTGGTTAACCACTCAGGTCTGAGCCTGTCCAGGAAAAGTGGTTTGAAATCAATCCTTCCATACCGCCTTAGTGGTTTACATGGGTGGTTATAACTGAAGTACTTTTTTGAATGTCATACCATCCTAATTTTGGATAAATAAAAGTCCCATAAAATGGAGGCCGCGACGTCCCAACATGACCGTAGCTGTTAACTGGGACGCTAAGCATCAATTCAAACAACAAACTATGGAACAAGTTACAATGACGTCCAAAACGTCATGATACCGGAACGGAAAAGTAGCCCTAAATTTTCATATTTTCCCAATTGCAAGGAAATACACAACAGATAAATAAAAAATAAATAAATAAAAATAAATTAATAAAAATATATAAATTAATAAAAATAAATAAATTAATAAAAATAAATAAACTAATAAATAAATAGATAAATAAATAAAATGAGTTTCGCTGTTCCGGCTTTTAGTAATTTGCGGATAAATTTCTTTGGGAGCGAATTATTGCTCGCACCGGACAACGCTCACGTGACGATATTTACATTTTAAAGAGACAGTCTTGAAAAAATATCAATAAAATCACGTTTTGTGAATGGTATCTTTGAATTATGATGGCACAATCGTGAAAATAAATCCCTTTTTGAGTGATTTTCGATTTTTGTTGCTTGGAAATCATCCGATCGAATGCAATATTATTCGATGAATGGGCACTGGGTGAAATTTTGATCCAAAATGAAACATACGCCATTCGGGCGTCAGTGGAGTTCACGACCAACAAAATAAATGAAGTGAACGGAACGAAAGCCCGATTGTCGGACTAGAGCTGATCTATTTCGATTCTAACACACAATAAACGGAATAAATGTTGCTGAAACCGTCGATATCGTTCAGCTTTCCGCCATTGCATTGCAGATATCCCGCCAAATATTTGACTGTAATGCTGGTATTTACACACACTTATTACGTTTGTTGTGCGCTAAAACGACGTTTCACCGTCTAACGCTGCTTTGTGGGATAGCTGACGTCACAAATGCCGCAAAGTAACGTCACGCTTAATCGCCCAGTGAAATTGTTGCACAATATAACACGTTTTTTTTACCATTGGCTATATAGGCGAGGTGTGTTAGAATAATTAAGAAATAGATCAGCTCTAGCAGTGAATTGTTGAGTAATAATTCACTGTTTGGAGGTCAGTTGTAAAGAAGATCAAATCACGAGCGCGTAGCGCGAGTGATTTATCTTCTTACAACTGACCGACAAACAGTGAATTATTACTCAACAATTCACGCACTTGAGCTGATCTATTTCGATTCTAACACACAATAAACGGAGTAAATGTTGCTGAAATCGTCGATATCGTTCAGCTTTCCGCCATTGCATTGCAGATATCCCGCCAAATATTTGACTGTAATGCTGGTATTTACACACACTTATTACGTTTGTTGTGCGCTTAAACATTACGATGTCATGACACCCAAAATATGCTTGAAAATATAACCACGCAAGTAAACACCAGTGCTTATATGTATGGAATTTTTGACTTTAACAACTTTTCCTGGGCACACTCAGGCCTTCTGAGCGTTTAACCAGTGATCAGGCGGTCAGTCAGTAGTGAAAAGGCTTTGCCTGTAGGCTCAAGTAGCCCATCTGTTTTTTACGGGCTCTTTGTGTTTTGTAGTCGTATGGCATTAGCCAGCGCAAACCGCTTTTTTGCCTTATGAGTTGTGAGACCGTCATACAGTACGGCAAGAAATAAAAAAACAAATGCTTACAACAACATTGAAAGAAATAAGTAGTCTATTGAACACTTTAAGTCTCATTCTAGATGTTGGGACGGCTCGTTTTTAATTAGTAGTAGTAGTAGTAAGAAGTGGCAGTTTTTCGTCATGCCGGGCTGAACGGACTTAATCCAACATTCCACCACAAGGACGAAGGATAAGTGCTCCTGGGCTGCAAATCGTGGCGGTGACAGCAAAATGCAAATCGCGCTGTTCGCCTGTGCCCAACGTATACTGAAGCCGGTAAAATGGAAGGAGCACTTTTTTTTAGAATTTTGAACGCCATGGTCGAAAAGTGAGCATAAAAGTAGATAGGAAATCGATGCCAATTCGGCTGCAAATCGTTGATTTCGCTATCTTGCTCGAGAGCAAATGTAGGTCAAATGATATATCCAATCATTTTGCTCTCTATTAGGGCCGCGCTTAATGGCTATGCTAGATCGGTGAAGTGACCTAGTTTGGAACTGCACATGATTAAACAGCTACGGACGCTGCATCCATGTTGACAGGTGGTATCGGACGTGCGCTTGCGGCTGAGCGATGAGTTTCTGTGAGGAGGAGCAGGAGTGGTATCTGTGATGCAAGCCGGAGAAACCTTAAGCGGGCTGGACGTTTTACCAGTAGAGACGGGGGTGCATTGTCCTACTAGTGGCTGATGATAGGATGTTCTTATATAATATAGGGGCTGAACATCCGTATCCTCTTTATTTTGAATTTTGATACCCGCGGCCTAAAGAGTTCGAAATATGTCATGGTACAGAGTGGAGTTACCAAAGCAGTTTTATGAAGTTGCTGTACCATATATATGTTTTTGGTTTGTGAAAGGGTATTTTTTGGTGTGGATTGGGTGGGTCGCGACATTCCTTAGGGTAGTTATCGTAATCCAATCTAAGTCGTAGTTCGTAACCAATCGTGTGTAAAAAAATAAATAAGTTACTAATGTCATTTTTATATATTGACATTGACCATGGTTTGGGTGGGCCTATCTGAAAAGCAAAGAGCTGAAAACATATTAAGACAGAATTATACAATATATCTACCCCATAACCATTGGTCGGAGATAGCAAGGGTCCCAGTTTAGTAACAGCCACTCCTTTGCATGCTTTAACCAGACGGAATTACTATCCCCGGCCGTTGGCATGGGAAGAAAGTACAAGATTAAGGTGATTACATGGTATGTGTGGGCCAATATGTACATAGTCAGATGGAGAGAGTAAGGTTGAAAGGATGAAGTAAAGTGCTGTGCCCTTAATATCTTCTCCCTCTTCTTACATCCAGGTGACGTGATATTTTTGAATCTAATTAGTTTTTTTTGTGGGTATGATGTTTTTGAAAAAAAAAAAAAAAAAAAAAAGGTTTCTGATATATACACTCACATGGTTTACATAGGTAACAAAACATCTCCCATACGTTCTCTATCATACATATTTATATACTCACATACAAGCATACTATCGTACAGCCTTAATGTCCTTATCATGGAGTCCGGAAGTGCCCACCAGAGAGAACAGCCCAGCCTTCGTACGAACACCGCGGGGCCAGTGCGCTAGTAAAAGGCAGCCAGTATCCAATCGACGTACCGCAGTACGTAAAAAAACAAAACGAAGGTAGGTTGTGTCCGTACGACTGCCGAGTTCTTCCCGCCGGTGCACCGCACTCCCTTTCTCCACTCCCAGAGTCCATAACCCTTTATATATACAGCCCAGGGCCTTCCCGCCCTTTACTCTGGGATTGCCCTGTTTTAAAAATGAACAGAAAAGAGTAAAAACTAAAACAAACAAACGAACGTACTCTGTGGTACCAGGGAGCGAATATCCTGGTACTGGCAGTGCATACCACATTGCAGCCAGTACCAAGTCGGTCCGTAGACACCTCCTACTCCCCAGAATTGCTATACAATAGGTAGGCAAAAGCAAATGGATGGGAAAATGAAGACCGAGGGAAAAATAAAGATGTATATTATGATATGAAATAATATTTATATAAGTGTTGCATCTTGTACATGTAACTATGTAACTTGAGCGCAAAAAAAAAAAAAAAAAGGCTCGTTTTTAATCTGAACGCAGTTTTCTTTATGGAAAATTACATAATGCAACGGTCCGAATTGACCAATGGAAAAGGTCCGAATTGACCAATGGAAAAGGCCAGAATTGACCAATGGAAAAGGTCCGAATTGACCAATGGAAAAGGTCCGAATTGACCAATGGAAAAGGTCCGAATTGACCAAAGGAATTTTCTTTTTGAGGTCCGAATTGACCAATAAAAAAGGGTCCGAATTGACCAGTGGTCGGGGTCCGAATTGACCATTGGTCGAGATCCGAATTGACTGGGGCCGAATTTTTTAGGGTCCGAATTGACTAGGGCCGAATTAGCCAAGGTCCGAATTGTCCATAATTCATTACAACATTTACATTATTCTTTCATCCCGGACTGTATCATCATATCTTCCCCGTTCGATCATAAGATCATGTGAGGAAAGCCTAAATCTTGTCATAGCTACTTTATATTTATGTTCTGAAATAAAATCTAAATATTTTTCATATGTGAATTCATGTTTATATCTAGCATAGGTAATCAGTCTATTTGAATTATTTATCTGCGTACCATGATTCCTTATCTGTGTCACGTATCCTTTGCTTAATTAAAGGTAGTGGTATATCAATATCTCCCTGTTGTTGCCATATATATGGCAGACCTAAATCATTTAATGTTTGCTTAATATGGGATGCCCAGTTGCTACCATTATAGGTTCTGTCGCTGTCCGCGTCATCTCTCAACATTGCATACATTCTTTTTGGTAAAAAAAGTGTCATCACTTTTCAACAACTTCGCCCAATATTTAATCATTATAAATTTGCGTTGCACGCGAAATGGGACTCGGCCCAGCTTTCCATAAAGACCAATAAGATTTGTGGATTTCCGAACATTAAGCACCCATCTACAGAACTTAGAATGGATCATCTCTACATCATTAGCAACATGAATTCCCCAAATTTCTGAACTGTAATTTAATATGGACCCAACTAGTGTATCAAACAATTTACATTTTTTCTACTATTGGTATATCTATTTGTCTAAAAATTGCTAAAAGGTTATGTAACGCAAACGATGCATGCTGGCAAGCCTCTTTTGAGTTCTATTCCAGTTTCCGTTTTTGAAAAAATAAACCTCCAGGTATTTAAATGAATCAACAACTTCAAGTTTAACGTTATTTAGAAATATATCACAGTAAGTAGGTTCTCCCTTTTCAAAAATCATGACTTTGGTTTTCTTCGTAAGCAAGATGACATATGACTTACAAACAGGTTGATCATAGTTTACTACTTGTAATATTAATGATGTAAAAATATAGGAGTCCATTTTCACTTTAAGTCTATTTTCAGCTTTGCAAATTAATCTACAAAGTACGGACCCTGGACTACGACTAGAAATGATAAATTTTTCGCCTCATTTTCGCTCTATCTCGTTTCAGCATTGCCAGTTAATCTACAAAGTACGGATCCTGGTCTGCGACTAGAAATGATCCGGATGGCGGTCCTCAAAATCATGGACATGAACAACACGTTGTACTGTCACCTGTACTCGGACACATTTGATGTTCCTCATTATGAGAAGGAGAATATTCTCTACAACAATGAGGTGGGTAGTCTGCTTGTATTCTCTCATTTTATTTAGTTTTGTGTTCCGAGGCGGAAAACTTTTAATCCCGCCTCGCACACAAAGTTATTGCAAATGGCCGTTCAGGCCAGAGACCACTCGGTAAGAAATAATCAAAATAACACATTACTCAAGGACAGAACTTGGTCATCTGAGTGAACAGCTTTTTCCCTAAGGCTGACGCATCAGGAAAACATGTCCGTGCAATTTATACCCCCTTTAACCCCACTTTTATATAGTAAAACTGGGGTTTGGAGGGGTATACATATTTTTCTTATTTTTGCTCCAAAACATAGATTGTGGGTACTCGTTAGAACCGCCTCGGCGAGGCGGTTCTATCATGTACACACAATCTATGTTTTGAGCAAAAATAAGAAAATTTTTGAAAAAAATCCATCAAAAATTTTCAATTTTTACAACCTAAAAAATATCTGTATATTGCATGGGCATGTTTTCGTAATGATTTCAGTTACCCACATTGACTATGTATTCGTATAACATCAGGAAAACATGTCCGTGAAATAAATACCCGCTTATACCCCACTTTTATATAGTTAATCTTGGGTATGCAGGGGTATCATATTTTCCTTATTTTTGCACCAAAACATAGATTGTGGCTACCCGCTATCTATGTTTTGACCAAAATAAGAAAAATATCAAATTTTTTCTACCCCAAATTTTCATTTTTACAACTTTAAAAATCTCTGTATATTACACGGGCATGTTTTCTTAATGAGACTCACAAACTGGAACAGTCCCACAAACGAGGTCAATTCCCACAGAGTTTGGGCTAGCCAAATCTGTGAACCCAATATATCTATGCATATATTTATTATAATGAAGAAAAACTACTGAAACAGATAATGACCAACTGGCTTGAAATTTAAGGATAATTTACTCTAAACAAAAAGGATTTCGCTCTTCTGTGCTTTTTTATTTCGAACAACTGATATGTATACACAGATACTGATACGTTTGTCCTACTGTATTTTCCCAGAAATATTTACTTGTACATGGCGTTTAAATTGCCATCTTCAAACTAAACTTGGTGTTTTTATATTTTTAACCATTACTATTTTCCAGACCCTAGATATGCAACTAGATGAGTACATGTCTGGTGGCTACTACCACACTGATTTTCGGTTTCATCAGAAACTGTTGGACGTACAGATCATCAGTAACAGGCGGATTCGTCAGAATGTAAGAGAATGTAGAGAAATGTACGCTGACAGACACAATCCTTTGTACAGCCGGAAAAAGTACAAGACTATAGAGGTATGTAGGACTTGAATTAATTTCTCTTACTGTATTAGGTGCAGTTTATTAATTCATATGTTTGCATGTATTGTCTGATCTGGTTACCAAATTTAAAGCCAACTGGATTCCATTATTCCCTTCACTGTTATTCATTTACAAAAACTTAATACGATTCACTACCTATCATTCCACCCTGGCTTACACCGTACATTTAAAAACATACGAGAGCGCCCATACTCTAGTGGTCAGGTTATTAGTTTCCAAAATCTCATTGCTTTCTACCATTAAAAACTGGCTATTTGTTATTATTAGCTTTCTCAGATATTGATCGTTTCATATTGTTTATTAAGTTCGTGTTGAAGTATGCTATGTTCATTTGACTGATGAATTCACATTTCGATTTGAACGTTATTGTGTGAATGTTATTTCACAACATATTTACTTATTATATGAAAAGCATATTCTTTGCTTGTAGTTTGCTTAGGTATTTCATTTTGGACACATTACTATGTTTCTATGGGCATTTGAATATGCCCCTCTCAGATTTCATTCAGTTTGGTCATGCTTGTCTTGCGACGGTCTTTGTGTTTCTTTTAAATTCCAAATTGACAACTTCAAAACTTGCTGAAATAATTTTAAAATCAAAATGTCTACTTGCATTCTTCGTCTCATTGTTCTCTTTGATTTTGTCTTTATAGTTTCTTTAGTTTCCTAACATCTATATTGTTTTATCCATGTTCGTGGACTCTCTGAGAGGATTGTTATAAGCTTATCTAATTCTTTTCCCTCATATTCTCCTTTTCTTTATTTCTATCTCTTTACTCCTCTCCTCTCCTCTCTCAGATATTTCCTGATGCAGTGAAGAGGAATCTGCCAGAACTTCTTCCTATGACTCATCTATGTGATCATCTTCTTACTGTCTGTCACTATATGCATGGTAGGTGGCGGGGATTAGGTTTCAGGTTCTTGGTAAATACGTGCTTCTCTGAAATGTCGAAGTTTTATTAATCTGTTTTGATTCTTATTTGGTATATGTCTGGCGATATCAATGTTAAGTGAAATTGTATTTTCTCCTTTTCATAGTCTATACACTTAGGGGCACTTCTAACGCAACACTTACATTTTCCATCATATCTAAAAAATTAAACCACCAAATTTATTTAAATTTTCCGCAAATATAAATCAATTATGCTTGCGTGTTGTCTGTATTTTTCATTGAAATTGATTGTCCACAACCTATAAAATATTTAGTTTATCTAACAAGACTCAAAAATGAAAAGTCGCAAAAAGCCACTCCATTGAAGAATTTAATAGTATCACAGCGGCGTTTCAGAAAAGTATCATATCCAGTTCATGTCCCGTATCCCCAACACCACGAGCTTGAAAATAAGTTTCCAAGCAATAAAAAAATATGACATGTTTATTCCAAGAAATTTAGCGTTATTGGTCATCTCTGGGATGCGTTTAAAAAACAGGCGTATGCGGAAACACCGTGTTGTATCAAGAAATTCGCAGTAACTGAAGTAGATCCTTGTGGAGGAGTGGAAAAACATCCCACAAGGGTTTGGTATGAAATTGATAAATATGTTTTGTCCATGAGGAGGAGATGTCCCTGTGTCGTCCAGTTCCATTCGGGACACACGGAATATTAACTGACACACTTCACTGCTGTGATATCCGAATTACTTGCATCAGTTCAACCGGAATTTTGTGACTTTTTGTTTTTCAGTCATATTATATAAACATCCAATTTATAGCATTATAGCCCACCGATTTTTGTGAAAATTACAGACAGTAACAAAAATAGATGAACTTAATTTCTTGAAAAATTCATGAAGATCAGTTAAACGATTTTTGAGTTATGTCCAAAAATGTAAGTGTTGCGTTAGAAGTGCCCCTAAGTGTATAAATTAGCTCAGATATCTAGTACTCAACATTTTCCAATACTAAATCCTTTGGTGCCGAAAAGTTAGCAGCATGGCAGAATGAATTTTGTAAAGTTAGCAGCATGGCAGCATGGCAGAATGAATTCGGTAAAGTTAGCAGCTTGGCAGCATGACAGGACGAAATTAGTAAGTTAGCAGCATGGCAGTATGGCCGAATGAAATATCATTTAACCAGTGTGGTCGTACAAAAGACAAAAACGTAACATTAAACTAACTAAAATGCTCACAAATTAAAAAAAAATATATCTAATTTGCAAAATTCGTCCTCTTCGCAGGATGAATATCCGGAAAGATGGGATTTCTGGAGAATCTTTCAATGTAGGAAAACGGTTTATATCTCTAAATACATGCGCTGGTAGGGCTAACTGTCGAGTAGTATAGCAGTATGGATATTCAAAGTCTTGGCGGAACGGTATCGGAAAAAGGCAAATTTCGTCCTGCTAGCAGCATGAAAATGACCGCTTTCCTCTATTTCTGGAGAACCGTCCAATGTAGGAAAACGGTTTATATCTCTAAATACATGCGCTGGTGGAGTTAACTGTCGAGTAGTATAGCAGTATGGATTTTCAAAGTCTTGGCGGAACGGTATCGGCAAAAGGCAAATTTCATCCTGCTAGCAGCACGAAAATGACCAGCAGCATGGAATTTCTGGAGAACCGTCCAATGTAGGAAAGCGCTTTATATCTCTAAATGCATGCGCTGGTAGGGCTAACTGTCGAGTAGTATAGCAGTATGGATTTTCATCGTCTCGGCGGAACGGTGTCGGCAAAAGGCAAATTTCGTCCTGCTAGCAGCATGAAAATGACCAGCAGCATGGGATTTCTGGAGAACCGTCCAATGTAGGAAAACGGTTTATATCTCTAAATACATGCGCTGGTAGGGCTAACTGTCGAGTAGTATAGCAGTATGGATTTTCAAAGTCTTGGCGGAACGGTATCGGCAAAAGGCAAATTTCATCCTGCTAGCAGCACGAAAATGACCAGCAGCATGGGATTTCTGGAGAACCGTTCAATGTAGGAAAACGCTTTATATCTCTAAATGCATGCGCTGGTAGGGCTAACTGTCGAGTAGTATAGCAGTATGGATTTTCAAAGTCTTGGCGGAACGGTGTCGGCAAAAGGCAAATTTCATCCTGCTAGCAGCACGAAAATGACAAGCAGCATGGGATTTCTGGAGAACCGTTCAATGTAGGAAAACGCTTTATATCTCTAAATGCATGCACTGGTAGGGCTAACTGTCGAGAGTAGTATAGCAGTATGGATTTTTATCGTCTCGGCGGAACGGTATCGGCAAAAGGCAAATTTCGTCCTGCTAGCAGCATGAAAATGACCAGCAGCATGGGATTTCTGGAGAACCGTCCACTGATGTAGGAAAACGGTTTACATCTCTAAATACATGCGCTGGTAGGGCTAACTGTCGAGTAGTATAGCAGTATGGATTTTCATCGTCTTGGCGGAACGGTATCGGCAAAAGGCAAATTTCGTCCTGCTAGCAGCATGAAAATGACCAACAGCATGGGATTTCTGGAGAACCGTCCAATGTAGGAAAACGGTTTATATCTCTAAATACATGCGCTGGTAGGGCTAACTGTCGAGTAGTATAGCAGTATGGATTTTCAAAGTCTTGGCGGAACGGTGTCGGCAAAAGGCAAATTTCATCCTGCTAGCAGCACGAAAATGACCAGCAGCATGGGATTTCTGGAGAACCGTCCAATGTAGGAAAACGGTTTATATCTCTAAATGCATGCGCTGGTAGGGCTAACTGTTTAGTAGTATAGCAGTATGGATTTTCATCGTCTTGGCGGAACGGTATCGGCAAAAGGCAAATTTCGTCCTGCTAGCAGCATGAAAATGACCAGCAGCATGGGATTTCTGGAGAACCGTCTAATGTAGGAAAACGGTTTATATCTCTAAATACATGCGCTGGTAGGGCTAACTGTCGAGTAGTATAGCAGTATGGATTTTCAAAGTCTTGGCGGAACGGTGTCGGCAAAAGGCAAATTTCATCCTGCTAGCAGCACGAAAATGACCAGCAGCATGGGATTTCTGGAGAACCGTTCAATGTAGGAAAACGCTTTATATCTCTAAATGCATGCGCTGGTAGGGCTAACTGTCGAGTAGTATAGCAGTATGGATTTTCATCGTCTTGGCGGAACGGTATCGGCAAAAGGCAAATTTCGTCCTGCTAGCAGCATGAAAATGACCAGCAGCATGGGATTTCTGGAGAACCGTCCAATGTAGGAAAACGGTTTATATCTCTAAATACATGCGCTGGTAGGGCTAACTGTCGAGTAGTATAGCAGTATGGATTTTCAAAGTCTTGGCGGAACGGTGTCGGCAAAAGGCAAATTTCATCCTGCTAGCAGCACGAAAATGACCAGCAGCATGGGATTTCTGGAGAACCGTTCAATGTAGGAAAACGCTTTATATCTCTAAATGCATGCGCTGGTAGGGCTAACTGTCGAGTAGTATAGCAGTATGGATTTTCATCGTCTTGGCGGAACGGTATCGGCAAAAGGCAAATTTCGTCCTGCTAGCAGCATGAAAATGACCAGCAGCATGGGATTTCTGGAGAACCGTCCAATGTAGGAAAACGGTTTATATCTCTAAATACATGCGCTGGTAGGGCTAACTGTCGAGTAGTATAGCAGTATGGATTTTCAAAGTCTTGGCGGAACGGTATCGGAAAAAGGCAAATTTCGTCCTGCTAGCAGCATGAAAATTACCAGCAGCATGGGATTTCTGGAGAACCGTCCAATGTAGGAAAACGGTTTATACCTCTAAATACATGCGCTGGTAGGGCTAACTGTCGAGTAGTATAGCAGTATGGATTTTCAAAGTCTTGGCGGAACGGTATCGGCAAAAGGCAAATTTCATCCTGTTAGCAGCACGAAAATGACCAGCAGCATGGGATTTCTGGAGAACCGTTCAATGTAGGAAAACGCTTTATATCTCTAAATGCATGCGCTGGTAGGGCTAACTGTCGAGTAGTATAGCAGTATGGATTTTCAAAGTCTTGGCGGAACGGTGTCGGCAAAAGGCAAATTTCATCCTGCTAGCAGCACGAAAATGACCAGCAGCATGGGATTTCTGGAGAACCGTCCAATGTAGGAAAACGCTTTACATGCTGCTGGTCATTTTCATGCTGCTAGCAGGACGAAATTTGCCTTTTGCCGATACCGTTCCGCCAAGACGATGAAAATCCATACTGCTACTCGACAGTTAGCCCTACCAGCGCATGCATTTAGAGATATAAAGCGTTTTCCTACATTGAACGGTTCTCCAGAAATCCCATGCTGCTGGTCATTTTCGTGCTGCTAGCAGGATGAAATTGGCCTTTTGCCGACACCGTTCCGCCAAGACTTTGAAAATCCATACTGCTATACTACTCGACAGTTAGCCCTACCAGCGCATGTATTTAGAGATATAAAGCGTTTTCCTACATTGGACGGTTCTCCAGAAATCCCATGCTGCTGGTCATTTTCATGCTGCTAGCAGGACGAAATTTGCCTTTTGCCGATACCGTTCCGCCAAGACGATGAAAATCCATACTGCTATACTACTCGACAGTTAGCCCTACCAGCGCATGCATTTAGAGATATAAAGCGTTTTCCTACATTGAACGGTTCTCCAGAAATCCCATGCTGCTGGTCATTTTCGTGCTGCTAGCAGGATGAAATTTGCCTTTTGCCGACACCATTCCGCCAAGACTTTGAAAATCCATACTGCTATACTACTCGGCAGTTAGCCCTACCAGCGCATGTATTTAGAGATATGAAGCGTTTTCCTACATTGGACGGTTCTCCAGAAATCCCATGCTGCTGGTCATTTTCATGCTGCTAGCAGGACGAAATTTGCCTTTTTCCAATACCGTTCCGCCAAGACGATGAAAATCCATACTGCTATACTACTCGACAGTTTGCCCTACCAGCGCATGCATTTAGAGATATAAAGCGTTTTCCTACATTGAACGGTTCTCCAGAAATCCCATGCTGCTGGTCATTTTCGTGCTGCTAGCAGGATGAAATTTGCCTTTTGCCGACACCGTTCCGCCAAGACTTTGAAAATCCATACTGCTATACTACTCGACAGTTAGCCCTACCAGCGCATGTATTTAGAGATATAAAGCGTTTTCCTACATTGGACGGTTCTCCAGAAATCCCATGCTGCTGGTCATTTTCATGCTGCTAGCAGGACGAAATTTGCCTTTTGCCGATACCGTTCCGCCAAGACGATGAAAATCCATACTGCTATACTACTCGACAGTTAGCCCTACCAGCGCATGCATTTAGAGATATAAAGCGTTTTCCTACATTGAACGGTTCTCCAGAAATCCCATGCTGCTGGTCATTTTCGTGCTGCTAGCAGGATGAAATTTGCCTTTTGCCGACACCGTTCCGCCAAGACTTTGAAAATCCATACTGCTATACTACTCGACAGTTAGCCCTACCAGCGCATGTATTTAGAGATATAAACCGTTTTCCTACATTGGACGGTTCTCCAGAAATCCCATGCTGCTGGTCATTTTCATGCTGCTAGCAGGACGAAATTTGCCTTTTGCCGATACCGTTCCGCCAAGACGATGAAAATCCATACTGCTATACTACTCGACAGTTAGCCCTACCAGCGCATGCATTTAGAGATATAAAGCGTTTTCCTACATTGAACGGTTCTCCAGAAATCCCATGCTGCTGGTCATTTTCGTGCTGCTAGCAGGATGAAATTTGCCTTTTGCCGACACCGTTCCGCCAAGACTTTGAAAATCCATACTGCTATACTACTCGACAGTTAGCCCTACCAGCGCATGTATTTAGAGATATAAACCGTTTTCCTACATTGGACGGTTCTCCAGAAATCCCATGCTGCTGGTCATTTTCATGCTACTAGCAGGACGAAATTTGCCTTTTGCCGATACCGTTCCGCCAAGACGATGAAAATCCATACTGCTATACTACTCGACAGTTAGCCCTACCAGCGCATGCATTTAGAGATATAAAGTGTTTTCCTACATTAAACGGTTCTCCAGAAATCCCATGCTGCTGGTCATTTTCATGCTGCTAGCAGGACGAAATTTGCCTTTTGCCGACACCGTTCCGCCAAGACTTTGAAAATCCATACTGCTATACTACTCGACAGTTAGCCCTACCAGCACATGCATTTAGAGATATAAAGCGTTTTCCTACATTGAACGGTTCTCCAGAAATCCCATGCTGCTGGTCATTTTCGTGCTGCTAGCAGGATGAAATTGGCCTTTTGCCGACACCGTTCCGCCAAGACTTTGAAAATCCATACTGCTATACTACTCGACAGTTAGCCCTACCAGCGCATGTATTTAGAGATATAAAGCGTTTTCCTACATTGGACGGTTCTCCAGAAATCCCATGCTGCTGGTCATTTTCATGCTGCTAGCAGGACGAAATTTGCCTTTTGCCGATACCGTTCCGCCAAGACGATGAAAATCCATACTGCTATACTACTCGACAGTTAGCCCTACCAGCGCATGCATTTAGAGATATAAAGCGTTTTCCTACATTGAACGGTTCTCCAGAAATCCCATGCTGCTGGTCATTTTCGTGCTGCTAGCAGGATGAAATTTGCCTTTTGCCGACACCGTTCCGCCAAGACTTTGAAAATCCATACTGCTATACTACTCGACAGTTAGCCCTACCAGCGCATGTATTTAGAGATATAAAGCGTTTTCCTACATTGGACGGTTCTCCAGAAATCCCATGCTGCTGGTCATTTTCATGCTGCTAGCAGGACGAAATTTGCCTTTTGCCGATACCGTTCCGCCAAGACGATGAAAATCCATACTGCTATACTACTCGACAGTTAGCCCTACCAGCGCATGCATTTAGAGATATAAAGTGTTTTCCTACATTAAACGGTTCTCCAGAAATCCCATGCTGCTGGTCATTTTCATGCTGCTAGCAGGACGAAATTTGCCTTTTGCCGACACCGTTCCGCCAAGACTTTGAAAATCCATACTGCTATACTACTCGACAGTTAGCCCTACCAGCGCATGTATTTAGAGATATAAAGCGTTTTCCTACATTGAACGGTTCTCCAGAAATCCCATGCTGCTGGTCATTTTCGTGCTGCTAGCAGGATGAAATTGGCCTTTTGCCGACACCGTTCCACCAAGACTTTGAAAATCCATACTGCTATACTACTCGACAGTTAGCCCTACCAGCGCATGTATTTAGAGATATAAAGCGTTTTCCTACATTGGACGGTTCTCCAGAAATCCCATGCTGCTGGTCATTTTCATGCTGCTAGCAGGACGAAATTTGACTTTTGCCGATACCGTTCCGCCAAGACTATGAAAATCCATACCGCTATACTACTCGACAGTTAGCCCTACCAGCGCATATATTTAGAGATATAAAGCGTTTTCCTACATTGAACGGTTCTCCAGAAATCCCATCTGTCCGGATATTCATCCTGCGAACAGGACAAATTTTGCAAATAAGATATTATATTTTTTTTTATTATTTGTGAGCATTTTAGTTATTTTTTTAATGTTACGATTTTGTCTTTTGTACGACCACACTGGTTAATTGACATTTCCTTCGGCCATACTGCCATGCTGCTAACTTACTTAACCAGCCGTACGGCCATCCTGCTAATTTACTAATTTCGTCCTGCCATGCTGCCAAGCTGCTAACTTTTTTGACCTAAATCCTTTTGGCGTTTTTTTGCTTCTGAAACGTTGCCTTAAACACGCCTAAAGAATTTCTTTGGTCGGCTTTAAACTATCTTCGTGCAATTTGGTTAATAATGCACGCAGCTAATTGTTTGTTGCTACCTATCTAAGGCTTTACGTGTATTCGTTAACATGTTTCTGTTTTGCATTTCATGTTGTCTTTAAGGTTAATTAATGCATAAATACCCGTGTCACACGATATTAACAGCCGTTTATTCATGAAGAGAAAGCCGTGCATTTATATTGAATTCACGCGCGCATGTGCATGGCTTTTACTCGTGATCTTATGATCGTTACCGGGCGCCACGCAAAGCACGTGCTAATAATGAGAAAGTGAAGTCCGTCCGGAACGAGCATAAAAACGAAAGCTTTTACGCGTATGAAAATGTGATGAGGCTGTAAAATATAGTGCACCATTATTTCTTTCGTTTCTGCAGAATTTATGCAATAATAGCGATCAAAAAATGATTTTGTCATTATTAACATTCGCTAGGTCCCTCGGGCAGTGTTGAAAACCTCGGGCTACGCCCTCGATTTTCAACACTCCCCCTCGGGACCTAGCGAATGTTACTGACTGAAAAATCATGTTTTGATCACTACATATTGAAATTCGTAAGACATTTTTAATTCTTCTATGATATTTTACTGTATGAAATCCCTTTGATATATTCTTATTTGCGTTTTGTCTTCTGCTCTGATATTTTCATTACTAAAACATGCCCATGCAATATAAAGAGATTTTTAAAGTTGTAAAATATCAAAATTTTCCGCTGAAAAATTTTGATATTTTTCTTATTTTTGCTCAAAACATAGATTGTGAGTACACGTTAGAACCGCCTCGCCGAGGCGGTTCTAACGAGTACCCACAATCTATGTTTTGGAGCAAAAATAAGGAAAATAGGTTTACCCCTGCAAACCCCAGTTTTACTATATAAAAGTGGGGTTTAAGGGGGTATTCATTGCATGGACAAGTTTTCCTGATGGCCTGGTGTGACCATTATGCCGCTATTACTTGATTCAGGCATGAGATCTTGCTCACTTTTCAGATCCCGTGGTGTCCTTGGTGATGGACTATATCACTGATGGTGGAACTAGACCATCTGTTGTACCAGGTAGAGTATCTCTTGAACAGTGCCATTCGTTTTTATATTGCTAGATAAACATAAGATGATTTCAATCATATTACTTTTATTTTTTCATAAATTTCGCAAGAACAACACGGAAGTTTTACCGTATCATATACGAGTAAATGCTTATCGTAAAGTTGATAAACATGGCAGGAAATCGGTAGACGAAGTTTAGAAATCTAAAATACAAATATGCTACAATGTATAATTTCAGCTTATAGATTAACAGCCTCTTCACCAAAACATTTTCTTGGTTAACTTAATTTTTCTGAATTAAGGATCCAAATAAGTACAAACACTTGCGATATAAATGGGTGAACTTTTCAGTACATATTACCAACTTGTATATAAAGTCACCGGGTGCTTCCTTGGTCCCGATATAAAAAGGTTTTGTTTGACTTTTTGGTAACGGATTTTGTTCTACTTCTTTAACACAGTAAATGTCCACAAAACTGAGTAAGCAATAACATAAGTTGCTTAATTTATATCACTTTTTAACGAATCAAATTAAATCTTACTATAAAATTGCATTCAAAGCACTATTTTATGACTTGAAATTCTTTCAATGACGTCATAAATTAGAATCAAATCAAATCTTTGACCAAATTCTAGGAATTATTGTAGAAAAAAATCTGATACCGAAATCAAACAAAACCAAATCCTATCGGGACCTATAGTAAAAGTCAAACAAAACCTTTTCATATCGGGACGAAGGAAGCACCCAGTGTAAAGTGCTCACTTTCTGTGTTACAGGAACACAATCGAATCAGTCAAGCAGAGGTTCTGTGGTGTTTCCCGGCAGTTTCAACACAAAATCCTCCTGTATGATTCCTCATGAAACCAAATCCAACACAGTATCAGTCGAGATATCTAGAACCACGGCTACACCAGCTTTCGCGAGACACGTCAGAGCGCTGGAGTTTCCCGGACATGTACTTCCGGTAGAGATTCCGCAACCAGTCAACTCATACCAGAGAAACGGACATGACATCAGTGAACCAGTCAACCTGTTAGAGAAATCCAGATATCCGGTTACTGTACCAGACAGGAAGTCAGAGAAACCAATTTCAGTACAAGAACAGAAACCAGCCAAACCTTTAGAGAAACCAAAGATACTTTGTGCATCTGACATGGTCGGACAGATTCTGATGCAGGGTTTGAACACCAGTGAGACTCAGTTTACTCCCCTTATACCTCGTGCAAGACCAGAAAAGACAGTGACTAAACCACTCAGTTCTGCTATAATAGTTACGAAGCCGATTTTGGCCTCAAAAGTCAAGACCGTTCGCGAGTCGAAAGCTCCTCCGAAAGATGACATGAAATCCAGGCCTCTATCATCAAAGACAGCAATCACCAAGGTAGCTTGGGACACGAGCAAAGTTCTGGCCACAAAGGATTTGAAACCAGAGGCAACTGTTGCTAAGAAACCAGCGTTGTCAGAGAAACGTTCCAGTGAAAATGTAGCTGAGGATGTGAGAGATGAGATGGCAGCTAAACGTCAGAGAATGTCACAGTGGCTTCTACAACATGTAAGTAGTCATGATATAAATGCAGTTACATGTCAGTTTATTCGAAAGCTAAATAATCTATAATATTATATGAAAATGTTTAACCTAAACACATCTTTGGAAATAAATTTCTGCTGTGTGACTATCCTATGATTGTACAATTGAAATATTTTACTGAATAACAAGAATTATGAGATTCATGAGTCAAAATTGTCGCCATGCCAACACGCCTGCATAAGTACGTTTGTAATTAACATTAAGAAAACTTGCCCATGCAATATACAGAGATTTTTTAGCTGTAAAAATTGATTTTTTTTTATATATATATTTAATATTTTTTCTCAAAACATTGATTGTGGGTACACGTTAGAACCGCCTCGCCGAGGCGTTTCTAAAGAGTACCCACAGTCTATCTTTTGGATAAAAAAACTAAGAAAAGTACATGTAGGTATACCCCTGCAAACCCCAGTTTTTCTATATAAAAAGTGGGGTTCAAGGGGGGGGGGGTATACTTTTTACATACATGTTTTCGCGGTGATAAAAAAGCACGTAGTTTAATCAGTATGTTTTGTCCATTTAGATAATATTCCAAGGTAATGTTTTTTCCAGGCAACCCAGCCCACCAAGAAGGCTAGCGCTGGTACAAAGAGGAAAGCCCATCTATTGGACAAATCTTGTAAAGATCTTTCGGCAAAGAAACAGAAACTGGCTGAGGCGAAGCCGAGGACGGTTACATCAAAAACGTCTGAGAAAACTGATTTAAAGTGGATCAAGTGGTAAGGACATGTTTGTTAACCTCAATACCTTTTACTGTTATTTGAAAATAAAATATCTAAGCGATGGCCAGGATGTTAAAATCGTATCGAAACCAAAACTAGGAAAATATCAAAGGGCCTGTGTAGTAATATCATATGTTTTTTTCAAGTTTAAGAAAAATTAATTTGCAAAGAATAAAGTCGCATAGATCTAGCGCATTCGCACCAGGCCTATAAAGTGAAACAATATCATAAAGCTTGTTTCCGTATAACTAAGCATTTGCTGTGGAAGCATCTCGGGGAATAGGGGCGGGGGGGTCTCAAATTCAGGATTTCAAGCAAGTGAATGATAGAAGTCGGTTTACATGGTAGTCAAAACAGCTTTGTTTCAGGTAGAGAACATGTCAAAATATAGTTGGTGTTTGTAGTCTTCCTGTTTCATTTGTTCTTTCTATTTGTTTTCAGATTCTGTTTTCGTGAAAGGGAGTACGTCATGCTGTGTTGGGCTGGACGATTTTGCATCTGTGATATAAGAATTCTCCTGTGATATCTGAAATTAGTTTTTGGTAAACTGACATTGCTATCGATACCAAAGCACGCCGTCAGGCTGATCAGTGCGTGTAAACGGACCGTATCAATATGATGGTGTTTCATTCTGGATCAGATGGATCATCAGGAAAACATGTCCATGAAATGTATACCCCCGTAAAACCCACTTTTATATAGAAAAACTGGGGTTTGCAGGGGTAAACCTAATTTTCTTATTTTTGATCCAAAACATACATTGTGGGTACTTGTTAGAACCGCCTCGCCGAGGCGGTTCTAACGTGTACACACAATGTATTTTTTGAGCAAAAATAAGAAAAGTATCAAAAACATTCTGGTGAATTTTTTTATTTTTACTGCTGAGAAAAATCTACGTATATTGTTTAGTTTAAACATATTTATTCAATACTCAATACAACATACAAACATAATGACAAATACAAATCATAGGATGAGAACAAAAGCACAAGTATTACAAAAAAAAAAAACAATGACATCACGGCAGATCTGATAAAAAGTAATTTGTCGCTTTTGAGAATGTACCTATACTTCAAAATATATTTTATAGAGACCTCTATATTATTTTGGGAAAGTTTTAATATATTTTTGAAGAAAAGTTTTATTTCTTTCTGTTTTGATGGCTTGTATATAATGTACATAATTCATTTTGAAAATTATCTAATGTCCAAAACATTGATTGTGTTGTCCATTTATTGCCCGATCTCCACAAACTTACTCATCACACGAGAACCCTGGCACCTGTGAACGCTCACCTGACATCCATATGGGGTATCCGTGAAGAAAAAACTTCTGGTCACCAAAGTTTGGTGGCGTTAGGAAATTTTTTTTCACACGAAAGCGGCGGAATTATACATATAGGAGATAAACATTCTAACTATATGCAATTTAAAGTAAACTTTATAATAACAATAATGATCTATTTAATTAATAAAGGAACGGTTAATTCATTTCTGTTGGTTAACTTGCAATTTGTCATGTATAGTTATCAAATTAATCGAAAACGAAAATGATAAAAATTTGCATATGTTGTGGCTTCCAGCTAACGAGGATCAATACATATCGGCGATGAATCGAATCACTACACGGAGGGCATCTGTGCTTTCTTATTACTGATCATATTTTATTTGATAAGAATTTGGAAAATATTTTGGTTACCCTAATCCCCCCCCCCCATCCCGCCAACCCAAACACACACACACGCCTTGTTTAGTCGCACTGCAAACAAAATAATAGTACTATTAACCCGTTTCAATATAAATAATATTTCACCTGCTATTACGTTGACTTGTCTGACCTACGAGTCGTCTGGGATGAAGGTAGAAGGAATATTTCCATCAATGCTCCGTTAGACCTCTCTGGAAGTGGAGCTAGGTCACGAAGTGTAACGGAGAGCAGGTTGATCTAGGATGAAGCACGATAAGTTAGGTACAGGAGCTGACATAAATTGAAATTAAAATCCGGCCAACCCAGAGCCGGGAAGGAGACCACGGAAAACATTACATAAGTCTTTACAATATGAATGAAAAGCAAGATGACTGGCTCTTTCCCAACAAGGTAGCCACCCTGCTAGCATCAACCAAATACAACGGCGACGAGCACAGCAGACAGAAACAGGATACATAAATAGCCTTGAATTATAATTGAGCCCCCATATCTGCATGGACAACAATCTGCATAGGCAAAAACAAAGGCGCAGATCAGCCCCTTTGTTTTCGCTACACAGATAAATACAATAATTCCTCTACTTTCTTAATCCAAACTTTCCCGCCTCCAGCCATCTTCTGTGGCTGTATCAGAGCCTGGTTTGTGTCCGACAAGTTCATAAATCACATTTTAGCTAACCTGAGCCGAAGGCTCACAGGTGAGCTTATAGGATAGACAGGCACCCGGCATCCGTCCGTCGTCGTCGTCCGTCCGTCGTCCGCCGTCCACCATTTTCAAAGATCTTCCTCTGAAACCGCTTGGCCAACCAAAGCCAAATTTTATATGAAGCATCTATAGGAAGGGGGAACCAATGTATATAAGAAATCCAGGTCACATGACCAAGATGGCCGCCATGACCATATATGGTAAAACCCCGGTGGACCGATTTCAACGAAATTTGGCATGGAGCATCGATGGCTAAAGTACTACAATCTGTGTATAAATCATGACCCTGTGATGGCCTTGGCCTATTTTACGGCAAGGTCAACATAGGTCGCCAATGCAAGTGAATGGGAAAAACTTTTAAAATGTCATTTAAAGTGAGAGTCTTGCAGGAAATGGGCAGTAGGACTGAATATCAATGATTCTGAAAAAAATTGGAACCAAGATCCTCATCTGCCTCCACCCCGGGCATAATACATGTATATTACCATAATATTCAAACATCTTCTCTGAAATCACTTGGCCAATTAAGCCAAATTTTATGTGAAGCATCTCTAGGATTGGGAAACAATGTATATATTAATAATCTAGGTCACATGACCAAGATGGCCACCATGCTCATTATATGGTAAAAAGTCTTCAAAAATCTTCTTCTCTGAAACCAATGGACTGATTTCAAAGAAACTTGGTGTGAAGCATCGATGGCTAAAGTACTACAATTTGTATATAAATCATGACCCTGTGATGGGTTGCCCTTGCATTTGAGAAAACTGTATGGAGAAAACTGTTAAAATGTCATTTGAAGGGAAAAACCAGCAGGAAATTGGCAAATGGACAGAATATTGATATTCTGAGAAGAAAACAAATCCTGCACTGGGGTTAAATACCTATTGCAGTCACCTCGGTCGTCCACGTTCCCGTTCCCGTACTTCTTTCAGATTATGAGTGAGTATGACCAGGCCTTTGGCCCAAATATACTTATTTATTTTATACTTTACAGTGAAAACCAATGTATATCAATGTTATGTATGACAGTTACTTGTTGAAAGATGTGCATTCAGTACTGGTAAACTTCCCAAGGGAGTATGCCCAGGAAAGTATGATGTTATACATATGATGTTTACTTGTTGTCCTTAGCAATTATTTACTTTTAGTGTCCCAGATATTGGACATAAACAGGTTGTTTACTTCAGAATTTTCTAGAAATTTCAAATTGTTCTTTGACAGAAAAGTCCGGAAAAATCTGGAAGAACCTGGAAAGATGTAGAATCTTCTAGAAAAATCTTTTTTATGTCAAAAGAATATTGTGGAAGGATAATGGCCTCTCTAGAATATTCCAGAAGATTAAATTTTGGTAAACAACTTGTTATTTTTAGTATATGATATCATAGAATTTGCTGGAAGAATCCTGAATGTTCCTCAGTGCTATATAAGGGCTACAAATTTTCATAAGGACAATCTTTGGGTACTGTTACTATTAAGAAGTCAAAATCTATCTTACTGGAATTTAAACTTATTCTTGGATTACTTTGTGATATTCGATTCTGGATTGGGACATAGTGCTATTTTGAAACAAACTTTAATTCTTGGGATCAGAAACTGATACAGACTTGTGTTAAAAAATTCTGAGGGACATTCAGACATTCTTTAAGGGAATTAACATCTTGAAAGGTATTGTACATTCATTTTTGTTTGATTGTATATATGCTTTTGATTGTTTCACATGTAATTACTGGTGAAATCACTTCTAAATAAATTTGTTAAATTTTAAACAAAGCTTGTTGCTGGCTAACCAACTTGTTGGTTTCCTTAATCTTCTAGTTACGCCTGGCACGTAACAGAATTGGGGGCTCGAGTCCGGGATTGAAATTTCTTGTGCACCAAATTTATCTAAAATTCTAAAGTATCTTCACTGTTTGCTGTTTAAATAGCTAAAGCCAGCAAAAAGCAACCATGTCATTCAAACTAAGTGACTTTATTGCTGCGCCTTCTCAGGAGCTGTTAGATAAGGCCAAAAAGAGTGACCTCTTAGACATAGCTGATCATTATGGGTTGTCAAATATCAAGACTTCCATGTTAAAACATGAAATTAAGAACATTTTGATTCAGTTTTTTGTTGACGAGGAAATTTTTGATTCCTCGGCTACTTCTCAGATTCTAGTCACTCAGACTGACTTGCAGTTGAGGGAACTAGAAATCAAAAGACAAATTGAGATGGAAAAACTAAAATTTGAGTATGAAGAAAGAATAAGGGCAGAAAAGGCCGAAAGGGAAGAAAGAATAAGATTGGAAACTTTAGAACGGGAAGAAAGAATGCATAAACAAAAGTTAGAAATGGAAGAACGAGAGAAGGAAAAACAAAGAGAATTAGAACGAGAAAAAATTGAGTTAGAAAAAGAAAAATTAGAAAGAGAAGAAAGGCTTGAAATTGAAAAAGAAAAATTTAAATTTGAAATTGAAGAAAAAGAAAGAGAAAGGCAATTTCAGTTAAGAATGAAGGAAATTGAACTTAATGACAAATCAAAATCAAAATCTTTGCCTTTGGCTACTAGTACAGTATTTGATGTCACAAAACACATTCGTCTCGTTCCTCCATTTCAAGAAAAAGAGGTTGACAAATATTTCTTACATTTTGAGAAGGTGGCAGAAAACTTGAAATGGCCAAGAGAGCACTGGACCTTGCTTTTGCAAAGTGTTGTAATTGGTAAAGCTCGAGAAATTTACACTCAGCTTTCTCTTGAGCAAAGCTCAGATTATGATACAGTAAAGGAATGTATTCTTAAGGCTTATGAGCTGGTCCCTGAGGCATACAGGCAGAAATTTAGAGACTGTAGAAAAGAACATGACCAGACTCATGTTGAGTTTGCTAGAACAAAAGAGCAACTATTTGATAGATGGTGTTCTTCAAAGAAAGTAGGTTCTGATCATGCAAAGCTAAGGCAGCTCATGCTTGTTGAGGAATTCAAAAGGTGCATAAATTCTGATGTTAAGGCTTTCTTGAACGAAAGAGAAGTTGAAAACTTGGAAACAGCAGCACGTTTAGCTGATGACTATGCTTTGACTCATAAGGCTTCATTTGTCAACAAGCCATATCCTAGGAAACCATATAACCCTCAATCAAAGCAAATTACCCCTCAGTCAAAACCATATTCCCCTCAGTCCGGTCCCAAAGCCAATCCCAGTAATCCAACTGACAATTCCAGTCCAAAACCCAAATTTTCTAGTGAAAACAAAGGACAAAATCCCTTATCCCAGCCAATTTGTAATTATTGTAAGAAAACTGGCCACATTATTTCTGAATGTTTGGCACTGAAACGAAAGAAAGAAAGAGAAAATCTAGATAGTGCTAAACCGACAGGTCTCACCTCCTTAAAGGCTAAACCACAGTCTTGTATCCAGGAAGAAAACCCTATACTGACCAGAACTTGTAAAGAGTCAGTCTCTGAGGATTCTATTATGGAGATTTATGAACCATTCTTATCAGATGGTTTTGTGTCACTTAACAGTGACTCTGCCCAGTCTACCCCTATCAAAATCTTACGAGATACTGGAGCTTCTCAATCCCTTATCTTGGCAGATACCTTGCCATTTTCCGAGAAGTCTTCTTCTGGGACAAGTGTCCTTATCCAGGGCGTAGAGTGTGGATTTGTTAACGTACCCCTCCATAATATCTATTTGTCCTCAGACTTAGTTAAAGGTCCCGTGGCTGTAGGTATTAGACCTTCCTTACCTTTTAAAGGTATTCATTTGCTGTTAGGCAATGATTTGGCAGGAGATAAGGTTGTGGTAAACCCACTTTTGACCAGCACACCATGTGTTGATCAACCGCCTGATCCCATTGAGCAGGAAATTCCTGACCTTTACCCTTCTTGTGCTGTCACTAGGGCAATGGCAAAGAAAGCTAAATTGAATCATGGGATGCAGGACATAGATTTAACTGACACTTTGATAGGTCAGTCCTTTAATAAAGAGATTTCAACATCTCTTTCCCCTAGTCAGTCTGATATTCAGACTGACCCTAGCAATCCAAGGTCGGGGTCAGAAAATGACCTTTCACCCTCAACGTCAAATGATCAAGGTCATGACCAGATGTCAAGGTCACAGTTTTGTAAAGAACAACACAGTGATTCTGAGATCTCGCCTTTATTTGAAAGGGCTTTAGATGAAAAAGAAATATCCCAGGTCCCTGTTTGCTATTATGTCAAAAATGGCATACAATACAAGTCATCGGCTTACCACCCTGAAAGCCAAGGTGCCTTAGAAAGATTCCATCAAACTTTGAAAAACATGATCAGATCTTACTGCTTTGACACTGAAAAAGATTGGGATGAAGGCATACACTTGCTTCTATTTGCTGTAAGAGAATCTGTACAAGAGTCTCTGGGGTTCAGCCCATTTGAGCTTGTTTTTGGGCACACTGTACGTGGACCGTTAAAACTTCTAAAAGAGAAATTTCTCTCAGATGATGACAGTTCTTTGAACTTACTTCAGTATGTGTCTGATTTCAAAAACAGACTATCAAAGGCCTGTGATGCAGCTCGGTCCAATCTCAAATCTGCTCAAAGCAAAATGAAGATTCGTTATGATGAAAATGCTAAAGACAGAAATTTTGAACCTGGAGACAAGGTACTTGCTCTCTTGCCCATTCCTGGCAGACCTTTACAAGCTAGATATTATGGCCCGTATACTGTTGACAAAAAGTTAAGTGACGTGAATTACATTGTTAACACTCCTGGGAGGCGCAAGCAAAAACAGCTTTGTCACATTAATATGCTTAAAAAGTACATTGATAGAGATAGTAATGTTATTTCATCAGTAAATATAGTTAATTCTGTCCCTCATGAACAAAATCAAATGGACTCTGAGGACTTCAACTTGGAGAAATCTGATCCCTCGTCATCGAAACTCCAGAATTCTGACATACTACAGAATCTTGATCAGAAACTGTCTCACCTTGATTCAGACAAAAGACTTGAACTGAAACAGTTAGTTCTCGAATATGAGCACTTATTTCCGGACATTCCATCCAGAACTGACAAAATCTATCATGATGTTGACATTATTGAAGGTTCAAAACCTGTAAAGCAACATCCTTACAGAATGAGCCCTGTAAAACAGCAATATCTCAGGGAAGAAGTTCAATATTTGCTGGACAATGATTTCATTGAACCCAGCCAAAGTGAATGGAGTTCTCCTTGTATTCTTGTACCAAAGCCAGACGGGACATTTAGAATGTGCACAGACTATCGAAAAGTCAATTCTGTCACTAAAACAGACACTTTTCCCATCCCACGAATCGATGACTGCATTGATAATATTGGACATGCCAAGTATGTTACAAAGTTCGATCTGCTAAAGGGATTTTGGCAGATACCCCTCACGGACAGAGCAAAGGAGATCTCGGCATTTGTTACACCAGATGGACTGTACCAGTATAAAGTCATGCCATTTGGAATGAAGAACTCGCCTGCGACTTTTCAGCGGCTGGTCAACAGTTTGATTTCCAATCTGGATGGCTGTAAAGCCTATATCGACGACGCTATTATCTTCAGTGAGGAGTGGCAACAACACTTGCAGACAATCAGAACATTCTTTGACCGGCAAACTTGACATTTCTTGGACACATTGTAGGTCAAGGTCAGGTAAAACCTGTAGAAGCTAAAGTTGAGGCTATCTCAGATTTTCCTGTACCTACTAGCAAAAGACAACTGATGCGCTTTCTGGGTATGGCTGGATATTACAGGAAATTCTGCAACAACTTCTCGGCTATAGCTGAGCCTCTGACAAACTTGCTTGGTAAGAAGGCCAAGTATGTTTGGACAGATGACTGCCAGAAGTCATTTGATAAGCTCAAGGCCATACTTAGAAGTGCTCCGGTTCTCTTAGCACCAAGTTTTGACAAAGAGTTCAAGTTGGCTGTAGATGCCAGTGATGTTGGTGCAGGCAGTGTATTGTTGCAAGAAGATGACAATGGTGTTGACCATCCCGTTTGTTATTTTTCCAAAAAGTTTAACAAGCATCAGAGAAATTACTCTACCATAGAGAAAGAATGCCTATCTCTAATCCTTGCGCTTCAGCACTTTGAAGTTTACTTAGCTTCTTCACATGCACCAATTGTTGTCTTCAGTGACCACAATCCACTGACTTTCATACATAAAATGAAAAACAAGAACCAGCGTTTACTCAGGTGGAGTCTCATGTTGCAAGAGCACAATCTTGACATCAGACATATCCGAGGAAGAGATAATATCATTCCAGACACCCTAAGCAGAGCTTAAGTACCTCTACAATGCTGATGTCCAGCTTTGTGCTGTTGTATTTGATTAGTTTTGCACAAATTTTGCTAAACATATTGTATACAATTATCCAGTATTGCAAAAGAAAGCTTTATTTTATAAAACTTTCTTTTCTTTGAAGAGGGGAAGTGTTATGTATGACAGTTACTTGTTGAAAGATGTGCATTCAGTACTGGTAAACTTCCCAAGGGAGTATGCCCAGGAAAGTATGATGTTATACATATGTTTACTTGTTGTCCTTAGCAATTATTTACTTTTAGTGTCCCAGATATTGGACATAAACAGGTTGTTTACTTCAGAATTTTCTAGAAATTTCAAATTGTTCTTTGACAGGAAAGTCCGGAAAAATCTGGAAGAACCTGGAAAGATGTAGAATCTTCTAGAAAAAATCTTTTTTATGTCAAAAGAATATTGTGGAAGGATAATGGCCTCTCTAGAATATTCCAGAAGATTAAATTTTGGTAAACAACTTGTTATTTTTAGTATATGATATCATAGAATTTGCTGGAAGAATCCTGAATGTTCCTCAGTGCTATATAAGGGCTACAAATTTTCATAAGGACAATCTTTGGGTACTGTTACTATTAAGAAGTCAAAATCTATCTTACTGGAATTTAAACTTATTCTTGGATTACTTTGTGATATTCGATTCTGGATTGGGACATAGTGCTATTTTGAAACAAACTTTAATTCTTGGGATCAGAAACTGATACAGACTTGTGTTAAAAAATTCTGAGGGACATTCAGACATTCTTTAAGGGAATTAACATCTTGAAAGGTATTGTACATTCATTTTTGTTTGATTGTATATATGCTTTTGATTGTTTCACATGTAATTACTGGTGAAATCACTTCTAAATAAATTTGTTAAATTTTAAACAAAGCTTGTTGCTGGCTAACCAACTTGTTGGTTTCCTTAATCTTCTAGTTACGCCTGGCACGTAACAATCAAAACTTGATAAAATTGGTATTTTCATTGATATGAAATTTCACTGATATCAGATCTCGGTCACTAGTGACTGATATCAGCCTATATCTTCACTGTAGATTTTGGATTACTTCTGACGTTTCCATTTACTTGACGTCATTAAATGTGTCTCACTTCAGAAATTCAAACGCCTATAACTCCGTTATTTATGAACGAAAACATATATACTTAAAAACATTAAAAACGCAACTGATATACAGGTTTTCAGGGACACCTTGCGCGCTTTGTTTATAGCGAAGTCAGCTTGCCCCTCGCCCGAGAATCGTTCAGCGAAAACTGAACTCAATTTAGCAATTCTCGTTGATTTTTGGGTGAAAAATGACAAAATCATTAAAATTTGATTTTAAACCCATTCAACCTTGCATAGCAACCCAATTTCAACGCGGAAGTATGCGGCCGAATACCAGCAACAAAAAACGGTAAAACCGACAATTCCACCTGATGGAACGACCAAGATTAATTTCCAAATGTTCAAATTTTCGAAAAAAAATACCACAGATTTTGAGAATCTACCGAAACTTCAATAAAACAGAATCATGCCATAGTTTGGACACAGGAGATGTTACGTTCTAGCATATGGGTCCATTTTATGACAGTTTTAATTTTCAAAAATGGCATTCTTGAATTCACTTCCGTTTTCATGTACTGACTTTGATGGCCTTTTATAAGTTCAGAAATTGAAAAAAAAACAATCTACGGAATGGTTTACATAGACTTTAGAGCAATATTGGCATTGACCGAAAGTTTGAACACAAAAGAGCTAGTCATAAAGGTTAACGTATAGCTGGATTGATAAGGTGCATTTGCTTTTGTTTTGTCCATGTTTGAGTTGTGTCCCTTAATCGACAAACGCAGATCGCTTTACTTCACTTGCTAATTTAGCACAAGACGAATATGGCCTTCATATCGGGACGACAATTTCATGATCATTGTGAAAATATCCAAGAATGGTTGGATAGGTTATATGCTGAAATTTGCGTTTTTACTGGCTTCAAGTATATTGTGGGCATTCATTTTCTTAGTTAGAACGTAAGGAAAATTGTGGTACCAAAATTATTTGTGTTTTCAAAAATATTTGGTTTTTGCATTTTCACCGCTACCCTTGTGCATTGGAAAATGCCCATGTATACATATAAAATACAAAGAAAATTTGCTTTTTTTTTTTCGGTGTATACCAATATATTTCATCGAGTGAGTTGAAAACATAAAAATTTTCACTCGTGCTGCGCACTAGTGAAAATTCTGATGTTTTCAACTCACTCGATGAAATATATTTGGTATTCACCTAAAAAAAAAAGAGCAAATATCCTCTATTTATTTTATACTTGACAGTGAAAACCAATGTATATCAAAACTTGATAAAATTGGTATTTTCATTGATATGAAATTTCACTATATGAAATCTCACTGATATCAAAAGTCACTAGTGACTGATATCAGCCTAATGACGTCAGATTTTTTGGATTACTTCTGACGTTTCCATTTACTTGACGTCATTAGATAAGTCTCACTTCAGAAATTCAAACGCCTATAACTCCGTTATTTATGAACGAAAACATAAAGTGTGGGTATTCATTTTCTTAGTTAGAACGTAAGGAACAGTGTGGTACCAAAATTACTTATGTTTTCATTTTTTTTTTTTTTTTTTTTTTTTTTTTTTTTTTTTTTTTTTTTTTTTTTTTGCATTTTCACCGCCTGCCTTGTGAATTGGAAAATGCCTGTGTATTGTATAAAATAAAAAGAAAATTTGCCTTTTTACGGTGAATACCAAATATATTTCATCTCGTGAGTTGAAAACAAAAAAAATTTCACTCGTGCTGCGCACTCGTGAAAATTCTGATGTTTTCAACTCACTCGATGAAATATATTTGGTATTCACCTCAAAAAAGCAAATATCCTCTATAGGTCAGTGTGACCTTATTTCACGGTGCAGTGATTTTGCCTTATATCTTGACACACAACTAGTATATTTTCATACTTCTTTCAGATTATGAATGAGTATAACCAGACCTTTGACCCAAATATACTAATAGGTCATTGAGACCTTATTTCACGGTTCAGTGATTTTGCCTTATATCTTGACACTCAATTAGTATATTTTCATACTTTTTTTCAGATTATGAATAAGTATGACCAGACCTTTGACCCAAATATACTTATAGGTCAGTGTGACCTAATTTCACGGTTCAATGATTTTGCCTTATATCTTGACACTCAATTAGTATATTTTCATACGTCTTTCTATGACCAGACCTTTGACCCCAATATACTTATAGGTCAATGTGACCTAATTTCATGCTTCAAATTAAAAGGGTCACTGACGAGGGTCACTGACGAGGCTTGAATAGCCGAAACCGCGGTATGGCCCATCACCTTTTTCGAAAATATGCTCACTGCTCTTAAAGGATCTGTTTTATTTTTATTCAGTGATTTTACCTTATATCTCGGCACTCAATTGGTATATGCACATATTTCTTTCACAGTATGTTTGTGTATGACACGACCTTTGACCTTAAAGTAGTCCTAGGTCACTGTGACCCAATTTTATGGTTCAGTGATTTTTGCCTTATATCTTGATACTCAGTTGGTATATTTTCATACTTCTTTCAGATAATAAATGAGTATGACCAGACCTTTGAACTCAAAGTATTTATATGTGGCTGAGGACTAATATCACGGTTCAGTGATTTTGCCTTATATCTTGGCACTCAATTAATTTATAAACATATTTCTTTTACAGTATGTTTGTGTATGACAAGATCTTTGACCCTAAAGTAGTCCCAGGTCACTGTGACCTAATTTCACGGTTCAGTGATTTTGCAATATGTAGGTATATTTTCATACTTCTTTCAGATTATGAGTGATTATGGCCAGACCTTTGACCTCAAAGTACTTTTAGGTCGCTGTGACCTAATTTCACGGTTCATTCATTTTTGCCTAAAATCTCGGCACTCAGTTGGTATGTGATCATACTTCTTTCATGATATGTTTGCGTATGACATGACCTTTGACCCTAAAGTATTCCTGGGTCACTGTGGCCCAATTTTATGGTTCAGTGATTTTGCCTGATATCTCAACACTCAGTTGGAATTTTTTCATACTTCTTTCAGATACAAATAAGTCTGCCCCGACCTTTAACCTGTTCATAAACCACATTGTTGTTTTTCTCATTACACGGCTCATATATTGCTGGACTCTGGGGTTACGGAGAAAAAGAAAGCTACATGTATTAAACGATTTATAAATCTCGGTGAACCCGACCTGGGACAAGTGTGAACTCATAGTCGGGTCGAGTCTGTGACAGATGAGCATATGGTTCAGTTCAGGCCCCGGGTTCGATCCCCGGCATCTCCATTTTTAGCTCGACTACACGAAGTGCATAGAACTATTGCAGTCACCTCGGTCGTCCACGTTCCCGTTCCCGTACTTCTTTCAGATTATGAGTGAGTATGACCAGACCTTTGACCCCAATACTTATAGATCAGTGTGACCTAATTTCACGGTTCAGTGATTTTGCCATATATCTTGTCACTCAATTAGTATACTCGTATTTTCATACTTCTTTCAGATTATGAATGAGTATGACCAGACCTTTGACCCCAATATACTTATGGGTCGCTGTGACCTAATTTCACGGTTCAGTGATTTTTGCCTTATATCTCGGCACTCAGTTGGTATGTGAACATACTTCTTACACGATATGTTTGCGTATGACATGACCTTTGACCCTAAAGTATTCCTGGGTCACTGAGACCCAATTTTATGGTTCAGTGATTTTTCCTGATATCTCAACACTCAGTTGGTATTTTTTCATACTTCTTTCATATTACAAATGAGTCTGACTCGACCTTTAACCTAAACGTACTTATAGGTCACTATAACATAATTTCACGGTTCAGTGATTTTGCTTTATATCTCAACACTCAATGGGTATATGATCATATTTCTTTCACATGAGTAAGAATGACTAGACCTTTGACTCTAAAGTACTTATAGGTCAGTGTGACCTTGTTTCACGGTTCAGTGATTTTGCCTTGTATCTCGCCACTCGGTATAAGAACAGACTTCTTTCACGATATGTGAGACCTTTAAACCTTACGTAGTTATAGTTAACGGTAATGGTTCACTGATTTTGCCTTATAGCATCAAGGCAAGAAGATGTATGAGCATAATGCTTTGGGCTACAGGTCAAGTTTGGCCTTATGTTTGATAAAGGTCAGAAGCAGTCGAGCGCGCCGCCCTCGCCGAAGCGTTTCTAATGTGTACCCACAATCAATGTTTTAAGCAAAAATATCAAAAATATCATTTTTTTACTGCTGAAAATGCATGGGCAAGTTTTCGTAATGATTTACTAGACTGACCCATTGCAGGTGCATACAAGAGATGAACCGTATGACTAGAGATATGCGTATTCGTTAAACGCTTTGGTCACTAATTTGTTTTTCGTTCTTTGGCAGAAGATCAGTACGAGCTGTGTTAAAGCTTTGCCAAGCTTTTGTGACAAACTAGCATTAGCACAAGTTGTATAGATGTCAAACTGACAGAAAACCGGCCGCGGCTGGATTCAAGTTGTTTTACTGTCAGGACAGTTGTTGGTCACTTGTGTGTAAGACGGACCCACCAAGGGTATATTATATCCGGGATGAGAGAGGGACAGAAATAACATGTTTTTGTCATTTTCGTTGAGGATGTTGTTCAGTGGTAGACGGCATTCCCTTTGTGAAAGACCCCGGGTTCGATACCTGGCATCTCCAGTTTTGTTATCATTTTCTTGATAGGCACCAGTCAAAGCAAAACAAAAGCCACGGCTACTGAGAGATGTGATCCTGACATTCGCTTGGCAAACGTTTGTTTCTATTGTATATAATAAACATTAATGCTTATTTGTCTATACTAGTAAGCAAATATGCCCGAAATGAAACGATGATTTACTCTTCCTATAATAACTTTTTATAAACACTATGATTCTTATGTCAACAAGCAAACATTTAAGTGTTATCATTGTTTTCTTAAGTTTTATAAAATTTGCCAAAGTTTGTGAAGTTTCATCGATTGTTTGTTAACTGTCATGGATGTATGCCGCACTGTTTGCAAATTCCTTGTACAATCAAATATTTATTCAATCTAATGATGGATGGCGTATTGGAACCTGGTGCTACATCAAATCAGCAATGAGACAATGGGGTCACCAAGGACAGTGTTTGAAGCTTTCCCAATACTCCTCCATTGTATTTGATTTTTTTTCCATCAACCCGCTTCGAATATAATAACCAACGATCAAATATTCCTGTTCTCACCGCTGTGCATGAAGCACCAGGCAATAGAGCTCTTCAACGTTTGTATAAATCATGACCCTGGGATGACCTTGACCTATTTTACGGCAAGGTCAACATAGGTCGCCCATGCATTTGAATGGGGAAAGTTTTTAAAATGTGATTTGAGGGGCAAAACTTGCAGGAAATGAGAAAATGGACAGAATGTGTTGGTTAAACTTTAACAAAAATGTCCCCAGGGGGTTGTATGCCCCTGCCCCGGGGCTATATACATGTATATGACCAATAATATTCAAACATCTTCTTCTCTGAAACCGCTCGGGCAATCAAAGCCAAACTTTGTGTGGAGCATTGATAGGAAGGGGGGTTGAAAGTCTGTATAAATGGTCAAGGTTACATTACCAAGATGGACGCCATGGCTATAAGTAGCAAAAACCTTTAAAAAATCTTCTAATCCTGAACCCGTTAGGCCTATGATTTGGAAACTTTGCATGATGCATCAGGCAATGTGCCTTAATAAAGCTTGTATAAATCATGACCCTGGGATGACCTTGGCCTATTTTACGGCAAGGTCAATATAGGTTCCCCATGCATTTGAATGGGAAAAAAATGTTCAAATTCGATTTGAAGGGCAAAACTTGCAGGAAATCGGCAAATGGACAGAATAGTAGAATATTTATGTTTATGAGAAAACAAATTGTCCCCAGTGGGTTGTCTGCCCCTGCCCCGGGACTATATACATGTATATGACCATAATTCAAACATCTTCTTCTCTGAAACCGTTTAGCCAATCAAAGCCAAACATAATGTGGAGCATCGTTAGGAAAGGGGAATGAAAGTTTGTATAAATGGTCAAAGTCGCATGACCAAGATGCCCACTATGGCTATAAATAGCAAAAACCTTTAAAAATCATCTCCAGAACCAGAAGGCCTATGATTTTGAAACTTTGCATGAATCATCAGGCAATTTTGCTCTACAAAGTTGGTATAAATCATGACCCTGGGATGACCTTGACCTATTTTATGGCAAATTCAACATAGGTTCCCTATGTATTTGAATGGGAATAATTGTTAAAATGGGATTTGAAGGGCAAAACTTGCAGAAAATGGGTAAATGAACTGGAGATTTGAGATTCTGAAAAGAATTTGGATCCCAAGGGTGGGTCTGCCCATGCCTCGTGGCTATAACCATAATATTCAAAGATCTTCTTCTTTAAAACCACATGGCCAATCAAAGTCAAATTTATCAGTTTATAGGAAGCATCTGTATGGAGGGGAAACCAATGTGATTATAAATAAACCAGGTCACATGACCAAGATGGCTGTCATGCCCATTATAAGGTAAAAACCCTTCAAAAATCTTCTTCGCAGGACTGCTGAACCGAAAATTGATACATGTATGTAGCAATAAAGACTAGAGTACTACAATGTGTATATAAATTATGATCCTGTGATGACCTTGACAGATTTTACGGCAAGGTCAACATATATAGGTCACATATGCAGAAAACTGTTAAAATGACACTGAAGGGGAAAACTTCCATGAAATGGGCAAGGGGACAGAATATTTATGAATTTAAAAAAGAAATTAACCCCAAGGGGTATCCTGACTCTGTCCCGGGGCTATATACATGTATATGACCTTTATAGTCAACGTTTATTTGTATATATCTCAGATCTCAGGTGAGCGTTTTCCGGACCATTGGTCCTCTGGTCGTTCTTTGGCATATTTCTGTACGAGCTTTGTTAAAGCTTTGCCAAGCTTTTGGGACAAACGGCACTAGCATTAGCACAGTTTGTATAGATGATCATAGATGTCAAACTGACAGAAAACTTGCTGGGTTCGAGGTGTTTTACTGTCATGACAGTTGTGTGTAAGACTGACACACCCAAGGGGATTATATTCGGGATGAGAGGGGGACAGAAATAATACATTCATATGTCATTTTCGTTGGGGATGTTGTTCAGTGGTTGACGGCATTCCCTTTGTGAAAGGCCCGGGGTTCGATCACAGGTATCTCAAGTTTTGTTATCATTTTCTTGTTATTATTGTTTTCTTAAGTTTTATAAAATTTGCCAAAGTTTGTGAAGTTTCATCATTGTTTGTTAACTGTCATGGATGTATGCCGCACTGTTTGCGTATTCCTTGTACAATCAAATATTTATTCAATCTAATGATGGATACCCTGTTTTAGCCTGGTGCTACATCAAATCAGCAATGATACAATGGCTTCACCAAGGACACTGTTTGAAGCTCTCCCAATACTCCTCCATTGTATTTGATTTTTTCCGTCAACCCGCTTCGAATATAATACTGTAACCAACTATTCAAATATTCGTGCCCGATTATGCCTGTAAAAATGCCGCAACTAGATGGGCCCATTACCGATGCATAAAGGAGATGAACCGTATGACTAGATTCGTTAAACGATTTGGTCACTAATTTGTTTTTCGTTCTTTGGCATAAGATCTATACGAGTTTTGATAAAGCTTTACCAAGCTTTTCTTACAAAAGGTGCTAGCACTAGCACAGTTTGTATAGACTGACAGAAAACCGGCTGGATTCGAGTTGTTTCACCGTCAGGAGAGTTGTTGGCCACTTGTAAGACTGACACACCCAAAGGGATTATATATCCGGGGTTAGAGAGGGACAGAAATAATATATACTGAGTTCCACAGCCAACGCAACTCGTCATTAAATTTCAAATAATTTTTTGTGGTTTCAGTCGATTCATCCGAAATTCCGCACATATGTAGTCAAACCATTTTCAAAGACGACCGGTGGAAATCAGCCGTCAGACTTTTTTCGTTCGCATACAATAGCGTTAATACTGGCGAAGGGGTCATTTTGAATCATGAAGGAAATCAGCGATTTTGATGAATTTCTTGCTAAACTGTGCAAACCACCCTAATCTAAAGCAGTGAAAAACGACTTTCACACAGCTGCAATTTATTCAATAAGGCTAGGTTGCCAACACAAAATAAAGCATATGGTTGACATCTGCAGTGACGTCGACCACGTGACCAAGTGACGTTGAACGCCTAAAAAAGCATTTTATCGGATACTGAAAACCAATGCCAATGTCTGGCATTGAGTCGTTGGTGACAGCATTGATATTGCCATACACTCATCGGACGATCTTCCAAGATTTAAATTGTGTGAATTGTTTTGAAAAATTTCGAGCCCGCGCGCGCGGGGCACGGAAAATGGGTTTTTGTACCCTGGGGCGTGTTCCCGCGCATGCGCACTAAAATCTCAGATTTGATAACACACAAAATTGTTCGAGTCATTATAATGATGTTTGGGCTCAAACGTTTTCACATGATTGACCAATTCAAAAGATGAGTGCAAAAAAATAAAGTTGCGTTGGCTGTGGAACTCGGTATATTTTATGTCATTTTCGTTGGGGATGTTGTTCAGTGGTAGACGGCATTCTCTTTGTGAAAGGTCTCGGGTTCAATCCCCGGCACCTCATGTTTTGTTATCATTTCTCGGCGCATGATCAATCAAAGCAAAACATTTATGCTAGTAAGCAAACATGCTCAAAATGAAACTATGATTTACTCTTTCTATATACACTTTTTATAAACACTATGATTCTTTTGTCAACAAGCAAACATTTAAGTGTTATTATTGTTTTCTTAAGTTTTATAAATTTTACCAAAGTTTGTAAGATTCATCGATTAATAATTGATTATTACCTGTCCTGGATGTATGCCACACTGTTTGCGTATTCCTTGTACAATCAAATATGTATTCAATCTAATGATGGATGGCGTATTGATACAACCCTGTTTTAGCCTGGTGCTGCATTAAATCAGCTATGCATGTATGTATGAGACAATGGGGTCACCAAGGACAGTTTTTGAAGCTCTCCCAATACTCCTCCATTGTATTTGATTTTTTTCCGTCAACCCGCTTCGAATATAATTACCAACTATTCAAATATTCGTGCCCAATTATGCCTGTAAAATTGTCGTAACTAGATTACCGATGCATAAAGGAGATGAACCGTAAGACTGCTTATTCGTTAAACGATTTGGTCACTACTTCTGCATAAGATCTATACGAGTTTTGATAAAGCTTTACCAAGCTTTTGTGACAAACGGTATTAGCACTAGCACAGTTTGTATAGATGTCAAACTGACAGAAAGATTCGAGTTGTTTTACTGTCAGGACAGTTGTTGGCCACTTGTGTGTAAGACTGACACTAACAAAGGGATTATATATCCGGGGTTAGAAAGGGACAGAAATAACATATTTTTATGTCATTTTCGTTGGAGATATTGTTCAGTGGTAGACGGCATTCTCTTTGTAAAAGGCTCCGGGTTCAATCCCCGGCACCTCATGTTTTGTTATCATTACTCGGCGCATGATCAGTCAAAGCAAAACATAGGCCACGGCTACTGAGAGATATGATCGTAAACGTTTGTTTCTTTTGTATATAATAAACATTCATGCTTATGTATCTATACTAGTAAGCGAATATGCTCAAAAAATGAAACTATGATTTACTCTTTCTATCATAAACTTTTTTATAAACACTATGCTTCTTTTGTCAACAAGCAAGCATTTAAGTGCTATTATTGTTTTCTTAAATTTTATAAAATTTGCCAAAGTTTGAGAAGTTCCATCGATTAATAACTGTTTGTTAACTGTCATTGATGTATGCCACACTGCGTATTCCTTGTAATCAAATATTTATTCAATCTAATGATGGATGGTGTATTGGAACAACCCTGTTTTAGCCTGGTGCTACGTCAAATAAGTAATGAGACAATGGGTCACCAGGGGCAGTGTTTGAAGCTCTCCCAATACTCATTTTGTCAAACTGCATCGAACTGCATCGAATAACCAACGTTCAAATATTCCTATATTCAAATACTGTATTCATGCCTGATTATGCCTGTAAAATTGTCGAAACTTTTCTGCCGCAATAGATGAGCCCATTACAGATGCATACAGGAGATGAACCGTATGACTAGAGTCGTTATTAGTAGCGAAATAAACGATTTGGTCACTAATTTGTTTTTCGTTCTTTGGCATGAGATCTATACGAGCTTTTTTAAAGCTTTACCAAGCTTTTGTGACAAACGGTGCTAGCACTAGCACAGTTTGGATAGATGTCAAACTGACAGAAAACCCGCTGGATTCGAGTTGTTTTACTGCCAGGACAGTTGTTTGTCACTTGTGTGTAAGACTGACACAACCAAGGGTTTTTATATATCCGGGATGAGAGAGGGACAGAAATAACACATTTATAAGTCATTTTCGTTGGGGATGTTGTTCAGTGGTAGACGGCATTCCCTTTGTGAAAGGTCTCGGGTTCGATCCCCGGTATCTCCAGTTTTGTTATCATTTTCGTAATAGGCAATTCGGCGCTTGTCCAATCAAAGCAAAACATAGGCTACGGCTACTGAGAGATGTGATCCTGACATTCGCTTGGAAAACGTTTGTCTTTTGTATATAATAAACATCTATACTAGTAAGCAAATATGCCCAAAATGAAACGACGATTTACTCATTCTATATACACTTTTTTTTATAAACACTATGATTCTTTTGTCAACAAGCAAGCAATTAAGTGTTATTATTGTTTTCTTTAGTTTTATAAAATTTGCCAAAGTTTGTGAAGTTCCATCGATTAATAATTGTTTGTTAACTGTCATAGATGTATGCCACACTGTTTGCGTATTCCTTCTAATCAAATATTTATTCAATCTAATGATGGATAGTGTATTGTAACAACCCTGTTTTTGTCTGGTGATACATCAAATCGGCAATGAGACAATGGGTCACCAAGGGCAGTGTTTGAAGCTCTCCCAATACTCCCCCGTTTTTTTTTCAAACTGCATCAAACTGCATCGCATAATCAACGTTCAAATATTCCGATATTCAAATATTCATGCCCGATTATGCCTGTAAAATTGTCGTAACTTTTCTACCGCAATACAGATGCATACAAGAGATGAACCGTATGACTAGATTCGTTATTAGTCGCGAAATAAACGATATGGTCACTAATTTGTTTTTCGTTCTTTGGAATAAGATCTATACGAGCTTTGTTAAAGCTCTGCCAAGCTTTTGTGACAAACGGCACTAGCATTAGCACAAGTTGTATAGTTGTCAAACTGACAGAAAACCGGCTTAACTGTCATGACAGTTCTTGGTCACTTGTATGTAAGACTGACAGACCAAAGGGTATTACATATCCGGGGTGAGAGAGGGACAGAAATAACATATTTTTGTCATTTTCATGGGGATGTTGTTCAGTGGTAGACGGCATTCCCTTTGTGAAAGGCCCCGGGTTCGATCCCCCGTTTTGTTATCATTTTCTTGATAGGCAACTCGGCGCTTGTCCATTAAAACAAAACATAGGCCACGGGTACTGAGAGATGTGATCCTGATATTCGCTCAAGTCTTTTTTTTTTTTTTTTTTTTTTTTTTTTTTTTTTTAGAATAAACACTAATGCTTATTTATCTATACTAGTAAGCAAATATGCTCAAATTGAAACGATGATTTACTCTTTCTTTATATACTTTTTATAAGCACAATGTTTCAGTTCTTTTGTCAACAAGCAAGCAATTAAGTGTTATTGTTGTTTTCTTAAGTTTTATCAATTTTGCCAAGGTTTGTGAAGTTCCGTCGATTAATAATTGTTTGTTAAATGTCATGGATTTATGCCGCACTGTTTGCGTATTCCTTGTAATCAAATATTTATTCAATCTAATGATGGATGGTGTATTGGAACAACCCTGTTTTTGTCTGGTGATACATCAAATCGGCAATGAGACAATGGGTCACCAAGGGCAGTATTTGAAGCTCTTCCAATACTCCTCCATTATATTTATTTTTCGTCAAACTTCTTGTTCTTGAAGTTCGAATATAACATAAAGGAGATGAACCGTATGAATAGATTCGTTATTAGTCGCGAGATTAACGATTTGGTCACTAAGCTTTTCGTTCTTTGGCATTAGATCGGTACGAGTTTTAATGAAGCTTTACCAAGCTTTTCTGACAAACGGTACTAGCACTAGCACAGTTTGTATAGGTGTCAAACTGACAGAAAACCGGCCGCGGCTGGATTCGAATTGTTTTACTGTCATGACAGTTGTTGGTCATTTGTGTGTAAGACTGACAGACCCAAGGGTATTATATATCCGGGGTGAGAGAGGGACAGAAATAATTATCTCATTTTCGTTGGGGGTGTTGTTCAGTGGTAGACGGCATTCCCTTTGTGAAAGGTCCCGGGTTAGATCCCTGGTATCTCCAATTGGGTTAGCATTTTCTTGATAAGCAACTAGGCGCTTGTTCAATCAAAGCAAAACCTATGCCACGGCTACTGAGAGATGTGATCCTGGCATTCGCTTGGCAAACGTTTGTCTTTTGTATTTAATAAACATTAATGGTTATTTAACAGTACTAGTAAGCAAATATGCTCAAAATGAAACGATGATTTACACTTTCTATATATACTGTCTATATATACTGTTTATAAACACTATGCTTCTTTTGTCAACAAGAAAGCATTTAAGTATTATTATTGTTTTCTTAAGTTTTATAAATTTTGCCAAGGTTTGTGAAGTTTCATCGATTAATAATTGTTCGTTAACTGTCATGGGTGTATGCCACACTGTTTGCGTACTCATTGTAATCAAATATTTATTCAATCTAATGATGGATGGTGTATTGAAACGACCCTGTTTTTGCCTGGTGCTACATCAAATCGGCAAGAGACAATGATGTCACCATCAGGAAAACATGTCCGTGCAATAAATACCCCCTCAAACCCCACTTTTATATAGCAAAACTGGGGTATGGAGGGGTATACCTATTTTTCTTATTTTTGCTCCAAAACATAGATTGTGGGTACTCGTTAGAACCGCCTCGCCGAGGCGGTTCTAACGTGTACCCACAATCTATGTTTTGAGCATAAATAAGAAAAATATTAAATTTTTTCAGCTGAAAATTTTCAATTTTTAAAGCTCAAAAAATCTCCGTTTATTGCATGGGCAAGTTTTCGTAATGACTAAGGACAGTGTTTGCAAATACTTCCGATGCATCGTTTAGAATAATAGTAAAACTTACATGCACAACTTTTTGTATGTCAAGCTGCACGTGTAATTTGTTTGATAAATAGCACAAGAAATCACATGAAATATAACAGGACTCATGAAGAGCGATATGATTAGCTCTTTCCCATCAAGGTCCTCATCCAGCTAGCGCAACCTAGAAACAACGATGCAGAACATAGCCGATAGGCATAATAAATAGGCAAAAATAGTCACAAGCCGTTGAATGTCTCACAAATGCCCACACTTCATGTATTTTGTAGGTCAAGCTATCATATTTTTTCTCCACAAAAGGGAAACGCATGCCAACCCTTTTAAACATGCTTATGTTAATGTTCTGCAATTGTTAAACGCTTTAAATTGAAACCCTTGCAACATCTTCAGCCCCAGTCTGGATTAGAAATTCCAATTAAAATACTGACAATCCATTTAAAAATAATGTCATCAATACCTTTTCCCGTTTCCAGACAAACTCTAATCTTTCTGTTACTTATCAATTCAATTTGTCTCTTTATATACTCAAGAACTTTGAAAACGCCTCACTTGTTTTATTGCTCCCTACTCTCGGAATTCATGATATATCGGCAAAAATATTTTTGAACTAAAAAGTACATGCAGCCTGCTTAACTTCGATACCAAAACCGAAGCGTCAACGCCTACTATTAACGTCATACACGATGAATTCTAGCGTTACCCAGAATTCAACAAAACCAAAGTATGGGGACGGCAAATATTCATCAGATACAACATGATTTCTAGAAAGAAACACCAAAAGCCAAGCAAATGCTGTTGGTTTGCTTTCAATTGCACTAAAACAGCGGTAGTTACGTCACTTTTACGTTTATTAAGAAAACTTTATTTTTTGCTTGTAAAATGAAACGAATGCAAAAGATTTTGTGCACAATGAATAGGTAAAGACTTACGTAAAATTCACAATTACTTTCGGCGCTGTAATCTAATGGCAAGAGGTATTTTGAACGCTTACGCTTGACGTCATCAAATAACGTTAGCGCCTCAAACGACATTGAAAGAAATCCGCCATTTTGATTTTGCTTTTTCTTGTGCTTAAGGTCGTTAGCTATCACTAGAGATATTTTGTGTTTACAAATTCCGTTTATTGAAGCCGTTTTAAGGTTTTCTTGCGTCTTGATGACGTCTGTGAAAACAGCTGTAGCAAACAAACGAGCGACCAAATTTTTATGGATCCTTATGGATAAATATTGTTTATTGTGTTGGCGTACACGATAATATGTTTATTTTGCACATCCGCTTAATTTTAAGGAAGTTTTTTAGCAAAATATAACAGATGTACAGTGAGGCGTTTTCAAAGTCCTCTAGTATATGTTGTGGAAGATCCACATAAATAAATAAATAAATAAATAAATAAATAAATAAATAAATAAATAAATTTCAAAGGGATTGTATTATAATGAGGATCCAAGACTTTAGCACTGATATTTGAAGTTCAACCTTGAGGGCCTGCCGGAAAACTTTAAGCAAACACTAACTGCAGTTTATGTTGGGGAGCGATAAAATACCATTAAATTTTAATAACTTTATGGACGATGGATTTGGTACAGGTGTTTGACACGCGCTTTTATGACACTGGTTGAGCAGCCTCGTTCTGCCTCCAGGGCATCTCATAGGAAAACTTTTAGCGATAATCTGAAAGGATTTGTGATTTTTATGGATCGGTAATAAAAAGTATTTCCTTGCTGTTGTTATTATTAGCGCGATCTCTCTCTCTCTCTCTCTCTCTCTCTCTCTCTCTCTCTCTCTCTCTACGTTCTCCTTTCTAATCATCGGACGGACAAACGCATTCGGTTCTTTAAGTTCTGACAGTTATGCGAGATTTCTGAAAGTGCGCCTTTAATGCGTTGCAAGCTAGACTATTTGCAGCATTTATGGACCAAATCATATGATTTATAAACTGCGTATGCTTGTCTGGCTATATGTATGTTTAAATGCATAACATGTATGCATTTTTGCTTTTACTTGTCTCATATATGCTCGCGAACTTGAGTTCTTTATTTTCATTGTTTATTTTTTGTCAATAAACATATCGATGTTTGACAATATTTACATGTTTATGTTGACAAATATGCAATGAGACTACCAGCTCATTCACACCAAAGGCGCAGATCAGCTGAACAATAACCAGACAGCTTACTCAGCATCTGTTTGTCCATACTATGACACAGTTTGTAAAAACTTATAGACACCTACCATCACATCGTAATTGCGTGTGGGTTAACAAAATTTCGCATGCGCGATATGACTCGCATGACGCGACTCAAACACCATTTTCACATCATGATTAACGTTATCAAAAGTATATGCATGTACAATTATAGGCCAATGTTCATTAAACCTTAGTATGTTTGTTGAAAAGGCCTTCAAAATAAGGACTGAATTATACACTCAGAATCGTTAACATGACACATACAATTTGAACTGTTATTTGAATAAGATTTTCTTGTTTTCTTGTCTTTTTAGGTGTCTTTGTTTTACATACATGTGCATTCTCCCGTTCACACTATTTATATGTGTATGTATGTTAAACCATTGAACTCGAGTATTTTTTATGCATATTATGTTATATGTGCTCCTTGTATGTATATTACTCATGAGCATTATTGCTTAATGTAAATAAACTTACTTACTTACTTACTTACTTACTTACTTACTTACTTACTTACTTACTTACTTACTTACTTACTTACATTAAAGATAGTGTTCAATAATAAATTGAAGATACCTTGCTGTTTTAAATAACTGATGTAGATATCAAAAGATCGAACCGAGCTGCTACTTTTTAGATTTTATAAGGTTATTTAAATTTCTATGCATATTCACTAAATATACACGAGCGCTAATGAAAGTAATTAAGAAAACTTTATAGTCAAGTTAATAAAAAGAATGATTAAGTATTTCTTATGGCATCAGGAAAACATGTCCGTCCAATGAATACCCCCTTAAACCCCACTTTTATATGAGCCACTGCATGGGAAAACCAACAAAATTCTTGGGCGAAAACAAAGTCGCAGATCAGCTTCGCGGTAACCGCGAAGCTGATCAGCGCCTTTGTTTTCGCTACATGGATAGTACAATCCCTCTTCTTCTTAAATACAAAATTTCAAGCCTCTGACCATCTTCTGTGACTATACAGCTCGGTTTGTGTCGTACCTGGTCAGAAACCCAAATTGTTGGTTTTCTCATGCACAGGCTCATATAGTAAAACGTCGTAACGTGTACCCCAATCAATGTTTTGAGCAAATACATTTGAGCCTTTGCGTGACAAAATCAACAATTTGGGTTTCCGACCAGGTCCGACACAAACCGGGCTGTACAGTCACAGAAGATGGTTAGAGGCTGGAAATTTCGGATTTAAGAAGAAGAGAAATTGTACTATCCGTGTAGCGAAAACAAAGGCGCTGATCAGCTTCGCAGTTACTGCGAAGCTGATCTGCGCCTTTGTTTTCGCCTATGCAAATTGTTGGTTTTCTCATGCACAGTCTCATTTAACCTTTCTTACGAAATTTTCATTTTTTACAGCTGGAAAAAAATCGGTGCACATTGCGTGGGCAAGTTTTCGTAATGTAAAAAGAATTATTAGATCTATGGTTTTTATCTTCATTTTATTTTTCCATACAAATATGCGTCTGAAGCACCGAGTTGCTATTTCGTTTTCCGACTGCGACTGAGCGGGCTGAAATCTAAGAGGTCAGAAAAGACCAATCCGTCCGTTTATTTGTCCCAGTGGTTTGTCAGATTTTACTAAACAGCACATAACACATTTTCTAGAAGGCCTATAGAGAAATGCACGGGGTTTGCGTGTTACGTAGTTCCTTTCTTGTGTCACCTAATGGCTGTAGTGAAAACTTACTATTCATTCCGTCCATTTTATATCTATTGTCACAGATACTAGCATGTTTATGAATCGTTGCATTTAAATACGCTCCATATAAAAAAAACACAACAAACTTTTGGTAAAAAGCAAGGAACGAATGATTGTAAAAATAAAGAGAGAAACAAAGCTGATTATAAAAAAAATATATATATAAATATATATCTTTTTTTTTTCCTGACTTTCACTTTTCATATTTTTCGCTTGTACACGTCCTTGATTTTGATAGGCCAGGGCGAGATATTCACATCAGGAAAATATTGACATACAACCCAACTCTACAAGGAAAGTTTGTACAGGGAGAATTGACAGACATTTTATTTCTATAGCACCAAGAGATTTAATTTTCCAATCCATACCATATTTAGCGAGTGCGATAAAAAGGCGGGGCGTTAAAAATCCGCTCAATACGGACGCTTTCGAGTACCTGATAATCATAAAAGGGGCGGGCGCTAGCTAACCGATTATCTTCGGGCATACCTTGCTATCTGCGACAACCAAGGTATATTTACCCAGAAAAATATGTTCAGTGTACTAGTCAAACTTTGATCAGACAATCGCACTGTGTATCTTCAATCTTTATAACTGGACTTTATTTGGACAACCTTCTTTTCCGTTGACTTTGTTAGACAAACTTTGTTTTTCGTCTTTTTGGTGATAACAGAAATTAAATAGTGTATTCAAATGTATGAGAAACAAGGACTAACTGCGGACTGCCCGCAACCCGGGGACTACCTAACCATGTTGTCAACCAAGTCGGCGTATGACACGGTCGGGAACTCGGGATATCCTATGAGTTCGATGTCCAGCATGAACGCCATGGGGTCCATGGGTTCGATCGGTTCTATGGGAATGAACAACATGTACAATTCGTCACACCAGGGAATGACCGGAATAACGTCACCCCCGGGATACGGAATGACGCCGACGTACAATTCTATGCACAGTAACATGAACACTATGAATTCCATGGGACATATGAACAGCATGCAGAGTTCAGTACCTATGAATAGCATGTCTGGACCTTTATCACCTATGAGAATGGACCTAAATCGGGCCCAGGCGATAAACAGGGCCCGTGAAAAGACGTACCGACGGAGTTATACGCACGCGAAACCACCGTATTCTTACATTTCTCTGATCACCATGGCTATTCAACAATCGCCACAGAAAATGTGTACTTTGAGTGAGGTGTATCAGTTTATCATGGACTTATTCCCATTCTACAGACAAAATCAGCAACGGTGGCAGAACTCTATCAGACATAGTTTGTCATTCAATGACTGTTTTGTGAAAGTGCCCCGGACACCTGACCGCCCGGGCAAGGGTAGTTACTGGACTCTACACCCGGATTCGGGAAATATGTTCGAAAACGGATGCTACCTCCGCCGTCAGAAACGGTTTAAGTGTATTAAGAAGGAGTCGATCCGGCGGACGCTGGGCGGACCAGACGACGATGAACACGAGGACGACGACCATGGCTCGGACTGTGATTCCCAACCCCCTTCACCGCACCCGGGACATCAGGCTGAACATCAACAACAACCAATGCCGGGATCTCTGGAGCCGATACCGGCGTTACCGAACAAGACCGAGCCTATATCAGGGAGTACCCCGACCCCCGGGGCTACCCCGGCTCCGGACCTGAGACAACAGATGCAGCATCAACACCCAGACGCCCTGTCACTGGCGCACGGGTACCCTGCGGGTATGCAACCACCTCATTCCTTCAATCATCCATTTTCTATAAACAATCTCATTACAGAAAACGCTAAAATGGACTTCAAGTTTTATGAAATGAATGGAATGTACCCGGGATATAATACCCTACCCCCTATGAACTTACCCGCAAAGGGGGACGGATCTCCTATGAACGGTGATGGAGGATATTATAAAACTTACACATCTCAAAGTAGTGCTAGTTTATGACACAGAAATCAGTGAGATAAAACTCTGAAATATACATTCCGGAATAAGCTTGTATTCTTAACTACGTTCACTGTACACGCAGAAACGGCATGGTATGTGTAACGTTGTCGTTTTTCAATACCGTGTCCCACTGGTTGGGAAGTGTGATTATTTTCATAAACTGTTAGATCAAAATAGCTTAAAACCAAAGAGATCATCATTCCTTATGTGTCGGTTTCATAAAATGTACATTTTCTGTTTTCTGCCGTGTAAATCAGTTACTTTGAAAGGAAGTAACGATGTATTTTGTTTTGCTTTTCTGACATCTAAAAATTTAATTCTGCCAATAGTATCTTTAATGAGTTAAGGAAATGATTTCACTGTCAAAAATGAACAAAAAGCCCGTTTCGTGTTTTTGTTGACGAAAGTATAAGAACTATTTCTTCTCCGATTTCTTGTGTTCAAATTTCATTTAAAGTTTAACAAGTAGGTGTCTTCATTCAAAATCTTTTTATTAGATTTTTTGCTTGACGATATTATCGTGATTATTCATCAAGGAAACCCAAAATTCACGTCATTTCTCATCCCATAATACATAAACATCTCTTACGTTCATTTATTCATTTTCATTATGTTCAATATGTGTTGATGTCTTAATTTATTTTAGACTAGGTCTCATAAAATGTAGCTTTAATACGTTGAGTCATTTTGCTCAGATAATCATTTTAAATCCAATTAGACACCTCTTTTGTACGTTTTGTTTTATTTTTAGCATTTTTATGAATGCGATGTGTTTCGTTTCACAATTTGAATTAAATATGCATGAAGTGTTTATTAATTACGATGGAAGTAAAATTAATAGTTTACCAAATATTACATTAATCCGCCTGTTCAATTTACTCGCAACTATGACTTCAAGTAAAAAAAAAAATGAGTATTTATATGAAATTAAATTTGATTTTGCCATTCTTGTTCGAAACGTAAATTGTGGGCACTCATAAATACAAGGTGTTACGACTACCCAAAATATTACTCTTCATCAGATGTTTGTATATAAATTCTTGAACCCCCAATTTTCGAATGCAAACTTTTTGTGGCGTTTTGATAACATCAATTTGTTGAGTTGTGCGATTTTTTTTTATTTTTTTTTTTTTTGTTTGTTTCATGCATTGGTTCTGCTGTTGTGGAAAATACATTCTAGTGATCTTTGAAATGTTTATTTTCAAATTATATATTAAAATGACAGTTATTGACTATTAAAATATGCATACAAAATATTTTGTTTTTATTTTCTCATATTACAATTTATGTGAACATCTCCATACATATGTAAAGTCGAGGCTAAAATCTTAACCATATATTCAGTCTGGAGATCAAATTAATATTAGTCTTAGACTATTGATATATTTTGGGTGTCTGGAAGAAGCTACTCACTATAACTCGCGGGTATGATTTTAATGGAGAATTGAATGTAATCAAAGTCAAAATGCTTTTTATTATGTGGTATATTGTACTTCTTATTAATATGGAGATGTTCGCATAATGTTTTCACGCTATATGCATTAAATGGCAAAAATTGTGAGCGAATTTATATCCTAGACCCTTTCGGTCAGGCAAGATCCAAAGCTTCAAACGTGTATGTACCTGCTAAGCTACGAACACATTCTAAACATCAGGAAAACATGACCATGAAATAAATACCCATTTATCATTTATACCCCTTTTTATACAGTGAAATGGGGTATATAGGGGTATACTAATTTTCTTATTATTGATCCAAAACATCGATTGTTGGCACTCGTTAGACGTGTACCCACAATCAATGTTTTGAGCAAAAATATTGAAAATATAAAAAAGTTTTTCAATGACATTTTACCTATTTTCCTGCTGAAAAAATTATCTGTATATCTCGTATATCTCGTGAGATTTAAATCATAGACATTACGGGCTCGTCTCACTTAATGCACACATTTCGGTGTTAAGGGAAGCCCACTTCTTGCTCTTGTACATAGCAAAGCTGATCTGTGCAGTCATTCCTTTAATGCAAGTGGGATTGTTGCAGAAACTGGTTTTTATGACTAAAAAAAAAATATGTGATAGTTTATACCTGCTCAGAATATACGTTGTGGGCACGTTGAACCAGCACGCGGTTCTAGTCCCAGTATTAACCAATATCCATGTTTACAAAGGAAATTATTAACGTATACAATTATAGTAGAAAATATAGAAACTTTCTGGATATCACACAATACGTGTAACCGCCGGAATATCACTCGACGTAGTCTTGCGCAAAATGAATTCTTGCTTATAAATGTTTATTTCAACAGCTAACGCCCCAACATGACCATTGATGTTGACTAGATAGTAAAACATTGAGTTAAACAAATTATACGAACTCTTTTTCGCATTAAACGCCTTAAGGTCAAAAGGTCTTCCTCCTAAACCTGAAATTTCAAAATTCTAGCCTGCTCCTATGACTGTACAGATCGGTTTGAGTCGACCTGTTCGGAAAACCAAATTGTTGGTTTTCTCACACGATGGCCCATATATAAGAATATGGAGAGTCACTGGACTTCAAGATGGGGGTTGTCATGGCGTTAGTTTCAGACCCGTAGCAAAACTCATGCAGTTTAATATTTTATGACTCTCATGAACGGTATCAACCTCTGGTGTTCTAGACATTTTCATATTTCACTCGAGTGCCTCTTCAAATGTGACACGAATATTCCGGTATTGGAGAGAGACCGGAATAATTAGTACAAGACAATACCGGTAATTGAAACGTTTTTAATAACAAATATTTTAATAAATAGAATGAAACTGTCGAGGTCAGAGGGTTTAAGGACCCATCACAGAGAGTAAAATTAGAGGATAACTGTATGAAAAATGTCTTCGAATTTTGATTAGATATAGTTGTTCTACACTGCACACATGTATCGGTTTCCCCTTGATAAATGAGCCACCTCGTGGAAAACCAACAATATGGTTTCCGAACAGGTCCGACACAAACCGGTCTGTACAGCCACAGAAGCAGGCTAGAGGCTTGAAATTTTGTATTTAAGTAGAAGAGGGATTGTACTATCCGAGTAGCGAAAACAAAGGCGCTGACCATGGGGCGGCTCAAATGCATGTACATGTATGTCAGAAAATGCTTAAATTCAATTGCCAAACGTATACTAAGATCTGGACAGAAGCATTATTAACCATGCAGTAGGCATATGAGTTAATAAAGTTTTTAAAGAATAACTGAAAATATGGGAAGATATCATTGACACAATATCAACATATATAAAACAAACAAGTGAATAAATGCCACAAGAAGCTGAAATCTGGAAACAAATGCAGCAAACATTACAAATAGTATTGGCAGTATAAATAAATAAATAAATAAATAAATAAATAAATATAAATAAATATAAATAAATAAATAAATGAGAACTCATTAATTCAAATTCGCAAACTTAAAATCTGAATATCAAGTAGACTTGAGTTGCACTTTAAGAGAATGCACCTGAAGAGTGCAATAATACAATAAAACTTTTAATAAATGCACATGAATAAGTTAAATCAGACACAATAATTCTGCCAGTCAAGATAAAATTGTCTATCCCTCATACATGTATAAATCAATTTTTATAACTTTTGCTATTTTATGAGTCGTGATTTTAAAATATGACGCCATATTATCCGAATCTCGTTCCGTAATCTCGTTGCTACGAGACTATAGTACGCTATTTCCTATCTGATAAAATTCTGATAAAAACAAGGGGTGCGGGCCAACGCTAGACTTCAGAGGTGAAGAAAATCCTTATTAACCCCATTTTCATCAGGTCTACAAGATACGCTAATGTTAATGTCCGTAAAATAAACTGGATCAGAAGAAAGACGCGACGAACTTTGCTCACCGACGCATTAGTCTCTATCTTACAAGAAACAATTCCATTAAGGTAACAAAACAATTTTAGCAATTAATTGGCTAGATCTACTTTAAAGAAGGGTCACAACTTTAAAACAATGCAAATGAATAAAAGAGAGAGAGAGTTCGATTTTCATGTTGTCGGTACTATGGTGAACACGAAACCCCGAAATCAGGTAGATTATGAACTTGTACCAAATTAAAAATTATTAAAAAGTACAATAAAATCTAAATCAAAGTTATATATGTATTTCGAGGGCACGCAGTACGGCCACGCCATTTGATACAAGTACATAACACGACAAGAGCATTTTCAAGTTGAAAATAGGAATAATATTACACAGGTATAGGCTAGCATGTCGTCGTTAATTAATTTAGATGGGTAATATAAGTGCCACCTTTTAAGATACCGTAAAGGCTATTTTACAACTAAAAGCAAATATTGTGGTACATTAGATTCCTTTAATCAAATAAGAATAACAAAAAAGACAACCCTTATTGCGACATAATGTAGATCTTAAATATGTTTATACAAATAACAACAAATAATCGCATTTTCATTTCTATACCATTATCAGGGATAAAAGTCAAACGATAGAAAATGATTGTCTCACAGCAGTATTTTAATAACATAGAGTGGGAAATAATGGGATTAATCTGCGCTTCAATTCACGGTGAAATGTCCGTAATAATCACATCAAATTCCTTGATTTAGTTTTTATAGCAATTGCTAAAGCTTTTCACAGGTGTTAGGGACGGGTTTAAGACGGTGCGGATCAGGTTGAAGATCGTATTATCATAGGACAATAGGAAACATTAGCGCCTCTGACACATCCAAGATTGTGTTTTCATTGCAGTGACAGAAATGTCGAGGGGTGGCGTTAAATTTGGCGAAAAAGAAGATCGCGAAGTCATGATATGAGTCACACTTCACACTTTTATAATCGAACACGGAGTCCGCAGTTTTTGACATCCCCGTAGCCTGGACGGTTTCCTCCGCCGGAGGAATAGTGAGAGCAACTAGTTAAATGGCACAGTCGAGGACTTCTTATAGGCTGGGCACTGTCATGATACTGTTGGTTAATAGTCTAATTTTCATACCCGAAACGTCAAAAAATCGCCTACTGTAGACTAAATATTAAACAAAGCACAAGGATTACTCCTCGCAATACTGCGTATTCAGTTCCTTTACTAGAATATTATGATTATTTCACGATCTCCAACACTTTTCATGAATATCTATGCCGCTATATCATGCACGCGCAATAGGCTTTGGTCAGTTCCGCATGTCTCACATCAGGATAACATTTCCGTGTATTGAATACCCCCTTAAACCCCACTTTTATATAGTAAAACTGGGGTATGTAGGGGTATACCTATTTTTCTTATTTTTGCTCCAAAACATAGATTGTGGGTACTCGTTAAAACCGCCTCGGCGAGGCGGTTCTAACGTGTACCCACGATCTATGTTTTGAGCAAAAATAAGAAAAATATCAAAATTTTCAGCTGAAAATTTTCCATTTTAAAAGCTAAAAAATATCTGTTTATTGCATAGGCAAGTTGTCGTAATGATTTGAAATTCAGTCTAGGATTGCCTAGATTGGTAGGCTTATCATTAACGAAAACATGCCAATGTAATATACAGATTTTTCTAAGTTGTAAAATTTGAAAATTTCATCAGCAAATTATTGATATTTTTCTTATTGTTTGCTCAAAACATAAATTGTGGGTACTCGATAGAATCTCCTCGACAAGGCGGTTCTAACGAGTACCCACAATCGTTATTTTTGCTTCAAAACATAGATTATGTTTTGAAGCAAAAATAAGAAAGATATATATACCCCTGCATACCCCAGTTTTACTATATAAAAGTGGGGTTTAAGGGGGTATTCATTGCACGGACATGTTTTCCTGATGTAGTGTTTCGTTGTTACTGTGAATCTGTTTAAATAGTCATACAGGAATGGGGCAAATAAAATTAAGGGCTATCAGTTCCATCAATGGGCCCTAATGAATATAAAAACTGATAAATCAATCATCTAACACAACACAATTTTAATATTACTCCTCAAATATATTTATTTAGGATTACGGTACGCGTGTTTCCTTGACGTTGTATTGTGCTGTCAACACAAAAAGCATAGAAAAAAGGTTTTTCTACCTATTTACCAACCCTATATTAAAAGGTAGCATGTGCTTGATTTTCATCATGATTAGAACTGCTATTGGTCCTCAAGAATCTCTTAAATAACTATCTTAATACATTTATTTTCTGTTAATTTTAGTCAAATATACAGCGATTCCAATGGGTTGGAGGTTAAGCGATGATCAGGACTTGATGCTATCAGAATGAAAAGCCGAGGTAGGAAACAACCAAAATGACAAATAGGTACATGTATTGATATGATGAGAATACGGTTAGCCGATCCAGCCATTCAGTTATCTAAACCGTAAGCTAAATGTATGACTACGCACATGAATGGTGAAAATCGTGTGAATTCAATCAAAATCGAAACCAAAATTTAAAACAAATAGACCCACAATAGAGATTTTTGATCGGACTAGGCCTTGGTACCAGATTTATTGTATATCTGGACACACGCATTTCTCAAAATGACACAATCTACAATGCGATTTGTCATGGAACAGCAATTTCAGTGTCAAAAAGGTGATAAAGTATACATGCGCGCCTTTTCAAATGTATATTTTACGACAAAGTATATATTTGGAGTGTCAACATGCCTTATGTTGACAAAACTCGTCACAGAAAATGCAAATATTTTGAGATATCAAGAGCAGTTGTAACTGTGAATCTGTTTAAATAGTTATACAGGAATGGAGCAAATAAAATTAAGGGCTATCAGTTCCATCAATGGGCCCTGATGAATATAAAAACTGATAAATCTATCATCTAACACAACACAGTTTCAATATTACTACTCAAATATATTTATTTAGGATTATGGTACGCGTGTTTTCATGTGCTGTCAACACAAAAAGCGCGGAAAAGTTTTTCAACTATTTTCAGGCTTTGATTGAAAGGTTTACACTAAGCATGGACAGGTGCTTGATTTTCATGTTACAAGAAGAGCTTTAGGATCTCAAATTATTGAACTTTTCCTGTCAAATTATCTTTGAATAAATCCCTTTTCCATTAGTTCGAGTATATATTCGATTTGTGAGAAATAAGCTTGTATGAGTTTAGCAAGTTAAACCACTAATGTGTCCAAACCGTAAGGCTTAAGATAAAATGTCTGATATAAGGATAAAACTAAGGAAAGTCCGCCAATTTTGTTGATGAAAGTATTTTGATGAATACCGAACTGACAAACAATAAGTGCGTCTTCTGACATTTCGGTTGGCTATGCATGTACAGTAGCCTCATTTTGAAAACATGCCCATGTTATGTGCAGAATTTTCCTATGCAGTAAAAATAAATAAAAAAAATCTTAAAAATGTTATTTTTAAGATTTTTGCTTAGACGTTGATTGTGGCCCGTTACATGTTACTAACTATGTTTCGGATCAGAAATTAGAAAAAAAAAAACTGCATACCCCAGTTTTACTATATAAATATATGATGTAGGGGGTATAGATTGCACAGACGTGTCATATACTATCATTTAGATAGAAAGCCGACCAGGAAATTTTTGGTAGCAAGAAGATGTACCTCTCAGCTTTGGACGAAGCTTACGCACATGGCATAACTGAAGAATAACGAAATGAATTAAACCCAAACACCACAAAATTTGAAATCAATATTCCGCGCTGAGGCACCTTTGTAAGACAAACTTACACAGGGTACATGTACGTCCATCTCATCTAATAAAAACTTGTTGGCAAAACGTTTAATAATGATTATACTAAACATCAACCATTCTTACTTTAGTAGATAGACTTTTAACCTAAAGTTTGTTCACCATGTTCTCAAATTGCCTCTAATTAAGCCTCGTCCTCTGACACTAAGCCAGTGGTCTTTATTAGACCTGCCACATTCTCACGTTGAACTGTTAACAAATAAAGAAGTCGTAAAAATTGTCTTCTTTTTAAAAGCCCACATTTGCTCTTAGACGGGACATAATGCCAAATTGTTTGTAAGTAAAGTATATCTTTACAAATCAACATATCTACCTTATTGATTTAGCTAAACGTTCATTAAATGTGCTCATACTTAACCAAACAGCCTTTTTATGGTTTCTGTTTACTATGGTGAATGTCTATTATGATTTTTCTGCCCCTCAATGTAGATTGGACACAAAACAAACACACATGACACATTCAATTTGTCACTTTCGAATTCTAGAAGGTAGTCAGTTTCTTTTACATTTATTTGGTATTTCTTCCTTACAAATGCAACATTAAAATTCTCAGCGAAATACAGTGTGCGCAATAGTCAGCGTTTTATGATATATACAGTATGCATGTACGTTTGCATGGGAAACGCTGAAATATAATATAATTGTACATTAATGTTCCAACTTTTAATATAAGCCTAATCGTTTTGTCTGCCTGCAGTATATGCAGTATTATCATTTTGGTAGAATTCATTGGCTATGCTGTCATCTTTACAAGTCGTGAGAAACGAAACGGTTTATCTATATGGACTGATCACATTGGCCAAGTTCTGTAAATTAAGAAAGGAAAAGACAAAGAAAGCAAGAAGAAAAAAAAAACCACAACAACAACAACAACAACAACCAAAACGCCAACCAGACGGAAAAGAAACAAACACCAATAGTAAATATACCAATAAATGAGCCGCCCCATGGGAAAACTAACAATCTGCATAAGCGAAAACAAAGACGCAGATCAGCTTCGCGGAAACCGCGAAGCTGATCAGCGCCTTTGTTTTCGATACTCGGATAGTACAATTCCTCCTCTACTTAACTCCAAAATTTCAAGCTTCTAGCTCTTTTCTGTAGCTGTACAGGCCGGTTTTTGTCGGACCTGTTCGGAAACCACATTGTTGGTTTTCCCACGAGGTGGCTCAAATATGAAGAGCAAGGTCTTTGAGCAAAGACTTTCCCTGTTTGTCGGTTAGCATCTAACTTCAGCCAAAGAAGCAACGGTATCGTGCACAATAGGGTAGACGCGGGGAATGAAAATCCAATAAAATACACCATGATAAAAGTAGTTTAAATGCAAAGGCATATAATATTCAAGAGACAAAACCGACCTTGAAACATACCCAACGACCGTGAGAAACGATCCAAGCTGTTTACAGAAGCAAATCAAATATATTGGAAGAATAAATGAAATAGGAGAAAATATAGAGAAAAAACTAGGACTCGAGAACGTTGACTGGAATAAAGAACTCTTTGTCAGAAGATCGAACGTTTTTACCCTAACAACAGCGAGCCTTGTTGAAACCGTTAATATAATCTTGAATAACGGACCCACACAAATGCAAGGCTTATCAATTTAGAATGAAGTATTGAAAATCTTCATCGATAATGTGTTGATAATTTTACACTGAAATTGAATGGTCCTCAAAATGCTTGTGTATAATTATCATCCACGAGATTTTCTGCCAATACTGTTCGAATATTGTGCGTACCAATATTTTCATTTTATTAAATTATTAGTTTCATAAAAGTCACTGAAGCTACTGTTGTTTACAAAAATAATCTTGAGAGGTATTCTAATATTGAGAAAGGACCCAATCGAAAAAGCCTTGAACATATTCCTGTCCGCAACAAAACCGAAACCATGGCTCTGCATCACGCAAAAGACAAAGATTATATGAGTTGAGACTGAAATCTATTCATCCTTAAGGACATGCAATGTATAAATATAACAACAAATGAAATCCAAGTCAACAAGAGCAATTTCCAGTGAAACAACTTAAACTTATGGAAAGCCGTTTGGACAGTATTCGCGAATTTCATATTCACTTATGAAAACGGTTTCGAGTATGACAACAGGTAACTAGTCTTGAAGAAGGGTGTGAATAGAGTGGAATTCGCGGCTTTGAACTTAGATTTGGACATCATAAATAATAATTTAAAGCAGGTGGTGGACGCATAAGAAGAACTAACGACTCTAATCCGTGACGTAGATGAAGCGTTCGTTGTTGTGTGGTTGACATGCATTTCCGATGATCGGTGGTGAATTGAGAATATGTTAAAACTTATGACGAATTTTAGATGGTGTCAGGGGTACATTGTTAGATGGCGAGAAAGAATATATTACGATTACATGGAAAGTTCAAGCGAGAAAGAACATTAAAGACTACAATAAATGCGCGTATGAATAATACCGAGATGAACGCCTCTATGCTAGCTTACTGGCCATACAGCTAGCTAGAATTAAAAGAAAACAAAGCTGTAAAACAAAACAAAAACAAAAAAAAAAAAAAACAAAAAAAAAAAATGCAGACAAACAACGCGTAGCGTATACGTACTTTTAGATCACCATCGTCCACCAGACCATGCAGGGACTGTCATAAACATCTGTATGGTTCTCTGCCATCTTCATGTTTTTGTGATTTCAAACTAGGGCTAATAAAGGAACCAAAAGATATAAAACAAAATGCTTTTTTTTTTTTTTTTTTTTTTTTTTTTTTTTTTTTTTTTGGAATTGCTGTTATTTTATAGCCAAACCAGGGTATTTTTTCGATCATGACTTTTGGTATGTTTGGTGTGCAGCCTTGGTTGCGTTCTATATTTCTCCTAGATAACGCCTCCTTTCCGCTCAATGTCCGAAGTCTATTGATTAGAGCGGGATTTATTATATCTTACCAGGTTATTTTGTCACCTGAATTTTATAAATTAGACTTAAATCAGTCATTTAATAAATATAAGCCACATCTATCTGAAAGTGCAATGAATTTTATCAAGTATCTTACAAGCTTTATAACAGCGGGTGAGGCATGATTCAGAAGGGAGTGAGGGGCTTTGACATCCTAATCTGGAAGTCTGGCACGTTGTGACGCAAATTCAATCATATCTCAAAATGTCTTTCGGTTACGCGCCAGTTTTTATTGTCTTCCAAGATTTCCTATCAGTGGAATGGGAGATTATGAAGAATGAAGGCGGGAACCTAACGGTAGTACATGCGTCTTATATTGGCGCCAACAGTTGTTTAGAATAAACTGCATGTTCTACCAAACTCGAGGTGGTTCACCATACATGTACCTTTGTAAGTCGCAATCTGATAGGATAAATGAAGTTGATTATTACCATTCTATCATCATATCAAAACTTTGATGAACCTTAGGTCCTGTCATAGCTTAAAGAGAAGTTTGGCGTCTTTCATCTGAATACCTTCAACACGGGTGAAACAACAGAAGATTGTGAAAGAATACATTCGGTAACTATACGAGGAAAACCTTGAAAACCCCTTCCTAAGTCTCGAAATCCTCTTATCCAGGCAACAGAAAACTGTGATGAGCATTTACCCATCTTCAAAAAGCCCCATTCCATTCTATCCATACGTTGGTTAATTTGTTGTATTATAAATATCCCCTTTGAGGAAAACAAAACAACTCAGCTCTCTGTGACTGCATGTAACTTTTAGGTTTCGAAAAATCCGAATTTGCTTTAGACTTAGTAATGTCTCCCGCCGTATAGTGATTTGTCATCTTCAAAATGTTCTAAAGTAATTAACTCCTTCCGCATGTGCTACGGTCGGCCCGGTTAGAAAATGGACGCCTGTCTCCAAACAGAGGACATATGCTCAGAGCTAGTTGATAGATTTGAGCCAGTGTTTACCCGTTCTTGCTAGATGTTTTCTCAGCGCCATTTTGAAAACGCTGAGCAAACAAGGGCAGGTCAAACATAGCTGGGTCGAGTTCATCTTTAGTTTGCTTAGTTTATCAAAGAATTTTTAAGTCAATCAAACATGCAAATACAGTCATTCTATGTATTTTGGTTTAAGAGAATACGTATCATTATACTTGTGTTGTGTTATGTCTCATTTAGTTTAATTCCTGAAACTTGAAATTCAATTTGGATGTACATTGAATGTTGCAAGGTTGGTCAAAATGGCTTGTTAATCATATATACACTATGTTTTGTGTACTGACTTTGGTCCGAGTACTTTAAGCGAAGATCCACGTTTTGAAATTCAGTTTGGATGTACATTGGATGCTACAAGGTTGGTCATCATACCCTATGTTTTGTGTACTACCTTTGGTCCTAGTGCTTTTAGCAAATACCCATGCTTTGAAATTTAGGCATATTGTTTCGGACTGCGTATTAAATTCAAGTTAACTTTGTATACATTCCATTTCTTGCAACGGCTGAGAATTAAAGGGAAATGAGTTATCAGTTTGACCTTTGCACCATGTCCATTTGTTGTCAGTGTCCATATTGAAATGAGTGAAATGAAATTCACTGTCGCCTTACTGTTTCACACATTTGCAGTGCCTCCTTATTCTTCATTTAATCATTGCATGAAATGTTCATACATTGACCTATTGCTACCAACTACAATATTTCATGGTCTCGCTAGAGCCGAGGTCAGTGAAATAAAGCACCGACCGACACATTTTCTAATAAATCTACTGAAAGTCTTGTAACGTTACATACAAGTCCAAAGATTTTAGGTCCTGCTGACTAAACTCACTAAACCATAAAACTTTATTTCTGATCTGATGGTTTTTACACAAACGCAGAATCCATCACCAACCTAAATACTTCCATGCAATCTCACATTATGCTGAAACACCATTTTTCATTTTGAAAAGCTTGACTAATTGGCTCGCTCATTGAATTATCTAATTGTTGGTGACACAAGCGACCGCAGTTGTCTTGCTTTCATAGGCCACACTCACGTCTCGAGTTAAATTATAAATAAAACGCTTGTTCATTTCAAGACGTGATGTTGATGCAATGTCTCGTGACACTTACATGTTTATTTTTAAATTATACTCGTCACCCGCACGTGCAATAAACTGAGACAGGCTCGTGCGTAACCAATGGAGAAAGCATGCACGTGACAAGATGGCGATCGATGAGGTCTCTCTGGATATGGAAAGAAGCCACAAGCTACTTTCCAGACACCTGCTTCCCATTTCCATTTAGATGAAAGTTTTTTCTTCAAGAAAATGTTTCGTGAAGTAATTAAATTACAGAAAAATGCGTCACAAACTTACAAAACCAGGAAAAAAGCTACGTAGTTTATTGTCGTAACTTTCGCCATTATTTTATTGCTTTTATGAACAAAAGGTCTAAAATTGGACACTTTGTTTTAAAAATGACAGGTAATTTGACATGTTATCTCTCATCCCAATGCGTTACCAGGCAATGCGTCTATGGCTATCTAATTTAAAACAGAAAATTAAGATTTTAAACAGATAATGCTTATTTGATGGGATTTATCCCTTTTATTTCGGATTACTCATTAGTATTACTGAAGATAAGGCACCGTTAGATTACGAAATTCCCGTTGTGATCGGGCGAGTCGCAGGACATGATAATTTTATCGCCTCAAATGACGTGCTTTTACGACAATTCAAATGTCATTATTCAAGTTTCCTGGAAATAAAGCATGCAGGTGTGTACTTTTAGCAAGGCTCTTTGAAATCAAATGTTTTGTCGCATTATCACTTTATGGGGAAGTGGCACCAAAGCGAAAGCCGGTAAGGTTTACATGTGGGGAAAGTGCGCGCGTTTAGTTTGTTTTGTTTTTTTCTAAAACAATATGGCGGGGGTAAAAAATGAAACACTTTTCGCCACTTGTGAAATATAGGGGATAGGTCCAAGAACGGTATTTTCCCTCGTTGACGATCTGTTATCAGCATAACAGTGTCAGCAAGATTATAAATCAGAGTCACATCAAAAGCTGTAGTGCTTTATCTCTAGTGCTCTCTCACAATTTGAAATATTTCCCAATAAAATTTTTATTGAGGATTATACATTCATTTAGTTGAATCCCGGCATCAAGTGATCAGGTGGGTAGACTCAGGTAGCTTATCACGACAGGTAAACGCAGGAGACCGGCTGTAACATTGTTCCATTACAACAATTGTAATCTTAAGCAGGGTACCAGTTTATCAGGTAGCCAGCTGCCGCCATATTGCATCATGGTTGACATTCAAGTGTGTTGCCTAGATACGTACCGGTATACGACAGCAATTAATCTCTTTGGCTTGACGATGTTTTCAAAAATTCAGACAAGCAATCAAAAGCTTTAGACAGTTAGTAGTTGTTTTCACTTATTCATGGACGCATAAATCAGATTTAGACGGGCATCCGTTTCCTTTCGCTTTTCAGGGTGACCTAAATACGCGAAACACATTGTATTCAGACAAATGTGCTAAAAATGACTGACTAGACAAGACACTGATAAGCGGAGGGTGTGGCAGTAAAATAATAAAAGGTCGTGAATCTGAAGACTGGTGTGATTTACCTTCATGTTTTCTGTTTATTCTGTCTACCTCTGTGTTGTGAGACCCTGGAAGGGGTGGGGCAGTATCCCATATCCCTTAAATGTTTTGGAAAATATCCCCTACATTTGGGCAAATAGCACCAAAATCCACATCCTAATAATCGTAACTATTTTTCCAATGGCCCCCGTATCCCTTTAAGTTTTTGTAAATATATGTATGTATCCCTTATCTGTTCAATTCTTTTACCTGAATATTCCTACACCCCACAAGGACATCACTCATCACTTTTGTATTTTGTCGAAGCTAGCCGGATGGCTAAGTCATCTTGATGAAATGCCGATGCATTGACCGGGACTGTCGAACAATTGAGTCTGCAGCAGAGATTGTAGAGAGATATGAAGCTATACTTGGTGAAGGCACAGAGAAGAAGAAGAACAGTGTTGGAGCTATCAATGACACAGCCGATTCGGGTCCTTCTAACTCCAGCAAGCCTCAAAAGAACCGGAAAAATAATAAGTCCAAATCAAATGACAGAGCGCAAGCCCGGGATACTAACGAGCCTATTGAACGTCTGGAGGAAATAGAACGTTGACAGTACAGTGTACCCGTCGTAGGTGGCCTGTCCGCCGTGGTGTATGTTTTATTTGCCAATCTCCTCGAGTCGGGAAACTCGAATATCAGCGAAATTTTTGTTAAAAATTTGGCCCCATATGTTATGTAATCAATTTAGGCATACAACATCACACGATCTGAAAGTTTTATATGCAAAGCACATATTTATAGACATATTTAACATATTATATAAACAAATTCATCCAGTTGTCTATTTCTTGCCAGTGACGATAGTTCAAAAACAAGAAAAGTTGTCAATTTATTTGTGAATATCGCAGGGTTATACATGTATTAATAAGTGACCGCACATGTAATTCATACCAACTCGTCAAATACACACTCGCTTCTATTCATGAGAGATCCACTTACTGTTACTGGAAATATGATTTGCCCCCCCCCCCCCCCCCCCTTCGTGATCTTATCACATTAATTTTCGTGTATGGCTGCATGTATGTTTTATTCTTCTACTCTTTGATTATGGGACTCCTTGAATATGTTTCCAAGTTATTTCTCATAGAGCCGTTGAAGATCATTTTCGTATGAACTCAAATTTTCTGACAGATTTTCTGTTCGGTTATCTTTGAAGTTGGAAATTGCAATAAAATTATTGTTTAATTCGAGTCCAACTCGTAGACAGATTGTTCGGTTCGCTTCTATTTTGTTCCTGGGTGACTCGGAATGTTCGGAGTTTATTGTAAACCCAAATATTTATGCTTTGTCACGCGCAATAATCCTAAACACAGCGAACATGGGCAATTGAAGGGCGCTAAATAGGGGTCTCAGGCCCTTGAATGTCAGTTGAAGATGAGGTGTACAGATTTCTAAAAATATGCAGAAATATTTTATAATGAGAAGTCCGACGTTTTTTCAGGGGCCGTATTAATTTTACAATAGAACAAAATTAGCTCCGGATTATAGCCAATTTCTTTCCCATAATTTAGATTTTCTTTCATATCAAGTTGGGGTTGTCTGCCAATTAATGTTTTAATTCATGTCGCTGTTAAATAGGGGCATGACCGTTCGTTGCAAAAGTAGATTTGAAAAAATGAGACTTCACGAAAATGAACAAGGCATTGTAAGATGTCTTGACGTATTGGGGTACGAAGGAAAGGGTTGTCAATTAAAATGTAGCCAGGGCACGCACTTCACCCAGAACAAACAACACTACTTTTAACGAAACATAATAGAAAGTAACACTAAATACGACTGTGTAGTTTGTGAAGTAAAAATATAAAATACGACGTAAACGCAAAGACGTCTTTTCGAAATCGCATCTTCAAATAACGTCATAAAACCTAAACCCCTTTCAATGAAACACCTTGTAAATGAGATATATATCCACAGGAAATTCAGACAACTTTGTAGAAAACAAACGTAAGATATTCAAAACATTTAAAATATCATACGGTCCTCAACTGCGGTCCTCAACTGTCAAGATAATTTTCAGAGAAGACAGGATCCGGAAGGGATGGATGTGTACCATTCTCACATTTTTAGTCTAACATTTAGGATATCTTTTGTTTCAAGGGTTTTGAAGAGGCTACCCGATATCGGTTGATAGTTAAGGCCGAGATGATGATTCATATCTTAAACCAAGTGGAGCTGGTGCCCAAAGATTGTTTCATGGTATAAGTACCTGATTGTTAGTTTGGTTTTTTCCCACCTCGGTTTTTGGAGTGGGAATCTTTTTCTGATTGCGCCTTTTCCTGATCTTTGCCTACTTGTACCTTTTTAGATGTCATTGCACCTAACCGTTCTGCCGGCTTGTTTCTTATTGGTGGAAAAGTTGAACCAAGAGGTAAACAGGATTTCCTCTATAATATCGTCGTTCACACGTTACATTCACTTTATATCATACATATCCGGGACATGAGGAGCTTTGTCAGTCACTGCTGGAGCTGGTTATGTTAATTCTCCCTGAACTCTTGATAGACAGTCAGCTGGATACATTAATCCTTTCAGAAAGACACACTCGAAACATCAAGTAAAAGTTATTTTCGAATACTTAGAACCATATTGCTAAACCCTGTTATTATTCTTGATGTCGCCACGTCTTTGATGCTTGTGGTCCTGTTTACTTCTTTCTGTTTTTATCGCGTGACATCGTTTCCTCTTTTTTGTTCGACTTCTCCTATGCACAGGTCTTCTTCTTCTTCTTCTTCTTCTTCTTCTTCTTCTTCTTCTTCTTACTCTTTCTTCTTCTCCTTCTTCTTCGTCGTCGCCGCCTTCGTCGTCGTCGTCTTCTTCTTTGCAAATATTCTACTATGTTCTGCATGTGACCCTCACGTTTTTTGTTCGCCATGTTCAGGACATGTTTTGTAGTTTTTGTGCAACGATGAAATTCAAAATGAGTGTATAAATGCATTTGAAGAATGGACAGAGTTTTGTTTTTAAATGCCGTGTACTGGATATAGAAATGAATGGCATACTTTGAGGTTTCGATGTGAAGGCATGTTCTGTATATTTCTTCCTTCTTAGTTCTCAGCTCAAGACATTAAGCTCCAGATAGGCTAATCAAAGTAATTGATATCGTAGCCATCTGGTAAACGAGCAGATTTATGATTGAAAAACAAATGCGTGTCATCGACAGTCTTCGCGGCTTATCTGGTGAAGTTTCATCCTCGAACTTTGGGTAACAAACAAACAAGCGACAATAGTGCCACCTCGTGGGAAAACCAACAATGTGGTTTCCGAACAGGTCCGACACAAACCGAGCTGTACAAGCACAGAAAAGAGCTAGAAGCTTGAAATTTAGGATTTAAGTAGAAGAGGAATTGTACTATCCGAGTAGCGAAAACAAAGGCGCTGATCAGGTCGTTAGCTTAACGATATCGTTAAGACATAAATTTGTTAAGCAAATATCAACTAAAGTAACAAATACACTGTTATTTAAATAACAGTGTATTTGTAATATTAATGTTTGAATTTTTAACGAAACGTTAACTAACGACGTCGTTAGTTTTGAACAACTGGCCCCTGATACACTACTATGATGGGCATTTTTGTCTAAGTTTACTCATTAATGTCAACTTTTGATGTGCATGTATATCTTTTTGAATGCAAACCCAATAAACTTCCATGTCAGTCAAAATAGATGGTTATACTTCAATAAAACATATTGGGTGTCAAAAACCATAACACTTCAGATTTGCAGTCTTTTGCCTTATATGGTGGTCCCATAGTCTTCTGTGTCACAGTGATACCTATCAATTCAACCTTTCATCCAGATTGTTTCATGACCATTAACTGGCATGCTTTCAAAAAAACCATAATTAGCATTGTCCGATGATAGAATGGATAGATATTCCATCGAAGATCCAGACGCCTTTACCTGGGTGTTTTGTCTCATATGCTTCAAGAGATCAATTCCTTTGCATGGCTTCGACTGCCTAAGTTCTGCTGCGGTACAAATAAGTAACAAATCAGTTAATATAGATAATATGAATCCGAAAAGGAAATGAAGTAGTTTCGGGACAACAATGACACGACCATCAGTTATCATCACGAAAACATGTTCGTGTGTGAACCCCACTTTTATATAGAAAAACTGGGGTTTGAGGGGGTATACCTATTTTTTCTTATTTTTGATCCAAAACATACATTGTGGGTACTCGTTAGAACCGCCTCGGCGAGGCGGTTCTAACGTGTACCCACAATGTATGTTTTGAGCTAAAATATTAAAGATATCCAAATTTTTTCAACGAAATTTTCAATTTTTATAGCTGAAAAAATTCTCTATATATTGCATGGGCAAGTTTTCGTAATGTGTGGGGATCAAACCAGTACCGTGAACCACAGGGCCGTACCATAGACAATTCTGTCTGTTAGGAGAATGATTTTGGGCCATTGAGGGTCTGATTTATTTACACAAGCTAAGTTCCGGTTTACCATGTTCTTTAAAGTGGTGATATAATTCATGTTCTCATTCAATATCTTACAACTTGGATTTCAAGGGCTTACTTGAAGATTTATACTCATGTAAATACGAATTTTGTCCCGAAATAAATTTCCTGAGTATTTGAACAGTGCCCATTAAACAATAGTAATATATTTTTCATGGGAGCGTTGTTTCAGATCAAACGAAAACGGGGAAACCTTAAAGATCCTTGAAGTGGAATGCCACATGCTTATAAGGGTAATGAACATTGCTAGAAATGTTTCATATTCGACTCTTGTCAAGTTTTATTTCCCAAACCATCGTCAGTGGCGTTTTGCGTTTCTACCACGGCACAGTTTACTAGTAGTTTCAAATCGGCTATACGATGTACATGAACATTTATCTTGGACAGTTTCAAATCACTGGGCTCTCCTAATTTATTAAGGTTTAGATATCTCTTCATCAGAAAAACATGTCCGTGTATTGAATACCCCCTTAAACCCCACTGGGGTTTACAGGGGTATACCTACTTTTGCTCCAAAACATAGATTGTGGGTACTCGTTAGAACCGCCTCGATGAGGCGGTTCCTAAAACATGTTCTACTGAAAATTTACAATTTTTACAACTTAAGAAAAATCCGTATATTACATGGGCATGTTTTCGTAATGTTCAGTCAGGTTTCTTGTGTATTATCCATCACTGAACAGCTCCTTGTTTTGTGATTAACCCATATTTGACGAATGGATTTCCCCATCATTATCAATTGGGCGAGTCCACTTTCATTTTTAGGGGTGTCAGGAGTGATTTTTAATTTTTATCTGATTTTTTGATGAAATTTCTCTGTGCAAACAGAATAGCCTCAGATGGGACGCCGCGTTCTGCGGCGTCACATCTGGGGCTATGCTGCTTGCCTATGTCCCATAAAAGGGACACCAGGCTTTAACTTGAATAATGATGTGTAGACGTTGGTGTTGTGCCGTGTGGCGGCCCTAAAAAGTCTCCCCGTACATCATCCATAGTGCAGATTATATTTTTCTTTTGATCCTTTGGGATCAGTGAATATATTTGGAGTGTTTAAAATATATTGTACGTTAAGAATCATCTTCTTAACAGTATTTTGATTATTTTGGCCCCTTTGGGAATACAAGTCTTTGATTTATACTACACCGATGTAAATTTTTGAAATTGCAGCAAAAATGTCTGGCTTTCGCTGCCAGTTTTGTAAAGGGTCACTGACGAAGGTTCATTACCCGAAATTGTACAATATGGCCCATCTTCTCGCTTTCAATGTTTTACTGCTTCCAAAGGATCTAACAATTATTTTTATTTAATAGGTTAAATGGGTCTTGTCGCAAACCTTATTTTCAACAGATTGAAAGCAGAGCCAGAAGACGAATACCATGATATAAGTTTAGATAATGCACGTTTAAAACTGAGTTACTAAAATGTCATAGGAAAAAAAATAAGAAAGAAACGATCGGTTGTTGTTCATGTTCAGTCTGTAACTAGGAAAGAATAACATTCAGGAAAACCATTCTGAATAGAACTCACAGACAATTTATTGGCATTATTATTGAAAAAGTGGATAATTGATCAAATTGAAATGATAAACCATTGCTAGGGAATTATGCAGATGACTCGCTACCATATAAATCAAGATAAAGCCAGTACCGTTCTCTTCCTATTGTCATTTCCATATTAATTTTCCACAAAGTCATATTCATAAATATTGCTTTTGATGTTTTTATTTGATTCTCTGCCAGCGAGCACCTTTAATAGCTAGCAGATCAAAGGGTTGCCATGTATTGTGCAGAGTGGGGCAAGCATAATGGGCTAGATGGGTACTAGAGAGTTACAAATTATATCCCAATATTACTAAAGCACCATCGATTATGCGAAAATTATCTATTCAGGATGGAAAAACTGTAGCCTTTCCCGGCACAAAGGACACTGTTTACGATGAAGCGCTTAATGTCAATATGAAAAATAAAGAAGACTTTGGAAAGAAATGAACTTGTCTCGTTAATGTGTGACAATTGTTGGCAAAATCATATTTTTCGATTAACCCATATTTGACGAATGGATTCTCCCATCATTATCAATTGGGTGAGTCCACTTTCATTTTAGGGGCATCAGGAGTGATTTTTAAATTGTGTTCAATTTTTCAATGAAAATTCTTTTGAAAGCAAACAGAATAGCCTCAGATGGGACGCCGCGTTCTGCGGCGTCATATCTTGGGCTATTCGGTTTGCCTATGTCCCATAAAAGGGACGCCGGGCTTAAATGAGTTAATACCAGAGGACCAATGGTCCTGTAAGCGCTCACCTGAGATCAGCTGCATATACCAATAAACATGTTTGAATATTATGGTATTTAACTCCAGTGCAGGGGCAGATAAGCCCTTGGGCCATTTTCTTTTTTCAGAATCTTCAATATTCTGTCCATTTGCCAATTTCCTGTTGGCTTTTTCCTTCAAATGACATTTTAACAGTTTTCCCAATTCAGATGCACAGGCAACCCATGTTGACCTTGCCATAAACTTGGTCAAGGTCATCACAGGGTCATGATTTATATATACATTGGAGTACTTTAGCCATCGATGCCTCACGCCAAGTTTCCTTGAAATCAGTCTATTGGTTTCAGAGAAGATGATTTTTGATGGGTTTTTACCATGTATGGGCTTGGCGGCCATCTTGGTCATGTGACCTAGATTATTTATATATACATTGATTCCCCCATTCTATAGATGCTTCACTTAAAATTTGGCTTTGTTTGGCCAAGCGGTTTCAGAGGAGAAGACGTTTGAATATTATGGAAATATACATGTATATTGCCCCGGGGTGGGGGCACATGAGCCCCTGGGGTCCAATTTTTTTCAGAATCATTAATATCCAGTCCTACTGCCCATTTCCTGAAAGACTTTCACTTTAAATGACATTTTAAAAGTTTTCCCCATTCAACTGCATTGGTGACCTATGTTGACCTTGCCGTAAAATAGGTCAAGGTCATCACAGGGTCATGATTTATATACACATTGTAGTGCTTGAGCCATCGATACTTCGTGCCAAGTTTCGTTGAAATCGGTCAACCGGTTCTGGAGAAGAAGATTTTTGAACGGTTTTTACCATATATGGGCATGGCGGCCATCTTGGTCATGTGACCTGGATTTTTTATATACATATTTGTTACCCCTTCCTATTGATGCTTCACATAAAATTTCGCTTTGATTGGCCAAGCGGTTTCAGAGGAGAAGATGTTTGAATATTATGGAGATATACATGTATATTGCCCCGGGGTGGGGGCGGATGAGCCCCTGGTGCCCAATTTTTTTCAGAATCATTAATATTCAGTCCTACTGCTCATTTTCTGCAAGATTTTTCTTTAAATGACAATTTAACAATTTTTCCCATTCAAATGCATTCGCGACCTATGTTGACCTTGCCGTAAAATAGGTCAAGGTCATCATAGGGTCATGATTTATATATACATTGTAGTGCTTGAGCCATTAATGCTTCATGCCAAGTTTGGTTGAAATCGGTCCAGTGGTTCCGGAGAAGAAGATTGATTTTTGAAGGGTTTTTACCATATATGGGCATGGCGGCCATCTTGGTCATGTGACCTGGATTATTTATATACACATTGGTTCCCCCTTCCCATAGATGCTTCATGTAAAATTTGGCTTTGATTGGCCAAGCGGTTTCAGAGGAGAAGATCTTTGAAAATTGTGGACGACGGACGGACGGACGGACGACGGACGACGGACGGACGGACGGACGACGGAGCATGGGTATACTATAAGCTCACCTTGTGAGCCTGACGGCTCAGGTGAGCTAAAAAGGCCACTTCAGCAGAAATACGATTGTCTGAATTTGAACTAGTTAAAGAAGTCATTTTTATGGTGTACATAAGATATTATTAGAAAAGCTATAAAGTACCAAGGTATTTGGCCCAGGAATCAATTTCAATGATTTTTTTTTTTTTTTTTTTTTTTTTTTTTTTTTTTTTTTTTTTTTTTTTGGACGAAACTGCGGGCATTCAGGAGTTTTGTGTATACACGATGGCTGTCCTTTCCAGTAGGCGAAAGTCCGCCACAGTCCTTCATGCCATGCGCAACGAACGAAATGACATTATGAAAACTTACCCATGCAAAATATTGAGTTATTTTTTTTCAGCGGTAAAAATTGAAAATTTCACCAGAAAAATTTTGATATTTTTAATATTTAGGTTCAAAACGTAGATCATATTTTTCGATTAATAAAAGGCCACTTCAGCAGAAATACGATTGTTTATTATATTTATTTGTCTGAATTGGAACTAGTTAAAGAAGTCATTTTAATGCTGTAAGATATTATTAAAGAAAATAAGCACCAAGGTATTTAGCCCAAGAATCTATTTCAATGATAATTTTGCGTTGTGGTGGAAAGGCATACAGTACTTTGTGTATACACCATGGCTGTCCAGTTGGCGAAAGTCAACCACAGTCCTTTATGTCGTGTGCAACGAACGAAATGGAGAGGCACTCAATCTTTCATGTTGTCAGTCGGGTTGAACAGATCATCTGCGACGGCGTTTACAGCTACTATATAGCAAATCTTTGTTTATTATGGTCGTGTATCATATAGAGTTCTGCGTCGCTTCTTCAGGCTGTTTGGGGTTGACCTTAATCTTACAAATGTTTAATATATACACATGGAAATAAGTTAGGGAACACTTTAAGCCCTTGGGGAAAGTTTGAAAAAATCCATTTTCCTTTTTTCTGGCGATACTGAAATTTTTATCACATATATTTCATACCTTGGCCTAGCTACAGACCAATTTAAGGAAATTCACAAAATTTTGTCTTTGTGCTACGGAGGATACAGTATGCCATGTGTGAAAAACTCCACTTTTACTGATTACAAGTTTGCCTTTTTGCTTCTGCACTCCGCAAAACTCAAATTTTGAAAGCAAAACAGGAATAAAATGTTGAATCTGATCGTTCTGAATGAATGAACGACTTCGGACCTAAAACTTCATGCTCCATCGCCAAACCAACTAGTCATAAAAAATCTACAGTTTGCATTGATTTCTATGGAAAGCAAAAATCTTGGAAATTTTGTAAATAAAGCCGTAAAAGAATAATTCCGCTAGGAAACTATAACCAGAGCGTACATGTTTAGATTCCTAAAGGGTCATATCGAATATCTGGCCCAACATTTACAACCTGCAAAATGTATACCCAAAGAACAAAACGTGGACATGAAACATACCCCCGGAAAAGTATGAGCCTACCGCCGACAGTCGGTCAGAAAATAAAGAATTTATGATCAAAGTTCCACAAGCAATGTCTCAGCTTTATGCTTACGAAAGATTACGACAACGTGAGTTCAAATAATGAAGTTATCGCAAAGACTAGCAGTGCGTTTCTTAAATTTAGCAAACACTTTCTGGATCAAAGATGGCCGCTCTCCACCGCTGTTTATGTTTGATGCTAACCATTTTCACAAATAAGCAACTTTGGAGACTACAGATTTTGACAAATTGTCAAAACATTCCTCATAATTTTTACAAAGAAGGATGTATACAGTCCAAAGTTGGTAGTCACATTATTACAGGTGTTCCCTAACTTATTTCCATGTGTATAATAAGCACAGAAAGCTTGCATTCACAATGCTTTCCACAGTAGTGTAGACGAGACATTTTCTGTACACCAGTTTAGCGTATAATGAACTATAGCTTTAAACATTTTATACTTCCTGTAGCGAAAACAGCTATAAAGCAAAAATCAAGTATTTAAATTGTATCAAAGTAAATTGAAACATTTGAAAGCAAAGACAATATTTAATTTTCCAGCTACTACACACTACTTCAAATTTGTTCAGCTCGTGCCGTTTATCAGTGAATAAACAATATCTAACAAATATACAAATAGACACAAGGAACATACAAATTGAAGATGTGTACCAAATTCCCTGATAACGTTCGTTTGTATTATTATGGTAAATATTGAAATTGTGATTTCAGCAGGCAGATAGCTCCATAAAAATCTCTAAATGTTTACGCAACTTTGACTTTATGAATGAAATTGTAGGGAACTTCACATATAGTATAGCTGTGTTTAGCTTGTTAGTATTGTATGTAAATATTTTCATGTGATAAATTTGTTTAATATTTTGTTCTGTGTCTATATTTACAGAAGATGGTGGGTTGGCCAAACGAGGTCAGAAATGTTGTGACTGGCTATACTTTCGACATATCTATGAAGGACTCGTGCAAAAGAGTATTCAACTATACATTCTGCTCGAAAAAAGAACGCTCATTCAAATACCTAGCGATGAAAAGAGGGACTATTCCGGTGCCATTTCGGTACTATGTCATAAACAGGGAGTAACTCAGTTGGCTTCCCCCTCTACCCGAGATCGAGACTTGAATAGTGTATAGACCTTGGGCGTTTACATGAATGCGTGTCGAGACTTGAATAATGATGTGTAGACATTGGGCGTTTACATGAATATGTATCGAGACTTGAATAATGATGTGTAGACATTGGGCGTTTACATGAATATGATGTGTAGACATTGGGCGTTTATGTTACGTCTACACCGGGCCACGTTCTCACTACGTCCTTACTACGTCCTAAAAATATTAAGGACGTAGTGAGGACGTGGTACGGTCTTGTAGGACGTGGTAGGAACGTAGTAAGGACGTAGTGAGGTCTTGATGGACGCGGGGGTCTTGGTCAAATTTTGAACATGCTCAAAAGAAACGTGGCGAGGACGGGGTGGAATTAGAACGCAGTAAGGACGTAGTAAAGACGTGGTAAGGACGTAGTAGGAACTTGTAGGACGTAGAAAGAACGTGGCGCAAACGTAGTGCGGTCTTCGTGGACGCGATGCAAATTTGTTGCAGACCATCAAGACCTCGCTACGCTTCTACTACGTCATCGCTACGTCCTCACTACGTCCATCAAGTTCTCGACAAGACCATACCACGCTTCTTGTACGTCCTTACCGCGTCCTAGAAGACTGCACTGCGTTCTTATCACGTCCTAGCGGTTCCTAACACGTCCTTGACTGATTAATATATTTACAGTTAGAACGTACTGGAAACGTAGTTCGCTCGTGGTATGAACTGCTTGGTCTTTGTGAGGACGTAGCAAGGACGTAGTGGAAACGGGATGAACTTGGTGAGCGCGTATTGAGGACGTAGTGGAAACGTGAAGGACGTAGTAAGGACGTGGTGCGGACGTAATAAGAACGTGGCGGGGACGTAGTGAGGACGTAGTGGGAACTTAGAAATCCGAAATTGTTTCATTTTGACCCCGTCCTCGCCACGATCTTGAATTTTTAGAACGTGGTAAGGACGTAGTGAGAACGTGGTCCAGTGTAGACGTAACATTACATGAATATGTATCGAGACTTGAAAAATAATGTGTAGACATTGGGCGTTTACATGAATATGTATCGAGACTTGAATAATAATGTGTAGACATTGGGCGTTTATGTGAATATGTATCAAGACTTGAATAATGATGTGTAGACATTGGGCGTTTATGTGAATATGTATCAAGACTTGAATAATGATATGAGGACATTGGGCGTTTACATGAATATGTATCGAGACTTGAATAATGATGTGTAGACATTGGGCGTTTACATGAATATGTATCGAGACTTGAATAATGATGTGACGACATTGGGCGTTTACATGAATATGTATCGAGACTTGAATGAATATGTGTAGACATTGGGCGTTTACGTGAATATGTATCGAGACTTGAATAATAAAAGACTGTTCGACTAGGTCTACATGAATGTGTATTAATTGAGACTTGAAGAATAAGAGACTGGTCGATTAGGTCTTAGACCACTTGAATGTGTATTAATTGAGACTTGAACAATAATAGACTGGCCCATTAGGTATTTAGACATGAATGAATTTAGAAATGTATTAACTCAGACTTGAATAATAATAGACTGGCAGATTAGGTCTACATGAATGTGTATTAACTGAGACTTGAATAATAATTGACTGGCAGATTAGGTCTACATTAATAAATGTGTATAAACTTAGACTTGAATAAAAATTGACTGGCAGATAAGGTCTACATTAATAAATGTGTATAAACTTAGACTTGAATAATAATTGACTGGCAGATTAGGTCTACATGAATGTGTATTAACTTAGACTTGAATAATAATTGACTGGCAGATTGGGTCTACATGAATGTATATTAACTCAGACTTGAATAATAACTGACTGGCAGATTAGGTCTACATGAACGTGTATTAACTGAGACTTGAATAATAATTTACTGGCAGATTAGGTCTACATGAATGTGTATAAGAATGTGTATAAACTTAGACTTGAATAAAAATTGACTGGCAGATTGGGTCTACATGGATGTGTATTAACGTAGACTTGAATAATAATTGACTGGCAGATTAGGTCTATGTGAATGTGTATTAACTTAGACTTGAATAATAATTGACTGGCAGATAAGGTCTACATGAATGTGTATAAACTTAGACTTGAATAATAATTGACTGGCAGATTAGGTGTACATGAATGTGTATTAACTTAAACTTGAATAATAATTGACTGGCAGATTAGGTGTACATGAATGTGTATTAATTTAGACTTGAATAATAACTGACTGGCAGATTGGGTCTACATGAATGTACATGTATATTAACTTAGACTTGAATAATAATTGACTGGCAGATTAGGTTTACATGAATGTGTATTAACTGAGACTTGAATAATTATTGACTTGCAGATTAGGTCTACATAAATGTGTATTAACTTAGACTTGAATAATAATTGACTGGCTGATTGGGTCTACATGAATGTATATTAACTTAGACTTGAATAATAATTTACTGGCAGATTAGGTTTACATGAATGTGTATTAACTGAGACTTGAATAATTATTGACTTGCAGATTAGGTCTACATGAATGTGTATTAACTTAGACTTGAATAATAATTGACTGGAAGATTAGGTCTACATGAATGTATATTAACTTAGACTTGAATAATAATTGACTGGCAGAATAGGTCTACATGAATGTGTATTAACTGAGACTTGAATAATAAGTGACTGGCAGATTAGGTCTACACGAATGTGTATTAATTGAGACTTGAATAATAAGAGACTGATGGATTAGGTCCAAATGAATGTGTTTAATTGAGACTTGAGTCGACTAGGTCTACACGAATGTGTATTAAATGAGATTTGAGTAATAATAGATTGGTCGATAAGGCCTTTCGGGACTTGAATAATGCTGTGTAGAGACTTTTACATGCATATACATCTAAGCTTGTGTTGTTAGAATTTACAAATGTCTGATTTAGAAAAAAAAATGGTTGAACAATTTAAAATGACCCATTCATTCCCAGCGGACACATGACGTCGCATCGACGTCGATCTGACGTCATTTTGACGTCATGTGCCTGCTGGGTTAACTCTGAAAATGAAAGGTCGGACCGTCTTTCTTTCGGAAAATTGATGCTTCAAAAGTTTAATTAATGAAGCAGATCAAATAAGCTTTCATATCAGATAAAAACCATCTTTTGCAATCGATAAAAAACCGTTATGCTGTTTATCGAGTGGGTCTAGTTTTGTCCCCGTTATTAAATTGTTTCATGTTTATTAAAAGATTATTCTTTCAGCTTCAGCGAAAACCAATAGCGAGTTCAAATTTCCTGAAACTCTTTAACGTGGCGTATAAAAGCGTTTATTTTCATGTTCTCTCTGTCGATCTTTCACGATTCAATTAGAAAATTACACGGATGCTGCGCGCAATAATCGTCTCGTGCGGCGCCTGTCACCACGACAATAGCGCGAGCACCTTCGGCGAGCTTCGGCTACCGTTCTGTATTTGTTCTAATAAAGAGGACTGGATTTAAAGTTGTCGGGCTTTGAATTAAGTCAAACAGAAGAGGCAAATGAAAGAAATGAACATATTTATTTATTTATTTATTTAGGGGCCAGTACAGGTGAAGTTTTGTCTAATATGCTTCGGGCCTCAAAATTAACAATGTGCAAGTAGATATTTGCCCTGGCGTACGGTGAAAGATGAAGCAAAATATAAAGCTATATCATCTTACAAAAATACAATGTAACGTTATATAAGAGTATATGGTAAAATCTCTTCAACCGGCAGTAAAAGGTTCAGTTGGTGAGGTTACTGTTCAGTCAAACTTTATTCATACATGTCCCTGGATTGCTTCGTCTTCAACGTCTATAAAATATGAGCCGCCACGTGGGAAAACCAACAATCTGCATAGGCGAAAACAAAGACGCAGATCAGCTTCGCGGTTACATTCGCGGTAACCGCGAAGCTGATCAGCGCCTTTGTTTTCGCTACCCGGATAGTACAATTGCTCGTTTACTTAAATCCGAAATTTCAAGCTTCTTGCTCTTTTCTGTGCTTGTACAGGCCGATTTATGTCGACCTGTTCGGAAACGACATTGTTGGTTTTCCCACGAGGAGGCTCATATGTCTGTCACATCAGAAAAACATGTCCATGTAATGTATACTACCCTCTTAAACCCCAATTTTATATGGTAAAACTGGGGTGAGATGGGGTATACCATTTTTTTCTTAATTTTGATGCAAAACATAAATTGTGGGTTCACATTAGAACCGCCTCGGCAGGGTGCCTACAATCAATATTTTGAGCAGATTAAAAATATCGAATTTTTTCCAATGAAATGTTCAATTTTTACAGCCGAAAAAAAAAGTCTGTATATTGCATCCAAGGGCAAGTTTTCGTAATGATTTTTTATGGGCGCTATGGTAGCAGCAACATGACAGGATAGTTTACATGTACGCTTGATTACCCTTTAAAAACTGTTATTAGGTTACAGGGAGGAGCAAACAAACCGTTTCTCAATATTGTTTCCGCCATACTCAATTGCTGTAAATAATGTGCGGCTAATAAGGGCGAGTATTGGCAATTACCGGCAATATGAGGCGTAAAATGCACGTGCTGACATGTCGCCGTGCCGCTGGCGTGTTTATTAAAATCTTGTTACTTTCACATTTTACGCGTTGCGACATAGTGCAGAATATAGATGAAAGCGTAAAGATAAATCATAATTTAGATGTTAATTGAAAAGTAGGCAACACACGTGAATCGACGATCTCTTCGGTAATAATTTAATATTTAATTTACATTTAAACAAATTAAACAACTCATCCCGTCCACACCTATTTTTTACAATGCAGTTTGTATTGATACTAGTACGTTTTGTGCTACAGTAACCACAAAGAGGCTTTTGATAACAAAACACGGCAACACGAACACAGAATGCTTTGCCTAGTGCCAAATCTCTTTGAAATCAGACGAAGCCATTGCCGGTAATCGCGTCGCTGTTCACATTCTGTTTCATTGTCAAGGACTGTACACTGATAAATCCACAGAACCTAGAGTCATATGTACGATGTCGGCCCCTCTCAATCTTCAGTATTGAAATTGACAGAAAATTTTCGAAACAATCAGATTTCGAACACTTTCATTGTGCGATAGTTTGTAACATGACGAGGTTTATTAGAAAATCTCTGAATCGCAGACAATCTTCATTTATTGTCAATGAAAACAGTCGATAGAATCTTAAACTCTCAGTATGGAGGCAAATCAAAGCTCTGAGTTCCAGCCAATCAATTTACCGCTCAGCTGAATTCTCGGAGCCCAGACTCGATGAAGTGCGTCGGAAAAAGAATGTGACACGAGCTCCAGAAACCAGGCTACTCATGTGTGAATTTGGAACTGCTTGAAGACAGATAAGTCATGGTTTCAGCGCCAAGGCCAAATCCAAGCACAACGAATTCAGCAATAGGGGCACGTCATATACAAAGAAGAATTTACATCATATAGCGGGTTCGCCATTGTTTTGCTGAGGCCAGGTGCTATGGAGTAGCCTAACTTAATCCAAAGCAAATTAATAAAGCGAAACTTAGTTTATCTAAATTTAATCAAATTCTGTAAAACTGTTGATCTATCGCAGAGAAAATGAGAATGAATTCAGCTTTTTCTAATAAATTCTGGAATTTCATTTCATCTTATCTGTCATAGAGGAAAAATGGAATTGTGGTTGAAGTCAACCAATTTTCAAACGGTCGCAGCTGATGCAAGGGCCTCAGCGCATACAACGATTCGGTGTGACTTTTTACGCAGCCAAGATATCTGTGCTCAAATGTAAAACATGTAGTCCTACAACATACAAATTGCATGTCACTGAATTCGTGGCATTATTAGCCATTTTATGGATTGCCATTTTATGGCTATTTTAGATGTCAAGTTGTGTGACGTAAATTCAAAATGCAATGTAAATATATTATGAAATTCTAAAGGTATAAGGCTCTATAAAGATGAACAATGTCCTGTAAATTATTTAGATGACTGTAACCTAGTATGTGTTGCCTCAGTATCAGAAGCTGTGCAGGTGTAACGGTGATATCAGACGACAATTTACCGTTACCTGGAAATTCTAGAATTCTTCCAATTACGGTCCGATAAAAATCTGATTCCAATATTTCATATCTACCGTAGTTAATCTAAAATTCGGATTGGATTTATCATATTCAGACGAAAAATTTACAGGATTTGCAGTAAGGTCGTTTTAGAAGGAGAAAATTTTAAGGCGCTTTGCAGTTTGTGCCATTTATTTTGTTGCGAGTAAGACAGGAAAATAACTCTGTATACTTCTTCATGTAATAGTTTCACACGGAAGGGTAGTTGTGTCATCAGAAACAGCATAATGAAGGAAACAAACCCCCGGATTCAAGTTATCATCCCAGTCGAGATTTAGAGCTATTCTCAATTTACATCCATTGGCTTTAAGAGATAATCTCTAAAATTTAGACAACAAGTACCAAACTCATATTTAACAACGATGATGTTCTGTGATTATTTTAGTTTCGCGTAAAGCCGCAGTAGTTGACTTTAATATCATGATAGGTACATGCATATCAAACATTTTCCTTTCAGAATGTAGATGAAACTGCATGTCCTTTTAAGATGGGACCGAGACTGCGACTGAAGCAAAGGGAGTCTAGATGTGAGGAGGACCATTGTGATGGAGGGGAAGAAATACGGTACATGCTACATGCAGCCCACGTAATGACGCAGTCACGGTACCATACCTACATACAGCACTGTCATGGGCGAATATCATACCTCATAACCGGATTTCGTCCAGAAAAGTGAAGAGCGTGTCACTTTGCTGTGTCAAAAGTTTCGGATTCCACGCCAAGACTGGACACTCCTCTTAACAGCGACCACCATAGTCTTGTTGCAATAGCATCATTTCTTAGGTCAAAAGTCACGCACTTCTCCTGCGATGGCCGCCATTGGAGTTCCCGGATGTATTGTAGATGTACCGCAACGGCCACAAATAAACCTAATTATCTCTCACACCGAACGTGTCAAACTTATGAGGCATAGCGAGAAAACAGAAACCGTTTATTTAAAAATAATTTAAGGGCTCATTTGAATTCAATAGAATTGTAAACGGAGTCAAATGCTTATGGCGCTAATATTCAACAATGTAGCAAGTCCGAAAGTTTTGCACCGCCTAATTTGACCCGGGGTGGTTTGAGGACACACGGTAACAATGGTGGCCAGGTATTGACATCTCGTTCAAGTGAAGCGGACCTAAATTCTGAAATTTGAACAACTTGCAATAAAATCCCGGATAATATGATCATTGTTAGTTTTGTATGTGGTAATTGGTTTAACACCTGTTAAAGAAGGATGCGTCCTTCATATACTTTTGTGGTTACCCTAGAGTATGTAATGTCTGATCATTCTCAATGAGTAGTTCTCCAGTTTTAATTAGATTTTCGGCTTTGAATGGTGCTGTCATGTCGAATTCCACACAAAATAGTAGAATCAAGTGCAATCTTCTTTCTTTCACGATTCAAGCACAACATTAATTGTCCACCTGTGGTTCCATATTTTGAATCGGTGGGTGTGTTGTCATTTGTGACGTCATAAGTCAAGACTGAAGTGTTTTCTTGTCGTTCAATTATTCTGCGGTGACCACCCGCATGATGTCTGTGTCTTCTTGGAAGTCCAGTGTATACACAAAGCTTATCACAATGATGATTATTGCCGAGGCTTCGTGCATTAGCGGTCAAACGAAATACCAAACTATACAATAATATAGCATCTGATTTGTCTGTGTGAATTGATGGTTAAAACGTCCCAGTCAAGGCCATGTCGGGACGTTGCCCCTATTTTATTTTATTTTATTCCCCTGGGCAGGCTAAGGTCTGAACGGTTACCCAGTAATCAGTTGGTCAGTCAGTAAAGTAGAAGCTTTAGTTGGAGCAGGCACAAGCAGCACATCTATTTCTTTAGACCCCAATCGGAACTGGTCCTTTCGTTTGGGAATGACCTTGACGAAAACCCCATTGAGAAGCCATCTGGATATAACAAATGCTTAATTGAGACATCGTAATTCAATGAAAATAATCGCTCACTTATATCTTGTCATAAATTTTATGATTTCTATTCAGAAGTTATAAAAAGGATATTATGATATTGGGTGGTCTTTTCATTTTGAGAGGTAAAGAATTGGAACCCACACTTTCGCAATTATAGGATAGGGCTCTTTGCAACCGAGTGTTAGCGCTATTTATACCCAACTTGTTAGTAGAGAGCGTGACGGTGCTTTTAATTAACGAGACCAGCTAATTAGGGCCCATCTTCAGAAATGAGATTTTCGATCTAAAATCCATTCATCGGGCACGAATCGTCCTTATGTAAATAGTTTTAAAAGCAAAACAAATGAAGACGATTCGATCATATTTCCCGTTATACGAAGATCGAAATTCACCAGGAACTTTAGTTTCTAAAACCCATAAATAAAACTACAAGGCCCTGCCACATATGAAGTCATTGTTCTTCAAGATTTTTTTTTTTTTTTTTTTTTTTTTTTTTTTTTTACGGATATTTATGCATCTCCCCCTTTGCGTAAAAGCGCTCACTATTCTGTGTTCTCTTAAAGGCATTCCCTTATCTTCGCCCCCACCCTTTATGTTTTCGTATCTTCCATGCAGAATCGAAATTGTCCATTTACATTCAGTTTAAACCTTTTCTTCAGAAAAAGAGAAGTGGTAAAGGAAAGAAAACAAGCGCAAAATGACTGAATATCGATGACATTGAACTGAGAATGTGATTATCTCCAGGAACTGTCTTCGAGGCTTTCACGCTATTGGCTGCTGCTACGTGGCGAATAGTGTCGGCATAAACAAAATATTAAGGCGGAATAACAAAATACGGTGTACAGAAATATAAACATAAAAAATTCAAAGTTTATGTAGACAAGAGGCTGCATTTGGTTTGTTGATACCATGACAGCACAACACATGAACCATCTTTTTGTACAGTTTTATGCACAATATTGGGCCATTGGCTGTGTCTCAGTAGGAAACTGGGTTCTTGAGATTTACGCAGAGCGATACTGGGTGCATTTAGCAAACCGGAATCACTGGAACACAATCATTTGCACGTACGTACCCTGATCAGTCGGAATGTTTCGACGACGACTTGTAAGAAAGTGCCTCGCCGCACATTGAGAAAACATTCCTGGAATTTACAAAATCTAATGTGGAATCACCATTTCATTACGAAAACATGCCCATGCAATATATAGAGATTTTTTTCAAAAGCAAAAATTGAAAATTTCATTGGAAAAATTTTGATATTTTTCTTATTTTTTGCTCGAAATAGATTGTGGGTACACGTTAGAACCGCCTCGCCGAGGCGGTTCTAACGAGTACCCACAATCTATGTTTTGGAGCAAAAATAAGAAAAATAGGTATACCCCTGCAAACCCCAGTTTTTCTATATAAAAAAAACTGGGGTTTATGGAGTATATATTTCACGGACATGTTTTCCTGATGTTCAGTTACTAAATAAGAGTTTGTTTCTTAGAGCAAAATTATTCTTGTTCTATAGACGTATAATTTCCCGCGTTTATCCAACTTTGAAAAATGGCGCTGAATGTACCATTTTCGATTATTATGTACACGTGTGCCTTTAGCATCACTATGATCACATTACAATGACTTATTCAATCTTAATTTAGGGATTAGTATCATATTCGTTTGTTTTTGGCATCACAAATCCCTATTGTCGCAACGTTGCGAAGACTTCATTGAATGTTATGTTGTGTGGTCACTCTTCAAACACAAAATTAACTATTTCAATGGCTATTTAAACTGTCAATAAATATTCCATCGAAGTACAAAATGCCAGCAAGTTTGCGCAAATAAACTTGAAAGCCAAAACTTGTTCCAAATTCAAAATTGCATAATTTTGACTGACCGGTCTTAAGCCCAGACTTGAAGGCTCCTAATCGATCTAAACACCTTTATTTACATACCATTTCCGGCATGGGCCACCTTAATGGAACTTTGGTGAGAACATGGCCGGGGTGAAATTGTCAAATATTTACATATCATTTACACGTAAATGTTGGCAATTTCCTCTTTCTAGCACGATTTAATATACTTAAAACTTTTGCATTGCGTCAAACTCAGACAACTTGAAGTTGAAAGTAAGAGGAATGCAGCAACTGGCGCTATCAGAACCCAACTTTTAAGTCTTGTCTACAAACGAACCCAATGGGAACGAACTACTCTACAGACCTGGGCCAAACGGTAGTCGATACCTAAATCATACCAACAGCCTACGTCATACAAATTAAGAAAGTCAATGGCATTTTTTCTACTACTCGTTATCTAGGCCAAGTATTGAATTCGTGACTTAACATTCTGATGTGGGTTCGAACCCCCTCCGGGCACATATAAGACAGGCGAATTTCGGCTTGCGGGTGTACCTTTTTTCTCCCGCTTTTCACTGACCTATTGACTGGCAGTCTCACATGACCTGAAATAATCTTAGTTTGGATAAAAACAACAATAATCGTGAAAGGGACGTTAAATTGATTTTTAAAATTAAACCTTGGACCACGGAACCAGAATGGCATCAGTTGCTTGAGCTACATATTTTTAATGTTTTAGCCTTCTTGGTCACTTTGTGACCGGTCGGTCAGATATAGTTTCCAAACAATTTTCGATTCAGATTAGCCCGTTCAACCACAAGAATAGCTAGACGCCTGCGTTCACAGATATTGTGTCTTGCAAACAATTTTCACTGTTCATTAAAAAATCTTGCCCATGCAATATATAGAGATTTTTTCTCAGCTGTAAAAATTGAAAATTTCGTTAGAAACTTTTTGATGTTTTTACTATTTTTGCTCAAAACATTGATTGTGTGTACACGTTAGAGCCGCCTTGGAGAGGCGACTCTAACGTGTACCCACAATCTGTGTTTTGGATCAAAAATTTAAAACAAAGAGGTATACCCCTGCAAACCCCAGTTTTTTTTTTTTCTATATAAAAGTGTGGGTTTTGGGGTATACATTTCACGGACATGTTTTCCTGATGTTTTGATGCTGAAAAGAGTGCAAGCATTAGTTTTGCTACTGTACCCGTACAAAAACAGTGTTCTCATTTCAATTGTCAAAGTTTGCATTGACATGGATAATCATTTTAATGATTTAAAGCAGTTTACTCGGCTAGTATTTGAGAATCAACAGCTACTATTTACTTTTGCATGTCTAGATTATTTACATCTCGGGTGATATTCAATATATTTATCACAATCAAATTTATTTTATGATTAAATCATAAACAGAATACACTTTACAAGCTTAATCCAAATATATTCAGCCCCAGTATATCAATATAATATTTACAAATTTGAGATCAACAAATAATATTTATGTATCTGTATGTTGATTATAGCGGGATTTCAATGGCTCTGGTATTAACAACGGTACAAATGCCTCAACGATGGATACACAAAATCATGATAAATTATATTTGCTCTGTAATATTTATAGAATAATATTTGACACTCATCTAATATCAGTTTAAACACGAGGGAATATGCTTCTGAATTCAAATTTACTTTCAAAATAGAAACAAAACACAAAACGACAGACTTTATTCAGTGCTTCTGATTAAACATGTTAAACGACACTACTGAAGAGATGTATAGGTGTCATACAAATACATGCAACTTTAAGAATACGTTTTAAATGTGGTAATAAATCTTGTAAAGTCAGAAGGAACGCATCTATCTTTTCGTATAATAACTGTCCATGATGAGTTGCTTTTTTCGGCTTTCTATGATGAGTTGCTTTCTTTTCTAGCTGTCCATGATGGATTGCTTTCTTGTCCGACTGTCCATGATGAGTTGCTTTCTTTTCCGGCTATCCATGATGATTTGCTTTCTTTTCCGGCTGTCAATGACGAGTTGCTTTCTTTTTCGGCTGTTTAATATGAGTTGCTTTCTTTTCCGGCTGTCAATGACGAGTTGCTTTCTTTTTCGGCTGTCCAATATGAGTTGCTTTCTTTTCCGGCTATCCATGATGAGTTGCTTTCTTTTCCGGCTATCCATGATGAGTTGCTTTCTTTTCCGGCTGTCAATGATGAGTTGCTTTCTTTTCCGGCTGTCCAATATGAGTTACTTTCTTTTCCGGCTATCCATGATGAGTTGCTTTCTTTTCTGGCTGTCAATGATGAGTTGCTTTCTTTTCCGGCTGTCCATGATGACTGGTTGCTTTCTTTTTCTGTCTGTCCATGATGAGCTGCTTTCTTTTTTGGCTGTTCATGATGACTGGTTACTTTCTTTTTCCGCCTGTCCATGATGAGTTGTTTTCTTTTCCGGCTGTCCAATATGAGTTGCTTTCTGTTCCTGCTGTCCATGATGAGTTGCTTTCTTTTCCGTTTTCTATGGCTAAAGCTAGTTGACATTGACATTTTCTTTTAGAGTTATCGCTCTTTACCATTTACACAGCGACCATTTTATAACGTGCAATTGGACAGTTAAAACGTAAAATTTACCAATGTCCACCACAGCGTGAGCAATTACCCAGAAACGTTGTTTATGGAAATCGTTTTATTCAATGGGTATATTGTTGTATTTTTTTTTTTTTTTTTTTTTTTTTTTTATTCATTTATCTAATTCTACGAATGTTTTGCTCACCTTCTCATAAGATGGCGCGAACCTCAACCCAGTTACTCACAAATGAACAAGAGCTCACTTGCTCACAGTTGATGTCGCTTGTGGATACCATTTAATTTTAAAAGAAAACGACCATAAAAACCATGAAACATACAAAAGTTTAAAACGTGCTTTAACTAAAATTTAAAAAGAAAACACCACCTATTCTTAAAGGTCCATCGGAACACCACACGTAACATCTGGTTTTATTTTTTCAGTAAGTGTTATTATTTTATAAATTTTGACACTTCTGGTTCAATATTTTCAAGTCTTTAATCTTTTTGAATATAAATGTTTTCTCTAAACTTTGTAATTCTGTGCCATCAATTTCCGTTCATGCCAATTTTATCTATTAGAAAAACAACTGTCAAGGATACGAAATTCAGTTGAAGGGCCGTGTTTCTATAAACCACAGATCGGGCGTTTTTGACCACAATTTAAACTTTCAAGAGACCCCTTCAAATTGAATTGTGAAAAATACAAATTTAATTTCGAAAGGCGTGGGCTCGTGTGCCTATTCTTACTTTTATAACAACGTCCTGAAAGTGGTTTAACCTTGCAATTTTGTATGAATGAATTTAGTTTTTGAAGGAAAAAAGTAATACACCTGTCATGAATAAGGTACTCAATATTTAAACTTAGTCCAGTAAAAGGTGCTCTAAAAGAGAACACTTTGAAATTTACGTCAAAATTCTGTTGAAAATCTGCTTTTTACAATGGGGAAATTTCTAGTCTTTAATTGCCAGACAGTTTGAAAATCCGTCATTCAATAATCTCGATATCGTATCAAATTAATATGAGCTCATTAGATTCTTAAAATATAATAAGAATCTAGATGTATAACAAGACATATCCCACTTACATGAACAAGTTTTTTTTTTTTTTTTTTTTTTTTTTTTTTTTGTTTTTTTTTTTTTTTTTTTTTTTGAATGGGGCGGATCTGTACCGGAAAATGCCGATTCACCAAAATAAGAAATGGCGGTTTCCTGAGAACAAACGGTGTTTTAACATCACTGAACGGCTTCACGCAAATCTTCATTTCTTTAACCAAGAACTATCTTCAGCCCTTTAATTCAGTCATTCCCGACCCGGTGTCTAACTAAACTGGGACGTCCTAGTCTGAAACAATTTTCCATGTTTTCTCCGAATACATTATTTAACTCATTTAAGCCTGGCGTCCCATAAAAATGGCGTCCCTTTTATGGGACATAGGCAAACGGAATAGCCCCAGATGATGTATCTGGGGCTATTCTGTTTGCATTCAGAAATTTCATTGAAAAATGAGATAAAAATTAAACATCACTACTAACACCCCTAAATATGAAAGTAGGCTCATCCAATTGATAATAATGGGAAAATCCATTCGTCAAATAAGGGTTAACTGCCCTATATCTTAGCATGAATAAATAAAGACGTTCCCAACGAGACAATAATGATATTGGTCCCAAAAATGATATTGGTATCAAACCAACGCCTTCACTTTAACGTCATGGAGCCTCTTTTGTGGTTGCACTGAGATCCTTCAAATAGAATAACCGTTTTGATTTCAGATTAGCGCTGAATAAACTGTGGTCCGAGCAAGAAGAGGAGTAACTTTACTATGTTTTGATTTCTGTAGGTCAGCCAGTTTATTGTAACACTTAAATATAGGTTTAGGTTCTGGTTCTAAAATTGTGGTTTTAGTCTGCAAAAGTCGGTCAGTACAAGAGCTAAAATTTAGGACAAATAGAAGAGCAAACCCAACCTCAACCGTTCATGGTTTGTTTTCACATGTTGTCAATGAGTAGTGCTAAGACCTATTTGTATAACTGTCCTTTGGAAACATAAGTCTTTTGTGCCTGTCGGTATGTAGCGTCACTATTTATACTTTATGACACTTATGCTTCCCCATTTATACTTAATGACACTTATGCTTCCCCATTTACCTGAAATACCAAGTGGGAAGATGCATGCTATTCCTTCGGGGTTTGTATGGAACAGATCATCGAGCGATCGATTCAGGAGGGCGTTACAAGAGCCGTTGACTAAGCTGAACTTAGAGACCATTGGCGAAACACCTAGTTCGCAAGAAGACATTGAGGAATTGGTGCTTAAATTTGAGGACGCTATGTTGTGTGCTGCTCAGTCAAGTTTAAAAGTAAAAACTGTTAAGAAAAAACAGCAGCATAAAAAGTGGTATGATGTAGAACTTTATGTTAAAAAGAACGAATTAATTTATAAAGGTAAACAAATGTCATTGAACCCATACAATTTGATAATTCGGAATAGCTATTATAAAACATATAGAGAATATACCAAATTAAGAAAATTTAAGAAAAAACATTTTAAACAAAGCATGCTAAATAAACTTGACTCATTAGAGAAAGACGATCCTAAAACTTACTGGAACCCAGTCAACTCACTCAAGGACGAACAACAGTCAAGTCCAGAAAGTTCTATTGATTCTGATACATGGATCGATCATTTTACATCTCTAAACTCTGTTCAATCAAAATATAATGAAAGAATAAATGCGTAAGATACACTCAAAAAGTTGGAAAAAGATCATACATTTACTGAACTTGATTATAGAATTACTGAAGAAGAAATTAAAGTTGCAATTTCAAGTCTTAAAGCAAACAAAGCTGTAGGATTAGATAGAATTTCAAATGAAATGATTAAAGCTGGTAGTACATTTATGATACCATACATTAATAAGATTTTTAACTTGATATTTTCAACAGGGCATTATCCAAAACAGTGGGCTTCTGCTTACATAAAACCACTTCTTAAGAAAGGCGATCCTAAATTACCTGAAAATTACAGGGGAATAGCTATCAACCCTAGCATTGCAAAATTATTTAACATCATATTAAATAAAAGAATTGATAAATTTCTTACAGATAGAGATTGCATTGATTCATGTCAAATTGGATTTAGTAAGAATGCTAGAACATCTGATCATATGTTTGTTTTAAAATGTCTTATTGATAAATATGCGTCGTCTAATGAAAGCAAATTGTATTCATGCTTTATTGATTTTAAAAAGGCTTTCGACACGGTAATACATCCAGGTATCAGATACAAACTGCTTCAGCTAGGCATAGGAGGCTGCTTTTATAAAATTATTGATAACATGTATTTGAATTGTACCCTATGCCTCAAAGTTGGGGATGAAACAACTGATTTCTTTAAATCAAGTGTTGGTGTACGACAGGGCGATGTATTGAGCCCTAATTTATTTAAGATTTTTGTTAACGATATTCCTAAATATTTATCAGGCAGCATTGATGTTGTTGAACTAAACGGAAAAAATATTGATTGCCTTCTATATGCTGATGATGTTGTTTTGTTTTCAAGTAGTTCCATTACAGCAAAGACTCAATTCCTTATCAAAATTTTGTAAGGACTGGTGCCTCGATGTAAATGTTGAAAAAACTAAAATTCTCATATTTAACAAGACAGGTAGACTAACATGAATCATTTGATTTTGATAATGCTCAATTAGATTGTGTTCAACATTATCGTTATTTAGGAGTATATTTCTCTGCTAGTGGAGTATTCAGTTACGGAATTAACGATATATACCAAAAAGCGTCTAAAGCATCATTTAAAATAACGAAATCGACTGCTTCAGCTGACCCGAGTATTCAAACAAGCATTAATTTATATGATCATCTGATAAAGCCAATAGTTTTGTATGCTTCAGAAATATGAGGAAAGTTCAAGACAAATACAGCACGGTGTAAGAAAAATGACGATTTTTTTGTTGGAAAGCATATATGCTGAAAACATTGCTGATATGTCCCATATAAGCTTTTTAAAATACATATTAGGGGTCAATAAAAATGCTTCCAATTTAGCTGTTTTGTCAGAAACAGGAAGATATCCGCTGTATATTTCAATAGTTTTATCTATAGTCAAATATTTACATAGACTAGAAAATGGTAATTCAGAATTGCTGCATCATGCATATGTTGTTTCAAAGACACTTCATTTTCAGGGTGTTCAAACATGGTACTCATCAGCAATGTTCATACTAAAGGAATTGCAGCTTGATATATCTTGCCTCAGAAATATGACTCTATACCAGATAACTGAAGTTGTTAAACGCCGACTAATAAAAACCTTTTTAGCCAGCTGGGACAAGAAAAGAACCCAGGCCTTTATTTCAGGAAAATTAGATACATATTTTCGCATCAAAAAGTCCTTTGAAAGGGAACCATATTTATGTATGAGTAAATTTTCTTTGCGTATGGCTCTTTGTAAATTTAGGATAAGTGCACATCAGTTAATGATTGAATTAGGCAGGTACAAGAAAAATAAATTACAGAGAGATGAAAGAATATGCAAAAAATGTGACACTGGTAATGTTCGGAAGATGAGTTTCACTTCCTTTTTGAATGTTCAAATTACAACATTGAAAGACGTGATCTTTTCACTACAATTAACTAAAAAAAAAAAAAAAACATTTTATTTGCAGCTATGACGAGTAAACAAAAATTTGAATGGTTATTTATTTAAGAAAATATCAACGTATTGGAAGATTTTGCATTATTCATAAACAACTGTTTTCAGAAACGATCTGCATAGTTTATAAAAGAAAGTTAAGCTTATCTTGTATTGTGTTAGCCCTTGTACATTCCATTTAAAATGTATATTTGTATTTTTGTATAATTATGTTCATGTTTTTCAATCATTTAATCCATGTGTTGTATATTGAATACTGTGATTTGTATGCCCGCAAGGGCCCTTGATTGGAATAAATTCTATTCTATTCTATTCTATACTTTAGAAGCCTATTGCTTCGTGTGGCGTCGTTGTCCACTTTACTTATCATGAACGTCATGTGCAGTCAGACACGGGACTCGGCCCTCTGAAGTAAAGAGATGCATGGACCTGTTTCAACAGGTGTTTTACGCCCCACTCAACAGTTATTATTAACTTTGTCGTATCCGTGTGATGTAGAGTTAGTGTTTCCCTCAACAACAACAACAACAACAACAACAACAACAACACAACAACAACAACAACAACAACAATAATAATAATTATAATAATAATAATAATAATAATAAAAATAATAATAATAAAAATAATAATAACAATAATAAATGAATAAATAGATAATAAAAATAATAATTTAACACTATTTCGTCGCCCAGTCTACCTTGGCCAGCAAGCACAGCAAACTTCGAGTGACCCTCATATTGGTTAGAGTCGCTCTCGAAATAAGTGATACATGCCAGATCTTGCAGACGGTGTGATCTAAGTCATTAGGTTGCTTTTAAGTAAATATTAATTGAAATGCTTATACTAATTATCAAAACGATAGTAAGAACTGCAAAAACATTTATGAATTGATATAAAAGTGTTAGAAAGCTAGCTCTTGCAAGAAATAATATTTTGCATGTTACAACTAAATTGCTTTATTTCTTACATGGGAATAAGATGCGTTATAGTCTTATTTTCACCACAAACATAACTTGCTTTCAAAACATTGTTTAATTTTTGTTTTCCTACTTGTGGGATAAGAGTATATTAATTCTAGTTTTGACGTGAATTCTCACGGGAATGCTCGAACGGAACTGGATCATGGAAAACAAAAATCAGTCACATCCAATGTGTGTCAAGAGACAAGACAAGACTGCAGAAATGGAGGACCTGAATAGGCCAGGAGTGCCAAGCACGCAAAGCCACAGAGATATGATGTCCTCGACATGAGCCATCTCGTGGGAAAACCAGCAATGTGATTTCCGAACAGGTCCGACACAAACCGGCCTGTACAGTCACAGAAAAGAGCTAGAAGCTTGAAATTTCGGATTTAAGTTGAGGAGGAATTGTACTATCCGAGTTGCGAAAACAAAGGCGCTGATCAGCTTCGCAGTTACTGCGAAGCTGATCTGCGCCTTTGTTTTCGCCTAAGCAGATTGTTGGTTTTCTCATGTTGCGGCTCATATGATGTACTGGACATGTTATTAGCGACGTCCAATGAAAATGACAGGAGGGAAAGCGCTCTCAATGTACCCTAGACAAAACGATACAGAGAAACCCTTAAAGCATCACTGGAGAATTTTGACATATTATGCATATAGAGTCTTGGACCCAGGCAGCATAGGATCGACCGGTGGTGTGAGCAGCTCAGTATTAGTGAAGGCAACTGTAAAGAGCAGAGAAAGCAAAGAATCAATGGGGCATCACCAGATTCTTCAATACTAGCTTGTCCAGTTTACACCAAAGAAATCATTAAGATACAAGGTACGAGAACGCTTATTTCGCGTCGGGCATGTCGGATACATACGCAGATATAACTAGTAATACATTAGCTGTAATAGCTTCTTTTCGCATGGAAAACTTATATTCCAAAAATATAGATGACGTTTCTATTACTAAGAGACAAAGGAGAAACGTGTTTGAGGGGGATAGTATTACCGTAAATATAAGCAATGTGCCAACATCTAGAAGGTCTTTGGGCTAAAACGCTAAAAGCGAGTCTCATTTTCTAGAAGAAGTTCATAACACCACCAAAGTTGCAAGGTGTGACACTAAACAAGCACTCCAAGGAATGAATCTATTAAGGTGTCACATTATAACAATCAAAGAGAACCCTCCAAACTCTTGATCCTTAGTCGCTAGGCTTAATCCTGTAGCCTAATTGTAATAATTAGTAAGACTGTACACATTACTGTTTGTGAAGTACCTAACCCAGCTCATCTTGAATTCCCCACCCCTTTGTTCAAGCTAATGGGTAAATACTCCATGACGTCATATTGGATAAATGTCTTACCTGTCTGGTATAGGTGTCAATATTTGAGAAGCGGTGCCTTTTACTACTTCTTTAACGGTGAAATATGATACAGATACAATATTGGTCAACTTTTTGAGGGACATTTTGAAAATTTTGGTAAATATTATCGATGTAAAACAATGAAAAATACCTAGCCGCATCCGGATTGAACCTGGAGTATGTTTACAAAGACGCCACCCACAGAATAAAATTGAGCCTGTGCATGAGAAAACCAACAATTTGAGTTTCCGGTCAGGTCTGACACAAACCAGTCTGTACAGCCACAGAAGATGGTTAGAGGCTCGAAATTTTGGATTCAGAAAGTAGAGGAAATGTACTATCTGTGTAGCGAAAACAAAGGCGCTGATCAGCTTCGCGGTTACCGCGAAGCTGATCTTCGGCTTTGTTTTCGCCTATGCAAATTGTTGGTTTTCTCATGCACAGGCTCATTTATTATGAAGAATATTATCATATTACATGTATTTTGTTCCCAACAAACACATACCTAAGAACACAGCAGTACGAAGGAAACTTTGACTGAAATGCATGGGTGCAAAATGTGAAAACTTGTAGAAGACAATGATTTGTTTTACTTTAGAATTAAGGCGAATGCAATCTTGTCGATTTATAACTTAAATTTGGAATTGAATGAAATTAGAATAGATTTATAATTTAAAAGATAAGGTAAAACGAAATTTGGGTCGTAGTACTTATAAATCTACAATTATTTTCGAGAATCAAAACTACAATTATTCGAAAATCTGGCATAACCATTAATTTTGGTACCGAATCAATAACGGTCATTACAAATTAAATACACAGAGATATTAAAATGAATATCATTGCCCCAAATAAGGAATACATTGATTGAAGTTTCTTCTCCATATGAAGTCTAGAAAGCACATAGAACCTTTAAAAAAGGTGAGGCTCACACTCGAAGGTCAATTTCCGGTTTAAAAATACACTGGACATGTTAAAACACCCTCAACGCCGAATCCTGAATTAGACCCCTTATGTATGTGAAGTAAGCAGTAGCAGTAGCAGTAGGCAGTATACTGCTGTACTGCTAGCAGTTGGCAGTATACTGCTGTCTCTACTGCTAGCAGTTGGCAGTACGCACACATGCGCATGCGCACATAATCACCAGTACACGATTAGGATGTCGACTGAAATTAACGTTTTATTATTACAAATAAAAAAGTACAAGTACGTATATAGGCAATGATCAGGAAAAGACACAATCAGAAAGAAATTCCCACTCCATAAACCGAGGGGTGGAAAAACAAAATGGCATTTAGGTGCTTATGTACTTATACCAATACCAACAAACATATAGTAAGCCAAGTGAGCAGCTATTCCCCAATAGGCGGCCACTCAGTTACCTGAGCTGAACTAAAATATGAAAACCTACATACATGTAAGGCTAAAACAACACAAAAATAAGTACAAATAGGAATAGAGAGATGAGGAATCCATAAATCCCAGCATACACGCAGACACCAGTAAGGGCAGCGCATAACAGTACAACCCATTGTTTTTCAACAATGTAGCTTTCCGTCTACTAGTTTTAATCGAGGAAGCGAGGTAGCCGGCGGCGAGGAAAATTTGTCCGTCCGAACACGCTTCCCTTCGTGTCATTTGCAGGAATGACATGCTACAGTGTGCCGTCCTTCGGATCGGGATGTTAACTGGAAGTCCCCTGTGCACGGACAGTCACCCCCTGTGCAAGTTAAAGATCCCTCCACAGGTTCTATCTATCCTAATGCATGTAGGCTCATCCTGCAAACACACCGGAAAACACACCGGAGTGTACAATGTACACCTCCCAAGAATAATCAGAAATTGATTGATGGAAGAAACAAGAAAACAAAACAAACTAACATATAATAATAGTTTCGGATTAACTTTTTTATCCTTTAGGGGCGGGGCTTAAATAACGAATGAATGCAAAACAAATATGGACACGCCTTGATAGATTTATTTGTGTTTGCATGATAGGGATAGTTACGGATAACTTACGGATATAAAAATGCTGTAAAATAAGTTTGCGTCGACCGATTGATATGAAAATTTGTCCGAATAAACATTGATCGTTTGTAATTAAATGCCATTGTCATTTTAAAACAATGACGTGAGACGTTCATGCACGAGACAGCGTCATGACGTCACTTCATGTGACCCGGCGCACCTGTACCCCATGGGTTGACTTTTTTTTTTTTAGTGTATTTGGGTGTTAGAAAAGTTGGTCTACAATTTTTAATGAAAAATAATTTTCTAACATTAATTGACCCTTTTTTCGAAAACATACGGCATTGTGTTGCTTTATTTGTCGAAGACATCCCAGATCATTTTTACCTGCATCCGGGTTATTCCCATATGAGAAATGAAAAAGGCAACAAACAGCATCTCTTTAAAAAGTACTTTAAGATTATGCTTTTTTATACAAGCCATCATTGGTCCTTATTGTTATTCATTTTAATCGCTTTTTGTGTGACGAAAGCTTTTGCAAAGAAAAAATAATATTTAAAATCTGCGGATTTTGAAATTTTATGATCCATGCAGGCCATCGTAGATAAGATGCGTTCGGATTTTCTCCATTAAATATAGGCGTGTTCAGATCAAAGGCTCTGCTCGACAGAACGAGTCGTTTCGGTCCAGCGACTCTTAAGGGACATTTGAAAAGCATTTGCTCTCAGTCATGTTATTCGTCATGCAATTCGTCAAATTATTTGAGCCCCGCCCCAAAATACTAAAAGACTTTACCCGAATATATCCCTGAATTATTAATGTGACCTAGCCCTTACAACAACTAAAGCCAAAATATGACGTGCACAAAAGAGAGCTAGATACAATAAAAAGAAAACATGCTATAAATCATAGCAAAACCTTCGTTTTTGTAACTATCCATTCTAATGTCATTTCCACATGCAAAGAATGCGCCTTGAATATATACATGTAGTCCCACCAAGGGTTTCGGAGAGAAGGACCGTTTATTTTGCAAAGAATGCGCCTAAATATATACATGTAGTCTCACCAAGGGTTTCGGAGAGAAGGACCGTTTATTTCCAGGGAGCTGAGGAGAATGATAACGTATTTCATTTGTGCTGGAGAATGAGCATAACGTTTTGGATTATACGGAGCAGGGACCAGAAAGCTCAGGACTATTTTAAGGAGCCGATGAAAAGGGTCATTTCTCCTATCAGGCAGCAAGGAACTAAAATATGTCCTGGTAGGTCTCAAGTAGTCATCAATGGTTCGATTTAGATAGAAATATAAAACATGTATCGTTGAACAAAGTAAAATATAGCGTTGTCAAATAAAGGGCAGCGTTTTCTTCGAAGTGGCCATCCTCGATTGTACAAATTCAAAAACTCAAATATAAATACATACTGCACTCAACAGGGGAACGTTTATTTTACAAACTTTTGATACAAAAACAAAAAAAAAAAAAGGCCATTTTCAGATAGCTTTGAAACTATGGGCCAGATGAGTTTTGAAACTATGGGCCAGATGAGTTTTGAAACTAATGAAATTTGGGTCAAATTTAGGACTGGTCAGGACCTTGAATAAAGAAAATCGTTCGCTCAGTTTTCGAGATATCGAAGTTCGAAATAGCCGAGCCCATACCCAATATGGGCAGTATGGGCCATTTTCAAGTTAGCAGTACGTATAGTCAGAGAGTTTTGAAACTAATGAAATTTTGGTCAAACTAAGGACTGGTCAGGAACTTGAAACTGGGCTAGTTTAAAGAAAATCGTTCGCTCAGTTTTCGAGATATCGAAGTTCGAAATAGCCGACCCCATACCCAATATGGGCAGTATGGGCCATTTTCAAGTTAGCAGTACGTATAGTCAGAGAGTTTTGAAACTAATGAAATTTAGGTCAAACTTAGGACTGGTCAGGACCTTGAAACTGGGCAAGTTTAAAGAAAATCGTTCGCTCAGTTTTTGAGATATCGAAGTTCGAAATAGCCGACCCCATACCCAATATGGGCAGTATGGGCCATTTTCAAGTTAGCAGTACGTTAGTCAGAGAGTTTTCAAACTAATGAAATTTGGGTCAAACTTAGGACTGGTCAGGACCTTGAAACTTGGCAAGTTTAAAGAAAATCGTTCGCTCAGTTTTCGAGATATCGAAGTTCGAAATAGCCGAGCCCATACCCAATATGGGCAGTATGGGCCATTTTCAAGTTAGCAGTACGTATAGTCAGACAGTTTTGAAACTAATGAAATTTGGGTCAAACTTAGGACTGGTCAGGACCTTGAAACTGGGCAAGTTTAAAGAAAATCGTTCGCTCAGTTTTTGAGATATCGAAGTTCGAAATAGCCGACCGCATACCCAATATGGGCAGTATCGGCCATTTTCAAGTTAGCAGTACGTATAGTCAGAGAGTTTTGAAACTAATGAAATTTTGGTCAAACTAAGGACTGGTCAGGAACTTGAAACTGGGCTAGTTTAAAGAAAATCGTTTGCTCAGTTTTCGAGATATCGAAGTTCGAAATAGCCGACCCCATACCCAATATGGGCAGTATGGGCCATTTTCAAGTTAGCAGTACGTATAGTCAGAGAGTTTTGAAACTAATGAAATTTGGGTCAAACTTAGGACTGGTCAGGACCTTGAAACTGGGCAAGTTTAAAGAAAATCTTTCGCTCAGTTTTTGAGATATCGAAGTTCGAAATAGCCGACCCCATACCCAATATGGGCAGTATGGGCCATTTTCAAGTTAGCAGTACGTTAGTCAGAGAGTTTTCAAACTAATGAAATTTGGGTCAAACTTAGGACTGGTCAGGACCTTGAAACTTGGCAAGTTTAAAGAAAATCGTTCGCTCAGTTTTCGAGATATCGAAGTTCGAAATAACCGAGCCATTACGAAATATGGGCAGTATGGGCCATTTTCAAGTTAGCAGTACGTATAGTCAGAGAGTTTTGAAACTAATGAAATTTGCGTCAAACTTAGGACTGGTCAGGACCTTGAAACTGGGCAAGTTTAAAGAAAATCGTTCGCTCAGTTTTTGAGATATCGAAGTTCGAAATAGCCGACCCCATACCCAATATGGGCAGTATGGGCCATTTTCAAGTTAGCAGTATGTTAGTCAGAGAGTTTTCAAACTAATGAAATTTGGGTCAAAATTAGGACTGGTCAGGACCTTGAAACTTGGCAAGTTTAAAGAAAATCGTTCGCTCAGTTTTCGAGATATCGAAGTTCGAAATAGCCGACCGCATACCCAATATGGGCAGTATGGGCCATTTTCAAGTTAGCAGTACGTATAGTCAGAGAGTTTTGAAACTAATCAAATTTAGGTCAAACTTAGGACTGGTCAGGACCTTGAAACTGAGCAAGTTTAAAGAAAATCGTTCGCTCAGTTTTTGAGATATCGAAGTTCGAAATAGCCGACCCCATACCCAATATGGGCAGTATGGGCCATTTTCAAGTTAGCAGTACGTATAGTCAGAGAGTTTTGAAACTAATGAAATTTGGGTCAAACTTAGGACTGGTCAGGACCTTGAAACTGGGCAAGTTTGAAGAAAATCGTTCGCTCAGTTTTTGAGATATCGAAGTTCGAAATAGCCGACCCCATACCCAATATGGGCAGTATGGGCCATTTTCAAGTTAGCAGTACGTTAGTCAGAGAGTTTTCAAACTAATGAAATTTGGGTCAAACTTAGGACTGGTCAGGACCTTGAAACTGGGCTAGTTTAAAGAAAATCGTTCGCTCAGTTTTCGAGATATCGAAGTTCGAAATAGCCGACCCCATACCCAATATGGGCAGTATGGGCCATTTTCAAGTTAGCAGTACGTATAGTCAGAGAGTTTTGAAACTAATGAAATTTGGGTCAAACTTAGGACTGGTCAGGACCTTGAAACTGGGCAAGTTTAAAGAAAATCGTTCGCTCAGTTTTCGAGATATCGAAGTTCGAAATAGCCGACCGCATACCCAATATGGGCAGTATGGGCCATTTTCAAGTTAGCAGTACGTATAGTCAGAGAGTTTTGAAACTAATGAAATTTGGGTCAAACTTAGGACTGGTCAGGACCTTGAAACTGGGCAAGTTTAAAGAAAATCGTTCGCTCAGTTTTTGAGATATCGAAGTTCGAAATAGCCGAACCCATACCCAATATGGGCAGTATGGGCCATTTTCAAGTTAGCAGTACGTATAGTCAGAGAGTTTTGAAACTAATGAAATTTGGGTCAAACTAAGGACTGGTCAGGACCTTGAAACTGGGCAAGTTTAAAGAAAATCGTTCGCTCAGTTTTTGAGATATCGAAGTTCGAAATAGCCGACCCCATACCCAATATGGGCAGTATGGGCCATTTTCAAGTTAGCAGTACGTATAGTCAGAGAGTTTTGAAACTAATGAAATTTGGGTCAAACTTAGGACTGGTCAGGATCTTGAAACTGGGCAAGTTTAAAGAAAATCGTTCGCTCAGTTTTTGAGATATCGAAGTTCGAAATAGCCGACCCCATACCCAATATGGGCAGTATGGGTCATTTTCAAGTTAGCAGTACGTTAGTCAGAGAGTTTTCAAACTAATGAAATTTGGGTCAAACTTAGTACTGGTCAGGACCTTGAAACTGGGCAAGTTTAAAGTTAAAAGTTTAAAGTTTAAAGTTAACTGGGCAAGTTTAAGTTAGCAGTACGTATAGTGAGAGAGTTTTGAAACTAATGAAATTTGGGTCAAACTTAGGACTGGTCAGGACCTTGAAACTGGGCAAGTTTAAAGAAAATCGTTCGCTCAGTTTTTGAGATATCGAAGTTCGAAATAGCCGACCCCATACCCAATATGGGCAGTATGGGCCATTTTCAAGTTAGCAGTACGTATAGTGAGAGAGTTTTGAAACTAATGAAATTTGGGTCAAACTTAGGACTGGTCAGGACCTTGAAACTGGGCAAGTTTAAAGAAAATCGTTCGCTCAGTTTTTGAGATATCGAAGTTCGAAATAGCCGACCCCATACCCAATATGGGCAGTATGGGCCATTTTCAAGTTAGCAGTACGTATAGTCAGAGAGTTTTGAGACTAATGAAATTTGGGTCAAACTTAGGACTGGTCAGGACCTTGAAACTGGGCAAGTTTAAAGAAAATCGTTCGCTCAGTTTTTGAGATATCGAAGTTCGAAATAGCCGACCCCATACCCAATATGGGCAGTATGGGCCATTTTCAAGTTAGCAGTTCGTTAGTCAGAGAGTTTTGAAACTAATGAAATTTGGGTCAAACTTAGGACTGGTCAGGACCTTGAAACTGGGCAAGTTTAAAGAAAATCGTTCGCTCAGTTTTCGAGATATCGAAGTTCGAAATAGCCGAGCCCATACCCAATATGGGCAGTATGGGCCATTTTCAAGTTAGCAGTACGTATAGTCAGAGAGTTTTGAAACTAATGAAATTTGGGTCAAACTTAGGACTGGTCAGGACCTTGAAACTGGGCAAGTTTAAAGAAAATCGTTTGCTCAGTTTTTGAGATATCGAAGTTCGAAATAGCCGACCCCATACCCAATATGGGCAGTATGGGCCATTTTCAAGTTAGCAGTACGTATAGTCAGAGAGTTTTGAAACTAATGAAATTTGGGTCAAACTAAGGACTGGTCAGGACCTTGAAACTGGGCAAGTTTAAAGAAAATCGTTCGCTCAGTTTTCGAGATATCGAAGTTCGAAATAGCCGACCCCATACCCAATATGGGCAGTATGGGCCATTTTCAAGTTAGCAGTACGTATAGTCAGAGAGTTTTGAAACTAATGAAATTTGGGTCAAACTTAGTACTGGTCAGGACCTTGAAACTGGGCAAGTTTAAAGAAAATCGTTCGCTCAGTTTTTGAGATATCGAAGTTCGAAATAGCCGACCCCATACCCAATATGGGCAGTATAGGCCATTTTCAAGTTAGCAGCACGTATAGTCAGAGAGTTTTGAAACTAATGAAATTTGGGTCAAACTTAGGACTGGTCAGGACCTTGAAACTGGGCAAGTTTAAAGAAAATCGTTCGCTCAGTTTTTGAGATATCGAAGTTCGAAATAGCCGACCCCATACCAAATATGGGCAGTATGGGCCATTTTCAAGTTAGCAGTACGTTAGTCAGAGAGTTTTCAAACTAATGAAATTTGGGTCAAACTTAGGACTGGTCAGGACCTTGAAACTTGGCAAGTTTAAAGAAAATCGTTCGCTCAGTTTTCGAGATATCGAAGTTCGAAATAGCCGACCGCATACCCAATATGGGCAGTATGGGCCATTTTCAAGTTAGCAGTACGTATAGTCAGAGAGTTTTGAAACTAATCAAATTTGGGTCAAACTTAGGACTGGTCAGGACCTTGAAACTGGGCAAGTTTAAAGAAAATCGTTTGCTCAGTTTTTGAGATATCGAAGTTCGAAATAGCCGACCCCATACCCAATATGGGCAGTATGGGCCATTTTCAAGTTAGCAGTACGTATAGTCAGAGAGTTTTGAAACTAATGAAATTTAGGTCAAACTTAGGACTGGTCAGGACCTTGAAACTGGGCAAGTTTAAAGAAAATCGTTCGCTCAGTTTTTGAGATATCGAAGTTCGAAATAGCCGACCCCATACCCAATATGGGCAGTATGGGCCATTTTCAAGTTAGCAGTACGTTAGTCAGAGAGTTTTCAAACTAATGAAATTTGGGTCAAACTTAGGACTGGTCAGGACCTTGAAACTGGGCAAGTTTAAAGAAAATCGTTCGCTCAGTTTTCGAGATATCAAAGTTCGAAATAGCCGACCCCATACCCAATATGGGCAGTATGGGCCATTTTCAAGTTAGCAGTACGTATAGTCAGAGAGTTTTGAAACTAATGAAATTTGGGTCAAACTTAGGACTGGTCAGGACCTTGAAACTGGGCAAGTTTAAAGAAAATCGTTTGCTCAGTTTTCGAGATATCGAAGTTCGAAATAGCCGACCGCATACCCAATATGGGCAGTATGGGCCATTTTCAAGTTAGCAGTACGTATAGTCAGAGAGTTTTGAAACTAATGAAATTTGGGTCAAACTTAGGACTGGTCAGGACCTTGAAACTGGGCAAGTTTAAAGAAAATCGTTCGCTCAGTTTTTGAGATATCGAAGTTCGAAATAGCCGAACCCATACCCAATATGGGCAGTATGGGCCATTTTCAGGTTAGCAGTACGTATAGTCAGAGAGTTTTGAAACTAATGAAATTTGGGTCAAACTAAGGACTGGTCAGGACCTTGAAACTGGGCAAGTTTAAAGAAAATCGTTCGCTCAGTTTTTGAGATATCGAAGTTCGAAATAGCCGACCCCATACCCAATATGGGCAGTATGGGTCATTTTCAAGTTAGCAGTACGTTAGTCAGAGAGTTTTCAAACTAATGAAATTTGGGTCAAACTTAGGACTGGTCAGGACCTTGAAACTGGGCAAGTTTAAAGTTAAAAGTTTAAAGTTTAAAGTTAACTGGGCAAGTTTAAGTTAGCAGTACGTATAGTGAGAGAGTTTTGAAACTAATGAAATTTGGGTCAAACTTAGGACTGGTCAGGACCTTGAAACTGGGCAAGTTTAAAGAAAATCGTTCGCTCAGTTTTTGAGATATCGAAGTTCGAAATAGCCGACCGCATACCCAATATGGGCAGTATGGGCCATTTTCAAGTTAGCAGTACGTATAGTCAGAGAGTTTTGAAGCTAATGAAATTTGGGTCAAACTTAGGACTGGTCAGGACCTTGAAACTGGGCAAGTTTAAAGAAAATCGTTCGCTCAGTTTTCGAGATATCGAAGTTCGAAATAGCCGACCCCATACCCAATAAGGGCAGTATGGGCCATTTTCAAGTTAGCAGTACGTATAGTCAGAGAGTTTTGAAACTAATGAAATTTGGGTCAAACTTAGGACTGGTCAGGACCTTGAAACTGGGCAAGTTTAAAGAAAATCGTTCGCTCAGTTTTTGAGATATCGAAGTTCGAAATAGCCGACCCCATACCCAATATGGGCAGTATGGGCCATTTTCAAGTTAGCAGTACGTTAGTCAGAGAGTTTTCAAACTAATGAAATTTGGGTCAAACTTAGGACTGGTCAGGACCTTGAAACTTGGCAAGTTTAAAGAAAATCGTTCGCTAAATTTTTGAGATATCGAAGTTCGAAATAGCCGAGCCCATACCCAATATGGGCAGTATGGGCCATTTTCAAGTTAGCAGTACGTATAGTCAGAGAGTTTTGAAACTAATGAAATTTGGGTCAAACTTAGGACTGGTCAGGTCCTTGAAACTGGGCAAGTTTAAAGAAAATCGTTCGCTCAGTTTTTGAGATATCGAAGTTCGAAATAGCCGACCCCATACCCAATATGGGCAGTATGGGCCATTTTCAAGTTAGCAGTACGTATAGTCAGAGAGTTTTGAAACTAATGAAATTTGGGTCAAACTTAGGACTGGTCAGGGCCTTGAAACTGCGCAAGTTTAAAGAAAATCGTTCGCTCAGTTTTCGAGATATCGAAGTTCGAAATAGCCGACCCCATACCCAATATGGGCAGTATGGGTCATTTTCAAGTTAGCAGTACGTATAGTGAGAGAGTTTTGAAACTAATGAAATTTGGGTCAAACTTAGGACTGGTCAGGACCTTGAAACTGGGCAAGTTTAAAGAAAATCGTTCGCTCAGTTTTTGAGATATCGAAGTTCGAAATAGCCGACCCCATACCCAATATGGTCAGTATGGGCCATTTTCAAGTTAGCAGTACGTATAGTCAGAGAGTTTTGAAACTAATGAAATTTGGGTCAAACTTAGGACTGGTCAGGACCTTGAAACTGGGCAAGTTTAAAGAAAATCGTTCGCTCAGTTTTTGAGATATCGAAGTTCGAAATAGCCGACCCCATACCCAATATGGGCAGTATGGGCCATTTTCAAGTTAGCAGTACGTTAGTCATAGAGTTTTCAAACTAATGAAATTTGGGTCAAACTTAGGACTGGTCAGGACCTTGAAACTGGGCAAGTTTAAAGAAAATCGTTCGCTCAGTTTTCGAGATATCGAAGTTCGAAATAGCCGACCCCATACCCAATATGGACAGTATGGGCCATTTTCAAGTTAGCAGTACGTATAGTCAGAGAGTTTTGAAACTAATGAAATTTGGGTCAAACTTAGGACTGGTCAGGACCTTGAAACTGGGCAAGTTTAAAGAAAATCGTTCGCTCAGTTTTTGAGATATCGAAGTTCGAAATAGCCGACCGCATACCCAATATGGGCAGTATGGGCCATTTTCAAGTTAGCAGTACGTATAGTCAGAGAGTTTTGAAACTAATGAAATTTGGGTCAAACTTAGGACTGGTCAGGACCTTGAAACTGGGCAAGTTTAAAGAAAATCGTTCGCTCTGTTTTCGAGATATCGAAGTTCGAAATAGCCGACCCCATACCCAATATGGGCAGTATGGGCCATTTTCAAGTTAGCAGTACGTATAGTCAGAGAGTGTTGAAACTAATGAAATTTGGGTCAAACTTAGGACTGGTCAGGACCTTGAAACTGGGCAAGTTTAAAGAAAATCGTTCGCTCAGTTTTTTAGATATCGAAGTTCGAAATAGCCGACCGCATACCCAATATGGGCAGTATGGGCCATTTTCAAGTTAGCAGTACGTTAGTCAGAGAGTTTTCAAACTAATGAAATTTGGGTCAAACTTAGGACTGGTCAGGACCTTGAAACTGGGCAAGTTTAAAGAAAATCGTTCGCTCAGTTTTCGAGATATCGAAGTTCGAAATAGCCGACCCCATACCCAATATGGGCAGTATGGGCCATTTTCAAGTTAGCAGTACGTTAGTCAGAGAGTTTTCAAACTAATGAAATTTGGATCAAACTTAGGACTGGTCAGGACCTTGAAACTGGGCAAGTTTAAAGAAAATCGTTCGCTCAGTTTTCGAGATATCGAAGTTCGAAATAGCCGACCGCATACCCAATATGGGCAGTATGGGCCATTTTCAAGTTAGCAGTACGTATAGTCAGAGAGTTTTGAAACTAATCAAATTTAGGTCAAACTTAGGACTGGTCAGGACCTTGAAACTGAGCAAGTTTAAAGAAAATCGTTCGCTCAGTTTTTGAGATATCGAAGTTCGAAATAGCCGACCCCATACCCAATATGGGCAGTATGGGCCATTTTCAAGTTAGCAGTACGTATAGTCAGAGAGTTTTGAAACTAATGAAATTTGGGTCAAACTTAGGACTGGTCAGGACCTTGAAACTGGGCAAGTTTGAAGAAAATCGTTCGCTCAGTTTTTGAGATATCGAAGTTCGAAATAGCCGACCCCATACCCAATATGGGCAGTATGGGCCATTTTCAAGTTAGCAGTACGTTAGTCAGAGAGTTTTCAAACTAATGAAATTTGGGTCAAACTTAGGACTGGTCAGGACCTTGAAACTGGGCAAGTTTAAAGTTAAAAGTTTAAAGTTTAAAGTTAACTGGGCAAGTTTAAGTTAGCAGTACGTATAGTGAGAGAGTTTTGAAACTAATGAAATTTGGGTCAAACTTAGGACTGGTCAGGACCTTGAAACTGGGCAAGTTTAAAGAAAATCGTTCGCTCAGTTTTTGAGATATCGAAGTTCGAAATAGCCGACCCCATACCCAATATGGGCAGTATGGGCCATTTTCAAGTTAGCAGTACGTATAGTGAGAGAGTTTTGAAACTAATGAAATTTGGGTCAAACTTAGGACTGGTCAGGACCTTGAAACTGGGCAAGTTTAAAGAAAATCGTTCGCTCAGTTTTTGAGATATCGAAGTTCGAAATAGCCGACCCCATACCCAATATGGGCAGTATGGGCCATTTTCAAGTTAGCAGTACGTATAGTCAGAGAGTTTTGAGACTAATGAAATTTGGGTCAAACTTAGGACTGGTCAGGACCTTGAAACTGGGCAAGTTTAAAGAAAATCGTTCGCTCAGTTTTTGAGATATCGAAGTTCGAAATAGCCGACCCCATACCCAATATGGGCAGTATGGGCCATTTTCAAGTTAGCAGTTCGTTAGTCAGAGAGTTTTGAAACTAATGAAATTTGGGTCAAACTTAGGACTGGTCAGGACCTTGAAACTGGGCAAGTTTAAAGAAAATCGTTCGCTCAGTTTTCGAGATATCGAAGTTCGAAATAGCCGAGCCCATACCCAATATGGGCAGTATGGGCCATTTTCAAGTTAGCAGTACGTATAGTCAGAGAGTTTTGAAACTAATGAAATTTGGGTCAAACTTAGGACTGGTCAGGACCTTGAAACTGGGCAAGTTTAAAGAAAATCGTTTGCTCAGTTTTTGAGATATCGAAGTTCGAAATAGCCGACCCCATACCCAATATGGGCAGTATGGGCCATTTTCAAGTTAGCAGTACGTATAGTCAGAGAGTTTTGAAACTAATGAAATTTGGGTCAAACTTAGGACTGGTCAGGACCTTGAAACTGGGCAAGTTTAAAGAAAATCGTTCGCTCAGTTTTTGAGATATCGAAGTTCGAAATAGCCGACCCCATACCCAATATGGGCAGTATGGGCCATTTTCAAGTTAGCAGTACGTATAGTCAGAGAGTTTTGAAACTAATGAAATTTGGGTCAAACTTAGTACTGGTCAGGACCTTGAAACTGGGCAAGTTTAAAGAAAATCGTTCGCTCAGTTTTTGAGATATCGAAGTTCGAAATAGCCGACCCCATACCCAATATGGGCAGTATAGGCCATTTTCAAGTTAGCAGCACGTATAGTCAGAGAGTTTTGAAACTAATGAAATTTGGGTCAAACTTAGGACTGGTCAGGACCTTGAAACTGGGCAAGTTTAAAGAAAATCGTTCGCTCAGTTTTTGAGATATCGAAGTTCGAAATAGCCGACCCCATACCAAATATGGGCAGTATGGGCCATTTTCAAGTTAGCAGTACGTTAGTCAGAGAGTTTTCAAACTAATGAAATTTGGGTCAAACTTAGGACTGGTCAGGACCTTGAAACTTGGCAAGTTTAAAGAAAATCGTTCGCTCAGTTTTCGAGATATCGAAGTTCGAAATAGCCGACCGCATACCCAATATGGGCAGTATGGGCCATTTTCAAGTTAGCAGTACGTATAGTCAGAGAATTTTGAAACTAATCAAATTTGGGTCAAACTTAGGACTGGTCAGGACCTTGAAACTGGGCAAGTTTAAAGAAAATCGTTTGCTCAGTTTTTGAGATATCGAAGTTCGAAATAGCCGACCCCATACCCAATATGGGCAGTATGGGCCATTTTCAAGTTAGCAGTACGTATAGTCAGAGAGTTTTGAAACTAATGAAATTTAGGTCAAACTTAGGACTGGTCAGGACCTTGAAACTGGGCAAGTTTAAAGAAAATCGTTCGCTCAGTTTTTGAGATATCGAAGTTCGAAATAGCCGACCCCATACCCAATATGGGCAGTATGGGCCATTTTCAAGTTAGCAGTACGTTAGTCAGAGAGTTTTCAAACTAATGAAATTTGGGTCAAACTTAGGACTGGTCAGGACCTTGAAACTGGGCAAGTTTAAAGAAAATCGTTCGCTCAGTTTTCGAGATATCAAAGTTCGAAATAGCCGACCCCATACCCAATATGGGCAGTATGGGCCATTTTCAAGTTAGCAGTACGTATAGTCAGAGAGTTTTGAAACTAATGAAATTTGGGTCAAACTTAGGACTGGTCAGGACCTTGAAACTGGGCAAGTTTAAAGAAAATCGTTCGCTCAGTTTTCGAGATATCGAAGTTCGAAATAGCCGACCGCATACCCAATATGGGCAGTATGGGCCATTTTCAAGTTAGCAGTACGTATAGTCAGAGAGTTTTGAAACTAATGAAATTTGGGTCAAACTTAGGACTGGTCAGGACCTTGAAACTGGGCAAGTTTAAAGAAAATCGTTCGCTCAGTTTTTGAGATATCGAAGTTCGAAATAGCCGAACCCATACCCAATATGGGCAGTATGGGCCATTTTCAGGTTAGCAGTACGTATAGTCAGAGAGTTTTGAAACTAATGAAATTTGGGTCAAACTTAGGACTGGTCAGGACCTTGAAACTGGGCAAGTTTAAAGAAAATCGTTCGCTCAGTTTTTGAGATATCGAAGTTCGAAATAGCCGACCCCATACCCAATATGGGCAGTATGGGTCATTTTCAAGTTAGCAGTACGTTAGTCAGAGAGTTTTCAAACTAATGAAATTTGGGTCAAACTTAGGACTGGTCAGGACCTTGAAACTGGGCAAGTTTAAAGTTAAAAGTTTAAAGTTTAAAGTTAACTGGGCAAGTTTAAGTTAGCAGTACGTATAGTGAGAGAGTTTTGAAACTAATGAAATTTGGGTCAAACTTAGGATTGGTCAGGACCTTAAAACTGGGCAAGTTTAAAGAAAATCGTTCGCTCAGTTTTTGAGATATCGAAGTTCGAAATAGCCGACCGCATACCCAATATGGGCAGTATGGGCCATTTTCAAGTTAGCAGTACGTATAGTCAGAGAGTTTTGAAGCTAATGAAATTTGGGTCAAACTTAGGACTGGTCAGGACCTTGAAACTGGGCAAGTTTAAAGAAAATCGTTCGCTCAGTTTTCGAGATATCGAAGTTCGAAATAGCCGACCCCATACCCAATAAGGGCAGTATGGGCCATTTTCAAGTTAGCAGTACGTATAGTCAGAGAGTTTTGAAACTAATGAAATTTGGGTCAAACTTAGGACTGGTCAGGACCTTGAAACTGGGCAAGTTTAAAGAAAATCGTTCGCTCAGTTTTTGAGATATCGAAGTTCGAAATAGCCGACCCCATACCCAATATGGGCAGTATGGGCCATTTTCAAGTTAGCAGTACGTTAGTCAGAGAGTTTTCAAACTAATGAAATTTGGGTCAAACTTAGGACTGGTCAGGACCTTGAAACTTGGCAAGTTTAAAGAAAATCGTTCGCTAAATTTTTGAGATATCGAAGTTCGAAATAGCCGAGCCCATACCCAATATGGGCAGTATGGGCCATTTTCAAGTTAGCAGTACGTATAGTCAGAGAGTTTTGAAACTAATGAAATTTGGGTCAAACTTAGGACTGGTCAGGTCCTTGAAACTGGGCAAGTTTAAAGAAAATCGTTCGCTCAGTTTTTGAGATATCGAAGTTCGAAATAGCCGACCCCATACCCAATATGGGCAGTATGGGCCATTTTCAAGTTAGCAGTACGTATAGTCAGAGAGTTTTGAAACTAATGAAATTTGGGTCAAACTTAGGACTGGTCAGGGCCTTGAAACTGCGGAAGTTTAAAGAAAATCGTTCGCTCAGTTTTCGAGATATCGAAGTTCGAAATAGCCGACCCCATACCCAATATGGGCAGTATGGGTCATTTTCAAGTTAGCAGTACGTATAGTGAGAGAGTTTTGAAACTAATGAAATTTGGGTCAAACTTAGGACTGGTCAGGACCTTGAAACTGGGCAAGTTTAAAGAAAATCGTTCGCTCAGTTTTTGAGATATCGAAGTTCGAAATAGCCGACCCCATACCCAATATGGTCAGTATGGGCCATTTTCAAGTTAGCAGTACGTATAGTCAGAGAGTTTTGAAACTAATGAAATTTGGGTCAAACTTAGGACTGGTCAGGACCTTGAAACTGGGCAAGTTTAAAGAAAATCGTTCGCTCAGTTTTTGAGATATCGAAGTTCGAAATAGCCGACCCCATACCCAATATGGGCAGTATGGGCCATTTTCAAGTTAGCAGTACGTTAGTCATAGAGTTTTCAAACTAATGAAATTTGGGTCAAACTTAGGACTGGTCAGGGCCTTGAAACTGCGCAAGTTTAAAGAAAATCGTTCGCTCAGTTTTCGAGATATCGAAGTTCGAAATAGCCGACCCCATACCCAATATGGACAGTACGGGCCATTTTCAAGTTAGCAGTACGTATAGTCAGAGAGTTTTGAAACTAATGAAATTTGGGTCAAACTTAGGACTGGTCAGGACCTTGAAACTGGGCAAGTTTAAAGAAAATCGTTCGCTCAGTTTTCGAGATATCGAAGTTCGAAATAGCCGACCGCATACCCAATATGGGCAGTATGGGCCATTTTCAAGTTAGCAGTACGTATAGTCAGAGAGTTTTGAAACTAATGAAATTTGGGTCAAACTTAGGACTGGTCAGGACCTTGAAACTGGGCAAGTTTAAAGAAAATCGTTCGCACTGTTTTCGAGATATCGAAGTTCGAAATAGCCGACCCCATACCCAATATGGGCAGTATGGGCCATTTTCAAGTTAGCAGTACGTATAGTCAGAGAGTGTTGAAACTAATGAAATTTGGGTCAAACTTAGGACTGGTCAGGACCTTGAAACTGGGCAAGTTTAAAGAAAATCGTTCGCTCAGTTTTTTAGATATCGAAGTTCGAAATAGCCGACCGCATACCCAATATGGGCAGTATGGGCCATTTTCAAGTTAGCAGTACGTTAGTCAGAGAGTTTTCAAACTAATGAAATTTGGGTCAAACTTAGGACTGGTCAGGACCTTGAAACTGGGCAAGTTTAAAGAAAATCGTTCGCTCAGTTTTCGAGATATCGAAGTTCGAAATAGCCGACCCCATACCCAATATGGGCAGTATGGGCCATTTTCAAGTTAGCAGTACGTTAGTCAGAGAGTTTTCAAACTAATGAAATTTGGATCAAACTTAGGACTGGTCAGGACCTTGAAACTGGGCAAGTTTAAAGAAAATCGTTCGCTCAGTTTTCGAGATATCGAAGTTCGAAATAGCCGAGCCCATACCCAATATGGGCAGTATGGGCCATTTTCAAGTTAGCAGTACGTATAGTCAGAGAGTTTTGAAACTAATGAAATTTGGGTCAAACTTAGGACTGGTCAGGACCTTGAAACTTGGCAAGTTTACAGAAAATCGTTCGCTCAGTTTTCGAGATATCGAAGTTCGAAATAGCCGACCGCATACCCAATATGGGCAGTATGGGCCATTTTCAAGTTAGCAGTACGTATAGTCAGAGAGTTTTGAAACTAATGAAATTTGGGTCAAACTTAGGACTGGTCAGGACCTTGAAACTGGGCAAGTTTAAAGAAAATCGTTCGCTCAGTTTTTGAGATATCGAAGTTCGAAATAGCCGACGCCATACCCAATATGGGCAGTATGGGCCATTTTCAAGTTAGCAGTACGTATAGTCAGAGAGTTTTGAAACTAATGAAATTTGGGTCAAACTAAGGACTGGTCAGGACCTTGAAACTGGGCAAGTTTAAAGAAAATCGTTCGCTCAGTTTTTGAGATATCGAAGTTCGAAATAGCCGACCCCATACCCAATATGGGCAGTATGGGTCATTTTCAAGTTAGCAGTACGTTAGTCAGAGAGTTTTCAAACTAATGAAATTTGGGTCAAACTTAGGACTGGTCAGGACCTTGAAACTGGGCAAGTTTAAAGTTAAAAGTTTAAAGTTTAAAGTTAACTGGGCAAGTTTAAGTTAGCAGTACGTATAGTGAGAGAGTTTTGAAACTAATGAAATTTGGGTCAAACTTAGGACTGGTCAGGACCTTGAAACTGGGCAAGTTTAAAGAAAATCGTTCGCTCAGTTTTTGAGATATCGAAGTTCGAAATAGCCGACCCCATACCCAATATGGGCAGTATGGGCCATTTTCAAGTTAGCAGTACGTATAGTCAGAGAGTTTTGAAGCTAATGAAATTTGGGTCAAACTTAGGACTGGTCAGGACCTTGAAACTGGGCAAGTTTAAAGAAAATCGTTCGCTCAGTTTTCGAGATATCGAAGTTCGAAATAGCCGACCCCATACCCAATAAGGGCAGTATGGGCCATTTTCAAGTTAGCAGTACGTATAGTCAGAGAGTTTTGAAACTAATGAAATTTGGGTCAAACTTAGGACTGGTCAGGACCTTAAAACTGGGCAAGTTTAAAGAAAATCGTTCGCTCAGTTTTTGAGATATCGAAGTTCGAAATAGCCGACCCCATACCCAATATGGGCAGTATGGGCCATTTTCAAGTTAGCAGTACGTTAGTCAGAGAGTTTTCAAACTAATGAAATTTGGGTCAAACTTAGGACTGGTCAGGACCTTGAAACTTGGCAAGTTTAAAGAAAATCGTTCGCTCAGTTTTTGAGATATCGAAGTTCGAAATAGCCGAGCCCATACCCAATATGGGCAGTATGGGCCATTTTCAAGTTAGCAGTACGTATAGTCAGAGAGTTTTGAAACAAATGAAATTTGGGTCAAACTTAGGACTGGTCAGGACCTTGAAACTGGGCAAGTTTAAAGAAAATCGTTCGCTCAGTTTTTGAGATATCGAAGTTCGAAATAGCCGACCCCATACCCAATATGGGCAGTATGGGCCATTTTCAAGTTAGCAGTACGTATAGTCAGAGAGTTTTGAAACTAATGAAATTTGGGTCAAACTTAGGACTGGTCAGGGCCTTGAAACTGCGCAAGTTTAAAGAAAATCGTTCGCTCAGTTTTCGAGATATCGAAGTTCGAAATAGCCGACCCCATACCCAATATGGGCAGTATGGGTCATTTTCAAGTTAGCAGTACGTATAGTGAGAGAGTTTTGAAACTAATGAAATTTGGGTCAAACTTAGGACTGGTCAGGACCTTGAAACTGGGCAAGTTTAAAGAAAATCGTTCGCTCAGTTTTTGAGATATCGAAGTTCGAAATAGCCGACCCCATACCCAATATGGTCAGTATGGGCCATTTTCAAGTTAGCAGTACGTATAGTCAGAGAGTTTTGAAACTAATGAAATTTGGGTCAAACTTAGGACTGGTCAGGACCTTGAAACTGGGCAAGTTTATAGAAAATCGTTCGCTCAGTTTTTGAGATATCGAAGTTCGAAATAGCCGACCCCATACCCAATATGGGCAGTATGGGCCATTTTCAAGTTAGCAGTACGTTAGTCATAGAGTTTTGAAACTAATGAAATTTAGGTCAAACTTAGGACTGGTCAGGACCTTGAAACTGGGCAAGTTTAAAGAAAATCGTTCGCTCAGTTTTTTAGATATCGAAGTTCGAAATAGCCGACCGCATACCCAATATGGTCAGTATGGGCCATTTTCAAGTTAGCAGTACGTATAGTCAGAGAGTTTTGAAACTAATGAAATTTGGGTCAAACTTAGGACTGGTCAGGACCTTGAAACTGGGCAAGTTTAAAGAAAATCGTTTGCTCAGTTTTCGAGATATCGAAGTTCGAAATAGCCGAGCCCATACCCAATATGGGCAGTATGGGCCATTTTCAAGTTAGCAGTACGTATAGTCAGAGAGTTTTGAAACTAATGAAATTTGGGTCAAACTTAGGACTGGTCAGGACCTTGAAACTGGGCAAGTTTAAAGAAAATCGTTCGCTCAGTTTTTGAGATATCGAAGTTCGAAATAGCCGACCCCATACCCAATATGGGCAGTATGGGCTATTTTCAAGTTAGCAGTACGTATAGTCAGAGAGTTTTGAAACTAATGAAATTTGGGTCAAACTTAGGACTGGTCAGGACCTTGAAACAGGGCAAGTTTAAAGAAAATCGTTCGCTCAGTTTTTGAGATATCGAAGTTCGAAATAGCCGACCCCATACCCAATATGGGCAGTATGGGCCATTTTCAAGTTAGCAGTACGTGTAGTCAGAGAGTTTTGAAACTAATGAAATTTGGGTCAAACTTAGGACTGGTCCGGACCTTGAAACTGGGCAAGTTTAAAGAAAATCGTTCGCTCAGTTTTTGAGATATCGAAGTTCGAAATAGCCGACCCCATACCAAATATGGGCAGTATGGGCCATTTTCAAGTTAGCAGTACGTTAGTCAGAGAGTTTTCAAACTAATGAAATTTGGGTAAAACTTAGGACTGGTCAGGACCTTGAAACTTGGCAAGTTTACAGAAAATCGTTCGCTCAGTTTTCGAGATATCGAAGTTCGAAATAGCCGACCGCATACCCAATATGGGCAGTATGGGCCATTTTCAAGTTAGCAGTACGTATAGTCAGAGAGTTTTGAAACTAATCAAATTTGGGTCAAACTTAGGACTGGTCAGGACCTTGAAACTGGGCAAGATTAAAGAAAATCGTTCGCTCAGTTTTTGAGATATCGAAGTTCGAAATAGCCGACCCCATACCCAATATGGGCAGTATGGGCCATTTTCAAGTTAGCAGTACGTATAGTCAGAGAGTTTTGAAACTAATGAAATTTAGGTCAAACTTAGGACTGGTCAGGACCTTGAAACTGGGCAAGTTTAAAGAAAATCGTTCGCTCAGTTTTTGAGATATCGAAGTTCGAAATAGCCGACCCCATACCCAATATGGGCAGTATGGACCATTTTCAAGTTAGCAGTACGTTAGTCAGAGAGTTTTCAAACTAATCAAATTTGGGTCAAACTTAGGACTGGTCAGGACCTTGAAACTGGGCAAGTTTAAAGAAAATCGTTCGCTCAGTTTTCGAGATATCGAAGTTCGAAATAGCCGACCCCATACCCAATATGGGCAGTATGGGCCATTTTCAAGTTAGCAGTACGTATAGTCAGAGAGTTTTGAAACTAATGAAATTTGGGTCAAACTTAGGACTGGTCAGGACCTTGAAACTGGGCAAGTTTAAAGAAAATCGTTCGCTCAGTTTTCGAGATATCGAAGTTCGAAATAGCCGACCGCATACCCAATATGGGCAGTATGGGCCATTTTCAAGTTAGCAGTACGTATAGTCAGAGAGTTTTGAAACTAATGAAATTTGGGTCAAACTTAGGACTGGTCAGGACCTTGAAACTGGGCAAGTTTAAAGAAAATCGTTCGCTCAGTTTTTGAGATATCGAAGTTCGAAATAGCCGAACCCATACCCAATATGGGCAGTATGGGCCATTTTCAAGTTAGCAGTACGTATAGTCAGAGAGTTTTGAAACTAATGAAATTTGGGTCAAACTAAGGACTGGTCAGGACCTTGAAACTGGGCAAGTTTAAAGAAAATCGTTCGCTCAGTTTTTGAGATATCGAAGTTCGAAATAGCCGACCCCATACCCAATATGGGCAGTATGGGCCATTTTCAAGTTAACAGTACGTATAGTCAGAGAGTTTTGAAACTAATGAAATTTGGGTCAAACTTAGGACTGGTCAGGATCTTGAAACTGGGCAAGTTTAAAGAAAATCGTTCGCTCAGTTTTTGAGATATCGAAGTTCGAAATAGCCGACCCCATACCCAATATGGGCAGTATGGGTCATTTTCAAGTTAGCAGTACGTTAGTCAGAGAGTTTTGAAACTAATGAAATTTGGGTCAAACTTAGGACTGGTCAGGACCTTGAAACTTGAAACTGGGCAAGTTTAAAGAAAATCGTTCGCTCAGTTTTCGAGATATCGAAGTTCGAAATAGCCGAGCCCATACCCAATATGGGCAGTATGGGCCATTTTCAAGTTAGCAGTACGTATAGTCAGAGAGTTTTGAAACTAATGAAATTTGGGTCAAACTTAGGACTGGTCAGGACCTTGAAACTGGGCAAGTTTAAAGAAAATCGTTTGCTCAGTTTTTGAGATATCGAAGTTCGAAATAGCCGAGCCCATACCCAATATGGGCAGTATGGGCCATTTTCAAGTTAGCAGTACGTATAGTCAGAGAGTTTTGAAACTAATGAAATTTGGGTCAAACTTAGGACTGGTCAGGACCTTGAAACTGGGCAAGTTTAAAGAAAATCGTTCGCTCAGTTTTTGAGATATCGAAGTTCGAAATAGCCGACCCCATACCCAATATGGGCAGTATGGGCTATTTTCAAGTTAGCAGTACGTATAGTCAGAGAGTTTTGAAACTAATGAAATTTGGGTCAAACTTAGGACTGGTCAGGACCTTGAAACAGGGCAAGTTTAAAGAAAATCGTTCGCTCAGTTTTTGAGATATCGAAGTTCGAAATAGCCGACCCCATACCCAATATGGGCAGTATGGGCCATTTTCAAGTTAGCAGTACGTGTAGTCAGAGAGTTTTGAAACTAATGAAATTTGGGTCAAACTTAGGACTGGTCCGGACCTTGAAACTGGGCAAGTTTAAAGAAAATCGTTCGCTCAGTTTTTGAGATATCGAAGTTCGAAATAGCCGACCCCATACCAAATATGGGCAGTATGGGCCATTTTCAAGTTAGCAGTACGTTAGTCAGAGAGTTTTCAAACTAATGAAATTTGGGTCAAACTTAGGACTGGTCAGGACCTTGAAACTTGGCAAGTTTAAAGAAAATCGTTCGCTCAGTTTTCGAGATATCGAAGTTCGAAATAGCCGACCGCATACCCAATATGGGCAGTATGGGCCATTTTCAAGTTAGCAGTACGTATAGTCAGAGAATTTTGAAACTAATCAAATTTGGGTCAAACTTAGGACTGGTCAGGACCTTGAAACTGGGCAAGTTTAAAGAAAATCGTTTGCTCAGTTTTTGAGATATCGAAGTTCGAAATAGCCGACCCCATACCCAATATGGGCAGTATGGGCCATTTTCAAGTTAGCAGTACGTATAGTCAGAGAGTTTTGAAACTAATGAAATTTAGGTCAAACTTAGGACTGGTCAGGACCTTGAAACTGGGCAAGTTTAAAGAAAATCGTTCGCTCAGTTTTTGAGATATCGAAGTTCGAAATAGCCGACCCCATACCCAATATGGGCAGTATGGGCCATTTTCAAGTTAGCAGTACGTTAGTCAGAGAGTTTTCAAACTAATGAAATTTGGGTCAAACTTAGGACTGGTCAGGACCTTGAAACTGGGCAAGTTTAAAGAAAATCGTTCGCTCAGTTTTCGAGATATCAAAGTTCGAAATAGCCGACCCCATACCCAATATGGGCAGTATGGGCCATTTTCAAGTTAGCAGTACGTATAGTCAGAGAGTTTTGAAACTAATGAAATTTGGGTCAAACTTAGGACTGGTCAGGACCTTGAAACTGGGCAAGTTTAAAGAAAATCGTTCGCTCAGTTTTCGAGATATCGAAGTTCGAAATAGCCGACCGCATACCCAATATGGGCAGTATGGGCCATTTTCAAGTTAGCAGTACGTATAGTCAGAGAGTTTTGAAACTAATGAAATTTGGGTCAAACTTAGGACTGGTCAGGACCTTGAAACTGGGCAAGTTTAAAGAAAATCGTTCGCTCAGTTTTTGAGATATCGAAGTTCGAAATAGCCGAACCCATACCCAATATGGGCAGTATGGGCCATTTTCAGGTTAGCAGTACGTATAGTCAGAGAGTTTTGAAACTAATGAAATTTGGGTCAAACTTAGGACTGGTCAGGACCTTGAAACTGGGCAAGTTTAAAGAAAATCGTTCGCTCAGTTTTTGAGATATCGAAGTTCGAAATAGCCGACCCCATACCCAATATGGGCAGTATGGGTCATTTTCAAGTTAGCAGTACGTTAGTCAGAGAGTTTTCAAACTAATGAAATTTGGGTCAAACTTAGGACTGGTCAGGACCTTGAAACTGGGCAAGTTTAAAGTTAAAAGTTTAAAGTTTAAAGTTAACTGGGCAAGTTTAAGTTAGCAGTACGTATAGTGAGAGAGTTTTGAAACTAATGAAATTTGGGTCAAACTTAGGATTGGTCAGGACCTTAAAACTGGGCAAGTTTAAAGAAAATCGTTCGCTCAGTTTTTGAGATATCGAAGTTCGAAATAGCCGACCGCATACCCAATATGGGCAGTATGGGCCATTTTCAAGTTAGCAGTACGTATAGTCAGAGAGTTTTGAAGCTAATGAAATTTGGGTCAAACTTAGGACTGGTCAGGACCTTGAAACTGGGCAAGTTTAAAGAAAATCGTTCGCTCAGTTTTCGAGATATCGAAGTTCGAAATAGCCGACCCCATACCCAATAAGGGCAGTATGGGCCATTTTCAAGTTAGCAGTACGTATAGTCAGAGAGTTTTGAAACTAATGAAATTTGGGTCAAACTTAGGACTGGTCAGGACCTTGAAACTGGGCAAGTTTAAAGAAAATCGTTCGCTCAGTTTTTGAGATATCGAAGTTCGAAATAGCCGACCCCATACCCAATATGGGCAGTATGGGCCATTTTCAAGTTAGCAGTACGTTAGTCAGAGAGTTTTCAAACTAATGAAATTTGGGTCAAACTTAGGACTGGTCAGGACCTTGAAACTTGGCAAGTTTAAAGAAAATCGTTCGCTAAATTTTTGAGATATCGAAGTTCGAAATAGCCGAGCCCATACCCAATATGGGCAGTATGGGCCATTTTCAAGTTAGCAGTACGTATAGTCAGAGAGTTTTGAAACTAATGAAATTTGGGTCAAACTTAGGACTGGTCAGGTCCTTGAAACTGGGCAAGTTTAAAGAAAATCGTTCGCTCAGTTTTTGAGATATCGAAGTTCGAAATAGCCGACCCCATACCCAATATGGGCAGTATGGGCCATTTTCAAGTTAGCAGTACGTATAGTCAGAGAGTTTTGAAACTAATGAAATTTGGGTCAAACTTAGGACTGGTCAGGGCCTTGAAACTGCGGAAGTTTAAAGAAAATCGTTCGCTCAGTTTTCGAGATATCGAAGTTCGAAATAGCCGACCCCATACCCAATATGGGCAGTATGGGTCATTTTCAAGTTAGCAGTACGTATAGTGAGAGAGTTTTGAAACTAATGAAATTTGGGTCAAACTTAGGACTGGTCAGGACCTTGAAACTGGGCAAGTTTAAAGAAAATCGTTCGCTCAGTTTTTGAGATATCGAAGTTCGAAATAGCCGACCCCATACCCAATATGGTCAGTATGGGCCATTTTCAAGTTAGCAGTACGTATAGTCAGAGAGTTTTGAAACTAATGAAATTTGGGTCAAACTTAGGACTGGTCAGGACCTTGAAACTGGGCAAGTTTAAAGAAAATCGTTCGCTCAGTTTTTGAGATATCGAAGTTCGAAATAGCCGACCCCATACCCAATATGGGCAGTATGGGCCATTTTCAAGTTAGCAGTACGTTAGTCATAGAGTTTTCAAACTAATGAAATTTGGGTCAAACTTAGGACTGGTCAGGGCCTTGAAACTGCGCAAGTTTAAAGAAAATCGTTCGCTCAGTTTTCGAGATATCGAAGTTCGAAATAGCCGACCCCATACCCAATATGGACAGTACGGGCCATTTTCAAGTTAGCAGTACGTATAGTCAGAGAGTTTTGAAACTAATGAAATTTGGGTCAAACTTAGGACTGGTCAGGACCTTGAAACTGGGCAAGTTTAAAGAAAATCGTTCGCTCAGTTTTCGAGATATCGAAGTTCGAAATAGCCGACCGCATACCCAATATGGGCAGTATGGGCCATTTTCAAGTTAGCAGTACGTATAGTCAGAGAGTTTTGAAACTAATGAAATTTGGGTCAAACTTAGGACTGGTCAGGACCTTGAAACTGGGCAAGTTTAAAGAAAATCGTTCGCACTGTTTTCGAGATATCGAAGTTCGAAATAGCCGACCCCATACCCAATATGGGCAGTATGGGCCATTTTCAAGTTAGCAGTACGTATAGTCAGAGAGTGTTGAAACTAATGAAATTTGGGTCAAACTTAGGACTGGTCAGGACCTTGAAACTGGGCAAGTTTAAAGAAAATCGTTCGCTCAGTTTTTTAGATATCGAAGTTCGAAATAGCCGACCGCATACCCAATATGGGCAGTATGGGCCATTTTCAAGTTAGCAGTACGTTAGTCAGAGAGTTTTCAAACTAATGAAATTTGGGTCAAACTTAGGACTGGTCAGGACCTTGAAACTGGGCAAGTTTAAAGAAAATCGTTCGCTCAGTTTTCGAGATATCGAAGTTCGAAATAGCCGACCCCATACCCAATATGGGCAGTATGGGCCATTTTCAAGTTAGCAGTACGTTAGTCAGAGAGTTTTCAAACTAATGAAATTTGGATCAAACTTAGGACTGGTCAGGACCTTGAAACTGGGCAAGTTTAAAGAAAATCGTTCGCTCAGTTTTCGAGATATCGAAGTTCGAAATAGCCGAGCCCATACCCAATATGGGCAGTATGGGCCATTTTCAAGTTAGCAGTACGTATAGTCAGAGAGTTTTGAAACTAATGAAATTTGGGTCAAACTTAGGACTGGTCAGGACCTTGAAACTTGGCAAGTTTACAGAAAATCGTTCGCTCAGTTTTCGAGATATCGAAGTTCGAAATAGCCGACCGCATACCCAATATGGGCAGTATGGGCCATTTTCAAGTTAGCAGTACGTATAGTCAGAGAGTTTTGAAACTAATGAAATTTGGGTCAAACTTAGGACTGGTCAGGACCTTGAAACTGGGCAAGTTTAAAGAAAATCGTTCGCTCAGTTTTTGAGATATCGAAGTTCGAAATAGCCGACGCCATACCCAATATGGGCAGTATGGGCCATTTTCAAGTTAGCAGTACGTATAGTCAGAGAGTTTTGAAACTAATGAAATTTGGGTCAAACTAAGGACTGGTCAGGACCTTGAAACTGGGCAAGTTTAAAGAAAATCGTTCGCTCAGTTTTTGAGATATCGAAGTTCGAAATAGCCGACCCCATACCCAATATGGGCAGTATGGGTCATTTTCAAGTTAGCAGTACGTTAGTCAGAGAGTTTTCAAACTAATGAAATTTGGGTCAAACTTAGGACTGGTCAGGACCTTGAAACTGGGCAAGTTTAAAGTTAAAAGTTTAAAGTTTAAAGTTAACTGGGCAAGTTTAAGTTAGCAGTACGTATAGTGAGAGAGTTTTGAAACTAATGAAATTTGGGTCAAACTTAGGACTGGTCAGGACCTTGAAACTGGGCAAGTTTAAAGAAAATCGTTCGCTCAGTTTTTGAGATATCGAAGTTCGAAATAGCCGACCCCATACCCAATATGGGCAGTATGGGCCATTTTCAAGTTAGCAGTACGTATAGTCAGAGAGTTTTGAAGCTAATGAAATTTGGGTCAAACTTAGGACTGGTCAGGACCTTGAAACTGGGCAAGTTTAAAGAAAATCGTTCGCTCAGTTTTCGAGATATCGAAGTTCGAAATAGCCGACCCCATACCCAATAAGGGCAGTATGGGCCATTTTCAAGTTAGCAGTACGTATAGTCAGAGAGTTTTGAAACTAATGAAATTTGGGTCAAACTTAGGACTGGTCAGGACCTTAAAACTGGGCAAGTTTAAAGAAAATCGTTCGCTCAGTTTTTGAGATATCGAAGTTCGAAATAGCCGACCCCATACCCAATATGGGCAGTATGGGCCATTTTCAAGTTAGCAGTACGTTAGTCAGAGAGTTTTCAAACTAATGAAATTTGGGTCAAACTTAGGACTGGTCAGGACCTTGAAACTTGGCAAGTTTAAAGAAAATCGTTCGCTCAGTTTTTGAGATATCGAAGTTCGAAATAGCCGAGCCCATACCCAATATGGGCAGTATGGGCCATTTTCAAGTTAGCAGTACGTATAGTCAGAGAGTTTTGAAACAAATGAAATTTGGGTCAAACTTAGGACTGGTCAGGACCTTGAAACTGGGCAAGTTTAAAGAAAATCGTTCGCTCAGTTTTTGAGATATCGAAGTTCGAAATAGCCGACCCCATACCCAATATGGGCAGTATGGGCCATTTTCAAGTTAGCAGTACGTATAGTCAGAGAGTTTTGAAACTAATGAAATTTGGGTCAAACTTAGGACTGGTCAGGGCCTTGAAACTGCGCAAGTTTAAAGAAAATCGTTCGCTCAGTTTTCGAGATATCGAAGTTCGAAATAGCCGACCCCATACCCAATATGGGCAGTATGGGTCATTTTCAAGTTAGCAGTACGTATAGTGAGAGAGTTTTGAAACTAATGAAATTTGGGTCAAACTTAGGACTGGTCAGGACCTTGAAACTGGGCAAGTTTAAAGAAAATCGTTCGCTCAGTTTTTGAGATATCGAAGTTCGAAATAGCCGACCCCATACCCAATATGGTCAGTATGGGCCATTTTCAAGTTAGCAGTACGTATAGTCAGAGAGTTTTGAAACTAATGAAATTTGGGTCAAACTTAGGACTGGTCAGGACCTTGAAACTGGGCAAGTTTATAGAAAATCGTTCGCTCAGTTTTTGAGATATCGAAGTTCGAAATAGCCGACCCCATACCCAATATGGGCAGTATGGGCCATTTTCAAGTTAGCAGTACGTTAGTCATAGAGTTTTGAAACTAATGAAATTTAGGTCAAACTTAGGACTGGTCAGGACCTTGAAACTGGGCAAGTTTAAAGAAAATCGTTCGCTCAGTTTTTTAGATATCGAAGTTCGAAATAGCCGACCGCATACCCAATATGGTCAGTATGGGCCATTTTCAAGTTAGCAGTACGTATAGTCAGAGAGTTTTGAAACTAATGAAATTTGGGTCAAACTTAGGACTGGTCAGGACCTTGAAACTGGGCAAGTTTAAAGAAAATCGTTTGCTCAGTTTTCGAGATATCGAAGTTCGAAATAGCCGACCCCATACCCAATATGGTCAGTATGGGCCATTTTCAAGTTAGCAGTACGTATAGTCAGAGAGTGTTGAAACTAATGAAATTTGGGTCAAACTTAGGACTGGTCAGGGCCTTGAAACTGCGCAAGTTTAAAGAAAATCGTTCGCTCAGTTTTTGAGATATCGAAGTTCGAAATAGCCGACCCCATACCCAATATGGGCAGTATGGGCCATTTTCAAGTTAGCAGTACGTTAGTCATAGAGTTTTCAAACTAATGAAATTTGGGTCAAACTTAGGACTGGTCAGGACCTTGAAACTGGGCAAGTTTAAAGAAAATCTTTCGCTCAGTTTACGAGATATCGAAGTTCGAAATAGCCGACCCCATACCCAATATGGACAGTATGGGCCATTTTCAAGTTAGCAGTACGTATAGTCAGAGAGTTTTGAAACTAATGAAATTTAGGTCAAACTTAGGACTGGTCAGGACCTTGAAACTGGGCAAGTTTAAAGAAAATCGTTCGCTCAGTTTTCGAGATATCGAAGTTCGAAATAGCCGACCCCATACCCAATATGGGCAATATGGGCCATTTTCAAGTTAGCAGTACGTTAGTCAGAGAGTTTTCAAACTAATGAAATTTGGGTCAAACTTAGGACTGGTCAGGACCTTGAAACTGGGCAAGTTTAAAGAAAATCGTTCGCTCAGTTTTCGAGATATCGAAGTTCGAAATAGCCGAGCCCATACCCAATATGGGCAGTATGGGCCATTTTCAAGTTAGCAGTACGTATAGTCAGAGAGTTTTGAAACTAATGAAATTTGGGTCAAACTTAGGACTGGTCAGGACCTTGAAACTGGGCAAGTTTAAAGAAAATCGTTCGCTCAGTTTTTGAGATATCGAAGTTCGAAATAGCCGACCCCATACCCAATATGGGCAGTATGGGCTATTTTCAAGTTAGCAGTACGTATAGTCAGAGAGTTTTGAAACTAATGAAATTTGGGTCAAACTTAGGACTGGTCAGGACCTTGAAACAGGGCAAGTTTAAAGAAAATCGTTCGCTCAGTTTTTGAGATATCGAAGTTCGAAATAGCCGACCCCATACCCAATATGGGCAGTATGGGCCATTTTCAAGTTAGCAGTACGTGTAGTCAGAGAGTTTTGAAACTAATGAAATTTGGGTCAAACTTAGGACTGGTCCGGACCTTGAAACTGGGCAAGTTTAAAGAAAATCGTTCGCTCAGTTTTTGAGATATCGAAGTTCGAAATAGCCGACCCCATACCAAATATGGGCAGTATGGGCCATTTTCAAGTTAGCAGTACGTTAGTCAGAGAGTTTTCAAACTAATGAAATTTGGGTCAAACTTAGGACTGGTCAGGACCTTGAAACTTGGCAAGTTTACAGAAAATCGTTCGCTCAGTTTTCGAGATATCGAAGTTCGAAATAGCCGACCGCATACCCAATATGGGCAGTATGGGCCATTTTCAAGTTAGCAGTACGTATAGTCAGAGAGTTTTGAAACTAATCAAATTTGGGTCAAACTTAGGACTGGTCAGGACCTTGAAACTGGGCAAGTTTAAAGAAAATCGTTCGCTCAGTTTTTGAGATATCGAAGTTCGAAATAGCCGACCCCATACCCAATATGGGCAGTATGGGCCATTTTCAAGTTAGCAGTACGTATAGTCAGAGAGTTTTGAAACTAATGAAATTTAGGTCAAACTTAGGACTGGTCAGGACCTTGAAACTGGGCAAGTTTAAAGAAAATCGTTCGCTCAGTTTTTGAGATATCGAAGTTCGAAATAGCCGACCCCATACCCAATATGGGCAGTATGGACCATTTTCAAGTTAGCAGTACGTTAGTCAGAGAGTTTTCAAACTAATCAAATTTGGGTCAAACTTAGGACTGGTCAGGACCTTGAAACTGGGCAAGTTTAAAGAAAATCGTTCGCTCAGTTTTCGAGATATCGAAGTTCGAAATAGCCGACCCCATACCCAATATGGGCAGTATGGGCCATTTTCAAGTTAGCAGTACGTATAGTCAGAGAGTTTTGAAACTAATGAAATTTGGGTCAAACTTAGGACTGGTCAGGACCTTGAAACTGGGCAAGTTTAAAGAAAATCGTTCGCTCAGTTTTCGAGATATCGAAGTTCGAAATAGCCGACCGCATACCCAATATGGGCAGTATGGGCCATTTTCAAGTTAGCAGTACGTATAGTCAGAGAGTTTTGAAACTAATGAAATTTGGGTCAAACTTAGGACTGGTCAGGACCTTGAAACTGGGCAAGTTTAAAGAAAATCGTTCGCTCAGTTTTTGAGATATCGAAGTTCGAAATAGCCGAACCCATACCCAATATGGGCAGTATGGGCCATTTTCAAGTTAGCAGTACGTATAGTCAGAGAGTTTTGAAACTAATGAAATTTGGGTCAAACTAAGGACTGGTCAGGACCTTGAAACTGGGCAAGTTTAAAGAAAATCGTTCGCTCAGTTTTTGAGATATCGAAGTTCGAAATAGCCGACCCCATACCCAATATGGGCAGTATGGGCCATTTTCAAGTTAACAGTACGTATAGTCAGAGAGTTTTGAAACTAATGAAATTTGGGTCAAACTTAGGACTGGTCAGGATCTTGAAACTGGGCAAGTTTAAAGAAAATCGTTCGCTCAGTTTTTGAGATATCGAAGTTCGAAATAGCCGACCCCATACCCAATATGGGCAGTATGGGTCATTTTCAAGTTAGCAGTACGTTAGTCAGAGAGTTTTGAAACTAATGAAATTTGGGTCAAACTTAGGACTGGTCAGGACCTTGAAACTTGAAACTGGGCAAGTTTAAAGAAAATCGTTCGCTCAGTTTTCGAGATATCGAAGTTCGAAATAGCCGAGCCCATACCCAATATGGGCAGTATGGGCCATTTTCAAGTTAGCAGTACGTATAGTCAGAGAGTTTTGAAACTAATGAAATTTGGGTCAAACTTAGGACTGGTCAGGACCTTGAAACTGGGCAAGTTTAAAGAAAATCGTTTGCTCAGTTTTTGAGATATCGAAGTTCGAAATAGCCGAGCCCATACCCAATATGGGCAGTATGGGCCATTTTCAAGTTAGCAGTACGTATAGTCAGAGAGTTTTGAAACTAATGAAATTTGGGTCAAACTTAGGACTGGTCAGGACCTTGAAACTGGGCAAGTTTAAAGAAAATCGTTCGCTCAGTTTTTGAGATATCGAAGTTCGAAATAGCCGACCCCATACCCAATATGGGCAGTATGGGCTATTTTCAAGTTAGCAGTACGTATAGTCAGAGAGTTTTGAAACTAATGAAATTTGGGTCAAACTTAGGACTGGTCAGGACCTTGAAACAGGGCAAGTTTAAAGAAAATCGTTCGCTCAGTTTTTGAGATATCGAAGTTCGAAATAGCCGACCCCATACCCAATATGGGCAGTATGGGCCATTTTCAAGTTAGCAGTACGTGTAGTCAGAGAGTTTTGAAACTAATGAAATTTGGGTCAAACTTAGGACTGGTCCGGACCTTGAAACTGGGCAAGTTTAAAGAAAATCGTTCGCTCAGTTTTTGAGATATCGAAGTTCGAAATAGCCGACCCCATACCAAATATGGGCAGTATGGGCCATTTTCAAGTTAGCAGTACGTTAGTCAGAGAGTTTTCAAACTAATGAAATTTGGGTCAAACTTAGGACTGGTCAGGACCTTGAAACTTGGCAAGTTTACAGAAAATCGTTCGCTCAGTTTTCGAGATATCGAAGTTCGAAATAGCCGACCGCATACCCAATATGGGCAGTATGGGCCATTTTCAAGTTAGCAGTACGTATAGTCAGAGAGTTTTGAAACTAATCAAATTTGGGTCAAACTTAGGACTGGTCAGGACCTTGAAACTGGGCAAGTTTAAAGAAAATCGTTCGCTCAGTTTTTGAGATATCGAAGTTCGAAATAGCCGACCCCATACCCAATATGGGCAGTATGGGCCATTTTCAAGTTAGCAGTACGTATAGTCAGAGAGTTTTGAAACTAATGAAATTTAGGTCAAACTTAGGACTGGTCAGGACCTTGAAACTGGGCAAGTTTAAAGAAAATCGTTCGCTCAGTTTTTGAGATATCGAAGTTCGAAATAGCCGACCCCATACCCAATATGGGCAGTATGGACCATTTTCAAGTTAGCAGTACGTTAGTCAGAGAGTTTTCAAACTAATCAAATTTGGGTCAAACTTAGGACTGGTCAGGACCTTGAAACTGGGCAAGTTTAAAGAAAATCGTTCGCTCAGTTTTCGAGATATCGAAGTTCGAAATAGCCGACCCCATACCCAATATGGGCAGTATGGGCCATTTTCAAGTTAGCAGTACGTATAGTCAGAGAGTTTTGAAACTAATGAAATTTGGGTCAAACTTAGGACTGGTCAGGACCTTGAAACTGGGCAAGTTTAAAGAAAATCGTTCGCTCAGTTTTCGAGATATCGAAGTTCGAAATAGCCGACCGCATACCCAATATGGGCAGTATGGGCCATTTTCAAGTTAGCAGTACGTATAGTCAGAGAGTTTTGAAACTAATGAAATTTGGGTCAAACTTAGGACTGGTCAGGACCTTGAAACTGGGCAAGTTTAAAGAAAATCGTTCGCTCAGTTTTTGAGATATCGAAGTTCGAAATAGCCGAACCCATACCCAATATGGGCAGTATGGGCCATTTTCAAGTTAGCAGTACGTATAGTCAGAGAGTTTTGAAACTAATGAAATTTGGGTCAAACTAAGGACTGGTCAGGACCTTGAAACTGGGCAAGTTTAAAGAAAATCGTTCGCTCAGTTTTTGAGATATCGAAGTTCGAAATAGCCGACCCCATACCCAATATGGGCAGTATGGGCCATTTTCAAGTTAACAGTACGTATAGTCAGAGAGTTTTGAAACTAATGAAATTTGGGTCAAACTTAGGACTGGTCAGGATCTTGAAACTGGGCAAGTTTAAAGAAAATCGTTCGCTCAGTTTTTGAGATATCGAAGTTCGAAATAGCCGACCCCATACCCAATATGGGCAGTATGGGTCATTTTCAAGTTAGCAGTACGTTAGTCAGAGAGTTTTGAAACTAATGAAATTTGGGTCAAACTTAGGACTGGTCAGGACCTTGAAACTTGAAACTGGGCAAGTTTAAAGAAAATCGTTCGCTCAGTTTTCGAGATATCGAAGTTCGAAATAGCCGAGCCCATACCCAATATGGGCAGTATGGGCCATTTTCAAGTTAGCAGTACGTATAGTCAGAGAGTTTTGAAACTAATGAAATTTGGGTCAAACTTAGGACTGGTCAGGACCTTGAAACTGGGCAAGTTTAAAGAAAATCGTTTGCTCAGTTTTTGAGATATCGAAGTTCGAAATAGCCGACCCCATACCCAATATGGGCAGTATGGGCCATTTTCAAGTTAGCAGTACGTATAGTCAGAGAGTTTTGAAACTAATGAAATTTGGGTCAAACTTAGGACTGGTCAGGACCTTGAAACTGGGCAAGTTTAAAGAAAATCGTTCGCTCAGTTTTCGAGATATCGAAGTTCGAAATAGCCGACCCCATACCCAATATGGGCAGTATGGGCCATTTTCAAGTTAGCAGTACGTATAGTCAGAGAGTTTTGAAACTAATGAAAGTTGGGTCAAACTTAGTACTGGTCAGGACCTTGAAACTGGGCAAGTTTAAAGAAAATCGTTCGCTCAGTTTTTGAGATATCGAAGTTCGAAATAGCCGACCCCATATCCAATATGGACAGTATAGGCCATTTTCAAGTTAGCAGCACGTATAGTCAGAGAGTTTTGAAACTAATGAAATTTGGGTCAAACTTAGGACTGGTCAGGACCTTGAAACTGGGCAAGTTTAAAGAAAATCGTTCGCTCAGTTTTTGAGATATCGAAGTTCGAAATAGCCGACCCCATACCAAATATGGGCAGTATGGGCCATTTTTAAGTTAGCAGTACGTTAGTCAGAGAGTTTTCAAACTAATGAAATTTGGGTCAAACTTAGGACTGGTCAGGACCTTGAAACTTGGCAAGTTTAAAGAAAATCGTTCGCTCAGTTTTCGAGATATCGAAGTTCGAAATAGCCGACCGCATACCCAATATGGGCAGTATGGGCCATTTTCAAGTTAGCAGTACGTATAGTCAGAGAGTTTTGAAACTAATCAAATTTGGGTCAAACTTAGGACTGGTCAGGACCTTGAAACTGGGCAAGTTTAAAGAAAATCGTTTGCTCAGTTTTTGAGATATCGAAGTTCGAAATAGCCGACCCCATACCCAATATGGGCAGTATGGGCCATTTTCAAGTTAGCAGTACGTATAGTCAGAGAGTTTTGAAACTAATGAAATTTAGGTCAAACTTAGGACTGGTCAGGACCTTGAAACTGGGCAAGTTTAAAGAAAATCGTTCGCTCAGTTTTTGAGATATCGAAGTTCGAAATAGCCGACCCCATACCCAATATGGGCAGTATGGGCCATTTTCAAGTTAGCAGTACGTTAGTCAGAGAGTTTTCAAACTAATGAAATTTGGGTCAAACTTAGGACTGGTCAGGACCTTGAAACTGGGCAAGTTTAAAGAAAATCGTTCGCTCAGTTTTCGAGATATCAAAGTTCGAAATAGCCGACCCCATACCCAATATGGGCAGTATGGGCCATTTTCAAGTTAGCAGTACGTATAGTCAGAGAGTTTTGAAACTAATGAAATTTGGGTCAAACTTAGGACTGGTCAGGACCTTGAAACTGGGCAAGTTTAAAGAAAATCGTTCGCTCAGTTTTCGAGATATCGAAGTTCGAAATAGCCGACCGCATACCCAATATGGGCAGTATGGGCCATTTTCAAGTTAGCAGTACGTATAGTCAGAGAGTTTTGAAACTAATGAAATTTGGGTCAAACTTAGGACTGGTCAGGACCTTGAAACTGAGCAAGTTTAAAGAAAATCGTTCGCTCAGTTTTTGAGATATCGAAGTTCGAAATAGCCGAACCCATACCCAATATGGGCAGTATGGGCCATTTTCAAGTTAGCAGTATGTATAGTCAGAGAGTTTTGAAACTAATGAAATTTGGGTCAAACTAAGGACTGGTCAGGACCTTGAAACTGGGCAAGTTTAAAGAAAATCGTTCGCTCAGTTTTTGAGATATCGAAGTTCGAAATAGCCGACCCCATACCCAATATGGGCAGTATGGGTCATTTTCAAGTTAGCAGTACGTTAGTCAGAGAGTTTTCAAACTAATGAAATTTGGGTCAAACTTAGGACTGGTCAGGACCTTGAAACTGGGCAAGTTTAAAGTTAAAAGTTTAAAGTTTAAAGTTAACTGGGCAAGTTTAAGTTAGCAGTACGTATAGTGAGAGAGTTTTGAAACTAATGAAATTTGGGTCAAACTTAGGACTGGTCAGGACCTTGAAACTGGGCAAGTTTAAAGAAAATCGTTCGCTCGGTTTTTGAGATATCGAAGTTCGAAATAGCCGACCGCATACCCAATATGGGCAGTATGGGCCATTTTCAAGTTAGCAGTACGTATAGTCAGAGAGTTTTGAAGCTAATGAAATTTGGGTCAAACTTAGGACTGGTCAGGACCTTGAAACTGGGCAAGTTTAAAGAAAATCGTTCGCTCAGTTTTCGAGATATCGAAGTTCGAAATAGCCGACCCCATACCCAATAAGGGCAGTATGGGCCATTTTCAAGTTAGCAGTACGTATAGTCAGAGAGTTTTGAAACTAATGAAATTTGGGTCAAACTTAGGACTGGTCAGGTCCTTGAAACTGGGCAAGTTTAAAGAAAATCGTTCGCTCAGTTTTTGAGATATCGAAGTTCGAAATAGCCGACCCCATACCCAATATGGGCAGTATGGGCCATTTTCAAGTTAGCAGTACGTATAGTCAGAGAGTTTTGAAACTAATGAAATTTGGGTCAAACTTAGGACTGGTCAGGGCCTTGAAACTGCGCAAGTTTAAAGAAAATCGTTCGCTCAGTTTTCGAGATATCGAAGTTCGAAATAGCCGACCCCATACCCAATATGGGCAGTATGGGTCATTTTCAAGTTAGCAGTACGTATAGTGAGAGAGTTTTGAAACTAATGAAATTTGGGTCAAACTTAGGACTGGTCAGGACCTTGAAACTGGGCAAGTTTAAAGAAAATCGTTCGCTCAGTTTTTGAGATATCGAAGTTCGAAATAGCCGACCCCATACCCAATATGGTCAGTATGGGCCATTTTCAAGTTAGCAGTACGTATAGTCAGAGAGTTTTGAAACTAATGAAATTTAAGTCAAACTTAGGACTGGTCAGGACCTTGAAACTGGGCAAGTTTAAAGAAAATCGTTCGCTCAGTTTTTGAGATATCGAAGTTCGAAATAGCCGACCCCATACCCAATATGGGCAGTATGGGCCATTTTCAAGTTAGCAGTACGTTAGTCATAGAGTTTTCAAACTAATGAAATTTGGGTCAAACTTAGGACTGGTCAGGACCTTGAAACTGGGCAAGTTTAAAGAAAATCGTTCGCTCAGTTTTCGAGATATCGAAGTTCGAAATAGCCGACCCCATACCCAATATGGACAGTATGGGCCATTTTCAAGTTAGCAGTACGTATAGTCAGAGAGTTTTGAAACTAATGAAATTTGGGTCAAACTTAGGACTGGTCAGGACCTTGAAACTGGGCAAGTTTAAAGAAAATCGTTCGCTCAGTTTTCGAGATATCGAAGTTCGAAATAGCCGACCGCATACCCAATATGGGCAGTATGGGCCATTTTCAAGTTAGCAGTACGTATAGTCAGAGAGTTTTGAAACTAATGAAATTTGGGTCAAACTTAGGACTGGTCAGGACCTTGAAACTGGGCAAGTTTAAAGAAAATCGTTCGCTCTGTTTTCGAGATATCGAAGTTCGAAATAGCCGACCCCATACCCAATATGGGCAGTATGGGCCATTTTCAAGTTAGCAGTACGTATAGTCAGAGAGTGTTGAAACTAATGAAATTTGGGTCAAACTTAGGACTGGTCAGGACCTTGAAACTGGGCAAGTTTAAAGAAAATCGTTCGCTCAGTTTTTTAGATATCGAAGTTCGAAATAGCCGACCGCATACCCAATATGGGCAGTATGGGCCATTTTCAAGTTAGCAGTACGTTAGTCAGAGAGTTTTCAAACTAATGAAATTTGGGTCAAACTTAGGACTGGTCAGGACCTTGAAACTGGGCAAGTTTAAAGAAAATCGTTCGCTCAGTTTTCGAGATATCGAAGTTCGAAATAGCCGACCCCATACCCAATATGGGCAGTATGGGCCATTTTCAAGTTAGCAGTACGTTAGTCAGAGAGTTTTCAAACTAATGAAATTTGGGTCAAACTTAGGACTGGTCAGGACCTTGAAACTGGGCAAGTTTAAAGAAAATCGTTCGCTCAGTTTTCGAGATATCGAAGTTCGAAATAGCCGAGCCCATACCCAATATGGGCAGTATGGGCCATTTTCAAGTTAGCAGTACGTATAGTCAGAGAGTTTTGAAACTAATGAAATTTGGGTCAAACTTAGGACTGGTCAGGACCTTGAAACTGGGCAAGTTTAAAGAAAATCGTTCGCTCAGTTTTCGAGATATAGAAGTTCGAAATAGCCGACCGCATACCCAATATGGGCAGTATGGGCCATTTTCAAGTTAGCAGTACGTATAGTCAGAGAGTTTTGAAACTAATGAAATTTGGGTCAAACTTAGGACTGGTCAGGACCTTGAAACTGGGCAAGTTTAAAGAAAATCGTTCGCTCAGTTTTTGAGATATCGAAGTTCGAAATAGCCGAACCCATACCCAATATGGGCAGTATGGGCCATTTTCAAGTTAGCAGTACGTATAGTCAGAGAGTTTTGAAACTAATGAAATTTGGGTCAAACTAAGGACTGGTCAGGACCTTGAAACTGGGCAAGTTTAAAGAAAATCGTTCGCTCAGTTTTTGAGATATCGAAGTTCGAAATAGCCGACCCCATACCCAATATGGGCAGTATGGGTCATTTTCAAGTTAGCAGTACGTTAGTCAGAGAGTTTTCAAACTAATGAAATTTGGGTCAAACTTAGGACTGGTCAGGACCTTGAAACTGGGCAAGTTTAAAGTTAAAAGTTTAAAGTTTAAAGTTAACTGGGCAAGTTTAAGTTAGCAGTACGTATAGTGAGAGAGTTTTGAAACTAATGAAATTTGGGTCAAACTTAGGACTGGTCAGGACCTTGAAACTGGGCAAGTTTAAAGAAAATCGTTCGCTCAGTTTTTGAGATATCGAAGTTCGAAATAGCCGACCCCATACCCAATATGGGCAGTATGGGCCATTTTCAAGTTAGCAGTACGTATAGTCAGAGAGTTTTGAAGCTAATGAAATTTGGGTCAAACTTAGGACTGGTCAGGACCTTGAAACTGGGCAAGTTTAAAGAAAATCGTTCGCTCAGTTTTCGAGATATCGAAGTTCGAAATAGCCGACCCCATACCCAATAAGGGCAGTATGGGCCATTTTCAAGTTAGCAGTACGTATAGTCAGAGAGTTTTGAAACTAATGAAATTTGGGTCAAACTTAGGACTGGTCAGGACCTTGAAACTGGGCAAGTTTAAAGAAAATCGTTCGCTCAGTTTTTGAGATATCGAAGTTCGAAATAGCCGACCCCATACCCAATATGGGCAGTATGGGCCATTTTCAAGTTAGCAGTACGTTAGTCAGAGAGTTTTCAAACTAATGAAATTTGGGTCAAACTTAGGACTGGTCAGGACCTTGAAACTTGGCAAGTTTAAAGAAAATCGTTCGCTCAGTTTTTGAGATATCGAAGTTCGAAATAGCCGAGCCCATACCCAATATGGGCAGTATGGGCCATTTTCAAGTTAGCAGTACGTTAGTCATAGAGTTTTCAGGACAGGAAAATCGTTCGCTCAGTTTTTGAGATATCGAAGTTCGAAATAGCCGACCCCATACCCAATATGGGCAGTATGGGCCATTTTCAAGTTAGCAGTACGTATAGTCAGAGAGTTTTGAAACTAATGAAATTTAGGTCAAACTTAGGACTGGTCAGGACCTTGAAACTGGGCAAGTTTAAAGAAAATCGTTCGCTCAGTTTTCGAGATATCGAAGTTCGAAATAGCCGACCCCATACCCAATATGGACAGTATGGGCCATTTTCAAGTTAGCAGTACGTATAGTCAGAGAGTTTTGAAACTAATGAAATTTGGGTCAAACTTAGGACTGGTCAGGACCTTGAAACTGGGCAAGTTTAAAGAAAATCGTTCGCTCAGTTTTCGAGATATCGAAGTTCGAAATAGCCGACCGCATACCCAATATGGTCAGTATGGGCCATTTTCAAGTTAGCAGTACGTATAGTCAGAGAGTGTTGAAACTAATGAAATTTGGGTCAAACTTAGGACTGGTCAGGGCCTTGAAACTGCGCAAGTTTAAAGAAAATCGTTCGCTCAGTTTTAGAGATATCGAAGTTCGAAATAGCCGACCCCATACCCAATATGGGCAGTATGGGCCATTTTCAAGTTAGCAGTACGTTAGTCATAGAGTTTTCAAACTAATGAAATTTGGGTCAAACTTAGGACTGGTCAGGACCTTGAAACTGGGCAAGTTTAAAGAAAATCGTTCGCTCAGTTTTCGAGATATCGAAGTTCGAAATAGCCGACCCCATACCCAATATGGACAGTATGGGCCATTTTCAAGTTAGCAGTACGTATAGTCAGAGAGTTTTGAAACTAATGAAATTTAGGTCAAACTTAGGACTGGTCAGGACCTTGAAACTGGGCAAGTTTAAAGAAAATCGTTCGCTCAGTTTTCGAGATATCGAAGTTCGAAATAGCCGACCGCATACCCAATATGGTCAGTATGGGCCATTTTCAAGTTAGCAGTACGTATAGTCAGAGAGTTTTGAAACTAATGAAATTTGGGTCAAACTTAGGACTGGTCAGGACCTTGAAACTGGGCAAGTTTAAAGAAAATCGTTCGCTCAGTTTTCGAGATATCGAAGTTCGAAATAGCCGACCCCATACCCAATATGGGCAGTATGGGCCATTTTCAAGTTAGCAGTACGTATAGTCAGAGAGTGTTGAAACTAATGAAATTTGGGTCAAACTTAGGACTGGTCAGGACCTTGAAACTGGGCAAGTTTAAAGAAAATCGTTCGCTCAGTTTTTTAGATATCGAAGTTCGAAATAGCCGACCGCATACCCAATATGGGCAGTATGGGCCATTTTCAAGTTAGCAGTACGTTAGTCAGAGAGTTTTCAAACTAATGAAATTTGGGTCAAACTTAGGACTGGTCAGGACCTTGAAACTGGGCAAGTTTAAAGAAAATCGTTCGCTCAGTTTTTGAGATATCGAAGTTCGAAATAGCCGACCCCATACCCAATATGGGCAGTATGGGCCATTTTCAAGTTAGCAGTACGTTAGTCAGAGAGTTTTCAAACTAATGAAATTTGGGTCAAACTTAGGACTGGTCAGGACCTTGAAACTGGGCAAGTTTAAAGAAAATCGTTCGCTCAGTTTTCGAGATATCGAAGTTCGAAATAGCCGAGCCCATACCCAATATGGGCAGTATGGGCCATTTTCAAGTTAGCAGTACGTATAGTCAGAGAGTTTTGAAACTAATGAAATTTGGGTCAAACTTAGGACTGGTCAGGACCTTGAAACTGGGCAAGTTTAAAGAAAATCGTTCGCTCAGTTTTCGAGATATCGAAGTTCGAAATACCCGACCCCATACCCAATATGGGCAGTATGGTCCATTTTCAAGTTAGCAGTACGTATAGTCAGAGAGTTTTGAAACTAATGAAATTTGGGTCAAACTTAGGACTGGTCAGGACCTTGAAACTTGGCAAGTTTAAAGAAAATCGTTCGCTCAGTTTTTGAGATATCGAAGTTCGAAATAGCCGACCCCATACCCAATATGGACAGTATGGGCCATTTTCAAGTTAGCAGTACGTATAGTCAGAGAGTTTTGAAACTAATGAAATTTAGGTCAAACTTAGGATTGGTCAGGACCTTGAAACTGGGCAAGTTTAAAGAAAATCGTTCGCTCAGTTTTCGAGATATCGAAGTTCGAAATAGCCGACCGCATACCCAATATGGTCAGTATGGGCCATTTTCAAGTTAGCAGTACGTATAGTCAGAGAGTTTTGAAACTAATGAAATTTGGGTCAAACTTAGGACTGGTCAGGACCTTGAAACTGGGCAAGTTTAAAGAAAATCGTTCGCTCAGTTTTCGAGATATCGAAGTTCGAAATAGCCGACCCCATACCCAATATGGGCAGTATGGGCCATTTTCAAGTTAGCAGTACGTATAGTCAGAGAGTGTTGAAACTAATGAAATTTGGGTCAAACTTAGGACTGGTCAGGACCTTGAAACTGGGCAAGTTTAAAGAAAGGTACAAGTAGGCAAAGATCAGAAGATTAAAGAAAGGTACAAGTAGGCAAAGATCAGAAAATCGTTCGCTCAGTTTTTTAGATATCGAAGTTCGAAATAGCCGACCGCATACCCAATATGGGCAGTATGGGCCATTTTCAAGTTAGCAGTACGTATAGTCAGAGAGTTTTGAAACTAATGAAATTTTGGTCAAACTTAGGACTGGTCAGGACCTTGAAACTGATCGAGTTTAAAGAAAATCGTTCGCTCAGTTTTCGAGATATCGAAGTTCGAAATAGCCGACCCCATACCCAATATGGACAGTATGGGCCATTTTCAAGTTAGCAGTACGTTAGTCAGAGAGTTTTCAAACTAATGAAATTTGGGTCAAACTTAGGACTGGTCAGGACCTTGAAACTGGGCAAGTTTAAAGAAAATCGTTCGCTCAGTTTTCGAGATATCGAAGTTCGAAATAGCCGAGCCCATACCCAATATGGGCAGTATGGGCCATTTTCAAGTTAGCAGTACGTATAGTCAGAGAGTTTTGAAACTAATGAAATTTGGGTCAAACTTAGGACTGGTCAGGACCTTGAAACTGGGCAAGTTTAAAGAAAATCGTTCGCTCAGTTTTCGAGATATCGAAGTTCGAAATACCCGACCCCATACCCAATATGGGCAGTATGGTCCATTTTCAAGTTAGCAGTACGTATAGTCAGAGAGTTTTGAAACTAATGAAATTTGGGTCAAACTTAGGACTGGTCAGGACCTTGAAACTTGGCAAGTTTAAAGAAAATCGTTCGCTCTGTTTTCGAGATATCGAAGTTCGAAATAGCCGACCCCATACCCAATGTGGGCAGTATCGGCCATTTTCAAGTTAGCAGTACGAATAGTCAGAGAGTTTTGAAACTAATGAAATTTGGGTCAAACTTAGGACTGGTCAGGACCTTGAAACTGGGCAAGTTTAAAGAAAATCGTTCGCTCAGTTTTTGAGATATCGAAGTTCGAAATAGCCGACCCCATACCCAATATGGGCAGTATGGGCCATTTTCAAGTTAGCAGGTCGTTAGTCAGAGAGTTTTCAAACTAATGAAATTTGGGTCAAACTTAGGACTGGTCAGGACCTTGAAACTGGGCAAGTTTAAAGAAAATCGTTCGCTCAGTTTTTGAGATATCGAAGTTCGAAATAGCCGACCCCATACCCAATATGGGCAGTATGGGCCATTTTCAAGTTAGCAGTACGTATAGTCAGAGAGTTTTGAAACTAATGAAATTTGGGTCAAACTTAGGACTGGTCAGGACCTTGACACTTGGCAAACTTAAAGAAAATCGTTCGCTCAGTTTTTGAGATATCGAAGTTCGAAATAGCCGACCCCATACCCAATATGGGCAGTATGGGCCATTTTCAAGTTAGCAGTGCGTATAGTCAGAGAGTTTGAAACTAATGAAATTTTGGGCAAACTTAGGACTGGTCAGGACCTTGAAACTGGGCAAGTTTAAAAAAAATCGATCGCTCAATTTTCGAGATATCGAAGTTCGAAATAGCCGACCCCATACCCAATATGGGAAGTATGGGCCATTTTCAAGTTAGCAGTGCGTATAGTCACAGAGTTTTGAAACTAATGAAATTTAGGTCAAACTTAGGACTGGTCAGGACCTTGAATCTGGGTAAGTTTTAAGAAAATCGTTCGCTCAGTTTTTGAGATATCGAAGTTCGAAATAGCCGACCCCATACCCAATTTGGGCAGTATGGGCCATTTTCAAGTTAGCAGTACGTATAGTCAGAGAGTTTTGAAACTAATGAAATTTGAGTCAAACTTAGGACTGGTCAGGACCTTAAAACTGGGCAAGTTTAAAGAAAATCGTTCGCTTAGTTTTTGAGATATCGAAGTTCGAAATAGCCGACCTCATACTCAATATGTGCAGTATGGGCCATTTTCAAGTTAGCAGTACGTATAGTCAGAGAGTTTTGAAACTAATGAAATTTAGGTCAAACTTAGGACTGGTCAGGACCTTGAAACTGGGCAAGATTAAAGAAAATCGTTCGCTAAATTTTTGAGATATCCGTGTTCGAAATAGCCGACCCCATACCCAATATGGGCAGTATGGGCCATTTTCAAGTTAGCAGTACGTATAGTCAGAGAGCTTTGAAACTAATGAAATTTGGGTCGAACTTAGGACTGGTCAGGACCTTGAAACTGGGCAAGTTTAAAGAAAATCGTTCTCTCAGTTTTCGAGATATCGAAGTTCGAAATAGCCGACCCCATACCCAATATGGGCAGTATGGGCCATTTTCAAGTTAGCAGTGCGTATAGTCAGAGAGTTTTGAAACTAATGATATTTGGGCCAAACTTAGGACTGGTCAGGACCTTAAAACTGGGCAAGTTTAAAGAAAATCGTTCGCTCAGTTTTCGAGATATCGAAGTTCGAAATAGCCGACCCCATACCCAATATGGGCAGTATGGGCCATTTTCAAGTTAGCAGTACGTATAGTCAGAGAGTTTTGAAACTAATGAAATTTGGGTCAAACTTAGGACTGGTCAGGACCTTGAAACTGGGCTAGATTAAAGAAAATCGTTCGCTCAGTTTTCGAGATATCGGTGTTCGAGATATCCGACAACATACCCAATATGGACAGTATCGGCCATTTTGAAGTTAGCAGTACGTATAGTCAGAGAGTTTTGAAACTAATAAAATTTTGGTCAAACTTAGGACAGGTCAGGACCTTGAAACTGGGCGAGTTTAAAGAAAATCGTTCGCTCAGTTTTCGAGATATCGGTGTTCGAGATAGACGACGCCATACCCAATATATGCAGTATGGGCCATTTTCAAGTTAGCAGTACGTATAGTCAGAGAGTTTTGAAACTAATGAAATTTTGGACAAACTTAGGACTGGCCAGGACCTTGAAACTGGGCGAGTTTAAAGAAAATCGTTTGCTCAGTTTTCGAGATGTCGGTGTTCAGTCTCCCTGACTATACGTACTGCTAACTTGAAAATGGCCCATACTGTCCATATTGGGTATGGGGTCGGCTATCACGAACACCGATATCTCAAAAACTGAGCAAACGATTTTCTTTAAACTCGCCAAGTTTCAAGGTCCAGTCCTAAGTCCTAAGTTTGACCAAAATTTCATTAGTTTCAAAACTCTCTGACTATACGTACTGCTAACTTGAAAATGGCCCATACTGCCCATATTGGGTATGGCGTCGGCTATCTCGAACACCGATATCTCAAAAACTGAGCGAACGATTTTCTTCAAACTCGCTCAGTTTCAAGGTCCTGACCAGTCCTAAGTTTGACCAAAATTTCATTAGTTTCAAAACTCTCTGACTATACGTACTGCTAACTTGAAAATGGCCCATACTGCCCATATTGGGTATGGCGTCGGCTATCTCGAATACCTTTATCTCAAATACTGAGCTATCGATTTTTTTTAAACTCGCCCAGTTTCAAGATCCTGACCAGTCCTAAGTTTGACCAAAATTTCATTAGTTTCAAAACTCTCTGACTATACGTACTGCTAACTTAAAAATGGCCAATACTGTCCATATTGGGTATGGGGTCGGCTATCTCGAACACTGATATCTCAAAAACTGAGCGAACGATTTTCTTTAAACTCGCCCAGTTATGGGGTCGACTATCTCGAACACCGATATCTCAAAAACTGAGCGAACGATTTTCTTTAAACTCGCCCAGTTTCAAGTTCCTGACCAGTCCTAAGTTTGACCAAAATTTCATTAGTTTCAAAACTCTCTGACTATACGTACTGCTAACTTGAAAATGGCTCATACTGCCCATATTGGGTATGGCGTCGGCTATCTCGAACACTGATATCTTAAAAACTGAGCGAACGATTTTCTTTAAACTCGCCAAGTTGCAAGGTCCTGACCAGTCCTAAGTTTGACCAAAATTTCATTAGTTTCAAAACTCTCTGACTATACGTACTGCTAACTTGAAAATGGCCCATACTGCCCATATTGGGTATGGCGTCGGCTATCTCGAATACCTTTATCTCGAATACTGAGTATCGATTTTCTTTAAACTCGCCCAGTTTCAAGGTCCTGACCAGTCCTAAGTATGACCAAAATTTCATTAGTTTCAAAACTCTCTGACTATACGTACTGCTAACTTAAAAATGGCCAATACTGTCCATATTGGGTATGGGGTCGGCTATCTCGAACACTGATATCTCAAAAACTGAGCGAACGATTTTCTTTAAACTCGCCCAGTTTCAAGGTCCTGACCAGTCCTAAGTTTGACCAAAATTTCATTAGTTTCAAAACTCTCTGACTATACGTACTGCTAACTTGAAAATGGCCCATACTGTCCATATTGGTATGGGGTCGACTATCTCGAACACCGATATCTCAAAAACTGAGCGAACGATTTTCTTTAGACTCGACCAGTTTCAAGTTCCTGACCAGTCCTAAGTTTGACCAAAATTTCATTAGTTTCAAAACTCTCTGACTATACGTACTGCTAACTTGAAAATGGCCCATACTGCCCATATTGGGTATGGCGTCGGCTATCTCGAACACTGATATCTCAAAAACTGAGCGAACGATTTTCTTTAAACTCGCCAAGTTTCAAGGTCCTGACCAGTCCTAAGTTTGACCAAAATTTCATTAGTTTCAAAACTCTCTGACTATACGTACTGCTAACTTGAAAATGGCCCATACTGTCCATATTGGGTATGGCGTCAGCTATCTCGAATACCGATATCTCAAATACTGAGCAATCGATTTTCTTTAAAACTCGCCCAGTTTTAAGGTCCAGACCAGTCCTAAGTTTGACCAAAATTTCATTAGTTTCAAAACTTTCTGACTATACGTACTGCTAACTTGAAAATGGCACATACTGTCCATATTGGGTATGGCGTCAGCTATCTCGAACACCGATATCTCAAAAACTGAGTGAACGATTTTCTTTAAACTCGCCCAGTTTCAAGGTCCTGACGAGTCCTAAGTTTCACCAAAATTTCATTAGTTTCAAAACTCTCTGACTATACGTACTGCTAACTTGAAAATGGCCCATACTGTCCATATTGGGTATGTGGTCGGCTATCTCGAACACCGATATCTCAAAAACTGAGCGAACGATTTTCTTTAAACTCGCCCAGTTTCAAGGTCCTGACCAGTCCTAAGTTTGACCGAAATTTCATTAGTTTTAAACTCTCTGACTATACGTACTGCTGGCTTATACTTCATACTCCCGGTCCCGAATATCTACACAACTGAAAGGTACAGCGTCACATCTCAACTCAGCTCAACTTACTCAGCTCATCATGCTCAGCACATAGGGACAAAAAGTATGCATATAAAAAAACGCAACGAATTCTCAGCTTAGCTTAACTCATCTAGCTGAGCTTGCAGCTTGCCGTATTTATTCTGTGGACCGTTATATTCCTTATATATTGAAGATACTTATACCATACGGGATGATCAAAGATGTAAGTTGAGTTGGATAAGTTGTTATAGTTGCATTTAATATAACAAATAGTAGCTGATTGTAGAACGAACTATTCATGGATACTAAACAATGTAAGTTGAGTTGGATGAGTTATAATAGTTAGCATATAGGTTGGGGAACATAGGATATCATACTTTATAATATGTCTTAATATTTAAGTTAAGTTCGATGAGTTCAGTAAGTTGAGTAACCTAAGTTGAATGTTAAGTTCTATAAGTAGGGTTACTTGCATGTTGAGTTCGCTGAGTTGGATAAGTTAAAGAATAAGTTCGATGAGTTGGATAAGTTGATCAGTAAGTGCGATGAGTTGGATAAGTTGCATAAGTTGAACAGTAAGTTCGATGAGTTGGATAAGTTATACGCTGAGTTCCATGTTAAGTTCGATAAGTAGGGTAAGTTGCATCTGGAGTTCGCTGAGTTGGATAAGTTAAAGAATAAGTTCGATGAGTTGGATAAGTTGAACAGTAAGTTGGATGAGTTAGATAAGTTGTAAGCTGAGTTGGATGAGTTGGATAAGTTGCATGTTGAGTTGGATGAGTTGGATAAGTTATACGCTGAGTTCCATGAGTTTGATAAGTTGCATGTTGAGTTGGATGAGTTGGATAAGTTATACGGCGAGTTCGATGAGTTCGATAAGTTGAACAGTAAGTTGGATGAGTTGGATAAGTTGTAAGCTGAGTTGGGTAAGTTGCATTAGTTGAACAGTATGTTGGATGAGTTGGATAAGTTGAAAGCTGAGTTGGGTAAGTTGCATAAGTTGAACAGTAAGTTGGATGAGTTGGATAAGTTGTAAGCTGAGTTGGGTAAGTTGCATAAGTTGAACAGTAAGTTCGATGAGTTCGATAAGTTGTAAGCCGAGTTCGATGAGTTGGATAAGTTGAACAGTAAGTTGGATGAGTTAGATAAGTTGTAAGCTGAGGTCAATGAGTTGGATAAGTTGCATGTTGAGTTGGATGAGTTGGATAAGTTATACGATGAGTTGGATAAGTTGCATGCTGAGTTGGATGATATGCATAAGTTGAACTACAAGTTCGTGAAGTTCGATAAGTTGAACAGTAAGTTGCATGAGTTGGATAAGTTGTAAGCTGAGTTGGGTAAGTTGCATTAGTTAAACAGTATGTTGGATGAGTTGGATAAGTTGTAAGCTAAGTTGGGTAAGTTGCATAAGTTGAACAGTAAGTTCGATAAGTTGAACAGAAAGTTGGATGAGTTGGATAAGTTGTAAGCTGAGTTCGATGAGTTGGATCAATTGAACAGTAAGTTCGATGAGTTGGATAAGTTGCATAAGTTGAACAGTAAGTTCGATGAGTTGGATAAGTTATACGCTGAGTTGCATGAGTTTGATAAGTTGCATGTTTAGTTGGATGAGTTGGATGAGTTGGATAAGTAATACGCTGAGTTGGATGAGTTGGATAAGTTGCATGTTGAGTTGGGTAAGTTGCATAAGTTGAACAGTAAGTCGGATGAGTTGGATAAGTTGCATAAGTTGAACATTAAGTTCGATAAGTTGAACATCGAACTTACTGTTCAACTTATGCAACTAACCCAACTCAGCTTAACTTATCCAACTCATCCAACTTACTGTTCAACTTATGCAACTTACCCAACTCAGCTTACAACTTATCCAACTCATCCAACATACTGTTCAACTAATGCAACTTACCCAACTCAGCTTTCAACTTATCCAACTCATCCAACTTACTGTTCAACTTATCGAACTCATCGAACTCGGCGTATAACTCAACATGCAACTTATCAAACTCATGGAACTCAGCGTATAACTTATCCAACTCATCCAACTCAACATGCAACTTATCCAACTCACCGAACTCAGCTTACAACTTATCCAACTCATCCAACTTACTGTTCAACTTATCAAACTCATCGAACTTACTGTTCAACTTATGCAACTTACCCAACTCAGCTTAACTTATCCAACTCATCCAACTTACTGTTCAACTTATGCAACTCACCCAACTCAGCTTACAACTTATCCAACTCATCCAACTTACTGTTCAATTTATCTAACTTAACGAACTGATAGTTCAACTTATGCAACTCATCCAACTCAGCATGCAACTTATCCAACTCATCGAACTCATTGTGTAACTTATCCAACTCATCCAACTCAACATGCAACTTATCCAACTCATCAAACTCAGCTTACAACTTATCCAACTCATCCAACTTACTGTTTAACTTACCGAACTCATCGAACTTACTGTTCAACTTATGCAACTTACCCAACTCAGCTTACAACTTATCCAACTCATCCAACTTACTGTTCAACTTATGCAACTCATCGAACTCAGCTTACAACTTATCCAACTCATCCAACTCACTGTTCAACTTATCGAACTCATCGAACTTACTGTTCAACTTATGCAACTTACCCAACTCAGCTTACGACTTATCCAACTCATCCAACTTACTGTTTAACTTATGCAACTAATCGAACTCAGCTTACAACTTATCAAACTCATCCAACATACTGTTCAACTTATCGAACTCATCGAACATACTGTTCAACTTATGCAACTTACCCAACTCAGCTTACAACTTATCCAACTCATCCAACTCAGCTTACAACTTATCCAACTCATCCAACTTACTGTTCAACTTATCGAACTTAACGAACTTATAGTTCAAATTATGCAACTCATCGAACTCAGCATGCAACTTATGCAACTTACCCAACTCAGCTTATAACTTATCCAACTCATCCAACTTACTGTTCAACTTATCGAACTCATCGAACTTACTGTTCAACTTATTGAGCTCATCGAACATTTCGTATAACTTATCCAACTCATCCAACTTACTGTTCAACTTGTGCAACTTACCCAACTCAGCTTACAACTTATCCAACTCATCCAACTTACTGTTCAATTTATCGAACTTAACGAACTTAAAGTTCAACATATGCAACTCATTGAACTCAGCATGCAACTTATCCAACTCATCGTATAACTTATCCAACTCATCCAACTCAACATGCAACTAATCCAACTCATCGAACTCAGCTTACAACTTATCCAACTCATCCAAGTTACTGTTTAACTTATCGAATTCATCGAACTTACTGTTCAACTTATGCAACTTACCCAACTCAGCTTACACTTTATCCAACTCATCCAACTTACTGTTCAACTTATGCAACTTACCCAATTCAGCTTACAACCTAACGAACTGATAGTTCAACTCATGCAACTCATAGAACTCAGCATGCAACTTATCCAACTCATCGAACTCAGCTTACAACTTATCCAACTCATCCAACTTACTGTTTAACTTATTGAACTCATCGAACTTACTGTTCAACTTATGTAACTCATCCAACTCAGCATGCAACTTATCCAACTCATCGAACATTTCGTATAACTTATCCAACTCATCGAACTCAGCTTACAACTTACCCAACTCATCTAACTTACTGTTCAACTTATCGAACTCATCGAACTTGCTGTTCAACTTATGCAACTTACCCAACTTACCCAACTCATCCGACTTACTGTTCAACTTATGCAACTTACCCAACTCAGCTTACAGCTTATCCAACTCATTCAACTTACTGTTCAACTTATCGAACTTAACGAACTTATAGTTCAACTTATGCAACTCATCCAACTCAGCATGCAACTTATCCAACTCATCGAACTCTTCGTATAACTTATCCAACTCATCCAACTCAACATGCAACTTATCCAACTCAGCTTACAACTTATCCAACTCATCCAACTTACTGTTCAACTTATCAAACTCATCGAACTTACTGTTCAACTTATGCAACTTACCCAACTCAGCTTAACTTATCCAACTCATCCAACTTACTGTTCAACTTATGCAACTCACCCAACTCAGCTTACAACTTATCCAACTCATCCAACTTACTGTTCAATTTATCTAACTTAACGAACTGATAGTTCAACTTATGCAACTCATCCAACTCAGCATGCAACTTATCCAACTCATCGAACTCATTGTGTAACTTATCCAACTCATCCAACTCAACATGCAACTTATCCAACTCATCAAACTCAGCTTACAACTTATCCAACTCATCCAACTTACTGTTTAACTTACCGAACTCATCGAACTTACTGTTCAACTTATGCAACTTACCCAACTCAGCTTACAACTTATCCAACTCATCCAACTTACTGTTCAACTTATGCAACTCATCGAACTCAGCTTACAACTTATCCAACTCATCCAACTCACTGTTCAACTTATCAAACTCATCGAACTTACTGTTCAACTTATGCAACTTACCCAACTCAGCTTACAACTTATCCAACTCATCCAACTTACTGTTTAACTTATGCAACTAATCGAACTCAGCTTACAACTTATCAAACTCATCCAACATACTGTTCAACTTATCGAACTCATCGAACATACTGTTCAACTTATGCAACTTACCCAACTCAGCTTACAACTTATCCAACTCATCCAACTCAGCTTACAATTTATCCAACTCATCAAACTCAGCTTACAACTTATCCAACTCATCCAACTCACTGTTCAACTTTTCAAACTTAACGAACTTATAGTTCAACTTATGCAACTCATCGAATTCAGCATGCAACTTATCCAACTCATCGAACTCAGCGTATAACTTATCCAACTCATCCAACGTACTGTTAAACTTATCGAACTCATCCAAATCAACATGCAACTTATCCAACTCATCGAACTCAGCTAACAACTTATCCAACTCATCCAACTTACTGTTCAACTTATCCAACACATCGAACTCAACGTATAACTTATCCAACTCATCCAACTTACTATAAAACTTATGCAACTTACCCAACTCGTCGCTCTACTTACCTGACTCAGCGTATAACTCATGCAACTCATCGAGCTTAATGTACAACTTATCCAACTTATTTAACTCAACGCTCAACTTTTCTAACTCATCTAACTCATCGGTCAACTTATCCAACTCATCGAACTTACTGTTCAACTTATCCAACTCATCGCTTAACTTATGCAGCTCATCAAACTTAGTCTTCAACTTAGCTTGCTTAACTTACTCTACTTAACAAACTTAGCTTGTCCTGTGATACATATAACATATCTTACTCATATAGCTAATTAAACCCAGACTTCGACTTGCTTAACTTAACTCATCCAAGTTATTAATCTTAAACCTATATAACTCAGCTTGCTTAACTTATACAACTCATCAAACTTAACTTAGATGCAGACATGTACGTGCATTTAGCTTTGCTATTGTGTGCAACTATTGTAACTTATCGAACTTAGCTCATCCTGTTTGCAACAGTATAACTGTCTTGCCATGTTGTTTTGATCTAATGTTCTTAAGTCCAACTTAATGAACTTATCTTTTATCACTGTCAGCTATGACAACTTACAGAACTTAACTTACAATACAGTAAATTATCCGGTTTCGAATCCTATCCAGTTCCGAATCAAATGGTCGTATCGTCACGAACTACACAGCAGCTGTTCAATCAAAAAACAAATATATTGTATGGTCATGAAGTCCATCTTTTTTTCTTCCTCTGCACGAAGTCAGATTTTGAAAACTTATCTGCATGCTAAAAATAAATCTGTTCTTCGAGATGACCTGTCGAATTAGAATGTATATTGCACTTGTGTAATTATCCGCAAGGTGCAAATTTCCGCAAAATGCATGAACCTGGAATATTATTTTTTTACACTTTTGGTTCCAACATGCGTTCGAACATTAATTATAACACATCAGGAAAACTGAACTTCATGTATTGATTTTCAGTTGCGTAGGAGCTTGTTAATTTTATCTACCAATTTAGCTAGTTTCGGGTCAGTAAAAATCAATTGTGTCGACATAGTACACGTACTCGTAAATCTATACACTTGGCAAAAATGCCAACGCACTACTTTTAAAACTTGAATAACTTCTGACTCTCGTCAAAGATTTGACTTTGAAATTTGGCACACGCTTGTCGTTTAGGCATTTACAGTTATTTTACACACATCTACCAGGTTATTAACAAACTTATTAATGGATGTTTAGCATTAACTCAACAAACAAAGGAGAACCAGTTTGTTCGAGTAACCAAACCGAAAATCCAACACCTTGTTCATCTCATCCAAGTCATTGCTGCAGCTATTAGGGAGCGACCATTTGAATTTTAAGAGGGGGGGGGGATGCTGGAAGATGTTTCCGGGCCTGGATATTATTTTTCTCTCACGACGCGGTCCTGTCTTTTTAATGGTATGTATTACAATACGTAATATAGTAAAATAGAATCTACTCTGTCCTAGATATATTTTTTCGGCCAAAATTGGATCCTGTTTTTTTTTATTAAAAAATCTTTCAGCCCCGCCCCCCCGCTCCCCCCCCCCCCCCCCCCACACACACACAATAATAAAAATCAAATGGCCGTTTCCATAAGCAGGTGATTCTTTGTGCAATCGATCTGTATCGCGAACAAAACATGCTGTCTGGATTTCTAGTCGAGTTGACATACTCCTGTTGTGCAACATTAAAGCTGTATTTGAAATTCAATGTTAATCAAACAGGTGAAAGTTAAACTCATAAAACATCAACAACAAAACAAACAACAAACAAACAAACAAACAAAAATGAAAATAACCAATGCACAGCCCATGATTACCAGCACTTGACTGCAAAAATCTGGAACCAGTTACGCCATTATCGACTTAGAACATGTATTTGTTTTCGATTGACGCCAATATCCAGAACGTAAGTTATACGTCGTATACATGTACACAGTTTTGGACACTTTTACTATCTGAAATGGTAAACTGTGTGTAAGTCTTGTTTTATAAAGAAGTAATGAAGCTACAAAATCAAAATCATAACGCAATAGCGCCAGCGAGTTTCTTGTTTAAAAATTATCGCAAGTGATTCGGAACTGGACAAATGATTCGGAACTGGATAAAATGGTGGTCTCCTTCAAAGCCATCGCGTGGCACACAGAATATTCACAATTAATCAGATTGAAGTTCATTATTTAGAAGAAGGATTATACTTTCTAATGGTAAGGTCGAAACCTAATCTGCTCTGAGCAATTATCTGGAAACCACGTCGAAAAAAAAGTGACCCGGAACTGGATAATTTACTGTAGTGGTCTATCATACGTATGTTTGACGACCGTTTCCTTGGAAAGGAACAATTATAGCTTCAGGACTATCGTAAGGCCTTAAAACATGATGACAATACGCAAAAATTTCTGTTTTTTTATAGCTTTTTCCATCTACATTTCGATTATGTCGTCCTAACAAAGGTAACTATTATAACTTACACAACTCAGGCAACTTAACTGCCAGATAGCTACGTAGACACCAGCATCAAATGTACAAATGTGTGACACAATCCCTATATACCTACATAGCTATGATTGTCCCGAAATTTTTGGACCATACAAAATACGTTTGCTATTTGGCTTCGTACTTCATACTCCGTGTCCCGAAATTAGACGCTCTTATAAGCACAGGACAAATAATCAGATGTACTTTCTTCAGAGTAAAACAGTATGTGCACATGCCTGGATACATTTCGGGACCGGGAGTATGAAGTACCTGCCGTACTGCTAACTTGAAAATGGCCCATACTGCCCATATTGGGTATGGCGTCGGCTATCTCGAACACGGATATCTCGAAAACTGAGCGAACGATTTTCTTTAAACTCGCCAAGTTTCAAGGTCCTGACCAGTCCTAAGTTTGACCAAAATTTCATTAGTTTCAAAACGCTCTGACTATACGTACTGCTAACTTGAAAATGGCCCATACTGTCCATATTGGGTAAGGGGTCGGCTATCTCGAACACCGATATCTCAAAAACTGAGCGAACGATTTTCTTTAAACTCGCTCAGTTTTAAGGTCCTGACCAGTCCTAAGTTTGACCAAAATTTCATTAGTTTCAAAACTCTCTGACTATACATACTGCTAACTTGAAAATGGCCCATACTGTCCATATTGGGTATGGCGTCGGCTATCTCGAACACCGATATCTCAAAAACTGAGCGAACGATTTTCTTTAAACTCGCCTAGTTTCAAGGTCCTGACCAGTCCTAAGTTTGACCAAAATTTCATTAGTTTCAAAACTCTCTGACTATACGTACTGCTAACTTGAAAATGGCCCATACTGTCCATATTGATATGAAATCGGATATCTCGAACACCGATATCTCAATAACTGAGCGAACGATTTTCTTTAAACTCGCCCAGTTCCAAGGTCCTGACCAGTCCTAAGTTTGACCAAAATTTCATTAGTTTCAAAACTCTCTGACTATACGTACTGCTAACTTGAAAATGGCCCATACTGCCCATATTGGGTATGGCGTCGGCTATCTCGAACACTGATATCTCGAAAACTGAGCGAACGATTTTCTTTAAACTCGATCAGTTTCAAGGTCCTGACCAGTCCTAAGTTTGACCAAAATTTCATTAGTTTCAAAACTCTCTGACTATACGTACTGCTAACTTGAAAATGGCCCATACTGCCCATATTGGGTATGGCGTCGGCTATCTCGAACACGGATATCTCGAAAACTGAGAGAACGATTTTCTTTAGACTCGACCAGTTTCAAGGTCCTGACCAGTCCTAAGTTTGACCAAAATTTCATTAGTTTCAAAACTCTATGACTATACGTACTGCTAACTTGAAAATGGCCCATACTGCCCATATTGGGTATGGGGTCGGCTATCTCGAACACCGATATCTCAAAAACTGAGCGAACGATTTTCTTTAAACTCGCCCAGTTTCAAGGTCCTGACCAGTCCTAAGTTTGACCAAAATTTCATTAGTTTCAAAACTCTCTGACTATACGTACTGCTAACTTGAAAATGGCCCATACTGCCCATATTGGGTATGGCGTCGGCTATCTCGAACACTGATATCTCGAAAACTGAGCGAACGATTTTCTTTAAACTCGATCAGTTTCAAGGTCCTGACCAGTCCTAAGTTTGACCAAAATTTCATTAGTTTCAAAACTCTCTGACTATACGTACTGCTAACTTGAAAATGGCCCATACTGCCCATATTGGGTATGGCGTCGGCTATCTCGAACACGGATATCTCGAAAACTGAGAGAACGATTTTCTTTAGACTCGACCAGTTTCAAGGTCCTGACCAGTCCTAAGTTTGACCAAAATTTCATTAGTTTCAAAACTCTATGACTATACGTACTGCTAACTTGAAAATGGCCCATACTGCCCATATTGGGTATGGGGTCGGCTATCTCGAACACCGATATCTCAAAAACTGAGCGAACGAATTTCTTTAAACTCGCTCAGTTTCAAGGTCCTGACCAGTCCTAAGTTTGACCAAAATTTCATTAGTTTCAAAACTCTCTGACTATACGTACTGCTAACTTAAAAATGGCCCATACTGTCCATATTGGGTATGGCGTCGGCTATCTCGAACACGGATATCTCGAAAACTGAGCGAACGATTTTCTTTAAACTCGCCCAGTTTAAAGGTCCTGACCAGTCCTAAGTTTGACCAAAATTTCATTAGTTTCAAAACTCTCTGACTATACGTACTGCTAACTTGAAAATGGCCCATACTGTCCATATTGGTATGGGGTCGGCTATCTCGAACACCGATATCTCAAAAAATGAGCGAACGATTTTCTTTAAACTCGCCCAGTTTCAAGGTCCTGACCAGTCCTAAGTTTGACCAAAATTTCATTAGTTTCAAAACTCTATGACTATACGTACTGCTAACTTGAAAATGGCCCATACTGCCCATATTGGGTATGGCGTCGGCTATCTCGAACACCGATATCTCGAAAACTGAGCGAACGATTTTCTTTAAACTTGCCCAATTTCAAGGTCCTGGCCAGTCCTAAGTTTGACCAAAATTTCATTAGTTTCAAAACTCTCTGACTATACGTACTGCTAATTTGAAAATGGCCCATACTGTCCATATTGGTATGGGGTCGGCTATCTCGAACACCGATATCTCAAAAACTGAGCGAACGATTTTCTTTAAACTCGCCCAGTTTCAAGGTCCTGACCAGTCCTAAGTTTGACCAAAATTTCATTAGTTTCAAAACTCTCTGACTATACGTACTGCTAACTTGAATATGGCCCATACTGCCCATATTGGGTATGGCGTCGGCTATCTCGAACACTGATATCTCGAAAACTGAGCGAACGATTTTCTTTAAACTCGCCCAGTTTCAAGGTCCTGACCAGTCCTAAGTTTGACCAAAATTTCATTAGTTTCAAAACTCTCTGACTATACGTACTGCTAATTTGAAAATGGCCCATACTGTCCATATTGGGTATGGGGTCGGCTATCTCGAACACGGATATCTCGAAAACTGAGCGAACGATTTTCTTTAAACTCGCCCAGTTTAAAGGTCCTGACCAGTCCTAAGTTTGACCAAAATTTCATTAGTTTCAAAACTCTATGACTATACGTACTGCTAACTTGAAAATGGCCCATACTGCCCATATTGGGTATGGCGTCGGCTATCTCGAACACCGATATCTCAAAAACTGAGCGAACGATTTTCTTTAAACTCGCCCAGTTTCAAGGTCCTGACCAGTCCTAAGTTTGACCAAAATTTCATTAGTTTCAAAACTCTCTGACTATACGTACTGCTAACTTGAAAATGGCCCATACTGTCCATATTGGGTATAGCGTCGGCTATCTCGAACACTAATATCTCGAAATCTGAGCGAACGATTTTCTTTAAACTCGCCCAGTTTCAAGGTCCTGACCAGTCCTAAGATTGACCAAAATTTCATTAGTTTCAAAACTCTCTGACTATACGTACTGCTAACTTGAAAATGGCCCATACTGTCCATATTGGTATGGGGTCGGCTATCTCGAACACCGATATCTCAAAAACTGAGCGAACGATTTTCTTTAAACTCGCCCAGTTTCAAGGTCCTGACCAGTCCTAAGTTTGACCAAAATTTCATTAGTTTCAAAACTCTCTGACTATACGTACTGCTAACTTGAAAATGGCCCATACTGCCCATATTGGGTATGGCGTCGGCTATCTCGAACACTGATATCTCGAAAACTGAGCGAACGATTTTCTTCAAACTCGCCCAGTTTCAAGGTCCTGACCAGTCCTAAGTTTGACCAAAATTTCATTAGTTTCAAAACTCTCTGACTATACGTACTGCTAACTTGAAAATGGCCCATACTGCCCATATTGGGTATGGCGTCGGCTATCTCGAACACGGATATCTCAAAAACTGAGCGAACGATTTTCTTTAAACTCGCCCAGTTTCAAGGTCCTGACCAGTCCTAAGTTTGACCGAAATTTCATTAGTTTCAAAACTCTATGACTATACGTACTGCTAACTTGAAAATGGCCCATACTGCCCATATTGGGTATGGCGTCGGCTATCTCGAACACCGATATCTCGAAAACTGAGCGAACGATTTTCCTTAAACTTGCCCAGTTTCAAGGTCCTGGCCAGTCCTAAGTTTGACCAAAATTTCATTAGTTTCAAAACTCTCTGACTATACGTACTGCTAATTTGAAAATGGCCCATACTGTCCATATTGGGTATGGGGTCGGCTATCTCGAACACCGATATCTCAAAAACTGAGCGAACGATTTTCTTTAAACTCGCCCAGTTTCAAGGTCCTGACCAGTCCTAAGTTTGACCAAAATTTCATTAGTTTCAAAACTCTCTGACTATACGTACTGCTAACTTGAAAATGGCCCATACTGCCCATATTGGGTATGGCGTCGGCTATCTCGAACACTGATATCTCGAAAACTGAGCGAACGATTTTCTTTAAACTCGCCCAGTTTCAAGGTCCTGACCAGTCCTAAGTTTGATTAAAATTTCATTAGTTTCAAAACTCTCTGACTATACGTACTGCTAACTTGAAAATGGCCCATACTGCCCATATTGGGTATGGGGTCGGCTATCTCGAACACGGATATCTCAAAAACTGAGCGAACGATTTTCTTTAAACTCGCCCAGTTTCAAGTTCCTGACCAGTCCTAAGTTTGACCAAAATTTCATTAGTTTCAAAACTCTCTGACTATACGTACTACTAACTTGAAAATGGCCCATACTGCCCATATTGGGTATGGCGTCGGCTATCTCGAACACGGATATCTCGAAAACTGAGCAAACGATTTTCTTTAAACTCGCCCAGTTTCAAGGTCCTGACCAGTCCTAAGTTTGACCAAAATTGCATTAGTTTCAAAGCTCTATGACTATACGTACTGCTAACTTGAAAATGGCCCATACTGCCCATATTGGGTATGGCGTCGGCTATCTCGAACACCGATATCTCAAAAACTGAGCGAACGATTTTCTTTAAACTTGCCCAGTTTCAAGGTCCTGGCCAGTCCTAAGTTTGACCAAAATTTCATTAGTTTCAAAACTCTCTGACTATACGTACTGCTAATTTGAAAATGGCCCATACTGTCCATATTGGGTATGGGGTCGGCTATCTCGAACACCGATATCTCAAAAACTGAGCGAACGATTTTCTTTAAACTCGCCCAGTTTTAAGGTCCTGACCAGTCCTAAGTTTGACCAAAATTTCATTAGTTTCAAAACTCTCTGACTATACGTAATGCTAACTTGAAAATGGCCCATACTGCCCATATTGGGTATGGCGTCGGCTATCTCGAACACTGATATCTCAAAAACTGAGCGAACGATTTTCTTTAAACTCGCCCAGTTTCAAGGTCCTGACCAGTCCTAAGTTTGACCAAAATTTCATTAGTTTCAAAACTCTCTGACTATACGTACTGCTAACTTGAAAATGGCCCATACTGCCCATATTGGGTATGGCGTCGGCTACCTCGAACACGGATATCTCAAAAACTGAGCGAACGATTTTCTTTAAACTCGCCCAGTTTCAAGTTCCTGACCAGTCCTAAGTTTGACCAAAATTTCATTAGTTTCAAAACTCTCTGACTATACGTACTACTAACTTGAAAATGGCCCATACTGCCCATATTGGGTATGGCGTCGGCTATCTCGAACACCGATATCTCAAAAACTGAGCGAACAATTTTCTTTAAACTAGCCCAGTTTCGAGGTCCTGACCAGTCCTAAGTTTGACCAAAATTTCATTAGTTTCAAAACTCTCTGACTATACGTACTGCTAACTTGAAAATGGCCAATACTGTCCATATTGGGTATGGGGTCGGCTATCTCGAACACCGATATCTCAAAAACTGAGCGAACGATTTTCTTTAAACTAGCCCAGTTTCAAGGTCCTGACCAGTCCTAAGTTTGACCAAAATTTCATTAGTTTCAAAACTCTCTGACTATACGTACTGCTAACTTGAAAATGGCCCATACTGTCCATATTGTGTATGGGGTCGGCTATCTCGAACACCGATATCTCCAAAACTGAGCGAACGATTTTCTTTAAACTCGCCCAGTTTCAAGGTCCTGACCAGTCCTAAGTTTGACCAAAATTTCATTAGTTTCAAAACTCTCTGACTATACGTACTGCTAACTTGAAAATGGCCCATACTGCCCATATTGGGTATGGCGTCGGCTATCTCGAACACTGATATCTCGAAAACTGAGCGAACGATTTTCTTTAAACTCGCCCAGTTTCAAGGTCCTGACCAGTCCTAAGTTTGACCAAAATTTCATTAGTTTCAAAACTCTCTGACTATACGTACTGCTAACTTGAAAATGGCCCATACTGCCCATATTGGGTATGGGGTCGGCTATCTCGAACACGGATATCTCAAAAACTGAGCGAACGATTTTCTTTAAACTCGCCCAGTTTCAAGTTCCTGACCAGTCCTAAGTTTGACCAAAATTTCATTAGTTTCAAAACTCTCTGACTATACGTACTACTAACTTGAAAATGGCCCATACTGCCCATATTGGGTATGGCGTCGGCTATCTCGAACACCGATATCTCAAAAACTGAGCGAACAATTTTCTTTAAACTAGCACAGTTTCGAGGTCCTGACCAGTCCTAAGTTTGACCAAAATTTCATTAGTTTCAAAACTCTCTGACTATACGTACTGCTAACTTGAAAATGGCCCATACTGTCCATATTGGGTATGGGGTCGGCTATCTCGAACACCGATATCTCAAAAACTGAGCGAACGATTTTCTTTAAACTCGCCCAGTTTCAAGTTCCTGACCAGTCCTAAGTTTGACCAAAATTTCATTAGTTTCAAAACTCTCTGACTATACGTACTGCTAACTTGAAAATGGCCCATACTGTCCATATTGTGTATGGGGTCGGCTATCTCGAACACCGATATCTCGAAAACTGAGCGAACGATTTTCTTTAAACTCGCCCAGTTTCAAGGTCCTGACCAGTCCTAAGTTTGACCAAAATTTCATTAGTTTCAAAACTCTCTGACTATACGTACTGCTAACTTGAAAATGGCCCATACTGCCCATATTGGGTATGGCGTCGGCTATCTCGAACACTGATATCTCGAAAACTGAGCGAACGATTTTCTTTAAACTCGCCCAGTTTCAAGGTCCTGACCAGTCCTAAGTTTGACCAAAATTTCATTAGTTTCAAAACTCTCTGACTATACGTACTGCTAACTTGAAAATGGCCCATACTGCCCATATTGGGTATGGGGTCGGCTATCTCGAACACGGATATCTCAAAAACTGAGCGAACGAGTTTCTTTAAACTCGCCCAGTTTCAAGTTCCTGACCAGTCCTAAGTTTGACCAAAATTTCATTAGTTTCAAAACTCTCTGACTATACGTACTACTAACTTGAAAATGGCCCATACTGCCCATATTGGGTATGGCGTCGGCTATCTCGAACACGGATATCTCGAAAACTGAGCAAACGATTTTCTTTAAACTCGCCCAGTTTCAAGGTCCTGACCAGTCCTAAGTTTGACCAAAATTGCATTAGTTTCAAAACTCTATGACTATACGTACTGCTAACTTGAAAATGGCCCATACTGCCCATATTGGGTATGGCGTCGGCTATCTCGAACACCGATATCTCGAAAACTGAGCGAACGATTTTCTTTAAACTTGCCCAGTTTCAAGGTCCTGGCCAGTCCTAAGTTTGACCAAAATTTCATTAGTTTCAAAACTCTCTGACTATACGTACTGCTAATTTGAAAATGGCCCATACTGTCCATATTGGGTATGGGGTCGGCTATCTCGAACACCGATATCTCAAAAACTGAGTGAACGATTTTCTTCAAACTCGCCCAGTTTTAAGGTCCTGACCAGTCCTAAGTTTGACCAAAATTTCATTAGTTTCAAAACTCTCTGACTATACGTAATGCTAACTTGAAAATGGCCCATACTGCCCATATTCGGTATGGCGTCGGCTATCTCGAACACTGATATCTCAAAAACTGAGCGAACGATTTTCTTTAAACTCGCCTAGTTTCAAGGTCCTGACCAGTCCTAAGTTTGACCAAAATTTCATTAGTTTCAAAACTCTCTGACTATACGTACTGCTAACTTGAAAATGGCCCATACTGCCCATATTGGGTATGGCGTCGGCTACCTCGAACACGGATATCTCAAAAACTGAGCGAACGATTTTCTTTAAACTCGCCCAGTTTCAAGTTCCTGACCAGTCCTAAGTTTGACCAAAATTTCATTAGTTTCAAAACTCTCTGACTATACGTACTACTAACTTGAAAATGGCCCATACTGCCCATATTGGGTATGGCGTCGGCTATCTCGAACACCGATATCTCAAAAACTGAGCGAACAATTTTCTTTAAACTAGCCCAGTTTCAAGGTCCTGACCAGTCCTAAGTTTGACCAAAATTTCATTAGTTTCAAAACTCTCTGACTATACGTACTGCTAACTTGAAAATGGCCCATACTGTCCATATTGGGTATGGGGTCGGCTATCTCGAACACCGATATCTCAAAAACTGAGCGAACGATTTTCTTTAAACTCGCCCAGTTTCAAGGTCCTGACCAGTCCTAAGTTTGACCAAAATTTCATTAGTTTCAAAACTCTCTGACTATACGTACTGCTAACTTGAAAATGGCCCATACTGTCCATATTGGGTATGGGGTCGGCTATCTCGAACACCGATATCTCGAAAACTGAGCGAACGATTTTCTTTAAACTCGCCCAGTTTCAAGGTCCTGACCAGTCCTAAGTTTGACCAAAATTTCATTAGTTTCAAAACTCTCTGACTATACGTACTGCTAACTTGAAAATGGCCCATACTGTCCATGTTGGGTATGGGGTCGGCTATCTCGAACACCGATATCTCGAAAACTGAGCGAACGATTTTCTTTAAACTCGCCCTGTTTCAAGTTCCTGACCAGTCCTAAGTTTGACCAAAATTTTTTTAGTTTCAAAACTCTCTGACTATACGTACTGCTAACTTGAAAATGGCTCATACTGCCCATATTGGGTATGGCGTCGGCTATCTCGAACACTGATATCTCGAAAACTGAGCGAACGATTTTCTTTAAACTCGCCCAGTTTCAAGGTCCTGACCAGTCCTAAGTTTGACCGAAATTTCATTAGTTTCAAAACTCTCTGACTATACGTACTGCTAACTTGAAAATGGCCCATACTGCCCATATTGGGTATGGCCTCGGCTATCTCGAACACGGATATCTCAAAAACTGAGCGAACGATTTTCTTTAAACTCGCCCAGTTTTAAGGTCCTGACCAGTCCTAAGTTTGACCGAAATTTCATTAGTTTCAAAACTCTCTGACTATACGTACTGCTAACTTGAAAATGGTCCATACTGCCCATATTGGGTATGGCGTCGGCTATCTCGAACACCGATATCTCGAAAACTGAGCGAACTATTTTCTTTAAACTCGCCCAGTTTCAAGGTCCTGACCAGTCCTAAGTTTGACCAAAATTTCATTAGTTTCAAAACTCTCTGACTATACGTACTGCTAACTTGAAAATGGCCCATACTGCCCATATTGGGTATTGGGTCGGCTATCTCGAACACCGATATCTCAAAAACTGAGCGAACGATTTTCTTTTAACTCGCCCAGTTTCAAGGTCCTGACCAGTCCTAAGTTTGACCGAAATATCATTAGTTTCAAAACTCTCTGACTATACGTACTGCTAACTTGAAAACGGCCCATACTGTCCATATTGGGTATAGGGCCGGCTATTTCGAACCCTGGTATCTCGAAAACTCTCTTATTTGTAATTAGATTTTTCCCAATCAAGATCCTGATACTGTACGATTGATTGTATCTGCATATGGTGTGTATGCGTGGGTATTCATACTGCCAACTGCTAGCAGTACAGCAGTATACTGCCAACTGCTAGCAGTACAGCAGTATACTGCCTACTGCTACTGCTACTGCTGACTTCCTACCGGTCTTTATATGTAATATCACAATTAATGTATGCAGAGGCTCAACGTTGTATTATACATTTGTTGTATTTTTGTTTCGTGGGATCTTATCATGCCCGTACCAACATATACGTACACTAGTTCTTTGAATCTCCAGTGCTAATTAATGTTTTAATGAAGTTTTTAATACATTTGTGACGCGGCAAATTTAAAAAAAAAAATATTACAATAAACCCAGCACAAGGGCGTTCTTTTCAAACCTCATTGTTACAACTATACTCAGCTCGCCCGTTGTGTACCATGTATTCCTATCCCCAAATATTGTCTGACAAACACAGTCAGATCTAAAACAAATATCGAAAGTAAAGAACAGAAAAAATCACACCCCTCAGTTCATTATTTTCACTAATATTAGATAGTGCAGGTGCTGCGTTTTGTTCGTAATTTAACTTTATATGTTGCAATTTGTTTTGGAATTGAAATTTTAAGTCTTTGGAATACTACTAATATATGCGTAGATCTCAAAAAACTTACTTCGCGTGTTATTTATAGTGGATAATGCTACTTTCCCCCGGTCTTATTCTTTTGCCGCGCGAAGCGGCGCTGGAAATATGCTATGGATGCGTTGATACAAAATGATCATTTTTAGCTTGATTTTTTTTTCTGGATGTTATTTCATGTGCAAACGAGTTTTTCCATCTACATTTTTTTTTTTTTTTTTTTTCGAATGTCATCTTGCAGGGATCACTAGCCGCTGAATCACCTGTGCAGTCGCATAAAAAAACAGACATAGACGTAACAAATTCACATTCGATGCTACATAAATACATCGAACATACACGAATTCCGCAGCTAGATACAATTACATTTATGCACGTAATATTTACATTTTTCTAAAACCTCTTTAGATGAACCATTAGATGTTCATCTGTGTTCATACTTCCATGAACAACATTGTGTCACGCGACGTGACGTAATCCAAACTTGACGTCAAAAAACATGAATTTTGCCAATCTGATTGGACGTTGTAAACGTCAACGCCGTTCCGCTGTTTGAACACACACTGCGTGTAGATTCTCTGTTTGCTGGTAAATGGAGCTTGGTGATTTGTCAACAAGCGATAGAGAGAAATGAATGTAAATATAAGCAATGAGTTTAATTTTTCTGTTGTTCATGGAGCTATGAACCGCAGTGGGTCGCTAGCAAAGCTTACATGAACCCCTTCGGGGTTCATTCACTTTGCACGCGATCCACTGCGGTTCATAGCTCCATGAACACCAGAAAAATGAAATTCATTTCTTAAATAAATTCATATTCACAGCTACATGAAAAACAAACATGCACGAAACAAATTCACATACACAGCTACATGAAATACATGCACGTAATAAATACATTCGCAGCTACATGAAATACGCACATGCATGTAATAAATTCACAATGGCAGCTATGCCAAATACAAACACGCACGTTAAAAATTCACAATTGCAGCGTTACGAAATACAAACTTACACGTAATAAATCTGCAAAAGCATCAACACGAAATACAAATATACACATAATAAATTTACAATTGCAGCAACACGAAATGCAAACATGCACGTAATAAATTCACATTCGCAGCTATACAAAATATAAACATGCACGAAATAAATTCGCATTCGCTGATACATAAAATATAAACATGCGTGTAATAAATTCACATTCGCAACTTCATGAAATACAAACATGCACAAAACAAATTCACATTCGCAGCTACACGAAATACATGCACGTAATCATTTACATTCACAGCCTCATGAAATACACATATGCACGTAATAACTTCACAAATGCAGCTACACAAAATACCAAGATGCACGTCATAAGTTCACATTCGCAGCTACGCGAAATACAAACATACATGTAATAAATTCATAATGGCAGCTACATGAAACACCGAGATGCACGTAATAAATTCACAATTGCAGCTACGTGAAATACAAACATGCACGTTATAAATTCACAATTGCAGCTATTACAAGCATACATGTAATTAATTCACAATCGTGGTTACATAAAATACAAATATGCACGTAATAAATTCACAATTGCAGCTACACGAAATACAAATATGCACTTACTCATGAAATTCACAAATACATGTAATAAATTCAAAATTACAGCTACAAGAAATACAAAGATGCACGTAATAAATTCTTAATTGCAGCTACACGAAGTTTAAACATGCAATATATTCACATTCGCAGTTATACGAAATTCAAACAGGCGCGTAATAAATTCGCAATTACAGCTACATGAAAAACCAAGATGGACTTTATAAATTCACAATTGCAGCTACACGAAATACAAGTTTACATGCACGTAATAAATTCACATTCGCAGCTACGCGAAATACAAACATACATGTAATAAATTCATAATGGCAGCTGTACGCGAAACACCGAGATGCACGTAATAAATTCACAGTTGCAGCTACGTGAAATACAAACATGCACGTAATAAATTCACAATTGCAGCTAACAAGCATACATGTAATTAATTCACAATCCTGGTTAAATATAAAATACAAATATGCACGTAATAAATTCACAATTGTAGCTACACGAAATACAAATATGCACTTACTCATGAAATTCACAAATGCATGTAATAAATTCAAAATTACAGCTACAAGAAATACAAAGATGCACGTTGCAGCTACACGAAGTACAAACATGCAATATATTCACATCGCAGCTATACGAAATTCAAACAGGCGCGTAATAAATTCGCAATTACAGCTACATGAAATACAAGTTTACATGCACGTAATAAATTCACAATTGCAGCTACACGAAACACAAAGATGCGCGTAATAAATTCACAATTGCAGCTACACGAAATACAAACATGCGCGTAATAAATTCACAATTACAGCTACATGAAATACAAGTTTACATGCACGTAATAAATTCACAATTGCAGCTACACGAAACACAAAGATGCGCGTAATAAATTCACAATTGCAGCTACACGAAATACAAACATGCGCGTAATAAATTCACAATTCCAGATACACGAAACACAAAGATGCGCGTAATAAATTCACAATTGCAGCTACACGAAATACACACATACACGTAATAAATTCACAGTTGCAGCTACATAGAAATACAAACCTTACACGTAAATTCTTGAAATTAAAGCACAAGTTTTAGGCTTTCTATTACCCGAAATTGTACATTTTTCCCACCCGCTTCTCTCTTGCGATGTTTTACTGCCTCATTGAGAATAGGTGCTTATTTATTTATTTATTTATTTATTTATTTATGGATTTCTTTATTTATTTATTTATTTATTTATTTATTTATTTATTTTGACAAGAAATGCGCACTGTGCTTTCGATTTTTTTTAGTTTAGTGATCTTGTGAAGTCGTATTCGTATTGTATGAATTCGAATGAGAATACATAAACATGTATCTTAAATTTGCAAATATAGATCTACGGTTTTTCTTTCGATTTACAGTTTTCTCACTTTGCAAATAAACATTGAGAATCAATATAGCACCTATCATTTGAATTATTTTTGCACCAATTAGCGCCTGCTTTGATCCCTATTTTCTCATATTTCGATATTCTCAAATTGTCTGTGAAAAAATAAAAACAATTTTGATAAATATTCTTCACAAGTTTTAAATCCGAAGAACAATATTTCTGCAAGGATTTAATCACTTCAAATATCATGTACCGTTAAATTCAGATTTTGTTTTCATTATTTGCTGATGTGTTTTTGTTGTCTGTTCTAATAAAAGAATCTTAAAAATAATGATAAAACAATGTTTTACATATGTGTGGCTCCGAGCAGTCAAGGGCCGTTCCTTATTTTAAAAACTCTTACATAAATACATTACAACACTTGCAAAAAGCGGGGCTTTTGAGACAATTTGACAGTTTATATATAAACACATTAACTAAAGAGGGATTAATCTTTGATGTCCTGTCGGAGAAATGTGCGTTATTGCATATGTCTGGGTATAATCTTTATCATATACTATGTCTATATCGTGCCGAACTTCTGCAATAGTCGAGTGCTAAAATAATTTTCGTAATACCTTTACCATTATTGCAAAAAATTGTTACCGTAAAAGTTAAAACATAAGGAAAACATGTCCGTATAATGTATACCCCCTTGAACCCCACTTTTATATAGCAAAACTGGGGTATGCAGGGGTATACCTATTTTTCTTATTTTTGCTCCAAAACATAGATTGTGGGTACTCGTTAGAACCGCCTCGGCGAGGCGGTTCTAACGTGTACCCACAATCTATTTTTGGGCCAAAAATAAGAAAAATATCAAAATTTTTCAGGTGAAAATTTTCAATTTTTAAAGCTCAAAAAATCTCTGTTTTTTGCATGGACAAGTTTTCGTAATGATATCTCTAGTATTTGCATGCGAAGTGGGAACTGCGCGCTACACTGCTCCTGAGATGTCATCATAAAAATTTAATATGGTTACATCGTTTTCGAGATTTCTTTAAGAGCGCATACACATATTAAGTTATATACAATACTTATGTGCATGAAAGGCAAAATTGGCCGAAATCGAGATTTATATCAAACTACCCGCTAAAAGTATTGTACTTTTGTTGTCCTTTTTAAGGTTTCTTCCCGTCAGCATTGAAAAGGTTTACAAATTGCAACCTTGTTTACGACGCCGTTTCGTGGCCCAAAGAATTTCCTGAAGCTTTCATAAGAATTCCAAAGCCTGCAAGTAAATAAAGTGGCGTTAAACCCGGGATCTCATTTCAGCGGGCTTTTTACACAACCATATCTAATTTCCGCAGCTTTAAAGTTTCCCAGGTTCGTTAATGTGGTCATTGATTGACCATTGTTTGCACAATATTGGTCTGTTTGCCATTATTAAACATATCGGCCGAACAATGAAAGGGTAACATCGGTGTTACCTCCAAAACAAAAAGTTGTGCAAACAATTAATTATTAAGCCCCTAAAGAACGTAGGTAATGACGAATTCTTTTATCTGAAATCCATTGTTTTGGAGATTATCGACAGAATGCTGTTACATCGAAACGTCAAAGACTGCGGCATTGTCATCAAAACAGTGCTAAAAGGTTCAGTAGAGATTGGACTCGAGTTCCGTTTCGCTTAACGGTCGCACAGCTGAACGGTATGAATGCACAGCATGGAAATTCAGTTATTTTTACGGTGTCTATGCCGATGTATTTAGACAGTGTTTCTTTCCTTTAATAAATCCCCAAAATGCCGAAGAAGACTCAAACGAAAAAAAAAAAAAAAAAAAAAAAAACACGGGTGAATTGCAGAACAAGACACCAATTTACGTGACATTATGTCTATGACTCAGCCATGTAGTTCCGATGTAAAGTCACAGTGCTAACGGTTATATTGACTGTATATAGCATTTTATTGTATTTCTGAAAGTACTCCGGGAAACGTTCAAAGAAATAACTACAATAGCAGAGTGCAGAAAGAACCAATGTTTTTGTGGTATCAGACGTCAGACACCGCCAAAGCACAGAAAACAAAAACGTGTTTAAGACGTAAATAAACTGCAACTTTATGGGTTGTTATAAAGGTTATAGAAACTGTGAACCGTTTTCTTCTCGTTTGTGTGGTCTTGAAGATTATGACACCTCTCATGATTGAGTTATTCCCGCCTCTGTTAATCCGTTAGTCCACTGTTAAGCTTAATTTGTGATCTATGGATGAAAAATTCTTATGGTGTTTGTAGTGCAGCGTCTATGTTTTGACAATTGATTATTTTCTCATATGATCTTTGCGACCACCAAAGACGCTTTAGGATTCCACGCTACAACCGCAACACATTAATAAGTCAGTCAGTAATAAGTTATTTGGATTGAGGCTTCGTTTCCATGGACAATTTTTCTTCGACAAAGTAGGTTTGTCGCAGAAAAATATGATCGTGTAAATTTAATTCTGTGGCGAAGTTTCATTGTCAAATATCTGTGACAAAGGTGAGCAAGCTAAGTAATATAAGTATTATTTGCTGTGTGTGAACGCAAACTCATTGCCAAAGTTTCTGTGACAAAAAAGCTTCGTCAAAGAAAAAAATGTCCGTGGAAACCAATCTTAATATGTTTCGATAATAATTAGGCCAAGTTTCCACGGACAATTTTTCTTTGACAAAGATTATTTGTCGCAGAAACTTTGGCAACGAGTTTGCGTTCACACACAGCAAAGAGCTGCTAAGGAATAATATTTATAGGTTTATTTGTTTATTAAATCTCATTTTGATGTACAGTCTACAAATACATATTTACACATAAAACATATAATAATACACCAAACCGTTCTTAATACAACTACAAGAGACTATGTTAGAGTTAAAGTACCGAGTAGAAAAAAATAAGTAAAATAAAGCGAGTCGAAGACGAGCTGTTTTACTTATTTTTTCTATGAGGTCTTGTAGTATGACACAACAGAAATTGACAGATCTGAACTGTAACTTCAAATATCAGGAAGTTACAGTACTGTTTTAATTCCGCCTCCTTCCAGTGTATTAATATGTAGGCCCGCCTCCTTTGATATTCACTTTTATTGGATTAAATGTTACTAAAACTTCAAAGGAAAAACAGAAAGTCATATTACAAATCACAGATAACATTCAGATTACTTTGATCTATATATACATGTACACTAGACCCTAAAAAAAGGTAAGTTAAGAGTCATACATTAAGAAAAATTCTGCAAAATAAGCTTTACACTAGAGATATATACCACATGGAGTGATAGTGGCACCCTCCACCCACACGAAAGGCCAACGGGTACGAAAAGCAGATCGTCATGAATACTGACCCACCAAGAATCTTTAAGTAATCTAACGCAAGCTCATTAAAGTTTCTGTGACAAATAATCTTCTTCAAAGAAAAATTGTCCATGGAAACCAAGCTTTACTTTTGTTGTGGTTCTTTTGTGTGTACGTTTCCTAGTTTTAGTTAAGTTCGGGTAACTGAGTGGCCGCCTATTGGGAAATAGCTGCTCACTCGGCTTACCATATGTTCTATAAGTATATATAAGTACGTGTACCTAATTGTCAATTTGGTTGTTTTCCCACCTCGGTTTTTGGAGTGGGAATTTCATTCTGACTGCGTCTTTTCCTGATCGTTGCCCACTTGTACCTTTTTACTTAGCTCGCTCACCTTTGTCACAGACAGATATTTGACAATGACACTTCGCCATAGAATTGAGTTTACACGAGCATATTTTTTCTGCGACAAACCTACTTTGTCAAAGAAAAATTAAATTTCAGAATTAATATAAAAATATGCCACGCCTAGGAACTGGCACAACCATCAACACGTGTGCGACTCCGTCAAACCAAACGGAACTGAATTAACATATCGAAATCAGGGCCATGTTATATACAGATTTTTCATAAGTTGTAAAATTAGAAATTTTTTAGTAGATTTTTTTTTATATATATTTCTTATTCTTGCTCAAAACATAGTTTGTGGGTAACCGTTAGAACCGCATTTGCGGGGCGGTTCTAACGAGTTCCCAAAAATCTGTTTTGGATGAAAAATATGTATACCCCAGTATACCCCCAGATTTACTATATAAAAGTGGTGTAAGGAGGTACACTTTTCATGGACATGTTTTCCCGATGAACCAACATCTATATCAAATACAATAGGAACCAATGGTGGACCTACTGAGTACATGTAGCTATTTCCAAAAGGTGATAAATCAGCTACTTCAACAAAAGAATGATATGCATAAATATACCAGTCAACAGTTCTAAACGGCCGCCAAAGTTTTTGTTGAATTTCGTCGAAGCCAAGACCACTAAAAACTATTTTTTGCTTCTCTGAAAACACTCAAACATATCCGTAAAGGTTGCCATGAAACAGCTTAGCATAATTCCAAAACATGCATTAGGGAGACCTTGCCTAACCCATGTACAATCAATTTAAAAAATGAAGAATTTGCATTATGTGGTGGGGTAATTTTGCAAGAACATGTTAAATATGAGTTTGTCTTTAGAAATGAAAGGGCCAGTTTGAAGGACGACAATAGGAGTTTCAAAATATTGCATCTCACAAAATATAAAATTTTGCGAATTTAAAAAAAAAAGTGGGTACTGATCATTCAATTGTACACCCTGCATGTTATGTGGAACATTTTGTAGACTTTCACTGCTCTTGGTTGGTACAGTGTATATCTGAGGCGTTAATAGCATCTTCAGGTTGTTTATATTGTGAACAAAATCGTTGACATGTAAGTGGCTGGTTAGAACATTTGGCTAGTAGATCTATACATGCTCATACATCACTGAAACTGTCATCTAAATGAGAGACACAATCAGCCACAACAGACAGAGACTACCATCTTCGAATGGTATAGCAACTGTTTGGCTATTTTGGAGTGTCTTGTTACCATCCTGCTAACAGATAAGTTATTTAAGGTTTCTACAGAAGCATTTATTTTGTTACCACGATTTATTGGTGTTACGACCCCTGCTGGTGCAATATGTTCCAGACATAAAATTAAAAGACCTGGCCATATGTACATTTAAGTTACCATAGGTCAGGTTGGAATCTAGCCCCAGAGCCTTCAAGACTTGGGTATTCATGGACACTGATGGAAAGCAAGGCAGTTATATATGTATTAAACTATTTTATTAACATATAATTTAATTATTCAACAGTTGTATATAAATAAATTTACCCATATACCAAACTGGAGTACACACTGTAGAAATGGACAAAATGAGCACATTTTTGCAGATTTTTCAATGTTTACTATAAATGTGACATGCACAATATGTGAGTAAAACCCGACATCTGATACTGAATTCTCACAGATATTTTTTGGTTGTAAAATGTGAGGGAAATTATATATTTTGCAAAAATTTTGAAAATTGGTCAGCAGATAAATTCTTACAAATTTTGAACGAGGATGTTGCTCTGGAAAGGGAGATAATCCATAATTTATGCATTCATATGATATTCACAAATTTTTATTTGTCATAGTCATATAGACCTTGTCTCGGGTAAGAAATTTGTGTCATTTAATAATCATTTTTGGTGATAATTTTATAGTGATTTATTGATATTTTGTACAGGAAATCTCTATATGTTTGAGCATTTTCACTTGTTAAATGATTTTCAAAATAACTGCTGCACTATTTGCAAAAATTAAGTGCTCTATTTTGACAAAAATATAATTCATCTACAGTTAGACAATTGCAAAATTTAGGCAAAATCAGACAACAGAAAACACATTTTACTAGGAAAGAGTCTGTACTAAAATGATGCCTCAGACCCAGTATTATAGTTGGATGCTTCATAATGTCTGTCCCTAAACAGCTATGTTTTTTGTAGAAAAGGTACAGTTCAACCTCATTATAACACACCTCACTACCTAAACAGCTATGTTTTCTGTAGAAAAGGTAGAAACAATAAGGATAATACATTTTCGTATTACAGACAGATGAACATTTTAGCATTAAAAATTTTGAACATTATAATTTTAAAATTCTAGGCAAAATTTGGAGTCATTTCTATTGCTGATTTTCCACATGATGTCTATTTTTAGCTATTTTTACATCTAGTGTTTCTTTGATACTTCCCTTTTTCTGCACAAAGCTGTCCAATAACTGGCTGGATTTTTTTTTGCCATTTTTGCAATAATTTTGTTGGGCAAGTGAGTTTGAAAGTCTCTTAGTTGGACTAAGGTATTCATAGTTTGGAATGCATTATATAAAAGTTTCTTGAATATGTACAGTACATGATTAGTATATACTCTCTTAAAGAAATTAACAAATTGTATAAATATTATAACATGTATATATATTATTATTGTTTTGAATCACTGTCTAGTTTATATAACAAAAATATCTTTTATTAAGTAAATACTTGAGATTACTAATGTAACCTTATCACAGATATAGTGGGTCAAATGAGCCACATTATGAGAAAACCAACAATGTGGTTCCTGAACAGGTCCAATACAAACAGAGCTGTACAAGCACAGAAAATGGCTAGAGGCTGGAAATTTTAGATTAAGGAAGAAGAGGAATTGTACTATGTGTACAAAGGCGCAGATCAGCTTAGCAGTTACTGCTAAGCTGATCTGCGCCTTTGTTTTCGCATATGCAAAATGTTTGTTTTCTCATGATGCGGCTCAAATTTATACTTCAAACAATCAGGAAGTACCATATTTGTTCTAATTAGCGCACATGCTCCAATTAGCGCACACCCCGGTCGTTTCCGAAAAGCACATGCATAAGCACACTCTGCACGAATAGTATATTGGTATTTTAATACCACACTACATGCAATTAAACTTAACCATAATTGATCAAAACTACTTTGCAACAATTTAGACACTTGAATGACATCACCATTGATAGATTTGACATGGTTATTTGATCAATTTGGGGTGATGTTTTTGTTCGTAGTGTGTGCTAATTAGAACAATATTTTGTTACCTTAACTTTCAGTTATTTTGAAAAGTTAAGTGCACTGTGCACTAATTAGAATGAATATGGTATTAGACAGCGCAAGGATTCAAATTTGCCCGGATTACTTTTACATGTTCTTTCCAATTTCTGAGACAGATCCTTTTCAACACCAAAAAAGGTGCTAAAAGCTTCATGTAATATAGGTATAATGTAAAATTTCTTATTAATGGATGGCAGCATAGAATACACTGAAAACCTTATACAAGACAACCAAACATACACGGACGGTTTACTAATGAGACAGAAAATTTAAGGCACCATCTAAACAGATACATATTTCATACTTTTATAAATGTAATATGTATGAAATTTATAATAAATAATCCACATTTTTATTAGTGAGACATACTACAATATAAAATGGTCTTTCACTATACATGTATTATATCATACATTCAAATGTCAGTCAGGCATTTGCCATATCAAATGTACCCCCACAAAAGTAACTTAAGAACATTCCAAAAAATAGCATGAGACAAGCTAATGCTAAAGCCTAATTGTGAGATATAAGAAGCTTGACAGAAATTGAAACTGCTCACGTATGATCAAAATTGTTCTAGCATCATATAGCAGATAATATGAATTGGTCATTCTCAGTATCTCTGAAGGCAAATGCCTAATAGCAATCATACCCATTAAATTTTGCATGGAGAGCATGTCCACGTAGAGGTAGAGAATGAAATTCCAGAGTGACAGGTTCTGGATTTGATACCTAACTGTACCTCCACTGTGTAGTGGCCTTGAGCAACATCCTTTAAATAATCTCCTCATAGTACTGATTTCAAACCCAGGAGACGTTGGCTCCATTCCTTGAAAAACTGTTGCCTGGGACATTAAGCCATAAGCAAACCTAATCGAAATAATTTGCCACACAGAATAATGTTAGAGTGGGATTTTCAAAACAAAAGAGACAGAAAGATAGACAAATATGAACACAGATCAATTAAGCTTTCTTTGGACATGAAATGAGTTTAGGTTGTGTAAAATGGTAGAAAAGCAATGTATAGTTTAGTATTGCACATATTAAATATGAAGATAACATATATTGCAAGTACACAATTTCTGCTGCTATGTAAATGTTAAAAAGTTAAGGCAGATAATAATGTATGACTTTAAAGCAAAAACATTTCACAATTGTTTGAGTTCATATTACAAATTACTGTATTCATTCTAAAAAGGGCAAATGCAAATGCTTAATAATGCTTAATAAGCGGACATACAGTTTTCTTTTATGTTTTAGTGACAAAAAATCATTCCTAGTAACGGTACATACTTTTGCACATATAATAGTAATATGCTGTTGTTCATATGTATATTGAATTCTTCTATTTATGATTATATTTCTGTTTCTAACAGTGTGCACATATATTAGAATGAATACAGTATTTGTATCTCATTTTCACTTATTGAAAAGGAAAGTATAGGAAATATTAACAAATCAGTATGTCTTATACAATGTAGATACATTTGAGCCATGTCATGAGAAAACCAGATTTTTGCCTAAGCGAAAACAAAAGCGCAGAACGGCTTCGCGATGACTGCGAAGCTGATCAGCGCCTTTGTTTTTGCTACTCGCATAGTACAATTCCTACTCTTCTTAAATCCAAAATCTCAAGCTTCTAGCCTTTTTTCTGTGACTGTACAGGCAGGTTTGTGTTGGGCCTGGTAGGAAATCCCACAGACCGGTTTTCTCACGTCAAGGCTCATATTGTCCTAATCTAGATAGAAATTCTAAATCAAGCCTGGTAAACCCATATTGTATTGTACACGAGACACTCTGTTTACCCAAGACAATCAACATGATTGAGAACAACCAATGCAGATAAAATCAATAACTGACAATAGTGAGTAACATTATGAAAACATGCTCATCATGCAATATAAGAAAATTTGGTGTTTGTAAAAACGTGTACTCACAATCTATCTTTTGACCAAAAATATTAAAAATATTGATTTTTTTCCAGTGAAAACTTTCATTTTTACAAGCAAAAAAATTCCACATATTGCATGGGCAAGTTTTTGTTATGTCTATGGAAGTTGTCCCTATAAAGATATTTTCATCCTACAGCCTTATCATCAGGAAAACATGTCCGTATAATGTTTACCCCCCTAAATCCCACTTTTATATAGTAAAACTGGGGTTCGCAGGGGTATACCTATTTTTCTTATTTTTGTTCCAAAACATAGATTGTGGGTACTCGTTAGAACCGCCTCGGTGAGGCGGTTCTAACGTGTACCCACAATCTATGTTTTGAGCAAAAATAAGAAAAATATCAAAAAATTTCTACAGAAAATTTGCATTTTTTTACAACTTAAAAAATCTCTGTATATTGCATGGGCAAGTTTTTGTAATGTACTGATTTCATCTACAGTGCTTGTTCTCAGTCAAGTTGGTTCACTTAACTCGTATAATCCTGGCGTCCCTATTATGGGACATAGGCAAACAGTATAGCCCCAGATGGGACACCGCAGAACGCAAGCAATCTGGGGCTATTCTGTTTGCATAGAGAAATTTTGTCAAAAAAATGAGATAAGAATTAAAACTTACTCCTAATGCCCATAAAAATAAAAGTGGATTCGCCCAAATAATAATGATGGGAAATTCATTCATTGAAAATGGGTATATATTGGTTATGAAGACCATTGTTGTAAGGGTTAATAGCCATGACATCAATTCAGACATACTATAAGACATTGTTCTTCCCCTAACTAAACCAGAGGACCAATGGTCCTGTAAACGCTCACCTGAGATCAGCAGCATATACCAATAAACATGTTTGAATGTTATGGTATTTAACTCCAGTGCAGGGGCAGATGAAGCCCTTGGGCCATTCTCTTTTTTCAGAATCTTCAATATTCTGTCCATTTGCCAATTTCCTGCTGCCTTTCCCCTTCAAATGACATTTTTACAGTTTTCCCAATTCAGATGCATAGGCAACCCATGTTGACCTTGCCATAAACTTGGTCAAGGTCATCACAGGGTCATGATTTATATATACATTGGAGTACTATAGCCATCGATGCCTCATGCCAAGTTTCCTTGAAATCAGTCTATTGGTTTCAGAGAAGATGATTTTTGATGGGTTTTTACCATATATGGACATGGCAGCCATCTTTGTCATGTGACCTAGATTATTTATATACACATTGATTCCCCCATTCTATAGATGCTTCACATAAAATTAAACTTTGATTGGCCAAGCGGTTTCAGAGGAGAAGACGTTTGAATATTATGGAAATATACATGTATATTGCCCCAGGGTGGGGGCACATGAGCCCCTGGGGTCCAAGTTTTTTCAGAATCATTAATATCTAGTCCTACTGCCCATTTCCTGCAAGACTTTCACTTTAAATGACATTTTAAAAGTTTTCCCCATTCAAATGCATTGGCGACCTATGTTGACCTTGCCATAAAATAGTTCAAGGTCATCACAGGGTCATGATTTATATTTACATTCTAGTACTTGAGCCATCGATGCTTTGTGCCAAGTTTCGTTGAAATCGGTCAACCAGTTCTAGAGAAGAAGATTTTGAAGGGTTTTGACCATATATGGGCATGGCGGCCATCTTGGTCATGTGACTTGGATTTTTTATATACATATTTGTTACCCCTTCCTATTCATGCTTCACATAAAATTTTGCTTTGATTGGCCAAGTGGTTTCAGAGGAGAAGACGTATGAATATTATGGAGATATACATGTATATTGCCCCCGGGTGGGGGCATATGAGCCCCTGGGGTCCAATTTTTTTCAGAATCATTAATATCCAGTCCTACTGCCCATTTCCTGCAAGACTTTCACTTTAAATGACATTTTAAAAGTTTTACCCATTCAAATGCATTGGCGACCTATGTTGACCTTGCCATAAAATAGGTCAAGGTCATCACAGGGTCATGATTTATATAAACATTGTAGTGCGTGAGCCATCGATGCTTCATGCCAAGTTTCGTTGAAATCGGTCAACCAGTTCTGGAGAAGAAGATTTTTGAAGGGTTTTAACCATATATGGGCATGGCGGCCATCTTGGTCATGTGACCTGGATTTTTTTATATACATATTTGTTACCCCTTCCTATTGATGCTTCACATAAACTTTCGCTTTGATTGGCCAAGTGTGTTCAGAGGAGAAGACGTATGAATATTATGGAGATATACATGTATATTGCCCCGGGGTGGGGGCACATGAGCCCCTGGGGTCCAATTTTTTTCAGAATCATTAATATTCAGCCCTACTGCCCATTTCCTGCAAGACTTTCACTTTAAATGACATTTTAAAAGTTTTCCCCATTCAAATGCATTGGCGACCTATGTTGACCTTGCCGTAAAATAGGTCAAGGTCATCACAGGGTCATGATTTATAAACACATTGTAGTGCTTGAGCCATTAATGCTTCAAGCCAAGTTTCATTGAAATCGGTTCACCGGTTCTGGAGAAGAAGATTTTTGAAGGGTTTTTACCATATATGGGCATGGCGGCCATCTTGGTCATGTGACCTGGATTTCTTATATACACATTAGTTCCCCCTTCCTATTGATGCTTCATATAAAATTTGGTTTTGATTGGCCAAGCGGTTTCAGAGGAGAAGATCTTTGAAATTGTGGACGGACGGACGGACGGACGACGGACGACAGACGACGGACGGACGGACGCCGGATCATGGCCATCCTATAGGCTCACACTTGTGAGCCATACGGCTCAGGTGAGCTAACAAAACATATGGAGGATATCATACCAGAACATTTCTTTATTCAACAGGAAAATATGAATGTTAAATTCACTATATAATAATGTTAAAATGCACCAATATAATTATCTTTGGTATTAATGCACAACCTTCACTATAGAGAAAAAAACTTTGTTACATAGAGTTTAACCTTTAGTATGGTACTAAAATGACAGTTCAGTTTTAAACATTCTAACACAGATCTAGATTTCTTCTTGTAGGCTATCACAGAATGCCTTGTTACCAGACTATTAATGCTCAAGTCATCCAAGCAAACACTTTTAGGTTGTAGCGGCAAGCCACAGGGCACTGATTCCTCTGAAAGGTTATCAACTGAAGGGGCAACTGAAGTGAACAACAGCGACAATGGCGTAGCTACAAGCTACAACCCTTTGGATGACTTTTGCATTACTGTCCTATTTTCACATATAAATTTCTGACTACTGATACATTAATATTATTCTTTCTGCTCTTCTGTTCTTGGGGTGCTGTTCATTGCATTTAGCTTCTTGCGTAGAACTGTAGCCAGTCTTTGGAGCCTGGAATTTAGAAAAAAACTAGAAATGCGTGTTTGTAAAACACTATGCCCCCAACTGTATGCTTTCCCCTAAACTGGCAGCTTGTATGATTCATTTATTTCATTTGAATGAAGTGAAATTTAATTTCCTAAAGAAGCTTTTGCCTCTGTTTTTGACCTCGATCCAGAAACAGAATGTAAGCTTTTTGCATACAAGTTAGAAATGGAGTAAAAATTTCAAAATGGAGTTATTTTGTCAAAATTTGACGGAAAGTCCTCAAAAGTTAATCAGGTGATCTTCTTCTCAGCCCCAACCAGTATACCAAATATAAAGGCTCTAGCTTAAATACTTTTTCAGATATCTTGCACACAAGATTTTCAAATTTTGTTTTAAAAGGGGCATAACTATAAAAAGGCGCATAACTTGAACATGAAAAAAAATACGGGTCAGCTATTTTTTCATGAAGAATTTGTATATGAAATTTCAAAACCCTAACATTCACCGTTCAAAAGTTTCAAATTTCACCGAAAAGTGGAAAAATCAATCAAAATTTCAAAATTCCGTATTTTTGTCAAAATTTGACGGAAAGTTGTCAAAAGTTGATCAGGTTATCTACTCATCAGCCCCAACCAGTATACCAAATATGAAGGCTCTAGCTTAAATACTTTTTCAGATATCTTGCACACAATATTTTCAAATTTTGTTTTCAAAGGGACATAACTCATAAAAGGGGCATAACTTGGACATGAAAAAAAATACGGGTCAACTATTTTTTCATGAAGAATTTGTATATGAAATTTCAAAACCCTAGCATTCACCTTTCAAAAGTTTCAAATTTCACAGAAAATTGGAAAAATCAATCAAAATTTCAAAATTCCGTATTTTTGTCAAAATTTGACGGAAAAGTTTCAAAAGTTGATCAGGTCATCTACTCATCAGCCCCAACCAGTATACCAAATATGAAGGCTCTAGCTTAAATACTTTTTGAGATATCTTGCACACAAGATTTTCAAATTTCGTTTCCAAAGGGAAATAACTCAGAAAAGGGGCATAACTCAGACAAGAAAAAAAATACGGGTCAACTATTTTTTCATGAGGAATACACACATGAAATTTCAAATCCCTAACATTCACCATTCAAAAGTTAACACACACACGCACACACACACACACACAGACAGACAGACAGACAAGCCGAAAGCAATATGCCCTTCCAACTTTTTCAAAGTTGGGGGCATAAACAATTGCATAAACACAAAATATGGTGATATTACATGTATTAATAAATGTCTCCATGATACAATTGTTTTGAAAACAGATCAGGTTTATGGTGACAATCAAAAACAGCTTCAAAAATGATGTTCATGAATATGCAATATGTGAAAAATCTTGGTGAAAAATAAATAAAGAACTCACAGTAAACTTTTTGATATGTATAATTATCCCCCAAATTTCTAAACAAACTCTAAATTAACACTGAACTGTACATATGACAATCTTACTTTTCTTTATCAGTTTTTGCCATCTCCAAAGCCTCCGCCAGCTGTTTTTTCTCTATAGTGACAGTGCGTAGCTGTGCGACCAGTCGACTATTCTCCGTCTGCATGGCCTCAACATCCCCGGTGCTCTGTTTCAGCTGGGCCTCGTAGGTGACGAGGGTGTTGTTGGCCTGCTGCTTGAGGGACTCCTCCGGGGAGAGGGATTTGTGCAGGCTGGAGGGGGAAAGGTACATGGTTGAACCAATGTATGAGACAAAACAAAAGGCACAGATAAGAAACTTTGTTTCCGCTACACAGATAGGAAACTTCCTCTTTTACTTTCATCCAAATTTCAAGCTTCTAGCCTTTTTTGTGAAAGTCTGGTGTGTGTCGGACCTGTTCTGAAATCCCAAAGACTAGCTTTCTCACTTCCTGTCTCAATTATAGCCTCGCCAGACTTCTCAGCACAGATAGTATGCAGCATGCTTTAAGTGCATGATTTATTTTGCTACCCTTTAATTCATTTATTACTTCAAATGCAATGGGTTAAAGCACTTTTAAAAGAACTCCTGAGAAACGAAATACCATCCCTGCTTCTTATATAATAAGAAAATTTCACATGGCAGATTCTACCTAATTAAGGAAGAAACTTGAAACCAGAATACTTTCTCCCAGTATAAACCCTTAAAAGCCTTATCCATCAAACATTTTATTCCTGTATTTACATTTCTCTTGAAACTATGGCCAAGTCTGTCATATTAACAATCGTTCAATACAAAACTTTGAAACCTGATATGCCGATCCTACTTAATGAGTTATAGAGAATGCCATTATAAGAGCATGATCCTGCAGGAAGACCAAATTGTCATGAAAACATGTTTACAAAGTTTACACCCAGGATAATATCCTGATTCTCTGACGCGACATGGATTAACTCAAGATATAAATCGAAACCCATCAGATGCTTATTAAAGTTTAAATTTTAGAAAAAAGTTTCAAATTTCCATTAATTTTTTTGTCTGTAAATTTAACTTTACATATCCTCCTAACAGTATTTTTCCCACGACCATAGTTGTTGGCTGGGACATAAAGCAACAACTCAAACAAACAAACAAAATTTTTTCTTGTCTTTATGTTTAAAAACTAAGGCAACAAGTTTGAATATCATTTTTAGTTTAATGCATCGCAAAAACATTTCTATTATTCATTTGCTGTGTGGTAACAACTTTCAACAGATTGAAATGACTCCTAAAAAGTTGTTCCCCCAACAGGTATCTGCAATATACAGCCTTATATTGATTTCATCAGTGTTCAAGCACATTGCTTTCTCTGGATAACCGGTGTGCTGGTTGCTAGATGAAAAGTAGCTTGTATTTAATTATTATACCTGTAGTAAAGACGTATCTTCTGAATTTCGTCGTCAAGTTGTCGGGATTTGGCAACAGCCAGGTTCCGTTCTTTTTCAACTGCGGCCAATTTTGCCTGAAAAAAGAGAGAGGAAAAACACTTGAAATATGTTAAATAGTTTGCACATCATATCATGAGGAAAAGAATACGAGAATTGTGAATTCATGTCCATAATCCTAACCGAGTATGACACGAGTCGGAAACATGGTTCCAACTTAATGCTTTACAAGGAGCTTCATGACATTTTTCTGTGCCTATGGGCCTTTTATGTATTTTTCTTTTTTCTTTTTTTGTAAGAATAGAATAAAGAAATATATGTGTAAATATGCATTCTCTATGCACAGTTATAACCAAGATGATGAAAGAGGGGAAATAATTGAAGGAAATGGTCACTGCTTAATGCTCTATTACACAGACCTTCATGGCAATCAGTCCTGCAAATGACTTTTTTTTCTTCTTCTTTTGTGCCATCATTTGTGGTTTGGTTGAAATCAATCATTTAAATGTGTAAAAGGCAATTAACTAAACTGTTTTCTTCTCAAGACATAAAACACTTCATATTTCAATCTTTTTCAACACTTTAACCCAATTCTGATACTTCAGCTATCATGAGAAAGTTTACACTTTGACAATATTTGTTGTTAAAATGTGTACACAGCATTTAACATAACACCAATTTTGATACAAATCACAAGTAAATATTAGAAGATGGCCCTGGATGAATGAATGGAAAAGTTTCACTAGAATACTATTGTGTTTACAATGTCTTATGTGCTGAAGGTCTGCAAATATTTTTCCAACTAAACATACAAATATATCTCAATTTAATTTGGCTTTACAAACAAAAATACAAGATACCTCTATGATAAAAGATAAAATTGAAGAACACTTGGGTCATCATATTCAAAATGTCAGATTTATGTCATCCATATATAGAAAAATTATCAGAAAAAACCCTCAAAATGAGTTTTTAATCTTTGAAAAGCAGGAGCTCATTGGCCAATAAAAAGTTCTCAACCAATTACGGATGCACATGCACTCATTCAATATCCTGAACACTTTAAAAACCACGATGTATCAAAAAATACAAAATTATTTGATGTAAATTTCTTGTTTTTGTGATCACTCAAATTTTTCAAATGCTTTAATGATGATTTTTCAATATTACTGTCTTTGACATACAATGTAATTACTGAAATCAAGAATTAACAGACTGCTCAGAACCCCAGTATTGGCGCACAAGTTACTGGTAAAAAAGAACTAGTATATGTGTAAGACTCACAACTAGGCCGGTTCCCCCAAATAGGCCGATTCCCACAACTGGGCCGATTCTCACAACTAGGCCGATTTCATCTCGGAATCCCACAAACCGGCCGATTTTCCCCCACAAGTAGGCCGACTTTGTAACGTCATTCTCACAAATGGGCCGATTGCAATATTAAGCGTCACGTTCCCCCGCGTCATTACGACGAAGATAAAATCAAAATGCAACCATACCCTTTGTACGCCACCACAAACCGACGCATATATTCCAATTTGCAGCGAGATTGTGCGGCGAGGTTGAATATTTTCCACAATTTTGCAAACATTACAACTGATTTAATATTTAGACTCAAATATGGAATCTAACATAAACTTGAATATTTTAGGCTCATTTACGATGTTAAACTTGCATGCAAAGCCCTGTCAAATTCACTGTATGATGGATGCATTACTGCGAAGCATCATAAAAGCACAAACATGCTCATATCAGGTTAGAGGCTGTTGAATGATCACGGAACACAACTCCCGTAGACCTCCGTTGGTGTTGCTATAATGCAATTACGGCGACGTAAACTTTGTTTGGTGTAACGTGACGTCAGAAAAATCGGCCCGTTTGTGGGATGACGTTAGATTTTTCGGCCCATTTGAGGGATCGGCCCATTTGTGGGAATCGGCCTAGTTGTGGGACTCACCCTAGTTGTGAGTCCTACATATGCATAAAGGGGGTTCGCCTAAACAAATCATAGGTGCCATGACATGAGGCAACATGATCAGGCAATAGTAAGCAAGCCAAACAAGGTCATCTGTAACAAAAGCTGATTTATGAAAACAATGTCATTTGAAGACTGACCAAACTCCATATATGAGTCGCATCATTAGAAAACCGGATTTTGCCTTTGCAAAAACAAAGGCGCAGATCAGCTTCGCAGTAATTGCAAAGCTGATCAGCGCCTTTGTTTTCACTATACAGATAGTATAATCCCTCTTCTTCTTAATCCGAAATTTCAAGCTTCTAGCCTTTTTCTGTGACTTTACAGGTCGATTTTTGTCGGAAACCACGAAGACCAGTTTTCTCGTGTCGCGCCTTGTATATGGTTTTAACATGTTTAAACATGGTCTGAGTCTGTAGCAGTATATTAATTATGGGCAAAAACATGTGTGAATGCTGTCTCTTTTGAAAGAGATACAGAAACAGTGCTCAAATTCTTGAGACATACTCAAAGTCACAGCTGCTGACAGATAGATGCATCACTACTATGAAACACTGAAACTTAAAACATCTATACAGCAGACCATTCCAAGTCATGATATGTTAGTAAAAATTGTCAAAATTCGGATATTGAATAATTATATTTTTTGGCGGAGGCCAATATGATTCGATTAAACTGGCATATATACATAAGTAGGGAAACATTGAGATCAAGCTGAGATTTATCTGAGTTGTTCACATACCAAACTACACCCGACTGTTATCAAATGACTGAGGTCAATAAATATCTACACGACTTACATGTACACAGGATATGATTCAACATTAGAAATGTTTTGGCTGAAATCCTGAGGTGACATATCAAGCCAATGAGAAAGCTTTCAGAACAAAGCAAAAATGTTGCAGATTAGCTGTGCTCCATGTGGGTACTTGCATTTATTTTCATTGCAAAGATGCTTTCATAAAACATGATATACAAATGTTAAAGCCTTTAACTATCATCTGTAGTCATGATAAATTTGTCTACACTTGGACAAAACCAAAAGTCAGACAGATTACCAGAAGCATTTCATTTGATGGTAGAACATTTTATCCCTGAAAAAAAAAAAAACAATTTTTCAAACATAATTACATTTCTTGCTTTAACTGATTTTTGTTTTTGTTGTACCATCTTTTTACCTAAAGCAGCTCTGTGACATTATAGAGATTCTTGCAACCAGTCAAGCCCAATTTGGGCATTGTGGCGTACTCATGATTTTTTTTTACTTGAAAGTGTCTTTTTTCTAAACTTAAGCAATTACACAGCAGAAAACACAAATATGGCATTTGCTGGTCACCTTTTATCACAAAAGTTAGTTCATTAATTGTGAAAACCAACGATGTGGTTTCTGAACAGGTCCCAGCACAGAAGATGACAATAGGCTGGAAATTTAGGATTTATAAAGAAGGGAATTATACTGTCAGTGTAGCAACAACAAAGGCACTGATCAGCTTCACATTTACTGTTAAGCTGATAAGCGCCTTTGTTTTCGCAAATGCAGATTGTTGGTTTTCTCATGATGCGGCTCAATTATCAAATTCTTTGTTTGCTATCTTGTCAGCTAAATATGACTATGATTAAAGGGAAATAACTACCTGGGTACATGAACATCACTGACATCATCATAAAATGAGCCGCATAGTGAGAAAACTGGATTTCTTTTGTTGTTGTTTTTTTGCATATTCAAAATCAAAGATGCAGATCAGCTGGGCTGTAAATGCACAGCTCTAATGTGTTTGTTTTCCCTCTTCTTCTTAAATCTGGAGATTGAAGCTTCTGGCTTTCTTCTTTGACTGTTGAGGCCAATTTTGCTCGACCTAGTCAGATAGGTGGCTCATATAATTATCATCATGTTTTATCAGGGAGCTGTCAGGGTCAGATATGCAGAGAGATTTGTTTTAACTGAACTAGGGCACTTGTCACAAACTTTAACTGACAAAACTTGAGAGGACAGATATGAGTTTCAAATCAACCAATATTGAAGTGGTATTTCTGACCATTTCTGTGAGAACGTTTTACAAATCAAAGTTGGCTATCAAAATTTATCGAAACTTGATTGTATTTTTGAAACATGTTTTATCTAAATTATTTTAATGATACTCCTTTGGTTTTCTATCTGTAACTTTTTGACATAAAAGTTAGCTGAATATGTTTATATTATTGCAAATGCCCTGGTTTAAGACCAGAAATGTAGAAATTGGAATCTGGTACAGATGATAATTTACAAACTGGCATTAATTTATTGCCATAAACTAAAACCTTGTACAGCACTCAAGTTTTATGGCAATAACTTTATCATCCATAATTACATGTCATAATTTTGGTTCCCTAACAACCCTCAGGTGTTCAAGTAGCCCCTATCAAGGTTCACTTCTAGAGATAAGTTTATTATAATATAGTATGCCAATGTCCAGTCAAGATTGTTTGGGGCATTTCAGCTGTAATGTTCCTATGTATGACCATTTAAGCTGCATCTGCTTTGACAAAACATAATGATTTCAATGAAGCATGATATATCTACTTTATCTAACAAAGTATCCAATAAAATACAGTTTTACTCTTTATTTTGACCTCTGACTGTCACTAAGATTTTTTAAGATAAGTTTTATGTCATGGCTGTTAGCAGTTATGCTGGTACTCCCAGTTGAGAGGGAAGTTTTCTAAGTCATGTTTTACAAACATGGAAGTTCAAAATCTTCCTTATATTTGATAAATTATTGGCATGTTCATATGAATACATGTATCTGTATATCAGTTCTAGCATGTATTTCTTTAAAATGAAAGAATTTAACTAATCTTCTCTGTTGCTTGTACTAAGTTAATATGTCCTCGTTTGTTAGCAGATTTATGTTTTATTCTTAAAGTTGTATTTATAATATCAATTCAGCATAGATATTCAAATTAAACAAGCATGATTTGTTCAAGATCATGCAACATAAGACATTTGGCCGAAATATTAGAAGAGTTCTTTACCATATTCTCTGTTTGAATACTTTCATCCTAACCGTAAATTAGCGGAGCATTCTAAGTTTCTGTACTGAAGATCTCTTTCTTAATTCCTGTTAAGTAACTAAGAGCCAACCCCAGACATGGAAACTTAGCAGTATAATCTCCGAAAACAAAAAGAAACTGATATAATTTTCCACCCAGCCACGTCAAACCATAGCGGAACAATAACCGCTACTTTGGCTTTTCTGATATAATTGTATCAATATCAGACAGTGTTTGCAACTGAATCAAACCTAACAATGATAATATACACAAACTGTTCAGTTGAAACAAGCAACTAAATAAATTTATACAAGATACGAAATTCAAATTTATTCTAGATAGGAAATTTAAATATACACAAGATAACAAGGCATATTTACTGACTATTTATTTTCTCTGTCTTAACAGTCTGTTTCAATACCAGAAAATGGGTCCATTCTTTTAGCTGATATTGTTTCAAGTTGTTTTTGTAAAGCATAAGTTTCTAGATGGCCACCCATTAAGAAAGCTTGTAATATCGGTTCCTTTTGCGAGTTTTGTAAACATTCATTACTCCATTATTTTATCTGGACTTATTATAACTGTCATCATGTCGTATTGACGTATGATGTTTGTTTTTGAGATGTATTCACGGCTTGAACATTAAACAAATTTACATAGTCTATATGAGCGGCCTCATGGAAAAACCAACAATCTGCATATGTGAAAACAAAGGCGCAGATCAGCTTCGCGGTAACCGCGAAGCTGATCAGCGCCTTTGTTTTCGATACACGGAAAGTACACTTCCTCTTCTTCTTAAATCCGAAATTTCACGCTTCTGGCTCTTTTCTGTGTTTGTACAGGTCGGTTTGTGTTGGACCTGTTTGAAAACCACATTGTTGGTTTTCCCACGAGGTGGCTCATATAGAGAGCTCTATTGTGTCAACACTCGCCAACTTATCGTGCATAAACCATCCAACAAGAGCAAAAACACAGACAAACACTCGCCGTTTGACAACCTACGACCATCAACGATTATACAACCCGTATTAAATAGACTCCTAATTAATGCAAAACCTTATCCCCCTAATGTGTCGATGTTTGCTTAAGCTGAAAAGAGAGAGTGGGAAAACATAAGCTATTGTCTGCCTAACTCGCATTTTCTTTGCTTTAACACGAGTAAATATTTAAACACAATGTTCGGCTTATAACTTTCTCAAGTGGCCATGCTAAACAAGTCAGAGCTTTCCAAAATTATAATAAACGAGTTGAAAGACAAACATCACTATATAAACATATCTATAAGCTCTACTCCACCATATAATTTGTGTTTTAATTACTTTGAATGTTTAAACAAGGACTTGGTAAAAACATTTTGTCCTGGATTTTTTTCTTGTTATAACCATCAGTTTCATGTGACCAATGGCTTGTTTGTTGCTTGAAATGTAAATGGCCAAACACAAGTATTTGCTATTTTGGCTTTATACATATCATTTCCATTTTTTGTTTTCTTTTTCAGCATTTTTTTTTTCAGCTAACAACAAAAGAGAAGAACAGCCTTTAACATATTGACAATATGATCAGATCGAGATTCTAGTTCTTCGAATTGTACATGTAAGGTCCAATCTGAAGTTCATCAGGAAAACATGTCCGTGACATATATACCCCCTTGAACCCCACTTTTATATAGCGAAACTGGGGTATGCAGGGGTATACCTATTTTTTCTTATTTTTGCTCCAAAACATAGATTGTGGGTACTCGTTAGAACCGCCTCGGCGAGGCGGTTCTAACATGTACCCACAATCTATGTTTTGAGCAAAAATAAGAAAAATATCAAAAAAAATTTCAGCTGAAAATTTTCAAGTTTTGAAGCTCAAAAAATCTCTGTTTATTGCATGGGCAAGTTTTCATAATGTTATAGCCATGTGCAGGATATGCTTCTTGCTCCTCCCCGTATCCAAGATGATTATTGAATTTCTAACCTGGTCCCCAGGTAATAAAAAAATTTCATGCTCATCTCAGTTGAGCATAAAATTTAAACTACTCATAAATACCAAAATAGCAAAAATTTATTAATATTGAAGGTTTAAAACTCCAAAGCTTGTAATTTATATTTATATTGCTCATAAATACAGTTGTTTAACATTTATGAGCAGGATAAATTTTAGTCTCAGCTGAGCTGAGCATGAGAAAAGTTTTATAAGTTTGGGGGCTACTCAAAAAGTTCACAGACATGTTGGCTCAGGAAAGACTTCAGCAAAAGTAAGCAAACTTCAGTAGAAGAAGCATATGCTATATAATTAATGAAGATGACCATGAAGAGATAGATGATGATGATGATGATGATGATGATGATGATGATGATGATGATGATGATGATGATTGTTAATAAATCTCAGAAACCTAGTGAAACCAGTGAAAGCACACCAATCATTGTGTGTATACCTAGCGGTGTCACAGGGTGATATTATACACTTCAGCCCTATTTCAAAATATTGACCACACTGTGTAAACCTTGCACTGTGTGTGCTACACTTCAACCCTATTTGTAAACATCTCTCAGTGACTGTACTGTATAGTAGTGCTCTGACTTACCGGGGTGAATCAGGGGGTACAGGGACATACCGAACATTTACTGAGTCATTGCTCTGAGAAATAATGTATAAAAGATGTAAACAAGGCTAAAAACATGAATTTCTTTTTTATGTATGCAAAATGTCAATGCAAACAAACAAACAAAAAAAATATTAATAATAAGAGCTGTCGCAGGACAGCGTGCTCGACTGCTTCTGATCTTTGTCAAACATAAGGCCAAACCCGACCAGTAACCCAAAGCATTATGCTCATACATCTTTTTGCCTTGATGCAATAAGGCAAAATCACTGAACCATCAAAGTTAACTATAACTACCTAAGATTTATAGTTATAGTTATAGTGTGTTCATATACCAACTGAGTGCCAAGACACAAGGCAAAATCACTGAACCGTGAAATAAGGTCACACTGACCTATAAGTATTTCAGGGTCAAAGGTCTAGTGATACTTACTCATAATGTGAAAGAAATATGATCATATACCCATTCAGTGTTGAGATATAAAGCAAAATCACTGAACCATGAAATTAGGTCATAGTGACCTATAAGTATGCTTGGGTTAAAGGTCTGGTCATACTCATTCATAATCAGAAAGAAGTATGAAAAAATACCAACTGAGTGTCGAGATATAAGGCAAAATCACTGAACCATGAAATTAGGTCATATTGACCTAGGACTACTTTAGGGTCAAAGGTCTTGTCATACGCAAATATAGTGTGAAAGAAGTTTGTTCATAAACCACTTGAGTGCCGAGATATAAGGCAAAGTCACTGAACCATGAAATTAGGTCACAGTGACCTATAAGTATATTGGGGTCAAAGGTCTGGTCATACTCACTCATAATCTAAAAAAAGTATGAAAATATACTAATTGAGTGTCAAGATATAAGGCAAAATCACTGAACCGTGAAATTAGGTCACAGTGACCTAGGACTACTTCAGGGTCAAAGGTCTTGTCATATGCAAACATACTTTGAAAGAAGTTTGTTCGTAAACCATTTGGGTACTGAGATATCAGGCAAAATCACTGAACCGTGAAATTAGGTCACAGTGACCTATAAGTATATTGGGGTCAAAGGTCTGGTCATACTCACTCATAATCTGAAAAAAGTATGAAAATATACTAATTGAGTGTGTCA